>CM061068.1:106397208-107647208 GCA_030762895.1 Sophora flavescens
TGGTGGAGCTTGGATGGAGAGAGAGCCTGAAAAGAGAAGAAATTGAGCCAAGCAGAAATCTGAAGATTCGCCAAATGATATCGTAGCTCGCCTCGCGACCACGAAAGCCGATCGTGCCACGGGGAATGCAGTCTTTCTGGTTCGCCCCGCGATCCATATCTCGCCTCGCGAGTCTGAAGGACAGAAGCCACCACGCCCAGGCCCTGATACTCATCACGGGCGTATTTGAGAAGAACCTTTCGGTTTCGCGTCGCGAGAAACTCTCGCCTCGCGAGAGTTCAATTCTATGAAACAGCAGATTTTTAACATTCGCCTAGCGAGACATGTCTCGCCTCGCGAACGCGCGCAGAACTGATTGGTATAAGTTGCTGTTTTAGGGCAGAAATGAGGGGGTTTTTAGAGGAGAGTTTGGGACTTGGAGGCTGCGGCTGGACTAGGGTTCCAACCCTAGTAGGGGATGTTTTCCTTGCTCTGGGAATGGAAGAAGATTGGAGGATTCTTCTATGAGTGTTCTTCATCTCTTCTCTCCTTCTCTTTTGTATTCTCATTTTTCATGAGTAGTTAAATCCCCTATTGTTGGGGTTAGATGTAGCTTTTCTGAACTTGTTTGTATTTGATTTGGTTGTTTTAATGCAAGTCTCTATTTCTTTATGAGTATGTGATTCTGTGCTTAATGCTTTCCTTGGCTTAGCTACCCATAGGAATGATATGTTGCTTTGATAGACAATTGACAGATTGATGTTAAGGCATGCTCATGAATCATATGCCAAGTAGTTCAAGAATCTAGACATAGGTGTTGGCTGCTTGAAATCTTATAAGTCTTGACTTAATGCAAAATCTCAGGTTAATCCACCTAAGACATTAGGGTTTAATTTGGGGTTTTAGGCTCATTCCACCTAAGACATTAGGGCTTGAGTATTTTAGAAAAGGCTTGATTGTCATTATTGAATTAGGGCTTGTGTTGGAAACCATTTCATTGCAATTAAGGGAGGATTAGTGTAGTTTAACCCTGACAATCTTAACCGCATTTCTGTTGCCCTCCAAGTGTTCGATAAAATTCCAAAAAGACCAAAAATATTTTATTGCTTTTATTTGTTTTATATTTAGATCTCTCATACCATAGTTTAGTCTAGATAGTTGTTGAGTTTGTGAATTGGTAATTGGCAACCGATCCCTGATGACCATATCCGGTCTCACCACCGTATTACTTGTTTGCGACAAGGTGCACTTGCCTTTATTCTTAAAAATACGCATCAAGTTTTTGGCGCCGTTGCCGGGGATTTGCTTTGCCAATATCAGTAGTAACAAGGGAGACAACTAATCTAGACACTTTTATTTTATTTTTCTGTATATATTTGATGTCTTTCTTTTGTTAGTTTTGTATATATTTGAATTTGTGTTTCTTTAATCTTGGGCCTTATTTGTCTGTGAGGTGGAAATTGATTTGACAGGATCATGGACTGCAATTATTATCATCCATCTGATGCAGAAATTGAGATGTCTGAGCTTCAGCTGCGGGCAGATATGCTGGAATTGGCCATGGACATCCATAAAGTGAGCAATACGTTGTCAAGGGCCACAGTCTCTCCTCCACCATTGGTAGGCTATTCTGAATGGGGAAATCAATTTCCCAACACTTCCACTCCATGGTGGGGGAATCCTCCAAACAATGCTTGGATTGATCAAGAGGAACATTGGGAATCTTCCGCACCTTCATATCAACCACAACCATCTCAATGGTATGATGAGCCATCACCATTGGAAGTTGCTTAGGAGAACTTCAAATCCGAAATCACAGTCAATTTTGAGCAACCTATTCTGGATGGTCGGTCTCACTTAGAGGATATTTTGGAGAACTTCATGGTAACAACAATGGAAGGTTTAAAAAATCAAGAAGATACCATTCGAAGTCTCGGGGTACGTATTGAGAAACTCTCTAACCAACTATCCGAAATGCCAATTGGGAACTCGATGGATGATGATGAAGGTGATGCAATAATGTATGATGATGAAGATGATGCCATAATGGATGAAAAGGAAGATGAAGAGGTGGGAGCAACCGAGTCAAGAAGAGAAGAACCTGTTTTGGAGAACAAAGTTGCACCATTTCCCATTGAACCCTCGACTAAAGAGCTTGAAAGGAAGAGGCGTTTGGAGGACATCTATTTCACATGCTTGGGGATGATGAAGAACTTTTGGAATTAGATGATTCTATTGATTCCTATGCATGTGTTGATTGTGATGGGAGAAACACTTGTGTGGTGTGTGCTGAGATTTCTGCATATTTGGAAGGGAATGAAGATTGTACAGAAGCCAAAACAGCACCAGTGATCCTCTCCACTTGTTTACCACCTCACTTTTTGAAGCAGTCAACAATGGAGTTCAAGCCTCTGCCTGAGAAACCGGATGTTGCATATTTAAATATGAAGGCACCATGGCCAGTCCAAGAGGTTGAACCCCATTTTTATTGGGAAGATTTTGTTGACAAAGGGGTCATCTTTGACCCGAGAGGAATTGAAAAGCGCTTCCCATTTGAAGAAGTCAGCATGAATTTCGAGCGCTCACTTCCACATTTTTGCTGCAAACCATGGGATCCAGGTGAAGGATCTCACATGATGAGCATCTCTTGGCCCTTATACCACAGGGTATGGGATCCAGGTGGATGCTTCTTAATGAGTCAAGCTAGTGACGTTAAAGAAGCGCTTATTGGGAGGCAACCCAAGTTTTCTTTTCCTTTTTCCATTTGTTTTTGAAATTAACTCTTGAATAATTTGAGAAGATCAAGAGTAAATAATCATAAATTAATAGTTTTGTTAAGTGCTTTCAGGTTTAGAAAGAAGGAGGAGCAAAAAGGGCAGGGAGAAACAAAGCCAAAAAGCATGTGAACCAGCACCCACTACCGCCTCGGTAAGTCGTTCCAATTTTTTTTCATTTTTTTTCCTCTCTCCAACTTGATTGTTTACATTGGGGACAATGTAAATTCTTAAGCTTGGGGTAGGGGTATTTTGCATTTGCATTTTGCATATTGCATTCATATAGTTTTGCATGATAGGTTTTCATGATCACATGATCAGATTACCCTTGCCTGAATTTTGCACCCAATTGTGAGAACTAAGTGCCAATAAAATTGTGATAGTGAATTTTTGAACCCAATTTTCTTATTCTTGTGATATGGCTGCAAATAAAAAAATGCTTGAGATAATCTTGGATAGTTGATAATTAGCATATGGTTCTATAGATTTGTGTTGCTCACTGATTTCTGAACTACTAAAATGTGAGATTTTGAGCCAAAAGGGTACTCAGTAAATCTACCCCATTCTTTGTGTTAGAGTGTTATTCCTCTTGGATTGCTTTCTCTAGAACTTGACTTGAAACCATTTTGATGCTTAAAAAATTTTAAAAACATTTTTGAAAATGATTGAGGCAATAGGTATTTTTTCTGGCCTTCTGAGCTTTGAATGACTAAATGATACCCCTTAGTTGCCCAATTTTGAGCTTGAAAGAATGAAATACTTTTCTTGGTACCTTGAAATATATTGTTGAATGATGCTTGGTAGGATACCTTCTAAAGTATTACAAAAGGGTAAAAATGTAGTTGAAAGTTTGGGATGAAAGAATCAAAAATAATAATAATAATAATTCTCTTGTGTTGAAAAATCTCCCCTTCTCCAAGCAAAAGAAAAAGAAAAACAAAAGAAAAAGAAAAATACATAGAGAAGGGGATGACAAAAAGAAATGAGAAATAAAAGAAAAAGAAAGAAAGAAAGGTGGAAAAGTGAATCGAAAACCCAAGAAGGTATTTTAGAAGGTGTCATGTGTTGAAATGTTTGATACCTGGTTTAGCCCTTTTGAAATGTCCTTTTCTTGATTTCCCCACCTAACGATTAATCCCATGGCCACGTTACAACCAAGTAAATGACCTCTTGATTCTTAATTGTTTTCATTAATAAAGTAGAGATTTGGTTGATAGTCAAGCCTATGGTAGGATTCCTTCCTTGAGGAAAAGGGAGCGAATTGTCACATACCCCTAAACGCTTGAGTGAGGTAGAAAAAGAGCCAAGCAATTGAACAAGCTTGGGGTGAGCTTCTGGTGAGAAAGAGTGCCCAAATCAGTGAGAATATGAGTCTAGGGAACCTAAGCCTCTAATTGGACTTGAATTGATTGTCTCTTGCTGAATTGTTTGAATTGCCTATTACTTGGATCATTTACTCGGGTTCTTGGTTCACTATCCATGTTCTGTTTATTCTTCTGGCCTTAGTGATTGCTTGAGGACAAGCAATTGAATAAGCTTGGGGTGATTTGACAGTGTGATTTTACATCATGTTTTCTGTACACTTTTGCATGCATTTTTCATATAGATTAGGCATTATTTATTTGATTTTAGTTAGATTTTCCCTTGGAACGGGTGAAGCGGTTTCTTGGTGTTGTTTTGCAGGAATTAATGTAAAAATGCTCAGAATTAGCCTTGGTGGAGCTTGGATGGAGAGAGAGCCTGAAAAGAGAAGAAATTGAGCCAAGCAGAAATCTGAAGATTCGCCCCGCGATACTGTAGCTCGCCTCGCGACCCTGAAAGCTGACTGTGCCACAGAATGCAGTCTTTCTGGTTCGCCCTGCGATCCATATCTCGCCTCGCGAGTCTGAAGAACAGAAGCCACCACGCCCAGGCCCTGATACTCATCACGGGAGTATTTGAGAAGAACCTTTCGGTTTCGCGTCGCGAGAAACTCACGCCTCGCGAGAGTTCAATTCTATGAAACAGCAGATTTTTAACATTCGCCTCGCGAGACATGTCTCGCCTCGCGAACGCGCGCAGAACTGATTGGTATAAGTTGCTGTTTTAGGGCAGAAAGGAGGGGGTTTTTAGAGGAGAGTTGGGGACTTGGAGGCTGCGGCTGGACTAGGGTTCCAACCCTAGTAGGGGATGTTTTCCTTGCTCTGGGAATGGAAGAAGATTGAAGGATTCTTCTATGAGTGTTCTTCATCTCTTCTCTCCTTCTCTTTTGTATTCTCATTTTTCATGAGTAGTTAAATCCCCTATTGTTGGGGTTAGATGTAGCTTTTCTGAACTTTTTTGTATTTGATTTGGTTGTTTTAATGCAAGTCTCTATTTCTTTATGAGTATGTGATTCTGTGCTTAATGCTTTCCTTGGCTTAGCTACCCATAGGAATGATATGTTGCTTTGATAGACAATTGACAGATTGATGTTAAGGCATGCTCATGAATCATATGCCAAGTAGTTCAAGAATCTAGACATAGGTGTTGGCTGCTTGAAATCTTATAAGTCTTGACTTAATGCAAAATCTCAGGTTAATCCACCTAAGACATTAGGGTTTAATTTGGGGTTTTAGGCTCATTCCACCTAAGACATTAAGGCTTGAGTATTTTAGAAAAGGCTTGATTGTCATTATTGAATTAGGGCTTGTGTTAGAAACCATTTCATTGCAATTAAGGGAGGATTAGTGTAGTTTAACCCTGACAATCTTAATCGCATTTCTGTTGCCCTCCAAGTGTTCGATAAAATTCCAAAAAGACCAAAAATATTTTATTGCTTTTATTTGTTTTATATTTAGATCTCTCATACCATAGTTTAGTCTAGATAGTTGTTGAGTTTGTGAATTGGTAATTGGCAACCGATCCCTGAGGACGATATCCGGTCTCACCACCGTATTACTTGTTTGCGACAAGGTGCACTTGCCTTTATTCTTAAAAATACGCATCAATCAGCAGCAGCAACAGTTTTCTGCTTCTTCAGAATAGTTCCAATAGTGACATTATCTTCATCATCCTCATCTTTATTATAAGACATGATGAGATTTCTTGTTTTTTCTGAGAAGGAGAAGGATGAAGGGCAACAGTTTATGGTTCCCTGATCATAATGCCAGCAGCAGGCTTTTTGGCAATTGGTTTCGTTGCAGCAGTTGTTTTTCTTCTAACTGTTCTCTTCAGCCCTAGTACTTCAGCACTGTTCTGCTCAATATGTTCCTCTTTAATCTTCATCATCTCTTCTGTTTTAGCCAAAGCAGCAGCAACATATGTACTGAGATTCATGTTGGCTATGTTCATTTTTCCAAAGTAGGCAGCAGACATTCCTTTTTCAGTTTGAATTCTTGCTTGTTCTTCAGGAGATTTGGCAGCAAGTATGTCATACACTCCTTGAGACTTTAAGATATTGGACAGAAGATGACGGTATAGAATTTCAGAGAGCCTCTTCTTGTGAACAATAGCATCCCTGAATCTTCCATATAGAATTCTGGGCAAGTTGATTTTAGTCTCAGTGATGAGATGGCAGAGACAAAACTTGTGTAAAGCTGACAAGTTGTCCTTAGACCCAGTTTTGTGCAAAACAACCTTGTTCAAAAACTGATAAAGAATGTGAACATCATCTTTCATCTCCACTGACTTCCAAGAATGATTTCTTACTTTATCTTCACTCATCAGGAAGGCAGCTATCATCTCAGAACCACCAAGGTCCGTCTCCTAGGTATCAGTAAAAACCACTCCTTCTTGAGCGCGGTTAATAGCATCAGAGATGGTCTTTTCAGAGACCGCTACTTTTTTCCCGAGAACCACAGCAGAAATCTCAGTAATTGATACTTGAAGGTTTCTCCATAAATCCCTAACTAGGTTTGGATAGATAGAGACTTTTTCATCGAAGAGTCCTCCCCAACCAGCAGCATTGATGTTCTTAATTGCATCTAAGTTGTATTCTTGCAGAATTCCAAAGTTGAAGTGGTGCTCGGTAGCAAGGTTCATCTTGTCCACATTAAAATGTTGCAGCAACAGAAGAGGAAGCCATTGATGAGGTTTGAGAGTTTAGGGTTTGGTAGCAAGAAACAAAGTACTCGAGGATTCAAAGAGAGAATATTGTGAAAGGTTTTTCATAGGGAAAGAGTATTACTTACAAATTTTTCAAATTTTAAGAGTTTTCCCAAAGAAATTAATAAAACAAATAAAATGAAAATGTGTGAGAAAAGGAGTAATGAGTACTAATGGCACAGGTTTTTGAAACCATAAAAAGCAATTGATTGGATTGATGGAAATAGCTGACTCAGTATAATGATATTATTAAATATGTATTGGACATAAATCAATGCAAATATAATAAAAGATAGCATAAACGAGTCTGATAAAACCATGCAAACAATCAATGGATGCAATGCCCACTAGACGCACATACAACATGCATTGGACGCACTTAAGCAATAGACGTGCATGCAATATGCATTGGACGCACAATAAATGCACACAAATCATATTAAGATGTTTTCTAAAAAATATGAATCTGTCCTCTGCAAGAGGTTTAGTAAAGATATCTGTCCATTGATGGTCAGTATCTACAAATTATATATCAATAATACCTTTTTGCACATAATCTCTAATAAAGTGATGTTTAATCCCTATATGCTTAGCCCTAGAATGCAATATTGGATTCTTAGATATATTTATTGCAGCAGTATTATCACACATAAGTGGAATACTACTTACAAACACATTGTAGTCCTCCAATTGTTGTTTGATCCATAGAAGTTGTGAGCAGCAACTAGAAGCTGAAACATACTCAACTTCAGCAGTTGATAAGGCAATAGTGCTTTGTCTTTTGCTTGACCATGAAACTAGATTAGCTCCAATAAAGTGGCATCCTCCACTGGTACTTTTTCTTTCTATTCTATCTCCAGCATAGTCAGCATCACAAAAACCAACAAATCTGTAATCACCATTTTTCTTAAAGCACAAACCCAGATTAGTAGTACCTTTTAAATATCTAAATATTCTTTTAAATGCTGAGAAATGAGATTCTCTTGGATCAGATTGAAATCGAGTACATAAGCATACACTGAACATAATATCAGGTCTAGACGCAGTAAGATATAGCAGAGATCCTATCATACCTCTATATACCTTTTGGTCTACCTTTTTATCTTTATCATCATTGTTCAGTATGGACGTGGGATGCATAGGGGTGTTCATAGGCTTGCAATCATCCATCTTGAATTTCTTTAACAATTCCTTTGTATACTTAGTTTGATGGTTGTACACCTCGTTCACTGTTTGCTTAACTTAAAGTCCAAGAAAGAACTTGAGTTCCCCCATCATGCTCATTTCAAACTCTTTCTGCATAAGCTTAGAGAGTTCTTTACAGAGAGATTCATTAGTGGAACCAAAATTTATATCATCAACATATATTTGAACAACAATAAAACTGGACTAATTGGACTTTCTAAACAAGGTTGTATCAATCTTTCCTCTACTGAATCCATTGTCCATTAAGAATGAACTTAACCTTTCATACCAAGCTCTAGGAGCTTGTTTGAGGCCGTATAAAGCTTTCTTTAGCTTATATACATGTTCAGGTTGGGTTTCACTTTCAAAACCCAGAGGTTGCATAATATATACTTCCTCACCAAAAACACCATTTAGAAAGGCACTTTTTACATCCATTTGATATAGCATTATACTATGATGTGCAGCAAATGATAATAAGATGCACATTGCCACTAATCTAACAACTGGTGCAAAAGTTTCAGTGTAGTCTATACCATCTTCCTGAGAATAACCTTGTGCAACAAGTCTAGCTTTATTTCTTACCACCATACCATTTTCATCAAGCTTGTTTCTGTATACCCATTTGGTTCCATTAACTGATTTGTCTTTTGGTAAAGTCACAAAGTCCACACTTCACTTCTCTCAAATTGGTTCAGTTCTTCCTGCATTGCAAGAATCCAGCCCTCGTCCAGTAGAGCCTTGTCTATTGTCTTTGGTTCTAACTCAGAGACTAAGGCAGAATCATCTTGCTCTCTGAATGTAGATCTGGTTCTTAGCTTATCATTAGGATTCCCAATGATTTGATCTTGTGGATGATAATTCCTGAAGTACCAAGATCTCTGAACATTTTCTTGTGGAGAAGTTGAAGTTTCTGACTTATGTTGAAGGTCGTCCACTTGATCATCAGGTTTGACATTTGCTTGAATTTTAGAGTCCTTGAGATTCAAATTTGCAATAGCTTCGTCAAGCTCTGATAATTTCTTATCAGACTGCTTGTCATCAAACTTAACATGTATACATTCTTCTACTACTAAAGTTCTAGAATTATAAACTCTAAACCCTTTTGATGATTCAGAATATCCTAACAGAATTTCATTATCTACTTTAGCATCAAACTTACCAAGTTGATCTTTAGTACTTAATATATAGCATTCACAACCAAAAGGATGAAAGTAAGATATGTTGGGTTTTCGTCATTTCCACAATTCATAAGGAGACTTATTCAAAATTGGTCTAATATATATTTTGTTCTGAATATAGTAGGCAGTATTAACAGTTTCAGCCCAAAAGTGCCTAGGGACAAAGTTATCATTGAGCATTGTTCTAGCCATCACTTGAAGAGATCTGTTCATTTCCTCTACCACACCATTTTGCTGTGGTGTTCTAGGTATTGAGAAGTTATGAAGAATACCACTTTCTTCACAGAACTTATGAAATAGCTCATTTTCAAACTCTCCCCCATGGTCACTTCTGATTGAAGTGATACACGTGCCTTTTTCATTCTATCCACGTTTACAGAATACATGAAAGACCTTGAAAGACTCATCCTTGTGAGCTAGGAACATAACCCATGTCCATCTAGTGTAGTTGTCTACTATGACTAGGCCACCACTAACAGAGGCAGACCTAGTTGGTCCAAATAGATCAAGGTGTAGCAACTCTAGTGGTCTATTGGTACTAACAATATTCTTAGATTCAAAGGAACCTTTGACTTATTTTCCCTTTTGGCATGCATCACAAAGAGCGTCGGATTTGAACTTAAGGTTTGGTAATCCTCTCACGAGGTTATGCTTATTTAGCTTTGAAATTAACTTCAAGCTTGCATGACTTAGCCTTTTGTGCCAAATCCATCGCTCATCTTCAATTGACACTAGACATGAGACACTTTGATTCGTAAGGTCCTCCAAGTCAATCTTATATAGATTGTTTTGCCTCTTGACAGTGAATAAGAGTGACTCATCAGGTTTCTTGACATTACACGTTCTTATCAAAAGAAACAGCAAATCCACTATCACACAATTGACTTATGCTTAGAAGATTGTGTTTTAAGCCATTAACTAAAAGAACATTATCAATTGAGGGAAAATGATGTTAACCAATTTTACTTACTCCAATGATCTTCCCTTTCTGATTACCTCCAAAGGTAACCCAGCCACCATCCCTATGTTTAAGGTCTTGGAACATACACCTTTCTCCCGTCATGTGACGTGAGCAACCACTGTCCAAGTACCAGGATGTGTGTATCTTTCCTGTTTTTAAGCAAGCCTGCAACAGGTACAATCTTATCTTTAGGTACCCAAATTGACTTGGGTCCTTTCTTGTTAGTAGTCACTGGACGAGCATGTTTAATATGCTTATAATGTATGCTTCTAGATGTTATGTGACCACCTTTTCCACACACTTTACAGTAAGTGTTGGACGAGCTTAGTTTATTTTTAACATGCGATGTTTGAGCTTTTGAGGTTCTACTATGCATATGTAGTTTTGACTTTTATGAGATGCTTCATGCTTTTTTAGGTCATAACCAAGGCCATACTTATCATTAGGGGACCTAGAGTATGTCACATCTTGTTTTAGTTTTGAAACTTCACAAGAGACAGTTGGCTCACACTTGAGTTTGTCGGTTAGACTGACATTCTCTGATTTTAGTTTGTCATTTTCATTTACAAGACTTATTCTCTCCATGAAAACCTTATCAAATTCTTTAGATAGTTTGGAAAATTTCTTTTTGAGACTCCTATATTCATGAGACAGAATTGATGAGTTATGCAGTAATTCATTAAAAGCATCTTGAAGAATGGAAGGATTAGAATCCATTACCTCAGCATCAGTGTATTCACTTTCTGATGATGTACCAGCCATGAGACAGATATTTGCATCTTCCTCTGCTTCATTCTCTTAATCAGATGAAGACAGATCCAGATCCTCCCAAATAGCCATCAAGCCCTTCTTCTTTTTGAAGAATTTCTGTTTGTCCTTCAGTTCTGGGCAGTCAGCTTTGAAATGACCGGGCTTTTTGACTCGAAGCACAGAGATGGACCTTTTTCCTTAGAGTCTGATTTCTCCTTGATGAACTTTTTGTTGAACTGTTTCCTTCTGAAACCACCTTTCTTTCTCCACATATGTTGAATCTTTATGGAGATGAAAGACAGTTCATCCTCATCAGATCCTTCATCACTGTCAGAAGGGTCTGCTTCGTCAGAGGATTCCTCAGCTTTAAGAACTTTAGAAGAGTTAGCCTTCTTTGCCTTTAGGGCAATAGATTTTACTTTTATGGAACTTTCTTCTTCATTGAGCTTAAGCTCGTGAACTTTTAAAGATCCAAGAAGTTCCTCCAAAGTGAGAGTATTGAGGTTCTTTGCTTCCTGAATAGCAGTGACCATAGGTCTCCACTGTTTATGTAAGCACCTCAAAAGTTTTATGACATGATCTCTGTTCTCATAGGTTTTTCTAAGAGATCTGAGACTGTTGGTGATAGTTTGGAATCTTCCAAACATTTGATCTATAGTTTCATGTTCAGCCATTTTAAATAATTCATACTGATGAACCAGCATGCTTATTTTTGACTCATTAACTTGAGATGACCCTTCATGAGCTAGGGCGAGAGTATCTCATATTTCCTTAGCCGTGTTACAGCTATGGACTTTATCATGCTCAGATCTGGTGATAGCACACATCAAATAGTGCTTAGCTTTCAGATTGAGTTAATGTTGAGTTTTCTGTTCTTGAGTCCATTGAGCTCTAGGAATAGCAGCTCCAGCATCACCTCTTGGCTCAGTGTAGCTAGTTTCAATCAGTTCCCAGATGTCCACGTTTTATGCATCAAGAAAAGCCATCACTCTCTTTTTCCAGTAGTCATAATCACTACCATCAAAGAGAAGAGGTCTGTTGATTGCTTGTCCTTCTGTATCCATGCTTGTTGGATCGTACTCCCTCGGCACTTGTTAGATGCTCAACCCTTTCGAGACTGAGCTATGATACAAACTGAAGCTGACACAGGGAAACACAAGAAGGGGGTTGAATTGTGTTTCTTAACATATTTTCGAAAAAGTCTTTTCTCAAACCTTTTACAAGCAAAACAATAAAAACAACACACAAACAGAAAAACATTTTTTAAGAGTTAATAAACTCAGATTCAGAACCCCACAGTTAGTATAAACAAAAACTATAAAAGATAAGGGTTTAGAAGATTCACGCAAGAGTTTTATCCTTGTTCACTCTCTTCCAACCAAGAGTTACACCCAGTCCCCTCTACCTGAAGGTTTTTCTCCACTATTTTCCAAATATATTACAAGTATTCAACACCTCTTCAAGCTACAAGTATTCTTTCTCTACCAAGCCTCTTCAGGCTCTAACTCGTTACTGCTTCTTGTTGAAGTTCTTCGAGTATTATATAGCTGAAGTGCTTCTCTGACTTGATATTCTTCAACGGTCTTCAAATTGTATCCGTTTAGACTTAACATTAAATGCTTGGATCCGTTGAGACTGACAACTTGATATGCTTCACTAATAAGTGCTTTTGATTATCAGAGGAATGCTGAAAGTAGAACTGTCACTTCTCTGTTGTACCAAAGGTTGCTTTCTGACTTTCCTTCTTTGTACTTTGCTTGATCTTTAAAACAATGTAGTTGACAGAGTACAAAGGTTTATGGTTTCGATGGTACGAAGTTCTTTTATCCAAGAGATAAATATTTTATACAATAGAAGCAGCAAGGGTAAAAGTCATATATTCTTTGATTTAAGTAAGCAATCATTTGAAATAAATACATTTAAGCTTAGACGGGTTCACGTTTTAAAACTAGTGGACGCACAGGTCTTTGGACGTGCAAGATTTACTTATCAGTGAGATGGGCTCGTCTACTGATAGTGTGTCTACAGACTTTTCACCTAGTTTTGAGAGATGAACGTGCTATGATTAAGAGCTCGTCTATTGACGTGGCGTATGGTGAAGTTACTCCGTCTATCAAGTCTTTGGAATTGTTATATTTCAATGACTCGTCTACTTGATTTTTCTTTAGACTTAGTACCGCATCTTCCTTAGTTAATTTTAAGACCTCGTCTATTCTTATTTTAAAGATCTCGTCTACCATAAAGCTAAAGACTTAGAATTTTACCAAGAGTTTGTAGACTGGTCTAGAGGTTTGAAATAGAATTTGATAGATTCCATACTTTAGATTTAAGTTCCTCTGACTCGTATAAATCAAGTAATCCCTGCATACTTATAACAGACAAGTTAGATCTAAATACTTTGGCATACAAATTTAACCTTTTTGTTAACATCAAAACTTAAGAGATTATTTTAATCCAAAACCACTTTGGTTCTAACAACCATTTGTTTAGCACTCCGCCTATAATTTACATGGACAGCCCAATGGTTGGAGTCAACATTAGGTGGGTGCCTCTGAAGATTATCTGCCAACGAAAGCTCCCAATCATGATATTTAGTAAATAATCTACATCATGTGTCCTTCCATTTTTTTGCAAGGCTAGTTAAAGTATACTTTTTGTGTTCTATATCATTGACAACAAATTTATTTTTCAAGACAACATAATAAAAGATAGTGCTAGCTAACAAAACACATCATAAATCGAAAATATTCACTTAATTATAAATAATACCTGTATTTTTTTAGAATAAAGATTGCTTTTCAAAGTATCCGGAACTTTTTTCCAGTTCTATAACATGATGGGAATGTTGTTAAAGTTTCTTACAAGTTCACCCAAAAATCCTTGAAATAAACCAGCTGACTCTCCCACTGGTTGTGCATGTTGATTCCACCTAGTTATAACCCTTGTGGTACCACTTGATGCAAACACATTTGTCACCCTTTAATGTGTTTGCGTCACATGACCGCTTGCATCTAACACATAAAATAAACAAATTAAAACAATTCATAAACCAACATATAATAAAATTAAAAAAGATTAAAGAGAAATATAAAATAAATTAGACATACTTATAACATCTACTGTCCAAAATGTTGGAGCTTTTTTCGAAATACGCAAGGGACCTTCAACCACATCAGGTTCAGATTCAGAAGTTGGTGCAGTGTGTACCTCGTCCTGAAATGATGATTGAACATTGGGTAAAGGATAACTTTGTTGTAGATGTCCATCTACAGATCCTTCGGAAGATTCATTTGGTTGAGTTGGTGTGGATTGACACCTCTGATGAACACGCCTTGGGCCAGTCATACTTGAGAAGTATAATGTATCAAGCAGGTATATGACAAGCAAGAACACCACACATTCACGAATTACCTAAGAATCAAGAATCAAACTGATATAATTAACCAACTAAAATGCAAATTGATATAATAACTATGAGCCATTTTTCAGTAACAAACTTCAAAAAAAAATTGTAAAATAAGTTCACTAAGATAGAATCACCACAGGTTCCAAGTTCTACACAACATAACATAAAAAACTAACATGTCTATAAAATCACTCATGTAACATAAAGACCCCATTTTGTAACACGCCCTCTAACAAGGAAAAAACAGAAGGATCATAAAACCATATCTCGATTATCATCATTAAAATTATCATTAATGGTTGAACATTCAGTATCATCATCTGCTACCATTCTTGCCAACTGTATATGTGGGGTATCATCAGAGAAAATTTGTTCCATTCAATATATGACAATCATGACTCTTCAACGTTCCATTCAACTTAAGATTGTCCAAGTCAATGCACCTTGAAATGTTACTTGAATAACCATCCAGTATGGTAATATTCTTTAAAGTTGTTAAAAATGCCTTCTTACCTTTATTAGTCAATGTAAAGACAGCTGGAAAATATTTTCCATTTTCATTGGGCCAAAGGTCAGGTCTTGAATCTAACACCCCAAGATTCACCCTTATGTTTATATGTGTTAGTTTTGGCATATATATGTTGTTATATGTTTGATATTTATGCATATGTGTATGTTAGAGGTAGTTTAGCCTTTGGGATGGTCTTAATAGTGAATTCTGGTTTTCTGGGATCCGACCGGCTTAAGTTTTTTTAGCCCGGCCTAAGAGTCTGTGCCCGGTCTAAGTTTATGAGCCCGGCCTAAAGTGCAGAAAAACTCACATTCTGGTTTTCTGCAGAATCCGCCCAGCCTACGTTTTCTGAGCCGGCCTAACGACACTGACAGCATTTTGGGGCTTCTGTGTTGGCCCAGTTGCACCCTAATTCGTTTTAAACC
Source organism: Sophora flavescens (assembly GCA_030762895.1). Taxonomy (NCBI): domain Eukaryota; kingdom Viridiplantae; phylum Streptophyta; class Magnoliopsida; order Fabales; family Fabaceae; genus Sophora; species Sophora flavescens. Next base: position 106,412,446 of record CM061068.1, read on the forward strand.
TCTAAGTCACACCATAAACCCTAGTTTACACAACTCTAACACTCAAACGGCCTCCCACCTTTCTCTTTGAGGTCTCATCTCTTATCTCTAAAAACTAACTCTCTAGAGACCATTCTGTTCACTGTTTTCCACCGTTCTTCAATTGGGGAACACCGTTGCAAACACGTGTTCATTGTGTTTTCTGTTTGGATCTCTAAACCGGGTAAATTTCATGCACCTTGTCATCCCTTTTCGTTAATCTCCTTTCTTCTTCTTGAATTGGGGATTAATGGTTTCCCTTTTTACATTTTGACCAAGGCTTGGGGAACTCATCGAGCCGCTCGAGGGAACGCGTTTGGTTTACCACTTAGCTTTCATTGGGAATCTTCATACTAGGAATGGGAGAAGAATAGTGTATACACTAGGCTAGGGAGTAGCGTAAGATGAGGGGTTTCCAAAGCCCTGTTTATTTGTTGTTATATCTGTTATTGATGCCATGCCATGATCTGCCTGGTTGTATGAGTTATTTGTTTATATGTTTAGTTGGATTAATTGGTAAGCCTATTAATTTGTCTTGTGCCATGAGTTTTGGTATGAATACCTATGTTATGAGTGTTGTTGTTATGATATGGATTATGTTGATCATGTTGACTGAATATGATGTTGATTGATGATGATGTTGCCATTATGTTGAATATGTTAATAAGACCCTAATCGGATTTAACTAGGACTCTTAGTTAACATAGGAATTAAGGGATTAATTCCCTAATGCTTCATAAAATATGAACTGTTAATGAGAGGTGAGCTACTGTTTGATGGTCCTTTGACTAGACCCTATGATCTATTTGAGAGTATTAGTGAGTTTTGACTCTAGGAACACATATGAATCTGCCCATATCAGTATGGCTGGCCCGGGAGCACGGTCGTGCTGAACGGGGAGCACGCCCATGCTCCCAGTTGAATTCTGGAAGATGGCCGCGCATTGAGCATGGCCGTGCAAGACAGTGAGCACAACTGTGCTCCACTTAAGTGGCAACACCACCGTGCTGGGATGAGCACGCTCGTGCTCCCCTTACTGGTCAGAATCTGAGATTAAAGGAATTAAGGGGTGTTTCACCCCAAATGTCCCAAACAATGTAATAACGCACCAATCGAATGGAGAATAGTTAGATAACTTAATTAAAAGATTAATTAAGATAATAAGATTAATAAGTTGGTTAAGCCAGTGCCCATTGGGTTGCCGAACGTTGTTAAGCTTTGGTGCTTTTTGGCCAAAGTGACCTCGATGCTTTTTGGTCGAGGTGCTGATGAGTTGAACCTTAGTGCTTTTTGGCTAAGGGGGCCTTGACCCAAAATAGGTTAAGGTGTTGATGTTGATGATGGTGATAAGTCTTGGGTGCTTGTTGGCCCAAGCAAAGGAGGCGGTTTCCTTGTGTGTCGTTTGCTCATGCATTCATACGTTGAAGTTGATTAGTGGGGGATGTTCAACATAGGGGAGGTCGTCCAAGTTATGATGATCTGGCCTAAGTCTCGGGTGGTTCACCCAAGGTTTGGTGAACCGTGTGCCCCCGAGGTGGCATATCCGGTTATGATACGTTGGCTATCCAAGGGGTTCACCCATGGTTTAGTGAATTGCCGACGTTGGTGGTTTTATGGCCAATATGGATATATAACTCCGAAGTAGACTTCCTGAGATAGTTTGGATCCACTTGCATAACGGAGTAGCGGAGTAGTGTTGCACCGCATAACATATGTTGGTTGAGTTGATATGTTGATGTGATTGTTTATATATATATTGTTGTTATATGTTATGTATTCTACGCCATGCTATGATGTATGTTCATCTTGCTTACTACTTCCATGCCATTGTGTTTACATGATTTCTTACTCCCCGTTTCTCTTTGTCTGTTGTTGGCAAATATCTCTTTATGCAGAGGACGGTGAGCAGCCAGTGGAGTAGTGACTCTGAGGAGCCACAACTCTAGTTAGGATGCTTAGCTTTATCAATAGTTATAGTTTGTTGTTAGTTTTTAGCTTGAGATGTATTCCGAGGATTTTATTCTGGAACGGTTATACCAGCTCTGTATGTGACATCGGGGTTGGGTTATGTTTCTGTTTATGTTTGTTTATGTTTCATCTTTTTAAAACTATGTTATTTCCCGTTGAGTTGTTACAATGTGATACCTTTTATCCAAGTTTTCATTTAATGAAATAAATGCATGTTTTTATATTTCCTCTTTTAATTAAATATTTTATATTAACATACAGGGTAGAAGGGTGTCACATTGAACCCATAACTTGAAGATCTCTTCGAGCATTAACATGGTCTTTGCTCTTTGCACTGTCATTTAGCAAAGTATATATGACATTATCGCACACATTCTTTTCAATATGCATCATGTCAAGACAGTGACGCAAACAATTATCCTTCCAATACGGAAGTTCAAAGAATATGCTTTTCTTTTTCCATTGTTGAGTGGTACCCTGTGCAAGTCGATGGCCACGTGTTCTTTTTCCCGAAACTTCTTTCTCTAGTTTTCTACCAAATGTGACATTGATGTTTTCAACCTGTTCAAGAATTTCAGAGCCAGGTAATGTTTTTGGTGGAATGCGCATTTCTTGTTCACCATTAAAGTGGACCCTATTTAGTCTAAATCAGTGTCTCTGGTCAAGAAAACGACGATGACCCATAAAACACCATTTTTTGCTCTAAGGAAAACGACATGGAATAGAGTCGAAGGTACAAGACGGACAAGCAAGTCCAGTGTACATATTCCACCCAGAAAGTGTTCCTAGCCTAGGAAAATCACTAATTGTCCACATTAAAGCTGCATGTATTTTGAACATATCTCGCTTGAAAGAATCATAGGCATCCACACCCATTGTCCATAACTTTTTCAACTCTTTCATCAAAGGTTGTAAGTAGACATCTATATCATTCCCTGACATTTTTTTTACTAGGAATTATCATTGAAATTATAAAAGATGTTGACTTCATGCACACCCATGAGGGGTATTGTATGGAATGAGAATAACTGGCCAAATACTGTAGTTTGAACTCATGACACCAAAAGGATTAAAACCATCAGTGGCTAACGCTAGGCACACATTTGGCGAATCTGATGCAAACCAAGTTTGCATCGAGTCAAACTGCTTCCAAGATTCAGAATCTCTAGGATGCCTCAACATTCCATCGTTGTTATTATCGCCAGCATGCCATCTCATATTCTTAGTTGTCTTTGATGAAAAAAACAATCTCTTTAATCGAGGCTTTAGTGGAAAATAACGAAGAACTTTCTTTCTTCATACCATTGCCATCACCGGACACGCCAGTCTTACTAGCTTTTGCCCTTGATTTCCATTTGGAAGTGTTACAAATTTTGCATGTCTCCCTCTTTTCATCTTCCAGATTACCCCAATAGAGCATACAATTATTCTGACATACAGGTATCTTTTCAAAGTTCAAACCAAGCTTGGTGATCGTTTTCTTGGTCTCGTATAATGAACTTGGAATATTTGCATGTTCAAATGCATCTTTCAATAGTTCTAAAATCATTGTCATCGCCTTGTCGCTCATTCCACACAGGCATTTGATAAGATACAACTTTACCAAAAAAGACAATCTTGAATACTTTGTACACCCTTCGTACAAGGGTTGTTCTATATCTCTAGCTAATTCAAAGAATTCTTCAGCTTCATGTTGTTCTTGAGCTATATTTGGCATCACAACTACATCCTGGTCAATCTCTGCATTTGATGCAACAGGTGCTTCATTTGCATGGTGCCTATCAACTCCAAATGCATCATTGATCATGTTTTGAATAGGATCCTCAACATTAGTGGGGTCTTAAACTACATTTACAATATTACTAGCTGAGATATCACTAGTTTCTATTGTTTTGGACTCCCCGTGATAGAACCAACAAGTGTATCCTGCTGGAAATGGTGTACAGATTAAGTGATCATGCACCACATCCCTACTCTGCCATTTTTTGAAACCACATCGTTTACAAGGACATATTGTTTTGCCATTTAATGATTGATGTTCAAAGGCAAAATCAATAAATCCCCTAATCCCTTGCTCATATTCAAGGGAGTTTCGTGGCTTCATTATCCATGACTTATCCATTGCTTCAAGATATTACATCTGGATTTAAAAATAACACACCACTTCATAGATTGATAAATCTATACTATTTTTAAAATATATGTAAAGTCTCATCTAATAGAAACATATCAAAACTAAACAATCTACACACAACTAATTTAAAGTGCAAGTACATAGGAAATTTTTTAGTTCTAGTTGATATATTGACAAGAAACTACTATGAATCCACAACCACATAATTTGAGAAGCACCAGCCAGACCTCTACACTTAAACTTAATCCAAATTAAATTACCATGGAATTAGAAAACTATTGATTATCTTATAAAAAGTTTGCAAATAAGAAAGTCTTGGGTCAAAGATAAGAAAAAAGCTCTACACCATAAAAAAAAGAATTTTTAATTTTTAACAAATAATAAAAGCAAGAAAAGAATAAATTCAAAGAGATGCAAAGGAAAAGGTAATACAGATTTTATAAATGGAAAGATACTTTCCAAAACCTACTTTAAGAACAATAAGAATCTGTAGGGTTGGTAAACTATCTATAGCACAACAAACTGTAAAAATTAATTAAGCATGGATGACCAGCTGAAAAGATTCCCAAGGACATTTCAATTATTCATTTAAAGAGAGCATAATAAAGGCATAAGCAGGATTCCAACCACTGCAAGTACAGCATTTTCTCCTACCAATATCTATTTGGAAGTCTATCAAAGGTTTCGGACAGGATTCATTCTAGAATCTCAAGCCTTAGAGCTTAGTAGTTATGACTGGGAGCAGGTAAGTATCCTCAAATGCAATTTTAGATTGGAATTGGATGTGAAATTTCATTAATTAGGACACTTTAGAAACTGTTTGGACTTAAAAAAAAACTATCAAGCCATTATTTTCATTGCATAACAATTTCCTTTTACATACATGTTTCTTCTTTGTTTTGCCTAGATTGGCAAGCATGACAAGATGGGTATGAATGTCATTCCATTGAAAGAACTTACGCCTGATGAACCAAAAGTACTGACTCTTAATTTACTAAAGACTATGGACCCTAATGATCCTGAGAATGAGAAGTCATGTGAGCAGCTCGCTGTGGAAGTTCTATACAAACCTTTTAAGGGTGACGAGTTACCTGAGAATGCAGAAGACTCCGGTGGAATAGAAAACAAACATTTTATTGAGTGGAAGTTTCACAAGTTAGTGGGCCAAGACACACTCCTCATGTCTAAGTCTTACTAAAGTCTAACAAAAGATTTTGTAATTGAGCATTCAATTATTTGCCTTTTGATGCTATAGTTGTGAATAAAGATCCAAATGCTAGTTTTTTTGTTTATCAACATTAACCTCGAGTCAATGTTACATGTAGACAAAGGGAACAAACAAGTGAAAAGATGAGGGTAAGTTCTATTTGAAATAAAATATGACAGCTGTTGATGTTTCTGATATTAGTAGCATACACACATAAAGAAAAAAAAAGAGAAAATGAGATTCAGTAGAAACAATTTACTATCATTAATCATCAATCATCATCATCACAAACCAAAAATCATTTGGACAAGCTGAATAGATATACATCCAAAGTCTTAGACCGAAAACTGATGAGTAAATATATTTCTATATGATAATGCCAATAATCTCTTATATACAATAACATTTAGAATCACATAGCCAAAAAAATTAAGATTATATTGTTCTCTGCTAGTCTGAGAAAGGTTTTCTTGCTAGTCTGATATCACATGTTTTATAGAAAACTAGGGGAGATAAAATATATAGATGCATTGTAGAGTGTAGTCCTCTGAGAAAACAGTAAACCAGAAAAATTGTAAAGAAACCTAATTCCCAATTTATTGTACAAACCTAATGAACACTTTATCCAAATTTGCAGAAACAAACATCCAAACCCAGAAATTTGCCCTAAATAAATTAATAATAGTAAAAGTAACATTTACCTTGAATTGAGAGTGGTGAATCGCCTCACAATGAACAAGACCAATAATCTCCTTCAATTTATTCTTGATTGTTCACCTTGAATCAAACAGTTACCAAATCAGATTTCATGTGTTCAGCAAACACAACGAACAAAGTAAACAAAGAGAGGAGGAGGATGAGGAGGAGGAGGAGGAACGATGGAGGATTTCTTCGTACCTTTGTCGCTCACTGATGAACAATGAAGAAGCAGAACAGTCGTAGCAGCACAGCAAGAGGGCAACAGTGGGTAGTGTAAAAAATGAACCAAGTGAAAAAGTAATTAGAGGGAAGAGGGAAAGTGAAAAAAATAGAGGGAAAGTTAAAAAAAACAAATGAAGTGGTGTTGACCTTTTTTAAAATCGCCGTTAACATAGAGTCAACCGTCACAATATTTTCCTATTTGTGGTGGCTCATTAAAACTGCCGCAGTAACCATCGCAGAGTATGACTGAGATGCCCCGACGTCCCATTAAAGAAAACCAAAAATATTAAGACCTAATTTCGTTATTATCGTTAAGCTGATATATTAAAACAGCGGAAAAAATAAAAACTTAAAATATACACAACCTATATACATACATACATACATACATACATACATACATACATACATACATACATACATACATACATACATACATACATACATACATACATAACATATACACCTCAAGATCTGATACGGTATAGTAGAGGGAAATCCCATCAGTCGGATCCCAAAATGTACAAACTGATAATCAAACAAAATAAAATCAACATCCTAAAGAGACAAGACGCATTGGTCATAGACTCTGTACTCAACTATGAGGATCCACTGCTCGTCCTCCAACGTCTGGCTCATATGAGGTCTCATCAAGCTCCTCCATAGTTGTCTCCCCCGTAGGATCTTTTCATCATGATCACATAAAAAAACATATGCAATATAGAGAATACAGGGATAAGAAACCATATAATATCAAACGTGGAAAGGGTTCAGCTACATTTAATTATATAACGGCACACTAAACATCCGTCTCCCAAGTATAAATATATGTAACACAATCATCCTCAATCCACATCTAGGATCTTTCCTCTACCTTCCATCATGATGCAATGCAAATGCTGTATGAATAATCCCCTCAGGTATCGGCCATATCCGAATATCACAACAATATAATCGACACGTCCCAGAGTCCCCGGCGCACACCCTCGTCCACGGATGGAGGGTGCCCACGCAAAGCAATGGCACTATAGCTACACAATCCGGTGCACACTTCTAAACCCCGGTCAGGGTGCTCATGCAACGCATGAACTATAGCTGCGATTAAAATAAAATCATCTCTGGGCGGTCCGTCATTAGCCTATCCCCAGGAATTCTCCCTCCGAGGCATAGACCCCACTTGACCATGTTTCAGGTCCACTCGACCATGTTTCAGGTCACCCCCTAGTGCCCTAACCACTCATCATAATCTCATAGATAACCTCAAAATAATCTCATCTCATCAATCTCATCCTCATGTCACGATAATCATCTCGGTTAGGCACTGCTATCACATATCATATACAATCCCCAATACATCCTCATGTCTCAACATAACTTGTAACTTACTCAACCTCTAAGGGCAATCATAACACTCATCATATCATCACAATCATCATCATGTTATCCAAAATCATCATGTCATAATATCATTTCCAAATAATAAATACCAAAATATAATAATAATAATAATAATAATAACAATAATAATAATAATAATAATAATAAGTATAAACACTTTCAAAATTAATTACAACACTCATGATATCATACATCAAGTACCAAGTTCAAATCAACCAGTCAAACAGGAAATCATCACATGATAAAAATAATATATATATATAGTAACGACGACAAACGCACAATTTCTATATCATCATCGGTACCACCGAGTAGTCCCCAATGTGGTATAGACATTGTTCGTTACTCGCTCTCATGAAGGGTTTGGGTCGCCCTACGTCATTAGACAATCCAAGCATTTTTTCACAAAGAATGAATCTTGCATGAAACCTCTTGTGTGGGAATTCCAGAGCATAATGGCAGGGTGGAATGGAAGCATAGACACATCCTTAATGTGGCTACAGCACTTCGATTTCAAGCAAGTTTACCTATCTCCTTTTGGGAAGAATGTGTATTGGCAGTAGTGAATCTCATCAACAGAACTCCAACCACAGCCAACAAAGGGACCACTCCACATGAAATGCTCTTTGGCAAGACTTCCACATACAATCATTTACGTGTGTTTGGTTGCTTATGTTATGTGAAGAATAAAACTCATGATAAATTTTATGCAAGGGCTAGAAAATGCATTTTTATTGGCTATCCTCAAGGATAAAAAGGATGGAAGGTCTATGATCTAGAGAGCCAAGAATTTCTAGTGTCCAGGGATGCAGTCTTCTATGAGGATATGTTTCCTTTTTTTGGGCACATGGAAAGCAAGCTTTCAAAGCAAGACAATCCTACCAACATGTTCCTGAATGAAGCGCACCAGGATGATGAAGAAAATTTAGCAGGTTCAGGAAATGGAAATGAGGAGACGCAGAACATCATTGACAGTGCACTTGATGAAAATGAGGTGCCAGGGGCAGTCAACAATGATGTTCCTTTAGGTACTCGAACACGTCGACCACCTTATTTGCGTGATTATTACTGCCATTCTGCTAGAGATGCTTCATCACACAAGGATCGTGTGTCGTTGCTTTCCTCGGGTAAGTCCTATCCTATTGCAAATTATGTACATTATAATCGTTTCTCTCCCACTCATCAAGCTTTCATGGCGGCCATCTCTACAAATGATGAGCCAAAATATTACTCACATGCAGTGCATCCAGTTGGGGGTCATTTCCACTGCTTACATTCCAACAGCACATCAACTAGTAGATTTGTTTACTAAATCGCTTGGCACAAAGCAGTTTCAATCATTAATGTTCAAGTTGGGTGTTCAAAATGCGTACTCCTAACTTGAGGGGAGTTAATGCGATATAGATATGATGCAAGTCAGATTTGTTAGGATTAGATTTGTTATCATCAGTTTTGAATTTGATTATTTGTTAGTTTCCTATGATAAAGGATTAAGATAGACATAAATATATTTTAATCTGATTAGTTTGTTGTAATTTGTTTAGCTTCCGTTGTAACACCCTACTTTTTATTTTTCGATTTTTATTTTTTTCAGTAAAAATATTTTCACTGTATTAACCGATATAAATGTATTTATTTATATTTTTATCCGAGTTCATGGAGATTGAATTTTATGAAATAAAAATCATATTCATACTCTATCTTAGGGTAGAAGCTTAGGATAAAAATTTGGGTTGGAAATTTAGACGGAAATCGGTCTGCGTTTTCAATGACAGTATAATTTTACTGAGCAGAAAACCTAATTTTGACTCGTGAATGAAATGGTTTATATTTAAATCATATTTCCAACGAGTTTGGTTAGTTTGAAAATTTTCAGTAGAAAACGAAATATTACGCTTTTACGCAGGCGTAAAACCCAAATCAGGAAACCGACGGAGTCGAAAACGGAACTACAGAGACCTGTCAAGAGATCGGGATAACGAGTCATACATGATGATTCATGGGGATGAGTCACAATTTTGAGTCTAGAATATTCTACAAGTCAAAGTGGCAATTTATGGATTTTGCACTTAAGTCATTGAACTTTCTCTTAATTGCACTTTGGGCCCTAAGTTAGTTCCTATGTTTTTCCAAGTCAATTGGGCCAGAATCTTTGCTCCAAACCCATTAGAGGACCGTCGCCTTGAGGCCCAAATTCTTTTTCCATGGATTAAATTTCATGAAGCCCATTTGAAATCATATAAGTTTCCTAGATTATGTTTATGCCTTAAGCATTTTGGTGGGCCAAAACTATTAAATCCAAGCCCAAAACTCCATGGCCATGCACAAGCCCAAGGAGGAGTGGTGTATTCCCTTAACTTGGATGAGCCAAGCTCATTCTTGCTCATTCCACAACATTCTCCAATCTTCCCAAAAGTTCTAAAGTGTTCTCCATTATTCCAAAGCATTCTAGCTTTTTCCTAAGAACATAGTAGCAAGTTGATGAAGAAGCTTCAAGATAACTTCCATGGTGAGTCACTTTGTGTGGCCCAAAATCAGTCTCACCTCCATCAAATGTGAGCCACATATTTATTAACCATAGTTAAGCAAAGTAACCCTAGTTAAGTTAATTATTAACTATGGTTAAGCTTATATTAATTAAATAATCACAAAACCCATTAATCTAAAAGTTAAAAACCAAACAAGGCCTAAGATTTTCCCTATAAAAGCCCTCCAAATCTTGGCCTCCCCTCACTATTTCACTCATCTTCTTCATCTTCTTCATTTTTCGTCATTTCTTCACAAATCACCAAAACTCCATTTTCTTCTTCAAGAGCTCCAAGTACTTCCATTGAAGAACTTGTCAAGATCATCATCTTTTCTCCATATTCTTCATACACTTGAGGTAACATGATCATCTCATCCCTTGTTTAAGCTTTTGTTCTTCATATGTCATAGTTTTCCATTTCTAGATCTAGAACTTGTAATAATTCTAGAAAATTGTAGAAAAATCATAAAAGTGTGAAACCAATTTCTATGATCTAGTTATGATCCCTACTTTCTTTATCCGAGAGCATGTGATCAAAATCATTTTCCTTCCCTATTTTCTAATTGAGGCCGAAACAGAGTATAAAAGTGGTTTTCATGTTTTGTTGTTTTGTTTGAAAGTTAGTACTTGATTTAAGTTCTATAGTACTTGTATAGCTTAAATCCAAGAGCTTAGGTTCAGCAAAAATCCCTAGCCTAATTTTCTTTGTGAGGCCGAAATTCAATTAAATAGGGCTTGGAATATTTTATTCATGTTTTCAAGTCATAGCAATGTATCTAGGCTACCTAGGACCTAAGTAATTAGTATCCAAAAGCTTAGGTTGAGAAAAGAACTCTAACCCTCATTTGGATGAGTTGACCGAACCTAGTACCATATGTCCATATTTAGATTTGTTGATTCATTTGTTTTATTGTTGATTTGGTTGAAGGTGGTTTTGTTAACTCGTGGCGGGCTAACGAGGATCGTCGTTTTCGTGTTTCCGGTGATAACTCAGGTGGGAGAAAGAACCATTCCATCATCGGAACCGATAAGTAGTATATAATTTATAATAATGGTGTAGAGCGACCTAAACCCTACTAGTAGTCGAGTAATCAACAAAAACAAAATCCCATTGGAAACCTTTTCCGTAATACCAATGACGATTTGGGAATTGTAGGTTTATCGCATTAGGTTAATTATTCATATTTGAGGATGTCTGAATTATTTACTTTTGACTGCTTGTGATCCGCTGGTTGAGGTATTATACTGCATGTGACGTTTATTTTGGTGTTTGAATATTTTATTGATTACTGTGTTATGCATGATGTGCCTGGTTTGATAAATTGCTTAGTTGATTTTAAGTTAAGATATATATTGCTCGGAGGTATTTTGTTTGGGTGAGATTTTTAAATATGAATTAGAGGTGCCTCGCTATTATTTATAGAAGTGATGTGATATAGAATGTAAGTGGAGGTTATGAGGAAAAGCTTGAGGTACTAGGTTGTTATTGATAAAAGTCAGTGAGAATCAAATGTTGCATTGTTGTTCATAACCGTGTATTTGAGATACATAAGGTCCGAAGTTCTCGTGGACCGTTCCAAATTAGAATTTAAGTTGTGCAACTATAGTGTCATTGCTATGCATAAGCACCCTTGATAGAGAGGAGAGAGAGAACCAGGGTGTGCACCGACGGTACTGTGCAGCTATAGTATCATTGCTTTGCATGAGCATTCTCACCATGGATGAGAATGTGCACCGGCGTTGGGAACGTGTCACTTGGACGACTGACTGACATTCCTAACGAGGGATGTGTGACAGGATTAGCAGTGGCCACGTCAGCATAAAGGTTTCGTTGCATGAGTTGGAGGGTAGAGGATGATGTTATAAAGTATGGATGATTGTAAATTGTGAGTGATGCATGTTTAGGACTATTATTGTATTATATGCTATGAATCTTTTCCGCTTATGATGATAGAACTGTTTCTTATCTCCCTATTTCTGTATTTTTGTGTATGTCTACTTTGTTACGTTAGAAGACCAGATGGACGACTATGTTACTGAGGAGATGGATGGAACCCTATACGAGACGGAGGTTGTTGAGGAGTTGAATGACGTTCCGTATGAAGCAGACGCTGAAGAACAACCTAATGATCCTAATAATGTAGCGTAGTAAGTTTAGGGCCAGTGGGTCATATAAGACGTTTTTGTTTTCCGTTAGTTATAAGCAGTTTGTGTAAATAAGTACCTGTGTGGGATCCTACTGAGAGGATACCCTAAACAGTGTTGTGTAAAATAAAGGATAATTATGTGTGTATTTATGTAATATAGTTTTGGTGTGTTTTATATCTGCAGAAGTTATATAATTATTAATTAAGTTTTAATTTTTACGTATTTTCAACAGTAAGCGCACGATTAAGTAAATAAATATTAAGGTTTTAATGTAATAATACAATGGGGCACAACGGGGTGTCACATTTGGTGGTATCAGAGCAGTTCGATTCTAATCGGACTGTGAGGTCTAGGATATTGTTACTGTCCGTGTCTAGTTGAGTCAACATCGGATTTTAACTATGCTTAGAAGATGGGTAGTGTGTCCGAATCCGATGCGATAATTAACATTAGTGTGGCATATGGTATTTATATACTGGTCTATGTGGTATTATATGTCATACTGATAAGAGCGAATGATTTCTTTTACAGAATCATGGCTCGTGGAAGAGGACGTCCGATCGACAGTGATGACAGAACTCCTGAAAGAATTGTTGGAGCTAACAATGTGGAAAATAATCATACCGGAAGTGGAGGAGAGTCATCTGAGACTCAAGATACCATGAAAAACATAGTTACTGCTCTGTTATTACAAACACAGCAGAATGCTGAAATGCTACAGATGAACAAAGAACAGCAGGAACAACAGAATCAAAGGAGAGCTGCAACAGCTGAAGATGCCGGAATGACTACTTTCCTGAAAGGGAAGCCACCCCAATTCTGAGGAGATTATGATCCAGAGAAGGCAGAATAGTGGATACAAGAGATCGAGAAGATATTCGATACCATGCGCTGCAGAGAGGATAGGAAAGTGACGTATGCTGCCTTCATGCTAACTGGAGGAGCAGAGTCTTGGTGGAGAGGCAAGCGAAGATTGCTGGATGTTGAATGCAGAGTTATCAACTGGCAGCTGTTTAGTGACTGCTTCTTTGAGAATTATTTTCTGCATCTAGTTCGACGCGAGAAAGAAAGGGAATTGACGAGTCTCAAACAAGGCAACATGACTGTTGGTGATTATGCATCACGATTTGAGGCTCTGATTAAGTATTATGAATTTTATCAGAGATTCCCAGATGAAGATTGGCAATGTAGAAGGTTTTAGGAAGGACTCCGACATGAACTCCAGAGGGCTATAGTATCGCTTGATATCCAGAGTTTTCCAGAGCTAGTGGAACGATGCAGTGCGATCGAAAGTCTAGATCAGAGGCTGGATAATGAGCAGAAACAATTGAGGATTGGGGGTCCTACTCGACCGAGTTTTCAGAGGCGAGGAGGTAGTAACTCTCAATGGAGGCAGAGACCATATGCCCGACCAGTGCAGACACCAGCACCAGCACCAGTGATTGGAGCTGGTCAACAGCAGCAAGGCTTAGCTTGTTTCAGATGCGGAGGACCGCATTATCTTAGAGACTGCATGGAGCGACCTAATTGTTTTCACCGTGGGAAAATAGGTCATATGGCTCAAGATTGCAGACAGCAGGCTAAGCAATAACAGATAGCTGCAGATAGAGGATATGGAGGCAATAGGGGTGGAGCTGGGAGAGGAGTCATAACAGCAGGACAACAGGGAGCAAGACCTCAGGCCACTGGAAGAGTGTTTACCGTGAGGGGAGCTGAATCCTCTCAATCTGCTGATCTTATACAAGGTATGTGTTTGATAGCTGGTAGACTCTCGTATGTGTTATTTGACTCAGGCGCTACACATTCATTTATTTCGTATGAGTGTGTGGATCAATTAAAATTAACTGTTTCTCAATTACCTTATACCCTTACAATATCTACTCTAACTAGTAATCCTTTGACTACTATGTCTATTTGTTTACAGTGTCCCATAGTTGTTGAGAATAGGACATTTATTGTAGACCTTGTCTGTTTGACTATGCAACAGATAGATGTTATTCTTGGCATGGATTGGCTTTCGGCTAACCATGTAATGCTAGACTGTTCTAGTAAGACCTTATCATTTCTTGAGTCTTCTGGTATAGTCTCTACCAATGAAGGAGTATCCATGAGGAGTGACGATTCTCGGCAGTACGTGATGCTGTTCGCGGTGGAAACTATTGAGACCCCTAGTATAGATTCTATGCCTATTGTGAGAGAGTTTCCTAAATTTTTCCCTCCCGACGTTCCAGGTTTACCACCAGAACGAGAAGTGGAATTCACCATAGATCTTGTACCAGGGACAGGACCTATATCTATAGTGCCTTATCGGATGTCACCTATAGAATTGGCGGAGTTGAAGAAACAGTTGGATGACATGTTGGGAAAAGAGTTCATAAGGTCGAGTGTTTCACCATGGGGAGCTCCGGTGTTGTTTGTTAAGAAGAAAGACGGAAGTGCTAGGTTGTACACGGATTATAGATAGTTGAACAAGGTAACAATTAAGAATAAGTATTCGTTGCCTAGGATAGATTATCTGATGGATCAATTGAAAGGAGCAGCAGTATTTTCCAAGATTGATTTGAGATCTGGATACCATCAGATTAGAGTAAGGAAGGAAGATATACTCAAAATGGCTTTTAGGACAAGGTATGGACATTACGAGTATTTAGTTATGCCGTTCGGTGTGACTAACGCGCCAGCAGTGTTCATGGATTATATGAACAGGATATTTAGACCGTTCCTTGATAAGTTTGTTGTTGTATTCATCGACGACATCCTTATCTATTCTCGTACATGGGAAGATCATGAGAAATATTTAAGGATGGTGCTGCAAGTTCTGAAGGAAAGGCAGCTTTATGCTAAACTTTCCAAGTGTGAGTTTTGGATAGAAGAAGTCCAATTTCTTGGACATGTGATCAACAAGGAAGGTATAGCAGTAGATCCAGCAAAGGTTGAGGCAGTTCTTAAATGGGAACGGCCTAAGTCAGGAAGTGAAGTACGAAGTTTTCTAGGGTTAGCTGGATATTATCGGAGGTTTATAGAGGGTTTCTCGAAGATTGCGTTGTCTATGACGCAGTTGACGAGGAAAAATACAGTTTTTGTATGGACGAACAACTGTGAGCAGAGTTTCCAAAAGCTAAAGGAAAGGTTGACTACATCACCTGTGTTGACTTTACCGGATCCATTAGGACAGTTTGACGTATATTGTGATGCGTCATACCAAGGTTTAGGTTGTGTTCTAATACAAGAGGGAAGAGTGGTGGCTTATGCTTCCCGACAATTGAGAATTCATGAGAGGAACTACCCGAATCATGATTTGGAATTAGCATCCATAGTGTTCACATTAAAAATATGGCGACACTTTCTATATGGAGTAAAATTTAATGTTTACAGTGACCATAAAAGTTTGAAGTATCTGTTCGACCAAAAGGAGTTGAATATGAGACAACGAAGATGGATGGAGTTTATCAAAGATTATGAGTTTGATTTACTATACCATCCTGGGAAGGCGAATGTAGTAGCGGATGCCTTGAGTAGGAAATCATTGCATGTGTCCGCAATGATGGTTAAAGAGTTGGAATTACTGGAACAGTTCAGAGATTTGAACTTAGGAATGGAGTTGGTTGAGGATAAAATTTGCTTAGGTATGATCACTATTAGTAGTGATTTTATGAGAGATCTTAAGGATAAACAGGCTCAAGATCTATATCTACAGGAGATAAGTAGAGGTATAGATGAGGTTAAAATTTCTGAGTTTAGTAGAGGAACAAATGGTGTACTGAGGTTTAGGGATAGAATATGTGTTCTAGAGGATTTAGAACTTAGGAAGGTGATATTAGAAGAAGCGCATAAGAGTAAGTTGAGTATTCATCCTGGATCCACTAAAATGTATCAGGATTTAAAGAAATTGTTTTGGTGGACGAGGATGAAGAAAGAGGTAGCAGAGTATGTTTTATCTTGCTTGGTGTGTCAGAAGGCTAAGATAGAGCATCAAAAGCCATCTGGTTTATTGCAATCATTAGATATCCCAGAATGGAAATGGGATAGCATACCTATGGATTTGGTGGTTGGACTACCACGAACTCCTAAGAGACATGATGCGATTTGGTTTATCATTGATAGGTTGACGAAGTGTGCTCACTTCTTACCTATGGGTGAAAGCTATATTTTGGAAAAGTTGACCCAAATCTACATCAAAGAAGTTGTTGGGTTGCATGGTGTGCCATCGAGCATTGTCTCGGACCGAGATCCTAGATTTACATCTAGATTTTGGAAACAGTTGCACCGTGCTTTAGGGACCAAGTTGAGGATGAGTTCTGCTTATCATCCCCAAACAGATGGACAGTCAGAAAGGACGATTCAATCATTAGAGGATCTTTTAAGATCTTGTGTTTTGGAACACACTGGCAGTTAGGATGAGTTCTTGTCATTGATTGAATTTACTTACAACAATAGTTTTCATAGTAGTATAGGGATGGCACCATATGAGGCTTTGTATGGTAGGAAGTGTAGGACCCCGTTATGTTGGTATGAGATTGGTTAAAATCAAGTCTTGGGTCCATATGTGGTGCAACAGACTACGGAACAAGTTAGGAAGATAAGGGAAAAGATGAAGGAAGCACAGGATAGGCAAAGGAGCTACAGTAACAAGAGAAGGAGACCTTTAGAATTCCAGGAGGGTGATTACGTGTTTTTGAGAGTCACTCCGAAGAGCGAAATTGGCAGGGCTATCAAAACTAGAAAACTTACTCCTAGATTCATCAAACCTTTCCAGATTCTTCGAATGATTGGTCCAGTAGCTTATCATATTGCTTTACCACCTAACCTTGCTAACCTTCATGACGTCTTTCACGTTTCTCAGTTGAGAAAATATTATCCTGATCCTTCACATGTTATTGAGTCTGAGTCTATACAACTGTGAGAGAATCTAGAGTATGAGGCTCTACCTGTAAGGATAGCAGATAGAGAGATTAAGGAGCTTCGGGGTAGACAAATTCCTTTGGTTAAGGTCATATGGGATGAAACTACTGGATATGCTACTTGGGAACGTGAAGCAGATATGCAACAACGATATCCACATCTTTTCTGAAGTATGTAAATTACGAGGACGGAATTTTTTTCTAAGAGGGGTAGTAATGTAACACCCTACTTTTTATTTTCCGATTTTTATTTTTTCAGTAAAAATATTTTCATCTGATTAACCTAAGTATAAATGTATTTATTTATATTTTTATCCGAGTTCATGGAGATTGAATTTTATGAAATAAAAATCATATTCATACTCTATCTTAGGGTAGAAGCTTAGGATAAAAATTTGGGTTGAAAATTCAGACGGAAATCGGTCTACGTTTTCACTGACAGTATAATTTTACTGAGCAGAAAACCTAATTTTGACTCGTGAACGAAATGGTTTAAATTTAAATCATATTTCCAACGAGTTTGGTTAGTTTGAAAATTTTCGTAGAAAACGAAATATTACGCTTTTACGCAGGCGTAAAACCCTAATCGGGAAACCGACGGAGTCGAAAATGGAACTACAGAGACCTGTCAAGAGATCGCGATAACGAGTCATACATGTTGATTCATGGGGATGAGTCACACTTTTGAGTCTAGAAGATTCTACAAGTCAAAGTGGCAATTTATGGATTTTGTACTTAAGTCCTTGAACTTTCTCTTAATTGCATTTTGGGCCCTAAGTTAGTTCCTATGTTTTTCCAAGTCAATTGGGCCAGAATCTTTGCTCCAAACCCATTAGAGGACCGTGGCCTTGAGGCCCAAATTCTTTTTCCATGGATTAAATTTCATGAAGCCCATTTGAAATCATATAAGTTTCCTAGATTATGTTTATGCCTTAAGCATTTTGGTGGGCCAAAACAATTAAATCCAAGCCCAAAACTCCATGGCCATGCGCAAGCCCAAGGAGGAGTGGTGTATGCCCTTAACTTGGATGAGCCAAGCTCATTCTTGCTCATTCCACAACATTCTCCAATCTTCCCAAAAGTTCTAAAGTGTTCTCCATTATTCCAAAGCATTCTAGCTTTTTCCTAAGAACATAGTAGCAAGTTGATGAAGAAGCTTCAAGATAACTTCCATGGTGAGTCACTTTGTGTGGCCCAAAATCAGCCTCACCTCCATCAAATGTGAGCCACATATTTATTAACCATAGTTAAGCAAAGTAACCCTAGTTAAGTTAATTATTAACTATGGTTAAGCTTATATTAATTAAATAATCACAAAACCCATTAATCTAAAAGTTAAAAACCAAACAAGGCCTAAGATTTTCCCTATAAAAGCCCTCCAAATCGTGGCCTCCCCTCACTATTTCACTCATCTTCTTCATTTTTCGTCATTTCTTCACAAATTACCAAAACTCCATTTTCTTCTTCAAGAGATCCAAGTACTTCCATTGAAGAACTTGTCAAGATCATCATCTTTTCTCCATATTCTTCATACACTTGAGGTAACATGATCATCTCATCCCTTGTTTAAGCTTTTGTTCTTCATATGTCATAGTTTTCCATTTCTAGATCTAGAACTTGTAATAATTCTAGAAAATTGTAGAAAAATCATAAAAATGTGAAACCAATTTCTATGATCTAGTTATGATCCCTACTTTCTTTATCCGAGAGCATGTGATCAAAATCATTTTCCTTCCCTATTTTCTAATTGAGGCCGAAACTGAGTATAAAAGTGGTTTTCATGTTTTGTTGTTTTGTTTGAAAGTTAGTACTTGATTTAAGTTCTATAGTACTTGTATAGCTTAAATCCAAGAGCTTAGGTTCAGCAAAAATCCCTAGCCTAATTTTCTTTGTGAGGCCGAAATTCAATTAAATAGGGCTTGGAATATTTTATTCATGTTTTCAAGTCATAGCAATGTATCTAGGCTACCTAGGACCTAAGTAATTAGTATCCAAAAGCTTAGGTTGAGAAAAGAACTCTAACCCTCATTTGGATGAGTTGGCCGAACCTAGTACCATATGTCCATATTTAGATTTGTTGATTCATTTGTTTTATTGTTGATTTGGTTGAAGGTGGTTTTGTTAACTCGTGGCGGGCTAACGAGGATCGTCGTTTTCGTGTTTCCGGTGATAACTCAGGTGGGAGAAAGAACCATTCCATCGTCGGAACCGATAAGTAGTATATAATTTATAATAATGGTGTAGGGCGACCTAAACCCTACTAGTAGTCGAGTAATCAACAAAAACAAAATCCCATTGGAAACCTTTTCCGTAATACCAATGACGATTTGGGAATTGTAGGTTTATCGCATTAGGTTAATTATTCATATTTGAGGATGTCTGAATTATTTACTTTTGACTGCTTGTGATCCGCTGGTTGAGGTATTCTACTGCATGTGACGTTTATTTTGGTGTTTGAATATTTTATTGATTACTGTGTTATGCATGATGTGCCTGGTTTGATAAATTGCTTAGTTGATTTTAAGTTAAGATATATATTGCTCGGAGGTATTTTGTTTGGGTGAGATTTTTAAATATGAATTAGAGGTGCCTCGCTATTATTTATAGAAGTGATGTGATATAGAATGTAAGTGGAGGTTATGAGGAAAAGCTTGAGGTACTAGGTTGTTATTGATAAAAGTCAGTGAGAATCAAATGTTGCATTGTTGTTCATAACCGTGTATTTGAGATACATAAGGTCCGAAGTTCTCGTGGACCGTTCCAAATTAGAATTTAAGTTGTGCAACTATAGTGTCATTGCTATGCATAAGCACCCTTGATAGAGAGGAGAGAGAGAACCAGGGTGTGCAAGCGACTGTCTTGTGCGGCTATAGTATCATTGCTTTGCATGAGCATTCTCACCATGGATGAGAATGTGCACCGGCGTTGGGAACGTGTCACTTGGACGACTGACTGACATTCCTAACGAGGGATGTGTGACAGGATTAGCAGTGGCCACGTCAGCATAAAGGTTTCGTTGCATGAGTGGGAGGGTAGAGGATGATGTTATAAAGTATGGATGATTGTAAATTGTGAGTGATGCATGTTTAGGACTATTATTGTATTATATGCTATGAATCTTTTCCGCTTATGATGATAGAACTGTTTCTTATCTCCCTATTTCTGTATTTTTGTGTATGTCTACTTTGTTACGTTAGAAGACCAGATGGACGACTATGTTACTGAGGAGATGGATGGAACCCTATACGAGATGGAGGTTGTTGAGGAGTTGAATGACGTTTCGTATGAAGCTGACGCTGAAGAACAACCTAATGATCCTAATAATGTAGTGTAGTAAGTTTAGGGCCAGTGGGTCATATAAGACGTTTTTGTTTTCCGTTAGTTATAAGCAGTTTGTGTAAATAAGTACCTGTGTGGGATCCTACTGAGAGGATACCCTAAACAGTGTTGTGTAAAATAAAGGATAATTGTGTGTGTATTTATGTAATATAGTTTTGGTGTGTTTTATATCTGCAGAAGTTATATAATTATTTATTAAGTTTTAATTTTTACATATTTTCAACAGTAAGCGTGTGATTAAGTAAATAAATATTAAGGTTTTAATGTAATAATACAATGGGGTACAACGGGGTGTCACATTCGTTGTGTATATGTGCTTGTATCCATCAGAAATGAAATCAAGTGAAGAGAATCAATTTTGTTCTCTCATTCAAACATTCATTTACAAGTTTATTAAAAGGTGACATTGATGTTTGCAAAATTCGTTCAAGTGACAACCCAACAGATCTATTCACAAAGGTATTGCCAACTTCAGTATTCAAGAAACGTGCATAACATTGGAATGCGTTAACTAAAATGATTTTTCATAATTGATGTAATTTTGAGGGGAAGTAAGTTGTTATGAATATTGTACTCTTTTTCCTTCGCTAAGTTTTTATCCCACTTGGTTTTTCTTAGCAGTGTTTTAACAAGACAATATTCATAAGGTATAATTATCCAAGGGGAAGTGTTATAAATATGCAGATCTGGTGGATGACTATATCAATTTGTTATCTTATAATATCTTTATCATATCTCTGTATTTACTCCTTATTTATGTCTCTTGATTTGGTCCAGAATTAGTAATCCATTATCTTTATGAATAGGACTATAATTAAGTCTTTGTACACACTTAATCAGATTATCAATACAAAGATTGTAGCTAGTTCATGAAGAATCAGTCTCAGAATCCTAGTTCCTAAATAACTAATATTTGAATCCATATTTATATTGTCTTCATCTCCCTATTTTATTTTCTATTTATAACAGTCTCTAAATATTATCATTTAAGAGAGATTTAATAATGATATGATCATAGTTTGCTGTAGACATTATCATGAGAGGCAAGAATTCACAGGAGTTAGCCTAGTGGAAACGTGTTAAGTGTGTCAGGTAGGAAAATGTGTATAGAATACTTTCAGAATGTTGGAGGTCCCTGACTCGAATCATGACAAAAACTAAATTTCTTGGAGAGGGGCCCGAGGTCGTACCCAATTACCTATATCACTTTGGATCCGGAGTTATAGCTCCGTCGCACCATTTTATTATTCACCCAAAAAATGATCATGAGAGACAAGATAGGTCGAAGTTACGAGTTGGGCTAGACAAGTTAACTCATATTGGGCCTGAATTGAGATAGGTCTAGAACATCTATCAAAAACAAACCATCCCACGGGAACAAAGGAATAAATAACGTCACTGTCATATATTTTTTTTGTAAGATGATAACAATGATGGCTCAAATTGATAACTTTGTTATTTAGTTCTTGTTATCATGAAAGGTAACAATAATAATTTTAACCGTTGAATTTTGTTTCAATCGAATAAAATTTTGATCTCAAAATTAAGCATTATTCTAAATGATTTGATTACTCTTTTCAATTTTTTAATAGACAAATATTAATATTAATGTTATTATTTTCACTATTTTCTTAATGGGTGGGGTTTTAAATTTAATGTTCAACCTTCTTATTATTCCACTCCTTAATTTCATCACCCCATCCACCATATCAACCTTATAACCCCTCACTTGAGTTATAAATATTAAGCATCAGATAAGTTTAACTGATCTTGAAGTCATATTTTGGATAAAATTTCATCTAATGAGTTCCCATGACTCGGCTGCGTGAGCAATTAATCAAACAATAAAAATAATATCAAATACCAAAAACAAGTTTCTTTATATAGAACTAGTTTTTTTTTTTACGGTAATTATATAGAACTAGTTATTTATTACTTATTCGTCTATGCCATGAACTCGAATTGACTGACAAGTATAGACATTATAGCCTTAGGTTATGTATTGAATTATTGTTCCTGTGGCCCACATCTTGCAATTTGTATTTAATGATATATGCTAAACATAGTCGTGGATCGAATATCCAATGGATCGGAATATGTTCTTAAGATATTTTTCTTCATGACGTCCCACTTCAGTACTTC
Source organism: Sophora flavescens (assembly GCA_030762895.1). NCBI lineage: Eukaryota > Viridiplantae > Streptophyta > Magnoliopsida > Fabales > Fabaceae > Sophora > Sophora flavescens. Next base: position 106,435,149 of record CM061068.1, read on the forward strand.
TATCTGTTATTAGCTAATCAACTGTTAGTAGAATCTTTAATCAGCCTACCTTTTTGTACATCATATCTAAATATAGAAATATTACAATTATATTCAAACAAATAAATAAATAATATTCTTGTTCAAGCTAACATTGAGACAACAAAACGAAAGTGAAAAGAAGTAAAAGACGGCAAGTCAAGTTGATACTGAATTTTCATATACTGAATCTTTCTATGGTCTTACTTGCTTAAAAACCCTAGAGCGAGAAGCTTTGCCTTCTCTCTTCTTCCTCCCTATGGACCGCCGCCTAGTAGGGTCATTTCCTCCATTAGTTTGGAGTCATACTCCCTCCTTTATGGAGGCTTCCTCCCTTACCGGTTGGGGTTCATCCATTGCTGCTCTCCCTTCCTCCCTCGCGAGAAGGCCGCCACCGTGCCTCCACTAACAACCACCAAAGCCCCTCAGCCACCAGTGTTTGTTGTCCAACTTCACCTCCCACCCAGATTCCACCTTTTTCACCCAAATACCCAGCAAACACCCTTCGCACCACCTCCACCTCCTAATCGTCTCTGGCTCAGTCATCCATGGAGGACTAGCTCCTTATCTAGAGATTCACTCAACTCGCCACCTTACCGCCGCCTCCGAGCCATCGCCCTACCCCCACGTGGTCTCTCCCACAACCGATCTGGTTCCTGCCTCGGTGGAGCGGCCCCCACCTGAGCCACCGCCTCATGAGCTCCTACAAACTTCCGATCTAAATAAATATGCAAACGCTCCACCTCCATCAGAGCTAGGTCCCAAACGCCCCCCACGAAAGCCTCTAGATGCAGGTAAAAAATCGTATCTTGTTAGGGTTGCTATTAATGGTGCCTATTTGGGTCCTTTTTTGTTCAGGATGGGATTTCAGATCAGTAGGGGAAAGGACGCCCTCCTGCTATTTGATGGAAAGTCCCAACAGAGAAGGGTTTTTTGGAAAGGCATGAGGTGTGCAAGAACATGTGTGACTGATAACAATGTTTGTCTCCTCTCTGGTTGCCAATCGTCTTCCGAGCAAGGGTTCAATATGATCAATCCTGAGACCACTTATAGTCGAAATGTGCCTGCAGAAGCTAAAAATTTGATCCTTAACAGGATAGAAAAAAAAGACTGTGGATTCTTACTTCTCGATCGTATTTGACTGTGTGCGGAAGATGTTGATAGATTGGAAGCTAGGATTTAGATATTGGTTCGGTCATGCTCCTTTGATTTCTCATCAACCTTTATGTAGTGATGCTCTTGTCTACTTTGACTTAAGTCTTAGTTTTTACTCTAATATATGGATGAGGAATGCCCCAACACATTTGCTTCAATCAATTTATAATGTCCCTTGTTTCTTCTATTGAATGAAGTTCTTTTAATGTTTAAAAAAAAAAAGCTATAGCCTACTTCGTCCTTCCATGACACCAATTCTATAGTTGGGGGTAACTTAAATTACATTGCCCCACTAACATGTGCCATATAAAATGTATAAATAGAAACTGATGAATTAAACGTACTATTGAATTTTTCAAAACAGATACAGTCCCGAATTTTCTGCCATTAAAAAATCTACACATTCATGTTGTCAGTTAATCTATCATCATTGGATTTGCTTCTTTCATTATTTGGATACTTGATTTGCTTTGTACAAATGGAGAAAGATAGAGATAAATGACTGTAGGGAATATTCATCTAGCTAGAGCCCCACCCAATATTCATCTAGCTAGAGCCCCTCAAGGCTTTGTTTGAGTCCCACATTAGATAGTGATATGGTCTGAAAAGTGCTTATAAGTAAAGGGCAACCCTCGCCTTACAAGCTAGTTTTTGGGGTTGAGTCAGGCCCAAACCTAAATTCTAACATGGTATCAGAGCATATCCTAGATCTGTTGGGCCACCCGTAGATGTCCAGTCCTGCAAACTTCACACTCCAACCCTGGGAGTGAGGGGGTGTGTTGGCACATTGGATAGTGATATGGCATAAATAGTGTTTATAAGTAAAGGGTAACACTCACCTTATAAGCTAGCTTTTGGGATTGAGTTAGGCTCGAACCCAAATTCTAAGAGGCTCTATCACATGGCACGGTGCCAAAAGCAATTGTCACTGTTACAGACGAAATTTTCAGAACTTACAACTGAAGGACAGGCACTAAGTTGATGTACTCAGCAGCCAACTATCTTCGATAGAACTTAATATTGTCTCAACATGGATGCAGAAATAAAATGGGATCAGGTTGTTACTAATGGGTAAAGGAAAGGATGTGGCCTATTAATTGCACAGAGCGAATTACTGAGTAACACTGAACTGAAAACAGGAAGACACATAATGGTGCTGTAATATCTCTCTGATTAATAATTATGTTGAGTAGACTTGGGTTAGAAATTAACTATCATAAAAAACGTTTGACTTCTATCCATATATTCTATCTACTTTAAAAGTAATGTATATTATGATGGATGTTGGACTTCCTACCCGCTCCATAGCTTGTTAGAACAAGCGATAAACGATGAAAACGATGATAAAAATTATCATAATAGATGATAAACAATAAAGTTGTTGGGCTCTAACTCAGATATCACGTAGAAACTAAATGCCGGAAGATGGAAAAAGGATTTGTATATATTTGTTGTATCTCAAATGTACAATGAGGTACTCCGATTTATAGGACAAAATAGGATATACAGGAAAAAAAAGTCCCATACATTTTTTTTACGAGAAGTCTCATACGTAAGTACACATAAAAGCCAAAACAATCCTAATATGATTATAATCATAATGTAATTAATCTAACAATTGTAACAGTTGCCTCCCTTTTTGTCCTTTTTATTTCATGAATAATGGTTTCAAAATTTTTGGAACTCATCTGTAGGATTTGTTAGACCTGTAACAAGAAATGACAAAATATTAAAGTTTGGTTCTATTTTGATATCTTTCATAAATAAAACAAAATAGTGGATTTAATTAGAAAATGAAATATTTTAGTTCTATAAAATTACAAAAAACAATAAATAAAAAAACTTCTTAGTTCTTTCTATTTTGTGCATAGAGAAATACTTTTCCTGTTCTTAAAATCATATCAATTAAAAAAGCATTCGTCTCAAAGACCTCGTTTGGATAGCACAATGTTACAATTTATATTAGAGCTTCTCTGTTGATATAAATGTTTTTATATAGAAAAAATAGCGTTTGGATAAACTTAAATAAATAATTATTAACTCTCACAAACTACTTTGTGAAGTCAATTTTTTTAACTTATTGAAAAACCTTGTGTCAAAGCTTATACAGGAAGTTGTTTTACATATTTTATAGATTCTAAAAATGCTTCTTCGAGTTTGCATCCAAATACTAAATAATTTAATTTGAAGATGATTATGACATAAAAAGATTTTCATGTATGTCTTCTTATATATAAACACTTAAATAAGTTTTTTTTTTTTTTGGTTTAATGAATTTTTTGGTCCCTGAAAAATTGGTACATTATGGTTTTAGTTCCTGCACTTTTTTTCATTGGTTTTAGTCCTTGTAAATTTAAAACTTTTGATTTTAGTCCTTGTTGTCAGTTACCCGCTGTTATGTGTTGATATGGTTAACGGACGTCAACACTGTCACATCAGCAAATATGTAACATGGTTGCCATGTGTGGAAAAATACTTTGGTTTTAGTCCTTAAAAAGTGAGCAAATTTTAGTTTTAGTCCATGTACTTCTTTTGTTGGTTTTGGTCCCTGTAAATTTAAAACTTTTGATTTTAGTCCCTGAGGTTTAGGGATGTTCATCAACTGATCTAAACAAATTCAAACCATAAAAACTGAACTGAAAAACTGAAAACCGAAAAACCACAAAAAAAAAAATCATTAGATTGAATCGAATTTTGGATCCTCGAGTGAAAACCAATCCAATCAAAACCGACGTACTACATACATATATTATTATTTTAGTATTAATCATACTTAAGTATTGTTTTCATACTTTTATGAATGAACACATTCATTCTCTTTAATATTTTTTGTTGGAATGATATATATGATATATTGTTCAGAATAAATGTTATTGTCTTGAAGTAATATTTGCTACAAGTTTTTATGTATGCATGTATGTATGTATGTATGTATGTATATATATATATATATATACTTGATTGAGTAAACATGGAAATTAGGAAATCGATTAAGTAAATTTGAAAAATAATTAGGTGCAATTTATTGTAGCTGATTCAAGAAAAATAAATAAGATAAATGAGAGTAGATATAGAGAATTAACATAAAAGAACATGTTAAAAATTATCAATAATTATTTTTTCACAAACTCCTAAAATTGATCAAGAATTCTCTAGAATTTCTCACTACAAAAAAAACCTATTTAGCAACCGAAGATTTCGGTCGCTAAACATGATAATTCGGTTGCTATATAGTTTGGCGATCGAATTAAGGGGGTACCAGAAACCCTGGTGGCTAAATGTTTAGCGACCGAACTTGTATTTCGGTCGCAAATTGGCGACCGATATTTCGGTCGCAAAATTATATATTTCGATCGCCGTATAATTGGTCGCATGCTCAGCTCACCTAATTTGGTGACCGATATTCGGTCGCTATTTCGGTCGCAAATTTTGATTTTTTTTTTTTAAATTTTCCTGTAACTTAATCCTGTCGACCAAATATTGTTTTTCAACTATTACCTCATTGATTTTTAATTTCTGATATAAACAAAATACACCAATATTTTTTTTGAATAAATAGAAAACGTAAATATGATGTACTAACGATCCAAAACACCACAGTCAATATGATCAAGAAAACATATACATTAATTAACGCAAGTTTAATAATTGTTTATAAAAAAACACACCACAATCAATAAGTACTAATCAAAATATCAAAACTCATCAATCTTCCAAAGGGATGAACATGTAGAAGCGAGAACCCCCAAGATACTTAAACTTTGCCAATGCACCAGTGGACAACAAATACAACTCCTTAATACCATTTCTATCTGTTGCAAAATATGGGCGATCCTCATGGATTACTGTATTCCCATTGAACAAATTTCTGCTTTTGTCTTCAATAGTCACAACACGTGGTATTTCTTGTCCCCAACGACGGTAGAATGATCACGGGATTGAAATCAAATCCTGCAAATACACAAGAACAATTTATTAATGATTAGTTTATGCCTTAACTATCATTACGTGAATCCGATCGTTATTCTTAAGTTGATGAGATACTGTACCTGGTCTATATGGATGGCTGTCTCAAAACATTTAGTCGGATTCATTTTCTGATAAAACAATAAGGAAAACAAGTCATATGTCTAAACTTCATCAAGTGATAATAATAAAAGATGGAAAGATCCATGTAGCATACTAGCATGTTAAAATAGAACAAAGAAATGTAACTTCACATGCAACTTTACAGATTAGCAAACATAGTAGTTTTCAGGAAAGCAGATGCTTTTACGTCGTTTTGAAGGATGGTCATAGAGAGGATTAGCATAGTTACTACCTTTGGATGTCAAATGGTGTTTCACAATCATTTCATCATAAGATTGAATAACTTAACTCATAAATCAATCTATCGCTTAACAACTAATGACATAAAACAAAACACATAAACCATTGACACGAACATTCTATAATCTCTCAATTAGAATACAGTACTACTATTAACAAGTAATTCTCAATTGAAATCACAGTATTACAAACAACATGTAAGTTACACCCTAAGGTCCCAAAATGAAGTCGGATTTAGACAAACGACCCCTCTATGGAAAGCTAAAAAAGTCTTGTTTATAAATTTAAATTTAGTTTTGGGAAAAAACATTCCAAAAAGTACAGTTTTAACCAACAAGATACCGCATTCGAAAAACAGGACAGCAATTGTCCTCTAACTTTTAACAGAATTTTCTTCATCAATACTCAGTTAAAAACATCAAATTCAGTGCCTAAACTGTAGAAAATCGAGTCTAGTTTCTAACAAAATAAGAATCATAAACAAAATAGTTCTACAAAAACAGCTATAAGGAAAACATTGAACATATGTCCATACGGGTTTTCAGGACAGCAGCTATAACATCTCATTGTAAGCAATATAACAAACACATGTCAAGCAAGATCCTTTAACATATCTATTCTCACATATTGGCATATCAACACCATCACAAAATCAAAACCAAATTACAATACACATACAAATATAAAATCAACTAATTAGAGCATGTATCAACAACTCCTAAGCTTGGATTGCAGCATACTTCAACAAATATATATTGAAGCATATTTCAATACAAACTTAAATAAAATATAGTAGCAAACATCCTATTGAGCTCCGCTCTCCACTAACAAGACAACACATAATTGTCAAACACTTGCATAACTTCTAAATTAGCAACACACAACAAGCATCCCGCCTTTTTGACAGGATCACATCCTATTGAGCTCTGCTCTCCACTAACAAACAACACATAATTGCAAATGCATGCATAAATATTAAATTATCAACACACAATCAGCATCTTGCCTTTCAGGCGGGATACCTTCATATTGAGCTCAGCTCTCCACTAACAAACAACAAGATATATAGTAGTGATAATAAGAAAAGATGGAAAGATCCATGTCGCATACTCGGCATACTCGCCATTTTTCTTTTATGCATTTGAGTAATATGACTAATATAATAGCAATCACTTTCTTAAATTCAAACAAAAATTAAAGCAAAAACTGATATTAGCAAACTGAAAATATAGGCAGAAAAGCAAGGGTCAAATGCATATATTAGCATTCACCCCAAAAAAAATATACATACATTAGCAATCTGATAATTGGTCTCAATTTAAACTCTGAAAATAGTTTATGAACATAAAAATCACATCAAGATAAACTATATGAATGAGATAAAACTTAAGAAATGTCCTATAAAAAAATAAAAAATAAAAATTAAGAAATGTAGTGTGAAAGCCTGAAAGGCTTCTTAATCCACTTAGGAAGAAAAGTTCAGTTATCTAACTATTCTCCAGAGAAAAACTTGGCATTACCCCCGGAGAAAATTCTCAAACAACTCACGTGCATTTTTCATAATCAACTTAATTCACACAAACAACTTAACATCAAATAGAATTTTAGAACAAAGAACAAACAATAGACAACATAGACAACAGAGAACTTGTGGTCAGGATTTAACCACCATTATAATTTGGCTGAAGAACAGAACCACTAAATGTAGCAGAATGAGACCAAAAACATACTAGAGAATGCACAAACCAGAGGAATAGAGAGAGATAGAGACGAGGAGAGACGAAAACATACCAGAGAAGGAGGAGGACGGCGGCGCTGCTCTGGTGGTGCCGGCAACGGTGGCAGCCGTGCGGAGAAGGAGGGAACTGAGAGAGAAAAAGTTAGAAACAGATAGAGAGAGAGAGAGAGAGAGAGATGGAGAGAGAGAGTGAGGAGAGCTTACCGTGATGGTGGTGACCGGAGGAGGGGCGGAAGTCGCGAACCGTGGTGGCCGGAGGAGAGAAAGAAAGATCGAGTGAGAGAGAGGAAGAGAGATCGCGAAATGGAAGAAGAAAGGGGTTTCTGCGTTTTTAGGGATTTTAATTTTTAGCGACCGAATTAGGTTGCCATTTCAAAATTTAAATTCATAAATTTAGCGACGGATTTGTAAATCGGTCGCTAAGACGCGCTCTTTTAAATTTTTTTACGCACCGTTTAGCGACCGAATTAATATCGGTCGCAAATGTAAATAAAATTTAACTGTTGCATTTAATTCGGTCTCCATTTCGGTCGCTAAAATGGCATGAAATTTATGACTTTTAAGTTCCTTTATTTAGCGACTGAAATAGCGACCGATAACCCTGTTACGCTTCATTTCCGTCGCTATTTCGGTCGCCGTATTAACTCTAATCAGTCTTCCATGTAGATCCTATAATCGGTCGCCATTTCGGTCGCCAAAAACAACCAAAAAATTCGGTCACTATTTTCGGTCGCTGAACAACCTTTTTTTTGTAGTGTCTCTTACTCGTCATCAAATCAAATAATGGTTAATATGCAACAAATAATGGTTCTATTATTCTAGTATAGAGAGAGATTAAAATAGGTGTTTGACACCCTAAACTAGCTCCCTTAAATGAATTATCTTTTGCCCACTATCAAATGTAGAAAGGGTACTTGACATAAAAAAAATAAAGTATCATAAAAATCGAATTATTCAATCCAATCCAAACCGCATTTGATAGAATTCGATTGGATCGGATTTTTCTTAGGATGCAAACCGATCCAATCCAAACTGCATGTTGTTTCTATCATTGGATTGGATGACTTTTTGGCCCAAAATCGATCCAATCCAATCTGTAAACACCCCTACTGTCGTCATGGTACTCTGTTCAGTGATGACATGGCTAATAGAGTGTCATGTCAGTATTGCCACATCATAATTAACTTAATTTTTAAAAAAAAGTAACACTAATTATTATTATATTTAACCTTATATTATTGTAACTTTTATTATTATAATATTATAACTATTTTTCTTATAAAACCTGAGTGTCCTTTCTTCTTCTCTTTCTCCATCGCTTCTCCTTCCTTCGGCATCAATCTTACTTCCTTTTTCTGTAGCAAATTTTATGCTATTTTGTGTTGAGGAGGGTATCACAATCGCAACTTTAGAAATTCATTGTAGGAGAATGAAAGGGGAAAACTTGAGAGAAGGAGGAAGAAAAACACAGATGTGAATGGAAGTAGAAAAAACATCGCAAAAGGTATGAATAAACGCTTTAGAAGGATGGAGCAAGATTGCTGCGGAACGATGAAAGAACAATGGAGAAAGAGGAAGAAGGGAACAATGGAGAAAGAGGAAGAAGAAAGGACACTCGGGTTTTATAAGAAAAAATAGTTATAATATTATAATAATTAAAATTAAAAAATATAATGGTTAAATATAATATAAATTAATGTTAACATTTTTTAAAAATAATAATATTATGACATGGCAGCGTATATGACTTAAAATAATAATAATTAAACTAACATGACAATGCTACGCCACGTCAACACTTAATAGAATGACATTACTGGTAGGAACTAAAATTGAAAGTTTTAAGTTTACAGGGACCAAAACCAATGGAAAAAAAATGGCCTAAAATCAAAATTTACTAACTTTTCATAGATTAAAACCAAAGTTTACTTTCATACGTGACAGTCAACGTGGCATAAAATAATAATATTTTTACGAACGTGACAATATTGTCATAACACTTTACTAGTCATGTCAGCACTTAACGGAATGTAACTAATGATAGGAAATAAAAACCAAAAGTTTTAACACTACAAGAATCAAAACCAACAAAAATATATATATATAAGTAAAAAATTAGAACTCACATACTTTTTATCGATGAAAAAGTTCATTAAACCTTTTTATTTTATCCAAACGAGATCGTAACTTTCCTTTAAGGATGAGATACGAAACAACTAAATTATGATAAAATAACCCAAAAACAAAACACAAAGCTATTGAATGCCGCAGTATTGCTTGTTGATTGGACATTGGTTTCCCAACCTGGCCAACCAAAAGTATAAAAATCGTGGGAACATATCTTTCTCATATAAAATTATTAAGCTATTTAAAAACCAAAAGTTTTAACTCTACGAGAACCAAAACTAACAACAAAAAAAAGTATAATTATTAAAATTAAAACTCACATACTTTTTTTTATAGATTTAAAAATTCATTAAACCTTTTTATTTTTACTCAAACAAGATCGTAACTTTCCTTTTAAGGATGAGATACGAAACAATTAAATTATGATAAAATAACCAAAACAAAACACAAAGCTATTGAAAGCGGCAATATTGCTTGTTGATTGGACATTGGTTTCCCTGGCCAACCAAAAGTATAAAAATTGTGAGAACATATCTTTCTCATATAAAATTATGGGTAATACTTATGACGTGTTAAAGATATTATTTAAGAAATATAAAAATGATAATAATTTTTAAAAAAATTTAAGTATATAGTTTTTCAATATATTGATTATATAATTTCACATAAAAACTTATTTTTTTTAGATAGCTTAAAAACAATATCCTTAACACATTTGTTATCATTTGTCTAAAATTATACATAATTTTATTATTATTATTTTGGGTGGATGACATAATCTTATTATTTAAAAATAAATATAAAACTTTAGTAAAAAAAATATATAAAAAACTTTAAATAATAAGACTCTTTAAATTAAAAATCAATTGATACGAACTCTCAATATAAATTTTTTTTATCCGGAAAAAGGGATCCAAGAAAGAAAAAGGACCCCCCTCCCCCCTCAACAATTGATAATATAAAACTTTTTCACATCTATTTTTTTTATTAAATCAACCTTGCTCCACATAAATTTATCACGTGAAAATTTGAGACAATACCATAGAAATCATTCTCCCAGGTTCCTAACGGGGAACGGCATATGCTCGCAATTCCCTTATTGATTCCATCAAAGAGAGAATATCCATTGTTAGAGTCTTCCCTTTGCACAGCAACAACAACCCACACTCGCACGTTATTAATCCACCATGTTATTCAAAGGTTGTAAATTGTAATAACTTTATATTATACTCTCTCACTTCTTTCCAATCATCATGAACACCACATCCCTCTCTATAAATCCCTCTATTTCTCCTCCTTTTCTCTCACCTAACACCACAACTTCTTATTCATATTCTCATCATTCTGCTAGATTTCATCGTTTCCAATCGCTTGGAGCAAAACCCATCTCACCCTTTTGTAGAAAAGTACGATTGTGCTCTTTGCAGGGTCCAAAGAGTGTGAAAAGTGTGAAGCTTTTGACCAAAATGACCATAGCAGAGGATAGTTTACTAGAGGTTGTGGAAGATCCCGAAGAGGGTCCTCCTGAATCTGCTGAGGACAATTCGAGGCCTCGTCGAATTGCTCTCTTTGTTGAACCTTCTCCTTTTGCGTGAGTCTCTTTTTGGTCTTCAAAGTTCATGTTTTTTTTTTTTTTGTAGTATCCAATGCTCATTCAATGTGGGGTGTTTGAAAATTGAAACCCCTTTACTTAGTTTTATTTTCTTTGTTCAAAGCTGGAACGTGGGTTAGCATCAAGTTGCATTTTTTACAACAGTTTACTTGCCTTGTTGTTTTGATTCAACGTTGACTTTTGGTCTTGGATGAATTGATGGGCTGAGATTTTTTTAGATCAGGTGGATTTTGATCACATGATTTTAAATAGAACATTTATTAAGAGCTATGTATATTTTGCAGATATGTCTCAGGATACAAAAATCGGTTTCAGAATTTTATAAAATACCTTCGTGAAATGGGAGATGAGGTAACTTTTTCTACTTCTCTTGTCTCTCTATGTGCACATGTTCCCTCCCCCCCCCCTCTATATCTGGTGCATTTCCCCACTTCTTCATTATAACTACAATGTTTCATTATTTATCCTGTATTTTTTTTTTAATGTTGTAAACTAACTGGTTAGCTTTATTTGTGCATATTATAGGTGATGGTTGTAACAACACATGAAGGAGTACCTAAAGAATTTTATGGAGCCAAAATAATTGGATCGCGGAGGTTGCTAGCATTGACCTGTTTAGTTACTTAGCTCATTTATCTCTTCATTCTGTCCCCTACTTGTATTCTAAATATGTTTTCGAATCTTAAACTTGCTATCTTTTAGCCATAAGGAACTTAATTTTTGTTTCGGAATCGCAATCATTGCTTATATTCAGTCTACTATCCTTCAAGCTAATCTCATATGCTGTTAGTATATGTTTTTCACTTATTTTTCTAGTTCACTAATAAGTGCTGATGGCATTCATATTGTCATCATTTTATGAAATTTGACTTTTTGATATCAATTTAGACTTTAGAATCTTCCTAGTTGGATGATATGTTGTTTAAACTATGGTTACTACTGCAGCCATTGCTTTATACTAACGAATTTTGTTTAAACATTAAAAAAATTGATAATGCAGCTTCCCATGTCCCTGGTATCAGAAGGTACCTCTCTCTTTGGCACTTAGTCCAAGAATAATTTCAGCAGTTGCTGAGTTTAAGCCTGACATAATACATGCATCATCACCAGGCATAATGGTTGGTGTGCAATTCCTGTATCTCCTCATTTATTTAACTTCTAGATTGTAAAGAATAATATTGTAAGGACTTTTTCATCACATATCTGAGACTGGCTGAATTTCAGGTTTTTGGTGCTCTAGCCATTGCAAAGCTTCTGTGTGTTCCCATTGTCATGTCCTATCATACCCATGTACCAGTGTAAGCTATATCTTTACTCAGATATCATATTTTCTGAATATATTTTACATTTAAGACTTTGCAGTGTGGCAATTCTGCTTCCCGCTATTCTTTCCAAATATATTTCACATTTGCAAAAAGCTATGGTGTCAGCACTTGTGAGATTAAATCAACTAGTTCTTATGGCTGATCTTATTTTGTGTGCAGATATATTCCAAGATACACCTTTAGCTGGCTGGTGCAACCCATGTGGTTGGTCATAAGTATGTATGCTATCTTGCTGTCTTTATCTAAGTTGAAATTATATGTTTGTGTGAATAACATGAATTTGCTGTTTTGTATAGAATTTCTGCATAGAGCAGCTGATCTGACCCTGGTGCCATCAGCTGCCATTGGGAGGGATCTCGAAGCCGCTAGAGCAACAGCAGGTTAACATATAGATCCCTTATCAAGTGGTCTTTCAGATTTTCTCCATTGATAACAGAAGCAGAACATAAGCATTTCGTATTTGCCTTTGTTAATGCAGTAATTTTATCTGATTTGTTTCTCCTGTTGATGTCCAGCTAACAAGATTCGTCTTTGGAACAAGGGTGTTGATTCTGAAAGTTTCCATCCCCGATTCAAGTCCCATGAAATGCGATTAAGACTGAGGTGAGGACCATTTTTTGTCATTTTCGTATGCACAAAGTTTGATATAATGATACTTCATCTTATTCTTAAACATGTGTGATACAGCAATGGTGAACCTGAGAAGCCCTTGATAGTTCATGTTGGACGGCTTGGAGTTGAGAAGAGTTTAGATTTTCTCAAAAGGTAAAGAACATCTTGAACTTTCCAAATTTTAACTTATAATTGTATACAAGCTTTTGAATTCGATATTAAGAATCCAGAATATAAACTGGAAAAGCAGTGAAAAATTCTTTGTTGGTTATTGTTTTACTGAAGCTGAAAGATTTTTAAAACCTTTTCAAGATATGTTTTCTAGCAATTTACCTTGGCATGACCCTAGTTTTCTGTTACTTCTTCAGTTCTTCATACCATAGCATATAATATGTCTAGCATGTAAACTTGAATATCTGTATCCTGCATTGACATTTGAAACACATGATTTGGCAGTCTCATGGATAGGCTTCCTGATGTGCGAATTGCCTTTATTGGAGATGGACCATACAGGTGACTTACCTATCTTTGCTTTCTGTTTCTTTATCAACTATCAAGTAGCTTGCTGTGACTTTTAACTAATGGCTTTTCATAAGTGAATGTTTGTATACTCATACGTCTCCTCCTTTCTAATCATATAGTGGCAACTTACAATGTGAAAAGGGCTTTCTCTTTTGCCATTTTGTTCCCTTTTAATAAAATGGTTTGGGGGAGGTTCTACCATTTTCTTATGGCTCCCATCTCCTGTGTTCTGGTCTATGGAGTTGGTCAAGTCTAACTCAGCTGTCCCACATGTCATAATTATACTCAAATATTCAAATACTACTCCCCTCCATCTTTAGATAACACTGATAAACATAAAATCTTTTGTACCTTTTAGTGAGTTTGGATTAGCTGCAAAAAATTGATTGTTTCAATAATCGATTATTGTCATAATCTATTATAATAGAATCGGTTTTATGTTTGGATGTGTTTGTTGAAAAACGATTTTAAGATAATCTATTTTGTTTGAGTTGTGTTAAAAAATCACTTTTATAAAGTAAATTACAAAAAAAAAAGTATGAAATTTGTATAATTTAATAATATTTATTTGGTAGTTAGTTTTCCAGGGGTGAAATGGGATTGGTTTCAAAATAATCTAATAGCCTTTTAAATAAGCTTCAAACTTCTAGTTTTTCTAAAAATGTGTTTTTCTCATAAAAACAGTTGTTTTGCAATTTAATCAGTTGACCCAAACATACTAACTTCTACTGGAGAAAAAAAAAATAACTTTTACCATGAAAAACAGTTGTTATCTTATCCAAACATTCTCCAAGTAATGTGGGTTCTTAACTGACAGGGAGGAGCTGGAGAAAATGTTTGAAGGTATGCCTGCAGTCTTCACAGGAATGTTAGGAGGGGAAGAACTCTCTCAAGCATATGCAAGTGGAGATGTCTTTGTCATGCCTTCAGAGTCAGAGACACTTGGGCTTGTTGTTCTGGAAGCCATGTCTTCAGGGATTCCGGTGGTGGGAGCACGTGCCGGTGGGATCCCAGATATAATCCCTGAAGATCAAGATGGCAAAATTGGCTATCTCTACACTCCTGGCGACCTTGAAGACTGCTTGAGCAAATTAAAGCCTCTATTGGACAACAAAGAGCTGAGAGAAACCATGGGGATAGCTGCACGTTTGGAGATGGAGAAGTATGACTGGAGAGCAGCCACTAAAAAAATTCGCAACGAGAATTACAATGCCGCCATTTGGTTCTGGCGCAAGAAAAGGGCTCAACTGTTGAGACCTTTGCAATGGCTAGCTAAACGTATTTTCCCATCTCCTAATGTCAAACTTATAGGTGATGCAAATACACCTTAATAGCTTTAATTGGTTACTTTCATACTTGCTTTGGCTTCAAGGAAGCTTTGTATGGGATAAAAGTGTGGTTAATGAGTATAGTGCATTGATTTGCTGTATAAAATGGAACAAAAGATATGGTTGCGTGCACCATATCTTGTGCAATTGTGAAATGGTTTGAGTGTCAAATCATATTGTGATGTACAGGAGAGTGAGTGTCATAAGGATGACCTTAAAAACACAAATATGCAAAAGCTTGGCCTTAAGGATAACCCAAGCCAAGGGTTAAAAGTTGGAATAGTCTACTTGCAAACTATTTATGCAGTTGGTAATTCATGTGTAAATAACTGGTGATTAGTGTATATTACTAATGATTGAGAACCAATTGTTGTGTAAATAATTGGTGATTAAGTTATTGATAGTACATGTTAATCACTAGTTAATTGTATTTTATGTATTAATTATTGCACACCAATTGATTTTCTTAGTTATTTACATGTCAATCACTAGGCGTGTAAAATGATATGAAAATATTGTACACACGACATAACTTAAATACGTGAAATACAATCCTCGTCGAATAAAGTGTAGCTGAGCTAAAGGATGGAAATTTCTTTTGGGAAAAGAGACAACATGGTTTGTCTTGATAGAAAATTACTCAATTTTGGTTCGCTTGCCTCAGTTAATGATGGATAACTTCAATTATATTGTTAAATGTCTTTTATAATAATATATGATTGCAAATAAACGAAAGTGATAGTGTTAGAATAATTGGGCCTAACTCCACTCTAAAAGCTAGCTCTGGGGAGGGATGTCAATTATAAATGGTTTGCTATATCTCACCTGTGGGTTGCATCCCCCATCACGCCCGCAGACATCCGGGTGAGTTTGGGGTGGCTGGGGGCCGGGGTGTTGATAGGCTAACTCCACTCTAAAAGCTAGCTCATAGAGGGAGGGATGTCCAAGTTATTATAAATGGTTCTTGGCTTATATACTCAACCAATGTGGGACTTAGACACTTAATAGATACTTTTTTGCATAAGTAAATTGAACTGTCTTTAACCTAAGTTGTAATTAAGGTCATGTTTGGATAAACAGTTTAACGAAGCATTTATTCAATAAGCTATTTTGAAATAAGCTATAAAGAGAGCTTATTTTATAAACTTCTATTACAAACTTATTGAAATATACTAAAAAAGAGCTTATAAAAAGATCATAAGCTATATAAGCTTATTATCATAAACAATTCTAATAAATCTAAATAAATTCTCTATAAACAGTTCCAAATGTCCATAAATATAGTGTCTCGATTTCAAAACTCGGGAGCAAAAAATGGGAAGTGTCTGTGGGTTGTGGCTAGAAGGTGCCACTCTTCCATACAAGATATCTATGAGATGGTGTTTGGTTCAAAAAATATTTTATTATTAAGTAAATTATATTCCTGAGAATTTCATGCCTATAAATATTTCTTTCCCATATCAATATTTGGGAATAGAATTTTTTATTTTTATTAACTAATTTTATTTTCGAGTATCTTTTATATTTAAAAATAAATTTTTAAAATGGATATCAAATATAAGAAAACGGAGTGGGGAAAGGAGAGACTCCGTCAATTCTTCAATGAAGCCAATGACTTCCCCCCTACCAATATGTCTAAATGACAAGTTTTTTCATGTAAAATCTTCCTTTTAACCTCTTCATCAATATACTCCTTATCCTTCACCATCGACCACCACTATCACCACCACCACCTCCCCTCCGGCCGGCCATGGATGCTCGACCGTCGGGATTCGTCGCGCCTGCCGTCGAGGGCGGCGAAGACATCATCCACTACCTCCATCCCTAGCATTCTGCCTTCTTCCATCTACCGGAGCTCCAGCTTCAACACCACCACTCTGGTTCCTTTTTTCTTCTTTTCCCCTGCTTTTTCTTTCTTATTTGCCTTGTGAATTTTCATGATTGTTTGGTTGCCTAGAATGTGTGGGTATGGGCAACTATTGAGAAATTAGTTTTACTCAAAACATTATTGGGGTTTCTCTTTGGTTGCTATTTATTTGATTGCAATTAATTACTTTCCGTTTGAAATTCTGTGGTTGAATTTTTATGATGGGTTTAGCATTTTGGCACTCTCCCTATTTTGCAGATTTTCCGAGAAGAAATTCTGTTGGGGACCTAGATGACAAAGAAAACGGGAAAGGCCACATTTTGAAGTCGGCAAAGGTTCGATCACCAGCTCCTCCCTCAAAGGGTAGCAAGAATTTCATGTCTACCACCATCTCTGCTTCCTTCAAGATCACGGACTCTCCCAGGAAGAAAGTGTTGATTGAGAGGAATGAGGCTGCTCCAGGAACTTCTATTCCTTCCACTGACGCCAAAATCCACTTTCACAAGGTAACTTTCGCAGAGCCATTGGAATGTGGTGGTTCCAAACCAGAGGAAATGCTTATGTTTTACAAGATGGGGTCCCAGATTTCGGCGGCAGCGGCAACCGGTTGGAAGGCGGTGCAGGGGTTTGGACGGTAGGGTGAGAAAAGGAAGGATAAAAATATATTTTTCAATTTTTTGGTTTTTAAATTTGGATAGTCAATTATTTAAATAATACATCCAACGGCCTCAAACTTTTCACTCAAAGTTTCCATTACCGGGCTTGTGAAAGGCTTCAAAAAGAATTCACCACTCCAAAGAGAAGAGCTAGAAAGTAAGAAAACTTGGTTCAATATTCTTCTTGCATTTTTCATTCATCCTTTGTTGAGTTTATAGTCTTGATAGACTCTTGTACTGGCCGAAGAGTAAAACCCGGTCACCGAATTTGAATACCCGGCCCAATCCGAAAATTAAGGATAATAAGTTAAAAATCACCTTTAATTATCCTGATATTATCTGAAGCAACCGTATCCGGTTAAAAGAGATGATATCCCCTAAATTAAGGGATGGGATATTGATATTATCCTTAATTAAATCCTGATATTATCTGAAATAACCTTATCTGGTTAAAAGAGATAATATCCCTTAAATTAAGAAAATTACATCTCAAAAGAGATTTAAGAGATAAAAGGAGATAAATCCAGATCTCAAAAAGATATGAGAATCCTATTATAAAATGAGGAGTACCCATGAGAGAAACTCACTTTTCACTGAAACCCGGTGACTCTCTCTTAAGCGTATTAGAGAAACTAGCTCGGCCAAGAGACTATTGAAGAGTCCTTGCTCATTGGTATTCATCGGATACAAAATTAAGAGATCGAGATCACTACGGTCAATGGTTGAACCTAGAACTACATCTGGCTTTGATTCTCATTGGGATACGTAGGACCGGAATATTACATTCTGTCATGTCATAGTCTAAAACAACCCCCATTGTTCCCCCTTGGTTTGACGTTCTACGGCAAGATTCCGGCCAACCGGATCTCGGCAGGAACATTTGGCGCCCACCGTGGGGTCGAGGAAAAACTTTCCCCGGTTCCACAAGAAAGCTTGATGGTGACCACACGGAATGGTCCGCGGGGAGGGGCGAGCAGCATGAATCATGAAGATCATGAGGCCTCGAACGCCCAAAACCATGGCGATCATCTTTCCTCCCCCGTCAATGAAGACAACCCTCGACTGGGAGAGATTATGGAACAACTTAAGCAGCTGCGGAAAGAGAACGAGGAGATACGTGCGCAAAATCAGAGGCTTTTAAGAACTCGGAAAAGAGAAAGGTCCCTGACACCTTCACCAGGTCAAAAGGATCCTTCGGCACACTCTCCTCAGGAAACTAACCGAGCATCCAAAACCAAACCTCCCCCGGGGGCTTCAGAAGTTAAGTCTCGTGCAGAAAGGACTAGCCAAAAAGGAAGGACATCGGACCGGCATCCGAGGTTACCGTTCACTGATGACATTGATGAGGTAATCGTGCCTAGCCATTTTAAGCCCCTTAACATCGACAAGTTCAATGGTACCACTGATCCAACCGAGCGTGTGGAGTCCTTTATTTCCTCTGTTTACTTGGTGACTGATTCGGAGGCCGTCATGTGCAAAGTTTTTCCAACCACTTTGCAAGGCCCGGCTTTAACCTGGTTAACGAATCTACCACTTCGGTCGATTGATTCCTTTGATGTGCTTATAACTAAGTTCACCGCACAATTTGCAGCCAGCCGAAGGCATAAAAGGCACTCGGTCTCGCTGGTAAATTTCAAACAGGAAAGGAATGAATCGCTCAGAGATTACATGACTCGTTTCAATGCAAAGCAGATCTTGATTCCCAACATGAGCTCGGAAATCTACCTTCACACCGTCATGGGCGGTTTAAAGCCAGGGCCATTCTTCGAGTATTTATCTCGAAAACCACCGAGAGATTTTGAAGAGTTGCAGGAAAAGGCTACAGGTTTCATGAACTCGGAAGAGATGCTGGAATTCAAAAGGAGAGAGAGAGGTTTCGAAGACAAGAGCTCGGTCTCGAACAAAGAAAGAAACATGGGGGCTGACCCACAAAGGGCCCAAAAGGCCAATGAAAGGGAATTCTCGGAGAGGCAACCCAGGTACCAGTCTTATACTCCGTTAAATCGATCTCGGACAGCCATCCACCAGGAGGTGTGCAACGCCGAGTTACTTACCTTACCTCAACCGTCCAAAACACCGGCTAATGCCGACAGAAGCAAAGAATGCATGTGCCATCAAAACTATGGTCACTCCACTGAAGAGTGTAGAACAACCCAGAAAAAGATTGAGGATTTGGTATAAGCAGGCCGTCTTGATCGTTTTGTCCGCCGAGATGATAATGGAGGCAGACGACCCGATCGAAGACGACGGAGACACGGTTATGACAATCGAAACCGAGATGCAAACCCGCGAGGAAACAACCAGGGCGGAGACCGGTTAAATAACCAAAGGACCCCTATTGAAGAATCTGAAGGAGGAATCAGGGGGGTCATCAATACAATCTCGGGAGGGTTTGCAGGTGGAGGAACGACGAGCTCAGCTCAGAGGCGTCATGTAAAAGCCCTCCGATCCGTTAACAGTGTCTGGAAGGCCTCCAAGAGCAAGACCCCCCATAACGTTCACAGATGATGATTTCCAAGGGGTGGATCCAAATCAAGATGACCCAATGGTGATAACGGTCAAGCTGGCCAACTTTTCGGTCAGACGGACACTTATTGACCAGGGGAGCTCGACCGATATTCTGTACCTGGCAACCTTCAAGAAGCTCGGAATTCCAGAAAAGCTGATAAAGGAGCAGGAAGACAAGCTAGTAGGGTTCGCCGGGGAGCAAGTCAAAACCCGAGGTTACATAGACCTCTTAACAATGTTTGGAGAAGGAAGACTCTCCAAATCCGTATCAGTCAGGTACGTTATTGTAGATGCCAGCACGTCATACAACATCCTTATTGGAAGACCGGCGTTGAATGAACTCAGAGCGATTATCACTACCCCACACCTGACAATGAAATTCTCAGCCGACTCTGGAGAGATAATCGCAGTCCGGGCTGACCAAAAGCTAGCCAGGCAATGCTATGTTGACAGCCTAAAGGTTACCCGCCACCAGGACGTCCCAAAGAATGTCGAGGATGGTAAAGCAGAGGTGGTAAGCTCGGTCAGTTCAGTAACTTCAGCCAGCTCGGTCAGCATGTTTGAACTGGACCCAAGAACGGAGATGTACGAGTCCAGGGCCGAATCAACAGAGTCTTTAGAAAGGTTCCAGTTGGGAACCCATCCTGAACAATGCACCCAAGTCGGTAGTCAACTTGACCCCTCACTCAAAGAGAGGCTTCACACAATCCTAAGAAAGAATGCTGACATGTTTGCCTGGAAGACATCGGATATGCCGGGTATAGATCCAAATTTTATGTGCCATAAGCTGTTCATATGTCCCAAAGCCAAGCCTGTAGCTCAAAGAAAAAGAAAACTTGGCGAGGAAAGGCGTCGAGCAGTAGCCGAGGAGAATTCCAAACTGGTCAAAGCAAATTTCATCCGAGGGTGAAATACACTACTTGGCTAGCCAACGTGGTGTTAGTTAAAAAGGCCGACGGTAAATGGCGAATGTGCACTGACTATACCGATCTCAACAAGGCATGCCCAAAAGATTCCTATCCTCTCCCCCACATTGACAGACTGGTGGATGGGACCTCAGGTTACAAAGTTTTGTCCTTTTTGGACGCATATTCAGGTTATAACCAGATCAGGATGTATCCACCCGACGAAGAAAAAACAACATTTATGACTGATGGGGCAAACTACTGCTATCGGGTAATGCCCTTCAGCTTAAAAAATGCTGATGCAACATATCAAAGGCTTATGGACAAGGTTTTTGCTAACCAAATTGGAAAAAACTTAGAAGTATATGTCGATTACATGGTGGTAAAATCCGAGGACCCAAGCCAACACCCAGCCGACCTCGAAGAAATTTTCGGCCAGCTCAGAAAGTACAACATGAGGCTAAATCCATAAAAATGCTCCTTTGGTGTACAAGGGGGAAGTTCTTAGGCTATATGCTAACACACCGGGGGATCGAAGCTAATCCGGATAAATGCAAAGTCGTTATGGAGATGAGGAGTCCTCGGAATGTGAAAGAAATTCAGAGGCTAGCCGGCCGATTAGCCTCTCTATCACGCTTTCTCCCGAAGTCTGTAGAAAAGGCAAGACCTTTCTTCCAGCTCTTGAAAAAACCAAAGGATTTCATCTGGACTGAAGAGTGTGAGAAGGCCTTTGAAGATCTGAAACTCTTCCTAGCATCTCCCCCAATCCTCACTCGGTCCAGCTCGGTAAAGATCTGTACTTGTACCTCTCTGTCAACGATTGTGCAATCAGTGCAGTGATCATCCAAGAAGAGGAAGAGCAACAGATGCCGGTGTACTATGTGAGTAGAATCCTAAAAGACGCAGAAACGCGATATCAAGTAATTGAAAAACTGGCCCTCGCCTTAGTTATGGCAGCTCGGAGGTTACGACCCTATTTCCAGTCACACCAAGTCATAGTCAAAACTGATCATCCAATAAAGCAGGTACCCAGGAAACCCGATCTAGTCGGACGAATGATAGCTTGGTCGGTAGAATTGTCGGAATTTGGTTTACAATATGAGCCGAGGGGGCCGATGAAAGCACAATGCCTCTCCGACTTCATTGCTGAGCTCTCTTCTAAACCAAGGTCGGAATCCTTCATCTGGCTTCTATATGTTGACGGATCATCTAACTTGAACGGAAGCGGGGCTGGAATAATTCTTGAGGGGCCTGATGACCTAATCCTGGAGCAATCTTTAAAGTTTGGGTTTACTGCTTCGAACAACCAAGCAGAATATGAAGCCCTTATCGCAGGGCTAATGTTAGCTAAGGAAGTCGGGGTCCAAGAATTAAATTGCCGAAGTGACTCACAGCTTGTAACAGGACAGGTCTCGGGTAGTTATCAAACAAAGGACCCCTAACTAACCAGATATCTCTGCAAGGTTAATAGCCTAGTTTCTGAATTTGATCATTTCTCCATTGAGCATATACCTCGGGAAGAAAACTCCAGAGCAGATCTGTTGTCCAAATGGGCTAGCACCAAGAAAGCTGGCCAGCTAAGAACTTTCATTCAGGAAAACCTTCCCGAACCGAGCATCAAAAATGTCGAAGTAACAATGACCGAGCACTTTGATCATGGCTGGATGACACCGATTTGGGAGTATTTAACCTCGGACAAACTGCCTGACGATCCTAAGGTGGCAAGGCGAATTTGGCTAAAATCTTGCCATTACACCATCCTAGACGGTGAGCTGTACAGAAGAGGATTCTCTAGGCCTTTACTAAAGTGCCTAACAAAGGAACAGTCCGAGTACGTAATGGATGAGATGCACCGAGGAATCTGTGGAATGCATTCAGGTGGCCAATCTCTGGCAGCTCGGGTCCTGCGAGCAGGGTTTTACTGGCCAACCATGAGACTGGATTGTGCTACTTGGACTAATAGGTGTGAACCTTGTCAGAAGTTCGCCAGAGTAGCACGTGCTCCAGGGGAAGAGCTCCACTCCATGTTCTCGCCATGGCCCTTTACTATGTGGGGGATGGATATAGTCGGTCCTTTCCCAGTTGCCAAAGGTCAAGTCAAGTTCCTGCTGGTAGGTGTGGACTACTTCACCAAGTGGATTGAAGCAGAACCGTTAGCTACGATAAAGACAATGGAAAGCAATTCACCGATAAAGAGCTTAGAGAGTTTTACTCCAACCTCGGAATAAAACATAAAGTAACCTCGGTCGAGCACCCACAAACAAATGGCCAAGAAGAGGCAGCCAACAAAGTTATCTTAAACGAGCTCAAAAGAAGGCTAGGACAATCAAAAGGGGCTTGGGTTGAACAATTACTAAGCATCCTATGGGCTCACCACTGCTCACCACTGCTCACCACAATCTTCAACGAGAGAAACACCGTTCAAACTAACCTATGGAACCGATGCAATGATTCCAGTTGAGCTCGGTGAACTCTCTTTCCGAAGGCGGCATCATGATCAAAGCAAAAACGAAGACGAACTCTGAGTTGAGCTTGACATGGTTGAGGAAGTCCGAGATACAGCAAAAATCAGAGACGAGCTATGCAAGCAAAAAGCAACTCTGAAGTACAATTCGAGGTTGCAGCCAAGGGAATTCGTGCAAGGTGACTTGGTACTGAGACTGCAAAACGACTCGAGAAAAGACCCCAGAGAGGGTAAGCTCGCAGCAAACTGGTCTGGCCCATTCGGGATAGTTGAAAATCTGGGAAATGGTGCCTACAGGCTAGAAGAAATGTTTGGAAAGTCGGTTCCAAGAACATGGAACACTTCCCACCTTAAGTTTTATTTTAGCTAAGGTTATAGGTGATGTACTCTTTTTTCTATCTCGGTCTTTTTCCCACGAGGTTTTGGCCGAGAAGGTTTTAATGAGACACACCAGGAAAAATAAATAAATGGAATCATTTTCAATTGTGCTATTAGGCAAAAATACGATGTTAGAATAGCTTAAAACTTAAAGAGGCTGACCGAGCTAAAGTCGACCGAGTTGAAGTCGAAGGGCCTATAAAGGTACACATCTAAAAACCCTAAAGAGGCTGACCGAGCTAAAGTCAATTTTTTTTTCTATCTCGGTCTTTTTCCCACGAGGTTTTGGTCGAGAAGGTTTTAATGAGACACACCAGGAAAAATAAATAAATGGAATCATTTTCAATTGTGCTATTAGGCAAAAATACGATGTTAGAATAGCTTAAAACTTAAAGAGGCTGACCGAGCTAAAGTCGACCGAGTTGAAGTCGAAATGCCGGGCCTATAAAGGTACACATCTAAAAACCCTAAAGAGGCTGACCGAGCTAAAGTCGACCGAGTTGAAGTCGAAATGTCGGGCCTATAAAGGTACACATCTAAAAACCTAAAGAGGCTGACCGAGCTAAAATCGACCGAGTTGAAGTCGAAATGCCGAGCCTATAAAGGTATATACAACCAAAAGAGGCTTTCCGAGCTGAAATCGACCGAGTTGAAGTCGAAAGGCCGAGTCTATAAGGGTGAATAATAACTTAGCACCTGAAAAGGCGGTCCGAGCCAAAATTGACCAAACCGGGGTCAAACGGCAAAAAGGGCCCAAGACGGTAAGTAAAAAACTACAAGTATTTCAAGTAAAATCACGTAACGTGTAGGTGGAAAAATAGTTGCAATACTTTTTAAGTAAAAAGTAACTCGTACGCAACACATAACTCCATTGAATAAAAAGAGGGCAAAGCCCAGAATACATAAAAGTTCAAAATAAAATGGCATTGCCCCCTAGCCTACTAATGGGTATGCCCATAAACAACAATTTCATAAGTTAAAGTCATCCTCGGCATTCGGAGGGAGAGTAGCAGATTGGTCAGGTAGGCCCATCTCACCTCCACCATCGGATCCCTCCTCGGCCGCTTGCCCCTCGCCCTCTTCCCCTTGAGATACGGCCTCCTCATCCTCCAGCTCGGACAATGGAACTAGGATTCCATCTCGGTTAAAATCCTTGTCCACGTCAGCACAGGAGAAGTCCGCATTCGGATTAAAATGATGAAGTTGCTTCACGGCTCGGCAGAAGCCATTAATATGCTCCCTCATGATAGAAGCCTCGGCTTCAGCCAGATCAGAACGGAGCCTCAAATTCTCCTCCTTCTCGATCTCAAGCAACTTCCGCAACTCCAGACCGGCCTCCTTCTCGGCTTGAAGCCCTTCCACGACCTTCTGAAGGTTGAGCCGGTCAGCTCTTTCCGTTTCCAGCTCGGCCATGAGGGTGGTATTGCCTTTTTCCAGCTCAACCTTTTGGGCCTTCAGCTGACCAATAAGCCAAGCCTGCTCTTCACACTTGGCCATGACTTGAGCCAAGTCATCCCTCACTTTCAGGGCACGAGCGGCATCAGCCTTCATCATTTCCACCCTCTTGATGTTCTCTAAGAACTGGTGACTCCAAAAGCGGGTGATCGAAGCTATTCGGAGGGCATATGCAGCGGCAGCCTCCATGCCTTCACCAGGGCCTTGCTCCAGCAAGAGACGGGCATCAACGGGTTTGAGTACCTGGCCGTCGATGAGTGAGCTGGGGTTAAACTCATTAGCCCACATAGAGCCAAAGCTCGGGTTACAATTCCCGTCGTACCACTTGCTGACCGGGGCAGAGTCAGTCATCACGGGAGCCTTCCCCGGCCTCCTCTCAACGGTAGGAGTTTCATCAACCAGTATGGGAGAAGGACTTCTCCCCCGAACCTCGAGCTACAAATCCTCCCGAGTCCTTTTGGAGAGGCGGGTGTTCGGGTCCGTGGCATCAGTGGCTTTCTTCTTTTTCCCCTTAGTCCCCGCAATCGGCACTGACCCACCCGCAGCTTGGTTCGCCTACTTCTTCAGCAAATCTTTATAGTTGAATTTTCCCATTATCACTGAAAAAAGAGAAATCTGTTAGATACAAGTACGCTGCTGGGCAAGTGAAACACCCACTAAAAAGCTACCTACGATCCAAATCGGCTTGCCGAGTTGACAATTTGGGAAGCAATAAAAGTCTACCACAAGGCAATGGCCAAGGATAGAGTTTTAGGAGCTCAACGTCGGTATTTTCTTGAGTTGTCATGCAGCCAACGTCATAGTTGGAGAACTTAGTGGGATGGGGTTGCCAGTAGAAGGGAAATCTGGAGACTCCATTTGAGTCATAGAATAAAGACTCATTCCCTACAGTAGGGCGGACTTTAAAAAAGTCCGGCTTGAAAAATTTATATGAACTCTTATAGAGCCCAATAATGCCTCCCCCCTCAGTCCCACTAAGGGACA
Organism: Sophora flavescens; assembly: GCA_030762895.1. Lineage (NCBI taxonomy): Eukaryota > Viridiplantae > Streptophyta > Magnoliopsida > Fabales > Fabaceae > Sophora > Sophora flavescens. The sequence continues at coordinate 106,461,132 of CM061068.1, forward strand.
TCCAGCCAACCCGATCCCCAAACCTAACTTTATAAAAATAAAGGAATATAGGAGCAGTAGCCACCACTCCTATATGCTCACAGAGGATTTGGAAAGCCTTTAAAAAAGCCCAGCTGTTTGGATGGAGTTGTGTCGAGGCAACATTCATAATCTTCAGTACATCACACTCAAATTGGGTAAAAGTCAAAGTGACTCCGATATGTTCAAATAAGGTTCTATATACATATGTAAAGGAAGATTAACCTGGAGCAGAATGAAGAAATACATGTTCATCCCCAGAACATGGCAAACACTCTACACTACCTCTAAGGGAAGAAACTTTGTTTTTTTATGGAGGAAAGGGATTCAGAATTCCTAAAATTTGAATGAAAAGCTCCCACATCCGGCCTTACCCCAAAATACCCAGGTATAGTGATATCTGGGTATGGAACTCTAGGCATCCTAGTGGTATGCTTACAATGCTTGGAAATGGGTACGGCATCAGGAGTAGCCGAGCTATTCCCATCAGTGGAGGAAGAGGCACCACCACCATCGCGAGAGGAGGAGGGAGAAGAACGGGGAGAGCCTCCAATCAGATTGAGTTCAGGCTCCACGATCTGAACCCCAGAAGAGGCATTCTGGGATACCTCGAATGAAGTCTCCATGGATGAAAAATCAGAAAACAAACCTAAGGGAGCTTGAAAGAGATGAGTAGGACGTACCTTGAGTAGAAAGGGACTATGAACGCTCGGACTAGAAAGGACTCGCGAGAAGAAAATCTAGGGTTCAAGGAACGTGAAACCCCGTCCCAGGGTCTCGTCCCAATTTATAGAAAAAAATTGCAACGTCCCCTCGTCGCATTAATGATGGTTGTTGGTAGGCGAGAGCAAGGAAACGTCCCGTCAAGTCTGACCGAATTCACCAGCTAATGGAAAGGAAACACGTGGCAAAAATGTCAGAATGTACACCGCCATCACGGGAAACTAGGAGCACGCAAATACTGCACAAATCTCGGAAATGCTGCCATAAAGACCACGCGCCGCACAGAGTAACGCTTCTTGTCCATCTCAAGAACCGAAAAAGTATGGCCTCAGCACGAAACAGGTAATCACCTCCACCTCGGCTAGCCTCGGCTCCTGCGAAAAAAGCTTCCACGCAATCGGCTCGAAGCTTGGGGGGCTTGTGTATGAGCCGAGATATAAAGCTCGGTACCTCGAAGCGTCAAGCTCGGTCGCTCGAGCTGCTCACCGAGTTGGAGGATACATATATATACGAAGTATCAAGCTCGGCCAATCACCTCACCGAGCCGAAAGACCAAAAGATGAAACCAAGTTCCTAAGCTCGGCTAACGTCATGAAAGCTTTTATGCCTCATTAGCTCAAAGCTTGGGGGGGCTTGTGTACTGGATGAAGAGTGAAACCCGGCCACCGAGCTTGAATACCCGGTCCAATCCGGAAGTTAAGGATAATAAGTTAAAAATCACCTTTAATTATCCTGATATTATCTGAAGTAACCGTATCCGGTTAAAATAGATGATATCCCCTAAATTAAGGGATGGGATATTGATATTATCCTTAATTAAATCCTGATATTATCTGAAATAACCTTATCTGGTTAAAAGAGATAATATCCCTTAAATTAAGGAAATTACATCTCAAAAGAGATTTAAGAGATAAAAGGAGATAAATCCATATCTCAAAAAGATATGGGAATCATATTATAAAAGGAGGAGTACCCATGAGAGAAACTCACTTTTCACTGAAACCCGACGACTCTCTCTTAAGCGTATTAGAGAAACTAGCTCGGCCAAGAGACTATTGAAGAGTCATTGCTCGCTGGTATTCATCGGATACAAAATTAAGAGATCGAGATCACTACGGCAAAGGGTTGAACCTAGAACTACGTCTGGCTTTGATTCCCATTGGGATACATAGAACCAGAATATTACATTCTGTCAAGCCATAGTCTAAAACAACCCCCTTTGTTTCCCCTTGGTTTGACGTTCTACGGCGAGATTCCGGCCAACCAGATCTCGACAGGAACAACTCCTAACAATTTGGATCATGTGCCAAGTGGCTGAAGATCCATAAAGTGACTCATAACAAAAGACTGAATGGAAAAGGTCCAACAGAAATGTAATAAATTGCAACTAAGGAATATAATGTGATTATCGTGTTGGCAGAACCATTGGGTTTGTTTGGCTGGTTTGGGCCCAAGGCACGTATCATATTCCCATGGAAAAAGGTACATGCCTTGACATGGAGACTCACATTAGGAGAGATGAAATCAAACCCCAGGAATATTGAGTGTTATGAGAAGCCCATTTAATAGTTGAGCACTTTGACACATTTGGGTCTTGATCCATTTACTGTCTTCTTGAAGATGTCAAGTTCTACATTTAGATGGTAGTATGGTAATAAAGCCCAACAAGAAAAAAAAATGAAAAACACAGTTCAAATCTGGTCTTGCTAATGACGGGAGGATTTCAATATGAAATGAACAGGGCCTAACCATGGATTAAATAAGAAAAGGTCAATTTCATTTATATTAATTTTTTAAAAAATTTATTTTGTCAATTTCAGCAGATAACTCCCGAACCTATAGACAAAGCAATAAGCCTATAAGCTTACAAACATTAAAAAATCAAATGAGAGTAAAATAATCAAAGATAGTATTCATAAACAATAGTGAACACATCCATCTAATCTTCCTATTGTTCCAAAGCTTTATCTAAGCATTAATACTCATTTTAAATATAGTTACTAAGGACAAGCGTCATTCCTATCCTTATAATGTCTCTATAAGCATAGCAAAACACTACAAAGCATGGAAAGGAGCTTGCAAGATTTTAACATAATTCTTTAGGGGGTGACAAAATATCCATGTGTTTCGAGATCCTTCCGGCGACATTTCATTTGAATATTTGAGTATCCAAATTTTGAAATTTTCTCCCCTTCATAATGGGGATGACGATCATCTCTCTTTCATCATGGGTCCCCATCCCAGTTAAATTTCATAAATATCCTCAAAGCATCTCTATCCCAGCATATCCCATATTTTTACTTATAAGGGTTCTTAAATGGTTTCACCCTTCTTTTTACAACGTAAGTATCTCATATCTTCCACCAACACCTTCAAAAAAATTACTAAATAGGGTCTGCTATTAACCCCACATCCTTACATTTCATCAACGTTTATTTATTAGGACCTACTAGCACCCCCGCTTTTTTCATACAAGCATCAATGCTTCTATAAGTACCTCTGAAAATGGAGTGCATATTAAAACTCACTCCAAAGGTCATTGCATGACAAGCACCCAAGCTTAATAGGATAAGCATCTCAGATGGAGACCCTTGGAGGTGCTCTAAATGATGTATACATCTATTAGTACTTATTGTTCCTTTTAATCATTTCACTTATATTATTTTTATTTTTTTATAAACAATTATGTTTGGCAAAGCCAAACCACTAGTTTATAGCAAATAAGTTTGTAGTTCTATTTGATAAACATTTTTCTCATTAGTTTATAACATTTTTAACTAGCATACAACTTTTTTTTTCCCAGATGTTACTTGAACTAGCACTTGATCTTATAGCTTCTTATTTTTTTTGTTCACATTTTTATCCTTACTACTTTAGTTAAATTCTTCCATTATCTTCTTTTGAATCAAATAAAATACACTAATCCAAGTATCTCAAGATATATTTAAGGACTAACTTCACAAACTAGATATATATTTAGAACATATTATGATATGGAATTGTGACTCCATGAACTTATATAAATAAATGCGTATTTTGGCTTTATTTGTTTTAGATTAAACTGTGATTTAATATCTTGAATTCCGGGATGAATTTCTGTTGAGGGGGTCACTTAACGTATGATGTTTCTTTTTTGCTAATTATAAGAATTCATTAATAAGATCTAACTTAAGCATCATAGTGAAAACTCTCCCCATCTTCTTGAAAGGGTTGAAAAGCATCACTCTATCATATTCTCAAAGTTGGATAGAAAAAGATACACCAGTACTTAATAATAATAATAATAATAATAATAATAATAATAAACCTTACACCACGTGGAGCAAAACAACTATCATCTCCCTGCTCATGTACAACGGCTCCCTAAACCAAAAGATATCAATAAGATATCCCTTAATACAATCGTAACACCTAAAAAAATCAAAACATAACCTGAATCTTCAATTCAACTAAAAGCTATGTCTTCTACACAAAACTGTATGTTCCGACTGAACAATAAATTTCGGCAATGGCGAAAATATATTTTATTAATGTGTTGGTTGAGTAATGGTGGGGGATTGCGCCTTTTCTATTGCCTAGAGTACGTGAAAGAATACCCTAGACTAATGGTGTATGTGAGAGTGTGAGTCCCCTTGTGAAGAGGTAGACTCTTATTATATAGCCTTCTGATGAGTGGGCCTAATTTGGTTCAGTCTTCAAGGAATTGGGCCTTGTCCCGATCGATCGAGCTGTCTTCCTCTTGTCCTGACCCAGCTGTCTTCTTCTTGTCTCGAGCTGTCTTCCTCATACCCCGAGTTATTGATGTTCTTGGGTTCTTTTATGTTTTGGTTTGAGTACTGGAGCTGCTAACGTTGGACCTGCTGCATTTTCAGGGTCAGGATTTAAACTCGAGACCTCTGGTTAAGCTGAAAGAGATCCTTGCCATCATCCAAGTGCTCTTGGGTTCTTTTCTACACTTTATAAAGTATATGACCATAATTATAACACATTAATTATAAGAAATCTATTAAAAAGGTACTTAAAATAATCATAAATGTAAAATATTTATTTATAGTATATGTATTGTTATCACTTCCATTTTTATATTTTATTCTACTTTTGTAAATTTCATTGAAAAATAAATATTTTAGTAATATTTATATAGCAGGATGACATATATTGTTAGAAATATGAATCATGCACTAACCAAAGAAACTTCTAATGTAATTTTAAATAATTTCATACCAATTTCATAAAAGATTCAGAATAATTTTAAATATATATTTCTCAAAATACCTGATAATAGATGGTGTTATAAAAATCGGACCGGTCATTGACTCGATCGGGACACTGGGTTGGTGGATCACTGGTCGAACTAATGAATCATTGGTTGAATCGAATGAATCGATATATATTTAAAAATTCCAAAACATTCATAAGATAAGCTAACATAATCAACACTAGTGCAATAAGTGCTTTTTACGTCAGTTAAAATTGATTTTTTACGTCAGAATACTGACTGACGTAAATACAGCTGACGTTAATAGTTACTATTTTAACGTCAGTTGAGAACTGACGTTAAATATAACACTATTATCGTGATTTCCTTAACAATAGCAACGTTAAAATAAAACTTTGAACGTCAGTTCTTTAATTCAACGTTCGTTGATTTTATTATAACTTACGTCAGTTGTTTTAAAGAACTCGACGTTAAAGGTTTAATTTTAACGCCGCTTGTAATAAACAATCGACGTTAATAGAGTATCGTATATTTTATAAAATACTATTAACGCCGCTTGTTTGATACAACCGACGTTAGTAAGTTTTTTTTTTTAAATTCAGTTTTAAAATATCACTCCCCTCGGCTATCCCCGCATTCACCCCAAGAATACGTAATATCACACACATTACAGAATTGCAAAGGAAAATTGAACAATGGGGGACTTAAAACCAAAACCCATGTATATATATAAATAAATTTTAGTTCCAATGTCTAAAAAACAAAACTATCTAAGGATATATATATACATGTTATTAATTAGTTTCTAAAGTCTAACAAAAAAACTATTTATCTAAGTAGTGCGGAGGTATGTTGGCAATTCCTTTTTCAGCCGCATACTTGAAGAAGAATTCGGCGAAGCGCATCCTCAAGTCTCTTAACTCATCTTGTTCAATAGGCGATTGGTCGATAAATGCCTAGACACGTTCAAATAATAACAATAACATCAATGCAAGTCATCTTCAAAACTATAATATATAATTTAACAAGTTGTTTAAATATTACCTTCTTCCATCCATCCGTAATAGATGCAGAGACTATGTTCAGCATATGAAGCATCACATAATAGCCGCACGACCAACTGTCATGTTGAAATCGAGACTACCAACAAAATTAATTTCAACGTTAGTTGAATATACACATAAATTAGTAATTATAATAATAATTATTTGATAAATAAACTACCAAACCTTGAGGATGTTCCATACAGGATTTGCTTTAGCCTTAGAAGTCCTACTTCTCCCATTGGCGCAACTTATGCTACCCGCCTTCAGCGCGCTATCATAAACAAATAATCATGTCGATCAATTAACAAACTCATTTATCATGTGTATAATAAACTAAAAACAACTGATATTAAAACTTAAATTAAATTTAAGATTAGTTACTTACATATTTACAGCTTCCACCACCTTCGGTGGCGGATCATGGTGGAGAGAGCAGAAGAATATGACAGTATGCCTAGACGGGTGAAGTACCAACAACTGCCAATGGTCATTCATACAGTAGGGAGCCAGATATAATTCTTTCGGATTGTCTCCCAACACCTTCCCTATGTATTTACTCAATGCATCGCCAAAGAAAGAACTCGGGCGTAAGGATTGACGGATCTAAGAAACCGTAAACCGATGCAACGCCCTTATCAAGTCAAGACGATGGAGATACCTAAGATATGAAAAGGGTGTGGATGTTAATTACATAATATATATATTGAAATTAAAATAAATTATTAAATGGAAAAATACCAAAAATAAATAAGTTATAAAATTAAAATTAACTTACGTGCACCAGAGACTGATGACATTGCTGTTCATCCAGACGTTATTTCGCAGCGCGTTCAGAGATCGTCACCAACGAAGGAAAATATCCTCTGTTGATCTGGGCGTGCCACCCATCCATCGTGCTCCAATGGACATGCAAAAATCTCATACGCATAATCCTCACCAAGTGAGAACAAATGAGTGATAGGTGACAGTGACACCGACGTCGACTTGGCCTTCAGTTTAGGAAAATAAAATATATAAGTTTTTGATAATTAAAAAAAACACAAGTAATTATTTGACTATTTTGGACATTAATAATGAATAAATACCTTTGCTAACATTTCGAGCTTACGTCGTTTGGAGTCCAACTCAAGCTCACGCCTTTTCATTTTCAACTCATGCTCATGGCGCTGGACTTCCAACTCCCGCTCCCTAGCTGCCAACTCATCGTCCTCCACATGTGCCATACTAAAACTCTCTTTTGTGCTCACATGTGAAGCGATGACAAGCCTTGCGGTGTCCTGGGATGTACCGACGGAGGAAAGCTCTCTGGCAAGCGCCTGCTTGAATTCTGGGTTGGCTATTAAGCCTTGCATCAGATGTGATGTAATATCTGGGTTGGTCATGAGGTGCTGAGTAATGTCAGCCAAAATTGATGCTTCATTGACCACCCGCTTTCGTGAAGCAGACTTGCCATAATATTGTTTGATGGTCACGTTCCCAGGAACACCGAGAACCCAACCAGGATGGTCTTTCTTGCCTAGAGCAGAGTCATCAAGACGCCCCCGCCGTCCCGAAGGGACAAATGCGCCCGGGAGGATTTTGCTTTAAGATCCATCTACAATGAAAAAAATGAAAAAACGTGCAAGTGAAAAGTGTTGCAAGTATCTATACAAATATCAATTGAAATCAAGTTAATTATTTACTTACAATCTTATCTCGCCACTTCGCGAGTGGCATCGACTTTAAAAGATCCCGCCTTTGTCATGCGGTCGGCTAACCGGACATCCTCGCGGTCGATGTCCGACGGAGGACTTGATGGTGTGCCCTCGGGCACCTCTCCTCTTTCAATCCTAGCAGAGTGCTCTTCCCGCTTCGCCCTCACCTATCCGCCATCATCTCGCTGGATCCGAGTATGGTACCCACCCCGAGACATGGTGTGGCGGTGGACGTTCTTCGCCCGATTCTCGCCGACCCTTATTTGCCTTAGCCTATTCAAACAAAAACACATAATTAAATATAGTTAAATGATCTATAATAAGCATACAAAATTAACTTAATCAACCAACCTGAAATTCTTCATCCTGTCGACTCCTGGCAAACATATCCCAAGTATCCTGATCAATCCAGGGATAATCCGAGAACATTTTATCAAGCCGCTTCTTCCCAGATAGATAGTATCTGGTAAGATCATGCTTGAACCCATTCCAACGCTTTGATGCCATTTTCATACATTTATGACGATGATCCTCGTCATTTGGCACAGTCCAAGCTACCTACACATTAGATACATATATAACAACTGGATGGATTATAACTCGGATAATTATCTAATAATGTAAATTAAACGAATGTAAAGATAAAATACCGTGATAGCCTCCCAAATCTGATCCTTAACGTTCTGTGGAACGTCATTCCAGTGGTTGTAGTTGATGCTTACGTGCTGCTTCGCTTATAGAAACACCCACTTATTAAATTCTTTAGCACGGGGTCCCTGGGCATTTAGATTAGCATCGAAGGACACCTCAAGCTTCGTCCGCTCTGCCTGTCCTTCTCTAGTTTCTTCAACGAGGTGGCTCCTCTACCCCGTTTCCTATGAGCCTGTGATGTCTGTATGGACAAAAAAAATGATAAAATAGAGGGTTGTAACATTATAAACTTACATTAACAAGAAGGACTAAAAATAGTATATAACATGCATGTAAACTTACACTAGAATCAGCAGGCGTAGGCGTGATCGGGTCCTGCGAAACCCCAACAAAGGTCCTCCCGTGCATGTGGGCTATCCGACTGATCCATATGTATGCCTGTTCAAAAACAATATATATGTATTAACATAGGTTATAACTCAAAATAAATACAGAAGTATAAATAAAAATAACTAGATAGGTCCTGTAGATATACAAAACATCTATATATCCAATATAAGGACAATACGGAGATTGAAAACTATAGTTTTTGAACATTGCCAAGCAATCGGTCACGGCCTGGCCGTGATGTCCATCACGGCCGTAACGTGCCAATCGAACCAGACCCTCATAGGCGTAACCGATCACGGCCTAGCCGTGATGAGCATCACGGCCGTGACAGATCAACCAGCAGAGCAACATGCACTCAAAACCAAAAATAGAACATTCCAAACAACTCAAACTCACGGTTTAAAGTTACAACTATCGAGACTACAGTTTCAACATACACTCAAAACCAAAAATAGAGACATTCCAAACAACTCAAACTCACAGCTTCAAGTTTCAACTACCGAGACTACGAGTTTCAAACCAGCAGAGCAACATGCATGCACTCAAAACCGTGAATAAAAAAATGTGCCCTAATTAAAGACTCACCGAGAAATAGGCCCTCGCATGGTGGTGGGGGGAAGCTCGAGTGGTGGCCAACGTTCGATGTGGTTACTCGAGAGCAGAGGGACAAGGAGAGTTAGTGCGCGGGAAGGCCAGGGAAAGAGAGATGTCAAGTTATTGCAAAGAAGGAGCGGGAAAGACAGAGTTAGGGGTTAAGAGTGTACCTCACGGTGGTGGCGAAGAAGCCCTCGCGGTGGTTGTGGTGGAGATGAGCGCGCGATTAGGGCAGAGTGAGAGCGAGAGTGAGGTGGGTGAGCGTGATGAAAAGAGAAAAGACGTAGAGAAGTGGAGAAGGCGCGGGGGGTAAACGTTATAATTAAAATAAAACAACATTTTACGCCGCTTTTTGGTAAAACCTGATGTTGAAGATCATATATTTAACGCCGCTTGTCTTAATAAACCGACGTTAAAAACTCTCACACTTATTACGCCGGTTGTTAGTAATAATCGACGTTAAATGTCATATATTTAACGTAAGTTGTATTAAGAAACTGACGTTAAAAACACTCACAACTTCTTACGCCGCTTGTATTACACAACGGGCGTTAAAGGTTTATTAGTTTCTGCAAAAACATTCATTCCCTTGACTACTGTGCTACTTACCCATTCACCTTTGTACCTAATCCTCTTAATGAGCATTAAGTTTATAGATAAGTTTTCAAGAAAATCAGAATAACTTAGTAACTTCATCCACTGCTCCTATAAATAGCTTCCTAGCTTCCATCTCCTTTTAATTAATTTTTTGCTTCACAATATGGCTCTGCCGTGGAGATTAACTTCATCACTCTTTCTTCCTATTCCTAGACTCAAAGGTCTTTGTCTTAATGGTCAAACAACTTCTGAGTTTGAGTAAATTACATTGCATGGATATTAAGGTTGGGTGAATCACGTAATGTGATTCTCTCACTTTATTTCATCCCCGTCATCCCTTTACCTTTGCTTTGGAAGCAAGTGATTGTGGATTCAAGATGATGCATCAAGGAACTCCACTGAAGAAGAAAGATGCAAAGATCCATTTCACTTTGCTTTCGCTGCTAGTGACTGAGGATTTACTTTGCATCTTGGAATTCAAGTGAGGGAGGTGATGCATCCATTGGAGTTTCTGATGACAGGACTGAGAAGAAAATGATGTTGATGCAGAAACTTTTTTATATTTTAGGGCTATGTTGCAGAAATTTTTTATCTTTTAATCATGTAATTTTAACTTATGAATCGCTTCAATGTCATACGATTTGATTATACATATAACTTGTTTTATGTTAAGTGTTTATTTATTTTAATTTGCACAATAATTTGTTTACTAATTCAAGCTAATTAATAAAAATTAAAAAAAAACTTGTATAAAAAAAAGGTTTAGAAATAAACTGCAGTACTATATGGAGTGATCTGCGTTAAGAGAGACAACAGGGACATGACAACCAATGAAATGAGTTTCATAATTATTTACGTCAGTTATTTATAGAACTGACGCAAATAGTTTACCCACCACCTCATTTTTAACGTCAACTTATTTGATGACTGCCAAGTTCCCGTATATAATTACATTATTTCCAATATTCATTCTGCACGTGTATAATATATAGGATTATTTACGTCAGCTATTTATTTAATCGAGTAAAAATCAAACTTTTAACGCCGCTTTATAAAAACCTGACGTTAACAATTAATATTTTTTATTAAAAACACTTTTAACGCCGCTTTTTTAAAAACCGACGTTAAAAGTGTATAGATTTCGCTTTAACATTCATTCCTTTGACTCATCTTGTGCTACTTACCCATGCACCTTGTAACTCAATCCTCTTAATGAGCATTAAGTTTATAGGTAAGTTTTCAACAAAATCGAATAGCTTAGTAACTTCATCCCCTCGCTCCTATAAATAGCTTCCTTCCATCCTTTTAATTTTCTCGCTTCACAATATATTCTCTGCCGTGGAGATTAACTTCATCACTCTTTCTTCCTATTCCTAGACTCAAAGGTCTTTGTCTTAATGGTCAAACAACTTCTGAGTTTGAGTAAATTACATTGCATGGGTGATAAGTCCGAGTAAATTACATTGTGTGAGTTGCTCACCTTATCACCTTCCTGAGAATCACCTGGAGGGCTAATCAGTGCTCTGGGGTCACAGCTCCAAAACCTCGCCTTTGGCAGCAAGTGACCGTCTTGGAAGTCTCTGGAACCACTGCCTTTGCTTGAAACGGATCTGGTGCACCTGTTTTTGCCTCTCTCTTGAGCTCTCTCATGCCCCCCGGTTTTGGAGGTCTTCTGAGTATATATAGTTTTCCCTTTGGGCATATTTCATAAAACTCTCCGATGGGATGTAGCTTTAATGTTTAGGATTTTAAACCCTTTCAATGTAACTTTTTATAGGATTTTAAACCCTTTCAATCTTCTAGACGATCGATCATCGTATTACACTTCATGAATGAGATCCGGTTTGGGTTATTGATTCAACTTATACTTCGCACATATATTTTAGTTTTCAAAACAGAAACACAAAACATCAAAGCAATTCATGTGAAACTGAAACTTTGAGGAAGGCAATGCGGAAGGAATCGTATACGAGATAAAAAAAATTATTAAAATAACTTTTAACGTCTGTTGATGTAGGGACTGACGTTAAAAGTGAAGAGACTTACTTATAACGTCAGTTCTTTATCGAGCTGATGTTAAAATGTTCACTTTTAACGTCAGTTCTTTATTGAACTGGCGTTAAAAGTGAGTCACTTCACTTTTAACGTCAGTCATTAAAACAACTGACGTTAAAATTGAATTAATGAAGCCTGATATTTACAAAACTGCCACCGCCTCCTTTTTAACGTCTAGCTTTTAGTTAACTGACGTAAACCTTTACCGTCTAATGTATATTTTCCACTAGTGCAAATAAATAAATAAATAAATAAATAAATAAATAAATACATACACTATTAATTTTTGCATTAGTTTAAGTTATGCTCAAAATAATAAAACTTATGTATTTTTATTATTTATAACATAACTTTAATTGTTATTTTAAAAAAAAACGTAGAATTAGGGAAATTCCCGAGTCCAAAAGCATTACTCTTTTTGGTCGTGTTTGGGTAAACAACTTAACTAAGCACTTATCGCATAAAACCTTATTGCATGAGACATTATGTCATAAGCGCTTAAATTCAATATGTCAGGCGCGTTTGGATGCATATTTCGAAAAACACTTATACAAAATTAAGGCGTTTGGATACATTACTATATAAGCGCTTATAAACATTTTAAAATTAAAAATAATAATTTGTCTTATTAAACATAATTTTTTCCCCCAGAAAACATGTTTTTTTAATGAGGAATCCCTATTTTACCACCAGCTGGAACAATGGAACGAATGAAGTGCTGCACGTAGGATCTGTGATGGCGAACGACGTGATGCAGTGGCGATGGACGGAGAAGCACTGTGGCAAGGTGGTTCCTGTCTTTGCGATGGGGTGGTGCTTCGAATGACGGTTGCGCGTTCTGGTTCTTGTCTGTGGGCGTGAGGGCACCGCACACGGAGGAGATGGTGCGGCGCGGTGCCGCGTGGTGATCGATGTACGGTGGTAGACGACAAAGAGGTGTCGACGACGCACTGATGGCAGGCTGCGGCGGCGGTCGCACTGCTAGGGTTCTTCTGTCACTGCCTCTGATACGAAGAAGAAGGGGCATATGAGAATGTTTGACTGGACCAAACAGAGGAAAGAGAATAGAGAGATGTGAAGACAAAAAGAAAGAAAAAAGAAATAAGGATGTCAGTGGGTATCGAGGGTTGAAAAACCACGGAGCTTATGTCGCATAAGCTCCTTTAAAAATACATATAAGCTTCTCCTAGTAACTTATGAAAATAAGCACAAAACTCCTTATGATATGACATAAGATATTTTTATAAGCACTGTCAAACACCCTGCATAAGAGCTTATGTCATAAGATAAGTTAAAAGGAGCTTAAATAAGCTCTTCCAAACACCACATTTGTACCCTTTGTTCCATTATTGCTGGCTCCATATGAGAGGAGTGCATGTGATGCTTTAAGTTATATCCGTACATGCTCCTAAAAGCCCAAAAGGCCCAATACATTGCAACCCTAAAAATCTTCTATAATAATATATAAAGAGGATAGTTGAATTTTGGTTCAAATTTTAAAATACCTAGATTACCCTTATAACTGCAAAATAATGTAATAAAAACTGCTTTAATTCAAAATTCTAATGACAACTGCATATCTTCAAACATAAGCAGTCCCAATTTTGAATCATAAACTTCTACCGAATGGAATCCATTTAACATCAGATAAGAGAAACTGACGCAAGTCACTACTAGATAAGAGATACCGTTTTAATCTATCACTCTCCCTATAATATATATGTATAAATAAATAGTGATGATTCTATGAGGAAATGGGGCAAGCTATACACAAGCTTCGTACCGTCGGTAAATTTCTCAGTTCCCCTATCTTTTATTCTTCATTTGTCAAACTCTATTCAAGCTTTATGATTTGTGGTTCCTGCGTCTGATTTTGGAATAAGGGTCTCTGGCTTAGTGGTATTACTGGTTCAATCACTTAGAATTTGTCTCTATTTTCCCGGGCATTGGAAAAATGCGGATGAATGAAGGACACATTCAAGAGCATATAATTGGGTTTATGATTTACAAGTGCAAGACGTGAGTCAGAAACAAGAGAGTCTGGAATGGTGGAGAGAGCCAAAGAAATAGCGAGGAAAGACGTGGATCATAGGACAAAAGAGGGAGCACAACAAATGAATGAAAGAACCAAAGAGTATGCAGAGGATGCAAAGGAGAAGACAAAGGATGCGGCCGGTTCGTTGGCTGCTAAGGCCAAAGAAAGTACAAAAAAAGACCAAACAGTAAGCACAGGATATTAAAACAATGAACAAATTAATTAAACTGTGTTAATATGACAAATGACAATATTATGCTACTCTCACACATGACACATATAATTACACATACATAAGCTACTTGATTGTTGCTCTAAGAGACACTCCCAGGATGGTTTGACCACTCTTGCTGGGAAGACTTTGTAACTGCCCTCTTGCATTAAACCCACAGGATTATTAAGCCCTTTTTGTTGTTAATTGATTAGTTGAGTGACACAATCTTTTACTTTTAAGGTTGATCACTTTGTGGTTATTAGGCAAAGCCAAATTACACCGGGTATACTACTTAGTATAAATTGCAACACATCCACAATGGTAGAACTAAATTTTGGTTATTATCTATTATTTTGTGGGTCCAAAGATACCACGTGTTATATAAGAACTCAACCTCCATTTCACTCCAATGGAAGAACTCATTTTGAGTTCTTATTTTGTTGACCTCTGGTGCAGCAACCTTATTCCAAGTTACTTCACCGCTGGGCTAACGAGCTACTTGTTTAATGTTTAACAAATATATTATATATACGTAAATTAAGAATAAAATTTATATAATTTATATATACCGGTTCATCCGGTTCAACCAATGACCCACTAGTTCGACCAGTGACCCATTAACTCGGTACCCTGACCGAGTCGATGACCAGTCCGATTTTAATAACACTGACGTAGATACACACGAGTATAAACATCATAAATGCAGCAAGACAGGCACGTATAAAAAAAAAAGAGTTCATTTCTTTCTCCAACACCAGAAACGACGCAGCAAGAGGGGCATTCAGACTTCATCTTTCAGGCTTCAACTTCTTCAACGATTCATTAATCTTTCTAGACGTCGTCTCTTCGTCTCTCTGTTTCTATGCTAACATAAATACCGGAAACTTCCTTTCTCCGTCGCGCCTTGCTCTTCCTCATCAAGCTCACTAATCTTTGCACTACACCCCCTCGTCCCTCCTTTTTTTTTTCCTGCACTTCTGTGTTAGAGTTAAGGACATGTTCGGTTCATGCCCACCCCGTCGGGTCTCCGAGTTTCATCAAAACCGGCCGGTTGAACCGATTTATGACCGAATCGATGGCTTGAACACCCTAACCGTCGGTAATAGTTTCTGACGCCCGTTTTTCTTATTGACTTGAGTCCTTCGGTAATCCGTCGGTAATTTTCAATTATCGACGGTTTTTTGGGTTTGCCGACGACTTTTGTCCCTCGGTAATACCTTTTTTTTCTTGTAGTGGCTACATGACCGGGTTTCGAGTTAACCGATCGGACCGGTCAGTCCAAGCCGGTTTTTATAACACTTATAATAACATTTCAAGGAATAACTCCCGAAAATGTAATTTCAACACCGAAACACCTTTATTCCTTTAGTAAGCAGTTTTAGCGGCAGACTAGGGAGCAATACATGTAAAAGTACTTCCACATTCAAGTTAGGCAATGCTCAAGAATAGAGATGGCAATGGGGTAGGGCGGGTGCAGGTAGTGCTTCCCCGCATCCATCCCCGTCAATATCCATGGATATTTATATGGGTAGCGGGTATCTATGGATATTCGTGGGTATTTAAGAGTCTAGAATAAATGGAAAGAAAATAAAGTTATACAATATAATATAACAATATATTATATTAACATCATATAATATACTATGTATATATTTAAAAAAGGAATTATTATTATGGTTTTAACCACTAAAAAAGTATGAAATAATAAAGAAAATAAAGTTTATTTCATCTCAGAGTGAATATGTGGGTATCCGTGGGGCGGGTACTATGATCCTCATCTCCATTTAATAGGTATCCATTTACTAGGTATTGTGGGCAATCCATACGGGTACCCGCGGGTGCAAGTAATTTTGCCATCTCTACTCAAGAAGTGTAAGTGAAATATAAAATAGATAAATTTACATGATGAATATTTTTCCCCCTGAAACATACATGAAGAATGTTGCCTGCATTTACAGAGTGCAAAAGGAGTATCTGAGTTTTAATGTCCTTCTTACTGTTTTAGGTGGTTATAGCCTCCTTTGTAGCTAATCACGGAGGATTATGGCCATAAAGGAAGCTCTCGTGTCTTTTCTCTCTCAAAGACCATGTGGGGAAGAAAGATAAACAAAAGATTATAAACGAAATTTTACAAATTTTAATTCGACATACTAATAAAATCCCTTTTGTTTATTATAATAACATAACAGGATCCATACGAATATATGAACTTGGGTCATAAAGAGGATGACAATTTTCACCGGGGATTCCTCGGGGACTGCCATGTCTGGGGTTTTATGGGCGGGGATTTTATTTCCCGAGGGGATGGGGAGAGAAAATCCCCTCGAGACAATATAAGGAAGGGGACAAGGAGTATACCCCCGTCTTGTGGGGTCCTCGTCCCGAGAATCTTACAAAAATACATTATATATATATATATATATACATGTTTTTGTAATTTAATATCATATATATATATATATATATAATTAAATTAATAAAAGAAACATAATATATGTATCATTTAAAGATCAAAAGTTGTAGTTTCAAATTAAGCGACCAAACTTGTCACTCTATTAAATTAAATCACTTTATAGATTTTTTTGTAAATTCTTGAGAGCAAAAGTTGACTAAAGGTTCTGGTAGAGCTGGATATGTGGATCGGTCCGGTCCGTTTAAGTTCGATCCGCATTAAAACGGACCGGACCGGACCGAAAAATCTGCATGATAAATGGATTTTGAAAAACAGAGTTCGTGTCCAGTCTGTATAGTCCATGGGCTAAACGGACTGTCCGCAGACTCGGCACCAATTTTTTTATTTTTTTACGTCAAACATCAAAAACAAATAATGACTTGTGTAGAAAACAAAGCAAATAAACATTAAATCCAAAGCACATGCCAAACCAAATTCATGTTAAATCAGACATCATACCAAACCAAATACTATGGTATAGCGTTATAAGAAGAGTGAATCAAATGGATTAGTTTATCTCAATTGTCAACGGGTCATTATGCTTTTTGTTTGTTTAATTGAATCGAATGACTTTAAGCATTTACATGCGGAGTTAGTAATACAAGTAGCAATATCTCAGAAAATAAAATAAAAGAATAGTACGCGTAGAAATGGCTTCTCGCTTTCAAGAGTGAGTTTAAGGCTTTATAGTGACAGGAATCAATGGTGACTTATATATTAATTGTTATACATATTATATTTATATAGGGCAATGCTAAAGACATTTATTAATAAATCAAATATAAAAATATGCATTGGAAAATATTGTGCTTAATACATTAAAACTTTTAAAGTTGTGATTTTTAATAATTTTTTTTACTTTTTAATTCCTTAAGCAGTATGTCCCTAAGATACTACTAGCTTAACAAGGCTCTATCTTTGTTGATTAATTATTACACATGCATTATACTTATTGAAAAACAGTACCATAAGTATCTAAAAAAAATATGCCTAGGTTTTATCATTACTATTGATTGGAAACAACAGTTCGACTCAGAGGATTTAATTCAATTTAGTTCAACTTGCGGATGCCAGCAATTAATCAAGCTAGATGCAAATGTGAGAAGAAAAATAATCCACTTGTGTTGTTTGGCAATTGGGTCGTGACTTGTTACTTGTTAGTCTTAAATATTGTGATATGTTTATGAGTCAGTTCAGTTGCATGATGGTATTCATAGCTTAGTGCCACACCTTATCACCTTCTTTCATCGTAAGCTGAAATTGATTATATATTAGCCACTTTTAAGAATAAACATGAATTATTAATTTGAAAGATATATAATTATATTACTCAAATCCAATGCAATCACTAAATTAAGTGGTAGAGGACGGCTCCAATTTTTGTGGCCCAATATAGTTAAAAAAATTATTAAAAATGTACTAGTCTGCGGATGGGTCTGCAAATCTGTGGATCGAGTACATTAAACCCGCGGTTTAAACGGATCGGACCTAGAAAGTCTGTATTTAAATGGATTCGTATTTTACCTAGCCCAAATCCGCGTGGACTGAGGGTTAAACGGACTGTCCCCGAATACCCAGCTCTAGATTCTAGAATCCAAAGATCGTCCGTAGAAAAAGGAATCAAACATCTTCGACCATACTGACAACAATAAGGCATAGTTGAGTGAATTTAATACAATTTAAAGGGAATTATAGTGAAGGAAAGATATATATTAACAACGGGGAAGTTGCGATTTGGGTCTGGATCGATTGCCATTTCGGGATCCTCGTGGGGAGGCGAGGAACGGGGACGAGGGATGGGGATGGGGAGGAAAATAAGGGATGAGGATGGGAGCACGAAGATACTCCCCGCCCCAGCCCCAGCCCCATTGACATCCCTAGTCGTGGCCTGTAATCGGGGAGCCGTTGCCGAAGAGGTAGAGAATGTGGCTGTTATGATTGAAGCTAGCTGAGAGGCACTTTGTGCTGGGATACTCGCTATTGGGCCTTCTTCTGCTGAGCTATGGGCCGGAATTTCGGTCCAGATCACCATCAATGTTTAAAAACTTTTTTTTTTTTTTGGTTTAACACTTTAACTTCGGTTCTGATATGCTTTTGTTTGATCCTTTCTATAATATATATATATAGCCCAAAGTAGGTATAGAATAATTAAATGCAAGCAAATTAAAATATACCAGAATTCAATGGGGAAAAAAATTATAAGTAAATCCTAAAACTAAATATTATATTTTTCCAAAAAAAATAGCTTGATAAAGATTACATGGAAAGATTCGTTATTTAGCGTCTCTACATTATAGAGTTCAAAGAACTTAGATAGAGTACTCAGATTAACATAAATTTTTTTGGACAGGAAAATTAAAATAAATTAAGGACTCGTTTATGTACAAATTTAATAAAAATGAAACTTACCTTTAGTATTTTGTTTCAAGGGATTTTTTTTTAAAAAAAATGTTATTTTATATTTAGTGTGTGTTTGGCTCCACGTTAGAAACCTCCAGAATTGATTCTGCCTCTGTCAAACGTGATTTTAGTAAAAATGAAGTGTTTGGTTATTATCGGGTAATATTGATTTTGCCTTCAGAGACGATTTTGACTAGAAGCTAAAAAAGTAGCTTTTGCGTTAGGTTGAAAATTTTATACCAAGTTTTACATCAAACTTACTTTCAAAGAAAAAAACATCTAAACATAAATCATCTCGCTTCAAACTCAAATTTAATCAAATCAATTTTACAAAAATCAATTTCATTATCACTTTTATCAAATTCTTATTCAAACACACACTTAGATGCAATGTTCAAGAGTATTTATACTAATACTCGCTAATGCAACTTAGATTAATTAAGTGTTACACTTCAGGTTTTTTCAACCAGACATAACTAGACATGGATCCGTGCGATGCACGGACAAATAATATTGAGAATATCTTGGTAGTATGGATTATTATCATTTTGAAAGACAATAAATTTATTTAAAATAAAAAATAATAACATGATAAAAATTGACAAATAATCTTATATAGTTGTTGAAAAAATAAAGACAAAATATTGACAAAAGGATATGAAAAAAGGTACAAAATAAATATATTAAATATTTTGTCAATTGCCCTCTTAAACTCTGAAATAGAAAATATTGAGTTGTGAAGTTCATTCATGAGAAATGTTTGCAACCATTTCAGGGATGGTGAAACCAAAAAGCACACATTACTTCTTCTTCCTATGATTTGGGGTTTGGGTTATGTATCTTAGCGTCACACATTGATATAGTTTATTTAATTTTTATATTAAAAATATAAATTGATAAATATAAATAAATTATAAACTATATTTATTAAAATAGATTTTATACAAAAAGTATATATTAAATAACAATTGCTATAATGAACTATATATATTGAAATATATATGAATATAAATAGAAAATAAATATAAGAGTCATAAATAAAATAAACTATCAAACTAATTACTTGCAAAAGTTGAAGTTCATATATAAATATTCAATCTCTAAAACTCAAAACTACATTACGTTGGTCCGAGTGGAATTGGACTCAAATCCCTTAAGCAGGGTCTTGAGTTCGAGTCTTGTGGATGAAAAAACATGGTTGGGAGGGGAGACCTCACTAAAGGTGGCCAGTCAGGTTCCTCGGCGGAGATTAGTCATCGATGAAACCGGTGGATACTTTACACCTATGTCATGGTTAAAAAAAATTATAGAAAGTGTTCATGACATTTATGTTATAAACAAATCTTGTTAGAAACTTGCTTACCAAAGATTGAAGCATGTTTTATGAATTTTTTATATACTTTATTTATATTATGACAATTCACTCTTGTACCCCATGAAGATTTATGTATAATTCTCAACTCGGTACAATATAAATATTAAATATTACGAAATTGTAAATAGATAAAAGAATATTTTAACCATATGATCAATTATTATTTTTTTACAATAAATTATATAAAACATATACTTGCAATATCAAAAAACCATTTTACACATCTTCTCAATTTTTTACAAATTTATTAATGTTCTCCCAAGTCCCAACCAAGAATTGTGTCATTTCCATAATTTCACTTCCTGTATTTATTTTTCAGCATTTTTCAATTCATTTTCAATTCACTTAATTTCTCAGATTCACTTAACTTTCTACCAATCAAGAGTTAAGTATTTTCAATTGGGGATTGAAATTATAAGTTTTTATTGGAATTGAAATGATGAGTTTTTTTAACTCACCAGAAATGATAAGTTTATATTGGAAAATGGTGAAATTATT
Source organism: Sophora flavescens (assembly GCA_030762895.1). NCBI lineage: Eukaryota > Viridiplantae > Streptophyta > Magnoliopsida > Fabales > Fabaceae > Sophora > Sophora flavescens. Next base: position 106,482,093 of record CM061068.1, read on the forward strand.
GTCTTGAACACTTGAATTTTTAGTTTTCTAATAAATTATTTCCTCTTCTTGGACCCTTTCCAATTCCATTCTTTTAAGAGAATTGTTGCAGAACGATTGCACTCGATGAAGACACTTTTAAAAGTTTAAACATATTCATCTAAGATTTTGAACTCATATAATATAATATAAAGATAAAAAAAAAACTTAAATATTACACAATTCTGTATAGATAAAAAAATAAAGCATATGATAAATTAATTATTTTACAACAATTATACTGGTTGGCACAAAGTTCATTAGTTTTTAGATGTAATAAATTTTAAGAATAAAAAATTAGTAAAATTATATCATAGTATTCACTTATCACATTTTATATATTTGCATTGTGAAAATCAAAACACCTATATGTTGCGTGCTTTTAGAATAAATACAAGTGCACCTTGTCGCAAACAAGTAATACGGTGGTAAGACCAGATATCGTCCTCAGGGATCGGTTGCCAATTACCAATTCACAAACTCAACAACTATCTAGACTAAACTATGGTATGAATGGAGATAATAAAATAAAGAAACAAAGCAATCCAATATTTTTGGTCTTTTGGGTATTTTATCAAACACTTGGAGGGCAACAGAAATGCGGTTAAAATTGTCAGGGTTAGACTACATTAATCCTTCCTTAATTGCAATGAAATGGTTATCAACACAAGTCCTACTTCATTTATGACAATCAAATCTTCTAAAATACTCAAACCCTAATGTATTAGGTGGAATGAGCCTAAAACCCCAAATTAAACCCTAATGTCTTAGGTGGAGTAACATGAGAATTTGCATTAAGAGTCAAGATTTATAAGATTGCAAGCACCCCAAGACCTATGTATAGGTTCATGAACTACTTGGCATTTGATTCATGAGCATGCCTTAACATCAATCTTTCAATTGTCTATCAAAGCAACAAATTATTTCATGGGTAGCTACGCCAAGAAAAACATTAAGCATGGAATCAAACACTCGTAAAGAAATAGAAACTTGTATTAAACCAAATCAATAAACAACCAAGTTCAAAAAAACTATCATCTAATCCCAACAAAAAGGATTTAGCTAGACATAATAAAACCTAAAATAAAATAAAATAAAATAAAATAAAATAAAGAGAGTAGAAAAAACTTCATAAAAATAAAGATGATCCCAATATCCAAGCATGACAGCTTCATATTTTCTCCTTTCCTCGCTGCTGCCGCTGCTCGCTGTGCTACGTTGCTGTGCACCTCTCCTTCCGCGTCACTCCCCTCTTTGCTACTGTGCGACTCTCCTTGTTTTATGCTCCCTTTTCTTTTCTTTCTTTTTTTTTTTTTTTTCAAGCAGCTCTCACGCTGCCTCCTATTTAAGCTACTGTGGGGCTCTCCTTTTTTTTCACTGTGCCGCCACTCTTCACGTAGCTGCCTTCTATTTAATTAGGTCTCCATTTTTCTTTTCAGCAAGTTTTCTTCACGTGGGCCAGCAGCTTTTTCCAACACCAATGTTTGAATTTGTTTTCAAGGGTCCAGTAAAGCAACAATATTTTTATGTGGGTTCTTTCTATTATTGGAGTATAATTCCAATTTAAGTTGGAATTCAAATTGTCCATTCATTTTTCATCTTTTTCTAGCTGGTGTAGTAACTCAATTGTTATTATTTCCTATAAATTTAAATAAGTATAAAAAATATATTATTAGATTAACTCTAAAAACATAAAATTTAACTAAAATATTCAAAACCTTTTAAAAATTAAATTACCTAAACTTAGGGACAAAACTCAATCATTTAGCACAATTAGGAGTAAAAATTCATCCAATAAGCACATAAAAATGACATAATCTAAAAGATTATCACTATATTTTTTTCATTTTGCGAAGAGAGTAGGAATATCACATATTAGCTGTCATCGAATGCAGTTTGTATCAATTGTTTATATCTTGTGCATATTCGTTCAAGATTTTCGGCCATGTAATTGTATAGTCTAAATATCAATATAAATATAAATATTTAAACATTAAATAATTGTATATAGATGAAAAAATTTAAACAAATGATCAATTATAATTTTTTATAATAAATTATATATGAAGACTTATATATGCAATGACCAAAAATCATTTTAAGATCTTCTCAATTTTTCAAATTCACTTGATGTTCTTGTAACCAATATTTGTGTCAATTACACTTCATGTATTTATTTTTATATTTTTTTCAATGCATGAGAATAATTTACTTAATTTCTTAAATTCACTTACTATTTTTCCAGACAAGAGTTGTGTTTTTTTTCATTTTCAGTCTTTATTTCTTTTTGCTTTTTTACCAATGTATGGAATGATAATATGTGCGATCTTTCACACATTAAAAAAATAAAAAAATAAAAATGTTATATTGAAAATAGTAACTTTTAAACTTTTAATGAATTGAATACATAAATTTCAATACAACATTTTTAATTTTTGATTTTTTAGCATGTGCAAGGTTGCACCAGTTAGAAAAATCGTTCAATAAAATATCAAATACAACTTAAAATTTTCCAGATAGTCAACAATAATAGAGAGAAGTGGTTTTTCAAGAATAGAAGGCATGTTAGCCTCAAATGGACTCACAATAAAAATTCTTTACGTAATATTTTTTTCTTACATAAAATGAAACAGAAAGTTATACTTAAATAATTTGTCATGATGACACCTTGCAACATTGGTTAGAAAAATCAAAAGATAGCATAATGTAAAAAAAATAGTATCCACACAATCACAGTCACCTTTCTTTAGCATAAACAAATGTGCTTCAAAATATTAATTTTTCCTAATAGTTGCTCAATAATATACACTTCCCATACATGTTGTGTTGAGTTCTGCTATGCTGTATGTACCTTTTACTTTTTACTAACTTCCGTATTCATTTTATTATTATGGATGGATCCTACTTCCAAAATAAACCAATTTTAGCAACTTTGAGGGGGACTTGATAGAGATTGATTCCACTTCCAAATCAACCTTGAATTCATTCATTTCTGCTATAGAAAAATATACTTGATAGAGATAACGTGTTTACCCACCCCCCTTGTTTGGGCATGTGCAGGAAAGAATCTGATCAAGGTTAATAGATAGCTAACTATAACCAAATCCTCAAATAAGTTAAAGAGGAAATTATATATAGTCTATGTCGCGACCGTCCCGTCCGGGAGCCGCTAAACGAAGGAAAAATAGGGGAGTCGCCACTAAAATTTTATTGGGAAAATCTTAGAAAACCCAATTATTTAAAGGTAAACTGGTCTAAAAAAAAGAGAGATGAGTCCGGGAGTGGGTTACGAGTAGGGAAGGTATTAGCACCCCACATCGCCCGTTTAAAAAACGGTACCTCAAGTTAATTGTGCAAAAAACATTTTAATAACCTTTTAAATATTTATTTTACCCCAAAAATTATTTACAAGAAAGAATTATTTTTAATATTTTAAATTTTATTAATTTTTATATTTTTTTAATTTATTGTTTATAAAAATTAAATGAGGTTGAACATGGCACATGAGTCCACATGAAAACCTCAAATCTAAGGGACTGGATATGGCACCATGTCCATAGAGCATCCCTAAAAATAGAAAAGTTTAATTATTTTGATTAATTATTTTAACATAAAAAGAGACACAAAAAAAGGAAAATTTAGTTTGGCTTGACAAGATGACTTATCTTGCTCCTACGTATTCCCGGGTGCGATGGGAAACTCAAAGTCACGTAGTTCTTTTAGAAAATGATTTGATTGGTTGATTGATTTTAATTTTTGGAAAAAATTTAATTTTTGTTTTATATTAAAAAAAAGATTTTATTTCAGAGTAAATTCACTTTTACACAGGGTCGAAGATAGCAGCGCTATACGATAAACCCTTACAATGCATATGCCACTTGAGGATGAAAATTCATACATCAATGTCGTAGATTGTTGCATGAATTCAAAAATATATTTCAGCTAATAAATTTGAATATATGTAAAAAAAAATTTGTTAAGAGAGAAAATTGAAAACATTATTTTTCAGTAAAGGGTATTCACCCTTGCACAGGGTTAAAGATAGCGAAGCTATACGATAAACCCTTACAATTCATACAACACTTGAGGATGAAAAATCATACATCAACGTTGTAGATTGTTCCATGAACCCAAAAGACATTTTATAAAATTAGATCGGATAAAATTGGTAAAAGGTGTAAAAATAAAACATTTTATTATTTTTATAAAAGATAATTCACTTTTGCACAGGGTTAAAGATAGTCAAGCTATCCGGTGAACCCTTACAATTCATATGACACTTGAGGATGAAAATTCATACATCAACGTCATAGATTGTTGCGTGAACTCAAAAGATATATATATATATATATATATTTAAGGATTTTTAGGAAAAGTTTTTATTTAAAATATGGATGAAAAATATTTACAAGATTTTTTTGTTTTCTTTTATTCAACTTTTCCTAGAGACAAGATGAAATATGGTACACATTTTAAGCCCACATCCATGACTCCAAGTAACTTCATTTTATTTTTATTTTCAAGAACATTTTTTTAAAATAAAAGAAGAAATGGCCCAGTAAGCCAATAGAGTAGACAAAAAAACTTACTGATCCTAAGCCCACAAGCCAAAAACAGACCAATAGCTAAAAAATGAAACAAACCCATAACCCCATGAGAAGCCCAACTAAATGAAACCCAAACATATAAACCAACATAACATAATAATTCAATAACAATAAAAAAAAACAAAAGAAAAGTAACAGACTCAGAAGCTAGAAGCTTCTGAGTTTTCACGATACCCAAGCCAACAGAGGAGGAGACGATGGCTGATCCAGGAAGGACAGACGGCGGCAAGTGCTAGCGGCGCGACGGTGGAGCAGGGGTTGCGAGCGGCATTGTGTGGACGTGGAGCGCGCGGCGGCTTGCGTGGAGCAAATCGGACAACGAAGCGGCAAGCGGCGTTCGTGGCGGTGGTGATGGACCTTGGACGGTGGCTTCGCGATGGGTCTCGCACGGTGAACGGACGACGGCGGTCTGTACGAAGCAGTGAGCGACAGAGCACGGCGAAAAGGAGGAGAACGTCGGTTCTGGTGGAGGTTGACGGTGGAACGCGATGGGTTTTGGACAGTGGTGGCGGAAGGCCCGAACGGCGGGTCCTGGGCGGAGCTACGACGGCACGCAGCAACGGAAGTGGTGTTGGTTCAGATCTGCCTGGGTATGTTTGTTTCTTGGTTTATTTTGGTTTTGCCTTTTTTGTGGTGTTTAGATTGATGAAGGAAAGGTTGTTGTTGATGGAAATGGGTTTAGTTTAGGAATTAGGATGGAGGTTAGGGATGAGTTCTCTGGAGAATGAAACATTCATATTCTGGTGCCTTTTTTCGTTTTTTTTTTCTCCTCCACTGCTCTAAGAATTTTTCCCCTTTTAAATCCTATTTGCTTGCAAGAATCCAAAAACAGAACCCAATGTTGTTCATTGGAGAGTCATTTTCAGACTTCCATTCTCAATGATTTTGTATCTGTTATGTTTGTATGTGCTGCAACTTTCCTTTGTTTATGTAGAGTGACTTTTCTCTTGATTCGGGTTTGACCATGCTTCAAGGATAGCAGCATTACATGTTCCCATTTTTTCCTTTCTGTTGCTTAAAATTTGAAACCATTTTTGTTGCCAATGCCTAAGTCTGCCATTGTTTTCTTTGCTTCTTAGATGTATTAGAGACTTGAAACTTTGGCTTTTTCCTCTTGGCCTTGTATGCTGAATGTTCTGCTTGCTTTTAGTTTTTTTCTATTTTATTTATTTATTTTTATTTTTATTATTTAATTTTTATTTTTTTAAAAAAAGAAGCCAGCCCTTTTATTTGTTTGAGATGAGATGATGTAAGTCAGTTGGGTTAAAAGAACATGGGCCAAGAATATGGATATCTATTTTTGCAAAGTTATTTATTTATTTATTTTAATAATATATTTTTTTTTCAAAACATTAATTAAAAGGACACCCGGACAAAATTAGGTGTTCACAGTCTACTTACTGAAATTGGAATTTATCTAATGGAATCAATAGTCCAATCTCTTGCCAATAAAAAGCTTTTGGGTATAATAATTCAATTCAATGAAATAGAAATGATAGTCTTTCAGATCAATCTACACATGTGCTTCAAAATATTTATTTTTCCTAGTAGTTACTCAATATATACTTCCAATACACGTTGTGTCGAGTTCTCTTATGCTGCATGTCTCTCTTACTTCTTACTAACTTTCGTCTTCATTTTATTATGGATGGATTCCACTTCAAAAAATAAACCAATTTCAACAATTTCGAGGGGACTTGATAGAGATTGATTCCACTTCCATATCAATCTTGAATTCATTCATTTATGCTATAGAAAAATGTACTTGATAGAGATAACATGTTTACTCACCCCCTTGTTTTGGCATGTGCAGGAAAGAATCTGATCAAGGTTAATAGATAGCAAACTATAACCAAATCCTCAAATGAGTTAAAAAGGAAATTATATATAGTCTATTTACTGAAATTGGAATCTATCTAATGAAATCAATAGTCCAATCTCTTGCCTTCCATCATCAAGAACCAATCAAACCTGAAAGTTCAAAGATATCGATTTTTTAACCTATGCAACTTTGTACATGTTAAAGAATCTTAAAATAGAAATATTGTATTGAAAATGTAACTTTTAAACTTTCAAGGAATTGAATAAACGACTTTCAACACAGCATTTCTATTTTTGATTTCTTAACGTACATGTGCAAGATTGCATAGGATAGAAAAATCAAAAATTTATATCAAACTTCTACTGTTAAAATTTATACCTTAGAAATTAAAGAAAAACTGTAAATCCTACATCTCTAGAATGCACAAATGTATCAAAAAGATGAAAAAAAAGTGTAGATATTATATTACCATTTATGGCTGTACAATTTTTAAAGAATAATAATAATCAACCGAAAGTTGAATAACATTTAAGCCTAATCATGTCTCCATTTTTTTTCTCCACAACCATAATTAGAAAACATGAATAATAAAATAGATTATAAATAAAAAATATATAAATTAAATCAAAAATCAAATCGAAAATCTTAAATTAATAATGGTGGCAGAAAGGAAAGGATGAGCTGTGTTTGGCGTGGCGGTGGAGGTGGAGGTGCGGTAGGATAGAAGATAGAACACATAAGCTAGCTAAGAAAATGATAAAAGAGATAGCGTCACACTCCATGAAATCATGATTTTTCCAAGAACGTGAGAGAAAATTGGAAATTACTTACCATGGTCTCTGCTGCAAACAAAGTTGTAACATGGTCTGGTCTCCATCAGCGAATGTGAGCAAGCAAAATAGAAAACAAAGATGAATAGAGAATAAAGAGACAAACATACACATACACGGTATAACCACAACAAAGGAAGTTCTTAATATATTTTCCTTCACATATATAGGAAAAAAGGCAATAACGTGACAAATGATTCTTTATCTATCCAACGCATTGGGAAAAGGTACCGGCGTAGTGTAAAACATACAATGGTAATTACTATTGGAATTAGATAAATAATTAAAAACTATTGAAAATGTTATTAAATTTCGGATACTGAAAATAATTTAAATAATACACAAAGAAAAGTAGAAAACAACAATGAATTTTCGTTTATCAAAGTACCCGTATTTTCAATGAGATGTTGGAAATAATCTCTATTTAAAACTATTTATTAGAATTTATCTCTTTTTTCTAACACAAACTTACCTCGTTAACAGCTCACATATTAATTAAATTATTAAAAAATAGTAAATTAATTTTTTAAGTAAATTACATTGGAAATATTCATGTACAACAATTAATTTTTAGTTGCTTTAAAAATAATTAATTACATTGAAAATGATTGATAATCTCCAATACCAATATAAGTGGGAGAAGAAATATTTGACAATTTATGATTTTAATTTTAAAAATAATTTTATATAAATATAAATATATATTTTCTAAAAGAAGAAAGCTTTTTCAATTGTCGAAAGAATTTAAATTTTATAGTGATTCTAAAGATGACACGTGATAAAAATTTCTGCTCATGATTTTTGTTTTATAATATTTATAGATTTGGAATTGGAATAAATTAATTCAGGGAAAACTGATAAATCAACCTATTAGCAGACCTACCTTACAACTAGAAAACAAAAAATCCATGTAATACAGGCAAGTAACAGGTTTGAAGTGAAATCAAGTGGGACATTCAAAATGGAATGGAGATATTAATTAGAAGCCAAACTTCGGAAAGGTATGAAAAGTTGCATGTATATACATGCATGTAATGTATAGTTAATTAATTAATTACTTAATGTAGTAGGGTAGGAGGGAGTAGGGACGGCTGTATAGTCCAAAACATGCATTTTGTTAAATGCATCTGCTTTCGTAGTCCTTAGGTAGTTATTAATCATCGTAGCAATTGGGTTCATTTGTCTGTTTTGTGTCACCCTCTTAGGTCCATTTCCGTGGACCGGAACAAGTCAGGGGCATTGAATCACCTCCATGTCTCCATCGCACACCTACAACTTTACTCCTACCATTCCGTTTTCTAGTAATATTAAAGAAAATAATAATAATAGTGTTTTGTCCTAAGTTGCAAGTAGGATTGGACTAAAATGCGTATTTAGATGCATGTCAAATTCCTAACGTTTGCCGAAGCTATTATCAGTAGCTTTGAGTTTTAAACGTAATTCTATTACATTCCATTAGAAAAGTCTAAACGTCTGTTGGACCTTTTAAACCTGAATCCAAACATATCCTTAGGACAAGTTCATCCTTGCAACTTCCTCAAAGCTAGAATGTGTTAAAAAAGGTAACACACTTCAACAATTAACTGAAGTTACAATATAAGTGGAACGAGGAAAAAAAAAAACAATTTTTTACCTTGATGGCTACAATCTCTATTAACAGAACAATACATATTAAAGATCGATCAAGGGGCAACTTAATCATTGCAACTGAGTTGTAGGAAGCTTTCCAACACTTGCCTCAGACTTGGGCTTTCACTTGTGCATGTTCCCTATAAAGGACACCTCTTGATGAAACATAGATACACTTCTAGTGATAAAAACTTTACTATAAAGATACACGTTGTGGTTCAATCCTTTTATCATCAGGATGATTTGACTTTTTAATATTTTTTTTATTGGTCAAAGTGTCTAAATACCATATTTGCTTGGTATTTGCATATAAGGATCGCAATTATTCGTATTTGCACATAAATAATATTTATTAAATTTAAAATATATTTTTAATATTTAATTATTTATTTGAAAATATAATTATTTTAAAAAAAATATGGTGTTTTTGTAATTTTTTTAACTCCATAATTTTAATTGAAATTTTATTATAAAAAATAAATCTTTTTTTTTTGTGAAATAAAAAGTAAAATCTAAGTAAATCTTAGGTACCTAAAATATTTTTTTCTTGATTATTAGAATAAAAAGATTGTCTAACATTCTTTGGGCACTTTGTTAACTTGTTTTTCGAATTAAATAATTTATATAATTAAATGTAGGTAGCACCACTTCAAGGATTTTAATACGTTGTATTATTTTATTTCACTCAACATAATTATACATCAGTAATTAAGGAAAAAATATGGAGTTAAAAAATAAAAGGAAAATACAAAAATAAAATATTTATATTTTCAAATAAAATTTAAAGTAATTATATTTTAAAATTATAATTTAAAATAAATATATTTTTAAATTTAATAAAAATATTTATGTGCAAATACGAATAATTGAGGTCCTTATCGACAAATACCAAGTAAATACAGTATTTAGATACTTTGACCAATACAAGAATGTTGAAAAGTCAAACCATCTTAAGTGACAAAAGGATTGGACCATAACGTGCCACTTGAATGGTGCATGAGTGTATCACTTTGGTGAGTGGTGTACCTTAGACAACACCATTCTTTAGATATTCTTTTGTAAAATGGAATGGAGTGTGTGGCTAATTGGATCCAGTTCGATGTTATTAAGATGAATGAAGGATTATGCTCGGAGAAAATTGAAAGCAGGAAAATTTTTCTAGAGCATGTGAAGAAAGATCTGTCTATTTGGCTTCATTATGCAAAATGATTGATTTGGGTCTGGTTCAAGACCACTAGGAAGAAAATTCATTTGATTGCCAGCGAAATAAAGGCTGAAATGGGATATATATCATGAGTGATGTTATTTTGATACCAAAACTAAACATCAATACCTATTTTTATATTTTTCTCATATATTTATTCATTATTTCTCTCTCTTCTTTCATCATTTTTGTCGCGACCATCCCGTCCGGACACCGCGAAAAGATGGTAAAAACAAGGGAGTCGCCACCAATATTTTATTTGGGAAAAACATTGGAAAAATCATTTATTTTAAGGAAACTGGTCTTAAAAAAAAGATAGAGATTTGGATTCGGGAGTCGATTACGAACAGGGAAGGTGTTAGCACCCTACATCGCCCGTTTAAAAAACGGTACCTCAAGTTAATTGTGCAAAATAATTTAAATAACCTTTGAAAATATTTATTTTATCTCACTTTTTAAATAAATAAAAAAAGATAAACAAAACAAAAGAGAAAATTAAATTTTGGCTTAACAGAATGTTTGATTCTGCTCCTACGTATTTCCGGGTGCGATGGGAAACTCAAAGCCACGTAGTTCTTAAAGAAAAAGATTTGATTTGTTGATTGATTTTAATTTTTGGAAAAGATTTGATTTTTTATTTTAATTTTTATGTTATAAAAAAGATTTTATTTCAAAATAAATTCACTCTTGCACAGGGTGCAAGATAGAAGCACTATGCGATAAACCCTTACAATGCATATGCCACTTGAGGATGAAAAATCATACATCAATATCATAGATTGTTGCGTGAATTCAAATAAATTTTTATTCTATAAAATTGAATAAAATTTTGTTAAAAAGAGTAAATTGAAAACATTTATTATTTTATACAAAAAGGAATTCACCCTTGCACAGGGTTAAAGATAGCGAAGCTATACGATGAACATTTATTATTCTTTTTTTTTTTACATTTTATAGCTTGGCATCAATTTCTAAAAGAACTTGGCCCAAATAAAAAAAAAAGGCAAAACAATGGCCCAAACAAGCAAACAATTCACACAATAAAAAATATGAAAATAAAGTTAAAAAACAAAACAAAGTCAGAAGCTCTTCTTCTCCTACGTTACCAAAGGAGATAGACCAAGTGAAGCTGTAGCGGTAGACCCATACAAGGGCGAGGACGGCGGAGGTGAGCATGGCAGAGGCGTGTGGTCGGAGCGTTTGGTGCGGCTGAGTCTGAGCACGATATGGTGGTGTCATGGAGGGGGCTGGCCGTGGAGGTGGTGCCGCGTAGATCTGATGTCGATGATGACGTGGCTGATAGGTGGAAGAGGAAGCGACGGCAGATGCAGCGACGGGCTTGATGCCGTGATGGTGATGGCGGCCAGCGGTGGATGAGCAGTGGCAAAGCAGATCTGATACGGCGGAGGGGTAGATCGAACGGGTTCTGAACAGAATTAGAGGAGTCGGCACGATGGCGGCGACACCGTCTTGTTCGTCCAGGGGCGCTGCACGACGAAGGTGATGAGCCTCTGGTTGACTGGTTTTATAACTAGTAAAGACCATAGCTTTGTGCTTATTTTATATCATTTTTACCCAAATTAGACTTTATTGTGATTAAGCAGTATTTTGAGTCTATAAAGTATTTTTAGGTTAATTTAGTTGTTTTAGAGTTAAATAAATCACTTATGTTATTTTCTTATTTTCAGGTTAATAAAAAGGAAATAATTCCGGTTCGCCCCGCGAAGGATCTCTCGCGTCGCGAGTCACCCAGCCCTGAAAAGTCAGAGACGATCACGGTTTACCCGTGTTGAAGATCACGGCTGTGGCAGTTTTGAAGTTGAAGCGTTCGCCTCGCGAGCATCCATTCGCCTCGCGAGCCTGGAAGTCAGAACATAATTGCTGTCACTGGAACCTGAACTGGTCATGAAGATTGGGCCATAACTTGGGCTGTAGATGTCGGTTTGAACTGAAACCGGTGGCAAATGAAAGATCAAACAAAGAGGTTTAACTCTCATGAAGACCATTATTCCAAAAAGAGCCGTTTTGAAGGGCTTTAATCCATGTGAAGTCAGAGGCGTTTCAGCTGCCCTATGAGTTGAATGTGGACATAACTCCCTCATCTTAACTCATAATTAAGCAAATTAAGTGGCTTTGGAAAGCTAAGAGGCATAGGTTGAAGTTAATAAAAGGGCATTCAGATATTGAGAGAAGGAGGAGTCATAGTTAGTCATAGTTAGTCATAGTGTGGGCAAGTGAGGCTAGTCAGTTTTGACTAGTCTTAGCTAGTTAGTAGTTGTAGTTTGTTTTCTTTCCTTTTCTGCTTATGTTTGTTATGGAGAACTAGTCTCCTAGATTAATCTACTGTAATTGGTTTCTATCCATACTTGAGGTTCTTGTATTTCCTGTTTTCATTTCCTTTTCTCTTTTCAATGCCATGCTTTATATTTCTGTTTGCTTAATTCAGGAGTATATTGTGTTGTGTTGGTTTATCTTGGTGATATCATGTTCCTATATATAATCGCGTTTGCTTAATTCGCGTGTGTACGTTTCGTGTTCGCTTAGTTCACGAAGTGCTTAACCCCGTTTTCTTAATTCGGGAATAGGGACATATATCTGTAGTAGTGGTTCCGCTTGTGAATTATTGCTACAACCGGGAGGGGATTAGAATCTGCTTAGGGCTAGGAATTTGCATGAACCGATGATAGTTGGGAAACCAAAAACAGTAGGTTAATCGCTTTAGTTTATTTGTTAATTTGTTTTATCGCTTCTGTTTTTCTTTCTTTGTTATGTTTTGTTTTCTTTATTTTAGTTTCAATCCAAAACCCCCCATTTCTAACTTTTTTCATTAATAATAACAACACCTAAGAGTCCTTGAGAGACGATCCGAGTTGTCGCTCTATACTACATTATTTTCATAACCGCTCGTTCTTTTTTTGCGCGTGGCGGCAGCGCGTTCAAAAATTGGCGCGCGTTCGGGGACTCTGGTTTGTTGTTATTAGCAGAAAATAAAATTTAAAAAAAAAAAACTTTTTGCTTTGCTAATTAGTTTTGTCTGCATTGTCTGGTTGTGAATTTTGCCCCATGGATAATTATATGCGAAATTATGTGCCTAATGTTTATTATGAGCAACCATGCATGTATTATCCTAATTTTAGTGAGCCACCACCATACTATCCTAGCCAAGTGACCACCTCTGCACCTTCCGAACCTTCACAGAGCACCTTGGATGAGATTGCTTCAATGCTACAACAAATGGAAGAGAACAATCAACGGTGGGCACAACAAAATCTCGAGTTCCAACAGAGAATGGAGGCAAGTAATCTTGAATACCAGAGGGACCAAGCTGAATCTCGGAAGTTGTGGGCTCTAATTGATCAAGTTACCGCCAACTCGGCTGCAATGCTAACTCCACAGCCCCTTGAAGATCATACAGAGTCACCAGTTATTTTTGAAAATACTTCTGATTATGATTCTGATAATACTTCTGTTGATGATGAATTTAGTGTTGAATCCCCTGATCCTAATGCATGTTATTGTGATGGCACTGCTGCTTTGTGTATACACTGTTATGCAGGTTTATACTTGAAAGGAAACAAAGAAAATGAGGATCAAGAGGATCAGGAGGACGTCTGCTTCCCCGTGCCTGAGGATGATGAAGAACCTTTGGGAGTAGATGATGAATTGAATCAAATGCATGTGTTGAGAGTAATGGGGTGGATGAATTAATTGAAGAATTTCCAGACATTCTAACTTTTTCTGATTCATTTTCTTGTAATATATGTACTAACTCTAACCTTTGTGTGGTGTGTGCTGAAATCTCTGCATGTATAGCAGGTGAAAAATTTGTTAGTGCAGTGGATGAAGACCTTGCAAAAGTTGAAGCAGCACCAGTAACACTTTCTAACTGTTTGCCACCTCCCCCTGAGGAGCCACCAGTGCTGGATTTTGCACCCTTGGATCTTGCACCATGGCCAGTCCAAGAGGTTGAGCCCCACTTCTATTGGGGAGACTTTGTAGATAAAGAGGTCAGCTGTGACCCGAAGGGGAGTGAGAAGTCCGCCGCACTCGGTGAAGTCATCATAATTGTCAAGTGCTCACCCCCACAAAAAGGCTGCGAGTTAGGGAAGCATGGAATGAACTCCCACTCTTTGTCCATCACGTGGGCCTTATGCTACAAGCAATGGGATCCTGGTGGAACCGCCCTTCAATGAGTTTTCTTAACCCTTTCTTCTTTTTAATTTTCTTTTCCTTATTTTATTTCTGTTTTATTGTCAATAATGCTCCTGAATAATTTGAGAAGCTCAGGAGTTGTGTTTGTGTCTTGGTTATGGCAAGTTTATTGGATTTTATTAATTTTTGCATAGATGGATTGCATATTATGTGTTGACTGTTTTCCCCCTAGGATATGAAATTTTTTTTAAAAATGATCCCCATAAGATTGAAAACTGAACTTTGAGATTTTGTTATGATGGCATGATTTATGATAAGTTTGGGGTGATAGGAAGCACACACTAGGGATAGAATCTCTGTCAAGCAATTTGCATAAATGTCCAGGTGAGGTTTTGAGCCTCCAACATGTTTTAAATTGTGTGAAAATCACTTTTGATTGCACTTTCCTGAATTTGCTTGAATCTCTTTTTGGTTTGAATGATTATGTGTTTGCTTCAGATGATCTAGGCATTTTCTTTGTAAATAGCTACTTAGCCTAAAAATAACCAATTCCTAATGCATGTTCCCTAGTTAGCCCCATTGAGCCTATGAGCCTGTTAATTCTTGATAACCTAATGTTATAAGCCCAAAAATCTGGAAAACCATGTTAACCCGATCTTAGGATTAGGAGAGCATGGAATCTTAGAATGGGTCCAAGAAACTAAAGTTTGGGGTGGCTGCAAGGTGTAATGTGTTGTTTGGGATTGAGAGAGAAAAAAAAAATTGTGAAAAAAAAAAGAAAAGAAAAAAAGAAAAAAATAATAAAAGTGCAAAAATGCCAAAAAGAAATAAAAAGGTTGTAGTCACCCAGAAGCATAAAGAAAAAAATTAAGAAAGGAACTTGAGTGAATTTCAAAGTGTAAATAATGTTCATGCTCTCTTAGTTCCTAGGGTCTTCAGCCTAGTTCCTTTGTATATCCTACCATTAGCCAGGCCCCATTACAACCCATAAAAGTCCTTTTGATGTTGCTTGCATATTCTCTTTGGAAATCATTTTGAGATGAAAATCAAATTTATGGGAAGTGCTCTTAAAAGTGAAATTGAGTGAAAGCCTGACACAAACTGAGCGATTGAGTGAACATAAATTTCCCTTGTGAGGAAGGCAGTTGTTTGAATTTGGTTATCTCCCTTTTGTGTGTAACGTGGATCCCCTGCTTAGATTGATGATTGTTTAAATAATGAAATTCTCAATTGTTTAGAATGAAAGATTTTGGGGATTGCTTTGTTTGAAAAGGGGAACATTGAAAAAAAATATATTGATAAATTGCTTGAAATCTGTACGAAAGTTGATTGAATCTTTTGAGCTTGCCAGGTCTTGAGTCTTTTTAAGTTTTTGAGTTTTAGTTTGCTTGGGGACAAGCAAAGTTTAAGTTTGGGGTATTTTGATGAGCCTCTGGTTGACTGGTTTTATAACTAGTAAAGACCATAGCTTTGTGCTTATTTTATATCATTTTTATCCAAATTAGACTTTATTGTGATTAAGCAGTATTTTGAGTCTATAAAGTATTTTTAGGTTAATTTAGTTGTTTTAGAGTTAAATAAATCACTTATGTTATTTTCTTATTTTCAGGTTAATAAAAAGGAAATAATTCCGGTTCGCCCCGCGAAGGATCTCTCGCGTCGCGAGTCACCCAGCCCTGAAAAGTCAGAGACGATCACGGTTTACCCGTGTTGAAGATCACGGCTATGGCAGTTTTGAAGTTGAAGCGTTCGCCTCGCGAGCATCCATTCGCCTCGCGAGCCTGGAAGTCAGAACATAATTGCTGTCACTGGAACCTGAACTGGTCATGAAGATTGGGCCATAACTTGGGCTGTAGATGTTGGTTTGAACTGAAACCGGTGGCAAATGAAAGATCAAACAAAGAGGTTTAACTCTCATGAAGACCATTATTCCAAAAAGAGCCGTTTTGAAGGGCTTTAATCCATGTGAAGTCAGAGGCGTTTCAGCTGCCCTGTGAGTTGAATGTGGACATAACTCCCTCATCTTAACTCATAATTAAGCAAATTAAGTGGCTTTGGAAAGCTAAGAGGCAGAGGTTGAAGTTAATAAAAGGGCATTCAGATATTGAGAGAAGGAGGAGTCATAGTTAGTCATAGTTAGTCATAGTGTGGGCAAGTGAGGCTAGTCAGTTTTGGCTAGTCTTAGCTAGTTAGTAGTTGTAGTTTGTTTTCTTTCCTTTTCTGCTTATGTTTGTTATGGAGAACTAGTCTCCTAGATTAATCTACTGTAATTGGTTTCTATCCATACTTGAGGTTCTTGTATTTCCTGTTTTCATTTCCTTTTCTCTTTTCAATGCCATGCTTTATATTTCTGTTTGCTTAATTCAGGAGTATATTGTGTTGTGTTGGTTTATCTCGGTGATATCATGTTCCTATATATAATCGCGTTTGCTTAATTCGCGTGTGTACGTTTCGTGTTCGCTTAGTTCACGAAGTGCTTAACCCCGTTTTCTTAATTCGGGAATAGGGACATATATCTGTAGTAGTGGTTCCGCTTGTGAATTATTGCTACAACCGGGAGGGGATTAGAATCTGCTTAGGGCTAGGAATTTGCATGAACCGATGATAGTTGGGAAACCAAAAACAGTAGGTTAATCGCTTTAGTTTATTTGTTAATTTGTTTTACTGCTCTGTTTTCTTTCTTTGTTCTGTTTTGTTTTCTTTATTTTAGTTTCAATCCAAAACCCCCCATTTCTAACTTTTTCTGTTAATAATAACAACACCTAAGAGTCCTTGAGAGACGATCCGAGTTGTCGCTCTATACTACATTATTTTCATAACCGCTCGTTCTTTTTGGCGCGTGGCGACAGCGCGTTCAAAGGCGTATGGACGGAGCCTTTGGTGCGCGGCGGTGGTCCGCACGGCGGAGATGGGCGGAACAGAGAGGATGTTGTTTGGTGACTGTGGTGGGTTCTAGTTGTTCTATTTTTTTTTTATTGAAGGTGATGTTGTTGGGGAGGAAGATGAAGATGATGGTTATGGGTGTTTGATGGTGAGTGACATTTTGGCTTTTGGAAAATGGTGGTGAAGGTTTTGCTTGGATAGTGAGGATGAAGGAAGATTGATGTTAGAGAGCTTGAAGAAGAATGATGATTCCCTCCAGAGAAAAAAAAAAAAGCCTCCTCGAGGGCTGTTGGTTCTCCCCTTTTAAACTCCTTTGCTTGCAAAACTCCAAAAACAGAACCCAATGTTATACAATGGAGAGTCATTTTCAGACTTCCATTCTCACTGTTTCTGCATCCGTTGCTTCATCCTGTATGCTGCAAATTTCTTTTACTTCTGTTGAGTATCTTTCCTTTGGTTCAGGTTGACTTTATTTGAGAGGTAGCAGCATTACTTGTTCCAATTTTTCCCTTATTGATGCTTAAAAATTTGAAACCATTTTGTTACAAATGCCTAAGTCTTCTGCTATTGCTCTCTTTGTTTCTGAAATATATTAGAAACTGTTTTTTCCTCTTGTTTGTATGATGAATGTTGCACTCTTTTGTTTTCATTTTTCTTTGTTTTATTATTTTTTTTATATTTTATATTTTTTAACAAAAGAAGGCAGTCTTTTTTAGATGATGTACGAGGATTGGGTTAAAAGAACATGGGCATCGGACATGGATTTTTCTTTTTTGCAATTTTTGGGTCATTTGTATTTATTCATTCAATTGGGTTCAGGACATGGGCTTAAAACCATCTTCAACAATGAAATTGGGCTCATTAGAAACAAAAAGTCATTTTTACAAAGTTATTTACTATTTTTTTAAAATATTATTAAAAACGACATCCGGACAAAATTAGGTATTCACAATTTTCTTTTGTAAACTCACCATGATTTGTGGTGTCAAAAGTTGGTGTCAAAATTGAGTGTCAAAATATCATTTCTCATATATCATATCGGTATTTCCAACTCTCCCTCTCACTATTCTGTTTAGTTTCTTGTTAATGGACTCTACCCTGCTAATTATTGTACGATCAACAACTATTTTAAGACATTTGAAAGAGTTTATAGTGAGCCTAGTAAGCTCACTTCCAGCAATGGGTCAATCTTGTGTGATTTTTTATGCATACTATTGAAAAACATGGTAAAGTCTAATAAAGAAAAAAATAAGTTGAGAGAAAATTTGAAACGTGAAATTGATAAAATAAGAAAAGTAGTTTACAAGGAGGAAGATGCACCTTATATACTATAACAAGCTAATTAGTCCTTGCTTAAAAAAAACTAATTAGTCCTAACCAACTTCCTACTATCTCTGGCAATTTCCAACTATCTTTAACACCTCCTGCAAGCTAGAAGTTCATATTAGCATTTCTAGCTCGGGATGGGCAGTATAAACCAAGCTCAAAGGAGATACAATGCAATTGAGTAATGAAAAATACAAATTAAAGGGTGTAAGTTCCTTGGTTTATTACAATTTTTTTTATAAGAACGATGTTGTCGTGTTAGTTTTTATATCAGTGAAGAAAAAATTCTTTAAATTATTTAAGGCTGTATGTTACATTGATTTATTACATTGAAAAGAAATTATTGTCTTATATATATCAACTTAAAACTTATCTAAATAGAGGGGAAAAAAACGGATGAGGTTATTGTTGCTTTCAATTACCTACTCACACTCAGTATTAATCAATAATGAGGGTGTAAAATAAAAATCAATTGTAATGATTGGTTAATAGAGAATCAGAATAAAAAAATTGGAATGCCATTAGCATTATCCAAAACAATAGATATCTATTTGCTTTCCTATATGCAACAAACAGGAGCTAGCCTAAACTCATTGCCTCTTCCTCTCGGCTCCCCCATGCCAATTATTGTTGGGATTTCCTCCACCACGTAAATCCAAAATCTCAACTTGAACCACAATCGCCCACGATGCCCTTATATATGCCAGCCATAGATACATGCATGTACGAATTGATCCCATCTTCTTACACTCACCTTAAATATATTTTTTTTACTAGAATATTAAAGTGTCTTTAATCTTCATAGATACTCCTAGTAAACCCAAGAACACTTGGATGAGATGACACATATCTCTTCTAACTTAATTAGAGGTCTCGAATTCGAATCTTGGTCCTGTGAATGCACCAGTGTTAAAACTTTTGAGGGAGAGCTTTGCCGCCCTTGTGGTCTTACCTGGATCGGAGGATTAGTCTTCGCAGTTGCGTGCAGAGGATACTCTGGAAAACCCAAAAAAAGATACTCCTAGTCACTCTTCACGAAACCAACCTAAGGAGAGGAATCATAATACCAATTTATCCCATGATATCGCTCTCTCTCTCTCTCTCTGCATCAGTTCAGGTAGAGTTTCTTCGTATTTTTTCAAAAAGATTATACAACTATAATTTTCTAAATGTTCATGAATGCAAGATTATACATGTAGCAGTCAACTCATAAAATTACCTAATCGCTGATTTGTTTGTTGATGTCGTTTATGGGAGATATTCTACATGATAGAAGTTTTAACAACCCAATTGTTGGATACATGTTGGAAATTATCACAACAACTAATTAATAGACCACAAGACAGGTGTGAATAAAACGCGGCAAGAGGGGCTTGGTGGCCCTTTATATAAAGGGTCTAATTGATATTATATTATGATGTAAAATAATTTAAATTAACTTAATTATCATGAGAATCACTGTATCATGATTTATGATTTGTTATCAACGTAAATTTGACATCAACAATACATACTACTTAACTCTTAGGATTAATTTACAAATGTTATTATTTAAAATATTGATATTGAAATCTGCTTTTTTTCTTTTACAGAAATTTTGAAATCTGCTTTAAAATAATTATTAAAAAAGTCATATATTTTTAATTATATGACAACTCAGGATTAATTATTCAGTATTAATTTTTTTTGCATTAATCATCAATACCAATTAAACTCATTCTTTAATATATCTATTCCAAATGCAAACACAAATTATCTTGCATTCTTTATCCACAACCTCATTATGAGTTTGAATAAATTCTAGGAAAAAACGTATGTACTGTAATATAGGTAGGTACTGTGCATACGTGTTTGCACTATAAATGGTCAGAAAGTGTTTAACAAATTATTGAACCAGTGCAGTGTTTCAAATGAATTATGTATGATTTGTGTTAAGAACGTATGTATTGTACCTATGGAATGGTAATGTAGATAAGTTTTATCCTAAATTCTATCCTTATCGCCACTCAACTCTTGCCTTAAACGAAAAAGAAAAGAAAGAGAGAAACACTTCCTCACGAAAATAGGAGAAAAACTACTAACTCCCATTTGAGCTTTTGATAATAATTAATCAACATTATTACTTTGCCTTCCTGTTATTCTTCAACCTAAAAAGTGAATACCAAAAGCTGCTTTCAAATCACATGTACATAAAATCATTATAATTGGTAGGGCCAAACACCCAAACACGGCCTTAGGACACTGGACCCTACCCACCACCCCGCGAACATTGAACAGAACCAAAACGACGCCCAACCGCATCGTGCTATTGTCGCGTGACCATCCATTTCCGTCGTTTCGTAACCGAGAGCGTCGTGATTTCATTACTCTGTGTTTTTAATTTTAAATTTTAATTTTTAAATAAAACCACTCATCACACGGATGGCGTTACGTACTGCATAAACTCCATGTCGTTTTCAAGCCCAGCCATCGTTTCGGGTGCCAAAACGACTTCAAGATCAACGCTGCCGTTTCCTTCTCTACCAGGAAACGCAGAGATCTTACCATCAAACTTGTTCGCCTTTCCGCTCCTAACCGCCAAGGGCCGGCCCCACCCAAAGTCATTGTCGTACATAGGAAAACGCGGAGAGCTTCCAATAGTGATCATAGCACCGTCGAAATTCCCAAGAGGGAACAACCTAGGAGCCTTTTCCCAATCCCCTACGCCGCGGCGCACCGTAGCGTCGTCGTGTGCGACTACGTTTCGGTGCAGCAGCTCGGCGCAATAGCGCAGGTCACGTGACAGGATGTTGCTTACGGAAGCAACTGTTGGGATGCTCTGAATCGCGTTGCCGAAGTAAAACGGGTCCATCTTCGGTTCCAACCTGTGGCGACAGTTAACCGCCATGCGAAACGTCGACGTTTTGGAAGGGTCTAGTTTCCTGGCACGTGTCACCGAACGCCAAAGCTGTGCGGATAATGATTGAAACGACGAGATCTGATCCATCATCAACTTCCCGTTCCCGTTACCGTTAACGGTTTTCCAACTGTCATTCACTTGTTTCCCCATTACCTCAGTGGAATCAGGGAAACCGTTACTGTTATCGTTACCGTTATTTGCTTTCTGTTTTAGTTTCTGAATAGATTCGCGGCTAAAGTGAAAGACTCTCTCCCGGAGAGGCTCGTCGGCGGCGAAGGTGACGGTGGGGCCGCCGGATGGTATGGCGAGGACGGCGGCGGAGTTGAACACCGTGTCCCTTGTGAAATCCGGCGACCGGAGAATCTTCTTGGCGCCGGTTCCGGCCTTGCAGGCGGCGGCGAACGTGTTGAAGAAGTGCCAGAAGGAGGTTCCATCGGTTACGGCGTGGTTGACTGTGATTCCGATGAACACGCCGTCGGCGAGTTCGGTGACCTGAACGGCGGCGAGGGGGTTGTGGTGGCCGGAGTAGGAGATGGGCATGTCATAGGCGAAAAACTCCTTGAAACACGGCGGGACATCGACGAGGGAAGGAGCGAGGACGGCGTCGACGGTGAGGTGCTTGGCCTTGGCGTGGATGAAGTCGGCGCCGGCGTCGTTGCAGAGGATGTGGACGTAGCCGGCGGGGTCGGTGGAGAGGCGGCCGGCGAGGGCGGGGAAGATAGAGAGGGCAGCGGAGAGGGAATGCTTGAGAGAGATGATGAGGTCATCAAAGGAGTAAGGTGGAGAATTTAAGAGGACACCCTTTTGGATGTAGTGACATGAAAGCATTGGGAGGTCAGAGACTGAGAGCTTAAGTGGTTTCAAAGTGGATTTTTGGTTTGGATGGATTGTGCATTTGGAGATGAGGGTTGTGGAAGAAGAAGGCATTTTGTTATTATGCTTTGGTGAATATGAATTGAAATATGGTTTGGGTGAAGTAGTGTAGGGAAGGAGTGTGTTGAGAATGCTTGCTTGGTTCCCAAGAGTGTTGGGGGGAGAGGGGTTTTATAGGTGTGGAGGTGAAAGTGGGGTGTGTTTTTTCTTTTGGTTTTAATGATTTGTATTTTGAATAATAATGATGATTTGGTTTTGGGGGAAATTGAGGAAGAATAGGTTAGGGGAAGAATGTGGTGACGGGGCTGGAGAATGGTTTTCAAGAAGGACACGTGGAATGCTAGACTGAGGGTCCTTTGCACCGGGGAAACACTACGTTATTTTCGAAGTTTGGGCTTTCATTTTCTTAACATGTATAGTGACTTTCATACAATCATATTTTTTCAAACAGAAACGCTATTTTGATACCGTGCGACACCGTATGAACCGTATATCGTGTGGTACTATAATTGTATTGTGCAGTATTGTAGCCATTTTTTTTAAAATTAATTTTTTTTATAAATAATTTTTTTGATTAAGTATATATAAATATCTGGTGAATCGGATACAAATATATGATGAATTCAGTTCATTATTTGGTGAATGAGTTTTTTTGAGAAATAATTTTTTTGGTTAAGTATGTGCAAATATCCGGTGAATCAGATATAAATATCTGGTGAATTCAGTTCATTATCTGGTGAATAGGTTTTTTTGAGAAATAAATTTTTTTGTTAAGTATGTGCAAATATATGGTGAATCATGTATAAATATCTGGTGAATTCAGTTCATTATTTGGTGAATGTGTTTTTTTTTATAAATAAATTTTTTGGTTAAGTATATGTAAATATCTGGTGAATGAGTTTTTTTGATAAATAAAGTTTTTGGTTAAGTATGTGCAAATATCTGATGA
Organism: Sophora flavescens; assembly: GCA_030762895.1. Taxonomy (NCBI): domain Eukaryota; kingdom Viridiplantae; phylum Streptophyta; class Magnoliopsida; order Fabales; family Fabaceae; genus Sophora; species Sophora flavescens. The sequence continues at coordinate 106,505,285 of CM061068.1, forward strand.
ATCATGTATAAATATCTGGTGAATTCAGTTCATTATCTGGTGAATGAGTTTTTTTGAGAAATAATTTTTCTGGTTAAGTATGTGCAAATATCTGGTGAATCAGGTATAAATATCTGGTGAATTCAGTTCATTATCTGGTGAATATGTTTTTTTGAGAAATAATTTTTTTGGTTAAGTATGTGCAAATATATGGTGAATCAGGTATAAATATCTGGTGAATTCAGTTCATTATTTGGTGAATGTGTTTTTTTATAAATAAATTTTTTGGTTAAGTATGTGTAAATATATGGTGAATGAGTTTTTTTGATAAATAAATTTTTTGATTAAGTATGTGCAAATATCTGGTGAATCATGTACAAATATCTGGTGAATTCAGTTCATTATCTGGTGAATGAGTTTTTTTAGAAATAAAATTTTTATTTTTTTTAAAAAAGTCAAAATTTTTTAAAAAAATGGTGCTACAGTAGCACTACTGTAGCAGGTGTCGTATTTTTATCGAAAATCTGTGTTCAATTCGCACAGCTCTTTTTCAAATCCAAATATGATATTTAGAAGATGGTAAATTGTTTAACTCATCTTTTTCATGTGATTTATCATATTATATACTCCTTTGGTTCTTTTTCTATGATGTTTTAAGGTTTTTAAATATAGATTGAGAAATCATTAATTTATATTTATATTTATATCAAAATATCCTTGTTTCTATCATTAATTATTTATAAGTTCCAATAACATTTACCAATCTAAATAAATACTTCATACTCCATTAGACCGTTCATGGAAGATTTTGTATATTTTTAAGGCAAATCAACTTAATTCTATATAAGGGTATACATGAAAAAAAAATTGGACAATTATATCTTGGATTTATAAAATACTCATTATTTTGAAACAAAAACAAGTAGCTAAAAGTACAAAAGAAAAAGAACTGTGGGAGTAACCACTTAATTTAAATAATACTTCACTTTAATTAATAGTGTAATTTTATAAAGTTAGTGTTTCTATGAAGATCGTTATTCTATAAGTAAAAGTTCTATACTAGGTGCTATATCATTGGTTCTCCAATGGAGTTATTATTATGTAAAAAACGATTCTTATTTCTTAAGCCACTTTCATTAAAGTTGTTCTTAGGGATATCATAATTTTATGTCACTAGAATGGTAGTATTATACAATATATGTAAAGTCAGAATGACTCTTTCCCACAGCACCGATCTATTGATGTAATGGTGATAGTTGTCTACTTTACTAAGTGAATCGAAGCAGAATCCATAGTCACATAACTGCTAAAAAAATAACAAAATTCTAGAAGAGACTTATTTATATAAGAGATGGATTTCAAGAAAAGAGTGCCAGCCTCCAATTAATTCAAGCAACACTTTATATTACCAGAACACCCTCAAGCTAATGGGTAAGCCGAAGCTACAAATAAAGCAACCATACTAGGCATTAAATGGAATTCGTTGATGCAAAAGGATAGAGTAGGTTGAAACACTACTAGAAACTCTCTTATTTGCAGATTTTTTTATGGATTTTACTAAAAAATTCATAGGAAACATATTTTTTGTGAACTTTCCTACGGACTTCTGTCCCTAGATAATACCTTCCTGCGAATTTTAAAATCCTCATGAAATTTCCTATTGATTTTCTTGCGAAAAAATTAAATTCGTAGGAAAATTCATATGAAATGTTAAAATTGCCTACAAAATTTCCTTCGAATTTAAATCTATAAGAAAAAAAACTTATTTCTAAAAAATTTGCAAAAAAATTAGCAGGAAATTGCTGCAAAAAAATCCGCAAAAAAAATCTGAATTTCTAACAGTGAACAATTAAACTATATCTTATGGGTGTATTGAACAACCCCTCAAACGACTATGGTGACTCCCCGTTAGATGCTGGTTGAAGTGAGATAGCCGAGTTGGAGGAGTAACACTTCTTTGCCAACCTCAACAAGGGTTTGATAAGGGGGGGGAACTTAGCCTCCTCGAAAAACACCAAGATGTGGCTTGTCTCAAATATCATGCTTTTAGAGTGTGTATGTGTGTGTGGATTAACTATGAAAAATTGATTATTTCAATAATCGATTATTGTTACATTATGCTCCGAGAGAGGCCCATAACTTTATCTAAAAAGGGGTATCCTTGTAATTGGACCTGTGTTGGGGTGGCCAGGTCTTTGCTGGAGTGGCCCACTTCCTAATCTTTGAGGCTTGAGGCTGTTCACTTGCATTCTTCTCCTCCTCTTCTTCTTCGTTTCTCCTCAAGCTAGATCAATAGGGGGTGTATATACGAAGACACTGTGATGTCTGAGTCAGCATAGGTGTTAAAGACAGTTTAAGTGTGATATATTGAAAGATATGCCTTAGTTTCTTACTCGGTAGTCCTTTTATAGTGATATCCTTGGCAGGGATGATCATGTCATCATGACTGCCACGCATGGTGTCCTTCACCGTGTGGCGTGTTCGTATTTCGAGAGTTGGTGTTTCCCTGTGTTGTGCGATATCTTGGTCAACAGTGATGTAGGGTGGTTATGATGGTGATTTAGAGAGATCATGCATTGTCAGGTGTGGCCCATCACCAATGATACTGTTAGGTGATATAGAATATTACATTGAAAGATGGTAATGCTACTCGAGGTAGACTGCTGTCAGGGGTGCTCATCAACCGATCCAAATCGATTTAAACCGTAAAAATCGAATCGAAAAATCGGAAACCGAATAAATCGAAAACTGAGAAAATCGAAAACCGCAATTTTTTTATTGGATTGGATCGGATTTTGGATCCTCTAGTAAAATCCAATCCAAACCGATCTATTATATACATATAGTACTATTCTTGAAATTATAGTATTACTCATACTTAAACATTGTTTTTTATACTTTTATATCATTCATTCTCTTTAATATTTTTATTGGAATGACATATACGATACTATTTAGAATAAATATTAATGTCTTGAAGTTAGGGGTGTTCGCGGATTGGATTGGATTGATTTTGAGCTAAAAAGTCATCCGATCCAATGATGAAAACATCGTGCGGTTTGGATTGGATCGGTTTGCTTCCTTAAAAAAATCCGATCCAATCCAATCCAATCAAATGCGGTTTGGATTGGATAATTCGGTTTTTGTCATACTTTATTTTTTTTTCTAATGTCAAGTGTCATTTCTACTTATTTAATAGTGGATAAAAGATAATCTTCGTTTTAATTTGGGAGTTTGAGAAGAAAAAAATTATTGATATTTTTTAACACGTTCTTTTATATTAATTCTCTATATCTACTCCCACTTATCCTATTTTTTTTCCTTGAATCGGCTACAAATGAATTGTAGCTAATTATTTTTCAAATTTACTTAATTGTTTTCCTATTTTTCATGATTACTCAATCAAATATATATATGCTATGCATCAAAACTTTTAGTAAAATATAACTTCAAGACATTAATATCTATTCTAAATAGTCTTATATATGTCATTCCAACAAAAATATTAAAGAGAATGAGGGACATAAAAGTATGAAGAATAATGTTTAAGCATGAGTAATACTATAATTTCAAAAATAATAGTATATGTATATAATAGATCGGTTTGGATTGGATTTCACTATAGGATCCAAAATCCGATCCAATCCAATAAAAAATTACGGTTTTTTCGGTTTTCAGTTTGCTCGGTTTTCGGTTTTTCGGTTCGGTTTTTGCGGTTTGAATCGGTTTGGATCGGTTGATGAACACCCCTACTTGAAGTTATATTTTTCTAAAAAAATTGATGCATAATATATATATATATATATATATATATATATATATATATATATATATATATATATACTTGATTGAGTAAACATGAAAAATATGAAATCAGTTAAGTAAGTTTGAAAAATAACTAGTTACAATTTATCTATAGTCGATTCAAGGAAAAAAATAGGATAAGTGAAAGTAGATATAGAAAATTAACATAAAAGAAAGTGTTAAAAAATATCAATAATTATTTTTTCTCAAACTTCCAAATTAAAATGAAGATTATCCTTTGTCCACTATTAAATAAGTAGGAAGGACACTTGGCATAAGAAAAAAGTAAAGTATGACAAAAACCGAATTATCCAATTCAATCCAAACCATATTTAATTGGATTGGATCGGATCGGATCGGATATTTTTTATGAAGCAAACCGATCAAATCTAAACCGCACATTATTTTCATCATTAGATCAAATGACTTTTTAACTTAAAATCGATACAATTCAATCCACGAACACTCTTAACTTACGGCTATGAAAGTGGAGATTCCACAATAATACGTTTGAGTGTGTTGTTTCATCTTTTATGAACTAATTTATAGAAGACAAAACCAAATATTGCTGTTTGGCAATAGATATGTCTGTGACAGAAGTCCTAGCTACAAGTTAGTGTAGTGAGCCTATAAATTTCTGCATAACATTGATGAAGTACACAATGGACCCTACACTATCATATCAGTCTTTATACCTCTAAATGATCCATGTTTATTTCAATCCTTTTATCTTTTGGTTAATATTTTTTTTAGTCTTTGTTTGTAAATTGGTATGGCTTTATCAAATATCTCAAAAGCAATTACTTGGTTAGCAGGGTAAATTGATAGACCCCAAGAAGTTGGCCACATAACTTAAGCGGTATTTTCTTATGTGGTATAGTTTGTTTTGATGAGGGGATTTAATATAGTTCCTTGTATTATATGGGTATGATTCAACTTAGCATATATGTTTTAAAGTGTTAGAACTTAAAAAGTTTGCCGACACCTTCTTAAAACTTTTGGAAATTGGATTGTACTAGTCTTGTAAGTTTCTTGTCCGATTACTTTTTCACCAATCTACCTAGATATTTCATGCATGAAGATGAGACAACAAGCAAATATTGTTTTAGTACTCAAGTGCTCTGTCCAAGTTTGAATGTGAGTTCTGTTTGTAACAGATTTTTCTCTTCTTCATAACTCTCTAGATTTGTATTTTCTAAAGGGGTTTGCTCTCATTTTTTGTCATCTTGTTGTTTATAAATAATGTTTATTATCTATTTTTTTCACATGTTTATGCATTACCATCTTGCCATTTTTAACTTTTCAGCTTTATGCTTGTCATGCATGTTCTGTGCTTCATGTTGATGGACTTAGTGATCTGTGTACATTTGAGAGTGGTTTGCCGTTTTCACCTTTTTTTTTATTGGGTTTATTGCCTATAGCTGTTAAAAATGTCGATTAGATTTATGATATTTTGCATATAACTTTACTTATTTATTTAAATTTTTGATGTGTGAGTGTTTATTTGAACATAATTCACCACTAAAACAGCAGAAAAGTGAAAGCTGAACTTTGGTATTCCCAGGAAGATTTTGACTTTTGATCAATGCAACATTTGAAACCACTATTTACACTATTTGCTAATAATATTTATCTTATGTTATTTCAACTTACAGAATTTCAACAACATGGAACCATTCTCTTATGATGAAATTGAGGACATCAAGGAATATTGGGCAAACTTCTTTCTTGATTATAATAAACCATTTGTATCTTAGATGTATTTAGTTTGACATTTTTTTTTGTCAATTACTTGCAGCATACCCAAAATTTATTGATAAAAAATAAATAAAGAATACAAAAACATGGAGTGACAAGACCAAACCCATGCAAAAGAAAAAAAATTACTTAAATATATACATAGGCAAACCCTATCTATTATGGTAAAAGTCAGCCTAAATAAAAGTAGGAGCTTGATCCCACAAGGTGAAATAATGAGAAAAAACACCAAAAGATGCTAATTTATCTGCACAAGAGTTCTCTTTTATGAAGATATGAGAAATCTTGAGAGACAAATTTGAGGCTGCTAGCAAACAATTATGCCATCTGATTCTTAAGGTCCAAGGTACAATTTTAGGCGCTGAAAAAGCTTGAACAACAAGAGATGAATCACACTCAATCCATAGCTTATTCCAACCTTTTTCAATGGCTATGTAAACAGCAGTCATAACCGCTAGTAATTCAGCTTGAAAGGCATCACAATTACCATAAAACTCAGCAAAACAGCCAAGAATGGATCCATTTTTTTTTTTCTCTAAAATTGCACCACCACCTGTTGGACCCGAGTTCCCCTTTGCTGCACCATCCGAGTTTATTTTTGTCCATCCACAATCTGGAGAAATCCAGCAAACAGGGATGATAATAGGGCTAGCTACTTCTATGATTTCCAGTAACCTTGAAAGATATCAAAACAGTTAACTCTTGAACAGAGAATGACATATGCCTTTTAGACAAGTTACCTGTTAAAGAAGTGGAAGAAATGACCATGTTTAATGCTTCCCGATATGAGACCCTCTTGTCTTCATACTTGGCTTTGTTTCTGCATAGCCAAACCACCCAAATGATGTTCACTACAGCAGCTGAAATAACCTCTTCAACTTGAGGGCTCCAACTTTTCATACAGGTATTTAAAACTGTTTCAATAGAGGAAAGGTCTACATTGTAATTGATTATTGAGCTTAACCAAAACCACAACCTTTTTGCAAAAGAACATTGCAAAAACAGATGCTGAGAAGTTTCAGCAGTTTGAAGGCAAAGAGGACAGACCGAGGCTAAGAAACGTCCTCTCGGATGAACACTTTCATCAGTAGAAAGTTTATTGTGCAGCAACCGGGGTTTCAAAATACGATCCGCAACCGCTAATGCGGCCACAATATTGCGGTTGCGGGACTCACCGCAACGGCATCGGACCGCAATTGTGGTGTGATTCAAAATCACCCGTTACGGCCGCAACTTAACGGCGTAACGGTTGCAACGTAACGCCGTAAGATCTTCATCTTCCTTTCCTCCTTTGCTCTGGTGCTTTGCTCTGCTCTGCTCATTGCTGTGTCGCCGTCCTCCGGGTGTGGGGTTGAGTCCCCATGGGTGAGGGCTTGAGGCCGTGACTGAGGAGTGCCGTGAGGTGGAGGCCGTGGGTCGTGAGGCGGAGGGCCGGAGGCCATGGGTCGTGACTCACTGACTCGTGAGGTGTTGAAGAGACGAGAGGCTGCGCCTGAGAGAGAGGGGAGGGGGCCGCGATCTGGGTTTTGGGGCGAAGTGGCGAACCGTGAGGGGTCGTCTGGTGGGTTCGTGGGTGGCCGACGCGCCGGACGAGTGACGGAGGAGGAGGGTTACCGGTTGAGATTTGAGTGAGTGTGGATGTGGAGAAAAATGAAGAAAAAAAAGAAACAAAGGAGGGGAAGAAGAAGCTTGTAGCATAGGAGAGGAGGGAGGTGAGGGACGAGAGACTTGAGTGAGTGTGTGTGGCAGTGTGGGTGTGGGTGTGTGTGAGGTGAGGGACGAGAGACTTGAGTGAGTGTGTGCTACTGTGTCCCGCGTGTGTGTGTCAGGGTGGGTGGGTGGTGGAATTTTTTAGAAGGAAACCGAATTGGGTGAGGGGAAATTTTTTAGGGGGGAATTTTTTTTTAATCAAAAATTTTAGGTGGGAAATTAATTGAGATTTGGGAATAATATAGGGAAAATTTGAGAGGGAAATAAAATATATATTGATATATTAATCTAATTACTAGTTTAGTATATGTTTAGCTAGTATTTATTGTTCAAATTATATGTTAATAATTGATTTGTTGTATTAAATAATTTACTGTGATTCATATATATTGACGCACTTTTAAGTTTCCGACCTTCTTACTTCTTTGTAATTTTGTACTTATATGTGTTTAAAAGTTTTATTTATAATTTATTTTCACTAAATTAAGTTTAAATTATTCATAAACATAATACAATGTCTTAAAAATGAATAGAAATTTATACAACATCATTAGTAAAAGATATATAAAGAATTATAAAAAGAAATTGATTTTTTTTCATTTTGTGAATTTTTCAAATCGTTTCACGCCGCAGCGACCGCATTACGCATCGCAGCAGACGCAATCGTAGTGACCGCAACCGCGATCACAACCGAATTTAAAATCCTGGCAGCAACCTCTAACAGGTGAATGACTTAGATGGAGGGATATTTGGACTCCAAATAAGCTTACAACAAGAGACTTTAGGCTTTGTGATTTTAAAATGAAGCATGGCATGCTTGAAGTCTAGGTGCCCAGAGTTTGAATTCCTCCACATCAGCTGATCCGAATCATTAAACTTAGGCACAATGACAGTTGACAAATCAATTCCATGAGAGTCAAGCAGCAGTTTCAGATCATTTGGAATCTTCCAACAGCCATTCTCAAAAAAAAATCTGCAACAGTGGCATTCAAATTCTTCTGTATATTAAATCGAATATTTAAGATGTCAACTAAGGGAAGATCCAACCAGTTATCAAGCCAAAAGTTGATGCTGTGACCATTGCCAATATGCCAAATAGAATTGGACTGAACAGTGTTCAAATTAAGCCTTATGCCAGGACAAATAGAGGACTTTACATATCTAATGATTGGCTTATTTAGATGAATAAACCTGCTACTGAAGAAAACAGCCCATTCCTTAGAAGTAGAAAACATTTCCCAAGAGAGTTTTAACAAGGTGCATTGAGAGTTTTTAAAGGCTTAATATCCAAACCACCCTCATCATAAGGCAAACAATTAGTTTGATATTTATATAGGTTTTTTTTTTTGTTGATAAAGCAAGATTAATTACACTACTAGAAAAAGGTTTTTAGCAACCGATTTAAATCAGTCACAATTAGCGACCGAATTTGCGACTGATTTGTTTTTTCAAAAATTGGTCACTGGTTTACCCTCATCGACCGATTTAGTGACCGAAATATTCGGTCCCAAAATATTCCGTTGCTAAATCGGTCACTAACTTAAAAGTTGAAAAGTCAAACTAGTATTCTTAGTCAGCGACCGATTTGTGGTCAAAATTTAGCGACCGAATTTAAATTGGGCGTTGAATAATTATTAATGAATTGTGACCGAATTAGCGACCGAAAAATCTGGTCGCTAAAATAGAACCCTAAAACAACAAATGAGCCGCTTTCCCCTTCACTTTTCATTTTCTCCCTCTCTGCAACCTAAAATAGCAACTCGAGCCTCCTCTTCCCCTCCCTCACTCACTGCAATCTTGTCGGCCACCACCACCACGATGTCTTCGGCCGCCTCTCTCTCTGTGGTCGCCTCTCTCTCTCCGGCCGCCTCTCTCTCTCCGGTCGCTGGGTAGAAGAAGTTACAACTCCTTTTCCTCCCTCACTCACTGCAATCTCGTCCGTAATCTGTGTTAGAGAGAAAACTTTTGGAACACAGTCAGATCCGAAAACCCTTAATCGAAATTTTGGAAATTTGAAACCCAATCGGTGTTCAGGTTTGCTATGCACACGCTCTTTTCGCTGGGTTCATGAGCATGTATGAACTAGTATTCTGATTGATTTAGTACACTCTTGTTTTCATGTTATTGCTGACCCCACTCTGCTTTTTGTCCCTGTGCCTACCAAACAAGACCTTGAATGGAAATACTATGAGTGGCTAATTTGTCAACACACATGTTGTCTTCTCTATAAATATGTGAACAATGAAAGTTTATACTACATATAAACAACAAACAATTTCTCCATCTATTCCTCAATTGCCAATGAATCACCTCCAAGGATTTAAAAGCTGGAATAACCAATGCTAAATCACATTCCAACCATAAGTTAGTCCACTTTTTCTTGTGAGCAATTTCCACAGCAATCATAGCACCAATAAGTTCAGTATGAAGTGCATAGTTAACACCAAGGTTGGCTTCAAAACACCCTAGAGTAGAAGAGACTGAATTTATGACTGAATTTATGTGAGACTTACTCTATTTAATGAGTTTCATATGAATTTCGTCTAATAATGAAGAGTACATTGGAGAAAGTATTAAAGAATATATCGTTCATACTTCTCATGAATAAACATATCAAACAAAACTTTTTATACTATATAGAAAATAATGCTAAAGGAAAAATATTATATAACTTTTGTATCTTTAATCTTCTCTTAAAAAGCAAGCTTAACTTTAATGTTAAAAAAGTGAATATTAGAATAAAATACTTTAAAATTTCTAAAAGTTATACTGCTTTTCAGACATAATTAAATATTAAAAAAAAAAATATTTAATCACCCAAATATTGGATTTGGCTGCTCAAAAGCGAGTGAAGCTCTGAAGTAAAAAAGTAAGTAGTTATCCATCATTAATTTGATTAAATACGTAGAGATATGAACCCACTAAATGATCTAAAGGTGGATAACCCCTTACTTTTTTACTTTAGAGCTCTACTCTATTTAGAGGAGTCAAATCCTCAAATATTTGGGTCACCATCCGCCATGCATGAAATAGCAAGAGAGCCAAATTTAATTCAAATATTAGACTGAAAATCATAATGAAAAATGCTAACGTGTGTCCTAAGGACACTCATTAAGGAATTAAGAAAAGAAAGTTTACATAGGGAATTAGTGTATTTAATATTTAAAAAGGTAAAATGCTTAGTTTTCCAATAAAAATTTATTTTTATTGATTCCTTAAAGAGTGACATAAGGGCACTCGTTAGCATGACCCAATCATGATTGAGGTATATATGTAATTAACAAGTGGGAACAACCTAGTTAATAGAAGGTACTACCTCCGGACTCAATTATAAGCAAAAATAACTAATTTCACACTTATATTAAATTAGTTTGATTGATTAATTTTCTTGATTTTTGTATTACTTATATTAAATATAGTTGAGTTGGTTGGATTTTTCTTATATTTGAGTCCAAAAACTATAGGTGTTTTTTTGCTTATAATTGAGTCTAGAGGGAGTACTTTAAAAATAAACAGCGGTGTTGCGTAGTTCGAAATCACACAATACGAAACTTCAATGACCAATCAAAATAAAGAAGTTTGATATGAGTCCAAAGAATGAGAAATTGTTAAACCAAAAACACAATCATCTAATTCATTAATAATAAGTACTCCCTCCGGACCTAAATATAATAAAAAAGTAGCTACATTTTTTGGACTCAAATATAAGCAAAAATCAATTAAGTCAACACTATTAAATGTTAGTATTGTAAAAAGCAAGAAAATTAACCAATCAAACTAATTCTCCATTTACTTTTTTAGAGCATTGAATATTCCCTAGACAATTAACTCTCTTTTTTACACAAATCAAGATAATTAAACTAACTTAACTAACTTTCTTAATAAGTGTGAATTTAGTTTTTTTTTGTTTATAATTAGATCCGGAGGGAGTATGTCGTTTTACAAAAAGATTTTTTTTACCATTTATCTTTTTCCAAAACTAAATATTTCTCCCTCCGTTCTTTTTCTTTGGTATTTTTAGCTACTTGTTTTTTTTCAAAAACAAATGGTATTTTATAAACCCATTGTATAATTGACCAATTTTTTTCCATGTATACCCCTACATAAAACTAAGTTGAATTACCTTGAAAATATACAAAACCTTCCATGAATGGTCTAGTGGAGTATGAAGTATATATTTAGTTTGGTAAATGTCATTGGAACTTGTAAACAATTAATGGTGGAAATAAGGATATTTTGATACAAATATGCATAAATTAATGATTTCTTAATCTATGTGTAAAAACCTTAAAATACCAAAGAAAAAAAAAACGGAGGGAGTAATAAACATTATCAAAAGTTCAAAACCATCCAATCTCAATATATGGATTTGATTATGACACTTGTGTTTTACAGTTGTGTCACACAATGTTGAGTTGAATGATCAACTAATCAACTATAATGTGATATATGGGTAATGCACCACTGTACCACTGTACCACTTTGATGGGAGATATACCATAGCCTTCACCTTGTTTTTAATTTTTGTTTTTCCTTAGACATTTTGGGTTATGTATATGCATTATGAAGGAGCAGTTTTGGATGATAATTAATATGGCCTGTAAAGTATGGAAGCTTTGAAATGGTTTGTACAGCTAAGTGACTAGAGTATCTGTACTTATTAAGCAATTGTCTTAATTCGGCTTTTGTCATTGTACATCTACTTCTGTCTTCGTCTTACGTAAGGTAGTTTCGAATACAAAAATGCTAGACAGACACAAATTTTTGGACATCATATGGTTACACTGTATGAACAGTATCGTACTGTGCGGTACTGTAGTTGTACTGTATGATACTGTAGCAATTTTTTTAATTTAATTTTTTTGATTAAGTATGTGTCAATATCTGGTGAATCGGGTACAAATATATGGTGAATTCAGTTCATTATCTGGTGAATGAGTTTTTTTGAGAAATAATTTTTTTGATTAAGTTGTGCAAATATATGGTGAATCCGGTATAAATATCTGGTGAATTCAGTTCATTATATGGTGAATAGGTTTTTTTGAGAAAAAAATTGTGGTTTAAGTATGTGTAAATATATGGTGAATCAGGTATAAATATCTGGTGAATTCAGTTCATTATCTGGTGAATGTGTTTTTTTTATAAATAAATTTTGTGGGTTAAGTATGCGTAAATATCTGGTGAATCGGATACAAATATCTGATGAATTCAGTTCATTATCTGGTGAATAGGTTCATTATCTGGTGAATATGTTTTTTTGAGAAATAAATTGTGGTTAAGTATATGCAAATATATGGTGAATCAGGTATAAATATCTGGTGAATTCAGTTCATTATCTGGTAAATGTGTTTTTTTTTTATAAATAAATTTTGTTGGTTAAGTATGTGTAAATATCTGGTGAATCGGATACAAATATCTGGTGAATTCAATTCATTATCTGGTGAATGAGTTTTTTTGAGAAATAATTTTTTTGGTTAAATATGTGCAAATATCTGGTGAATCAGGTATAAATATCTGGTGAATTCAGTTTATTATCTGGTGAATAGATTTTTTTGAGAAAGAAATTTTGGTTAAGTATGTGCAAATTTATGATGAATCAGGTATAAATATATGGTGAATTCAGTTCATTATTTGGTGAATGCGTTTTTTTAGAAATAAAATTTTTATTTTTTTTAAAAAGTCAAAATTTTAAAAAAAATAAAAAAGGTGTTGCTACAGTAGCACTACAGTAACAGGGTCGTATATGTTGTCCATTTTTCTGTGTCCGTTTGGCACGGCTGTTTCGAATAGGGGTCTATTAGTATTCTTTAATTAGTGGATGCCACTTCAGCATCCTTATATATTCCAACAACTCAAATTCTAAGACCCAAAAAATGAAGCTTCACATGTCCAAATTCATGACACTACGTGCTCAATTTGTGTATAAAATTTTATTAACTGGTCCTGCATCGCTAAAAAGGAAATATGATATAAACCTAAGCTGATATTTATAGGGATCATTACCCATTTTAACAAATCGGTGCATTTACATTTTTTTAATAAAAAAAAATTAGTCCATTTATATTTATTAAAGTTAATATAATTTGAATTTTGAAACTTAAAGAAAAACATCTTAGGTATAAGACGTTGATTTGACACAATTATATCTTTTTTTTTTTTGGTATTGATAAAGGCATAAACAATACGAAAACACCAAAAGTCTCACAGCTGAAAACACAAAGATATCAATTAGACATGTGATGATTTATGCTACTTCTAGAAAAGATCGCTTTGAAGATTCATGTAAATTACGTGGGCCGAAGTTGCTAACCACTTTTAACTAAGGTACCACAAACCGTCCAATTTGCTTTGACTCATAAGCATAAATATACAATATTTGCATATGTTAAACGTGGAAGAAATGCTCAAGCTGAGATTAGAACCTCACCGGTATCTTTGTTTTCACTTGTAATAAGAAAGTATTAACACATCTAATAAAAATAATTTAACAAGCAAATAAAATTAAAAAAAGTTGAAACACATAAAAATAAATATTTAACTGATTACTAAAACTAGTTATCAAATAAACACAAAAATATAATTTTTGGGATGTTACATTTGAGAATGTCAAATATTAAAAAGTAACATTGTGACATGGAAAAGGAGTGCTACCAAAAATGCTTTATTCTCTAGTACATCTGGAAGATACACGAAAAGAGAAATATGCACAACAAAGTACAAAAAGCAACCTAAAGAACTCTGATTCGGCTGCTGCAGAAAGCATAAAGTGTTGGAACAAAAGTGGTTTTGGATTTAATAATCTCTAAGTTTTGATGCTAACAAAATGATTAAATTTACTTGGCAAAGTGTTAGTTGGGATCTAACATGTGCTTTCAGTTATGCAGGAATACTTTAATATAAGTAAAATAAACTTGGGATAAGTTTTCATTGAAAATTACGCGTCCACCCTTGTAGAAGGGCTGCTTACCTTGATAAAGTTACTTGTTTTTTTAATTTAGTAGACTGATTTTATTAAGTGAACGAGGCTCTAAATGTTTGCTAGACGAATACCAAAACAACTTGTTAGATACAACAAGCCCAGAGACTTGATAATAAGCGCGTCCATCTTGCCACGTAAGCAGACGGAAGTAATTAGTGCAAGTAAATGAACTAAAACATAAAGTAATCTAATAGACGAGCTCTAAACCACCACGTCACCAGATGAAGATCTTAAGAACTCATTGAAGAATAGCAAGTCCGAAGACTTGATAGACAAGAGGATATGCCACGTCATCAGACGAGCAAAACAAAATATTGAACAGACTTAGTCTCTCATATAACTAAGTAGACGGAGTTCTTTTTAAACGAGCTCCATCTAAGAATGAATTAAATGCAATCCGAATCTCTTGAATTTATTTCAAATGATTGATATTTATTTCAATAGAATATTTGTTCTTCACATTTGTTTTATCTGCTTTAATGTTTCACCTTGTTGTAAAAGAAACATAGTACCATCAAGAAATGCAAAAAGCGGAATCGTACAATAAGAGCATGTTTGGGAAAAATTAAATTTTTCCAAAACAGCTGTTTTTCCTCTTATAAGCTGTTTTGTGAATAATTATTCCTGTTTGGGTATGCAGCTGAAGTGAATAAAAAGCTTTTTTATAAAATTTTCAGCTGTTTTGAACCATCTATCATGTAGGACGGTTTGATGGTTTTTTTCCGATTATTCTGCAATTAAACTTTTCCTTCCCCATAATAACCCTTCCAACGGCACAACCATATCAATGTTATTCCCTTCTGCAACACGTTTAGCATTCACACAGCATGAGAAACTATATAATACCCCCACTTCCACCGTCAAACATAAAGATTTATCCTTAAATATAAAATAAATAAATAAAAATATAAAATACCCATATTTTTATCTTTGTTCAGAAATATATATTGTTTTTATTTAACTATTTAAAAAAATAATATTTTTCAAATGTTTTCTATAATCATTATCAAAAAAAGTTAGAAATCTTTTTATTTTTTTATAAATAGAAAATTTTTTGATGATAAGATATAAAAAAATCTAATGTTAAAAGAAAAACAAATATCTTCATACCCTTTTTCGTAATTTACTATGTAAAAGTGATTATTTTTGCACCATCCAAACGAAATAGATTATCTTAAAATCACTTTTCAGCAAACATACCCAAACAAAAACTGATTCTGATTATAACCGATTATCACAATAATCGATTATTTGAAAACAGATTATCAACATAATCTTTTTTTTCCAGCTTTCCCAAACACACTCTAAGATACTGCAAAACGATCTGTACGACGACAACTTTATGGCTGAAAAAGCTGAATTATACACAAATGAGGAACAACAAGTTCTCAAGCTACTATACTCAGAGCAATAAGCCTCCAATTTCATGCTACCTCGATAACCAAGAGTACTATTCAACATTGCCACAATCAAGCTCTCAATCACAACGGATATCATGCATTAAATGATATCTCTAAACAGGATTATTCAAAGTAACCATTGAAGAAATACAGCTGAAGAAGAAGGTCACTATAAATAGGAGACCTGAGATACTGAAACAATAACTCTTGACTAAAAAACCTTATGAGCTCAACTTTTACTCATACTCATATTTCTTTAGAGAACAAGAGTCGGTATTTTTTAGTTTGAATATTGTGAAAATATTCATCTGATCTTAAACTGTCATATTCCCACACATAGTGAGTTAAGAAGATCAAACATTAAATCTCTTTGTTAGAGTTAGAGCCAGAAGAGGCTTGATAAGAAAGAAATACTTGTAGCTTGGAGAGGTGTTGAATACTTGACTGTAATCTATTTTGATAATAGTGGAGAAAATCCTTCAGGTAGAAGGGACTGGACGTAGCTCTTGGTTGGAAGAGAGTGAACCAAGATAAAACATCTTGTGTGATTCTTCTGTCTCTTATCTCTTCAACTTTATTTGTTTCTTTCTAATCGAGGGGTTTTGATATTGCTTTTGTTAAAGTCTTTTAAAAAGGATCTTATTCTTTGTGCGTGCTTCTGTTTTCTAATATCCTTGTGTGCAAAAAATTGTTTGAAAGGTTGTTTTCGAAAATTATTAACAAACACAATTCACCCCCTTCTTGTGTTTGCCCGTGTCAACTTCAGTTTGTATCAGAGCTCAGCCTCGAAAGGTTTGAGCATCTAAAAGTGCTGAGGGAGTACGATCCAACAACCATGGATGCAGAAGGACAAGCTATCAACAGACCTAATCTCTTTGATGGAACGGATTATGACTGTTGGAAGAAGAGAATGATGGCCTTCTTAGATGCACAGAATGTAGATAGTTAGGAGCTGATTGAAACCAGCTACACTGAACCAAGAGATGAAGCTAGAATTGTTGTTCCTAGAGGCCAATGGACTCAAGAGCAGAAAAACCAACATCAGTTGAATCTAAAGGCTAAGCACTATCTCATGTGTGCTATAGCCAGATCTGAACATGACAAAGTTCACAGCTGCAATAATGCTAAAGAAATATGGGATACTCTTGCCCTAGCTCATGAGGGTTCCTCACAAGTTAAGGAATCAAAGATCAGCATGCTGGTTCATTAGTATGAGCTATTCAAGATGGGTGAACATGAAACAATAGACCAAATTTTTGGAAGATTCCAAACCATCACCAATAGTCTCAGATCTCTTGGAAAAGTTTATGAAAATAGAGAGCATGTCAAAAAAATTCTGAGAAGTTTATCCAAGCAATGGAGACCCAAAGTAACTGCTATTCAGGAAGCCAAAAACCTGAATACACTCTCTCTGGAATAGCTTCTTGGATCTCTCAAAGTTCATGAACTTGAACTTAATGAAGAAGAAAACTTAAGAATAGGAAAATCTATTGCCCTAAAGGCAAAGAAAGCAAGCTCTTCAAAAGTTCTCAAAACTGCTGAGTCATCTGATGAATCTGAATCTTCTGATAATGATGAAGGATCATATGAGGATGAATTGTCTTTTATCTCCAGGAAGATTCAACATATGTAGAGAAAGAAAGGTGGTTTCAGAAGGAAGCAACTCAACAAAAAGTTTTCCAAGGAGAAGTCAGACTCCAAGGTAAAAGGTCCACCCTTGTGCTATGAATGCAAGAAACCTGGTCACTTCAAAGCTGACTGCCCTGAGTTAAAAGATAAAAGGAAATTCTTCAAAAAGAAGTAAGGCTTAATGGCAACATGGGAGGATCTTGATCTGTCTTCTTCAGATGAAGAAAATGAAGCAGAGGAAGAAGCAAATATCTGTCTTATGACAGACACTGCATCAGAAAGTGAATACACTGATGCTGAGGTAATAGACTCTAACCTGTCCACTCATCAAAATGCTTTTGATGAATTGTTGCATGAGTCATCTATACTATCACGAGAATATAAGAGTCTAAAAAAGAAGTTTTCTAAACTGACTAGAGAATATGATAGGGTCTGCACTGAGAAACAAAACCTCAAAAATGAAAACGACATACTAAAATCAGTGAATGTCAGTCTAGCTGACAAAGTGGTGTGTGAGCCTGATGTCTCTTGTGAAGTTGCAAAACTGAAGCAAGATATAACATATCTAACTGATTCTCTGTCAAAGCTTGTAGGTGGCTCAGATAAGCTTAGTCTCATTTTAAGGTACTCTAGGTCACATTATGATAAATCTATTCTTGGTTATGACAAAGAGAAGCAAGACGCATCTCACAAAAAGTCAAAACCACTTAAACAGCATAGAGCTTCAAAAGTTCCCAATAAATATACCAAAGCTAAGTCTAGCTCGTCCAACACTTTTTTGTAAAATATGTGGAAAAAGTGGGCATATTATATCTAGATGCATACATAATAAACATGCTAAGCATACTCGTCTAGTGACAACTAACAAGAAAGGACCCAAGTCAGTTTGGGTACCTAAATATAAGATAACACCTGTTGCAGATTTGCTTAACAACAGGAAGAAAACAGATGTCTTGGTACTTGGACAGTGGCTGCTCACGACACATGACGGGAGAAAGGTATATGTTCCAAAACCCTAAGCCCAAAGATGGTGGCTGGGTCACTTTTGGAGGAAATCAGAAAGGGAAAATCATTGGTATAGGTAAAATTGGTAAACATCCTTTTCCCTCCATTGATAAAGTTCTTTTAGTAAATGGCTTGAAGCACAATCTACTGAGCATAAGTCAATTGTGTGACAGTGGATATGCAGTGTCTTTTGATAAGAACATGTGTACTGTCAAGAAAGATGATGGATTTATTCACTGCAAAAAGGTAAAACAATCTCTATAATATTGACTTGGAGGACCTCTCAAATCAAAGTGTCTCATGTCTAGTGTCCATTGAGGACGAGCGATGGATTTGGCACAAAAGGCTAGGTCATGCAAGCTTGAAATTAATTTCAAAGCTAAACAAGCATAACCTCGTGAGAGGACTACCAAACCTTAAGTTCAAATATGATGCTCTCTGTGATGCATGTCAAAAGGGAAAACAATCAAAGGTTCTTTTGAATCTAAGAATGTTGTTAGTACCAATAGACCACTAGAGTTGCTACAGCTTGATCTTTTTGGTCCAACAAGGATTGCCTCTGTCAGTGGTAAGAAATATGGTCTTGTCATAGTAGACGATTACACTAGATGGACATGGGTTATGTTCCTAACTCACAAGGATGAGTCTTTTAAGGTCTTTTCTATATTCTGCAAACGTGTATAGAATGAAAAAGGCATGTGTATCGCTTCAATCAAAAGTGACCACGGGGGAGAGTTTGAAAATGAGCTATTTCATAATTTCTGTGAAGAGAGTGGTATCCTTCACAACTTCTCAATACCTATAACACCACAGCAAAATGGTGTGGCAGAGAGAAAGAACATATCTCTTCAAGAGATGGCTAGGACTATGCTTAATGACAATTCTGTCCCTAGACACTTCTGGGCTGAAGCTGTTAATACTGCCTGCTACATTCAGAACATAATATACATTAGACATATTCTGAATAAGACTCCTTATGAACCGTGGAAAGGACGAAAACCCAACATATCTTATTTTCACCCTTTTGGTTGTAAATGCTTTATACTGAATACTAAAGATCAACTTGGTAAGTTTGATGCTAAAACAGATAGTGGAATACTATTAGGATATTCTGAAACATCGAAAGGATTTAGAGTTTATAATTCTAGGACTCTGATTGTAAATGAAAGTATTCTTGTCAAATTTGATGACAAACATCCTGATAAGAAATTATCAGAGCTAGATGGATCTTTTACAGATCTTGATCTAAGCATTCCAGGAGACTCACCTGAGATAAAAGTTGATGATCAAGAAGATGACCCCACTCAACAACCAGAAACTTCCACTTCTCAACATGATACAGTTCAAAAATCTTGGTACTTCAAGAATTATCATCCACAATATCAGATCATTGGAAACCCCAATGACAAGCTAAGAACCAGATCAACCTTCAGAGAACAAGACAATTCTGCACTAGTCTGAGTTGGAACCAAAACCAGTAGACGAGGCTCTGCTAGATGATGGTTGGATTCTAGCTATGCAAGAAGAACACAATCAGTTTGAAAGAAGTAAGGTAATAAGAAACAAAGCAGGACTTGTTGCTCAAGGCTTCTCTCAAGAAGAAGGTATAGATTATACTGAAACTTTTGCACCTGTTGCTAGATTAGAAGCTATTAGAATTATACTTTCATTCACTGCACATCATAGTATTATTCTTTTTCAGATGGATGTTAAAAGTACTTTTCTAAATGGCTTTATTAATGAAGAAGTCTATGTTATGCAACCTCTGGGTTTTGAGTGTGAAACTCATCCTGAATATGTATATAAGCTTAAGAAAGCTTTGTACGGTCTTAAGCAAGCTCCTAGAGCTCGGTATGACAGACTAAGTTCCTTTCTTATGGAAAATGGGTTCAATAGAGGAAAGGTTGACACAACCTTATTTAGAAAATCCATTAAGTCTAATTTCATTGTTATACAGATATATGTTGATGATATTATTTTTGGTGGTACAAATGAGTCTCTATGCAAAGAAATCTCTAAGTTAATGCAGAAAGAGTTTGAAATGAGCATGATGGGAGAACTCAAATTCTTCCTTGGACTTCAAGTAAAACAAACCATGGACGAGGTGCTCATCCACCAAACCAAGTATACAAAAGAGCTTCTGAAGAAGTTTAAGATGGATGATTGTAGACCAATGAATACTCCTATGCACCCCACTTCCATACTGAACAAAGATGATAAAGAGAAAAAGGTAGAGCAAAAGGTATACAGAGGTGTGATAGGATCTCTCTTATATCTTATTGCGTCTAGGCCTGATATTATGTTCAGTGTATGTTTATGTGCTCGATTTTAATCTGATCCTAGAGAATCTCACTTATCAGCAGTTAAGAGAATCTTTAGATATTTAAAAGGTACTACTAATCTTGGTTTGTGCTTTAAGAAAAATGAAGATTACAGATTAGTTGGTTTTTGTGATGCTGACTATGCTGGAGATAGAATTGAACGAAAAAACACTAGTGGAGGATGTCACTTCATTAGAGCTAATCTTGTCTCATGGTCAAGCAAAAGACAAAGTACCATTGCTTTATCAACTGCTGAAATTGAGTATACATCAGCTGCAAGTTACTGCTCACAACTTCCCTGGATCAAACATCAATTGGAGGACTACAATGTATTTGTAAGTAGTATTCCGCTTATGTGTGATAATACTGCTGCAATAAATCTATCTAAGAATCCAATTTTGCGTTCTAGAGCTAAGCACATTGAGATTAAACATCATTTTATTAGGGATTATGTTCAAAAAGGTGTGATTGATATTCAATTTGTAGATACTGACCATCAATGGGCATATGTATTTACTAAACCTCTTGTAGAGGACAAATTTATCTTTATCAGGAAACATCCTAATATGATATGTGTGTATTAATTTAGGCGTCTAGCCTCGAGAAAAATTTGTTAATCCTGCATCTATTACCTATGTTCGTCTAATACCTACTAAAGGTTGTGCGTCTAATGCATAACGTATTGTACGTCCATATGACGCGCCCACTGATACTGGTTACCGTGTCCATTGTATAGTTTCAGATGAGTTCACATCTTCCAGTGTTTAAGCATATTTTTTTGTGTTAATAAATGCATTTATTTTGTCTCAAGACAAATTTATCCTTTATTCTCTTTGTTGAGTCAGTACTTCCATCAATCCCATCAAGACCTTTTTATAGTTCGAAGTTACCAACGTCGTTTTATCATAATGACATGTCATGTCAAAAGTTTTTTTTTTTAACCTTTGAGATTTAAAATTCCTTTGAAAGTAATATTTTCCATCTGAGAAAAACTTTACACTTCCATAACCTCTTGAGCTATCTCTCTCTACCTCTCTCTGCTTTCAAACCCTAAGCTCTCTGATCACCTAAAATGGCTTCTTCTTCAACCTTTAACGTGGACAAGCTCAACTTGGCAATAGAGCATCATTTCAACCTTGGAGTGCTGCAAGACTACAATCTAGACATAGGCAAATATGTTAATGCAGCCGGGTGGGGAGGACTCTTCACAGAGAATGTTTCTGTCTTTCCCAACCTGATCAGCGATTTCTGGAGAAACGTCCAAGTGACTGATACTGATTTTTTCTCAACGGTGTTAAGAAAGAAGACTGTAGTCTCGGAGAAGACTATTGCTGATGCAATTTTCTGTGCTCAGGAGGGTTTAGTTTTTACTGAGTCGTGGGAAGATGACTTGGGTGGCTCTGAGACTATTGAAGTCTGTCTCATGAAAGAAGACACAGTCAGAACTCACACTTGGAAGGCTGTTGAAATGAAGGACATTGTTCGCATCCTTCATCAGCTTCTCAACAAGGTGGTTCTTCATAAGGTTGGATCCAAAGACAACCTCTCCTCTTTGTACAAATTTTCTCTCTACCATATTCTCACCGAAACAAAGATCAATCTTCCAAGAATTATGTGCGGAAGATTCAGAGATGCTGTGATGAATAAGAAAAGACTCTCACCATTTCCTTTTTGCCATCTTCTTTCCAAGATTTTCAAGGCTCAAGGAATTCATGAGATTCTTGTTGCAAGGACTCCAAAGGAGCAAGCTAGGATATTAACTAAAAAACCAATGTCGGCTGCAAACTTTGGTAAAATGAATATAGCCAACATGAACCTCAGTACCTATGATGTTGCTGCTGTAACACCCTGTATTTCACTGTTTTAAATAACAGTAATACATATAAATATGTTTATAAATTTATTAGAGATTTAGAAAATTATTTTAACGGAGTTTACCACTCAATCCTACTTGAATATAGGAAGCTACGATTAAAATTTAGGCTGGAAAGTCAGGCGAAACCCGGCCCGCGAATTCCATTGACAGTATAATAATACTGCTCAAAAGACCTAATTTTAATTCGTGAACGAAAGACTTAATATTTTTATTTTATTTCCTACAATTCTGTATTTTTAGATTTATTTCCAAAAA
Organism: Sophora flavescens; assembly: GCA_030762895.1. NCBI lineage: Eukaryota > Viridiplantae > Streptophyta > Magnoliopsida > Fabales > Fabaceae > Sophora > Sophora flavescens. The sequence goes on from CM061068.1 coordinate 106,528,001, forward strand.
AAAATAATTTACGTTTTTCGGGCGAAACACGTAATCAGGTAGACGACGGATGAGATTTTGGAGTTTCTAAGAGCCGATAAAGAGTTTATCTTAGAATTTTGAGATCATTCATGGGGATGAATCATATTTTTAAGTCTAGAAGGTTCTACAGGGTTAAAGTGAAAATTTAGGAATTTTACGTTTAAGTTCCTGAACTTTCTGTTAATTACCCTTTTGTCCCTAAGTTAGTTTCTATGTTTTTCCAAGTGAATTGGTATAGAATCCTTGTTCCAAATCCATAGAGGACCATGTCTTTGAGTCCCAAATTCCTTACCAATGAATTAAATTTCGTGAAACCCATTTGGAACCATACAAGTTTCCTATGTCATACTTAAGCTTAAATCTTTAAGTGGGCCCCACAAAAATGAATCCAAGCCCAAATTTAGTAGGTCCATGCGCAACCCCATGTGGGAAAAGGGGCTGCCCTCATAAAGTTTTGGATGAGCCAAGAATGCTCTAGAATGTTCTACATTCTTCCACATTATTCTATAACATTCTCAAATCTTCTTCAACAATCTAGGTTTTCCTAAAATATCTTATGTCAAAAATCAGCCCAAAGTTAGTCAAGATAAGACCACATTTAATGTGGCAAATAGTCATCATGACAATTTATAGGCAATTTTCAAAATAGTCCTTATACTTTTGGAATCTTTGCAAAATGGTCCCTAGGAATTATTTTGCATTTGAGTCCTTTAAACAAGACAACTCATCCTTTCTAGATCCTTCCAAGATGGCGCAAGCAAGCTCTATAAATACCCTCCCTCACATTTCATTTAGTTTCTAATGCCATTTGTTCAAAAACCCTAAAGTTCATAAGTCTTCTAGTGTTAAATTTGTGAAGCAAGTTCTTGGATTTCCTTTGTTAATGGTCTTCAAGAGGTAAATCCTGATCTTCTTCCTTAATCATGCCTATGTTCTTCAAAAAGTTTCTTGATTCAAAGTTTGTTTCATATGTGTTCATCACTTTCAAGTTTCTAAGTCTTGAACTTTGAAAAGTCATAATAAATTCTAGAAAAATCTCATGATGATGAAACCACTTTCTATATTCTTGATATCATGCATATTATCTAAATCCAAGAGCATGATGTAATCAAAAATTTCTTTCCTAAAAACCTAGCTTTGGCCGAATCTATTAGAATAGGTTTGGTAGAGTTTTGTTCATGTGTTGTCATGTATGATCATGTATTCTATATGACATGTATGTCTACACACTCTAATCCATGTTAGTTTATTAAAATGATAATCTTTACTCAAAAATCTCTATGTTGGCCGAACCCTAAGAGGGTGAGATTTGATGAGTTTTTGTTCATAGTTTTCATTAATGATCTTAGAAATCAAGCTATTAGTATGTATGCTTAATAAATCCAAGTTGGTTTATTAAACTAAGAACCCTAGCCCTATGAACATGTTGAGGCCGAATATTGGTATAAAAGAGTTAGGAAGTTTAGAGTTTGAAATTTAGTTGTTTAGTCACTAATCCATGATTTAGGTTAATTAAGGGCCATTAATCCATGACTTAATTATGATTAGGAATTTAGTTAACCAAAAACCCTAGAAGCCGTGACCATGTAGTAGGGTTTTGGATATTTTTAGTTTCTTGATTTGTAATTATTTAATTGTAATGGTTGAAGGTTATGTATAAAGCGGTGTACGTGAGTTTCCGGCTTCCGACGAATTTAATTCAACTTGCTGTGGATCTTCGAGAGGTAAGAGGGGTTACCTGACGGATTATTCGGATGGCCATATGTCCATGTTTGTGGTTTGTGTACATTTGTTTATGTGGTTGTGGTGTTTGGTTTGTTTGATTTGGCTATGTGTTTTAGTTGTTTATCTGTGTTTCGGTTGTTTATCTGCTTATAATTATTTTATTATTTGCAGTAGTATATTATATTGTCATGATGCATGATCTGCCTGGTGATATAATTCTGATGATGTGGGATGTTGTTTGTGAGGCCTGACAGTGGTCAGTGCACAACCGATTAATCAGATAAAAGATTTAATAAGATGTGAAAAGATTATATTCAATGTTTTATGGGGAATGTTGGAATATAATAGTGGTGGAAAAATATTATCTTTGGAAAAACAATGAGTTTTGAGAAATATTATTATTTTAATGATTTATTAGTGTAAAAGTAATTTATAAGTCACGGTAAGAGCGTAACCGTGAAATTTTTTTAGTATTGCTGATTTTTACGCAAGAAATTATGAAATATTATAAAAAGTTATTTTGTGAAATTAATATTCGAAAATAATTTATAAAAAAAATAAAATAATAATAATAATAATATAATAATAAAATATTATAAAAGTCAAAGTTTGACTTTAAAAACATTTTCTTGGAAAATGATAAACGACTGCAAGTTTTGAAATTATTTGCAGTAAAAGTTTAAAAACGGTAGTACTTATTTTGAGAAGAAATTTAATCTGAATTGATTTAAAGAGTTGAAGTTTCAGTAAAAGAGTTCTAAACGATTTGACGTTTTATAAACGAATTACAAGTAGAAAGAAATTTCGGTGAATGATTTTTACGTAATGACGTAAAGGATTATATAGAACTTAGTAACCGAGACGTCGGGGTATTAAGGTTGTCGTGTTGTAGACTGAGTATCTACTTAAAGAGGTTAAAACATTATTTAGATGTTTTCTACTACCACGAACCTAAGCCTGAGGCATCAGTCTGGGGTTCGTGATTGAGCACTCGGACTTGGATGTCCTGTGTTCTAACGAAGGTTTTAAAAAGGTTTGAATTTATGGTTGGTCGCTTTTGAGAACTTTGACAAAGAAAGATATAACACAAAAAAAAATGTCGAGAACAAAATGTTTTCTTGCATGCATTTGGCAGACGTGCTGTGATTCTACGAGTGATTATCTTGCGGCGTCAAGTATATCATGCTACGATGTTCCTCATTGTGCCCGGGGTTTGGACAATGAGACCCCATCTACGATGTTATCACTGTGCCACGATGTTGGACAGTGTGCGATGGGTGTGCCTGTGGCTGTGTGCCTGTGGCAATCGAGTCTAATCAACTCATCACGAGGTTGGGATATCTCATGAGATTAAGTACGAAGTTTTAGAAGCTGAATATTGAAGTGTTCATGCATTCAGATTTTAAAAACGACGATGTTCGGGTGTGAGACCCTTTGTTATATTGTGTTGTATGCCAATTTAAATATGAGAAATTAACTGATCTGGGTTTGTATATGTTTTGTTGTGTCGTACATATGGTTCTCTTGTTATGATCAAATTGTCGGCTTCTCACTCTTGCATGTTTCATTTGTGGTTTCTCTTCTGGGTTCTACGTGGTGGAATTCAGATGAACCCCTTAAGGACTATGGTGTCTAGAAGAAGAAGGATGTGTAGTTCGGGAGATGTTGATGCTGCTTCTTTTGTCGTAGCGTTTTGACCAGCTTAGGTTTAAGTTCAGTTATGTTTTGGGAATAATTTTTTATTATAAGTGTTTAAGTGTGAAACATACGAGGCAATATAGCTGTATGACTTATATATATAGATATATCTAAGTGTGATTATGTGAACGCTGTTTTGACGATGTTGAAAAGAAAAAAAAATTATCACCATATTTCGAAAAGATAAACGTTGAGAAAACATTATTTTCCGAAAGCAACCAGCAAATTAAGTTTTATTTCCGCAAACGGGTAGCCATGTGATGACCCGAGTTAGGGTGTCACAGCTGCAATGGCCAAGACCGAGGAGTTGATGAAAACTAAAGAAGAGATGGTGGAACAAAACAATGCTGAAGTCCTAGGAGTAAAAAGAATAACTAAGCAAAAGACCACTGCAACAAGGAAGCCTGCCCCCAAGAGACCAGCTGGTGGCATTATTATCAGGGAACCTTCTGATGACCCTGCTGCAAAGAAGAGTTATCTTCTCTCATAATAAAGATGAGGAAGCTGATGAGGACATCATTCCTATCAGTTCAATTCTGAGGAAGCAGAAGACCTTTGTTGCTGCTGCTGAGGCCATTGTGCCTGTTTCAAGGAAACCTAGAAGGCAACCAGCAAGAAAATCCAAGTCAACTAAGACTTCTAAGGTAACCATCTCTGCTAGTGATCCTGTTCAAATAGCAGTAGATGCCTTAGTGACTAGTTTAGAAACTAGGATTGATGATGTGCCTGTCTCCACTCCAAATAATGTGTACATTCCCACACCCCTTTCACCCCAACCAACACAAATAGCCACTCCACAATTTCAACCTATTATTCCTGCCGGTGATCCCTAGTTCAATCAACCAGATGATGGCATTTCCCCTGGTGCTCCTCTCCCAAAACCCTTGAGAACCTTATTTCCCTTCACCCCAACTTCTGTTCTTTATGATGGAAAATCTGAGGATCGGGCCAAGGTAAAAAGGGAATGGAAAGTTCTGTTTCATTCTCACCAACCTAAACGCGAACACATTCCAAACAGATGGTATCCTCTACCTGGGTATGAGGAAGAAGTCAGTCCACCTGTTGAACCCCTTTACCTACCTCATCATGGTTGTAAATTAGTAAAAAATGTGCCTTCTCAGATGCACAACAACTTAGGGCCATTAGTCACTCACCTACCCCTAAACAACTTCCCCCCAGAAAAATTTACCCTAACCTTGTCAAAACTCCTCCTTTATTACCCCTCACTGATGGAGTTGAGAGATATATCATACCTGTCTGGGAGACTGACCCCAATAGGAAAAATCTTCCTACCATCCCTGAGCGTAAAGCAAGATCCTTAAATCATGTTCCCATGATCATGCCAAGGGACACAAAATGGGTGTCTTTTGAGCATCCTAGAGTTTATGGGAGGGCCTCTGACTTCTTTCTGGATCCGCTCATCTATGAAATGCTGAAATGGGAAAATAGTCAAATCAGAGTTGATAGAGCCGCTCATTTTGTCCCTCCATCTTGGCTGAGACACAATGAAGCAACCAGAATTGGAATCATGCCCTACAGGATCTGTCCTAGACTGCCAATTTTAGATCTAAATAAGGACAAGGACATGAAAAACAGAAGATTCAAGGGAGTGATGCCTGAAGCTTAATCAGCAATGCTTGATCTACATCAAGAAACCTTTGACTACTCAATGCTTGATTTCCTTTTTGCATACTGAATCCATTGAGTTGATCAATGATCATAGAGCTGCTGATTTCTGGAAATCTCATATCATCCACTGCACTAGAGAGGCATCTTCCTCTGGTCTGTCTGAAGAAGAGAAGAAGGATATTCCCAAGGTCGGAGGGAAGTGTGGTCTTCCAAACTTTAGATATATGATCTATAAAGACCTCTGGGGACTTCCTATAAACAGTAAGAATGTGGAATTCATCTACCCTATTATATGGGTAAAGGAAGTCTCAGTGATCCCTCCTCCTACTTCAAATCCTATTGCAGATGAACCTGTTGTTGAAGAACCTGATCAAATTGCCACTGTTGTTGGTTTAGAAGATACAACTGAATCCATTCACCATCAGAGCTCATCAGAAAGACAATCTTCTCAACCTTTAGCTCTAGTTGCGATGCACCATTCAGATCATTCAAGAACACTAACCACCTTTCAAGAGTCTGCTAAAAGCTCAAGGCAACAGGCTCTGCCATCTAATCTTGAAGAGGTTCTTGGAAAAATTGTTGATGAAAGGGTTGGCAAAATAGTTGATGAGAAGGTTGAGAAGATGACCGAGAAGATAAAGGAGGATGTCTGACAGCAAGTTCAAACTTCAATGGCTCCAACCTTAGAGGTTGTAAATAAAATGCTGGATTTCCTCATGGACTTCAAGAAAAGTAAGGCTCAGAACCCTCCACCTCCACCACCTCCTCCTGCTTAACCTTTACCTTTATTATTTTCTCTTATACTGACAATGATGGTTCTCTCCTTTTACCTTTTTGGCTGATGACAAAAAGGGGAAGAAAGGAAAGAAAAGAGATTTGTTTATATTCATATATAAAAAGTCAGTTTTGAAAAGCTTATACACTACAAGAAAAGACGTATTTACCGACGGAATTTTTATGACGGACTCCATGGCCGCTGGTAATTATGACATTACCGACGGAATTTGCCCGTCGGTAAAGTTTCCGACGACTTTTCCGATGGAAAGCTCATCGGTAAAGTTTCCGACTGCTTTTCCGTAGGTAAGTCCGTCGGAAATGCTGGTGGGAAGAGTAAATTTTTGGCACGAGACACTACCGACGGGCTTTTCCGACGGCAAGTGTAAATGAAATTATCGATGGAAAGGCCGTCGGAAATAAAGTCGATGTATACCGACGGAAAATTTCGTCGGTAATTCAGATTTTTGAATTACCGACCGAATTTTCCGTCGGAAATTCAAAAATATGAATTACCGATGGAATTTTCCGTCGGAAATGAAGTCTCCGAATACCAATGGAATGTCCGCCGATAATTCAAAAATCTGAATTACCGACGGAAATGTCCGTCGGAAATGCAAAATGTCCGTAGAAAAAGTTCATTAAATCAGAACAGCAAACTCTTTCCCCTCACCTTCCCCTTTTATCTTCTCTCTACCATTTCTCTATTCTCTGTGGCGACGGCTCCCGGCACCACCCCTTGTGCGACCACCGCCTCTTGTGCAACCACCGTCCGACCTCCACCACTGCGATCACCGCCCTTCCCTTCTCTTCTCCCTTCTCCCTCTCCCTGGTCCCCCATTCTCTTCGCGCGCACGATTCTATTTTAATTTTGCATTCTTACTAAATCTGACATTGTTTTATATATGTACATATTTATAAGTTCAATCCAATGGTTGTTATTGATGTTTTTATTATTGAGTTCTAAATTTGACATGGTTTTTTTGTGGTTCTTTGTTGCAATTGCTATCTGTGTTTGGTGTTGCCAAGTTTCCAAAAAGCAGAGTACATGGTTGAATTGGAAATCCATATCCCAACCCTTTTCGACCCATTTGTTGAGACTAAAAAGGATGCCCCCAGGGCCAAGCAGTATATGCATATAAGGATCCAGCAAAGGAATGGGAAGAAGAGCCTGATTTATATTTAAAATAAAAAAATAAAAAAAATAATTAATTTTTTTTTAAAAAACCTAATTACCGACGGACTTGATCGTCGATAACGTTTCCGACGGACTTTTCCACCGGTAACGTTTCCGACGGAAAAATCTGTCGGTAACTTTTCCTACAGAAAAATCCGTCTGTAACGTTTTTGACGGAAAAATCAGTCGGTAATGTTTCCGATGGATCTGGCAGTCCGTTGGAAACCTTTTCCTACGAGCTTGGTACCGACGAGAAGGTGTTCGTCGGAAAGTCCCTCGGAAACACGCTTTACCGACGGATTTTTGGTGTTTCCGACGGACTTTGGCCGTCGGTAATCCGGCCTTTTTTTGTAGTGATATTAGTCTGCATTTACACATTCTCTTCTACTTGTCAACTGCTCTGACACTTATGTTTGCTTATTTGCTTTGATATATGTTGCTCTGGTACTTATGTTTATTTATTCCCTTATATATATATTCTAAGTATGATAAGCTGTTGCACCTAATTGTTAGCTTACATGCAGTTGTTTTTCATATGCTTTTTCTGCTTAATTATTTGAATGCTTTGTCTTAGGGGGAGCCCCGCAAGCTCTCTTAGACTTTGCTTTTCAAATTTAATTAGTTTTGTCATCATCAAAAAGGGGGAGATTGTTGGAACCAAAGTGGTTTTGGATTTAATAATCTCTAAGTTTTGATGCTAACAAATGGATTTAATTTGCTTGTTAAAGTGTTAATTGAGATCTAACATATGCTTTCAGTTATGCATGAATACTTTAATATGAGTAAAATAAACTTGGGATAAGTTTTCATTGAAAAATACGCGTCCACCCTTGTAGACGGGCTGCTTACCTCGGTAAAGTTGCTTGTTTATTTAATTTAGTAGACTGGTTTTCTTAAGTGAACGAGGCTCTAAATGTTTGCTAGACGAATACCAAAATAACTTGTTAGATACAATAAGTCCAAAGACTTGATAATAAGGGCGTCCATCTTGCCACCTAAGCAGATGGAAGAAATTAGTACAATTAAATGAACTGAAACATAAAGTAATCTAGTAGACGAGCTCTAAACCGCCACGTCACCAGACAGAGATCTTAATAACTCATTGAGGAATAGCAAATCTGAAGACTTGATAGACAAGAGGATAAGCCACGTCATCAGACGAGCAAAATAAAATATTGAACAGACATAGTCTCTCATATAACTAAGTAGATAGTGTTCTTTTTAGAGAAGCTCCATCTTAGAATGAATTAAATGCAATCCAAATCTCTTGAATTTATTTCAAATGATTGATATTTATTTCAACAGAATATTTGTTCTTCACATTTGTTTTATCTGCTTTAATGTTTCACCTTGTTGTAAAAGAAACATAGTACCATCAAGAAATGCAAAAAGCAGAATCGTACAATAAGATACTGCAAAATGATTTGTACGACGACAACTTTATGGCTGAAAAAGCTGAATTATACATAAAGGAGGAACAACAAGTTCTCAAGCTACAATACTCAGAGCAGTAAGCCTCCAATTTCATGCTACCTCGATAACCAAGAGTACTATTCAGCATTGCCACAATCAAGCTCTCAGTCACAACGGATATCATGCATTAAATGTTATCTCTAAACGGGATTATCAAAGTAACCGTTGAATAAATACAAGTGAAGAAGAAGGTCACTATAAATAGGAGACCTGAGATACTGAAACAAGAACTCTTGACTACACAACCTTATGAGCTCAACTTTTACTCATACTCATATTTCTTTAGAGAACAAGAGTCAATAGTTCTTAGTTTGAATATTGTGAAAATATTCATCTGATCTTAAACTATCATATTTTCACACATAGTGAGTTAAGAAATCAAACATTAAATCTCTTTGTTAGAGTTAGAGCCTGAAGAGGCTTGGTAAGAAAGAAATACTTGTAGCCTGGAGAGGTGTTGAATACTTGGATGTAATCTATTTTGATAATAATGGAGAAAATCCTCCAGGTAGAAGGGACTGGACGTAGCTCTTGGTTGGAAGAGAGTGAACCAGGATAAAACATCTTGTGTGATTCTTCTATCTTTTATCTCTTCAGCTTTATTTGTTTCTTTCTAACCGAGGGGTTTTGATATTGCTTTTGTTCAAATCTTTTAAAAAGGATCTTATTCTTTGTGCGTGCTTCTGCTTTCTAATCTCCTTGTGTGCAAAAAATTGTTTGAAAGCTTGTTTTCGAAAATTATTAACAAACACAATTTACCCCCTTCTTGTGTTTGCCTGTGTCAACTTCAGTGTGACTTGGAAAAGTAGTGCTACCAAAAATGCTTTATTCTCTAGTACATCTGGAAGATACACGAAAAGGGAAATATGCACAACAAAGTGCAAAAAAGCAACCTGAACAACTCTGATTTGGTTGTTGCAGAAAGAATAAAGCACTGGACCCCTCTATTAGAGTACAAGCAACGTTCCTAAATATTAATGGCTGCCCAAAATGACTCTGCTGCATTTAATGAAGCTATGCTTAAAGCCAAAATTCTCAAGGAATGTCTCTAACGGATTCAAATTGGTTGAAGCTATAAATAGAGAAGACATTGAAATTATAAACAATAAGATCACAACATTAACTCAAGAGCCATTACTCTGCACATTTAAGTCTTCATTATTTCATTCCTTATTCTTTAATCATTTGAAGTTATTATGCAGTCTTTCAAACCTTCACATTTAATTTACTCTTCTGAGTGTTAGTGAAAGACTTGCAAAGTTGTATTTGTTACACTTTCTTTCAAACAAAATTTGAGTGAGACTGAAGAGGCTAGGTGTGAAAAGAATACTTGTCTTGGAGCCTGAAGGGGCTAGGTGTATAAAGAATACTTGTTTGTCCCGTAACCTGATCATTTATAATGGAAGAAAACTTGTTGCTACCTCTGATCGAAGGAGGCGACCTCTCGAATTTCAAGAAGGTGAACATATATTTCTGATAATCACACCCACGACTGGGGAAGGTAGAGTTATAATGTCCAGAAAACTCACTCCTAAATTTATTGGACCTTACCAAATTCTTTGTCGTATTGGTCAAGTAGCTTACCAAATTGCCTTACCACCTTTTCTTTCAAATATTCATAATGTTTTTCATATCTCACAATTGAGGAAGTATATTCCTGATCCATGACATGTAATTGAACTCAATGTAGTACAATTAAAAGAAAAATTTCCTTATGAGACATCGCCTGTAAGAATAGAGGATAAGAGGATTAAGCAATTCGGGGGTAAACAAATTTCCTTAGTCAAGGTTATTTGGGATGAAACAACTGGAGATACAACATGGGAAGTCGATGACAAGATGAGATTACAATATCCTGATCTTTTTTCAGGTACGTAATTTCGAAGAAGAAATTTTTTTTAGTGGGTTAGTGTTGTAACACCCTGCTTCTTTCTTTCTTTTAATATCAGTAAATATAAATATATATATATATATATATATTTACCTAAGACTCTGAAAATCATTTTGGGGAAAATAAAATCATTCATATAACCTACTTTATGGTAGTAGGATATGGTTAAAATTTTGGTTTAAAATTCGGGTGAAACACGGTCTGTGTTTTCACTGACAGTACAACTGTACTGACTAGAAAACCTTATTTTGACCCGAAACTAAAAAGTTATTGATTTTTATCATTTTTCCAGTGATATAATCTACTTTTAAAATTTTCTCTCAAAAATAAAATATTATATTTTATTCGGTCGAATTTTCAAAGAAAACGGCATAAAACCTAAATCGGGTATAACGACGGAGCCGGATACGGAACTGTAGAGATAGGATCAGCGGCTGGATGGAGGGGACAAGTTCCAACACATGTGGTGAGTCACATGGTGAGTCACCACCATGACTCACCCATGTCATGATTACTTTGGAAAAAAATATCTAAAAATACATGTGAATCGACCAATATGTCCCTAATCTTCATGGACATTTCCAAATAAGTCCCAAATCTCTTTGGACCCCTCTACCCCTTTGAGAGTCACAGTCACTCCCCCTAAGTCACCCAAAATCATTTATTTAATTCACTTCTCACAAAAACTCGAAGTTACTAAATTCTCTTAAAATTTCTCCAAGAAGTTCTTCTTGATTCTTCATCCTTCTCATCCATTCTCCATCACTTTGAGGTATATGTTATGATCCATGATCTTTTCTCATCCTTCTTAAATCACTTTTATTCCATTCATTTTCTTTTTCCATGACCCATTTTGTTAGAGTTTCATGGAGAAATTCATGAAAAATTGTATGAATGGAATTATTGTGTCATGAAAATTTCTAGCTTCTATTTAAGACCTTAGTACCTTGTATTTAAAAGCTTGAATAAAATGGAAAACCTTAACCCTATTTTTTTTTGTCTTGGCCGAAACCCTCAAAGAAATGGGTTAAGTGGTTTTTTTTTTCATCCTTTAACTTGTTTTGCTGTTTGATTGTGAATGTGATTGTTAGTTGGTTGATTTCTTTTGTGTGGTTAGAAGGAAACAAGGATTGAAGACTAAGATCAAGGGAAAAACAAGTTCTTCAAAGGTAAGGGGAGCTTACCTTTAGAAGTTTGGATAGTCACATACTAATTTTATTTGATGTGTGTAGATTGCTTGTAGCTATTATGTGATGATTTATTTGATGATTTAGAATTTTAATGTTGTCAAATTTTATACGTGGAATCATGTTCTAAATATTATATACGTGTATGTGTTGATGAAACTGTTAATTGTCTGTACTGGTTGAGAGCATGACAATGGTCATAGCTTGATAATGAGGATTAAGATATTAAAGATCTTAAACAGAAAATTTAAGATTTTGATTTTCGTAAGTGGAAAAAACTTTTAAAAATAAAATTAATTAATGTGACTTAAGTATATCTTTGTTAAAAGTTACGTTTTTGAGAAATCACAAATGATTTTAAAATAAAGTTTAAGAAATGAGTGTTAGTAAGGACGAACCGTGATAAATTGCATTTATATTAATTTACCCGAAAACGTTTCAAAAAGAATAAAAGAAGGAATAAAAATCGTGAAAATGTTTCAATGTAATCAAAGAAAAATCTTTTGAAAGAAAAGCTTTTAGTTTATGAAAATTTTATTCTAAATGAAAATATTTAGAAAAATATCTTATGACGAAATTCTTGATAATAGTTTTATTGTCTTAGTCAAAAAGTTTTAGAAATGACTTTTAATGATTTGACATTTTCTAAAATGAATTTTAAAGGAAAATGATTTCTGCAAAATGTTGTTTAAAAGAGCGAAAATGTTTTTCTAACAAACATTGATAAACTCTTGTATTTGATTTTTAATTCAGTTTTCACCGAAAGAAAACCATGTTGAAAATTATGAAAGTTGTGAGGACCTAGCAACTGAGACGTCGGACTAGAGTTCTTGTGAGTAAGTATTTGGTCGTGGATTAAAAATCTCACGTTGGCGACTTGACTTCGTGTCAAATATTGACGAACCTAGTGACCGGTGATTCGACCTAGAGTTTTGCAACTAAGCACTTGGACTACGTGTCCTGTGTTAAGTGTGAATGGGCTTGATGCCTGTATAAAATTAGTCGTGAGCTTTAAGCCTCGACAAGAAAGAACGAACGAAAAAGAAAAACAGTGAACCAACTGTTTTACATGCATGAACCGGCAGACGTGCCACCACGTTGACGAGCTACAATTCTTTGTGGGTTGGCAAATTGAGGAAGTCAAGACCAAAGTAGGTCTATAGGGACATTCGGGTTCGTGAGCCACAAAATATCGAGACCTCGCGACCTCGAGTCGTGGACATAACGATTGCCAAACATGGATGTACTCGATCAGGGACTCCTCAATATTATTTAGGTTGAGACGTGATGCCCTTGAACAATTGGAGTTCAGACCTAAATTGAGAGGTCGAATCTCATGAGAAACAATTGTGTTTTGGGGATATTGCGGGCCTATATTACTCGACGAAGGGATCTTTAGAGATTACGAAATAGATAGTGGATTTTTGAATTGTCATGCATTATTTTTTTATAATCATACGATGGTTGTCGGGTATGAATCCCCTTGTTTAAATGACACTGATTTTATAACTATGATTTATATTGTTTTACATGTTGCTATTGTCATATGTTGTTGATTGGTGTGTCGTGTATGTGACTACTATGACAAACTTACATGTCGGTATCTCACCCTTGTGTTATTGTTGTTTGGTTCTATTTTGGTATCTCGTTTTGCTTGTACAAATGTATTCACGGGGTCCCCATTTTCATTCGGGGGTCTTAGCCCTGACGTTTGACCATGCTGACGATGGAGGTGCCTAGGTGATCCATTCGGGAGCCCGGAGCGCCACATATACGGGACCCGTGCGTTCCACTAAAGGTACGGAGGCAGGACCCTTGCACACAGAGCACGAAGACTATGGAGATACCGCTACCACCGATATTGTTATTGCTTGGAGCACTTGTGGATGAGGGGAATATTCATCATTAACCTTATCATCTCCAGCTGGTTCCCGAGGCTACACCTCATTCCCCCTCGTCTGAGCTTCCCCTTCTCGCTCCTCTTATTCTACCTCCAGCTAAGGAGGATGACGTTGAGGAGGACCCCTAGGAGGATGATGGGGAGATTGGGTATTGAGTGGGCGATGAGGATGCAGATCCGGTAGCTGACGAGGCAGCTTGGGCGGGTTCGTCTGATACCTCTACGGGTGGGGATGACCATGGTGGTCTTCCCAATAGGTATCATTAGAGTGATCAGCTTAGGGATTTTTTCGTTATTTCTTTCTTTTGAGGTAGCAGTATCTGTTGACAGTCTATATTTGGCTTCTAAGAGCCATCCTTTTTGAGTAGTGATTTTAGACTTTCCCGTTTTTAGTGATGTATAGTTGTATCCTTTACTTATGTATATATTTTCTTAAAAACAACTCATACACTATGATGCTTATTACTGCTATGAAGTACGAATGGATGTATATTACGTGGTCCTATTTTATTGTTCATAGGTTGATGTTTTGAGATATCGCAAAAGAAAATTTTTATACCCGTTTTTCGAACATAGTTATTACGTAAACTATTTTCCGAAAGTAACCAGCGTGTTATTTTATTTTTTCCGCATTGAGTTAAACATGTAGCGCCAAGGGGGTGTTCCAATCCTTATCTCTTTAGTTTATTTTCTTATCTTAAATGTTAACTAACTAATAAATCTGTGAATATCAAACATGGTTTTTATCTTGCATGCTTGTGTGTTTTTTGTTGAAAAATCTTCAGACAAGTCACTTGTCTGATTGCTTTGTTCCTCGCTCGTTTGTTCTGTGCTTCAGCTTACAAAAAGTTTTTAACTTACTCAAAAAGTCCGATACAATTCAACCAACTTCTCGTGTTTATATCTGTCTATTTAAGTATTTACACTACAAAAAAAAACCTATTTAGCGACCGAAGATTTCGGTCGCTAAACATGATAATTCGGTTATTATACTGTGTAGCGACCGAATTAAGGGGGTAGCAGAAACCCTGGTGGCTAAATGTTTAGCGACCGAATTTGTATTTCGGTCGCAAATTTGCGACTGATATTTCGGTCACAAAATTATATATTTCGGTCGCCGTATAGTTGGTCGCATGCTCAGATAACCGAATTTGGTGACCGATATTCGGTGGCTATTTCGGTCGTAAATTTTGAATTTTTTTATATAAATTTTCCTGTAACTTAATCCTATCGACCAAATTTTACTTTTTCAACTATTACCCCATTGATTTTTAATTTCTGATATAAACCAAATACACCAATATTTTTTTTGAATAAATAGAAAACGTAAATATGATGTACTAAAGATCCAAAACACCACAGTCAATAAGATCAAGAAAACATATACATTAATTAACGCAAGTTTAATAACTGTTTATAATTTTTTTTTAATAATGTACTAATTAACGATCAAAACATAAAAACACACCACAGTCAATAAGTACTAATCAAAATATCAAAACTCATCAATCTTCCAAAGGGATGAACATGTAGAAGTGAGAACCCCCAAGGTACTTAAACTTTGCCAATGCACCAGTGGACAACAAATACAACTCCCTGATACCATTTGTATCTGTTGCAAAATATGGGCGATCCTCATGGATTATTATATTCCCATTGAATAGATTTCCGCTTTTGTCTTCAATAGTCACAACACGCGGTATTTCTTGTCCCCAACGACGGTAGAATGATCGCGGGATTGAAATCAAATCCTGCAAATACACAAGAACAATTTAGTAATTATTAGTTTATTCCTCAACCATCATTACGTGAATCCAATCGTTATTCTTAAGTTGATGAGATACTGTACCTGGTCTATATGGATGGCTGTCTCAAAACGTTTAGTCGGATCCATTTTCTGATAAAACGATAAGGAAAACAAGTCATATGTCTAAACTTCATCAAGTGATAATAAGAAAAGATGGAAAGATCCATGTAGCATACTAGCATATTAAAATAGAACAAAGAAATGCAACTTCACATGCAACTTTACAGATTAGCAAACATAGTAGTTTTCAGGAAAGCAGATGCTTTTACGTCTTTTTGAAGAATGGTCATAGGGAGGACTTTTTCTACTGGAAATGCCTAGATAACCTAGTAAGGATGGTCATCAACAACTATTTCTGGAAAGCTCCATTGCCTAGTGAAACAAATGAGTAGAAAACCAGAGTTGCTTTCATAATATTGTGTACAGAGCTGCTTTCTAATGTGAATAATGTTTGAATGATGACGGCATGTCATGTGCCTGGCAAATTGTACCCCACCCTTCATTTTATCTTACCCTATACTTAATCCTTCATTATCTAAGACCTTGGCCTTAAGGCAGAATTAAAGAAAAACCTCAAACTTTAAGAATCCTTCAAGCACATCCAAAATATTGAATGAGCATGCGTGCCCTGAGAAGGTACGCATGCTCATTAATATTGAATCTCAAATAGGAAACTAAGGATTCTGTAGCTTAATAATTAACTCTAGCAGAAAATAAAACCACTGACTTATAAGGATTGCAGCATACTTCAACAAATATATATTGAAGCATATTTCAATACAAACTTAGATAAAATATAGTAGCAAACATCCTATCGAGCTCCGCTCTCCACTAACAAGTAACACATAATTGTCAAACACATGCATAACTTCTAAATTAGCAACACACAACAAGCATCCCGCCTTTTTGATAGGATCACATCCTATTGAGCTCTGCTCTCCACTAACAAACAACACATAATTGCAAATACATGCATAAATATTAAATTATCAGCACACAATCAGCATCTTGCCTTTCAGGCAGGATACCTTCCTATTGAGCTCAGCTCTCCACTAACAAACAATAAGATATATAGTGTGTATAGGTCATCATTCAACTCACGAGAAATAGAGCAATGACCTATAATGCATAAATAAAATTAATCTTGTCAAATACTAACATTTAAGAAACTAACATTTAAGAGTTTGTTGAAAGCCATTAGGCCTTTTACTTTTGTCCTCTCTTTGTGTTTTTTAAATCATTAGTGTGTATAGGCCATCATTACCCCTCTACATTTTATTCAGATATTATCACAGCTAACATTGGTAAGATTATCCTCAATATGACCCGGTGGGTGTCATTGCCATTGCACACTATATTTTACCAAGTCAGATCAGCACTACAAATGAAAGAAATACACAAATGCGTCTGCCAAAAGAAAAGAAATAAAAAAAAGATAGCTTTCCACCTGCTGCAGCGCACAACCCCTTTGTTGTTGTTCAATTATAATGCACCCAATTTACCCACTCACCTCAAGCATTCCCTGGCAACACCCAAGCAATTCATGCAACTTTTCCAAATACATAGTAATCAAAACCACCAAAGTCACTTTCATTCCAATCCTCATTCTTTGGACATGTTTTAATTCATGGTGAACCATAGTTCAAAATAAGTCAAGTAGTTGGGAACATACAGAAATTAGAGCAAAGGAAAATTACTTTTCTCAAGTATGCTTAGTAAAGATGTATTTGGATTCACTATCCAAATCATCTCACAGTTGAAACAACAATGTACTTGAGTAATCTAAATAAGAGAAACAAGGATGAGAAAGCCTTAAAAAAAATATTACAGGACACAGATGGATTCAAGTTGTATTGCAGGGTGTAACATAATCATTTTTAAGGGACCTTGACCTTGGAATTCAACGGTTCAAGAAGTTTGAAAACAAATGTTTCCTCTCCCACCATCCATCACTTACCAATCTCCATCGAAAAAAAGAATCTCAAAGGCCAGCCATTAATTAGCCATCAAATTTTTATCAAACCTCCATACATTCATATACCCAAAGAACAAATATAAAGTGTTCAACTCAACAATGAAAATTTACAAAATTTACAAGTTGGGGTTAGGACCCTTGCCTCCACATTGACTTGGTCTTCAAACTCATATTAAAATAGTCTTCCTTATGTCTAATACAATGTGCCTGTAATTTACTAATTACATTCTTGGCTTCATATTTGCTTATTTTATGCAGGGATGGCCATGAAACTTATAGTAGTCCTACTTCCAAGCATTACAGTCAAACAGATAGTGAATCAAGAGGAAGCTAACTTATATTATCTATCCAATAAGTTATTTAAATCAATATACCCCTACTGTCAAAATTTCTCTACTCTGGATTTCACTAGAACAACATCAATGATTAATTTGACAGCATAAATACCCATACTGGCAGAACTTCCCTAAACCCTAACCTGAGACATAACTGATCAGAGGAGACTGTGGGGGTGGTGGTTGCGCAAAACAGAACCCCTTGAGATGGTGGTGGTGACCGGAGGAGGAAGTGACAACACCTGAGAGAGACATTGAGAGAAACTGAGACAAAGAGAACCAAGCAAAAGAGAGAGAGAGAGAGAGAGAGAGAAGAGGAGACCTTACCAAAGAAGGAGGTCACGGTGCTACAGTGGTGGTCGTGGTGGCGGTGGTAGCACGGTGCTGCTGGGAGGAGGAAGAGAGAGTGAGAGACAGAGAAGGAGAAACACAAAATGAGAAGGATAAGGGAGAACCTTACTAAGTGGTGGCCGGAGGAGGACGAGACGCTGAGGGGCGGAGCTGCGCGGTCGGAACAGGGAAGGGGCGGAGCTGCGTCGCTGCGTGTGAGAGAGAAGAGAAGAAAATAGAGAAATGGGGGAAGAGAGAAAGGAAATCGCGATTTAGGGATTTTAGTTTTAGCGACCGAACTATTCGGTCTCTAAATCAGTCGCTAAATGAGTTAATTTGAAATTTGAATTCATAAATTATGCGACGGATTTTTAAATCGGTCGCTAACACGCACTGTTTTAATTTTTTTACGCGCCGTTTAGCGACCGAATTAATATCGGTCGCAAATATAAATAAAATTTAACCATTGCATTTAATTCGGTCGCCAGTTCGGTCGCTAAAAAGTCATAAATTTCTGACTTTTACTTTCCTTTAGTTAGTGACCGAAATAGCGATCGATAACTCTGCTACGCTATATTTCGGTCGCTTTTTCGGTCGCAGTATCAACTCTAATCAATGTTTCATGTAGATCCTACAATCGGTCGCCATTTCGGTCGCAAAAAGCAACCAAAAAATTCGGTCACTATTTTCGGTCGCTAAATAACCTTTTTTTTGTAGTGTTAGCCACTACCAAATTCGGTTGCTTAATACGGAAATTCATTCGCTAAACCATTTAACGACTACCAAGCATGGTAGAAGAATGCCTGATCACTAAACCATTTGGTGATCGCTAAATCGGTTGCTAAACCATTTAGCCACTGATTTAGCGACCAAATTTCTATATTTAGGAACCGAATTTTCATATTTAGTGACTAATTAGGTGTGGTCGTTAATTTCGGTCACTAAAATACCTTTATTTCATAGTGACTAGGGCATGCTAAATCATGCTGCCTCTCGATCGCTTCCTTCTCTTGTATTTATTTATTGTTTTTCCTGCATTTGGGAAAATAGTTGGTCCACCCTCGTTCTTAGCTTCTCCGTATCAAAGGCATTAATTTGCATGCTTTGGGTGCTTTTGTAGTGCGAAGTAATTTATTTGGGAACCCCAAATCGGACACCCCTAACACGACCAGGTATTCTTGTCGTTGTAAGGCTTTGGCAAGTACGTCTTTGCGGCCAAAGTCTTGTATTTGTTAAGTCTCCAAGCACCTGAACGAAGATTTAATGCCATTTAGTTTTGATGCGTTCAAACATTTATGATAATGATTTTAATTAAATCATATGAAATCTTCTAACGAGTCTATTAAGTGTGCATATATTTAGCTACTAAGATAAACCAAAAATGATTAAGCGTCTGTGTGAAGACTGAAGCAAGCATCTGAACGCTAACAAGAAATGTTTGCTTACAAGTAATGAAGACCACATGACTCAAGTCAAGTGTCTATCCCTCGAAGCAAATCAAGCTACGCTGAGTTTCAATGTTAGTCAAGACATACTTAAATCAAACGCCTACTCAACTTTAATCTCAAATACTCTTTGAATCAAAGAAGAATTAAAGTGTATGAGGATTACACTTTACAAAGTCAAAACATTGAAGCTACTCTCTGTTGTTTCCTTTTATACGCAATACAAAAGTACTTTAAGACTGTCAAATCCCACTGTTGCACAAAAGAGAAAGTTCGTGCTACTCGAAGTCAGAAAAGCAGATTGCACCTCTCTGACTTTCGGTTGTGCTCTGATAAAGAATGCGAAGAAGTACGTTCCCCAGTCAAAAACTACCAACGATCATAAACATTAAATGACCTGATCAGAATGACTTTTTCAGATTAATGGATGAAAGAACAAGGTTTCAATACAGAAAGAACAAGGTTTCAATAAACATTGAAGGCACCTGCAAAAGTTGAACAACTACGAATGTTCTCACGAACATTAACTTCACATTCAAAGGTTTCATTCTTTCATGAGTTATTTCTCAATCATTTGTAATTACATGTAATTAGAGAAGTCTTTTCGACAATCATATCAACCTCCATTAATATTCATTCTTTGAGTGTTCTTCGATTGACTCATAAAGTTGTATTTTGAAGCTGCTGGTTCACTCTTTTTAACACACCTTGTAAAGCCTGATGAGACTAGCTAGCGAAAAGAATGATATAATAACTCAGGCATGGTGTCAACTTGTAATTTAGTTCCGAATCAAATAATCAATTCAAAATAATAGAATTAAATCGTTAGGAAGTACCTTAGAAAAATATTTTGATATTCTTAGCAATATTATTATCAATGGTTGTATTATCTGAACATCAAAATTTAGATATCTTATGTGTTTATTTCAATCTCTCACTTATTTTTTATCATCTTTATATACATACAACTCGAAAATATATATAATAAAAAAAGGGGGACAGCTTATCTCCCAACCAGATGTTCAAAAATCATATTTGTATTACCAATATAACTCAAATTATTCGATTAGATTTTAGTTTTTCAAAAGTCTAAACATTATATATCCCCTTTTACCAAAAAAGTAAAAATAAATAAACATTATAAATCCCCACAAAATGGAATATATGCCGGTACTGTAACCCCGGATACTGTAGAAAGTGCATGCATCTGCACTAGCTTACCCGTTGACAACAATATGGTTTTTAATGCTTAAAAAAAAAAAAGGTTTTTAAAGCATGAGATGGGCCACGCTTATGTTTAGATTTTGCACTTACCAATTACTTACGTCATCCTAATTAAGCACTTGCTATTAATTTATAGCCGCATTATGTAGTAGCTCACGACAACGAAGCCTGGTGAATATATTCATTGTCTCTAGGCAGTAGAAGAATCTATTGATTCTCCACAGCCCATATAAATATCCTTTTTGGAAAACAAGACAAGAATGTTTCCCGATTCACTTTGTTCCTTTAATTTTTAAAATATTGAATTTGATCTCTTAATTTATTTTTCAGCTTCAATTTAATCTCTTAATTTTTAAAAGGTTCAATTCGATCCCTTAACTTGTATCCGTTGACATAAGTTAGTCCTCTTCTTCAATAAGTCAGTAACAATATTAACTTTTTGAAAACGGGGTTGAAACTCGCTAACAATTTAAAGGACCATTTTGAATTTCGTTAATATTTTAAAGGACCAATTTGAAACAAGTTAACAATTTAAAGGACAAATTTGAAACTCATTTAAAATATAAGGAAGCAAATTGAAACTCATTTAACACTGTTACTGACTTTATTGACGGAGAGGACTAACTTGAGTTAGCATAGACAAATTAAGGAACCAAATTGAACCTTTTAAAAATTAAGAAACCCAACTAAATCTAAAAAATAAATTAAGAGATCATAATCACATTTTAACCTTAATTATTTAATCTAACCACAATTATCTCTCTCACACTTCCCCCTTGTTCATAGTTATCATCAGGGAGAACTATTAAAAAGTTGGTTGATTATTACATTTTTTTTAGTATATTTACATCCCATAAATGACCCATTGATCTCTTGGGTCGGTTAGGCGCTTAAACGATAACATATACATTTTGTATATTAACGATACATTTAAGTAAACAACTTAAGCTATCCCTTTTTTATCAAGCTATTTTTAAAACAAGTCAAAAAGAAATTATTTTTATAAACTTCTTTTACAAGCTTATAAAAATAAACAAAAAAAAAGTTTATAAAAATATCATAAATTATTTTCATCAGTTTATTATCATAAATTTTTCTAATGAAACCAAATAAGCTTTTTATAAATTCTTTTAATTGTCCTCTAAATATATATTATGTGTAGCAAGTTCTATCAAAGTATATAACAAGATGCCAAATATTAAAAGGACTTGATAAATTAGCTTAAATAAGATTGAATTATGTTAATTAAGTAGTCTTAAATTCAATTTATGTTAATTATATACAAGTCTTCAATATTTACAGATAATATACGTGTGTCTTTATATTTATATTTATATTTATAGATATAGATACACCAGATGTAAGTTTGATGTGTCCCTTTTACCGCTGCACCCTCATTCAGCCTTCCCTATTTTCTTCTCACCGCAGCCCCAGCCCCCAGCCGTTGCCGCCGCTGCCCACTGCGCCTTGCTGCCCATTGTTGAACACCAGAATTTTTTCATCAAGTCCCGCCTCGATGTCTCTTCCCGTGGCCACCTCTCTGAAGCCATTTCTTCTCTCGACCTCTTGCCCCCTAACACCGTCTCGCTTATCAATTACTTTTGCACTTTCATGAAATAAGATAATGACTTTCTCAACACACAGGAGCGGTCTCATCTGTAACACTGCAACAACACCCTATTCATTGCACAGGAAATAAATCCCTTGAGAGCAACAATGGGCAGCGGCGGCGGAAAGAAAATCTTGGGGTTCAATGACAGGCAGCGGCGACGCAGCGGACAGCGGCAGCACAGTGGACAACGACGGTGCAATGGGCAGATCGATAGGGGCAGCGGCGGCAGGGGGTAGCGCCGACGTGGGTGGAAAAAGAAGGGGAACTTTGTTGTTGTTTCCAACGGAGAAGAAAGTGATCAGAATGCTGATTGAGGGGAGAAAAAATAAAAGTAAAAGGGTCACGTGACTGTTTTTTTTTAATGTTTTGATTGAAAAAATTTGATCCATTATATCAATTAATTTTGATGGTCCAGATTTGATGTAAGTCTTACTACTGTCAACCGATCCCGTCTCGTATGTATGTATATGCATATACGTATATCTTCACGATTCTTGGATAATTGCAGAAAGGATACAACATATTGTTAATGGTTTCTACATTTTTCCTGTTATATCACACAAGAAAAAGCTGGATTACCTATGGCTTCGGAGGTAATTTGATGACCACTTGTTCATCGGAAAGAAGGGCATCAATAATATTTACAGACATCCATTTCACAAAACCATCGGAATCATCGACAGTCAACGCATACCGACGGTCAATGCCCATAGCAAATTCTGCTTCTGTCTGTGTTCTTTTTAGAAATTATTTATCAGTTTAGGGTTATTCTGAAATTATTTATCAATGGGATCATTTTGAATATGTGACATATATTTTTTTTCTACAATCTGATAAATCAAAGACGCCACTACAAATGACACCTACTACTTAAAAAAATATATATATGAAAGAGAGCCGCCTTTGCAGTGGCGCCTCGTTGTTGAGCAGGAATGGGAACCTAGCAGATGCACTCATTGCTGATGCTAATGATTTATAACATTTAAATAAATATACTATAGAAAACGACTCCAAAAAAGTCAAATGCAAGAGAGGTTGGTAAAACCCCAATCAAAAATTGAAAGCGAAACGCTAATAGAAAATTATATTATAAATATAAGGAGTAACGATGATATTAATGATAAAGTATTTATTTAAAATAATAAGAGACAATAAAAAAATCTCGTAATAATGAGTAACAAATAATATCACATGAGCCATAAAAAAATAATAGCAATAACAATTTACACCAATAAATATTCATCAATTATTACAGTAGTAAAAAAAAATTATTTGGATCAGACTTTCCTCGGGCATCTGATGAGCAAAATTCAGAGTGTGATACAATATTTTATCAATAGACAAGTCTGGTTCTTATTTGAATTTTTAATTCAAATTCATTTAAATTTAAATATAATTTGCTACTATCATTTTATAATTATCGAATTATACTTTAATTCAATTTATTTGTAAAATTGATTAACATATTTGGATGGTACAAATACCAAAAAACACTGTAGATCCAGGTGTCAAAATATGGTTTTTTTGCATTATTTTATTATTTATTTTTAAAAGTATATATATTTTATTATTTTAAATATTTTTGACCAATAAAGCATTTAATTTATTGTTGATTTCAATTGTACTGCTCCTAGCCTGCTACCCTCAGTGTTAAGAGACATCACGTCAAAGCTTCGAATTTGTGGTAGAACAATAATATGTCTGTTTCAGTTTTTTTTATTTTATGAAACGATATTTAAAGTTAGGGAAATTGTGATGGAGCCGGAAGGAGTGAAGTAATTCCTGATTCATCTTTTTATTGGTATGTACTTACAGAAGGATAAAGTTAGTGGTCCCGAAAGCAATACTATATATTATGAGCTTGTTGAGAGAGCTTTATACGGAACCGTCAGCGACAGGATCAAAGAATATTCATCATAGTGTTTTGGAAAGTAAACTATGCAAGTTTTGTGGTTAGTTCTTGTGAACACCTAATTTTGTCCGGGTATTTTCTCCTCTTATTATTATTATTATTATTGAAAAAAAAATCTGCAGAGAAAACTAAAAAATTTTTCCATGATTTGGCCCATGTCCTTTAGCCCAGCCCACTTACATAATCTCATCTCAAATAAATAAAAAGGCTCACTTCTTTTATTAAAAAATAAAATATATTAGAGGAACAGATTGTTTGAAGGCAGCCAAGAAGTAAAAGCCAAAAGTTTTAATGCACATGAGGAGGAAAAACAAGTTAACCTTCACCAAAATGTTGAGTTTGAAAATGAAGCATGAAAATGGAAAATTTACCTTCTGAGCAAATGCAGAAAGCTCAATGGAGATTTAACACAAAGAATGAAAATCTGCAATCTTGAGGAGAGTATAATAAGCATCAGAGGCAAAACAAAGAAAGTGGAAAACGACTTGGCTCTGCAACTAAGACTGGCTTTGGGGACTTGATTCTTGGTTTCATATGCCCCTGTTGGTGATTATAAGAGGCAGCGAAAATCAGTGGAAAAGGGGGGGCCAAAAAAAAACTCATCTCTTTCTTCCTACAGTACGCCCCTCCCCTGACCTTTTTTCTTTCTCTTTCTCTTTTCTTCTTCCTCTCTTTCTCACGTCCCAGACTTCCTTTTTTTTCTTTTTTCTTTCATCTTAACATCATCTTCTCCTCCCATCCTTCATCTTCTTCAACAACCCAACAATAAAAAAAAAAAAAAAAAAAAAACAGAAAAAGCCCCACACTTCACATCTCTTTCTTCCTCTTAACTTCATCTTCATCCCTCTCACCTCACATCATTCCTCATCTCTAACCCACACATCTCCTTCTTCCTCTTGTCTTCTTCTTCTTCCTCCAAACAAACCAGCCTCCCACTCACTCACAAAACACACACCCTTTCTTCACCTTCACCATTAAAATTCCAGAATCCATCATACCACAGTATCTTATCACCCTACCACCCATAATCATCAACGACAAACAAAGAGAAAAGAGAGAAACAGAGCAAACACCATCAACAACACCCATTCGACTACCAGTGAAATCCACACGTCCATACCCTCTTCACTGTGTCACGGCCATCACCACACCACCTTCGTCCCTTCCTCCCATCTGCACAGCTTCGCCGTTGTCTTCATCCCGGAGCCATTCGATCTGTCCCCTGCTCCACCACCGTACAAAACCAGTCACAGGACCACCACGTCTCTGCCTGGCACCGTCCTCCGCCGTCGCTTCCCCTCCGGATCCACCCAGAACCGCGACGCTGCCCTTGTTTCATCACCCCATCACCGCCTCGAGTCTGGATCTGGAGCCAGCAACGAGGCCGAGTCCCTCCTCTTCCTGTTCGGACCAATCGCCGTCGTTCCGCTGTGGTAGTTGCAGATCCCATTCCACCGTGCTCAGCCGTGCCATGCACGAGCCACCGCCGCGGAGCTCTCCAGACGCTGCTCCGCAACGCTTCCGCCAGCCATTCTTCCTCACTGCAGTCGTTCTTTCCTTCTTCGCTTTTGGTGGGAGGGTAACAGTGACGAAGTTTTTTAAAACTTCTCTCTTTTGATTAGTCTCTTTATTTGTTCAGTTTTACTTTCTTATTTTTTGGTTTTTTATTTTCTTATTTATTTTCTCTTTTATCATTTGAATTTGGACCTCTTTTGTTGGACTCATAATACGTGGGTCATATCAATTTTTTTTTGCCACCTTTTTTCAATTAAAAAATAACAAAAAAAACAATTTTTATTTCTTCTAATCATGGGCTTTCCAGAGTTGGGTCGAATTTGTATTCATGTCTCATTAAGATAAACGCATCTTCAAAAGAATATAAAAAAAATATATATATCTTTTGCATTCACGCAACAATCTACGACGTTGATGTATGAATTTTTATCCTCAAGTGTCGTATGAATTGTAAGGGTTTATCGTATAGCACTGCTATCTTGGACTCTATGCAAAAGTGAATTTATTTTGAAATAAAATCCTTTAAAAATAAAAATAAAATCAAAACAAAAAAAATCAAAATCTTTATCAAAATTAAAATCAACCAACCACTCATATCTTTTTCAAAAGAACTACGTGACTTTGAGTTTCCCATCGCACCCGGGAATACGTAGGAGCAAGATAAATCGTCTTGTCGGGCCAAAACTAAATTTTTCTTTTTTTGTGTATCTTTTTATGTTAAAATAATTAATCAAAATAATTAAACTTGTATCTTTCCGGGGATGCTCTATGGACACGGTGCCATGTTTAATCCCTTAGATTTGAGGTTGCCTTGTGGACTCAGGTGCCATGTTCAATCTCATTTAGTTTTTATAAACCATAAAGTTAAAAATATAAAAAATTAATAAAAATTTAAAATATTACAAATTAAAAAATTTCTCTCTTGTAAATAATTTTGGGGTAAAATAAATATTTAAAAGGTTACTAAAATGTTTTTGCACAATTAACTTGAGGTACCGTTTTTAAACGGGCGATGTGGGGTGCTAACACCTTCCCTACTCGTAACCGACTCCCGAATCCAAATCTCTATCTTTTTTTTTTAGGACCAGTTCACCTTTAAATAATTGGGTTTTCTAAGATTTTCCCCATAAAAATCTTAGTGGCGACTCCTCTGTTTTTATCCATCTTTCCGCGCCTCCCGGACGGGACGGTCGCGACAGCTGGCGACTCCACTGGGGATTTTAGAGAGTCAGGCCTATCATAGTTGGTTGTGCAACTTCTTTTAATAACTTTGAAAATATTAGTTTTACCCCTCTTTGTTTTATTTGTTTTGTAAATTGTTATATGCTTTAATATATGCCTTTGTATATTCTTGCAACCCTAGGGTAGAGAATTATTATGTTGTTGGCTGTTCTTTTTTGCATGTGTGATGTAGTTTTCATTTTAATAGGTTTGGAGGAGGCTTGTATGCTCCTAGCACATACATCACTTACACTTATTTCACACACTTTTAGCTCTATACCCGAGCTTGTGGAAGCTTAAGGATTAGGCGGTGTGTCGACATTGTCATTGAAGAGGTCTTGTACCCCCCTGATATTTGTCGATTCACCACTCAGGTTGTACCCGATATCATGGGATGGTCATATTGAGAGGGTTTATCCCTACTTGTGGCTAGACTCATGAGTCGGATCCTTATCTTTCGAGATGGGGGCAATCTGAGGACCATGGATTTTAGAAGTCTAGACCCTACCCAATTTTCACTGATAAAACAAACTTAGGGGCCAGCCTGTTAAAGTCAGGACTTTAGGTGTGTCAACCCTAAATCCTAGGACACAAAGGGAGCATTTTTTTTTATTTACCTATCTTCATGTCTTTTATTTTATTTTTTGTCAAAAAAATCCACATTTTTATTTTATTTTTTTCTAAAAGAAAAATTGATTTATACGAGTCCTTTGTTTTTTTACAAAAAACAAAAAAAAAAATCTTCATATTTTGTAACTCATACATTTCTGTAAATAAAAAAAATGGGCTTGTGTAAATATATATATATATATATATATATATATATATATTTATATATATATATATATATATATATATATATATATATATATATATATATATATTTAGCTCATCCATATTTTTGTAACTCATTCATATTTTTTGTAGAAGAATAAAAAGATGATTCATGCATCTCATGCAATAATCAATTTTTTGAGTCAATATGAAGAAATAAAAAAAAAATTGTTTTCCATGCATTGCATGCATCAATTACTTTCTGTGACAACCACATTAAGAAAAAATTAAAAGAAAAAATCATGTCATGCATATGGTGAAAAAATAAAAATACTCAATCTTCTTCATGCATCTTATGCATCAATTTCATTAACCTCTTGGATAAAAAAAGAAATAAAAAATAAAAATTCATTCATCTCATTTTTTTTTTATGCATCTCTCAAGAAAATTTGATAAAGAATAAACCATTACATGCATTTCATACATCTTTGGGTCAATATAAAAACAAATCATTCATCTCATACATTCAAAAAAACCGCATGTATTGCCATTGTTATAAAGAAAAAATCTCTTTTTTCATTCGATTCTCTAGTTAAAAACAAAAAACAAAAAGAAAAACAAAACATAAAGAGTTCATTTCATGCATCTCACGCATTAGTACTTGGCTCAAAAAAAAAATTTATCTTTTTATGCATCTCATATACTCATTTCTTCCTACGTTGAACATTTATTAAAAATAATTCATTCCATGCATTTCATGCATTATGCTCATTTCCTGGAGAAAAGTAAACCACTGCACTTTCAATAAAAAAGAATGACAACTAAACCTTGGATCATGAGGTGGAACTGGAGACAATATTTGCTCAAGTGGCCGAACAATGTAGGCACAACCTTTTGCCTAATCAGGGATATTTGGATGTCAATGTGAAGGATTTTATATAGTCCTACTGGAGTCAGGTAGCACATATTCACGCTTTTATGGAGCGATCTTTGAAAAATCATGCAAACTCAGGATAATAAGGCCCTGGCTAAGGAAGAAAGAAATCATGATAAGGACAGTCCCAATCAACTATGGAGAGTTCAAGATGAAGGCTATGCTAACATCATCAGAGATTCAATCCTAGTGATTGAAAAGAGCCAATACTTTGTGATCCCCATCTTGAGAATTTCTAAGTAACCAAGGCAAGATTTGTTTATCAGGGATTTACCATGACACAATGGTTATGTTGTATTCTATCATGAGATAATTGAACCATGTTCACTTTCTTGAAGCATTAATGTAATGGATTTGCATGCGTACCTTGTCTCATCCTTTCTTTATATCTTCATCTCCATAATGTTTCTCTCGTCATACTCATATATCATATTCCCTTTTTTTTTTCTTCCCCAAGTACCTTTTTTGGTTTGGTTAATAAGGCCCACTTTCTTGAAAGTTCTTTGTGGACAACAATGAAGCCCACATGTGCCCATACCTTTTCAAAAAAAAAAAAAAAGGAAAATAATACAAATAAAAGAGGAGTAAATAAATAAAACTTGGTGAGCACCATCTCTTTGTCTCTAAAATAAAGTTTTAAAAATAAATAAATAAACAATCATGATTTGAAATGAAGATTGGCCATTTTTTCTCTACCCTTAGCAAAATATCATCATTATCCCTTGTTACCCCTTTTGAGCCTGAAATTTTTCTTCAAAGAACCTTGGACAAGGATCACCACTAAACAAGGGGCAAGCAAGAAGGAAATGGTGATCATGAAGCATAACATTGAAAAAAAAAGAATTAAAAAAAAAAAGAAGAAGAAGAAGAAGAATAAAAAGAAGACAAAGAAAGAGGATATAAAAAAAAAACCTCATGTAAAACAAAAAAAAGGGGGGAAAGTTAGAGGAAAACAAATGTCCTTGGAAATCGAAAAGATCATGGATCCTGGGTCCTATTCAACCTTAAAACATTTGTTTGAGCCTTATATCCTTTTTTCATGACCCCCAACCATTAGCCACGTTACAAGCCTCAAAAGTCCACTCTGATCAATGAATGATTGCTACTTTTTCATCAACTTCATTTTGAGACAAAAAGTTTGTGCTCTTCTAGTTTTTAATTGATTGCTCCTCTAAAAAAAAAATCCAAAAAGAATGAAAAAAGAAAAAAGAAAGCCTGTTAGACTGAAAACCCTCATAGGCAGTCTAGGCAAAAGCTTGGGCAAGATCTACATGGGGCAAAACTTTGTTTTCAAGGGCCTTATTCTAGAGCATCTCCATTATTGGATGCCCTACACTGGGGCAACATCATTCTCAAGTTTTCCATATCAATTGCCCTACATTGGGGCAGTTTCATTATGGGAACCCTACACTGGGGTAAATTCATTCTCAAAGGTCTGTATCTGGGAAATTTTGTTCTTAAGCGCATACAAGCCCATTTCATTTTCACATGACTAATACTAAGGCAAAATTCTGGTAAGCAGAATCCCTTCTATCCAAAATCAAATCAAACCAAAATGGGACAATACTCTTTTGACCCCCACATCACCTTTTGCGGGTTTTACTTCACTCCTGTCCTTTTGAATACCATTTGAGTTATCAAACTTCCAACACCGAGCGAGAAGTTGCTCAGGCCATATGGTTTTTCCTGTCATACTTTTGAATCCATGCATGTTTGTTACATGATGCTTCAGGTAAGGTAAACATGGGTTCAATGATACAATTCAACCGTCTAATGGTAAATCTTTGATGAACAACTCTGGTCAGAAGAATTCTGAATACGAGGAAGAAAATGGCATCCTCAGTTGGCAATTCAAGCAAGAGCTTTGATCTTCACAAATAAAGGTGACAAAACTGTCCACGTCAAAAAAAAAAAGGAAAAATCAAAAGCAAAAAGAAAAAGAAAATAAAAAGTAAACAAAAAAGGCTCGCTAGACTGAAAACCTGAAAAGGCAGTCTGGGCAAAAGTTAGAGCGACCCGGTAGGTTGAAAACTCGCAAAGAGCGACCTACGCAAAAATTAGGGTCAAATACAAACAAAGTACAAGAAGTCTCCTCAAACTGATAAAACGGGGCAGTTTAAGAGGACAAGCCATGAAAAGCTCCCAACACATGAAGGCCGGGGCAAGTCACATCCTTGAAAGATTGACCAGGCAATCTCATCCAATTGGGATAATCATCACAAAGAAGCATATCTCAGGCAAGAAGTAAAACATCAGTTCAACAAATAAGTGACGATCGAAATCAAGGAGTCTCACTCCAGCTCATCCTCAATCTCGGCTGCAATAAAAAATCTAAGGAGTCAAGGATCAAATAGGTGTTTTCAAAAAATAAAAAATAAAAATCAGAGTTTTTTCATCATTGATAAAAAGCATATCGTGCATCACACATTAAAAAAATAAAAAATATATATAATCAAGGTCTGCATCACTCATCAAAAGCATCTCATGCATCAAAAAAAAAAAATTATAATCAAGGTCTGCATCACTCATCAAAAGCATCTCATGCATCAAACAGGAAAAAAAAATTTATAATCAAGGTCTGCATCACTCATAAAAAGCATCTCATACATTTTTTTTTTAAAAAAAATAAATTATCACAGTTTTCACCAATCATAAAAAAAAAAAATCATCTCTCATATCATACGTTGTCTTATCATTTCATGCATCAACAAAGTCAACATCACTTCCTGCATTTGTTCGACTTTCGCGGGCACAAGGCCCAAAAGTCATGTTATTGTTAGCTTTAGTAGGCATAGGGCCTCATAAGCTTTGCATTTGTTCGACTTTAGCTGGCACAGGGCCCCAAAAGTCATGTTATTGTTAGCTTTAGTAGGCATAGGGCCTCATAAGCTTTGCATTTGTTCGACTTTAGCGGGCACAGGGCCCCAAAAGTCATGTACTTGTTAGCTTTAGTAGGCATAGGGCCTTATAAGCTTTGCATTTGTTCGACTTTAGCGGGCACAGGGCCCAAAAGTCATGTTATTGTTAGCTTTAGTAGGCATAGGGCCTCATAAGCTTTGCATTTGTTCGACTTTAGCGGGCACAGGGCCCCAAAGTCATGTTACTGTTAGCTTTAGTAGGCATATGGCCTCATAAGCTTTGTTTTGTTCGACTTTAGCGGGCACAGGGCCTCAAAAGTCATGTTACTGTTAGCTTTAGTAGGCATAGGGCCTCATACTTTGTTTTGTTCGACTTTAACGGGCACAAGGCCCCTAAGCTTTGCTTTTGTTAGCTTTAGCAGACATGGGGTCTCTAAGCTTTCGTCTGTTTTAATGGGCATAGGGCCCATAAGCTTTGTCTTGTCAGCTTTAGCAGGGCATAGGGCCTCTTAAGTTTTGTTTTGTTGTAGTTTGGCTTTAGTGGGCACAGGGCCCCAAAAGTCATGTCTTGTCAGCTTTAGCAGGCATAGGGCCTCTTAAGTTTTGACTTTAGTGGGCACAGGGCCCTAAAAGTCATGTCTTGTCAGCTTTAGCAGGCATAGGGCCTCTTAAGTTTTGTTTTGTTGTAGTTTGACTTTAGTGGGCACAGGGCCCCAAAAGTCATGTCTTGTCAGCTTTAGCAGGCATAGGGCCTCTTAAGTTTTGTTTTGTTGTAGTTTGGCTTTACCGGGCGCAGGGCCCCAAAAGTCATGTCTTGTTAGCTTTAGCAGGCATAGGGCCTCGTAAGCTTCGTTTTGTTTAGCTTTAACGGGCACAGGGCTCATAAGCTATACCTTTATTGGCTCCTATAGGCATAGGACCACACAAGCTTTTTATCCTTTTGCTTTCAAGCTTCAGTGGATAACCGACTCCACAAGCTTTTTATCATTTTGCTTTCAAGCTTCAACGGATAACCGACTCCGCAAGCTTTTGATCCTTCCCTTCAAGCTTCAGCGGACAACCGACTCCGCAAGCTTTCAACTTTTCTTTCAAGCTTCAGTGGATAACCGACTCCACAAGCTTTTTACATTTTGTTGTCAAGCTTCAGTAGATAACCGACTCCACAAGCTTTTTATCCTTTTGCTTTCAAGCTTCAGCGGATAACCGACTCCGCAAGCTTTTGATCCTTCCCTTCAAGCTTCAGCGGACAACCGACTCCACAAGCTTTCAACTTTTCTTTCAAGCTTCAGTGGATAACCGACTCCACAAGCTTTTTATCCTTCTGCCGTCAAGCTTCAGCGGACAACCGACTCCGCAAGCTTTCAACTTTTCTTTCAAGCTTCAGTGGATAACCGATTCCACAAGCTTTTTATCCTTTTGCTTTCAAGCTTCAGCGGATAACCGACTCCGCAAGCTTTTGATCCTTCCCTTCAAGCTTCAGTGGACAACCGACTCCGCAAGCTTTAAATCTTTTCTTTCAAGCTTCAATGGACAACCGACTCCGCAAGCTTTCAACTTTTCTCCTCAAGCTTCAGTGGATAACCGACTCCACAAGCTTTTAATCATTTTTGCTTCAGCGGATAATCGACTCCGCAAGATTTTAAACTTTTTGTCAAGCTTCGACGGGCAATCCACCCCGTAAGCTCTTTTATCTTTCAGTTCGAGCTTCTAACGGGCAATCCACCCCGTAGGCTCTTTTATCTTTCAGTTCGAGCTTGTGACGGGCAATCCACCCCGTAAGCTCTTTTATCTTTCAGTTCGAGCTTCTGACGGGCAATCCACCCCGTAGGCTCTTTTATCTTTCAGTTCGAGCTTCGGACGGGCAATCCACCCCGTAGGCTCTTTTATCTTTCAGTTCGAGCTTCGGACGGGCAATCCACCCCGTAGGCTCTTTTATCTTCAGTTCGAGCTTCTGACGGGCAATCCACCCCGTAAGCTCTTTTATTTTTCAGTTCGAGCTTCTAACGGGCAATCCACCCCGTAGGCTCATTTATCTTCCTGTTCGAGCTTCAGACGGGCAATCCAACCCGTAAGCTCTTTTATCTTTCAGTTCGAGCTTCAGACGGGCAATCCACCCCGTGAGCTCTTTTATCTTTCAGTTCGATCTTCAGACGGGCAATCCAACCCGTAAGCTCTTTTATCTTTATGCTCGAGCTTCAGACGGGCAATCCACCCCGTAAGCTCTTTTCTCTTTCTGTTTAAGCTCGGCAGACGATCCACCCGACAAGCTTTTATGTGTAAACCCAATGGGCAATCCAATCCACTGGTCCTTTACAGGAAATCATTTTGTAGTCACAGGTCTTTTCTGTTTGTCAATGTACCCCGAACAAAATTGGAGTTCATGTCTTTACTCGTTTCTTATAACGATAATAGGTTAACTACGGTTACATCTACTATCGAATAAGAAACAAGTAAAGAGGGCAGCATTGTGAACACCTAATTTTGTCCGAGTATTTTCTCCTCTTATTATTATTATTATTATTGAAAAAAAATCTGCAGAGAAAACTTAAAAAATTTTCCATCATTTGGCCCATGTCCTTTAGCCCAGCCCACTTACATAATCTCATCTCAAATAAATAAAAAGGCTCACTTCTTTTATTAAAAAATAAAATATATTAGAGGAACAGATTGTTTGAAGGCAGCCAAGGAGTAAAAGCCAAAAGTTTTAATGCACATGAGGAGGAAAAACAAGTTAACCTTCACCAAAATGTTGAGTTTGAAAATGAAGCATGAAAATGGAAAATTTGCCTTCTGAGCAAATGCAGAAAGCTCAATGGAGATTTAACACAAAGAATGAAAATCTGCAATCTTGAGGAGAGTATAACAAGCATCAGAGGCAAAACAAAGAAAGTGGAAAACGACTTGGCTCTGCAACTAAGACTGGCTTTGGGGACTTGATTCTTGGTTTCATATGCCCCTGTTGGTGATTATAAGAGGCAGCGAAAATCAGTGGAAAAGGGGGGGGGGGCCAGCAAAAAAACTCATCTCTTTCTTCCTACAGTACGCCCCTCCCCTGAC
The DNA here is from genome assembly GCA_030762895.1 of Sophora flavescens. Lineage (NCBI taxonomy): Eukaryota > Viridiplantae > Streptophyta > Magnoliopsida > Fabales > Fabaceae > Sophora > Sophora flavescens. The sequence continues at coordinate 106,562,475 of CM061068.1, forward strand.
CTTTTTTCTTTCTCTTTCTCTTTTCTTCTTCCTCTCTTTCTCACGTCCCAGACTTCCTTTTTTTTCTTTTTTCTTTCATCTTAACATCATCTTCTCCTCCCATCCTTCATCTTCTTCAACAACCCAACAATAACAAAAAAAAAAAAAACAGAAAAAGCCCCACACTTCACATCTCTTTCTTCCTCTTAACTTCATCTTCATCCCTCTCACCTCACATCATTCCTCATCTCTAACCCACACATCTCCTTCTTCCTCATGTCTTCTTCTTCTTCCTCCAAACAAACCAGCCTCCCACTCACTCCCAAAACACACACCCTTTCTTCACCTTCACCATTAAAATTCCAGAATCCATCATACCACAGTATCTTATCACCCTACCACCCATAATCATCAACGACAAACAAAGAGAAAAGAGAGAAACAGAGCAAACACCATCAACAACACCCATTCGACTACCAGTGAAATCCACACGTCCATACCCTCTTCACTGTGTCACGGCCATCACCACACCACCTTCGTCCCTTCCTCCCATCTGCACGACTTCGCGTTTGTCTTCATCCCGGAGCCATTCGATCTGTCCCCTGCTCCACCACCGTACAAAACCAGTCACAGGACCACCACGTCTCTGCCTGGCACCGTCCTCCGCCGTCGCTTCCCCTCCGGATCCACCCAGAACCGCGACGCTGCCCTTGTTTCATCACCCCATCACCGCCTCAAGTCTGGATCTGGAGCCAGCAACAAGGCCGAGTCCCTCCTCTTCCTGTTCGGACCAATCGCCGTCGTTCCGCTGTGGTAGTTGCAGATCCCATTCCACCGTGCTCAGCCGTGCCATGCACGAGCCACCGCCGCGGAGCTCTCCAGACGCTGCTCCGCAACGCTTCCGCCAGCCATTCTTCCTCACTGCAGTCGTTCTTTCCTTCTTCGCTTTTGGTGGGAGGGTAACAGTGACGAAGTTTTTTAAAACTTCTCTCTTCTGATTAGTCTCTTTATTTGTTCAGTTTTACTTTCTTATTTTTTGGTTTTTTATTTTCTTATTTATTTTCTCTTTTATCATTTGAATTTGGACCTCTTTTGTTGGACTCATAATACGTGGGTCATATCAATTTTTTTTTTGCCACCTTTTTTCAATTAAAAAATAACAAAAAAAAACAATTTTTTTTCTTCTAATCATGGGCTTTCCAGAGTTGGGTCGAATTTGTATTCATGTCTCATTAAGATAAACGCATCTTCAAAAGAATATAAAAAAATATATATATCTTTTGCATTCACGCAACAATCTACGACGTTGATGTATGAATTTTCATCCTCAAGTGTCGTATGAATTGTAAGGGTTTATCGTATAGCACTGCTATCTTGGACTCTATGCAAAAGTGAATTTATTTTGAAATAAAATCCTTTAAAAATAAAAATAAAATCAAAACAAAAAAAATCAAAATCTTTATCAAAATTAAAATCAACCAACCACTCATATCTTTTTCAAAAGAACTACGTGGCTTTGAGTTTCCCATCGCACCCGGGAATACATAGGAGCAAGATAAATCGTCTTGTCGGGCCAAAACTAAATTTTTCTTTTTTTGTGTCTCTTTTTATGTTAAAATAATTAATCAAAATAATTAAACTTGTATCTTTCCGGGGATGCTCTATGGACACGGTGCCATGTTTAATCCCTTAGATTTGAGGTTGCCTTGTGGACTCAGGTGCCATGTTCAATCTCATTTAGTTTTTATAAACCATAAAGTTAAAAATATAAAAAATTAATAAAAATTTAAAATATTACAAATTAAAAAATTTCTCTCTTGTAAATAATTTTGGGGTAAAATAAATATTTAAAAGGTTACTAAAATGTTTTTGCACAATTAACTTGAGGTACCGTTTTTAAACGGGCGATGTGGGGTGCTAACACCTTCCCTACTCGTAACCGACTCCCGAATCCAAATCTCTATCTTTTTTTTAGGACCAGTTCACCTTTAAATAATTGGGTTTTCTAAGATTTTCCCCATAAAAATCTTAGTGCGACTCCTATGTTTTTATCCATCTTTCCGCGCCTCCCGGACGGGACGGTCGCGACACTTCTTTCCTTTTTTTTTTTTAAGTTCATTTAAGAATTCAATATTAGGCATTAAATGTCTTATCTTTATGAACTTATTATTTTAGAGGGCGTTTTGCTTTTGGTCATTGGTTAGGGTATCCCCATAAACATGGTTGTGAGTTACTGGTAATATAGTTTTCTGACATTTGTACCATTCAAGTATGTGAATTAATTTTGCAAATAAATTGAATGAAAGTATAATTCGATAATTATAAAATGATAGTAGCAAATTATATTTAAATTTAAATGAATTTGAATTAAAAATTCCAAATAAGAACCAGACTTGTGTATTAATAAAATATTGTATCACACTCTGAATTTTGATCAGTAGATGCCCGACGAAAGTTTGATCCAAATAATTTTTTTTTACTACTGTAATAATTGATGAATATTTATTGGTGTAAATTGTTATTGCTATTATTTTTTTATGGCTCCTGTGATATTATTTGTTACTCATTATTACGAGATTTTTTTTATTGCATCTTGTTACTTTAAATAGATACTTTATTATTAATGTTATCGTTACTCCTTATACTTATAATATAATTTTTTTAGCATTAGCGTTCAATTTTTTATTGGGGTTTTACCAACCTCTCTTGCATTTGACTTTTTTGGAGTCGTTTTCTATAGTATATTTATTTCAATGTTATAAATCATTAGCATCAGCAATGAGTGCATCTGCTAGATTCCCATTCATGCTCAACAACGAGGCGCCACTGCAAAGGCGCCATCTGCAGTTGCGCCTCTCTTTCATATATTTTTTTTAAGTGGTAAGCGCCATCTGTTGTAACGTTTTTTACCTGTCAGATTGAAAATAAAATAAAATATGTCACGTGTCCAAAATAACCCCGATTAATAAATAGTTTCAAAATAACCCTAAACTGATAAATAGTTTCTAACAGGAACCCAGTTTCATCAAAAACTCACCCTATGCTCGTCACAAATTGCCTCCAAATATTGACGGCCTAGCCGTAGGTAACTATATGTTTTTTTAGTTAATAATTTATTTATTAATTAATGTTTTAATTTGAATATTATAATCAAATTATAATTATATTATTATATTTAACTATTATAAGTATATTATGATGATTAAATATTATTTAATTATTGATTATATAATTATATTTAAATATCAATTAATTAAATAAATATTACTGATAAATAAAATAACGATAAAATAAATTAAATATATATATATCGGAAATGATAAGTAAAATTAAATTGAAATTAAATATAACAATGTCTATTGTGAATATTATTTAGGAACCTTTTACTCTCTCACTTGGATGGGGCAACGAAAGAGAGACAAGAGAATAAACTAGAAGAAAATAATGGATGCTTTTATACAAAAAAAAAAAAAATATTTACATTCAGCCAAGATATATAGTTTGTTCTTTTGATAAGGATCAAAATGTTCAAGATTTAGGTTTGACTTTAACGGTCTAAATTTTTTAAATATAAATAATGTTTTAAATATTACTCTAAGTTATTGTTAAATGATAAGATTCCTCTAAAATAAGTTAATTTATTTTTAAAGTAAAAAAATAAGAGTGCATTTCCTATTGATCTAGCAAAGCATATTAAGAGATATCGACTCATTAATAGAGGTGGACGCACGTTGCCCCCCGTGGCAAGTGTACCCACTCAATGGAAAAAATTTTAAATAAAAAATTGTCATCAAATAAGCAATAAATATTATTATATTTTTTTAAAAATAGATTACTCCTACTGACTCATGGTCCTAGATCCATCACTGCTCATTAAATAATTTAATAGTTGATATATACTTACTCCTTTTACAAACTAACTAACTAACTTTAAAGGGACATTTCTCATTATCAAATACAATACTTTAACTTTTATTCTAAATAATAATTACTCTAAGTTAGGGTATGTTTGGAATGAAGGGATGTGATGGTTAGTAAATAGTAATGGAGTGAGATGGTAAAGATGCACTGATCCATTTTTTGAGAGTTTTTTAAATAATAGAGTGAAATGGTTGGGGATGAGAAGTCAAACTACTCCAAACTGTGACACTCAGGGCTGACGAGGGCGATGAGTGGTCGTCGGTGCAAGAAGGTATAGACAAGGAGTGGCTCCTGGCAGGCTTCTAGGCGGTGGGACACATGAATGAACCGATTACACACCGGAATGAGAGGAATCCTGAGACTGCATAGGTATGGGACTATACAGTTGAGGAAGGCTTATATGAATTGATTAGTACTACCTATAGTAACAAGATACATCATCTTTTCGGTAGCCCATCACTTAAGAACTCCACAGTTAAACGTGCTTGGCTTGGAGCAATTTTGGGATGGATGACCTCTTGTGAAGTTTTTCCATGAAGCGTTTGAGTGAGGACAAAGCACGCTGAAAAGACCCATGTTGGTTTGTGGGGACGGCGGGGAGTGGTCGTCGGTGCAAGAAGGCACATACAAGGAGCGGCTCCTGGCAGGCTTCTAGGCGGAGGGACACATGAATGAATCGATTACACACCAGAATGAGAGGAATCCACGAGGCGTATAGGTATGGAACTATACAGTTGAGGAATGCTTATATGAATTGATTGTTACTACCTATACTAACAAGATGCATTTTCTTTTCGGTAGCTCATCACTTAAGAACTCCACAGTTAAACGTGCTTGGCTTGGAGCAATTCTGTGATGGGTGACCTCCTGTGAAGTTTTTTAAGGAAGCGTTTGAGTGAGTACAAAGCACGCTGAAAAGATCCGTTTGGTTTGTAGGGACAGTCGTTAATCCATAAAGCAGCCGGGGATGTTACAAATGGTATCAGAGCGACACCTCTCCTAGTGCGGTGTGGTTCTGGGACGAATCAAGCTGAAGCTGGTGGGCATGTGACACCCAGGACTGACAAGGGCGGGGAGTGGTCGTTGGTGCAAGAAGGCACGGATAAGGAGCGGCTCCTGGAAGGCTTCTAGGCGCGCACATGAATGAACCGATTACACACCGAAATGAGTGGAATCCTGAGACTGTATAGGTATGGAACTATACAGTTGAGGAAGACTTATATGAATTGATTGGTGCTACCTATACTAACAAGATGCATCTTCTTTTCGGTAGCCCATCACTTAAGAACTCCACAGTTAAACGTGCTTGGCTTGGAGCAATTCTGGGATGGGTGACCTCCTGTGAAGTTTTTCAAGGAAGCGTTTGAGTGAGGACAAAGCACGCTGAAAAGACCCGTGTTGGTTTTTGGGGACAGTCGTCAATCTATAAAGCAGCCATAGATGTTACACAAACAATCAAAAACCTCTGTTTTTCATACCCTCCAATTTGGGGAGTTTGGGAAGGAACACTTCTCTCTCTTTTACTTTTAAATAGAACTTTACAATTTTAACCATTCTAAATAAAACATTGTTATGAACAATGAAAAATAAAAAAAGGGTACTATTGAAAATAAAATTTATAATTCACTACACTCCATTACTTACCATTGTGATTTCCAAACAATGAAGTGAAATGTCCCTCAATTCCTTCATAAAACTCCCAAACAATGGTGTGGTTACCACTTCACTCTACTCCAGTTTAAACCACTTCATTACTAACAATTTTACTTCATCCTCTCCACAACTCCCAATCATAACCTTTAAGAATTACCGAGGTACGTTTCTAACCCATACTACAAATGAGCATGGTTCAAAATATTTTAACTAAAGAATTACGGCAGTCAATACTACAAATGAGCATGGTTCAAAGTATCTTCTCTTCAGTTGATGTTATGTATCAAAAAGAAATTCCACATTCGTGTTGTTTGTAATTAATACTGGGATATAAGGTGAAATCCACAAAAAGTGGACTTAAGTGGTTTATTATTTTGGTGATAAGAAATTAATAATTAAAATACTCATCACTAATTGTCCACGGTGCCTGAACGTAATCATTCACCAGAAGAGGTACAATGTGCGGATCTAATAGCTGCGATGTTGCTCTCTCTGATTTGATGCTAGATTTGAGCTTTATACATTATCTGCTTATTAGTGGTGGACTTGTTGAGTGAGCTTATTTGATTGCACCGTTTTTTGTTTTTGTCGTTACTTCCCTGCTTTTGAACTTGAAACCCAATGATGACTCACGATCTTAATCACAAATTGATGTACATCTCAAATTAATGTTTTAAAAAAGATCCAATAAAAAAAACTGAAAAGAAGAGTGGTTTAAGATTGAATTTATTCAACCGGTTTAATCGGTGTTCAAATCGATTTAATTTATAAATACACATAAATAAAGATATCAATCAACAAGTCAAATAATTCAAACTTTCATACTAGGTCTAAAATTGTTCGATAACGAAAAAAAGCACACAATAACAAACCCAAGTTACATTTAAAAAAAAAATAGATTTCTAAGAAAAAGATTCAACTTCATACTAACACCCCAAAGGCGAGATATCCCATGTAAAGAAGGCCAAGTATTGTAAAGGTTTATCAAGCTCGGGTTGTTGGAAGCTTGTTTGTTAGTGAAAAATACCATAAATGGATTGTGAGATCTCGACGTAGATCATCAGGGTGGCTAAATCAGGATAAACAATTGTATCTTATTCATCCCTTCATTTTTACATTTTGATTGTCTTGTGTTTCAATTTACAAAAAGTGTGAAAAAAATTGTAAATAAAAAATCACCCCCTCTTGAGATTGAAGTCATTTTGTAATATGTGAATGCTTTGTTGCACATTTTTCTTATAAGTATATATTTTGTGAAATGGGAAATAGTTTAGCTGATATTTGACTTGTTCAAATTGGTTCAACCCAGTTCTCACCATCGAATTTTGATTTATTTTCATCGATTTTGGACCAGTTTGATCGATTCTTGACCATTTCTCATTGTTTTTGAAACTAGTCGATTTTTTGAGTTGAACGGATCAGACATCCGACCCGTTCCAAGTCCAACCAGTTGAACGGGCCGAACCGAATCGATTTTCAAAATTATGGTAATAACAATGAGCTTTTTACTAGTCCATGGTGACAATTACAACAAGGGTATTACTCATATCACTTCATAATCTTCGATAACTATCCATAAATGTCATTTACCGATGGTGTGAGATATGCCAGAATATTAGAATCCTTCCTTGTTTTATCTCCTGCTTGGAGGGGCAAAGAGAAATGGTGACAACAGAATAAGGATCCTTAGAAGATAAAAATGAAAATGCTTTTGTATTATTAAATAAAATCTACATTCGTGTTGTTACTTATTGGTATATGCGGTCTTTGAAAAGGTGCTGAAACCCACTAAGCGTGGTCTTAGTGGTTTCTCTCTTTTGGCAATAACATCAATTGGAATGACAATCATTAATTGTCCGCGGTGCGTGAACATAATCATTCACCAAAAGAGGTAGAAAATTCGAATCTATAGCTGCAATGTCACTCCTTCTGATGCTAAATTTGAGGTTTAAAAAACAATCCATGGTCCCTCAGCAATAGTGGCCTGGCTTGATTAGCTTATTTGACCACACCCATTTTTGTCGTTACTTGTTTCTTTTGAACTTGAAGAATGCTATAGCTAATTGTGATCTGCACCTTTTGCTGACTCGGGATCTTTATCACAAAATTAATTTTATCAACGTATCGAACTTTATTAAAATAAATGCCACTTAGTCTAAACAACATTATCTACATCCAAATGTTTTTGGAGGAGATGATACAAGTCACATTTATTTTAAACAGTGTTCTCGAGTTTGAATATGAGATTTGAGAATGTAGTAGTATTGAAACTCTTGAGGAAAAACTTTATCACCTTTATATTCCTATCTGACTCGAGAAATTAATCTATGCAAGTACGTGCGAAGGATTCCTAAGGAAGCTAAAAAAACCATTATCTAAAAGGAACTCTACTACCATTTTCTACAAATTCAAACTTTTTAACATTTTGGGAGAGATTAAACAAATATCTGAGAGTTGGAAAAAAAAATTTAAATTCTAATCGAATAAAGATGATTTTTTCAGAAATAGATTTAAACTTCTTATTTTTAGATTCACATGATTTTTTCACGGGTTTAGTATATATTCACCCATGCTTGTTTTCTTTATTTTTATTTATTATTAATAATATTCTGGATGTGCTGCAAATGATGGGTGGGGTTGATATGTCAATCTAGTTGGGATGTATTCTCTCATTGTGATGTCTTTGTATATCTTGTTTGCTTAAAAAAAATAATAAATGACAGGGGCGGCGCTAAAGCATAAAATTATAAAAGCTTTGTTTTTGTTTCCACGTTTTTTTCACGATATGTGAGCTATATGAATATTTTCAAACGAATCTGTGAATGTTGAAATGAATGTTCTAATTCAATTGCATTATAGAATTTGTCTATATACAAGCTGGGAAGTCAGCAAACAACTAACTTTTCCTCCGCTACTCAACTGCAGCCACTACTTTAAAAAAAACAACTACTAAAGAATAAACCACACACCACCACTTTTAAGTTTATAAAAATAAAAAATTCAAACTTGACTATAAATTATACTCTACCCCATTTGATTTCTATAAACTAAAAAAAAATGTTTTTAAAGAATAATCTTATACATTCTTGTTTACAGAATAAAATTGATTTTTTTTTTAAATTTGAAAAATGAAATATATAATTTAAAAATATTATAAAAAGAGCACAATTCATACAAGTAAGTGTATTTTTTCATTCAATTATATATTTATTTTATAAAAATACTTTAAGAAATGATGGATGTAAAACATGTATCTATTATGTGAAAGACGAAAATTTCATTATATTCTTGGTTTTTAGTCATTTTGCTCAACTACTTCAAAAAATATAATGTTTTCTATATTTTATCTATAAAAAAATATGAATTATGATAATAATTGTTATTGATAAACATGATACAAATGACATTTAAACAAGCATATATATTTGAGTGTAAGACTAAATATAAGTTTGTCAAATTATGACATGAAAAGTAAATGATATGATATTTGTTTAGAAATTGTTTAACTAAAATGGCCCAAAGAAAAGAAGCAAGAATACAATAAAAAATATTTTCACATAAAAAATAAACGTTTAATACCCATCATTTATTAGAATGTATAATAAAAAATCATTTATTTGAGCAAAGTAAACATATATAATGGATTGGAAAAATACATACTCATAAGAATTATATTTTTTATAAGATTTTCAAATTGTACATTTTATTTTTCAAATTAAAAAAAAATATTTTGAAAATAAGAAAGTATAAGATTAATTTTTAAAAACCTATTTTAAGGTATAAATATCGAACAACTAATTATAAATAAATTTTTTATTTTTTAAGTAACATATTAACGGTTTAAGTAATGGTTAGTCAAAACCACAACCACTACTAGAAAACTTGAATTTTCGGACGGAAATGTTTCCGTCTGAAATTTTTCGAAAATTTCGGATGGATTTCATACGGATTGTGTTATTTTTTATATTTTCCTTGATTCGTCTGAAATACGTCCGAAATTTCGGACGGATTTCACACGGATTGCGTTATTTTTTATATCTTCATTGATCCATCTGAAATCCGTCCGAAAATTTTGGACGGATTTCACACGGATTGTGTTATTTTTTATATTTTCCTTGATTTATCTTACATCCGTCTGAAATCCGTCCGAAAATTTAGGACGGATTTCACACGGATTTGTTATTTTTTATATTTTCCTTAATTTATCTTACATCCGTTTGAAATCCGTCCGAAATTTTCGGACGGATTTCACACGGATTGTGTTATTTTTTATATTTCTTACATCCGTCCGAAATCCATCCGAAAATTTCGGACGGATTTCACACGGAATTTGTTATTTTTTATATTTTCCTTGATTTATCTTACATCCGTCTGAAATCCGTCCAAAAATTTCGGACGGATTTCACACGGATTGTGTTATCTTTTATATTTCTTACATCTGTCTGAAATCCGTCCGAAAATTTCGGACGGATTTCACACGGAATTTGTTATTTTTTATATTTTCCTTGATTTATCTTACATCCGTCTAAAATCATTCCAAAAATTTCGGACGGATTTCACACGGATTGTGTTATTTTTTTTATATTTCTTACATACGTCTGAAATCCGTCCGAAAATTTCGGACGGATTTCACACGGAATTTGTTATTTTTTATATTTTCCTTGATTTATCTTACATCCGTCTGAAATCCGTCCGAAAATTTCGGACGGATTTCACACAGATTGTGTCATTTTTTTATATTTCTTACATCCGTCTGAAATTCGTCCGAAAATTTCGGACGGATTTTATATTTCTTACATCCGTCTGAAATCCGTCCGAAAATTTCGGACGGATTTCACACGGAATTTGTTATTTTTTATATTTTCCTTGAAAAAGGATTAAATAACTTATCTTATAAATATGATTAAAATATTTGATCTTAATAAATTTAAAAGTAAACAAGATTTATGAAAAAAATTAAAAACATATTTAGACTAATAAAATGAAATCAATCCCTATTAAAGCATTCCGTATCGGTTTAGTTTGAGTAATTAAATTACTCTTTTCAAATTATTTTATTGGGTGCGTTAGACCGACTTATTTCAGTGAATGCACGCTTACTAGACAATAATTTACATTATTGTCACTATTATTACCAGTACAGAAAAATGTTTTAAATAATATGATTAAGAGAAAAACATTTTCATATTTTCATTCAATTTAATTTTAGATTTGAAAATAAACTAGTTTGACATCAATCAGAGATTAAATTTTGGACCGAATATTTTTTTAGTTGATCAGTTCAATTATTAATCTTTGCTCTAATTTGAATTTCGAAATCATATATTTATCAATCTTTATTTTTAGATTCCAAAAAGTAAAAACATGTTTATTTTAGACTTAATATTTATCACTCATTTTGTACTTACTAATACAAAAAAATCAGATTTTTCTGTCTCCTATTTCTATCTAAAACCCGTAACCCCCTCCCCCTCACTTTCTTCTTTTCTTTCTCTGCTATCTTCTTCTTCCTTATCAAACCCATTTCTTCTCTTCATCCCATCTTTCTCCACCTTCACCCAACCACCTCCTAGTACCTCAGCTGCACGCCACCATCCGGAGGGGCACCGACCATCCGCGCGCGCTGCCCTGGGAACGCCCTCCGACAGCCACGCGACGAGGAGGAAAACGCCAACACGCGTCTGGTGGCTCAGCTCGTCTCTCCGCCTCTCTCCGTCGCGGTACACTGCTCTGACCGTCGTCCATAGTGGTTTCCACCATGGTTGTGTTGTTAAAGCTTCCTTCTCTCCTTCTATGAAGCTCATCTTCTTTGTTTGGCTCATGGGTGCTTCAAAACGTTGTTGCCGCTGTCTCCGCCATAACTCCGCCGCACCGGACCTCTAAAACAGCCACCACGTTCCTCTTCCTTCACCTTGGGTAAGTGTTTACCCCTAATTTCTTCTAGTTTCAAAAAGCCCCAAATCAATTGCAAACCCTAACCCTATCCTTTTAATTTCAGATTTTAAGCTTAAAATTAAACCTTGTTTTATGAAATTGGGACTGTGAATTAATGTTTCCCTAAACCAATTTCATTATTCTTTAGTTAAAATGAGTTTTCCCCAAATTGTATTTAGGAGCCCTAAACCCCAATTTGATTTTACACTTATGGTTAATTATTTTATTTGAATGTTTAAGTTTATTTTGTTACGTGGTTTAGTTTGAGTAATTAAATTACTCTCTTCAAATTATTTTATTGGGTACGTTAGCGCTGACTTATTTCAGTGAATGCACGCTTACTAGACAATAATTTATGTTATTGTCACTATTATTACCAGTACAGAAAAATGTTTTAAATAATGTGATTTAGAGAAAAGCATTTTCACATTTTCATTCTATTTAATTTTAGATTTGAAAATAAACTGGTTTGACAACAATCGGAGATTAAATTTTGGACCGAGTATTTTCTTAGTTAATCAGTTCAACTATTAATCTTTACTCTAAATTGAATTTTGAAATCATATATTTATCAATCTTTATTTTTAGATTCAAAAACTAAAAACATATTTATTTTTAGCCTTAATATTTTATCACTCATTTTTGTACCTATCACTAAATGTTAAGTTTAAAACACAAAAACTCTCTCCTTCCCCCCATCAGACCCGTAAACCCCTCTTTTCTCTTTCATTCTTTCTTTCTCTTTCTTCTTCTTTCTCCTTCCTTCTCTGCTGCTACTTTCTCTTCGTCCCTTCAACCTAATCTTCTTCCTCCTTACTCTCACCATAGCAATGCCGCCCACACCACCTGGAAGCTCGTCGGCCGCCGCTCAACTTAGGGAGGAGAAGACGCGATGGCGCCACCGCCTGCACGTGTTGTTGCCGCGTGAAATCGCGTCCGCCGTCGCGCGATCATCGCTCCACCGCGGTAAGCACCGCGCGCCACCGCCTCCATGGTGGTTACCACAATGTGAGTCATCTTAATCTCTTCCTTCTTCCTTGGTCTTACTCTATCTCTCTTGTTGGAACAGAACCATCACGAACCGCCACTGCCGTCGCGTCGCCGCCGTCCGCCGCCGCGTCGCCGCAGTCCGCCGCCGCGTCGCCGCATCACAGCACCACCACAACTTCTTCTTCTTCCTTGGGTGAGTCAAAACCCTCTCTTGTGTCTCAGATTCAAAACCCCTAAATTGATTTTGAAACCCTAACCCTAACCCTTTGATTTCAGATTTTAATCTTAAAGAATAAACATTGTTTTATGAAATTGGGACTGTGAATTAGTGTTTCCCTAAACCAATTTCATTATTCTTTAGTTAAAATGAGTTTTCCCCAAATTGTATTTAGGAGCCATAAACCTAATTTGATTTTATTTGAAGTTGGTTATGTTTTTGTGAAATTAATTATGATTTAGTGCAATTAGGACTCTTAGTTGATGATTCCCAAGTTCTCTTTCATGATCCTTTAATCAAAACAAAGTTTCCTCAAAGGGTATTGTGAAGCGTAATCTCCAAACATGACTTTCTTTGAAAATAACCTTGTTTGATAATAAGATTAAGTGTTTAGATCAAATTAGAATGTGTGTTTGGTCATGCGTAATTGATTTCTTGATTTTTGATTGTTGCGCGTTGTTTGATTCCCTCTCTGAGACGTTTGACACGGCTATGCTTGCTTGATGGAGTAGATAATTACACTCTTGGAGCTAACGTGAGCATTAAGACGATGATCCTTTACTTGTCTTCAAAGGTAAGGGGGGCTTGCCTAGGGATATTCAATAACTATATGCATGTGTGTATGTGTGTAATTGAGTGTTGTGAATATTATTGTGATATTGAGCCAATACTTGAATAAAAATCCTAATTCTTCTTTGTTTATTTTCAATTGCATGTAACGAGTGTTGCAATAACTCATGGACTGATGCAAGATCTAGGAAAACATATGTCCTGTTTGATGGGTGGATGGGTGGAGTTTCCAAGTTTCTTCTTTCATTTTGTTTGCTAATTGCTATTCTATGCAGAGAGAGAAAGTGAGAATGAGTTAGAGAGAGAGATAGGAATAAGAAAAACAAAGGAGGGTTATTGAAGTTTGAAGATAGGTGTTGCAAAAAAATAAAATAAAACAAAAGGAAAGGGATATAAATGAAATGAAAATGGGATGATGTTGTTTCTCTGCTAATGCTGTACATGTAGCAGTTTTTGGCTGGTTGCAACCTCCTTATTTTTAGGCTTTGTTGTTTCACTTTATTTTGCTTTTAGTTTTTGGCATCTAGCTTTTAGTTCTTTATTTTGCTTTTAGCTTTTAGTTCTTGATATCTGATTTCTGTTGAATGTTCATTTGCGCAGATTGAAAAGCCCTTGCAAAGACATGGAGGCAGGCTTGAGCACAATGAGACTTATTGTGGTTCCTGTTTGCACCTGAAAAGTTAAAGGACCATATAGATGTTTAAATACAGTTTTTGAGATTTCATCCTTCTTTGATCAATTGTGTTTCTAAACCCCAATTTTTTACTTCCATTAAGTGTTTAAATACAGTTTTTGAGATGTTGTTCTTGATCCTCTTTTATATATAGGTCCGCATTGGGCAATACCTAAATGGGATTTATATACTATTGTTTGTACTTGTTAGCCGTCCATTGTCTGTAGCTTGTTCTAAGGCTAAGTTGATGTTTGATGCTAAAGCATAATAGTAGTATGTTTTTCAAAAATGTTTGATGTTTGATGATTCTTATCCCCTTTGGACATAGGGCTTTTCAAAAATCATCCATAGAATGCACGTCACGGCCGATATGGGCATCACGGCCTGGCCGTGACAGCTTCTACCTTGAACGTTGCTTCACTAAATGGTCTGTCACGGCCGTGATGGGTATCACGGCCTGGCCGTGACAGATTCTGCCTAGAAGGGGTCTGGCTCAGTTGACATGTCACGACCGTGACAGATTCTGACTTTTCATTCTTCCGTGGGAAATCCGTCCCAAATCCGTTGGAAAACAAAAATAAATCCGTCCGAACAATAACCAACAAAATCACAACATCCGTCCCAAATCCGTTGGAAAACAAAAATAAATCTGTCCGAAATCCGTCCGAACAATAACCAAAATCCGGATTTCCACGTTGTCCATATTCCGTCCGCAATCTGTCTGTAAATATTTTCGGACAGAATTTGGGACGGATTTTATAATTTCCAACGAGGCTTTTTCAGACGGGTGCCATTCCGTCCGAAATCCGTCCGAAATGAATTATCCGTCCGAAATCCATCCGAAATTTGTCCAATTTTCGTCCGAAATCCGTCTGAAAATATGTCCGAAAAAGATGGATTTGTAGTAGTGAAATTGGTTAGAGGTGTAATTTATGGTGATGTTTGGGGTTTGCTATATTTTGATAAACTTTAAGGTGGTGAGTGTAATTTACTCAAAACTAAATCAGCAATGGAAAAAATCCGTCGCTAATCTATTTAGTGATGGAATCAATAACGACAATAGATTCATCGTAAAAAGTGGTGTTGCTAAACTTTAATGAAAGAATTTATGATTTGTCACAATTAGCAATGAATATTGTTCGTCACTAACAAAGAAAATTTCATCACTGAAAATATCAAATGTGATGAAAAAATTTAACAATAGATTTTTCTGCAATGGAACACGTCGGTTCTTGATTTCATCACAAAAGTGGTTCTTGATTCCATCACAAAAGTAAAAGGAAAAATTTAACGATGAAATCAATGACATATTATTTGGCGATGGAATGAATTCATCATTGATTTCGTCACAAAAGTAAAAAAAATAATAATCTAACGACAGAATCAATCACATTGTATAGCCGTCATTAATTCCGTCACAGAAGTAAAAGAATAACTTTAATGATGGAATCTACAATGGAATGTTTAGTGAATTAATGAAGTTGTCGCTGGATAACAAAATGTCAAATATCATAAATCATAACTTGATCCATCACTAATTCTGTTGGTGGTAGCTTTAGATGTGGTTCCATCATAAATTTCCGTCAGCAATTCCTCAAATTTTTTTAGTGTGTAGCTAACCTAACAACTAAGAGAACTAACTCTGATCCTATCATGAATAGTTATGATATCATTTTTCAAGTTACATCTGTGTTGTTTAATACCCCCTACAAGCTGAAGAGCATTTGTTGAGTACTGCCAACTTGGAGAAAATGCAAATAAATGGCAAAGGATCTAGTGCTTTACTCAAAAATCTCTTTGAGATGATCAATAATGGAGATAGGAAAAGATGGAAGAGGTGAGCTTGAAGCTTCTTATGAGCAATATGTCAATATATGTCCATGCGTTTAGTTTGTTAATGAAAACTGATATTAGAAGCTATGTGGCATGCAGATTGACTGTCACAATACAGTAAGGCAGACAAAGTAAATGGCACTTAATGGTCCTGCAACGGGCTTAAGCATTGTTGTTGGATACTCCAATCACAACTCGTGAATCACAATGAAGTAACATGGTTGGTGTTGGTCTTCCCCATTTAATGGCGCATCTATATATCATCAAGTTCCTCAACCATTTCGATTCTTGCTCTCATCATTACATGAAACTCAATTTGCATCGCACAATACTTCTAACACAACATAAATATAAATAAAATGTAAATCCCAATCAATAGTACCTTTTAAATAATTTAAGTAAATGATGAACATTACAATGTTCACCACTTTGGATAATGAGTATATTGACACAATCTATTGACATCATATGTTATATCACAGGGAATATAATTAACACTACCTATTATTTTTGCATACTCAGACTGAGAAAATATACTTGCTTCAGTAGTGTTTTGTCTATGCTAGAATCATACAATGTTTCCCAGGGAAATAAATCCCTAGGAAAATTTGACAATCCCCACGACTAAGGCCCTTGCAAACCTCTCGCATGATTTCCCACGGATTGAACCGTGTCAAACCAACACGGCATTTCCCACGAATGACACCATCGCAAAATGAAACCGTTTCCCACGGATGTCCCTATCGCAAACAAGGGCGGCGTTTCCCACTGGCTGAGCCATTGGAAAGTGGTATTAACCACTGCACGACGTCTTCTCCCCGTCACTCGCGTTCGACTTACCTCACCATCGCGCCCCAAACAGTTGGGTCCCCACCCTCCTTTCGTGCCTCCAAACCCTTTCCGGTCCAAGTCATGCCTCCGTCCTCTGGTCATGCCTCCGTCCGGTAAGCTAGTTCTCTCCCTTCTGTTACTAAGCTGAAATGTTGAGTCCTATTGTCAATCTCTATTCAATAAATTCATGCTGGGTGTTGAGCATTTCATATTGGTAGTGGTAGTTTTTCTAATTTCTAGGTAGTACCTCTTTTTGCCTTCAAATTTGTGTAGTAGCTATTTTAGTTACCTTTAAATATGTGAGAAAGAAACAAAAAGCATCATTATTCATCTCAATGTTCAAGACAAAAAATCCATCACTTAAAATAACCCTTAGGTAGAACGGGTTATTATAACCTTATCAGCCCTAAAAATAACTTTTAATCCAACCTTATTGATGATTGGACCAGAGATTAAATTTCAATGCATGGAAAACACTTACAACATATTATATAAAGCTAAAGTTTGTCCAAAAGTTAGCACATTGCCTATGTAAACAAGGAAATCTTCACAGACTCTTCAAAGTCCCAAAACAACTTCTTGTTGGCACAAATAAGTTTCGATTCTCTTGTGTGTAGCACCCATTCAACAACATTGTGAAGTTAACACAGGGAAACACAAGAAGGGGGTTGAATTGTGTTTCTTAACAGATTTTTAAAACTTCTTTCTAAAACCGTTTTGCACGTAATTAAGAAGTAAATATCCGCAAGAAAAACCTTTTTAAAAAAGGAGTTAATAAACTCAATATCAAATCCCCGAGGTTACTAACAAAGATAACTTATAGGAGATAGGGACAAGAGATTCTTAACACAAGGATTTATCCTGGTTCACTCTCTTCCAACCAAGAGCTACGTCTAGTCCCTTCTACTTGAAGGTTTTCTCCATTATAGTAGCTTACAAGTATTCCTTATACCTGCCTCTCCAGGCTTACACACTCACAAGTATTCAACACCTCTCCAGGCACGCAAGTATTTTTTTTCCGATCAAGCCTCTTCGGGCTCTCTCTAACTTAAGAGATTAAAAGAGTTTGATCTAAACACAACTCACTATGTGTGAGGATATGAAAAATTTATGTTCAGATACATTTAGAAAAGAAAGTATTCAAGAGAAGTTTGAGCTGAGTTTCAACACTTTGGAGAGAGCTTTTTTTTATCTTCTTCACTGGAGTCGTCCAGTATTTATAGATGAAGTGCATCTTCAGCTCTTGTTCTTCAACGGTCTTCAATATATGTCAGTTAAGAAATAACATTTAATGCTAGGATCCTTTGGGTTCTGATAGCATGATATGGTGCTAGCGAAAATGGTTCTTTGTTATCAGAAAAGCTAAATGTGGAACTGTCATTTCTCTGTTGTACTCTAAAGCAGCCTTTTGTTTTTCCTTCTTTGTACTTAGTCAACTTTACAGCAGCTTGTGTCAGAGTATAAAAGGATTTGTGTAATCGATGGTACTATGTTTCTTTTTACCAAGGAATAAAGTATAAACAATTAAAACAACCAAGGTAAAGAAAGCATTGAATCATATTCATTGAATAAACAATCATTAGAAATAGAGGTTCTGACTAGACGAGTTCAAAAGTGGTACGTCTTGGGACGTGTATTTTTATCCTTGAACATATTAACTGAGTAGTCTATTATTAGATTGTCTAGTGTTCTACCGGGTAGGCGAGTGTTAGATAGTTTAAAGTTTATCGAGTAGTCTACTTTGTAAATCGTCTACTTTTTATTGGGTAGTCCACAAGTCTTTGGACTTGCTATTTTTTAGCCTAGCTCTATTCTCTCAGGTTAGACTAGCGGCTCTTCTAGAAAACTCAATGTAGACCAGCGACAAGCCTTTGGGCTTATTAAAGAAGTTTTGGACTTGCATTCTCGCCTATCGATATAAGAACAGTCCTGGACACTTGAGTAGACGAGTTAGATCATAAACATGACTTTGCTATACAAATTTAATCATTTTGTTAACATCAAAATTTCCAGAGATTATTAACCATAACCACTTTGGTTCCAACAATCTCCCCCTTTTTTATGATGACAAAAACTTATTAAATTTGATTGAACAAAGCCTTAAGAGAGCCAAAGGGCTCCCCCTAAGGTAAAGCATTCACACAATTAACAAGTCTAACATCAGTTAATCAGGTAGGCAATATCATAAGCCAAAGTAACTATGTATCAGAGCAATAGATAGAAATTATATGCATCTATCAGAGATTATATAGCAATTCTAAGCATGAGTTTCAAAATTTAATTCTTCTCTCTATTTCTCCCCCTTTTTTGTCATCAGATAAAAAGGAAATGGGAGGAAAGACCATCATTGTCAGTTTATAGAAAAAGGAAATAGAAGGAAGAAACAAGAATTGAAAAAGTTTTAAGAGGATGGAGGTGGAGGTGGTAGAGGAGGAGGGTTTGATTTGGCCTCGTCAGGATGCTTCGCATCATCTTAAACATTTCCTGCAGCAGGTAGGCATTGTTGGCCTGGATTACTGATTGAATTTCTGCTTGACACTAGTGCAAAATAGGTAAAACTTAGACGTTAAAAAGGAGGCGGTGACAGTTCTATAATTATCAGGTTCATTTAAATGACTTTTTACGTCAGTTGTTTAAACAACTGACGTTAAAAGTGGAATCAAATTAGAAAGTATACGTTACACATAAACCTGTGCGCCTTCCTTCTTCACCCTGCACTTTCACCACTCTCTGCCTCTCTTCTGCCCTAACCCTTGTCAAGCACCGTGACCGCGACCGAGGTCTTCTCCACCACCACCGCTGCGAGTTCTTCTCTGCCACCACCGTGACAGTATTCTCTGGTGAGTCATCTTCTCCCTACTCTTCTCTCCTCTCTTCTCTCTTCTCTCTTCTCTTCTATCTCTTTTATGGGTACTTCTCTTTCTCATTTAAGGTTCTCCTTCACTCTCCTTCACCACTGAGCCCTAACAGAATCCACTCTCCTTCACCACTGAGCCTTAATAAAAGCCGCCGTATTCTCTGGTAATGCCCTAACGTTGTGAACTGTGTGAAAATATGTTAGAGTCTTTATCTCTGTTTCTTCTTTCTGATAAATGGTTTGTAAATAATAATGTTGAAATAGTGATGTGGTATAATTTGTGTTATTGTGTTTATCTCTGTTATATGTATGGAGGGTATTTTGTTGATAACTGGTATTTGATGGAGTTTGATAATGGTGATAGGGAATTTTGATTTGTTAAGGTTCATAAAACCAAAGAGGAAAACCATGTGTTTGAAATGATGCCTGGACTCTGATAAGTTATTTTCTACACTTTACATATGGCTGCTAAATAGACTAATCTATTGTTAAAAAAATTTAAAACTCGGTTGATAGTCCGAGAATATATGCAAAAAGTTCACTAAAGAGAGGGATAAGAACCTCATTTTTTATGGAATGCCTAATAGTAATGGAATGTTCTATTGTCCTTGTGTCAAGTGTTTGACTACGAGGAAATGTATTTATCTATTTATCTTTATCTTTAGTTATCCATGTTAAAAAAACATATTTTAATATTTACCGTTTCTGAACAGGCATACACAAGGATCACTCGGGCCCGCATGCACGGGAGGACACTATGGGACCTACGCAGGACACTATGGGGACTACGCCTAATGGTACTGTAAGTTTTCATGTTATATACTATCTTTATTCTTTATTTATAATGTAAGTTTAAGTTCTTCATATATTCTTTATTTATCCTTGTTATACATAACCCTCTAATTTATCATTTTTTTGTCCAAACAGACATCACAGTCTCGGAGGAAACGAGGTAGAGGAGCCACGTTATTGAAGAAGTTAGAAAAGGCTAGGCAAAGTGGTCAGCCTTGTGAGGCGTACTTTGATGCTAAACTAAAGCCCCGGGACCCCCGTGCTAGAGAATTTAAATCGTGGGTGATTCTACAAACCAAGAAGTACGTTAGCATTATATACAACCATTGGAATGACGTTCCACAGAACGTTAAGGATCAGATTTGGGAGGCTATCACGGTATTTTAATTTTACATTCTTTTGATGTACATTATTAAATAATTATTCGAGTTCTAATTCATCCTATTTGTTATGTATTTAATGTGCAGATAGCTTGGACCGTGCCGAATGACGAGCATCATCGGCCGAAATGGCTCTCATTGGGGGCAAAGCGCTGGAGTGGGTTCAAGCATGATCTTACTAGGCACTATGTATCTGGGAAGAAAAAGCTTGATAAGATGTTCTTGGATTACCCCTGGATTGATAGGGAGAAGTGTGATAAATTTGTTAGCATTCAACATGGGGACACATTTCAGGTTAGTTGATGAAGTTAATTTATTTATGCTTTTTAGAGATCATTTAAGTAAAGAAATTAAATGTGTTTAACTCTATTAATTATGTGTTTTTGTTTAAACAGGCTAAGGCGGAGATGGGTAGGCGGAATCAAGCTAAGAACGTCCACACCCTCACCTTGTTTCATGGTGGGTATGCCCCTAGGATTGACGAGATGATGACGAAGATGCTTAGGGTGAAGCAGGAGGAGTTGACTGCGAGGATAGTAGCTGGAGAGGTGCCTGAGGGCACACCTCTTGATCCTCCGTCTCCTATCCCACGTGAGGATGTTTGGTTGGCCGGCCAAATGACAAAGAAAGGCTCTTTTAAAGCTGAAGCCACTCGCGATGTGGCAGATAAGATTGTAAGTAACTACCTATATGCATTTATAGTTGATATTTGTTTATGGGTGATATTTTTAAGGAACACCTTTCTCTTACACGTTTTTTCAATTCTTCATTGTAGATGGAGCTTAAGGAAAAATGCTCCCAGGGCTCATTTGTACCTTCTGGACGCCGGGACATATTGCTCACTGCTCTAGGCAAGGACGACCATCCTAGTCGGGTGATCGGTGTTCCAGATATGGCGGGCATCAAAGAATATTATGGCAAGTCTACTTCAGGAAGGCAGGTAGTCGATGAGGCTGCACTTATATAAACCATTACACAAAAGCTCCTTTCCGACCCTGCCATTACAGACCAGCTGATAAGCCGCTTCTTATCCAACCCAGATTTCAAGCAGGCACTTTTTGGGGAGCTTGCCTCCGTGGGTTCCCAGGACACTGTGAGAGCTGCCAACCCTTCACATGTGAGCACAAAAGAGAGCTATAATAGGACACATGTGGATGTGGATGAGTTGGCAGAGAGGTAGCGGGAGTTGGAGGTCCGACGCCGTGAGCTTGAGTGTGAAGCAAAACGACGGGAGTTTGAGCTGGCGCAGCAGGAGCTCGAGTTGGCACGGAAGGTATATATTTATTATTAATGTTCAAATTTGTCAATTAATTACTTTTTTTTAATTATCAATAACTTATATACCTGATTTATTTAATATTGAAGGCAAAGGCGGGTAAGGTTTCTCTCATGACTTGGTTGTTCTCGATTGGCGAGGATTATGCGCCCGTGCTTTTTCAATGGGAGTTGGAGCATGATGGTTGGCTGTTACACCCACTTCATGAGCATGAGCTTGGATTTATATTCAGTGGTGACAATATTGGATATTTTTGCAATGATGGCCAACAACTATCCACTGCGGTTGTGAGTCTTTGGTCGACGTAAGTATGCTTTACAATTTTATAATTAATTCAATTTATATATTTTATTTGAATTTTATGATTTACTGTATTCATATCCTAGCCATTTCTATCGACTTAAACTCGAGAGGGGTGACAACCTATTCGGCTTCTTAGAGCCCCACCCCCTTCAGCCTGAATTCTTTGACAATAAAAAAGAAGTCAGAACGTACTTAATGAGATTACTGGGAGGTGATGATCGCAAGGAGCTATATCTGGTACTGTACATAACGAACAACCATTGGCAGTTGCTCGTATTCATCCTGCCAGACATACTGTCATCTTCCTATGCTCTCTCTACGGGGCCCCGCCACGGGAGGTGGTGGAACCTATCAATAGGTGAGTAATTAATCTTCTATTTAATTTAAGTTTTAACATTTGTTTTTATTTAACAAACATGATGAATTGGTTAAGACTTGTAGTTTGAACTGTGCTAATGGGAGGAGTGAGACTCCTAAGTCTAAAGGAAATCCTGATTGGATTATCCTCAAGGTCGGTAGTTTGTTAAATAGTATATAATATTAGAATTACTAATTACTAATTACTAATACCAAATATATATGTTTATTTAACTGACATTAAATTTCATTTCTTTCGTAGTCTCGATATCAGCTAGACGGTTGGTCGTGTGGATATTATGTGATGCAACATATGCTGAACATAGTCTCCACATCTATTACGGAAGGATGGAAGAGGGTAATAATACTTAATTAAACAACTTATTTAATTATATATTATAGTTTTCATTTTCATTGCGTTAATTAATGTTACCATCATTTATTTGAACATGTGCAGGCTTTTAACAGCGACCAATCTCCTCTAAACAAAAAAGAGTTCAAAGACTTTAGGACGCGGTTTGCAGAATTTGTCTTCATCTATGCTAAAGAGAAAGGATTACCCGCAAGTATATCTCAGGAGTATATTGAAGATGTGTAGTTAGTAATTAGTATAGAAACTTATATGTAGGTGTATAGTAATTAGTATGTTTTTTATCCCCCCATTTGTTCCTTAATTTGTATAATATATACTTTTATTTTATTAATGAAATTTAAGTGAAGTATTGGACTGGACTGTTTACTGAATGCAGGGATAGCTGGGGGAAGGGATATATTATAACATAATTTTTTTTAAAAAAAACAAAGCCTTTAACGTCAGTTGTTTAGTACAATACTTTTAACGTCGGTTTTGAACTGATGTAAAAAGTTATACTTTTAACGACTGCTCCAATAACGTCTGGATTTTTTAGACGTCAAAAATCAATTTCGACTGACGTAAAAAATACTTCCTGCACTAGTGTGAACATCTGATCGAATTTGCTTAGCAATTGACTCATGGAGCTCAGGTGTAACAACAGTCCTTGAACTTTCAATAGTTGCATCCAGATGACCTCTGCCAGGTATCGTGCTCAGAGCAAGGGATTGTTGGGGCGCCTCAAGATGAACAACTGAGAGAGGGACAGGTTGTGAAGCTTGTTTCTCAGGCCTTTATTCTACTGCCTCAGAATCACCCATGTGTTCTGCTTGTTGCTCTGGCTCAGCTTGTTGAGTAGCAGCTTCCACTACAATTTCTTCATCAAACTCAGTCTGGGCTACTGCTTCATGCACTGATGGTTCTGGTTCAGGTTCCACCCAATGAACATCATCTTCATAGACTAGGGTGCTTCTGACTGGAACACCAAAAGTGTCTTTGTATATCATGAACCGAACTTCAGAAAATCCATATTTTCCTCAAACCATTGGGGTTTCAGCTTTCTCCTCATCAGATAGTCTAGATGAGGATGCTCTCTTGGTGCAGATCCTCATGTGGCTTTCCCAGTATATTTTTGTTGAAGATTATGTTCTTTCTTCTTCTGAGAGATTTGGATAGAAACTTAGAATGGAAGTACCATCAGTATATTCCTTCCAAAAATCCAGATTAATCTTATCTGGTGCTGGCATAGTCAGTCTGCTCGGTTTGAACTTGCCATCCTTGTTTTTGTTAAGGTCTATCATTGGTACCTTGGGAAAATTTGTGGAGGGACCATGCCAACTCTTGTTCTTGAACCATGCCATAGCCAAGTGGGAGGCACAAAATTTGCAGCTCTGTAGAGTCTTGGCATATCAAATTCAGCTTGGAGATGGTCATACATTAAGTAATCTCCATAATTAGACAATTTTCCATAAGTGCTCGGATGCACAAGTTTTCTCCACTTGACATCCTGACAGAGAATGAACCTTCTGTACTCATAGGTTCTAGACCTTCTGTGTACCAAGTTTCTATGATTTCTCTTTATGGGAATAGTCTCATTAACAGGGATGATGTCCCTATCAACACCATCAGTGTGTGGGGTAAAAGGTTCCATCTTGATGAGGTTTGGTTAGATTTTTCTTGGAGGGAATTTCTTTTAGTGGTAGGTGAGTGAGGAGAGGTCCACCATGGTTGAAGAGTTTTAAAGGAAAGGAACCATCTCCTTCACATGGAAAAGGGACATATAAAGGATATTGGACTGGTTCAGGTTCATACTCATATTCTGGAAGGGGGTAATCTGGTCTTGTGGGTTCTGGTGTAGGAGGGACAGTGTGGTAGAGGATTCTCCAGTTTCTTTTGATTTTGGCCAGTTATCAGTTGGCCATCATAGAGAGTATTGGGGTCAGTGTAAGGAAATTGAACTTTTGGTAATTTTTGGAAATGGGCTCCATGAACAATGCCATCATCTGCTTAGTTAAACCAATGATCAGATTCGGGTATGATGGATTGGAATTGTGGTCTAGTTGGAGAAGTGTAAATTGGTGAGTGTTCTAATTGTGGTGGAGGTGAGTTGGGTTGAAAATGTGATGGTGATGATGGTGTGACAGGAACTTTAACAGAATTCACAATAGCAACAACAACATTCTCAATAACAGCTTGAGAAAGTAGAGTTACCTTGGTCTCGTAGGGACAACAGAAAAACCGTTTTGCCCGCAAGCAAGAAATAAATCCACCAAGAAAAACCTTTTTTATAAAAGGAGTTAATAAACTCAATATCAAATCCCCGAGGTTAGTAACAAAGATAACTTAAAGGAGATAGGGATAAGTGATTCTTAACACAAGGATTTATCCTAGTTTACTCTCTTCCAACCAAGAGCTACGTCTAGTTCCTTCTACTTGAAGGTTTTCTCTACTATAAACCAATAGCTTACAAGTATTCTTTATAGATGCCTCTTTAGGCTTACATGCTTACAAGTATTAAACACCTCTCCAGGAACTCAAATATTTTTTTACCTCAATCAAGCCTCTTCAAGCTCTCTCTAACTTAAGAGGTTAAAAGAGTTTGATCTAAACACAACTCACTGTGTGTGAGGATATGAGAAATTTAAGTTCAGATACGTTTACAAAGAAAGTATTCAAGAGAAGTTTGAACAGAGTTTCAGCACTTTGGATAATCAGAGCTTTTTTTTTTTTTATCTTCTTCACCGGAGTCGTCCAATATTTACAGATGAAATGCAACTTCAGCTCTTGTTCTTCCACGGTCTTCAATATATGTTTATTTAGAAATAACATTTAATGCTATGATTCGTTGAGTTCTGGTAGCTTAATATGGTGCTTGTAAAAACGACTCTCAGTTATCAGAAAAGCTAAAAGTGGAACGGTCACTTCTCTGTTGTACTCGAAAGTAGCCTTTTGTTTTTTCTTCTTTGTACTTAGTCAACTTTACAGCAACTTGTGTCAGAGTACAAAAGGATTTGTGTAATTGATGGTACTATGTTTCTTTTTACCAGGGAATGAAGTATAAACAATTATACAACCAAGGTAAAGGAAGCATTGAAGCATATTCATTAAATAAACAATAATTTGAAATAGAGGTTCTGACTAGGCGAGTTCAAAAGCAGTATGTCTATGGATGTATATTTTTAAATTTGAACATAACAACTAAGTAGTCTACTATTAGATCGTCTAGTATTCTACCAGGTAGACTAGTGTTAGATAGTTTAAAGTTTACCGGGTAGTCTAATCTGCAAATCGTCTACTTTTTATCGGGTAGACCACAAGTCTTTGGACTTGCTATTTTTAGCCTAGCTCTATTCTCTCGGGTTAGACTAGCGGCTTGTCCAGCAAACTCAGTGTAGACCAGCAATAAGCCTTTGGGCTTATTAAAGAAGTTTTGGACTTGCATTCTCGTCTAGCGATATAAGAACAATCTTGCACACTTGAGTAGACGAGTTAGATCATAAACATGACTTTGCTATACAAATGTAATCTTTTTGTTAAAATCAAAATTTCCAGAGATTATTAACCATAACCACTTTGGTTCCAACACATTGATCACCAGTTTTGCCTCAATGACTATAGCAGCAATGATCTCTTCATAGATTTTCGGAAGAGCATTTTATTAAGTCGAAGAGTCATTGATCAGGACCAAAATATTTTTTCTTACATTGTTAATGATAAGATGATAATCAATGGATGAAATTTGCATTGTGCCACAAATCATTGCCTTAAAATCAATTTCCACCATATGTTGGATGCAATCTGAGTATCTTCGATCGCTCTTCAAAGTTAACAAAGCAAGCTCCTAGACGTATTTAAGACCAATTACAATATGTTTACATAATTTAATTGCTCATATGATCATGACAAAATGGTTGGATCTTGAATCTCTCCAACAAGATTTGTCTACTTCCTTTCTACAGCAAAGATCTTAATCATTCATTCGATCTAACGGTCCCAAAAAGCCAACAATTTAATGCACTAAAAAAATATCAAAACCCAAAATAAATTACCCTTTTTCTCTAAAAACCTTTGTGGCTGGCCTCTCGACTTTCATCCCTCACCACGCAAGCCACTACAAACCCGCCGTTATCACTCTTGTAGAACACTTTGTCGTGGCACCGCCTTTCACGGCGAGGCTGCCTTTTGGTTGCAGCACTGAACGATATGGTTAAACCTGAAAGGATGGTCGACCCAACAATCACTAGTGTAAAATATGCTTTTTACATCGGAGTTTCCACATCGGTTTCTGTAAAACCGATGTGTAAAAGGAGGCGGTGGCATTTTTGAAATTAAAATCAAAGTATTCCACATCGGTTTAGAATTTAAGCGATGTGTAAATACTTTCCACATCGGTTATTTTTAACCGATGTTTAAAAGTAAAAAAAAAAATTAACAGTTAGGATTTTTATCTTTTAACATCGGTTTTTCGAGAACCGATGTGTAAAGTAGTCATTAACCACATCGGTTTTAATATAACCGATGTAAAAAATTATAAAAAAAAATAGAATTTAAAACTTTATCTTTCCACATCAGTTCCATGATAACCGATGTGAAATATAACAATACCACATCGGTTTCTTAATAACCGATGTGTAATATAACCCTTCTTTTAAGTTTCTATTTTCATTCCCCCCAATTCACGCGCCAGTTTGCATTTCTTCCCACATCTCAGACCTTCACACTCACTCACTCTCTGACTCACTCACTCACTCTCTCACTCACTCACTCACTCTCAGTTCTCTCGGTTCTCATTTCTACCTTCACACTTACTCACTCTCTCACAACTCCACAACAAACCTTCAAGATCAGATCTGCATTCTTCCACAAAAAGGTGCGCTTTCCTGTTCCTATTTGCAAGATTAGTCATTTATTCGTTTCTTGTTTAGAAAAGTTATGAACTTTGACTCCAAATGGTTGGCTAAGTAAATAGGGGATGCCTGAGAATGGCACATGAAACCACTCCTCATTTTCCCTGTTACTGGTTTTCAGGCTCATCACAGGTGCACAAAGAAACCTTCAAGATCTTCATTCTTCCAAAAAAAAAGGGTGCGTTTTCCCTGTTATAAATAGTCCCATTTGCAATATTAGTCATTTATTCGTTTCTTGTTTAGAAAAGTTATGAACTTTGACTCCAAATGGTTGGATAATATACTTGCATGTGTTGTTCTGTTGCTCCAAGACTGGATTTTTCCAGTGGTGGTATCACGCGTCACGGCCGTGCTGCCTGTCACGGCTAGGCCGTGACGGATTCTGCCTTGAAGGTTGCTTCACTGGTTGTTCTCATCATGGCGTGACCACCATCACGGCTAGGCCGTGATCAGTTTTGCTCGTGAGGGTCCGGTTCGATTGGCATGTCACGCAGAGATACCATCACGGCCGGCCGTGATGACCATCACGGCGGCGTGACAGGTTCGCCTTGGAGGTTGCTTCATCAGGTTGGTATGTCACGACCGTGACCACCATCACGGCTGGGCCGTGATCGATTCCGCTGTGAGGGTCTGGGTTCGATTGGCATGTCACGGTCGTGATGGCCATCACGGCCAGGCCGTGACAGGTTCTGCCTTGGAGGTTGCTTCACTGGTTGGTATGTCACGGCCGTGACCATCATCACGGCTAGGCCGTGATCAGTTCTGCCTGTGAGGGTCTGGTTCATTTGGCATGTCACGACCGTGATGGCCATCACGGCTAGGCCATGATAGGTTCTGCCTTGGAGGTTGCTTCACTGGTTGGTCTGGCACGGTCGTGACCACCATCAAGGCTAGGCCGTGATCAGTTCTTCCCGTGAGGGTCTGGTTCAGCTGACATGTCACGGTCGTGATGGGCATCACGGGCTGGCCGTGACCAATTCTGACTTTTCCATTCTTTCTTTTAAGCTCTACTCGATCACGGCCGTGATGGCTTTCAAGGCTAGGCCGTGATGGGCTCTATTTGGATAATTTTCTTCACTTTTCAAGCCCCATCTTCATGCAAGCTACATAATTAGTAAAGCCTTAGTTTCCCGTTTGAGATGCAATACTAATGTGCACACGTGTATGTGCTTAATGTACCGCTCATTGTGTTGGATCTTGAATTGTCCAAAGTTGGACAGTTTGGAAAAAAACTTTTTCTTAATTCAGTTAAAATAGTTATTTATTGATTCTAATGTTATATACTTGATGAAAGTTCGGATTGATACATTTCCTTTCGTTCTCCGGGTGCATACTTTATCGTGGTGGATGTCATCGCGTTCAAGTAGTGTACGTCGGAGACCGAAGGGAAATGCTGCCGAAATTTTGTCGAGTATGAGCATGAGAGTTAAGGACTAAATGTTAACCGAATGTTGAAAAAGTTTCTTCTCGAATGGGATAGGGCCATACCCTATCATAAGAAGTGGTTGATGAATATGTTGGACTAAGTACGAAGTTATTGGTTTAGTCATGGATCGCGGTTGGATGAATGCTAGATGGACAAGTGATGAGTATGAGAATGGAGTGGAAGATTTTCTACAGCTTGCAAAAACAAATGCTCCTGATAGTGGTAACGGAAGGTTTTATTGTCCTTGTGTTAACTGTTTGAATGAGAGACGACTAGAAGCTGAGGAGATACGTGATCATCTTATTTGTGAGGGGATTTGCAAGAGTTATACAACATGGATATGTCATGGTGAATCGTTAGACAGGCCGAGGGTGTGGGATAGAGAGGAAGTTGATGACGTGGAAATGGACGATGGACTAGAGGACATGATCCGTGATGTTGGGCAAGAGTCTTTTCGGCACGCACATGTGTATGATACTTTGTGCAGTGATGCGGAAGTGGCTTTGTATCCGGGGTGCACTAATTTCACACGGTTGTCAGCGGTGTTAAGATTGTTCAATGTGAAGGCGAGAAACGGGTGGAGCGATAAAATCTTTACCGAATTGCTTGAGTTGTTGAAAGACATGCTTCCAGAAGGCAACACATTGCCATCTCGAAACTATGAGGCGAAGAAGATATTGTGTCCGATGGGTATGGAGTATAAGAAAATACACGCTTGCCCCAATGATTGTATATTGTACAGGAAAGAGTTTGAAGAGATGCACGAGTGCCCCAGGTGTGGGGTATATGGCTACAAAGTGAAGGATGATGATTCTAGTATTGATGTGGTCACTAAAGGTCCTCCTGCGAAGGTGTTGTGGTATCTTCCCGTGATTCCGCGGTTCAAGCGATTGTTTGCTAATGTAAATGACGCAAAGAACATTAGATGGCATGCAGATGAGAGGAAGTGTGATGGACAGCTTTGGCATCCAGCCGATTCTTTGCAATGGAAGAGAATTGATGGTTTGTTTCCGGATTTCGGTAATGAGCCCAGAAACCTCAGGCTTGGACTTGATACCAATGGAATCAATCCATATGGAAACTTAAGTAGTATTCATAGTTCATGGCCTTCTCCTGGTAATTTACAACCTATCTCCTTGGTTGTGCATGAAGCACAAATACATTATGTTAAGTATGATGATTTCGGGTCCTAAACAGCCAGGAAATGATATTGTTGTTTATCTGAGTCCTTTGATTGAAGACTTGAGAATGTTGTGGGATGAAGGCGTTGATGTGATCGACGGGTATTGCCGTGAGACATTCAGATTGCGTGCCATGTTATTTTGCACCATCAATGACTTTCCAGCATACGGGAACCTGTGTGGGTATAGTGTTAAGGGGCATAAAGCATGTCCAATATGTGAAGAAGGTACATGTTACCATCAACTTCAACATGGAAGGAAGACGGTTTACCTTGGGCATCGGAGATTTCTCCGACGTAATCATCCTTATCGTAGATTGAGAAAAGCTTTCAATGGACTTCCGGAGAATGAAATTGCTCCGGTGGCCTTGACTGGAGAGCAAGTTTATGAAAAGGTGAACAACACTAATGTTATCTATGGGAAGACCCAGAATAAGGCTACCGAGAAGAAAATATGGAAGAAGAGGTCAATCTTCTTTGATCTTCCATACTGGTGCAAGCTTGATGTAAGACATTGTATTGATGTGATGCATGTGGAGAAAAATGTGTGTGACAGTTTAATCGGAACGCTTCTTAACATTCAAGGCAAGACAAAGGATGGTGTGAATGCTCGTCTGGATCTAGTTACGATGGGTATACGGGAGCTGTTAGCTCCACTTAAAGTGGGGGATAAGAAGACTTATTTGCCCCCAGCATGTCATACTTTATCAAAAAAAAAAGAAAAGAAGTTTTTGTGAATTTCTATGGGGAGTCAAAGTGCCACAGGGTTACTCTTCAAATATCACTACAAGAATTTTCGCTGTTTCCCAGGGCCTATGACCCTGGGAAATCCATAAAATCCGTGGGAAAATACACATTTCCCAGGGTTACAGCCCTAAGCTCCAGCACTAAGCTCTAACTTGCGCGAGGCCCCTTTCCGATAGTTGCCGGCAAGGTCTCCAGCACCGTACAAATGACCCTTATACTTGCCGCTGACGACTTCTGCCCAAACATTCAGCGCAAGCTACTCGTCCTCCTGTGGGTTAGTTGGGGTGGATGGTGAAGAGGCTGATGATTGAGACATATGTTGACTCATCCTCTCATGAAACTCCTCCTGTTACAATACATCAGACTATCAAAATTTGAACAATATGTTACAAGATAAATTATGCAGAAA
Organism: Sophora flavescens; assembly: GCA_030762895.1. NCBI lineage: Eukaryota > Viridiplantae > Streptophyta > Magnoliopsida > Fabales > Fabaceae > Sophora > Sophora flavescens. The sequence goes on from CM061068.1 coordinate 106,594,062, forward strand.
AAATGGACAGAGTTTCCCCTAAAACTACAACATCCCAAATGTTTACAAACAGAACACCGCAATTTAAATCCATAAATCATCAGCAAAAGCTCAATAGGATGCACACAAATTATCATGTCCAAACTAGTTATAACATTTCCAATGTCAGGCAGTATCAACAGGTCCAAATATAAAGTGACTCTACAGACTCAGTAATCAAAACATGAATAGTATGTTACACGATTAATTATGCAGAAAATTGGACAGAGTTTCCCTTAAACCTCAACCTTTACAAATTGAACACCACAATTTAAAACTGCAAGTCATCAAAAGCTTAATAAGATTCACACAAAGCAATATATTCAACTCCCTAAAAGCCAATGCTCAAAAGTCAATGCTAAAACTAGTCATAACATTTGAGGCTCTCTGCCTCTCAAGTCCAGTAAAGTATGAGTGTTACAATATCTATTAAAGTCAATAGCTTCTTCAAAAATCAAAAGGGCATATTACCCGAGTGCGCTTGGAGCGCTCATCTATGTACTCGCCGGTAGCCTTCCTAGTATGGGTGCGTTTGTGAACCTCATGAATCTGTACTCCTCGATTATACCGGCGAGCCTATAACACAAGCATAGATGATTAAGATAACAAGTAATGAACTATGATGTTGGAATAAATACATTTAATGCATAAAGAATGAGAGTATGAGCATACCATACGATCTGCCCACTGCGACTGGGAAATGCTTCCTCCTGTGTGCAGGCTCCCACCCTTTTCTGATGCTCTATTTTTCTTTGCCTGAGCAGAAATTTTTTTAAATTGATCAGAAGCCCAATAACGACGGAACTCCTCCCAAATACCATCTCCAATCCAGGATCACTGTATGCCACTCTCACGAGCCTCCCTAAGCATATCAGAAAGGCGTTCGGAGGCTTTATGGTGAAAGATCCTCTGGATCTCTGACTCATCTTCGTTCCTCCATGCCGCCTGACCCTGTTTTAAGATAAATAACAATTGTTATACTAATAGTTTCGGAAATAATAACAACCACATTAAGTAAATTGAGATTTGCTACTTACTCTAAACGCATCAAACATACTAATCCGCTCATTGTCGCTGAGTTTTCCCCATGATGTAAATGCCCTATGATACCTTTGCTGGATAACAAACGCGATGGCACTCGCTGCTCTCTTACAAGGAAGGAACCTTAACAGTAAAGACGCATGAACCAATCAAACACATGGTAATAAATTATGATACAATGCATGAATCAACCAAACACATAGAAATTTAATTAATTCTTACCCGTTACCACTAGGCCTAATAATAGGTCGACCATCGGGCATGAGCTCAACTACCTCTGCTGCATCTAGCTCCTCTAGCTCCACTGGCTCCACCGGCTCCTCTGGCTGCTCATGCACATCTGCAACCGAAGGTGAACGTGAATAGCCTGGACTATATTGTTGCTCCTCATCCACACATGCTGAATGAGATGCTCTATAGTGTGCATGTGTCGTGACCCCCGGGGTGGGAATCATATCGAAATGAGGCGATGTAACACGTGGAGTCAGTGAATGTGCTTGCTGTGTTGGGCGCGATGTAGGTACATATGGGTGTGGTGCTGACGATGCAGAGGTAAGCGTTGAAGGCATACCTGAGTATCCATCTATAGACTCACGAATCACTAAATTTGTGGAAGGTCTGTTCCGACGACGACGGGGATTTGGACGGGGGTCAGTATCAACCATAATACCCTTACCCTTATCGATGGGTGGAGGTGGGTCACGTCCTGCAGACATGTCTAAAGAGCAATTTAATGTTAAAACAAAAGTTATCAGATATAGCAATAATATAAGTTATCTAAGTCATTAAAGTCAACAAATATAACTAACTAATAATCCAACAGCCTAAAATAAGTTATCTAAGTCATAAAGTCAACAAGTATAACTAACTAATAATCCAACAGCCAAAAATAACTTAACCATCCAAATCATAAAGTCTTCAGAAGATCTAATACAAATTAACTACGATTTATTCAGAATTTGAGTCATCGTCTTCACTCTGTTGAGTCATTATCTTCTTCCTCATCATCTTCGAGATCCTGTCTCTTCATGTTCTTCATGGAATTATCGTCTTCTTCATCCAAATGCTCCTGGATGGATGACAAATTGGCGATATTCACTTCTTCACCAACTGACTTGCAAGTCCCCTAAGCCATCAATAGGGTCAACTTCAATGACTTCAGCTACATGTGACATTACATCCACTTGATAAGGCACCTCTCCCTCCTCGAATCATCCACTTCGATGCTACCCCTTGGTGTTGTCTGGATGGCGACGGACCAACCTCGTTTGTCCTTACGAGTTGGTGGATAAGGTACGTAATACACCTGTCTCACATTTTGTGCTATGATAAACGGATCATCCCTTTGATATCTTCTACTCATTCGGATGTCCACATTATTACATTTCGGGTTAAATTTTGTGCCTCTACCGGACGGATCGAACCAGTTACAATAAAATAGAACTATTCTTTTAGTATAGTCTAAAGAAGGGTACACCAGTTCATATATATGTTGGATCACGCCGTAGAAGTCATCTTCAATTCCTTCTGTGAGACCCTTTACATGGACCCCGCTGTTGATGGTTTTTTTGCCCTCCGTCCATGATTGGGTATGAAATTTGTACCCATTCACGAAGTAAGTGTGCCATTCTTTGACTTATGTATTAGGACCATCGACTAAGTTCCTTAAGTGTTTGTTGATGGGAGTTGGTTGCTCACGGTAAACCTACATATGTCAGTTCTAAAAAATCATGTCTACATTTTACTCACAATGTATAATTCAAAGATTTTTAAGATACTAACTTGTTGCTTAAACCAGATTGGAAACTCAGCATGTATACGAGTGGACTGTTCTTGCACGCTGTTTGCAGATATCAAGAAGGCACTGTAAAGTTGGACAATATATATTATAAGCACAAAAATATATACTATTAGGTATTCGAAAGAAAAAGATACGAAATGCGTACTCAAGGTATGGTTTAACTTCGGTACAATTGATCAACACATGAACATGAGCCGACTTCCTCTCTTTGTCCGATAACCAGTGAGAGGTCTCCTTCCCGGAAGCACGACCAGGCTGGCAAAAGACTGACAAGGTTAACGGATGTCTTTCACTTTCACTTTCCATTTCATTCCTACTATTTTTTGGTGACAACATGAAGTTCTTGAAATAATGGGAACAAAAATGGGTTGTCTCACGGTGTAAGTAAGACGCACAGATTGATCCTTCAACCTTAGCCTTATTTTTCACCGACCGTTTCGAATCACCCATGAATCTATAAAACAACAAGAAGTTCATAGTCATATCCTTTCACTTCGAATGGAAAAAAGTCTAATTAAAATTCTATGATGGTTATATTACCTTTCAAATGAATACATCCACCTATATTGAACCGGTCCACCAAGCCTCGCTTCATACGCGAGATGTACTGGGAGATGCTCCATAGAATCAAAGAAACCAGGGGGGAATATTTTCCCTAACTTGCATAGAATTATGGGAATATTTTGCTCCATCCTAATCAGGTCATTCTCCCTCAACGTTGCAGAGCACAAATCCTTGAAGAATTGAATCAATTCAGTAAGCGGATTCAAGACATGCACGGGCAATGAACTAAAAGCAATAGGAAGTAAACATTCCATGAATACATGACAATCATGGCTTTTCATCCCATGCATCCTTCCTTTGTTAACATCGGCACATCTTGCTAAGTTGGAAGAATAACCGTCTGGCATCCTAAGTTCTGTTATCCAAATGACAAACGGTCTTTGCTTCATCGACAGTTAAAGTGTAACTAGCTTTCGGTTTTAACATCTTCCCATTAGCCTGCGACTTTAACTCCAACTCCGGTCGCCTACAGTACAAAGCTAAGTCCATTCTTGCCTTCTCATTGTCCTTGGTTTTCCCACTGACATTCATGACAGTGTTTACTATGTTATCAAAAAAGTTCTTCTCTATGTGCATAACATCGAGATTGTGTCTCAACAAATTATCTTTCCAATACGGGAGGTCCCAAAAAGTACTTCTTTTTGTCCTGTTATGGCCTTCCCCGTATCCTTGTAATTTGGACACACGACCATTGCCAGTGACTTTTGGTAGTTCTCTTACTCTACTCCAAATCTCTTCCGGTTTGAACCTAGGCGGCGATGCATCTTTTTCAACTTCCCCCTTTTTGAAGGCATTCTTATTCCGTCTAAATGAATGATCCATTTCCAAGAACATACGATGCGAGCCAAACCAAGAACTTTTCCCCCCGTGTTTCAAGGTAAAGGCCTTTGTATACTCCATGCAATGTGGACATGCCAATTTACCATGAGTCCCCAAACCGGACAACATACCATAAGCGGGGAAGTCATTAATGGTCCACATCAAAGCTGCCTTCATTATAAAATTTTCCTTCCTTGCGATATCGTCACGTCAACACGCCGCTCCACAACCTCTTCAAATCATCAATCAAAGGCTGTAAATAAACATCAATACCAGCCTTCGGATTGGATGGTCCCGGTATGAGACACGTCAAAAACATATAAGGTTTCGACATGCACATATTAGGAGGAAGATTGTATGGAGTAACAATTACGGGCCAACAAGAATATGGTGAAGCCGACGCTTGGATATACGGGGTAAAACCATCGGAGCTTAAACCAAGTCGTACATTACGTGGATCCGAAGCAAAATCAGTATGTACCCGGTCAAAGTGCTTCCATGCTTCGCCATCGGATGGATGTCGTAAGACGTCTGAAGTTCTTTTGTTCTCAAAGTGCCATGTCATTTTTCCTGCAGTTTGCATTGATGCGAACATTCTCTGTAGCCTTGGAACTATTGACAAATAGAACATCGCCTTTACGGGAATTGGTTTGTTATTACTTGTCCCAGACTTGGGAGGGCAATACCTCGAAGCTTGACAAAATTTGTATTTGACCAAAGCTCCATCATTTATGCCGAATTCATTGTCGTAATACAACATGCATCCATTAATGCAACAATCAATCCTCTTGACTTCCAATCCCAGCTTCGACACTAACCTCTTTGCACCATAATAATTCTTTGGTACAACTCCTTTTATAGGTGTCACGTCCTGAAGCATTTTCATAAAAAAATCCAAACACTTTTCAGGAATATTCCAATTGGACTTGCAAGCTAAAAGCCTCACACACAGCGATAATTTAGAGTCTGAGGCCCCTTCAAACAATGGCTTTTTTGCTGTCTCAGTTAAAAGATTATAAAATCTTTGTGCTTCCTCATTCGGAAGATCTTCAGTGTTATCGTAATCATGCGCCTCGTTTACCCCGAGAGCATCGACCACCATCTCCTACATTGACACAAACTGTTCCCCACATCCCATATCTGCACGAGTTCTTGAGGCACCCGTACAATTCTCGTCAACCCCTAAATCAACATGTGGCACTTCTTCACCATGGAGAGTCCAAATCTAGTAATTTTCCTGGAACCCATTCATATACAAGTCAGTCTTCACAAGGTCTTCACTCTTAATCTTTCGACATCGACATTTAGCACACGGACATCTAATTCGGTTTCCATCATCGATGAAACACTTTTGTCGCTTTGCTTGGGTAACAAACTCTTCAACCCCATCTACGAAAGTTGGTTTCAAACCCCTTCTTTTCAGATATAGCCTATCATACACCCAACTACGATTCGAAGGATAACAATCCATCTTCTGCATATTAATAAAAAATCCAGATAAATTTTAACAATAAGAGAATAGCAATCACATTTTTTTTTGGGTACAATATCTCAATGAATTTCACACACTTAAAGGAGTCACCTATTCTTAAAGATGGCAAAAGGAATCCCCAAAAATGATTGATGATAATTGAAGAATGCAAAATATTAATCAGAGATTCGTTTCACTTGAAAAAAAAGTGTTTTTTCAAAATCACTGTAGAAATACAGTTACTATAACCACTTGATAAATTTCAAGAAAAAAGCTGAAGGTAATCAAATCCAGATCATACCTTCCATCACATTTTTTATATATATTCAAATTAGCTAGTGATATGCTATACTCAAGGCTTATCATCGATCTTCTCTTGAAACACATTTGAAGAACCTACGATTAACTCTTCCTAAACAAATAACTATGATATGCTAGTATGAGTTCTCAATTAAGAATGATGTGATATAAAAGGAAAAGGCATGTCTAAAAGTGAGTAAATAAAAGTGCATCTACCCTTAGATCATTTAGTTGGTTGATACCTATATGCACTTTATCATATCAAGACTAGGTACACCTTTGCTTGCTCACTTTAAAATCAAACTCACTTTAACATATGGTATTGAATGAAAGACTTCTGCCTAACAACTCTTGCCCTCACTAAACAAGCCCACCGCTCAGAAGATTGCAAAAACTGCCAACTAAGTCTTAAAACAGCAGCATCATTCACACTTCTAAGAGATCCTAGACCTAATCCCCCTTCATTAATAGGACTACATACTGTTTTCCATGAAACTATGCAAATATTTTTATAATTCACATCACCAGACCAAATAAAGTTCCTAATCCACCTTTCAACAGTTTTTAAAAGTCTCACAAGCCATGAATAAACCAAAAATTTGTATAGCATCATACCAAAAATGTTGGACTTCACAAGCTCAACTCTTCCAGCAATTGATAGTAAAGAAGCCTTCCAGGCAGCAAGCTTTAACTTGATTTTGTCTACAATTGGCTGTTGATGGATTGATCTTGGCTTACTTTTGAAGATACCAGGAGGACTGCAAACTGAAATGCATAGCCGTTAAAATGTGAACTAATAAACTAGACACAATGAAATGCGAACCAAAATCATCGACTCCTAAATAGTAAATACAACCAAAACCTATCTATATTTTGATTTACTATTAAAAAAATTATAACCAGGATGATCAAAATCAAACCATCAACACATTGAAATGCAACTGAAAATACACAAATCGAACCCTTCAATTTATCCAAGAATCTACATATCAAAAAGTCAAAACCCTGGACCCTAGCAAACAGTTAAGAAACCAAAAGAAACGAGTCGGTCTAATCTATAAACAAAAAAGCCACTCTAGCTAGCATTTGTTTCATAAGTCATCCTAAACATATCGTAACATTTGTAAGGGATTTACTTTATCCTCGGCAAGTAGAGGAAGATGAAGGAGAATCTCAAGGGAGTTCTTGTTTCTATATTCAAACCCCCAAAGCAAACAAAACCAAAAAAATTTCGTCATCAGTATTAGACCAGGGGACTTACCGGAGCGCGGGGAAACCCTCCGCAATGGCGAGCCCGGAATGGTGAGGCCGTGATGTCGACGAGGGTGAGGTTGAGTGGAGTGCAGCTGAGGACTTTAGGGTATTGTTCCCGGGAAGCGGGGGGAGGATAACAGAACAACAGAATTCAACAATTAACAAAATCCCAGGAATACAGAAATCAGAAATAAAATTCCATAAATCACGTAAAAAAATAATTACAATAAAAATTAGAAACCCCAAACCCAGAAATCAAAATCCCGAACCCAGAGAACAGAGATGAACAACCAGAAATCAACAAGGATAAATGGGAAATCAGATGAACAAAAAGCCAAAAACCCACCCAAAAACCCAGAAGCCGCCGTTCCTTTACCTGGTTTCAGAGTGAAAGTGATTGGTGCTCCTCGTTCCTTCGTTCCTCTGCTCCTGATAGTTACCGTCGCACAAGCATGTCGCCGCCGCACAAGGTCGTCGTCGCCGCGATTGAGAGTGAGCGAGAGGACAACTCCGAGATTGAGAGTGAGGGGAGGGGATGAGATTCAGAGTGAAGGGGAGAGGGAGAAGGAGGAGAAACGAAATTGTTGAAGATGGAGAGGGTGAAACCGAGAAAGAAAGATTTAACACGTACTTGGCTGTTCTGTGTTCTTCTCCAAACACCGTGTGAACAGCTGAGGCGCGAAGGGACCGAGTGAAGAGGAGGAAGATGATTTTCCCAGGGGCTTCGCCGTGGGAAACACCGCCTGTCTTTCTGACCGTCAGAGCTGTGGGAAACACCGCCTAATTTGCGACGGTATGGCCGTGGGAAACTCCGTGTTCGTTAGACACGACTAAGCCCGTGGGAAAACTGAGCCATTTCCCAGGGCTAGGACCGTGGGAAACAGCGCTTTCTGTTACCTACGGCCCAGCCCGTGGGAAATCAAGCGGGAATGTTTGGCGCCTCTTTTTCCTAGGGATCAAGCCGTGGGAAATCAATCGAGACATTTCCAAGGGTCTTGGCCGTGGGAAATGTAAAAATTTCCTAGGGATTTTTTTCCCTGGGTAAAAATCCCTGGGAAATAGCTTAATTTCTTGTAGTGTATCAAAAGACTTGTCTCAATGAAAGATCTCAAATTAGTTGGCTTAAAGTCTCATGATTGTCATGTCTTGATGTAACAACTACTACCGGTGGCCATTCGTGACATATTGCCTAAAAAAGTCAGACATGCCATTACTAGGTTATGCTTATTCTTCAATGCTATATGTAGCAAGGTCATTGACACTAAAAAGTTGGATGACTTGGAAAATGAGGCAGCCATTATATTATGCCAATTGGAGATGTATTTTCCACCTTCATTTTTTGACATCATGGTTCATTTGATTGTTCATCTAGTGAGGGAGATTAGATTGTGCGGCCCCGTTTATTTAAGGTGGATGTACCCAGTTGAGCGATACATGAAGATCTTGAAAGGATATATGAAAATCCACACCGTCCCGAAGCATCTATTGTTGAAAGGTATGTTGCATAAGAAGCTATTGAGTTTTGTACAGACTACATGTCAGAAGCGGAACCTGTAGTGCTTCCGAAGTCTCGTCACGAAGGAAGATATGATGGTAAGGGTACACGAGGTATCACTATTAAGAGCATGGATCGGGAGGAAGTGCTTCAAGAACATTTGTATATATTGAATAACACTGATGAGGTTGAACCATACTTATGTGAGCATATAAGCATCATCAATGAAACTTACCCTAGAATGAATGAAAAATGGTGTTTGAACAAGCATAACAAGACTTTCTTGAACTGGTTTAAAGAAAAAATTGCAAAGGATGGTATTGCTTCTGATACATTAAAATGGCTAGCACAGGGGCCTAACTTTGATGTCATATGCTGGAGTGGGTACGATATCAATAAATTTTCCTTCTATACAAAGTCCCAGGATGACAAAAGTACAATGCAAAATAGTGGGGTTATGGTCATCGCTGAGTCCATGCATTTCTCTAGTTCGAAAGATAAAAACCCTGTTATGGCATCCGTTTCATACTTTGGAATCATTGAAGAGATATGGGAGGTTGATTACACGAAGTTTAGAGTACCTGTTTTTAAATGTCAGTGGGTCGACAGTAACAATGGTGTGCAAACCGATGAGTTAGGATTCAAATTGGTGGACCTTAATAATGGAGATAATAAAGAGGAGCCTTTCATCATGGCATCCCAAGAAAAACAAGTGTTTTATATCCGTGATCCTTCTAACAAAAGGTGGTCAGTGGTTCTCCAGGGAAAAAACATGTATAATGGTAGTGAGGGAAATCACGATTCAACTCTTGATATTTCTGATACTCCTTCTTTCTCAACACGAGTGCCTAATTTCAATGAGGAAAATGAAGTGGATGATGTACATGCTACTCGTAATGATCACCAAGAAGGGTTATGGGAGAACTTTACTAATTGACCACAAAGTAAGTTTAGTTTGAGTTATGTTTAAAGGCATATTATATGTTTACGTTGATATTTATAAGTTATGTTTATGTACGTTGATCGATATTTATAAGTTATGTTTGATATTTATCCTGATATACTAACAAGTTTTTTATTTGTTTAAACAGGTATACATGGCTGATCGTGAGGATATCCCTCCTTCATGCAGCGGGTCTGAGACCCCGTCTACTGGTAGAAAGGGTAGACGTGCCACACAAATGAGGAATTTGACTGCCAATCGTGGTTCAAATCAAAGGATAAGAATAGACTTTGATAGTAACCGCAATCCTATTGGGCCAATGACAGAGCAATTTAACAGTTTTGTGGCGAGCCTGGCTAGGAGCAGGCCTAGTATACTCATTGATATTTGGAAAGATGTATCGGCGGACGTGAAGGATCAGATATGGGAGAGTATTCTGGTATCTATACTTTTACGTCCTGTGTTTGTCTGTATCTACTTTATTTTTATATTAATAATATCATACAGTAATACGTTGATTCTTTTGGTCTTAATGTATCTGACCTTTGACATACTGGATACGTACGTTATGAAGAAGCGTTTGCTAAAGTATGCTGGTGAGCGTTGGAGGGGTTTTAATGCCGATTCGGGAAGATACTATGTATTCAATCCAAAAAGTAAAAAGAACCCACTTGAGGTGTACCCGTTTCTTGACCAGGCGGCGTGGGATCGCTTTGTTCAGAGCCGACATGATCCCAGCTTTCAAGTTAACTTATTTGATTTGTCTCTAAATTTATGTAATTTCATTAATTTTATTTACTTATGTAATTTAATTGTCTTCTATTTATAACAGGAGAAGAGGAAAAAGGGGCAGAAAAACTAAAGCAAGAATGTCTACCCCCATGTCATGTCTCGTGGGGGATATAAAAAGCTTGGTTAGATAATGGTTGAAGAGGAAAATCGTCCAGAGGTTGTTGATCCACCTCCACCCCCACGCCATCGTAAATGGAAGAGGGCCCGACAAAGAAAAACGGGACAGTATCATCTGAGGAGGCCTGCCAAGTAGCTGAGAAGATTGTAAGTATAGTTTGAATTGTAATTTTCATTTTAAGATTGTTACTGAATTGTAATGTGACCTGATATTTTATGTGATAGGATGCCTTGGATGAGTAGGTAACCCAAGGAACCTTTGTTCCTAGAGGACGCGATGATATCTTAGCTGCTGCCACCGGTAAACCAGACCACCCGGGTCGTGTCATTGGTGTTGGATGGGGCGTCGGCATTCGCCAATACCATGGTTCATCTTCACACCAATGTCATAGGGATGTTGATGCAGATAGAGCACGGCTAAAACAGGAGATTGCAGCTGAGCTTCGACAGGAGATGACCGAGCAGTTTGCCCAGCAGATGACAATATTGACTTCTATGTCCCAGCAGATGATAGCCGGTGAATGAGGCTTAAAGTAAACTTTAATAGAAGCCTTTTTGTTTTAAGTGGGAAAGGCTTAGGTTGGACCTTTTTGTGAACATACGTGACCTTTTTGCTTTATAAATCTAATGAAAAATAACTTTTTGTTTGTGGGCCTAATGCTAGAGCTTTAGTAGCCTTACCCTTGGTTCGACCCTGCCTGAAAGCCATAACTTCAATTTCTTAATTCATGCACATGTCTGGTCGAGGAAATATGAACTGTAGAACAAATTGAAACTAATTGGTATGTATATGTAATATGTGGGTCTGATTATAACACCCAATAAGAAATAGTGGAAGAAAGAAAACTACATAACAGAGAGTGAAAAGTGAGGAGAAGGAGTGAACTGCTAACCCATAGGCAGTGAGAACGTTGTTGCGACGACGTGCTCTCCATGAATGGCGGAGCGTTCTGTTGCAGTGATGACGGCACGAGGGAGTAGGGAGATAGACTGAGTGATGTGGCCGCAGCGGCTTGCCATGAATGGTGAGCGACGGTGAATCGACGGTCGCTTGCCGTGGTGGGGTGAGGGGTGAGATTTGAGAGGGAGCCACACAATGGTTTTAAGAGAAAAGGGATTTTTTTGTTGGGTTTTGATATTTTTTTAATATTTTTTTTAGGGACCGTTAAATGTAATGAATGGTTGAGATTTCCTGTTGAAGAGAGGCTGGAGACAATGTTGTTAGAGAGAATCCAAACTCAAAATGATTAAAGATTGTCTATAATACAAAAAGGTGTGCTATTAACTTGTATTTTTCCTCCGAGTACTTTGCGCCGTATATATCTTGAGTTGCTTTGGAGTGGCGTCCAACTCCCTCCGTTGAGGCTGTCCAAAGCCTAATTAATGGTATTTGCAGTTTTTTTTATTTATTTTCAGAGTATCCTTCATATACGACTGCGTAGACTAATCCATCAAGTCGGGTATGACACTATTAGAAATCTTCTGATTACCTGCAGCTTTTCCAGCGGATTTTCCTACGACTTTTTATCCTTAGTTAATACCTTTGTGGGTAATCTTTTCCTGCGAATTTTAAAATCCGTAGGAAATTTGTTGTAGTTTTTCTTGCGAAAAAGAAGTAATGTCAAAATCTCTTACAAAATTTCCTATAAATGCAAAATTAGCAGGAAATTCATGTAGAAAATATCCGCAAGAAAATATGTAAGTAATCTGTGAATTTCTAGTAGTGGGACCATAATGACGACATAGCTCTCTGTCAAAAGATTTTAACATTGTTGAATTTTCAGAGCTCGAAATTGAACTCAAGACCACCAGTTAAGTTAGAAGATACACTTGTGAATGACTTTTATGCTGATTTTATATTAATAGCCATTTAAACATCTTAAACTTGGTACTATTGCAACCTAAATGTCTTTAATGTTTTATCGAAATCGTTGGTAATAAATTGTTATGATTAACTACTGTAACTATTCCACTAAGTTAGTATCATTTTTCCTTTTTTTTTTAATGAAATGATGGTATTTACTTACTTTAGGATTACCTTTTTTCCTGTAATTATTTCATTTTGATCACTACAAAAAAAAAGTATGACAAATTTTTTCATTTTTCTATGTAAGAGCATATAGTCTATGCAACTCAACTTTGGACGTTGCCTTGCTGTATAAACCAAATCTAGGTGAAACAGAGTACATGATCGTGCAGCACTTATGGAAGTTTTCTTGGTCACTTCGATGAATAGGAGAGCACTAGCTATGTCGTATTCCAAAAAATAAACACGCTTTTTTTGGGTGGGGAGTCCTACCCACTACTACTATATAGAACCCCAAACAGTGAGACCTAAACACATGCTGCTAGCTGTTTGACGTCAGGATAAAGTTGTGATGGGAATAGTAACAGCTTCCAGCATGGTCAACACCTGTCGATCGAGTTGTTTGGCCTATGAGAGTAAGATGCGAGATCGAAACTCAGTGGACATACTATAGTTGTGAGACTCCAAAAATCAAAAATTAATTTTCTACCTTAAACAATCGATATAGGACTACTCTCAAATACGATATAAAAGATTGAAGCTTGTGAGGTATCCGGATGTTACCGGAAGCTAAAGGCCCTTCGTTAAAAAAAAAACAATAAATTCCCCCTCAATCACTTAAAAACAAAACCCTAATGTAAAATTAAAGTGTTATCAAGTTTAAAATCAAAATAATGTGTTATCAATGACTTAGTGTTAACTACAATTTTGTTAATTGACAAATCCAATTATATGTGTTAACAATCTTTGAAGGAAATGTCTTTTTTTTTTTCACTCTCAAGTACTTAGTCGGTTAGCCTTTGTTTGGATTAGAAATGAAGTAGATAAGAAAGAATTAGGGTGAAAAGAAGAGGGGATGAGTAAAAAATTAGTAGATTTTATAAAAGAGAAGTAAAAAAAATATGAGATTTCATGTAAAAACATATTTACCCCTACTAATGTTTTTTCACGATACAACATAGAAGGATTATTTCAATTTTTCATGTCTCCTTTCAAAATTTCACCAAATGGAGAGTTTTTTTTAATGTGCGTCTCACCGCATATTTTCTCTCCTCCCTCACTTCTCTATATTTCCAAACAATAAAACTTGCACTTCTCTCTCCCACTTTTTTTTTATTCACCTCTCCCCTCTTTCTATCCAAAATTCCCAAAAACAAACAAAGCATAAGTGATTTGTTTAGATTTAGAAAATTAGTGTATAATTTCAATTAAATGATGGAAAATCTTATAAAATATTGATAGAAAACAAGAGATAAATATAAAAGAAAAATACTCGCAAACAAAATGAAAGTAATATAATTAAAAGCAGAAAAAAAAGCAAGTAATAAAGAGCATCCAACAAAAGTATATATGAAGTAAAAGCAATGGAAAAGTATATGAAAAGTATATGAAAAGTATATATTATTACTGACGGCTTGATGAAATAACCACAAGTAAACACGAGAAGAATGATTGAATTATGTGGAGTTTTTTTTTCTTCAAACGTGGTAGATAAAACACCAACAACCAGACGCTACACAGGGATGTGTAGATGCTTGGATGCGTTTGTGCAGTTTTAAAAGGAACTTGCTAGAAATAGGTATTTTCAAATTACCAATAAGCTTTTGTAAAGCATGGATTAATCCCCTATGTTAGTAACAAAAAAATTAATATATAATACAATAAAAGCTTAAATGGTAAGTGAAAAACACAAATCCTAGTTGATCCACAACATTGGGTTATATCTAGTCCTTGATTTCACTAAGATTTTCAATATAACTGACTATGTTATAGAAAGTGTTTTTTGTTACGCCTAACTTCTCTATGCTCAATAATAAGTATTCTTTTGACTAGCCTCTCTAGACTCTACATATTGAAAAAGATGCATGAAGCAACAACTTCAGATTATCTCTTGCATGTCAACCAACTAACACTTATAGAGTGAATATAGGAATAAACACTTCTTTGACTGATTGAAACCTTCTCTATATAGATATATTAGGAAGTAGAGAAGAATGAGACTAAAAGTAAAAATAGACTTCTCATAGCGTATTCTCCTTTTTATTTTACAATGTTTAGATTTCTTAGTATCTTTTGTTTCTCTTCAACTACTTTCTATGTTTATGTCTATGTCTATGTATGTGTGTCAATGACTTCACAATCTTTAGTGTGTGTACTTCTTGGAATATACCCATTAGAGACATTTTCTTGTTCTTCGGCTTAGAAATTTGTCTTCTAAGAGAGACATTCTGAATATTCACACTACAACAGAAATAACTTATAATAGCAGTTATTTAATAGCATTTGTAAAGCGGAACTGCTATTAAAATTTGTAGTGCCCTTTTAATAGTGTTTCCTAAAATAAGTGCTATTAAAGAGTGCACCTAAGATAGAGTTTCTTTTATGAAGCGCTATCTTTTATCTTTTGAAAAAATGATAAAATATCAATGAGATCTTTAATAACATTTGTTTAAAAAAACGCTATTAAAACATATAGCTAAGATATCACTTATTTTGTGAAGCGCTATCTTTTCAAATTTTATAACTTCCCACAGTTTTTTTTTTCACATCCCGCATGCATCCCCACTGTATTCTCAGTCTCTTTTCTTCTCAGATTACCCTAATTCGTTCCACTTCTCAGACTCGTCATTCCACTTTTCTCTATCTCGCCGGCCGCTGCTTGTGCTTTCACTCGCCGGTCACTGCTCGCACTTCCACTCGCCGTTCGTGCTTCCACTTGCCGCTCGCGCCTCTCACAGCTTCCACTTGACTCGTGTCTGACAGCTCACCGCTACATCTCGTGCCGACGCCGGTCCTTGCCGCCATCGGAGCCCTCCTCGCCGATGTACCTCAGCCGTCCGTCAGTTCCAGAGCCGCGCAACTTACCCAACCAAGAAGGAACCACCGCTTGAACGCCATTTGAAATCGCGACCCATTCCTTCGAATGCCGCTTGAACACGACTCCGCCGATGTCCACCTTCGTGGCACCGACAGCTCCAATTCCAGTTGCGTGTCCATTCGCATCCCAGGTCCTTTTTTTCATTTATGCTTTCTCACCCTAACTCGTATATCATTTGTGATAGAAAAGATGTTATAGGTTACAAAATCAACAGAAAAATAAATTTAATTTGAGATGACAAATAACATAAGACAATATTTTAACTAGAGTGGTTGTTAGGGTCCTTTGAATTTGCCTGCTCCAGAGAATGTTGCAACCGAATGTGAGTTGCACTCCTTCTGTAGTTGATTTGACTGTGGTATGGGTCAAGTTGGTTTACCAATGCAATAATGTCTATAAATCTCACTTTATTGGATTTCATACAGGAGAATCAGAGCTTACAAACCTCACAATGATTAGATAACTCTCAAGCAAAGCAGTTTTGCATGACTGAAGAAGAGAATCAACCACCAAATCATTTTGCTCCCAGTATGTCTCTTGTTCTTACTCATTAACTACATTATAAGACATTTTAAACTGGAAGATCTGGAAATTATTGGATTTGACTTGCTTGCCATGGCTACGCTATTACCTTCATACACTTATATGGATTACGTGTTGAACTTAAATTTGATTTCTTCTATCAAATTCCATGGGATAAGGCTTGGTCAGTGTAAGAAACACTGCCTAGTGGTTTGTTTTCTATTTTCCTTTTCAATTGATATTACTTTGTTTACTGTTTTCAAAAAGAGATGGTTCATGACATATAACTAAACCAATTATATCTACCTCATGTGGTAAAATTGAACTCCACCAATACACCTGTTGTGGTAATATCCCTATCTTACAGCAAAGGCAAGATTTAAATTTATTACTTTTTAAGGTATACAATGTAAGTATTTCAAGGCAACTGACACTACTAGAAAACTTGAATTTTCGGACGGAATTTTCGGACGGAAATGTTTCCGTCTGAAATTTTCCGAAAATTTCGGATGGATTGTGTTATTTTTTATATTTTCCTTGATCCGTCTGAAATCCGTCATTCGGACGGATTGTGGTATTTTTTATATTTTCCTTGATCCGTCTGAAATCCGTCCGAAAATTTCGGACGGATTTCAGACGGATTGTGTTATTTTTTATATTTTCCTTTATCCGTCTGAAAATTTCGGACGGATTTCAGATGGATTGTGTTATTTTTTTATATTTTATATTTTCCTTGATCCTTCTGAAATCCGTCCGAAATTTCGGACGGATTTCACACCGATTGTGTTATTTTTTATATTTTCCTTGATCCGTCTGAAATCTGTCCGAAATTTCGGATGGATATTAGACGAATTGTGTTATTTTTTATATTTCTCTTGATCCGTCTGAAAATTTCGGACGAATTTCAGACGGATTGTGTTATTTTTTTATATTTCTTACATCCGTCTGAAATCCGTCCGAAAATTTCGGACGGATTTCAGACGGAATTTGTTATTCTTTATATTTTCCTTGATTTATCTTACATCCGTCTGAAATCCGTCCGAAATTTTGGACTGAGTATTTTCTTAGTTGATCAGTTCAACTATTAATCTTTACTCCAATTTGAATTTCGAAATCATATCTTTATCAATCTTGATTTTTAGATTCCAAGAAGTAAAAACATGTTTATTTTAGGCCTAATATTTATCACTCATTTTATACCCACTGATGAGCCTCTGTTTGACTGGTTTTATAACTAGTAAAGACCTTGGCTTTGTGCTAATTTTATATCATTTTCACCCAAATTAGACTTGATTGTCCTTAAGTAGTATTTTGAGTCTGTAAAGTGTTTCTAGGTTAATTTAGTTGATTTATAGTTAAATAAAATACTTATTCTATTTTCTGTTTTCAGGTAAATAAAAAGGAATAATTCTGGAGTTTCTCACCCCGCGATAAGACTGTTCGCCTCACGAACCAGAAGGTGACTGTTCCAGAAATTGCCAACCATTCTGTCTCGCCCCGCGAAGAAATGTCTCGCCTTGCGAGTTATCCAAGCCTGAAAAGTCAGAGACGATCACGGTTTACCCGTGTGAAAGGTCACTGGCGTTACAGTTTGGAATTTGAAGAGATTCGCCTCGCGAAGGATATGCTCGCCCCGCGAGAAGATCAAAAGTTGCAGACTGTTCGCATTATTTGCCTCGCGAAGAAGAGTTCGCCCCGCGAACAGGATGATTCCAGAAACGTGTATATAAGTAGTCTTAGGCAGAACTGAGGGGGAGGCCAGAGTTAGCCAGTTTTGGCTAGTCTTTGGTAGACAGTAGTAGTAGTTTACTTTCCTTTCTTTTCTTTTGTGTTTAAGTCTGTAATGGAGAACTAGTCTCCTTGATTAATCTACTGTGATTGGTTTCTATTACATTTGAGGTTCTGTATTTCCTGTTTAGTTTGCTATTCTCTTTTCAATGCAATACTATATGTTTCTGTTTGTTATTTCAGGAATGTATAGTGTTGTATTGATTCATTTCGGTGATGTTATGTTTCTATATATAATCGCGTTTGTTATTTCGCGTGTGTTCATTCATGTTCGTTTGTTCATGAGGGCTTAACCCCGTTTGTTATTTCGGGAATAGGAACATGCATCCGTAGTAGTGATTGCGTTGTTAATTGTTGCTACAACCGGGAGGGGTTTAGAATCTGCTTAGGACTTGGATTTATTTGAACCAGTGATAGTGGGAAACCAAGAACAGTAGGTTAATCGTTCTTTAGCTTATTTGTTAGTCTCTTAAACTGCCTGTTTCTATTGCTTTGTTTTCTTTATTTTGTCTCAATTCAAAACCCCCCATTTCTAACTTCTACTAATTTTCTGTTAATAACAACAACAACTAAAGAGTCCTTGAGAGACGATATCCGAGTTGTCGCTCCCTATCTGCATTATTTTTTGTAAACGCTCGATCTTTTTGGCGCGTGGCGACAGCGCGGTCACCCACTAATACAAAAAATCAGATTTTTCTCTCTCCTATATCTACCCAAAACCCGTAACCCCTCCCCCTCACTTTCTTTTCGTCTCTGCTTTCTTCTTTTCTCTTTCTTTCTTTTTCTTCTTCTTTCTCTTTTCTTCTTCCTCCTCCCAACGTCATCTCCTCCTTCCCTCCACTACACAAAACCGCCCAGCTCAGCCCTTGCCGTCGATCGCAGCTCGTTGCACGAGGAGGAGGCGACGCGCCTCACGTCCCCTTGCGCGAGGCGGAGCCGCCGCTGTCCGGTGCCAAACCACCGCCCTCCGTCGTGGTAAGTGAGTTTGGCCACCATTTTATGGTGGTTTTACACCTTTCTCTGTCACTTTAAACTTCCTTCTCCTCCCCCAAAGCTTACCCTTCATTTTTGGTTTATGGGTGTCACAAAACCACCACGAACCGCCACTGGCCGCCGCGTCGTTGCCGTCCGCCGTACCACAGTACCACCACAACTTCTTCTTCTTCCTTGGGTGAGTCAAAACCCTTTCTTGTGTCTCAGATTGAAAACCCCCAAATTGGTTTTGAAACCCTAACCCTAACCCTAACCCTTTGATTTCAGATTTTAATCTTAAAGAATAAACCTTGTTTTATGAAATTGGGACTGTGAATTGGTGTTTCCCCAAATTGTATTTGGGAGCCCTAAACCCCAATTTGATTTTATTTGAATTTTGTTCTGTTTTTGTGATATTAATTATGATTTAGTGCAATTAGGACTCTTAATTGATGATTCCCAAGTTCTCTTTCACGATCCTTTAATCAAAACAAAGTTTTCTCAAAGAGTATTGTGAAACGTAAGCTCCAAACATGATTTTCTTTGAAAATAACCTTGTTTGGTAATAAGATTAAGTGTTTAGATCAAATTAGAATGTGTGTTTGATCACGCGTAATTGAATTCTTGTCACACTGGGGCTTGACTAGAGATGTAGCAAGTGAAAGTAACTAAACAAGGGGATATGGCATCCCAGTGTAATATTATGACCCTTGGGCCAAAATAACTTGTCACTATGTCAGTCTTGGTAATTCTGTTCTCATATGAAAACAATAGGCTTTATATCTAGGATATAGCATTGATCAATGATTTTTTATATTTTATGCTATTGCAAAAAGTTTTTATTTTTCGCAATTTTAAACGGTGCACTTGATACACTAGCAAAGACCCTCATTAAGAACCTCAACTGATCATGTAGCTTGCTATTGGAACCTTGCATTCCTAATGATTTTAGGTACTGACTTGCAGAATTGTATCTGTTTTATTGTTGACATCATGTCTAAATTAGTATTCTATGTATGTCATTTATGTAAATATGCTGGATGCACATGCTTGTCTCTATATTTTATGACATGCTTTGACTTTACTTGTGTGTCACTGTGTCTTGTAACACCCTACTTTTTATTTTCCGATTTTTATTTTTTTCAGTAAAAATATTTTCGCTGTATTAACCGGTATAAATGTATTTATTTATATTTTTATCCGAGTTCATGGAGATTGATTTTTATGAAATAAAAATCATATTCATACTCTATCTTAAGGTAGAAGCTTACGGTAAAAATTTGGGTTGAAAATTCAGACGGAACCCGGTCTGCGTTTTCATTGACAGTATAATTTTACTGGGTAGAAAACCAAATTTTGACTCGTGAACGAAATGATTTATATTTAAATCATATTTCTAACGAGTTTGGTTGTTTTGAAAATTTTCAACCGAAAATAAAATATTACGCTTTTTACAGGCGTAAAACCCTAATCGGGAAACCGACGGAGTCGAGAAGGAAAGTGCAGAGACCCGTCAAGAGATCGGGACAACGAGTCATACATGATGACTCATGGAGGATGAGTCACTAAGCATTTATGAGCATTAAATGCAAGTAATCATGACATTTAGGTAAAAAGACCAAAATACCCCCAAGCTTTCGCGGGTATTAACAAGACGCATCTACGCACTCTTATCCACTCATTTTACGTGGTTGAAAACCTCCCACATCTCTCCAATTTCGTGCCTCCACCTCCAATAAATCTTACCTATTTCATTTTGCTTTCGTTTCATTATTTTCCTCTCAAAAACCGAAATCGGGTAAACGAGCGGAGTCGCGTCACGGAATTTCCGGGAACCGCTAATGGATAAGATCGATGACTCATTGGTGAGTCATTTTGTGTGGCCCAAAATCAGCCACACCTCCATCAAATGTGAGCCACATATTATTAACCATGGTTAGCCAAAATAACCTTAGTTAAGTTAATTATAACCTTAGTTAAGTTAATTATAAATACCCCAAAACCGTGGCCTCCCTCACCATTTCACTCATCTTCTTCATTCTCTTCATCTTCCTCA
This sequence comes from Sophora flavescens, assembly GCA_030762895.1. Classification (NCBI taxonomy): domain Eukaryota; kingdom Viridiplantae; phylum Streptophyta; class Magnoliopsida; order Fabales; family Fabaceae; genus Sophora; species Sophora flavescens. The sequence goes on from CM061068.1 coordinate 106,614,919, forward strand.
CCAACTAAGTTACAAATCCCTAAGAACACCGAATTTCCACCAAACATGACCCTCTTCCTTTCTGAAACTCGGAAAACACTCAACATAAAAGTTGTTCCTCTTTCTCTCTTCTTTCCAAAAAGCTAAATATCATCAAAAACGGATAAGTGGATTGGGAGAAAGGCTCAAAATACAGAAACTGCCCAGAATTCCCAGCAACCCACGAAACAGCATAAAGAAGGCCCTTTTCACCCTTGTTATGATCCGAACCAAATGAAACCTTAAACACCAAAGTTGTTCCTTTTCTTCTTATATTTCTATCAAGCCAAAGTTCGAAATTTTTGGATGAGTATATTGTGAGATACACTCACAATACCATCACACCCTCAAGCTGTCCAGTTTTCAACATAGTGAAGGTTGATCATTTTCTTCATTTCTTCAATCTTCAAGAGGTAAAAGCTCATCTCCTTGATCATATAAGCTTTCATATTCATGTATTTATCATGTTTATGCCATGAATCATATTTTTCCATTCCTAGATCTAGAACTTCAAATAATTCTAGAAAATTGTAGAAAAATCCTTTTAATGTGAAACCAATTTCTATGATCTTGTGATGTCTTCCACTTTCATTATCCAAGAGCTTGAATCCAACTAAATTTCCTAGCCTATTTTCCTAATATGGGCTCGAAACCCTAACCCTAAAGGTTAGAGGATTTTGTTTCAAATTTTAGTCTTGTAATAAGTAATCTATGTTAGTTAAGACTCTAGTAACTAGGATCCAAAAGATGGCATTAAGAAGATAATCCTAAACCTATTTTCTAAGTCTTGGCCGAACCTAGCCCTAAAGTGTCATAGATGGTTGTTAGTTGATTATAGTTATGTTGTTTGAATGAAGGTGGTTGTGTTAACTCGTGGCGGGATAACGAGGATCGTCGTGTACGTGTTTCCGGTGAAAACTCAGGTGGGGAAAAGAATCAACCTATCGTCGGAATCGATAAGTAGTAGATTATATGATAATTGTGTAGGGCGACCTAAACCCTACTAGTAGTTGAGTAATCGACAAGACCAAAATCATATTGGAAACCTTTTCTCAGAAAACCAATGGTGATTTGGGAATTGTAGGTTTATCGACATTAGGATGATTTTATCTTATCTGAGGTTGATTGAATTTATTATTATTATTTCATTGCTTATGTGATATTTTGTGGTATTTGAATTATTTTATGATATTGTGTTATGCATGATCTGCCTGGTTTTTAATATTGTGCTTAGCTGATTTTTAAGTAAGGATATGTGTTGTTCGGGAGATAATTGTTTGGGTGAGAGAATAAAGGTGATTTAGAGGTGCCTAGCCTAATTAAGTGGTTTTATCTAAGAGGAAAAAGGTGTTGAGACTTTGATGGAAGGTTGAGGCACTAGGTTGTTATTGATTTAAATTAGGGAGATTCATTTATCGAGGTATTGTTAGTCACAGCCGTGTGAGTGGAACACACGAGGTCAGGATATCCTATCTTGGGGATATCGGATATTGCGGGTGAGTGCCCTACGGATGTGGATGCCGAGGTAGACTACCGTAATACTCTTTAGTTCTTGACGAGTTCGCATGTTCTTGGCACTGGACCGTTTTGGATTGATACTCCTTGACGAGTTCGTATGTTCTTGGCACTGGACCGTTATGGAATGATATTCCTTGACGAGTTCGTATGTTCTTGGCACTGGACCGTTTTGGATTGATACTCCTTGACGAGTTCGTATGTTCTTGGCACTGGACCGTTATGGAATGATATTACTTGACGAGTTCGTATGTTCTTGGCACTGGACCGTTTTGGATTGATACTCCTTGACGAGTTCGTATGTTCTTGGCACTGGACCGTTATGGAATGATATTCCTTGACGAGTTCGTATGTTATTGGTACTGGACCGTTCTGGACTACTGACTAATGTGACAGGAGTGAAGATGGCCACATCAGTATTAAGTTTTAGTTGCATGGGTTGAGGGTAGAGGATGAGATAGTGAATTGAGGATGATTGTTGATTTTGAATGATGTGTGTCTGTGACAATTACTGCATAATTTACTATTACTCTTTTCCGCTTTTTGATGATAGAACAATTTCTTATTCCATATATCTTTCTGTGTGTTGTATTTTATTTCTGATGTGATCGTACGAGAAGACCCGATGAAGGAACCAATTGCTGAGGAGTTAGATGGAACTCCATATGAACCAGATGCTCGAGGTCGAGCTGTGATCCATGGCGATTAGAGTATAGACATTATGGCCAGTGTGTCTAAGGAGTATTTTTATTTCCGCTAAGTATGTCTGTAGTGGAGTTTATGCCTGTGAGGGATCCTACTGAGAGGGTACCCTTAACAGTGATTTTGGAATGTAATAAATAAACAGGTGTATATGTATGTAATATAGTTTTGGTATGTTTTATATTTGCATAAGTTATATAATTATTAATTAAGTTTTAATTTTTACGTATTTTCAACAATAAGCGCGCAATTAAGTAAATAAATATTAAGGTTTTAATGTAATAATACGATGGGGCACAACGGGGTGTCTCATGTCTGAAGCAATTTCTGCATGAGGGTTTTTCTTTCTGGAACTATTGATTTGCAATATACAACTTTGTTCATTATGATTGTGCATTCTCATTGAATATGTTATCTTTTATTTGTTGCCCCCCCCCCCGGTTTTAGAAACTGCCCCATCGATTTGAAGGAAGCAATTTCAAGTGTAGTATTTGCTTTTCTAAGATGTTCAGACATACCTGAGCTCATGGATGTGCGGAAGCATATTACAGCTAAGTATGGAAAAGAATTTGTCTCAGTAGCTGTTGAATTACGTCCTGACTGTGGTGTAAATCGCTTGGCAAGTTTCTCTAGCTTCTTGAAGTTGGATAGGATCATGTTAAAGCTCATTTCTTTTCAGATTTATTCTAGTTTAATGTTGTCATTTTAGTTGGTTGAGAAATTGTCTGCCAGAAGACTACTTATCCAGAATCTTCTCAAGGCCATGTTTCATCTGTTCATGATGAAAAGGCTCCTCCCAACATCGGTTCTTCCTCACAACTTAGATCGATGGATGATGTATCTACATATTCATATGATCAAAATGCAAGTGGTGCCTCTAGAAAGGCCGGTGGCATTCAGTCAACGGCAGCAGGGGTGTGTAATCCAGAAACTAGACCTTCAGGTAAATTTTTGAAGACAGTGATTGCAAATGAATTTGGGGCGTTTGTTCTTTCTATTGCCTGAATATTTGGGATTCTTTCTTACAGGAACTAGAAGACAAGAAATGGATTTTAGAGATTCGAGTTTTGAAAATAGGAGTGCCTTTCTTATGGGTAAGCAGAATAGGAACATGGAACTCAAAGATGCTGCCTCTGCTGCTGCAGAATCTGCAGAACTTGCAAGCATGGCTGCAAGAGCAGCTGCTGAACTTTCAAACCGAGAGAACATGACAAGGCAGTACTCAAGTGGGTCACATAGTTCTTATGGCAACTTTATTTATTTTTTTTTGTTTGGTTCATTACATGACCTTCACAGTTCACAGTGGCTTGATCTTCGGATAGTTTTTAAGTCATGACTTTTGGATTGCATGCAGCAATTGGTATTTGATTTTTAGAAGTTGTATGGTACCAAGGCTGTATTTTGTAACAATAGTCAAATTCATGATTTTGTGATTGAATGTGAAACTGCAAATGTTAGTGATCGGTGCCATATAATTCACATAGATAGTGAAACTGTAATGTAAGTGAAGTGATCTGTCACGGCCGTGATAGCTTCTGCCTTGAATGTTGCTTCACTAAATGGTATGTCACGGCCGTGATGGGTATCACGGCCTGACCGTGACAGATTCTGCCTAGAAGGGGTCTGGCTCGGTTGACATGTCACGGCCGTGATGGGCATCACGGCCTGGCCGTGACAGCTTCTGCCTTGAACGCTTCACTAAATGGTCTGTCACGGCCGTGATGGGTATCACGGTCTGGCCGTGACAGATTCTGCCTAGAAGGGGTCTGGCTCAGTTGACATGTCACGACCATGATGGGAATCACGGCCTGGCCGTGACAGATTTTGACTTTTCATTCTTCCGTGGGAAATCCGCCCCAAATCCGTTGGAAAACAAAAATAAATCTGTCTGAAATCCGTCCGAACAATAACCAACAAAATCACAACATCCGTCCCAAATCCGTTGGAAAACAAAAATAAATATGTCCGAAATCCGTCCGAACAATAACCAAAATCCAGATTTCCACATTGTCCATATTCCGTCCGCAATCCGTCCGTAAATATTTTCGGACAGAATTTGGGACAGATTTTATAATTTCCCACGAGGCTTTTTCAGACGGGTGCCATTCCGTCCGAAATCCGTCCGAAATGAATTATCCGTCCGAAATTTGTCCAATTTTCGTCCGAAATCCGTCTGAAATTCTGTCCGAAAAAGATGGATTTCTAGTAGTGTGATTTCTTGTCTAATATCACATACATTATTTGAAAATAAACATGTATTTCAAATAAAGTATGGATTGTAAGAATTTAATTGAGCCCATAGAGATGTATAATCTAGTCATCCTAATAATTTTATCCTTCCATCATTTACGAGTTTTGGTTCTTTAAATTGTAGTTGTAATGGTAATAGTTATAGCTTCTAAGGCTTGTTAGGGTATTGTTGTTCCGCTTTTGCCCAATATTTATATCCTAATCATTGTTTGTCATGCTTACATGTCGTTTAAATTGTTTATTCAAAATCTATGATGTTGTATATTCACATGTCTATATATAAAATTTGGCATGTTTATTCCCTTCCCGTCTAATTGACTGAAAATTAAATAACTAAACATAGAAATTAAATTAGATCAATATTCTCTTTAGTATATAAATTATATTTTATTTTGTTTTTGAAGATTCTGAGCAATAGAAATTGACGAATTTCCCAGCATTTGGAGAAGCATACTAAGGGTGATGACAACAAAAGTGAAGAAAGTTCTTGTTCTAGAAATTTCCTAAGAGTTTCTACTGTGCAAATGCTTCAACAAGTAATTGCTATTTCTGTGTTTTTGTTTTCTTTTTTGGACTAATTAACTAGAGTGCATTAGTTAACTTGTATTGTAGTATAATTGCATTTTGTATTATAGTAAATATGGTCACATGTTCCTACCGAGATCCGACTTGCCGGAATCTCGCCGTAGAACTTCAAACCAGAGTGAACAATGGGGGTTGTTTTAGATTATGGCTTGACAGAATGTTGTATTCCGGTCCTACGTATTCCAATGGGAATCAAAGCCAGACGTAGTTCTAGGTTCAACCCTTGGCCATGTGGTGATCTCAATCCCTTAATCTTGTATCCGATGAATACCAGCGAGCAAGGACTCTTCAATAGTCTCTTGATCGAACTAGTTTCTCTAATACGCTTAAGGGAGAGTCACCGGGATTCAGTGAAAAGTGAGTCTCTCTCTTGGGTTCTTCTCCTTTTATAATAGGATCCCCACCTCCTTTTGAGATCTGGATTTATCTCCTTTTATCTCTTAAATCTTCTTTGAGATGTGATTTCCTTAATTTAAGGGATATTATCTCTTTTAACCGGATAAGGTTATATGAGATAATATCAGTATTGATTAGGATAATATCTTAAATTGATCTCTTAACCGAATAAGGTTATTTGAGATAATGTTAGGATCATTTAAGGATAATATCAATATCTTATCCCTTAATTTGAGGGATATTATCTCTGCTAACCAGATAAGGTTGTTTGAGATAATATCAGCTTTAATAAAGATAATATCGATATTTTATCCTTCCCGCCCTGGTTGGATCGGGTATCCAAGCTCGGTGGCCGGGTTTTACTCCTCGGTCAGTACACAAGCCCCCCAAACTTTGAGATAATAAAGCGTAAAAGTTTTCATGACTTTAGCCGAGCTTGGCCTTTCAGAAAACTTATTTGGAGAGCCATGGTTTTATTATGGTGTAGGTTCTCTGTTCCTTTTTACCATCATCTTAATGACCGATCTTCTTCCTCGACCAATCATTCGTCCTCGGTGACCGAGCCTAGGAACTCGGTCTTTTTCTTTAGCCTTTCGAGTTAGAGAGGTAATTGGCCGAGCTTCACGCGTCTGCGTATATATATATCTTTTTCCTCGGTGAACACCTCGGGTGATCGAGCTTCATTTACACCTCGGCCCCTATACTAGCCCCCCAAGCTTTGAGCTAAATGCGTGGAAGCTTTCTTAAAGGAGCCGAGACTAGCCAAGACAGGGATAGTCGGCTTAGTTTCATTCCATGGCCCTATTTTCTCAGTTCCCGAGATGAAAAGAGACGTTGCCCTTTAAAACTGACTTGTGACGTGTGGCTTCTATGGCCTCATTTCCGAGGCCTGCGCTGTAGCTGCGTGCTCATCTTTTTACTTGATGGCGGCGTACATCCCGACGTTTCTGCCACGTGTTTCCTTTCCATTAGTGAGCCGAATTCAGTTAGACTTGAAGGGACGTTTCCCTTCTCTCGCACGCCAACAACCATCATTAATTCGTCGAAAGGACGATGCCCTTTTTTCTATAAATTGGAACGAGCCCCTGGGACGAGGTTTCACCTTCCTTGAGCCCTCGATTTTCTTCTCTCGAGTCCTTTCTAGTCCAAGCTTTCATACTCCCTTCCTATTCGAGGTATGTCCTTCTCATATCTTTCACGCTCCCTTAGATTTTATTCCAGTTTGATTTCTGGTGTTTTTTATCTATGGAGACTTCATTTGAGGTATCCCAGAATGCCTCTTCCTGGGTTCAGATTATAGAGCCCGAAATCAATCGGATTGGGGTCTCTCCTTATCACTCCCCCCTCCTTCTCATGGTGATAGAGGTGACAAGGGTTCTTCTTCTTCTTCTGACGGGAGGAGCTCTACCACTCCAGACGCTATCTAGGATGCCCAGGGTTCCCTACCCAGATATTACCATTCCTGGGTATTTCTGGGTAAAACCTGATGTTGCTGCATTTTATTCTAATTTCAGGGACTTTAACTCCCTTGAAGCTATAAAAAACAAGGTTAATACTAAACGAGGCATCGTAGAGTGCCTTCCTTGTACCAAGGATGATCATGTTTTCCTTTGCCCCCCTTCATCTGAGCCACACTTTACATATGTATACAAGACCTTTTTTGAACAAATTGGAGTTACCATTCCCTTCACCCCGTTCGAATGCGAAGTCTTGCGAGTTATGAATATTGCTCCTACTCAGCTTCACCCGAATAGTTGGGCATTTCTGAGAGCCTTCCAAATTCTGTGTGGCCAGATAGGGATAGAGGATACCGCTCCTAAGTTTTTTTACTTTTACCGAGTTCGGTTCGGGGACCGAGTTGGCTGGATCTCTCTGAGTGGGATTGAGCAGAGGGGGATCCTCGGGCTCTATAAGAGCTCGTATAAGTTTTTCAAGTCAGATTTCTTCAAAGTCCGACCTCTAGAGGGTAATGAGTCTGTCTTTTTTGACTCGGCCGGGAACCCTAAATTTCCTTTCTACTGGAAACCACACCCTTCCAAATTTTCTGGCTATGACCTCGACTCTATGACCTCTCAGGAGCGAGCCGATGTCGAGGTCCTGAAACTGTATCCTCGGCCATTGCCTTGTGGAAGGCTTTTAAAGCTTAATGCCTCTTCCACTCGGCAAGCAGATTTTGAATGTAAGTAGCTTTTTGTTGACAAGTGGTAATTTATCCAGTAGCGTACTTATTTTATTTGACCGATTTCCTTTTTGTAGTGATAATGGGGAAGTTCAACTATAAGGTCCTGATGAAGAAGTCGACTAATCAAGCAGCTAGCGGATCAGCTATTGCTTCAAATGTCAAGGGGAAGAAAAAGAAGGTTGCTGAAGCTTCTGACCTGAACACTCGCCCTCCGAAGAGGACTCGGAAAGACATGATGTCCGAGGTCCCGATTAGAAGTCCTTCCCCCTGCTGATGATTGAAGAAACTCCTGCTACTGCTAAGAGGTTGGGCAATGATCCCATGGTGACCGATCTTACTTCGGACACCAAATGATACAATGGGAACTGCAACCCGGGGATCAGCTCGCTCTGGGGGAATGAGTTTGACCCTGCAGGCCTGATTGATGGCCAAGTGGTGAAACCTTCTGACGCTCGGCTCTTGTTGGAGCAAGGGCATGAGGAGAGTATGGAGGCGGCCGCTGCCTATGCTCTCTGGATCGCCTCAATCACTCGCTTCTGGAGCCAACAAGTTATTGATAATGTTAAGAAGATGGAGGTAATGGGGGCCGATGCGGCTCGAGCCTTGAGGGTGAGGGACGAGCTTGCTCAGGCCGTGGCCAAGTGTGAGGAGCAAGCTCGGGTCATTGGTCAGCTGAAGGCCCAAAAGACTGAGCTGGAAAAAGACAAGACTGTCCTTCTGGTCGAGCTGGATCTAGAAAAAGCCCAGCGGCTGAATCTTCATAAGATCGCTGAAGGACTTCAAGCCGAGAGGGAGGCCAGTCTTGAGTTGCGGAAGTTGCTTGAGGCCGAGAAGGAGGACAATCCGAGGCTCCGTTCTGATCTGGCTGAGGCCGAGGCTTCCATTATGAAGGAGCACGTTAATGGCTTCTCCTGAGTCGTGAAGCAGCTTCAGCATTTTAATCCAAATACCGATTTTTCCAATGCTGACGTGGACAAGGATATCAACAGAGATGGCATCCTGGTTCCGTTTTCCGAGCTAGAGGATGAGGCAGAGGCAACTCAAGAAGAGGAGGCTGACAGAGAAGCGGTCGAAGAGGAAGCTGATGGTGAAGGGGGAATAAGTATACCCGACCAACCTTCTCTTACTCCCCCGAGTGCCGAGGATGAGCCCAACTCTGTTCCTGTTGCTCATGGGGATGCCCATGAGTAACCTAGGAAAAAGTTCCCAGGGCAATGCTTTTTTATTTTGAATTCTTATGTACTTTGGGCTTTGCCCCTTTTTATTAATGGAATCACGTGCTAGCTTACGAGTTACTCTTTACTTAGGAAGTGCCTGTAACTATTTCTCTAAGTTAGTGCTTGTTTTTTATAGTTTAGCGTGTTACGCGATTTGGTCAAATAGTCGGAGCTCGACATTGGTTGCCTTTTTAGGTTTTAGCCATTTGACCCTGGTTTGGTCGATCTTGGCTCCGACTACCACTTTAGGTTTTAAGCTGTTGTTTACCTTTATAGGCTCGGCATTTCGACCTCAACTCGGTCGATTTTAGCTCGGACAAACTCTTTAGGTTTTTAGTTGCTTTTAACCTTTATAGGCTCGGCATTTCGACCTCAACTCGGTCGACTTTAGCTCGGACAACCTCTTTAGGTTTTGAGTTGCTTTTCACCTTTATAGGCTCGGCATTTCGACCTCAACTCGGTCGACTTTAGCTCGGACAACCTCTTTAGGTTTTGAGTTGCTTTTCACTTTTATAGGCTCGGTATTTCGACCTCAACTCGGTCGACTTTAGCTCGGACAACCTCTTTAGGTTTTTAGCTACTTTTTACCTTTATAGGCTCGACATTTCGACCTCAACTCGGTCGATTTTAGCTCGGACAACCTCTTTAGGTTTTTAGCTGCTTTTTACCATTATAGGCTCGGCATTTCGACCTCAACTCGGTCGATTTTATCTCGGACAGCCTCTTTAGGTTTTTAGTTGTTTTTATAAATATATTTTTAATTAAAACAGTATTCTTGCCTAATAGCGCAACTGAAAATGATTCTATTTATTTATTTTTCTGGGTGTGCCTCATTAAAACCCTCTTGGCCAAAACCTCGTGGGAAAAAGACCGAGATAGGAAAAAGAGTGCATCACCTATAGCCTTAACTAAAATAAAACTTAAGGTGGGAAGTGTTCCATGTTCTTGGAACAGCATTTCCTGACAATTCTTCTAGCCTGTAGGCACCATTTCCCAGATTTTCAACTATCTTGAATGGGCCAGACCAGTTCCCTACGAGTTTACCCTCTCTGGGGTCTTTTCTCGTGTCGTTTTGAAATCTCAGCACTAAGTCACCTTGCACAAATTCCCTCGGCCGCAACCTTGAGTTGTACTTTCGAGTTGCTTTTTGCTTGCATAGCTCGTCTCTGATTTTCGCCTTGTCTCGGACTTCTTCAACCATGTCAAGCTAAACTCGGATTTCTTCTTCGTTCTTACTTTGGTCATGGTGCTGCCTCCGGAAAGAGAGTTCGTCGAGCTCAACTGGAATCATTGCATCGGTTCCGTAGGTTAGCTTGAACGATGTTTCACCGGTTGAAGATTGTGGTGAGCAATGGTAAGCCCATAGGATGCTTGGTAATTTTTCAACCCAAGCCCCTTTTGATTGGCCTAACCTTCTTTTGAGATCGTTTAAAATGACTTTATTGGTTGCCTCTGCTTGTCCATTCGTTTGTGGGTGCTCAACCGAGGTCACTTTATGTTTAACTCCGAGGTTGGAGTAGAACTCTCTGAGCTCTTTATCGGTGAACTGCTTTTCGTTATCTGTGACAATTACGTAAGGGAGGCCATGCCTGCATATGATGTTTTTCCATACAAAGCTCTGAACCTTTTTAGTAGTTATCGTGGCTAATGGTTCTGCTTCGATCCACTTGGTGAAGTAGTCTACACCTACCAGCAAGAACTTGACTTGACCTTTGGCAACCGGGAAGGGACCGACTATGTCCATCCCCAACATAGTAAAAGGCCATAGCGAGAAAATGGAATGGAGCTCTTCTCCTGGAACACGTGCTATGTTGGTGAACTTCTGGAAGGGCTCACACCTGTTAGTCCAAGTAACACAATCCAGTCTCATGGTTGGCCAGTAAAACCCCGCTCGCAGGACCCGAGCTGCCAGAGATCGGCCACCTGATTGCATCCCACAGATTCCTCGGTGCATCTCATCCATTACGTACTCGGACTGCTCCTTTGTTAGGCACTTCAGTAATGGCATAGAGAATCCTCTTTTATACAGCTCGCCGTCTCGGATGGTGTAATGGCAAGATTTTAGACGAATTCGCCTCGCCTCCTCAGGGTCACTGGGCAATTTGTCCGAGGCTAGATATTCCCAAATCGGTTTCATCCAGCCACGATCATAGTGCTCGGTCATTATTACTTCGGCACTTTTTATGCTCGGTTCGAGGAGGTTTTCCTGAATTAAGGTTCTTAGATGGACAGCTTTCTTCGTGCTAGCTGATGAGCCTCTGTTTGACTGGTTTTATAACTAGTAAAGACATTGGCTTTGTGCTAATTTTATATCATTTTCACCCAAATTAGACTTGATTGTCCTTAAGTAGTATTTTGAGTCTGTAAAGTGTTTTTAGGTTAATTTAGTTGATTTAGAGTTAAATAAAGTACTTATGTTATTTTCTGTTTTTCAGGTTAATAAAATAAAATAAAATAAATCTGGAGCCACTCGCCCCGCGAAGGTTATCTCGCCCCGCGAGTCATCCAAGCCTGAAAAGTCAGAGACGATCACGGTTTACCCGTGTTGAGGATCACGGCTGTGGCAGTTTTGAAGTTGAAGCGTTCGCCTCGCGAGCATCCATTCGCCTCGCGAGCCTTGGAAGACCAGAAGCCATCACGGTTTGCGCATGTTGAAGGTCACGGGCGTTACAGTTTGGGATCTGAAGAGATTCGCTCGCGAAGGATATGCTCGCCCCGCGAGAAGATCAAAAGTCGCCAGACTGTTCACAATTTCCGCGTTGCGAGAGAGGCTTCGCCTCGCGAGTCCTCTGATTCCAGAGACGTGTATATAAGTAGTCTTAGGCAGAACTGAAGGGAGGTCAGAGTTAGCCAGTTTTGGCTAGTCTTTGATAGATAGTAGTAGTAGTTTCCAGTAGTTTCTTTTCTTTTCTTTTGTGCTTATGTTTGTAATGGAGAACTAGTCTCCTAGATTAATCTACTGGGATTGGTTTCAATTACACTTGAGGTTCTGGATTTCCTATTTGAATTGCTATTCCTTTTCAGTACTGTTCTATATGTTTCTGTTTGCTTAATTCAGATATGTATAGGATTAGTATTGATTTATTTCGATGATTGTATGTTCCTATATATAATCGCGTTTGCTTAATTCGCGTGTGTTCAATCATGTTCGCTTAGTTCATGAGTGCTTCACCCCGTTTGCTTAATTCGGGAATAGGAATATATGTCTCGTAGTATTGATTTCGCTTGTAAATTGATGCTACAATCGGAAAGGGTTTAGAATCTGCTTAGGGCTTGGATTTGCTTGAACCAATGATAGTGGGTAACCGAGAACAGTAGGTTAATCGTCTTTAGTTTATTTGCTATTCTCTTTAACTGCTTTGTTTTCATTGCTTTGTTTTCTTTATTTTATTTGCATTCAATCTCAAAACCCCCCATTTCTAACTTTTACTAATTTTCTGTTACTAACAACAACAACTAAAGAGTCCTTGAGAGACGATACTCGAGTTGACGCTCTATACTACAGTATTTTAATAATCGCTCGTTCTTTTTGGCGCGTGGCGACAGCGCGTTCAAAAATTGGCGCCGTTGCCGGGGACTCTGGTTTGTTGTTATTAGCAGAAAATATTTAAAAAAAAAAATCTCTTTGCTAATTAGTTTTGTCTACATTGTCTGGTTGTGAATTTTAGCACCCCCATGGATAATTATATGCGAAATTTCATGCCTAATGCTTACTATGAGCAACCACCATGTATATATTTTCCTGATTTTCTTGGTTTATCACACTGGTTGCCAAGGTTTAGTGGTTTTGCAGGTGAGAATCCGCATGAGCATCTGAGGGAATTCTAGATTGCTTGTTCTATAATGCTGAGACCTGCAGGAATAACAGAAGACCACATCCAGATGGAACCCTTCCAATTCTCGCTTGAAGGTGCTGCAAGAGATTGGCTGTATTGTCTTGATGAGAATTCCATCTCAAGCTGGTTTGATTTGAAGGAAGCCTTCCTGTTTAGATACTATCCTAGCCAAGTGACCACCTCTGCACCTTCCGAACCTTCACAGAGCACCTTGGATGAGATTGCTTCAATGTTCAAACAGATAACTGCACAAATGGAAGCATACAATCTCGAATTCCAACAGAGGATGGCACAACAAGATCTTGAATTTCAACGGATGATGGAGGCAAGTAATCTTGAATATCAGAGGAGTGAAGTTGAATCTCAGAAGATGGCTATGCAAATGGATCAAACTGTTGCCAACTCGGCTGCAATGCTAACTCCACAACCCATTGAAGAACTTACAGAGTCACAAGTTATTCTTGAAGATACTTCTGATGATGATTGTGATAATATTTCTGTTAATGATGAATTGTGTGTTGAATCCCCTGATTCTAATTCATATACTGATTGTTATTGTTCTGGCACTGCTTTGTGTGTAGATTGTTATTTTGAAAGGTATGTTAAGCAAAGCATCCATATGGAACAGGAGACAGATGAGGTTGAGGGCCATGTTCATATAGGAAATGAGCATCAGGAGGATCAGGAGAACATTTGCTCCACCGTGCTTGAGGATAAAGAAGAATCTTTGGTCTTAGATGCAGGTGTTGAAAGTGATGGGGTGGATGAACCGTGTGCAGAAAGTCCAGACAATCAGACCTTTACTAACTCAGTTTCCTTTACTACATGTACTAACTGTACTGACACTAACCCGTGTGCTGTTTGTGCTGGGTTTCTTGACTCTATTTTGCAGGGTGATAGTGAGAGTGAAGATGCTTGTTCAGCCGAAGTTCTAAATATACCATCCATTGAACAGCCACCCTCCGTAAAGCTCAAGCAACTTCCAAACATTCAGCCGCTTTCTGATTCAGTTTATTGTAACATAGTTACTGATTGTACTAACTCTAACCTTTCTGTGGTGTGTGATGAGATTTCTGCAGGCTTAGCAGGTGATGGATTTACCAGTGCAGTAATTGAAGAAACTGCAGAAATTGAAGCAGAACCAGTAACCCCAGCTAACTGTTTGCCACCTCCCCCTGAGGAGCCACCAGTGATGGAGTTTAAACCCTTGGATTTTGCACCATGGCCGGTCCAAGAGGTTGAGCCCCACTTCTATTGGGGAGACTTTGTAGATAAAGAGGTCAGCTGTGACCCGAAGGGGAGTGAGAAGTCCGCCGCACTCGGCGAAGTCATCATAATTGTCAAGTGCTCACCCCCACATCAAGGCTGCGAGTTAGGGAAGCATGGAATGAGCTTCCGCCCTTTGGCCACCACGTGGGCCTTATGTTACAAGCAATGGGATCCCGGTGGAACCGCCCCTCAATGAGTTTTTCTTAACCTTGTTCTTTTTAATTTTCTTTTCCTTGTTTTATTTCTGTCTTGTTTTCAATAAAGCTCTTGAATAATTTGAGAAGCTCAGGAGTTGTGTGAGTTTAGTGTTGGCAAGTTTATTGGATTTGATTAATTTTTGCATAGATTGATTGCATGATATTGTTGACTGTTTTCCCCCTAGGATATGAAAAAATTTTGAAAAATGATCCCCATGTGATTGAAAACTGAACTTTGAGATTTTGTTATGATGGCATGATTTATGATAAGTTTGGGGTGATAGGAAGCACACACTAGGGATAGAATCTCTTTCAAGCAATTTGCACATAAATGTCCAGGTGAGGTTTTGAGCCTCCAACATGTTTTAAACTGTGTGAAAATCACTTTTGATTGCACTTTCCCGAATTTGCTTGAATCTCTTTTTGGTTTGCATGATTATGTGTTTGCTTCAGATGATTTAGGCATTTTCTTTGTAAATAGCTACTTAGCCTAAAAATAACCAATTCCTAATGCATGTTCCCTAGTTAGCCCCTTTGAGCCTATTAGCCTGTTAATTCTTGATAACCTAATGTTATAAGCCCAAAAATCTGGAAAACCATGTTAACCCTATCTTAGGATTAGGAGAGCATGTAATCTTAGAATGGGTGCAAGAAATTAAGTTTGGGGTGGCTACAGTAAATGTGTTGTTGGGATTGAGAAAAAAAAAATAGAAATGAAAAAAAAAGAAAAAAAAAGTGCAAAAATGCCAAAAAGAAATAAAAAGGTTGTGGTCACCCAAGGCAAATAAATAATGAGAAAAGGAACTTGAGTGGAATTTCAAAAGTGTAAATAATGTTCATGCTCTCTTAGTTCCTAGGGTCTTCAGCCTAGTACCTTTGTATATTCTACCCTCAGCCAGGCCCCATTACAACCCATAAAAGACCTTTTGATGTTGCATGCATGTTTTCTGTGGGAACCATTTTGAGATGAAAATCAAATTTATGGGAAGTGTTCTTAAAAGTGAAACTGAGTGCAATGTTGTTAGCCTAGACACAAACTGAGCGATTGAGTGAACATAAATTTCCCTTGTGAGGAAGGCAGTTGTTTGCATTTGGTGATCTCTCTCTTGTGTGTAACTTAGATCCCCAGCTTAGATTAATAATTGTTTGAATGATGAAATTCTCAACTGTTTAGAATAAATGAATATGGGGATTGCTTTGTTTGAAAGGGGGAACATAGAAAAAAAATATTTTGATAAATTGCTTGAAATCTGTGCGAAAGTTGATTGAATCTTTTGAGCTTGCCAGGTCTTGAGTCTTTTTAAGTTTTTGTGTTTTAGTTTGCTTGGGGACAAGCAAAGTTTAAGTTTGGGGTATTTTGATGAGCCTCTGTTTGACTGGTTTTATAACTAGTAAAGACATTGGCTTTGTGCTAATTTTATATCATTTTCACCCAAATTAGACTTGATTGTCCTTAAGTAGTATTTTGAGTCTGTAAAGTGTTTTTAGGTTAATTTAGTTGATTTAGAGTTAAATAAAGTACTTATGTTATTTTCTGTTTTTCAGGTTAATAAAATAAAATAAAATAAATCTGGAGCCACTCGCCCTGCGAAGGTTATCTCGCCCCGCGAGTCATCCAAGCCTGAAAAGTCAGAGACGATCACGGTTTACCCGTGTTGAGGATCACGGCTGTGGCAGTTTTGAAGTTGAAGCGTTCGCCTCGCGAGCATCCATTCGCCTCGCGAGCCTTGGAAGACCAGAAGCCATCACGGTTTGCGCATGTTGAAGGTCACGGGCGTTACAGTTTGGGATCTGAAGAGATTCGCCTCGCGAAGGATATGCTCGCCCCGCGAGAAGATCAAAAGTCGCAGACTGTTCACAATTTCCGCGTTGCGAGAGAGGCTTCGCCTCGCGAGTCCTCTGATTCCAGAGACGTGTATATAAGTAGTCTTAGGCAGAACTGAAGGGAGGTCAGAGTTAGCCAGTTTTGGCTAGTCTTTGATAGATAGTAGTAGTAGTTTCCAGTAGTTTCTTTTCTTTTCTTTTGTGCTTATGTTTGTAATGGAGAACTAGTCTCCTAGATTAATCTACTGGGATTGGTTTCAATTACACTTGAGGTTCTGGATTTCCTATTTGAATTGCTATTCCTTTTCAGTACTGTTCTATATGTTTCTGTTTGCTTAATTCAGATATGTATAGGATTAGTATTGATTTATTTCGATAATTGTATGTTCCTATATATAATCGCGTTTGCTTAATTCGCGTGTGTTCAATCATGTTCGCTTAGTTCATGAGTGCTTCACCCCGTTTGCTTAATTCGGGAATAGGAATATATGTCTCGTAGTATTGATTTCGCTTGTAAATTGATGCTACAATCGGAAAGGGTTTAGAATCTGCTTAGGGCTTGGATTTGCTTGAACCAATGATAGTGGGTAACCGAGAACAGTAGGTTAATCGTCTTTAGTTTATTTGCTATTCTCTTTAACTGCTTTGTTTTCATTGCTTTGTTTTCTTTATTTTATTTGCATTCAATCTCAAAACCCCCCATTTCTAACTTTTACTAATTTTCTGTTACTAACAACAACAACTAAAGAGTCCTTGAGAGACGATACTCGAGTTGTCGCTCTATACTACAGTATTTTAATAATCGCTCTATACTACAGGCTATCATTCGTCCTAGGCTAGATCGGGTTTCTGAGCACTTGCTTTATTGGATGATCAGTTTTGACTATCATTTGGTGCGAATGGAAGTAAGGTCGTCACCTCCGAGCTGCCATATCTAAGGAGAGGGCTAGTTTTTCAATTATTTAATATCGTGTTTCTGCGTCTTTCAGGCTTCTACTAACATAGCACACCAAGATTCTGTTGCTCTTCCTCTTCCTAGATAATCACTGCGCACTGATTGCATAATCGTTGAGAGATAGGTACAAGTACAGATCTTTACCGAATCGAGGCCGAGTGAGGATTGGGGGAGAGGCTAGGAAGAGTTTCGGATCTTCAAAGGCCTTCTCACACTCTTCAGTCTAGGTGAAACCTTTTGGTTTTTTCAATAGCTGGAAGAAGGGTCTTACCTTTTTGCAGACTTCGGGAGAAAGCGGGATAGAGATGCTAATCGACCGTCTAACCTCTGAATTTCTTTCACATTCTGAGGACTCCGCATTTCCATAACGGCTTTGCATTTATCTGGGTTAGCTTCGATCCCCCTATGTGTTAGCATATATCCTAAAAACTTTCCTCCTTGTACACCAAAGGAGCATTTTTCTGGATTTAACCTCATGTATTTTCTGAGCTGACTGAAAATTTCTTCGAGGTCGACTGGGTGTTGCCTTAGGTCATCGGATTTTACCACCATATCATCAACATATAATTCTAAGTTCTTTCCGATTTGGTTGACGAAAACTTTGTCCATAAGCCTTTGATATGTTGCACCAGCATTTTTTAAGCCGAAAGGCATTACCCGATAGCAGTAGTTTGCCCCATCGGTCATAAATGCCATTTTTTCTTCATCGGGTGGATACATCCTGATTTGGTTATAACCTAAGTATGGGTCCAAAAAGGACATAACTTTGTACCCTGAGGCCCCGTCCACCAGTATGTCAATGTTGGGAAGAGGATAAGAATCTTTTGGGCATGCCTTGTTGAGATCGGAGTAGTCGGTGCACATTCTCCATTTACCGTTGGCCTTTATAACTAACACCACGTTGGATAGCCAAGTAGTGTATTTCACCTCTCTGATGAAATTTGCTTTGACCAGTTTGGAAGTCTCCTCGGCTACTGCTCGGCGATTTTCCTCGCCAAGTTTCCTTTTTCTCTGAGCTACAAGCTTGGCTTCGGGACATATGGATAGCTTATGGCACATAAAATTGGGGTCTATTCCAGGCATATCCGACGTCTTCGAAGCAAACAAATCGGCATTCTTTCTTATGACCGCTTGAATCCTTTGTTTGAACGAGGGGTCGAGCTGACTACCGACTTGGGTGCATTGTTCAGCTTGGGCTCCCAACTGGAACCTTTCTAAAGACTCTGTTGGTTCTGCTCTAGACTCGTACATCTCCGTCCTTGGGTCCAGTTCAAACATGCTGACCGGGCTGGCGGAAGTTACCGAACTGACCGAGCTTACCACCTCTGCTTTATCATCCTTGGCATTCTTTGCAATATCTTGGTTTCGGGTAACCTTTAGGCTATCAACATAGCATTGCCTGGCTAGCCTTTGGTCAGCCCGGACCGCGACTATATCTCCGGATTCGGCTGGGAATTTCATTGTCATGTGTGGGGTAGAGACAATCGCTCCGAGTTCATTCAACGTCGGTCTTCCAATAAGGATGCTGTACGACGTGTTGGCATCTACAATAACGTACCTGACTGATACGGATTTGGAGAGTCTTCCTTCTCCAAATGTTGTTAAGAGGTCTATGTAACCTCGGGTTTTGACTTGCTCCCCGGTGAACCCTACCAGCTTGTCTTCCTGCTCTTTTATCAGCTTTTCTGGAATTTCAAGTTTCCTGAAGGTTGCCAAGTATAGAATATCGGTCGAGCTCCCCTGGTCAATAAGTGTTCGTTTGACCGAGAAGTTGGCTAGTTCGACCGTTATCACCATTGGGTCATCTTGATTTGGATCCACCCCTTGGAAATCATCATTCGTGAAAGTTATTGGAGGTCTTGTCCTTGTAGGCTTTCCAGACACCGTGTTGACGGACCAGAGGACTTTTACATGACGCCGCCGAGCTGAACTCGTCGTTCCTCCTCCTGCGAATCCTCTTGAGATTGTGTTGATGATCCCTCTGACTCCTCCTTCCGATTCTTCATTAGGAGCCCTTTAATTATTTAACCGGTCTCCGCCCTGATTGTTTCCTTGTAGGTTTGCATCTCGGTTACAATTTTCATAACCGTGTCTCCGTCGTCTTCGACCGGCTCGTCCGCCTCCATTATCATCTCGGTGGACGAAACGATCAAGACGACTTGCCCGTATCGAGTCCTCAATTTTTTCCTGGGTTGTTCTACAGTCTTCAGTGGAGTGACCATAGTTTTGATGCCACATGCATTCTTTGCTTCTGTCAGCATTGACAGGTGTTTTGGACGGTCGAGGTAAAGTGAGTAACTCGGCGTTGCACACCTCCTGGAGAATGGTTGCCCGAGATCGGTTTAACGGCATATAAGACTGGTACCTGGGTTGCCTCTCTGAGAATCCCCTTTCATTGGTCTTTTGGGCCCTTTGTGGATCAGCCCCCCTGTTTCTCTCTTTGTTCGAGACCGAGCTCTTGTCTTCGAAACCTCTTTCTCGCCTTTTGAATTCTACCATCTCTTCTGAATTCATGAAACCTGTAGCTTTTTCCTGCAACTCTTCAAAATCCCTCGGTGGTTTTCGGGATAAATACTCAAAGAATGGCCCTGGCTTCAGGCAGCTGTAACAACCTGATTTTCATTGTAATTTTTAATCAATTAAAATATAAGTAATTATATTTTAATATGAAAGTATAAAATATTTTGTTTTAATAAAATAAAATCATATTCCTAATCTACCTTATCATATGAAGTCACGGTAAAATTTTCGGTTGAAAATTCAGACGAAAGTCGGTCTGTGTTTTTACTGCCAATATAAGTTTACTGAGCAGAAAACCTAATTTTGACCCGTGAACGAGACGGTTAGTGTTTTTATCATGTTTCCTTCAACTTTGGTTATTTTGAAAATTTTCGTTCAAAAATAAAATAAAATAAAATATTTTATTCGGGTGAAACCTTCAGAAAATACGATCGGATGTGCAACCGGTTACGTATTTAAGCAGTTAAAGGAACCCTAAAGGATGAGAGAAGGCTTGATGGGATGCCTAATTAAATGCTTATGACACACTTTAAAGTGATCATGATTACTTTTTCAAATTATAATCTATTTTATTCCAAAAACCCATTAAACCTTCCTTAAATGATCCAAACAATGCCCTAAACCAAAACTTCCTCTCCAAGCCTTGCTCCCTCTCCTCTAGGCCGTGCAACCCTCCCCCTTCCTCTATAAATACCACTCTTCATCCTCACTTCATCACTTTCCTTCCTTCTACTCCATTAAAACTCTTAAGCTTTCATATTTTTCTTAACTTCAAGCTTCCAAAGCTCTAGTTTTTCTTCTTCTTTTCACAAGTGTTCTTCACCAAAGTTGTTCCTCTTGCTTAGGGTAATACTCTCATGTATTCTTTTCTTTAAAAACTTCATATTTTTCTAAAGTTTCTTCTTTATGTCATATATGAGCTTTTATCTTCAAAAATCTCTCAAAAATGGTAGAAAACTCCTTTTGAGTTGAAACCAATTTCTATGGTCTTGTATTTACTTGTAGTTTAACATACTAAGAGGTTGTATAAATCAAAAATATTCATCCTCTATTTCTTGAGGAGGCCGAATCTACTCATGATGGCCTAGGGAGTGTTTTATTTCAACTTCTTTTACATGATCATGTGTTAGTTTTTTTAAGTGTTCCTTTATCATTGAATCCATAAATCTTGGAAGGTTTTGATAGCTTGTTTTCCCATGATGGCCAAAACTATGTATTAGTGGCCTAGGATACTATGTTTCAACTTATCCAAGTGTGATCATGAACTTAGAACCCTAATACATTGTGATGCTTTACTTTATTCTTGCTTCATTTATTTATTGTGCTTTCTTTATGGCTTTCCTTACTTGTGCTTATTTATTTTTATGTCATTATGTTTCTGTTCATGTCATTTACTTCCATGTTCTTTATGTTCATGTCTTTTATTTTATGTCATTTATATTTATGCCATTTACTTTATGTCATTTACATTATGTCATTTACTTTTATGTCATTTATGTTTATGTCATTTATGATTCATTTACTCATGTCATTATGCTTTAATTACTTATAGGCTTATGTTGTTCTTACTTTATGAGCTTATGAGATTTGTTATTTAAAGTCCTATGTTGCTTCCAAGATGATCATAGACTTGAGCTCCATAAGTTATTGGATGCTAAAAGGTCTAAGAGATTGGAAAATTTAAAAATTTCTATCATGAAAACCCAAGGATGACCGAATCTTAAAAGTTATGGACCTAGGGTGTTTCGTTTTTCATTTTCCAAAGTGTTCATGGTTTTGAGCTCCTTACTATTAATGGATGTTAAACCAAAGAGATTGGAAAGTTTAAATGTTCCTAGCCTATATTATTGGTCAAGGCCGAATCTCCATCAAGTGTAACTTGGTGGGATTTTTGTTCAACTTTGTTTAAAGTAATCTTGTTTTAAACTCCTAGCACTTAAGGATCGTAAATCCCTAAGTTGCATGTGTTTTGGAAACTTCTAGCACTTAAGGATCATAAATCCAAGAGTCGCATAAATTTCGGAAACCCCTAATCCTAGTTTATTGTATGAACCGAACCTATACCTTGTGGTTAGTGTTCTTTGATTGAGTTTTAACTCATGATTTCATGTTTTGTAACCTTAGACTTCCATCTCGGAGGAAACGAGGACGTTCGTGGTATATCTCTTCTAGTATCTAATCTCCTTACCTTCACAGAAGGTGGAGTTAATACTTTATGGTGCGACGACGAGGAGCTTCGAGTTCGGGAGTTCGGTGATAACCCAGGTGGGGGAAAGAATCAACCTATCGTCGGAATCGATAAGTAGTAGATTATGTAGTAATTATGTAGGGCGACCTAAACCTTACTAGAAGTCGAATAATCGACAAGACCAGAATCGCTTTAAATTGCTTTTATAAAACATCCATGGTGATTCGGGGATTGTAGGTTGATCGATATCAGGTTGATGTTTATACTGTTGATGGTTGATTTGAGTTTTATTTCCTTTATTGAACTGATTTAGTGCTATGTTGATGTTTTGAAATATCTTTAATTGACTTGATGTTATGCATGATCTATGTGGTATTTACTTTATGCTTAGTGGATTAAGCGAAGATATATATGTGGTCTAAGAGATAAGTTGTTTTGGACGTGAGGATCATGATGATTTTTAGAGGTGCCTAACCTACATGAAATATGTTAAAGAGGTGTTGTGACATAGAGCATGTGTTGAGGTCTTGATGAGAGGTTAAGGCACTAGGTTATGACCATAGGAGTCTGTGAGGTTCATAAGTTGTGTTGTTTCTATAACCGTATGTGGGACACATACAAGACCCGAAGTCCTTGTGGGACCGTCCAAAGGGTAAACTTAACTTGTGCAGCTACGAGTGTCATTGCTTTGCATGAACACCTCTGGGAGTGGACGAGGTGTGCATCGGGATCATCGTGTAGCTATAGTGTCACGCTTTACGTGAGCGTTCTTACCATGGTGAAGGTGTGCACCGGGATAATCGTGCAGCTATAGTGTCATTGCTTTGCATGAGGACCCACGGTCCGGGGTGTGCACCGGGTTTAATGTGCAGCTATAGTGTCGTTGCTTTGCATGAGCATTCTCACCATGACCAAGGATGTGCATCGGGAATGGGACGTGTCGCTTGGACGACTGACCGATAACCATAACTATGATAGGGAAACCATAGCCATTTTCAGTATCAAGTTTTAGTTGTAGGAGTGAGGGTAGGATGGATATAAGAATTTTATGGAAGATGGATGACTTGACTGATGTTGTGTCTGTGGTAATTACTATATAGTTTACTATGACTCTTTTCCGCTTTTAATGATAGAACTGTGTCTTATCCCCTGTATATTTCTGTATGTTGTATTTTGTCTCCTTGTGGAACCGTACAAGAAGACCCTGTGGATGAACGTAACCAGGAAGAGTTGGATGGAACTCCCTACGAACTGGATGCCGGAGGACGAACTGTGACCTGTAACATCCTATCTTTCGGGAAATTAAATATTTTAATTAGATGGGAGTGAGGGTTAGATAAATCTAAAATTATTTAAGAATCTAAACACCTCAAGCAAGTACGTCAAAAACCCTTTTTGGAAGTACCTCAATTTAAATTATTAATTAAGGTGGTTTATCATCAACAACATTAAAAGATAATTAGTCATAGATATAAATCTTAATCATAGCTAGATGATTATAATTAATTTACTCA
Source organism: Sophora flavescens (assembly GCA_030762895.1). Classification (NCBI taxonomy): domain Eukaryota; kingdom Viridiplantae; phylum Streptophyta; class Magnoliopsida; order Fabales; family Fabaceae; genus Sophora; species Sophora flavescens. The sequence goes on from CM061068.1 coordinate 106,638,087, forward strand.
ATTTTTACTCATTATGAGTAAATAGCACTAGTCTTAATTAATTATATCCTAGTTACAAGTTTCAACCTAATTGAATTAACTAAACAATTTTTGGCTTGTGATTAGTGGTACACGGCAATTTTATAGACTCCTGACACCTCCACCTTCAATTTTTGCCGCATGATAAGGATGAAACACCTCCTACTTATATTTCATTCAATGTTTAACTTGTTTATTATTATCATAACAATTCTGGCCATTTATAAGTGAGCCACCTCTTGCTTGCCATTTTTTTCTTCATGCCATTTTCTTTGACCAATATCAAATCACGCACCTGCTGGATTTGTGGCAGATTTCTTTTCTTATCCATATATATAGTACTTGACACATAATAAAGAAAGAATAAGAAAGATAAAATAGAAGGATAGAGAGGGAGCGTAGAAAAGAAAGAAAATAAGGTATAGAGAGAGAAAGAGAGAGAGAAGGGCCGTGAGAGAGGGTGAAACTTTCGGAGTCGATTCCGATAAATCCATTCGTCCTATCGAGAAATCAATTAAATTGTTGTGATGCTCGCGACGTCTACTTCATTACCCTATCTTTCATTTCTTGATTAGGCTAAGGTAAGCCTATGTCCTTTTTCTGCCGAAATGCCATCGGCGACGGTATTGAGGTTATCTTTCAATTCATTTATCGGTTTCCAATTCCGTCTTCAGATTTGGACTACACGTAACTTGTGCTTCACAATGATATGTTCAGGTGAATTTTTGGAGCCCCGGAGGGTGTAGAACTGTGCATGGCAGATTTGAGGGAATATAGGGAGTGTCCGTTTTGTTGCCCCAGAGCTATCCCAGATGGGGGAAAGAAACTATTTAACGTCGGAAACGCCGCGGTTACATTTAATTAGATAATGGTGTAGGACGACCCAAACCTTACACGAGAGCGAGTAACGGACAATGTCTATACCACATTAGGGACTACTCAGTGGTACCGATGATGATATAGAAATTGTGCGTTTATCGTCATTACGCTACATACATAGATTATTTTATTACGTGATGATTGCCTGTTTGACTGGTTGATGTGAACTTGATATTTGGTATATGATATCATGAGTGTGGTAATTATTTTAGAAGTGTTTATTATTATTATTATTATTATTATTATTATTATTATTATTATTATTATTATTATTATTATTATCGTTATTATTATTTTAATATTATTACTACTACTACTAGGATGATAATGATTATTATTATTATTAGTAGTAGTAGTATTTATTATTAGTATTATTATTATTGTCATTATTATTATTATTATTATTATTATCATTATTATTGTCATTATTATTATTATTGTCATTATTATTATTATTATTATATTTCGGTATTTATCATTCGGAAATGATATTATGATATGTGGATATATGATGACGATTATGATGATAGGATGAGTTTAGTGGTTGTTCTTAGAGGATTGAGTAAATCATAAGTTATGTTGAGACACGAGGATGTTTTTGGGGATTGCATACGATATGTGATAGCAGTGCCCAACCGAGATAATTGTCGTGAGATGACGTTGAGATTAATGAGATGAGATTATTTTGAGGTTATCTATGAGATTAAGATGACCGGTTAGGGTACTAGGGGGTGACCTGAAACATGGTCTGTGATATGAGGGACCTGAAACATGGTCGAGTGGGGTCTATGCCTCGGAGGAAAAATTCCCGGGGATAGGCTAACGGCAAACCGTCTAGAGATGATTTCATTTTAGTCGCAGCTATAGTTCATGCATTGCATGAGCATCCTGGATTGTGGTCCAGAGGTGTGCACCGGGTTGTGTAGCTATAATGCCATTGCTTTGCATGGTCCCCCTCCAGCCGCGGACGAGGGTGTGCGTCGGGGACTCTGGGACGTGTCGAGTATATTGTTGTGATATCCGGATATGGCCGATACCTGAGGAGATTATTCATACAGCATTTGCATTGCATCATGATGGAGGGTAGAGGAAAGATCCTAGATGTGGATTGAGGGTGATTGTGTTACATATACTTATACTTGGGAGACGGATGTTTAGTGTGCCGTTATTTAATTAAATGTTGCTAAACCCCTTTCCACGTTTGATGTTATATGGTTTCTTATCCTTATCTTCTCTATATTGCATATGTTTCTTTTTGTGATCGTGGTGAGAAGATCCTATGGGGAGCTAGCTATGGAGGAGCTTTATAGGACCTCGTATGCCCCAGGAGCATGGGGGGAACGAGCAGTGGATCCTCATAGTTGAGTACAGAGTCTATGACCAGTGCGTCTCATCTCTTTAGGATATTGTTTTTATTTTCTCGTTTGATTATCAGTTTGTACATTTTGGGATCCGACTGATGGGATTCCCTCTACTGTATTGTATCAGGATTTGAGGTGTATATGTTATGTATGTATGTTACGTTTTAAATTTTCCATTGTTTTAATATACTCGCTTAACGACAATAACGAAATTAGGTCTTAATATTTTGGGTTTTTTTTTGGGACGTCGAGGCATCTCATGACCCATGGTGATTAGGGTCTAGTTAGTTATGGCCAGTGCGTCTGTGTCGCGAAGCTTTATCTTTCCGCTTATGTTTTGTATAACTATGCACCAGTTCGGGATCCTATTGATGGGATGCCTTGAAACATTGTTTTAATAACTCTGATGCTTTAAGTATGTTTAATATATTTATGTTTTCATATTCTGTTCTATATGAATCTATTTTCTTAAGAAATTAAGTTTTAATTTTTACGTAATTTTCACGTTAAGCGTGCGATTAAGTAATTAAATAATGAGGTTTTAAACTAAATGACACAAAGAGGCACAACGGGGTGTCTCACCGCCCATGATGGTGTGAAGGCAGAGTTCCGAGCCGGGTTGGGAATTAAGATTTGTTTAGCATTAAAATGAGCCATATAATCTCTGAGTGATTCATTCCTTTCTTGTTTAAAATTCACCACCGAGACTGAGTGCCTTTTATACCTTCGACTTGCTGCGAATTGTGCGGTGAACTTAGTTACAAGCATATAAAATGAATCAATTGACCGAGGTGGTAGATTCGTTATCCAGGTTAAGACTGGGCCTTGCAAAGTGGTTGGAAAAACTTTGCACATGACGGCTTCCGAATCGGTCACCAAGTAAACAGAAGAAATAAAGGATTCCACGTGCTCGGTTGGGTCAGTGGTGCCATTGAATTTATCGATGTTAAGGGGCTTAAAATGTCTAGGCATGATTACCTCATCGATGTCATCCGTGAACGGCAACCCCGGTCGTCGGTCTGTTACCCTTTCTTTTTGGATGGTCCTTTCTACACGAGATTTAGCCTCTGAAGCCACTGGGGGAGGTTTGGTCTAGGATGGTCAGTTAGTTTCCCGAGGAGAAGGTACGTAGGATGGATCCTTTTGTCTAGCCTCGGGTAAGGATTGCTCTTCATCGGAAGGTGTCACTGATCTTTCTCTTTTCTGAGTTCTCAAAAGCCTTTGATTCTGCGCACGTATCTCCTCGTTCTCCTTCCGCAGTTGCCTTAGCTGTGCCATAACCTCTCCCAGCCGAGGGTTATTGGTCGCGATGTCGCGCACGCGCCAAAAAGGACGAGCGGGTTTTAAAACTGTAGTATAGAGCGACAACTCGGATGTCGTTCTCAAGGACTCTTAAAGTGTTATTTTCCACAAAAATCAGTTTTGGGGGGGGGGGGGGGGCGTTTGGATTGGGAAGCAAATAAACACAACAGAGCAGATAAAAACAAGGCAGTTTAAAATGATTGTCAAATAGCTAACAACAGATTAATCTATTGTTCTCGATTTCCCAACTATCATAGGGTCATGCAATTTCCAAGCCCTAAGCAGATTCTAATCCCCTCCCGGTTGTAGCAACAATTTACAAGCGAAACCACTACTACAGATACATGTCCCTATTCCCGAATTAAGCAAACGGGGTTAAGCCCTTCGTGAACTAAGCGAACACGAAACGTACACACGCAAATTAAGCAGATGCGATTAATTATAGGAACATGATATCACCGGAAATAAATCAACACAATACAATATACTTCTGAATTAAGCAAACAGAAATATAAAGCATGGCATTGAAGAGGGAAAAGCATACAAAACAGGAAAATACAAGAACCTCAAGTATATGGAAATCAATTACAATAGATCAATCCTAGAAACTTAGTTCTCCATAACAAAAAGGAAAACACACAAAGAAAAATGTAAAACAGAACAATGGAGAAGCAAAAAGTCCTTAAAAACTGTTCAGAACATCAATTTATACTAGTCAGAAATTAAGCCTATTCGCGAGGCGAAGCCTCTCTCGCGACGCGATTCTTGTGAACAGTTTGCAACCTTTGGTATTCTCGCGAGGCGAACAATCCTTAGCGAGGCGAGGAACTGAAAAGTCTTCTTGTTACGCCCGTTATGAACATCAGGGGCCAACCGTGATGCTTTCTGACTTCCAGGCTCGCGAGGCGAATGGATGCTCGCGAGGCGGGACTCTTCAACTTCAAAACTGCCACGGCCGTGACCTCCAACACGGGCAAGCCGTGATCGTCTCTGACTTTTCAGGGTTGCAAGACTCGCGGGGCGAGACCTTCTTCGCGGGACGAACCAGAGACCTTGCATTTTCTTGGAACAGTCAGGCTTCTGGGTCACGTGGCGAGCATAGCTTTCGCAGGGCGAGACCCCCTGTTTCTTTATTCTCTTGCCTTCCAACTTATCCTGAAAACAAAGACACAACTATAAGTGTATTATTTGACTCAAAACTAGCTAAATTAACCTAAAACTACTCTAGAGACTCAAAACCTTGCTTGAGGACAATCTAATCTAATTTGGGTGAAAATAGGATATAATTTGCACAAAACCCTGGTCATACTAGCCATAAAACTAGATGAACCAGAGGCTTATCAAAATACCCCAAACTTAAACTTTGCTTGTCCCCAAGCAAACTAAGACTCAAAAATCAAAAAGACTCAAGACCTGGCAAGCTTAAAAGATTCAATCAACATTGCACAAATTCAAGCAACTTCATCAAAACAGTTTTCTTCATTGTTTCCCCCCTTTTCAAACAGAGCAATCCCCACATTCATTTATTCTAAACATTTGAGAATTTCATCAATCAAACAATCATTAATCTGAGAAGGGGATCTAAGTTACACACAAGAGGGAGATCACCAACTTCAAACAACTGCCTTCCTCACAAGGGCATTTAGTATATCACTCAATCACTCAATTGGTGTCAGGCTATTAACATTGCACTCAATTTCACTTTTAAGAGCACTTCCAAAAAATTTGATTTTCATCTCAAAATGGTTCCCACAGAAAACATGCAAGCAACATCAAAAGGTCTTTTATGGGTTGTAATGGGGCCTGGCTAAGGGTAGGATATACAAAAGGAACTAGGCTGAGGACCCTAGGAACTAAGAGAGCATGAACATTATTTACACTTTGAAATTAAACTCAAGTTCCTTTCTTCATTTTCCTTTATGCTCTGGGTGACTCCAGCCTCTTTTATTTTTATCATTTTCACACTTTTTTTTTTAACAAACATCATTTTTTTTCTACAAGCCTTTGGCTCCAACTTTTTTATTGTAAATTTTTTTCTCAATCCCAACAACATATTACACCTTGCAGCCACCCCAAACTTAGTTTCTTGCACCCATTCTAAGATTACATGCTCTCCTAATCCTAAGATCGGGTTAACATGGTTTTCCAGATTTTTGGGCTTATAACATTAGGTTATCAAGAATTAACAGGCTAATAGGCTCAATGGGGCTAACTAGGGAACATGCATTAGGAGTTGGTTATTTTTAGGCTAAGTAGCTATTTACAAAGAAAATGCCTAAATCATTTGAAGCAAACACATAATCATGCAAATCATAAAGAGATTCAAGCAAATTCAGGGAAATGCAACTTGAAAGTGATTTCACACAGTTTAAAACATGTTGGAGGCTCAAAACCTCACCTGGACATTCATGCAAATTGTTTGACAGAGATTCTATCCCTAGTGTGTGCTTCCTATCACCCCAAACTTATCATAAATCATGCCATCATAGAAAAATCTCAAAGTTCAGTTTTCAATCACATGGGAATCACTTTTCAAAAACTCAAAAAAAAAAAATTTTCAGCCTAGGGGGAATCATCACATATCAATCATGCAAGCAATCTGTGCAACATCAATCAAAATCCATCAAACTTGCCAACAAAAGACCCAACACACAAATACTCCTGAGCTTCTCAAATTATTCAGGAGTTTTATTCAAAGAAAAGGAAAAACTACAACTAGTTCCCTCCCCCACACTTAAAACATGCATTGTCCCCAATGAACAACAGAACTATACAATCAGAGTGAGGGAAAGGAAAAGAGTACTCCCTGATCAAGTGCAGTGTATGCGGGAGCTGCCACCTGGATCCCATTTCTTGTAGTCTAAGGTCAAAGAGGTAGAGTTCATTCCATGGTCCCATAACTTGCATCCTTGATATATGAGTAAACACTTGACAATGATGGCGACCTTGCTCAATGCGGCGGACTCATCACCTCCTCTTGGGTCAAAGACGACCGCTTCATCAACAAAGTCCTCCCAATAGAATTTGGCTTCAATCCCTTGAACTATCCATGGTGCAAAATCTATTTCCTCTGGTGGTTTCGCAGGGGGAGGTGGCAGATAGGTAGGGAGGGCCTCCGGTGCTTCATCTTCTGCATGTTTCTCATCCACTTGCACCGACAAATTTATCACCTGCTAGACATACAAAGAATCTCAGCACAAACCACACAATGGTTAGCGTTAGTACAATCAGGACATGCAGAAATATCATCAAAGCCAGAAATAAATGGAAAATTAGAAAGCAAGTCCTCATGGGTGTCCTTAATAGTCTCAGAAAGCAGCTCTATGTGGAATACAGAGTGCTCTTAAACTGGATGTTTCATAGAATCAAATATGTTAAACTTTGCAACTATATCCCCAAACTTCATAGACATGGTCCCATCATTAACATCAATGTTAGTCTTAGCTATCTTCATGAATGGTCGGCCCAGGATGATTGATGATTTACTGGAATGTGTCTCTCTGCCATGTCCGGGGATGTAGAAGTCACTGGGAAGATCAGATCATCAACTTGCACTAGCACATCTTCCACCATTCCCATGGGGCGGGCACTGGTCCTGTTGGCCAACTGAATGGTGAGACCTGTATATTTCAAGGGACCAAGATCAAGGTTGTTAAAGATGGAGGTAGGCATGACATTGATAGAGGCTCCCAAATCCAGCATGTAATTTTCAAACTTCCTGTCCCCAATAGGGCATGGAATAGTAAATACTCCTGGATCCTTGCACTTCTGTGGTAATACCTGAGTAGGGGCTATAACATCAACTCTTTCTGGTGCAGGCCTAGACTGGATAAGAGCTGAGACATTTCTTCCCAAATCAACCCTCTCATTATTCTACATCTTCCTCTTGTTGGTGCATAGATCCTTCAGGAATTTGGCATACTTGGGCACTTGCTTGATCACATCCAACAGTGGGATATTAACACCTACCTTTCTTAAAACATCAAGAATTTCCTTCTCCTTGTCTTCACCACTACTCTTCAAATTTTTCTGTAATCTGTGTGGGAATGGGATTGGTGGTCTGTATACCTTCTCAACTTCAACCTCAACAATAGGCTCAGGAGTTACCTCAACAGTTGCTTCATCTTTTTCAGAGGTGGCCTCAACAACTTTTCCAGATCTCAGAGATATGGCACTCACATTAGGGTTGGAGGCATTAGGATTTATCACTGGTTGTGCGGGCAGCTGGGTTGTTCTTTGAGCTTGCTTTATGTTATTTATGTCTGTGGCCATCTGTCCAATCTGTGTCCTCAAATCTTGAATGCTAGCACTTGTTTGCTGCTGCGATCATCGTGCTGTGAGGCCTGGAACTGTGCCTGGAACTGTCCCATTTGCTGCTGGAAAAGTGTAGTCATTTGTGCATTCATCTGTGAAGTCAATTGTGAAGTCATTTGCTTGAACATGTCTTCCATTGAAGGTCCAGAAGATGCAGAAGTGGTCACTGGAGGATTCTGAGGTGCCATCGGTTGTTGTTGGGATGAGTTCCCATACCGCAAATTAGGATGATCACTCCAGCTGGGATGGTACCTATTTGTTGAGAGGTCCGAGTCTTGTACCTGTTCTGGTTATTGCCTTGATTATACGGATGGACTGCAAAGGCTTGAGGTGATTCAGTAAATGATCCTCCTTGCAGAATGGGGCATGCCTCATATGGGTGCTCAGGAGAACTGCACATGCCACACAACACCGCAGGCTGAACCCTATCCATTGCCAATTTCTCTACCAAAGAAGTGAGCCTATCAATTCGTCATCATCACGGTCATGGCTGGAAGTAGAACTGTGGACCTCATGCACTCCTCTTGTCTCAACCGAATTTCTTCTGGTAGTAAACTACTGGGAATTCAGTGACATATTTTCAATGAGTAGCTTGGCAGTAGCTGGAGTCTTGTCAATCAACGCTCCCCCACTAGCAAAGATCCAAAATATTCCTATCCATCGGCAATAGCCCTTCATAAAAGTACTGGATGAGGAGCTGTTCAGAAATCTGATGCTGGGGGCAACTGGATGTCAACTGCTTGAACCTCTCCCAATATTCAGCTAGCGACTCATTTCCTTGCCTGATGCCACATATCTCCTTCCTTATTGAAGTGGCTCTGGAGGCAGGAAAATATTTCTCTAGGAAGAGCTTCTTCAAGTCGTTCCATGTGGTAATGGAGTTCGGCTCAAGGTATAATAGCCAATCTTTTGCAGCTCCCTGGAGTGAGAACGGAAAAGCCTTCAACTTGATATGATCCTCGCTACTCCTTCTGGCCTCAAAGTTGTGGAGCAGACAACCTGGAATTCCTTGAGATGCTTGTGTGGATCTTCACCTGCAAGACCATTAAATCTTGGCAACAAATGGATTAGCCCAGATTTTAATTCAAAAGGAGTGTCAGCACTAGGATAAGCAATGCACAAACCATTGTAATTCACATCAGGGGCAGCAAGCTGCCTCAATGTCCTTTGGTCTCCCATGTTTTCAAAAACAGTTTTGGAATTAGAATCACTACTAGAACTAGCCCGAAATTCTCTACGGAGTGTGTGCAGTGTTCTTTCAATTTTCGGGTCAAAATCACACAGTTCAGGGCAATTAGACCTAGTAGCCAGACCAATTCAAAACAAAAACAGAAAATAAAAGAAAGAAAATAAAATAAAAAAATGCGAAAAATAACAAATCAGAGTCCCCGGCAACGACGCCAATTTATTTGGTCGCGCTGTCGCAAGACGCGCCAAAAAAGGACGACGAGCGGGTTTTAAAACTGTAGTATAGAGCGACAACTCGGATGTCGTTCTCAAGGACTCTTAAAGTGTTATTTTCCACAAAAATCAGTTTTGGGGGGGGGGGGGGGTTTGGATTGGGAAGCAAATAAACAAAACAGAAGCGATTAAAAACAAGGCGATTTAAAAAGATTGTCAAATAGCTAAAAACAGATTAATCTATTGTTCTCGATTTCCCAACTATCATAGGTTCATGCAATTTCCAAGCCCTAAGCAGATTCTAATCCCCTCCCGGTTGTAGCAACAATTTACAAGCGAAACCACTACTACAGATACATGTCCCTATTCCCGAATTAAGCAAACGGGGTTAAGCCCTTCGTGAACTAAGCGAACACGAAACGTACACACGCAAATTAAGTAGATGCGATTAATTATAGGAACATGATATCACCGGAAATAAATCAACACAATACAATATACTTCTGAATTAAGCAAACAGAAATATAAAGCATGGCATTGAAGAGGGAAAAGCATACAAAACAGGAAAATACAAGAACCTCAAGTATATGGAAATCAATTACAATAGATCAATCCTAGAAACTTAGTTCTCCATAACAAAAACGAAAACTCATAGAGAAAAATGTAAAACAGAACAATGGAGAAGCAAAAAGTCCTTACAAACTGTTCAGAACATCAATTTATACTAGTCAGAAATTAAGCCTATTCGCGAGGCGAAGCCTCTCTCGCGACGCGATTCTTGTGAACAGTTTGCAACCTTTGGTATTCTCGCGAGGCGAACAATCCTTAGCGAAGCGAGGAACTGAAGAGTCTTCTTGTTACGCCCATTATGAACATCAGGGGCCAACCGTGATGCTTTCTGACTTCCAGGCTCGCGAGGCGAATGGATGCTCGCGAGGCGAGACTCTTCAACTTCAAAACTGCCACGGCCGTGACCTTCAACACGGGCAAGCCGTGATCGTCTCTGACTTTTCACGGTTGCAAGACTCGCGGGGCGAGACCTTCTTCGCGGGGCGAACCAGAGACCTTGCATTTTCTTGGAACAGTCAGGCTTCTGGGTCGCGTGGCGAGCATAGCTTTCGCGGGGCGAGACCCCCTGTTTCTTTATTCTCTTGCCTTCCAACTTATCCTGAAAACAAAGACACAACTATAAGTGTATTATTTGACTCAAAACTAGCTAAATTAACCTAAAACTACTCTAGAGACTCAAAACCTTGCTTGAGGACAATCTAATCTAATTTGGGTGAAAATAGGATATAATTTGCACAAAACCCTGGTCATACTAGCCATAAAACTAGATGAACCAGAGGCTTATCAAAATACCCCAAACTTAAACTTTGCTTGTCCCCAAGCAAACTAAGACTCAAAAATCAAAAAGACTCAAGACCTGGCAAGCTTAAAAGATTCAATCAACATTGCACAAATTCAAGCAACTTCATCAAAACAGTTTTCTTCATTGTTTCCCCCCTTTTCAAACAGAGCAATCCCCACATTCATTTATTCTAAACATTTGAGAATTTCATCAATCAAACAATCATTAATCTGAGAAGGGGATCTAAGCTACACACAAGAGGGAGATCACCAACTTCAAACAACTGCCTTCCTCACAAGGGCATTTAGTATATCACTCAATCACTCAATTGGTGTCAGGCTATTAACATTTCACTCAATTTCACTTTTAAGAGCACTTCCCAAAAATTTGATTTTCATCTCAAAATGGTTCCCACAGAAAACATGCAAGCAACATCAAAAGGTCTTTTATGGGTTGTAATGGGGCCTGGCTAAGGGTAGGATATACAAAAGGAACTAGGCTGAGGACCCTAGGAACTAAGAGAGCATGAACATTATTTACACTTTGAAATTAAACTCAAGTTCCTTTCTTCATTTTCCTTTATGCTTTGGGTGACTCCAGCCTCTTTTATTTTTATCATTTTTACACTTTTTTTTTTAACAAACATCATTTTTTTTCTACAAGCCTTTGGCTCCAACTTTTTTATTGTAAATTTTTTTCTCAATCCCAACAACATATTACACCTTGCAGCCACCCCAAACTTAGTTTCTTGCACCCATTCTAAGATTACATGCTCTCCTAATCCTAAGATCGGGTTAACATGGTTTTCCAGATTTTTGGGCTTATAACATTAGGTTATCAAGAATTAACAGGCTAATAGGCTCAATGGGGCTAACTAGGGAACATGCATTAGGAGTTGGTTATTTTTAGGCTAAGTAGCTATTTACAAAGAAAATGCCTAAATCATTTGAAGCAAACACATAATCATGCAAATCATAAAGAGATTCAAGCAAATTCAGGGAAATGCAACTTGAAAGTGATTTCACACAGTTTAAAACATGTTGGAGGCTCAAAACCTCACTGATGAGTGTGATTTCACCTCATTTTTCATGTACATTTCTGCATGCATTTGCATATAGTTAGGCCAATTTAGTGTTGATTTTGTAGAGTTTTTCCTTTGGAACGGATGAGGTGGTTTCTGTGTGTTGTTTTGCAGGATTTAATGGAAAAATGCCCAGAAATCAGCCTTGGTGGAGCTTGGATGAAAAAGAGCTTGAAAAGTGAAGATTATGAGCCAAACAGAGCCCATCACGGCCTGGCCGTGATGACCATCACGCCGTGATCAAGCAGAGCAGAAGGCAAAAGTCAGAGACTGTCACGGCCAGCCCGTGATATGAATCACGGCCGTGACTTAGGATTCGCGTCGCGAACAAAGGGCTCGCCTCGCGAGTGATCATTTTGTGCAAATTCGCCCAAGTCAGAAACCATCACGGCCTGGCCGTGATGACCATCACGGCCATGACGCGATACTGATCTTTAAATAGGGCTGCGATGAACAAAAAAAGGGACTGACTTCTAACCTAAAAAAGGAGCTTTTGGTGGAGAGAGCACTTGGGGACTTGGAGGCTGCGGCTGAGATAGGGTTCCAGCCCTAGAAGGGGAGATTTCCTTGCTCTGGGAATGGAGGAAGCTTGTCTATGAGTGTTCTCCATCCCTTTTCTCACTCTATTTTGTATTTCCTTTTATCATGAGTAGTTAAATCCCCATTGTTGGGGCTAGATGTAGCTTTTCTGAACTTGTTGTATTTGATTTGGTGTTTTAATGCAAGTCTCTATTTCCTTATGAGTATGTGATTCTGTGCTTAATGCTTTCCTTGGATTAGCTACCCATAGGAATGATATGTTGCTTTGATAGATGACTGAAAGGTTGGTGTTAAGGCATGCTCATGAATCATATGCCAAGTAGTTCAAGAATCTAGACATAGGTGTTGAATGCTTGCAATCTCATAAGTCTTGACTTAATGCAAAATCACAGATTAATCCACCTAAGACATTAGGGTTTGATTTGGGGTTTTAGGCTCAATGCACCTAAGACATTAGGCTTGAGTACTTTAGAAAAAGCTTGATTGTCATAATTGAACTAGGACTTGTGTTGATTACCATTTCATTGCAATTAAGGGAGGATTAGTGTAGTCTAACCCTAACAATCTTAGCCATATCTCTGTTTGCCTTCCAAGTGTTCGATATAATTCCCAAAAGACCAAAAATATTGTTTTGCTTTCTTTATTTTCTGTTTTAATCTCTCATACTTTATTTTAGTCTAAATAGTTGTTAAATTTGCGAATTGGTAATTGACATCCAATCCCTGTGGATACGATAACCGGTCTCACCACCGTATTACTTGATTGCGACGAGGTGCACTTGCCTTTATTTATATCTTAAAAAATACATGCATCAAGTTTTTGGCGCCGTTGCCGGGGATTGGCTTTGTCAATATCAGTAGTAACAAATGAGGCAACTAGTTTAGACATTTTATTTTTATTTTTATTTCCTGTGTATATTTGATATTTTTCTGTATATATTTGATTTTTTTGTTTTGAGTTCTGTTTTGTAAGGTGGACAAAAGTCATGGAAAATTTTTATTGTCCACCTGATAAGGAAGCTTCCAGTCATGTTTTGGAGGACAACTTGTGGTGGGATGGCGATATAAATTTGGGAGAATTCTTCGAGGAGTTTTCTCTATCTCATAACATCCCATCACGAGTCGATCCTATGACTGGTGAGCTTATATATATATATATATATATACCGAGGAGGATTGGGAAACCTTTTGTTCTTATTTACCACCTCCACCACCATGTATGATTCCCATAGAGCCACATGAAGTGGAAGTTGAGAAAAATCTGGTTATGGGAATGGATCAAATTGAAAATGAAGTGGTGGTGGTGAGTAAACCACAACAAGAGGAACTACCTTCCACAAATCCTTGGGAAACAACAAGTGAGGAGGCAGGGCATCTAGATAGCACTCCTTCCACCATGCATGCTGAGCAATCTGATTTTACTGCACTTGATAAATATGTTGGCTTGCATGCATGTGTGGACATTGGTAAGTTGGCCCCTTCCACTTGTCTGTCACACTTCCTCTTGACAATTCCATTTGGCCCGAGAGGAAGTGAGTTTATAATTTTAAAGGTCAATGGAATTTCCATCCAATGGCTGGGTGGAATTGAAAATAAAGTTATTTTACTGTTACAATCACCATCCCAATTTCCATTTGATCCAGGAGGAGGATCCAGGTGATGCTTTTCAATAAGTCAAGATAGTGACATTAAAGAAGCGCTTATTGGGAGGCAACCCAACTTTTCTTAACCCTTCTCTTTAGTTAATTTTGTTTTTGCTTTAACCTCTTGAATAATTTGAGAAGCTCAAGAGGTTTGTTAATAATTTTGTTAAGTGTCATCAGATTTTGAATAAAGGTAGGAGAAAAAGAGCAGGGAGAAACAAAACCATAAAGCATGTGAGCCGACACCCGCTACCACCTTGGTAAGCCGTTCCAATTTTTGCTTTGTTTTATTTTATTTTTCTTCTCCTCTCTCCAACTTGATTGTTTACATTGGGGACAATGTAAATCTTTAAGCTTGGGGTAGTGGTAATCTTTTTACTTGCATTGTAAATATTGCATTCATATAGGCTTAAGTTTGCATGATCGCATGATTCGGTTACCCTTGCTTAGATTGAGCATCTGATTGTGAGAGCTAAGTGCCAATTTTTTTGTGATAGTGAATTCTTGAACCCAATTCTGTTTATTCTTGTGATATGCTGCAAATGAATATGCTTGAGATGATCTTGGATAGTTGATGATTAGCATATGTTTCTTTAGACTTGTGTTTCTCACTGGTTCTTGAACTGATAAATGTGAGCTTTTGAGCCATTAGGGGGTACTCACTAAATCTGCCCCCATTCTTTGTGTAGAGTGTTATTCCTCTTGGTTTGTTTTCTCTAGAACTTGACTTAAAACCATTTTAAAGCTTAAAATTTTTGGAAACATTTTTGAAAATGATTGAGGCAATAGGTATTTTTCGGGCCTTCTGAGCTTTGAATGTGTAAATGCTACCCTTAGTTGCCCAATTTTGAGCCTGAAAGAATAAAATGCTTTTCTTGGTACCCTGAAAATCTTTGATAAATATACTTGACAAGGGACCTTCTAAAGTATTACAAAAGGGTAAAAAGGTAGTTGAAAGTTTGGGATAAGAATCAAAAAAAAAAAAAAAATCTCCCCTTCTCCAAATAAAATAGAAAAAATAGAAAAATAAATAAATAGAGAAGGGGATGACAAAAAGAAAAGTGAGAAATAAAAAGAAAAAGAAAGAAAAGAAAGGTGGAAAAATGTATTGAAAACCCAAGAAGGTATTTTAGAAGGTGTCTTGTGTTGAAATGTTGATACTTGGTTTAGCCTTTTGAAATATCCCTTTTTTGTTATCCCCACCTAAAGATTAATCCCATGGCCACGTTACAACCAAATAAAGACCTCTTGATTCTTAGGTGTTTTCATAAATAAAGTGGAGATTTGGTTGATTGTCAAGAATATGGTAGGAATCATTCCTTGAGGAAAATGGAGCGAATTGTTATATATACTTGAACACTTGAGTGAGTAAGGCAAGAAAGAGAGCCAAGCAAATAAACAAGCTTGGGGTGAGCTTCAAGTGAGCAAGAGTGCCCGAATCAGTGAGAATGTGAGTCTAGGAAACTTAAGCCCCTAATTGGACTTGAATTGATTGTCTCTTGCTGAAATAATTGAATGCCTGTTGCTTGGATCATTTTACTCGGGTTCTTGGTTCATTATCCACGCTTTGACTGTTTATCTCTTCTGGCCTTAGTTTTTGCTTGAGGACAAGCAAAGTCTTAATCTTGGGGTAATTTGATGAGTGTGATTTCACCTCATTTTTCATGTACATTTCTGCATGCATTTGCATATAGTTAGGCCAATTTAGTGTTGATTTTGTAGAGTTTTTCCTTTGGAACGGATGAGGTGGTTTCTGTGTGTTGTTTTGCAGGATTTAATGGAAAAATGCCCATAAATCAGCCTTGGTGGAGCTTGGATGAAAAAGAGCTTGAAAAGTGAAGATTATGAGCCAAACAGAGCCCATCACGGCCTGGCCGTGATGACCATCACGGCCGTGATCAAGCAGAGCAGAAGGCAAAAGTCAGAGACTGTCACGGCCAGCCCGTGATATGAATCACGACCGTGACTTAGGATTCGCGTCGTGAACTAAGGGCTCGCCTCGCGAGTGATCATTTTGTGCAAATTCGCCCAAGTCAGAAACCATCACGGCCTGGCCGTGATGACCATCACGGCCGTGACGCGATACTGATCTTTAAATAGGGCTGCGATGAACAAAAAAAGGGACTGACTTCTAACCTAAAAAAGGAGCTTTTGGTGGAGAGAGCACTTGGGGACTTGGAGGCTGCGGCTGAGATAGGGTTCCAGCCCTAGAAGGGGAGATTTCCTTGCTCTGGGAATGGAGGAAGCTTGTCTATGAGTGTTCTCCATCCCTTTTCTCACTCTATTTTGTATTTCCTTTTATCATGAGTAGTTAAATCCCCATTGTTGGGGCTAGATGTAGCTTTTCTGAACTTGTTGTATTTGATTTGGTGTTTTAATGCAAGTCTCTATTTCCTTATGAGTATGTGATTCTGTGCTTAATGCTTTCCTTGGATTAGCTACCCATAGGAATGATATGTTGCTTTGATAGATGACTGAAAGGTTGGTGTTAAGGCATGCTCATGAATCATATGCCAAGTAGTTCAAGAATCTAGACATAGGTGTTGAATGCTTGCAATCTCATAAGTCTTGACTTAATGCAAAATCACAGATTAATCCACCTAAGACATTAGGGTTTGATTTGGGGTTTTAGGCTCAATGCACCTAAGACATTAGGCTTGAGTACTTTAGAAAAAGCTTGATTGTCATAATTGAACTAGGACTTGTGTTGATTACCATTTCATTGCAATTAAGGGAGGATTAGTGTAGTCTAACCCTAACAATCTTAGCCATATCTCTGTTTGCCTTCCAAGTGTTCGATATAATTCCCAAAAGACCAAAAATATTGTTTTGCTTTCTTTATTTTCTGTTTTAATCTCTCATACTTTATTTTAGTCTAAATAGTTGTTAAGTTTGCGAATTGGTAATTGACATCCAATCCCTGTGGATACGATAACCGGTCTCACCACCGTATTACTTGATTGCGACGAGGTGCACTTGCCTTTATTTATATCTTAAAAAATACATGCATCACTCACCTGGACATTCATGCAAATCGTTTGACAGAGATTCTATCCCTAGTGTGTGCTTCCTATCACCCCAAACTTATCATAAATCATGCCATCATAGCAAAATCTCAAAGTTCAGTTTTCAATCACATGGGAATCACTTTTCAAAAACTCAAAATTTTTTTTTTCAGCCTAGGGGGAATCATCACATATCAATCATGCAAGCAATCTGTGCAACATCAATCAAAATCCATCAAACTTGCCAACAAAAGACCCAACACACAAATACTCCTGAGCTTCTCAAATTATTCAGGAGTTTTATTCAAAGAAAAGGAAAAACTACAACTAGTTCCCTCCCCCACACTTAAAACATGCATTGTCCCCAATGAACAACAGAACTATACAATCAGAGTGAGGGAAAGGAAAAGAGTACTCCCTGATCAAGTGCAGTGTATGCGGGAGCTGCCACCTGGATCCCATTTCTTGTAATCTAAGGTCAAAGAGGTAGAGTTCATTCCATGGTCCCATAACTTGCATCCTTGATATATGAGTAAACACTTGACAATGATGGCGACCTTGCTCAATGCGGCGGACTCATCACCTCCTCTTGGGTCAAAGACGACCGCTTCATCAACAAAGTCCTCCCAATATAATTTGGCTTCAATCCCTTGAACTATCCATGGTGCAAAATCTATTTCCTCTGGTGGTTTCGCAGGGGGAGGTGGCAGATAGGTAGGGAGGGCCTCTGGTGCTTCATCTTCTGCATGTTTCTCATCCACTGCACTGACAAATTTATCACCTGCTAGACATACAGCAATCTCAGCACAAACCACACAATGGTTAGCGTTAGTACAATCAGGACATGCAGAAATATCATCAAAGCCAGAAATAAATGGAAAATTAGAAAGCAAGTCCTCATGGGTGTCCTTAATAGTCTCAGAAAGCAGCTCTATGTGGAATACAGAGTGCTCTTACACTGGATGTTTCATAGAATCAAATATGTTAAACTTTGCAACTATATCCCCAAACTTCATAGACATGGTCCCATCATTAACATCAATGTTAGTCTTAGCTGTCTTCATGAATGGTCGGCCCAGGATGATTGGTGATTTACTGGAATGTGTCTCTCCTGCCATGTCCAGGATGTAGAAGTCAGCTGGGAAGATCAGATCATCAACATGCACTAGCACATCTTCCACCATTCCCATGGGGCGGGCACTGGTCCTGTTGGCCAACTGAATGGTGAGACCTGTATATTTCAAGGGACCAAGATCAAGGTTGTTAAAGATGGAGGTAGGCATGACATTGATAGAGGCTCCCAAATCCAGCATGCAATTTTCAAACTTCCTGTCCCCAATAGTGCATGGAATAGTAAATACTCCTGGATCCTTGCACTTCGTGGTAATGCCCGAGTAGGGGCTATAACAAAGAACTCTTTCTCAGTGCAGGCCTAGACTGGATAAGAGCTGAGACATTTCTTCCCAAATCAACCCTCTCATTATTCTTCATCTTCCTCTTGTTGGTGCATAGATCCTTCAGGAATTTGGCATACTTGGGAACTTGCTTGATCACATCCAACAGTGGGATATTAACACCTACCTTTCTTAAAACATCAAGAATTTCCTTCTCCTTGTCTTCACCACCACTCTTCAAATTTTTCTGTAATCTGTGTGGGAATGGGATTGGTGGTCTGTATACCTTCTCAACTTCAACCTCAACAATAGGCTCAGGAGTTACCTCAACAGTTGCTTCATCTTTTTCAGAGGTGGCCTCAACAACTTTTCCAGATCTCAGAGATATGGCACTCACGTTAGGGTTGGAGGAATTAGGATTTATCACTGGTTGTGCGGGCAGCTGGGTTGTTCTTTGAGCTTGCTTTATGTTATTTATGTCTGTGGCCATCTGTCCAATCTGTGTCCTCAAATCTTGAATGCTAGCACTTGTTTGCTCGCTGACATCGTGCTCGAGGCCTGGAATCGTGCCCGGAACTGTCCCCATTTGCTTCTTTGGAAAAGTGTAGTCATTTGTGCATTCATCTGTGAAGTCAATTGTGAAGTCATTTGCTTGAACATGTCTTCCATTGAAGGTCCAGAAGATGCAGAAGTGGTCACTGGAGGATTCTGAGGTGCCATCGGTTGTTGTTGGGATGAGTTCCCATACCGCAAATTAGGATGATTACTCCAGCTGGGATGGTACCTATTTGTTGAGAGGTCTGGAGTACTGTACCTGTTCTGGTTATTGCCTTGATTATACGGATGGACTGCAAAGGCTTGAGGTGATTCAGTAAATGATCCTCCTTGCAGAATGGGGCATGCCTCATATGGGTGCTCAGGAGAACTGCACATGCCACACAACACCGCAGGTTGAACCCTATCCATTGCCAATTTCTCTACCAAAGAAGTGAGCCTATCAATTCTGTCATCACGGTCATGGCTGGAAGTAGAACTGTGGACCTCATGCACTCCTCTTGTCTCAACCGAATTTCTTCTGGTAGTAAACTGCTGGGAATTCAGTGACATATTTTCAATGAGTAGCTTGGCAAAGAGTGAGTCTTGTCAATCAACGCTCCCCACTAGCAACAATCCAAAATATTCCTATCCATCGAGCAATAGCCCTTCATAAAAGTATCTTGGATGAGGAGCCGTTCGAGAAATCGATCTTTGGGCAATCGGATGTCAAGCTGCTTGAACCTCTCCCAATATTCAGCTAGCGACTCATTTCCTTGCCTGATGCCACATATCTCCTTCCTTATTGAAGCGGCTCTGGAGGCAGGAAAATATTTCTCTAGGAAGAGCTTCTTCAAGTCGTTCCATGTGGTAATGGAGTTCGGCTCAAGGTATAATAGCCAATCTTTTGCAGCTCCCTGGAGTGAGAACGGAAAAGCCTTCAACTTGATACGATCCTCGCTTACTCCTTCCGGCCTCAAAGTTGTGGAGCGACAACCCGGAATTCCTTGAGATGCTTGTGTGGATCTTCACCTGCAAGACCATTAAATCTTGGCAACAAATGGATTAGCCCAGATTTTAATTCAAAAGGAGTGTCAGCACTAGGATAAGCAATGCACAAACCATTGTAATTCACATCAGGGGCAGCAAGCTGCCTCAATGTCCTTTGGTCTCCCATGTTTTCAAAAACAGTTTTGGAATTAGAATCACTACTAGAACTAGCCCGAAATTCTCTACGGAGTGTGTGCAGTGTTCTTTCAATTTTCGGGTCAAAATCACACAGTTCAGGGCAATTAGACCTAGTAGCCAGACCAATTCAAAACAAAAACAGAAAATAAAAGAAAGAAAATAAAATAAAAAAATGCGAAAAATAACAAATCAGAGTCCCCGGCAACGACGCCAATTTTTTTGGTCGCGCTGTCGCGCACGCGCCAAAAAGGACGAGCGGGTTTTAAAACTGTAGTATAGAGCGACAACTCGGATGTCGTTCTCAAGGACTCTTAAAGTGTTATTTTCCACAAAAATCAGTTTTGGGGGGGGGGGGGGGGTTTGGATTGGGAAGCAAATAAACAAGACAGAAAGCGATTAAAAACAAGGCAGTTTAAAAAGATTGTCAAATAGCTAAAAACAGATTAATCTATTGTTCTCGATTTCCCAACTATCATAGGTTCATGCAATTTCCAAGCCCTAAGCAGATTCTAATCCCCTCCCGGTTGTAGCAACAATTTACAAGCGAAACCACTACTACAGATACATGTCCCTATTCCCGAATTAAGCAAACGGGGTTAAGCCCTTCGTGAACTAAGCGAACACAAAACGTACACACGCAAATTAAGCAGATGCGATTAATTATAGGAACATGATATCACCGGAAATAAATCAACACAATACAATATACTTCTGAATTAAGCAAACAGAAATATAAAGCATGGCATTGAAGAGGGAAAAGCATACAAAACAGGAAAATACAAGAACCTCAAGTATATGGAAATCAATTACAATAGATCAATCCTAGAAACTTAGTTCTCCATAACAAAAACGAAAACACACAATGAAAAATGTAAAACAGAACAATGGAGAAGCAAAAAGTCCTTACAAACTGTCAGAACATCAATTTATACTAGTCAGAAATTAAGCCTATTCGCGAGGCGAAGCCTCTCTCGTGACGCGATTCTTGTGAACAGTCTGCAACCTTTGGTATTCTCGCGAGGCGAACAATCCTTAGCGAGGCGAGGAACTGAAGAGTCTTCTTGTTACGCCCGTTATGAACATCAGGGGCCAACCGTGATGCTTTCTGACTTCCAGGCTCGCGAGGCGAATGGATGCTCGCGAGGCGAGACTCTTCAACTTCAAAACTGCCACGGTCGTGACCTTCAACACGGGCAAGCCGTGATCGTCTCTGACTTTTCACGGTTGCAAGACTCGCGGGGCGAGACCTTCTTCGCGGGGCGAACCAGAGACCTTGCATTTTCTTGGAACAAATAAGCTTAGGGTCGCGTGGCGTGGATAGCTTTCGCGGGGCGAGACCCCCTGTTTATTTATTCTCTTGCCTTCCAACTTATCCTGAAAACAAAGACACAACTATAAGTGTATTATTTGACTCAAAACTAGCTAAATTAACCTAAAACTACTCTAGAGACTCAAAACCTTGCTTGAGGACAATCTAATCTAATTTGGGTGAAAATAGGATATAATTTGCACAAAACCCTGGTCATACTAGCCATAAAACTAGATGAGCCAGAGGCTTATCAGTTATCTTCATTGACAGGAGGGGGAGGGTGATTGACGTGGTTCTGGTTCGTGTTCGAGGCCTCATGATCTTCATGGTTCATGTTGTTCGCCCTTCCCCTCAGACCATTCCGTGTAG
Source organism: Sophora flavescens (assembly GCA_030762895.1). NCBI lineage: Eukaryota > Viridiplantae > Streptophyta > Magnoliopsida > Fabales > Fabaceae > Sophora > Sophora flavescens. The sequence continues at coordinate 106,659,775 of CM061068.1, forward strand.
TCACCATCAAGCTTTCTTATGGAACCGGTGAAAGTTTTGCACGGCCCCACGGTGGGCGCCAAATGTTCCATGCGAGATCCGACTTGCCGGAATCTCGCCGTAGAACGTCAAAGCAAGGGTGAACAATGGGGGTTGTTTTAGATTATGGCTTGACAGAATGTTGTATTCCGGTCCTACGTATCCCAATGGGAATCAAAGCCAGACGTAGTTCTGGGTTCAACCCTTGGCCATGTGGTGATCTCAATCTCTTAATCTTGTATCCGATGAATACCAGCGAGTAAGGACTCTTCAATAGTCTCTTGATCGAGCTAGTTTCTCTAATACGCTTAAGGGAGAGTCATCGGGATTCAGTGAAAAGTGAGTCTCTCTCTTGGGTTCTTCTCCTTTTATAATAGGATCCCCACCTCCTTTTGAGATCTGGATTTATCTCCTTTTATCTCTTAAATCTTCTTTGAGATGTGATTTCCTTAATTTAAGGGATATTATATCTTTTAACCGGATAAGATTATATGCGATAATATCAGGATTTATTAGGATAATTTCTTAAATTGATCTCTTAACCGAATAAGGTTATTTGAGATAATGTTATAATCATTTAATGATAATATCAATATCTTATCCCTTAATTTGAGGGATATTATCTCTTCTAACTGGATAAGGTTGTTTGAGATAATATCAGGATTAATAAAGATAATATCGATATTTTATCCTTCCCGCCCTGGTTGGATCGGGTATCCAAGCCCTGTTGATGACAACAAAAGTGAAGAAAGTTCTTATTCTAGAAATTTCCTAAGAGTTTCTACTGTGCATATGCTTCAACAAGTAATTGTTATTTCTGTGTTTTTGTTTTCTTTTTTGGACTAATTAACTAGAGTGCATTAGTTAAGTTGTATTGTAGTATAATTGCATTTTGTATTATAGTAAATATGGTCACACATAGTGACAACATAATTTGATTTACCAAGGCCCACATTTTTCGTGAGTTGCCATTCAACTTTTACTGAGAACAGAGTAACAAGAAATTGTACTGTAGTAAATGGTTCGATCCTCTTATTTTGATTTCTCGAGCTAGGAGATCCATGAATCGGGATCTTAATGAATATAGATACAAATGGTCCAATGGGAGCAAGAATTTCCAGGAATATTTGGAACATTTCATTTCTGAGCAGAATAGTCGTTTTCAAGTAGTGTTCGATCGATTACGTATTAATCAATATTCAATTGATTGGTCTGAGGTTATAAGACAATAAGTATCTTTAAATGGCTGCATGGAAACAAATAATGATTTTGAATTTCTCGAGATGAAATGAGCTGAAGATGGGTTTTGAATTTCTTGAAAATAATGATTTTCAAGTAGAGCCAATCATGCTTTACACTCTTTTACAGGGAATCTGCATATCTACCTCACAAACCAAGGAAGACCTTCTTAGAGACTTGGAGGTAAAACCAGCTAGCTGTTGTCATTTGAGTCAGATTATATAATTATATTGCAATCAATTATTTTTTGACCGTAATTCTTTAATCTCCTAAACTGTGGCATGGGTTCATGCTTGTTACAGTGATTCAAATATGATTGTTATATCTACAAGTGACAGAGGGATGGAAAATAAGTACTCAGTTTATGAACTTGTAGATACATCTCTACGAATGTATTGATTAATTCTTTTTTTTTATTAAATGAAAATATGCCATAACTATTTAATTTATTAGGTTCCAAGCTAGATTACAAGGGACACCAATTAAGGGACATTGATATTGTTGAGTAAGTAGAGTTAGTTGAAATTACATATTTTAGAATCGTCCTTACACATTTAATTCATTTAATTGATAATTGATTCTATGCCTGATACTTTGAATGATTTTCAAAAGGCATGTTGAAGCTCCAGTAATTTTTAGGGTCCTAATTCATTGAAACAGGTAAATATTCCCTTTTGTATTGCATTAGAGCTTTTGTTGGTATGCAAGAGTTTGTGGTTTCTGTTCTGGTTTTGCTACTTTGTTCTCTCGGGTCTTGCCAGTTGTAGTTGATAATTTAAATTAGTCATGCCTGCTTCATCACGTTTTGGCTCCTTTACCTTTGCAGTTTTTCCAGAATATTTTTTAGGCTATACGTTTAGCTCTCTTTAGCCCTCGAATGACCATTTTTATTTTACTGATTCTTCATTTGTATGATGAATCCAAGTTCTTCATGGATGGAGGACCAGTTTCTACTAAAAGTGATTTGTTATGGAGACTCTGCGATTTTTATTCTTTTTTGCCCAATCACAATTCACAACCTAAGACAGTAGTGTTGATTAGACACCCAACAAATTTCTAGTAACAAAAAAATCAACCACAAACTGGGATGGCAGACATATTTTGATAATATATTAATACATAAATTGAGAATCAAAGCAGTGTTCGATTTATTGTTCCCGCAAATCACAACCTGGCCTTAAGATACAGATGCTTACTCAAGCCCTGTACCACTTAATGGTTACAATGAATGATCAGCAAGGTTTACAAAACCGGACCGACCATCGAACCTAGAAAGGCAAAGCGATTCGAGGTTCAATGGTCCAACCGAGGTGGAACCGTGGTTGAATCGGTTATAATTAAATAATATTATTTTTATTTTTAATATAACATTTGTAACAATATTAAACAAAAAACAACATAAAAACTAAAATTATTAAGCACAATTTTTTTTATTTTGAAATTAAACTAAATAAATATAAAGATATATGTTAAAATCATCTTCATAGGGAAAACCAACCCAAAATCTACAACCAGCCCACATATGTTAGAAAACAAAAGAATTGGGTTTTGGCTAGGATAGCCCAAATCCTTTTATACTAATTTTTTTTTTAAGAAACCGGTTCAGGCGGGTTCAGACCGGTTCACTACCGGTTATGACTGGTTTTACCGATTTTGAACTGGTTCTCCAGTTTTTCCACCGGTTCAATACAGGGACGGTTTTCCATGTAAACCGGACCGACCAAGGTCACGGTTCCCGGTTAACCCGGTCGGATCGGCCGGTCTGGTCCGGTTTTCAAAACCTTGATGATCAGGGCTTCATCCAATTTGTCATGATCCCTACAATAGCAGCTCAGACTCAGAGAGTACACAAATCTGTACACTGCCATTATATGGATGGACGAGTTTCTATACATTTGTAAATCTATAATGTCTAAGGTAGAGTATGTGTTAATGTCTTTGAAATTTCGTTCTTGCAGATTTTCTAGTGTTGTTTTGCTTTAGCTTGGCATTGCTACTTTGCTTTCTATCATTCCCCACCCACAAAGGATTTCTTCTACCAGGTATTTGTGTTTCTTTAATCCTTTAGTTGTAGCATTAGGAATGTTTATTTTAATCTGTATACATTGCATGTAGACATCAACCACTCTAAACTCAAAGTAAATATGTTTAATAAATATTTTTGTAGATCGGGAAAGCATGGATCGGAAATGGATGTCTGCCAATCGTTTAACGAAGGAGTATGAGGATGGGGTGAAAGAGTTCATTAGGTTTGAAGTTAGGCATGCGGAAAACCCTAGTACAATCATATGTCCTTGTTTAGATTGTTGTTATGCAAGGCGAATTAGTGCAGCCGAGTTGGAAGAACATTTAGTGTGTAATGGAATCGATCAAAGTTATACATGTTGGACAAAACATGGTGAGACAAGAGATGAGTCTAGTGAAATGAGGAATCGTGTGAGATATTCATAAAACGATACCGACACAAATACTTATGAGGGCGATCATTTTAAAGACATTGCAAATGCTGTTGAAGAGGACCTTCGAGATTGTCCTCGAATGTTTGAGAGGTTGGTAAGTGATGCAGAGCAACCGTTGTATGATGGTTGTACTAAATTCACAAGATTGTCGGCGATGTTAAAGTTGTATAACTTGAAATCGGGCAATGGATGGAATGATAAGAGCTTTACGGACTTACTCACACTATTGAAAGACATGTTGCCAGAGGATAATATGCTTCCTAGTCGGACATACGAGGCTAAACAAATGTTACGCTCTATTGGAATGAGCTACGAGAGGATACATGCTTGTCCTAACGATTGCATTTTATTTCGGAATGAATATGCATCGTTAAAGATGTGTCCTAGATGTAATGCCTCACGATATAAGAAGAAAGAATCAGATCCAGAGAAGGTTGTGTGGTATTTTCCCATAATCCCCAAATTTTGGCGCATGTACCGTAGTTTAGAAGAATCAAAGCACTTGACATGGCATGAGGATGAAAGGATCAAAGATGGCAAGCTACGTCAACCGACAGATTCTCCTCAATGGAAGAAATTTGATCAGGATTATCCTGATTTTGGATAATAATCAAGAAACCTACGACTTGCATTGGCTACTGACAGATTTAACCCGCATGGTGTTCAAAGTAGCTCTTACAGTACATGGCCTGTGATTTTGGTGATTTATAACCTATCTCTATGGCTATGCATGAAGCGCAAATTTATTATGTTATCTATGTTAATTTCTGGGCCCAAACAATCAGGAAATGATATAGACGTCTATTTGACTCCTTTGATTGAAGACTTGAAACAAATGTGGGAGACAGGTGTGGAGGTGTATGATGGGTATAAGGAAGAAAGTTTCAATTTGAGAGCTATGTTGTTTGGCACAATTAATGATTTTCCAGCCTACGATAATCACGTCGATATAGCATCAAGGGTCGGTGTGGCATGCCCTATATGTGAAGAGGGTACGGATTGGTTGCGGTTGGAACATTGTAAGAAGAATGTCTTTCTTGGGCATTGTAGATTTTTGCATCCAAGTCATCATTACCGGTGGTGGCGAAAGGCGTTCAATGGGAACTCGGAAAAAGGTAGAGCTCCTTCACCGTTGACGGGTGGTCAACTTTTTGAAAAGGTAAAGGATTTGAATATCCAATTCGGTAAACCTTTTGCTAGAGATCTTGTCACAAGAGGGTGGAAGAAAAGGTCGATTTTCTTTGAGTTGCCATATTGGAAATCATTATATGTAAGACATTTCCTCGATGTGATGCACGTTGAAAAAAATATCTGTGATAGTGTCATTGCTACGTTACTCAATGTGCCAGGGAAGACTAAAGATGCCATCAATTCAAGGTTGGACTTGGTTAGTATGGGAATAAGAAGAGAATTGGGACCGACAAAGAAGGGTAAAAGTACATATCTTCCTCCGGCTGCTCATACTCTATCTAGAAAATAAAAAACTACTTTTTGTAAATTTCTTGACGGGGTTAAGGTTCCGGATGGGTACTCTTCAAACATTAGGAACCTCGTATCGATGAAAGATCTCAAGTTAAAAGGTCTAGAGTCCCATGATTGTCATGTTCTCATGGAGCAGTTGATACTAATTGGTATACGGTCTATTTTACCTAACAAAGTGCGGGGGGACCTTACCTAAACTCTGTTTCTTCTTCAAGGCAATTTGCAGCAAAGTGATTGACCCTGGGAAGTTGCCATCATTGCAAAGAGAAATTGTTGTGACTGTATGCGAGCTTGAGATGTACTTTCCACCTTCATTCTTTGACATGATGGTTCATCTAACCATTCACCTTGTTAGAGAGACACAACTATGTGGACCAGCTTATATGAGATGGATGTACCCGATTGAGCGTTATATGAAGATATTAAAAGGGTATGTGAAAAACAAATCACGACCAGAAGGTTGTATTGTTGAACTGTATATTATCGAAGAAGCTGTTGAATCATGTACCGAATACCTATCCAATGCTGATTCTATAGGGCTTCCAAAGTCTCGTCACACAGGGAGAATGATGGGGCAAGGAATTACTAGAACTGAAATAGTGACTATATCAAGGACAGAATGGGAGCAAGCACACTTATATGTTCTGCACAATGTCGATGAGGTTGAGCCATATGTTGAAAAACATAAGGGCGTGCTTAAGAGTTTGTATCCAAATAAGAATCAAAATTGGCTAACTACAGAACACAATCGTTGTTTTATAACGTGGCTAAGAGATCACATTTTTACAGAGTTGAATGAAAATGCTACTTTAGTTTCAAAAAGATTGAGATGGTTAGCAAAAGGTCCAAGTTTGCATGTCTTCTCTTATCACGGTTATCAAATTAATGGGTACACATTCTATACAAAAGAACAAGATGGTCGGAGTACAATGCAAAACAGTGGTGTGACTCTTATAGCTCAGTCTATGCATATCTCAAGTGCCAAAGACAGAAACCCCATATATGCAAATATGTCATACTTCGGCATCATTGAACGCATATGGGAGTTGGATTACAAAAAGTTTAAGGTTGGTGTGTTTGGTTGTAAGTGGGTTGACAACAATAACGGTGTTCAGATTGATGAGTCGGGGTTCATGCAGGTGGATCTTAACAGGGTGTGGTATAAAGATGAGCCTTTTATATTAGCATCTCAAGCTCAACAAGTGTTCTATGTCACTGATCCAGCTGATATGAAAAGGTCCATTGTTCTTTTGACTAACAATAATTACTAAGATTGTTGATCAAGACCATGGAGATGTTGATATTGAAGATGATCCTTTCGCCGGGACATTACAATCACTAGAGATTGATCCAACTAGGGATGATGGTATGTATATGAGAGATGATCATGATGAGGGGCTTTTGGTCAATCCACCATTTCGTACTAATAAAGGACAAACAAATCTTAATCCAATGAAGAAAAAAAAAGTTTGACTTAAACATGTATGTAGTGTTTGTGTTTAAATGAACTTTCTGATCCATTTATATTATAATTAGCATCTTTCGGCAATGCTAGTGTTGATTTTGTTATCCAGTGATGTTTTATATTTTGCATCAATTAATATTATATTAATGTCCAATGATGTTTTACTTGTGTGTCTAATTTTTTTGTAGGTAAATGGCATCTTCCGTAATGCTAGTGCTGCCAAAGTGACGCGACATGGGCCAACTGTTATGAAGGCGGTCATCCGCTCTAGGAGTAAAGGACAAAAATTTGAGGTAATTTACTTACTAATCTAAGGATTTCATTATGTTGTTTGATATCTAGATTTAATTACTTTATTATTTTTATTAGGTTGAATGGAATTATTTGGACCAGCCAATTCGTGCCAATGGAAAAAGATTGAAGAGTTACATTGGGGCCGTTGTTCGGCAAACGGTCCCAATTATTTGTTCTAATTGGAAGGATGGAGCTTTGGATGCTTTCAAAGAGAACATATGGGCTGATGTACAGGTAATTATAAAAATTTGTGAATTATATTGTAAACTATGTAAACATACTTACTTTGTCACGTTGTTTATATTGTTTTACAGATGTCTTTTAATGTTGATGAATCTCGACGAAAATTTGTACTTCAGGAAGCCGGTAACCTACTAAAGGCATGCTTTTAGACAGCGTTTACTAAAGCAAACGCTATCTAAAGGCAGCTTTTAGATATCATTTGGTAAAAATGCTATCTAAAGGCATGCTTTTAGATAGCGTTTACAAAAAACAAACGCTATCTAAAGGCATGCCTATAGATAGCGTTTACATAAACAAACGCTATCTAAAGTCACAGGTGACCTTCCAATGATGCTAGAAAACACACACTAAAGATAGCGTTTGTTAATATGCGGAAACGCTGTCTAAGGTCATCTTTTAATAGCGCTTCTTAAATGCTATCTTTACTAACTACTTTTAATAGCGGTGGCATAGATAGCGCTTAAAAGCGCTATTAAAAGGCACATGGAAATGCTATCTAAAGCCTTTTCTGTTGTAGTGTCATAAATATCGAGGAACTTTAGCTTGTACTTGATCAGATAAAGTTGTACTTTTTATAAATAGCAGAGAATGAAATTTGTGGTAGAAGTGGTTTTGTTCTTGAGAATTGCAAGAGAGAACTTTTGAACTTCTTCTGACACAGTTTGTCTATTCTGTTTTTCTCAAAGAGGTTGCTGGTTTTTAAATTTTCTTCCAAAATAGAGCAAAGTCACTTATTAGTATCCTTTATTTTGAAAGAGAGTCATGTGGGATATTTAAAATCGACGAAAACTTTTTCAAACAGAAGTTAAAGATAGACACTTGAAAAGAGCAATCGGATGAGTGACTCGTTGTAAGGTTTTGAACCTCACGGAAGCTTAACCAGGGAAAAAGGAAGAAAAAGGCCTTTTCGAGGAAGGCAACCTCCAAATGATAAAAACACAAACTTCAAATCAATTTTTGCTGCTTTCATTTACTACTCAGTAGGGTACAAATAAGGAGCTATGGTACGAAAGCCAGCTCATACAAACAGACAAAAGAAATAACATAAAACAAATGATAAAGTAAATGGTAGATATTAAGCAGTGCTACTAGAATCTTCTATTTCAAGCATATTCCCAGGTGGCTTAAGGCAATTCGAAATCCCTCAACCATTTGGGCTTGGTTCTGTTTCTCTTGGCTCTTGTCCTAGGCTTAGGCATGACTGTCTCTTCTTGGGCTTCATCATCAGTCTCATTCTCATGTGGAGTTGGGCTTGGGGTCATAACATCCCCTACGTCTTCACCAAATACCTTGTCCTCAAAGTATAGTTTTGGATGAGCTGCTAGAAGGTCTTGAAGCGGTTCCCATGTTGCATCCTCGGGATAGAGTCCAGTCCATTGTATTAGAGACTTGGTCTTGGAAGGATCAACATCTTGTTGAACGTCCAAAATGGCAAGTGGTTGAATTTTTGGAACATTGTTCAGTGCCTCGGGTGGTAGTGGCAGCGGTTTAAGTGCGGGATCATGGCATGGTTTTAGCTGTGAAACATGGAACACAAGGTGGATTTTACTCCCTGAAGGCAAGGCCAACTCGAATACTACCTCTCCAATTTGCTTTATTAACTGAAATGGGGCATAATACCTCTTGGACAATTTTTGGACGTGTTTTCCTCCCACTGATTGTTGACGAAAGGGGCGGAGCTTGACAAAAACAAGGTCGCCTAACTTGAATGGATGAGGCAGTCTTCTTTTGTCTACATATAGCTTCATCAAGTGTTGCGCTTTTTCCAGCTTTTTCTTCAAGATTTGTAATATGGAGTCCCTGGTTGTTAAAGTAGTCTCAATGGCTTCTAATATACTTGAACCATGAATGTAGCTAGCAAGAGTGGGTGTAGGATTACCATACAGCACCTGAAAAGGAGAAAGACCAGTGGAGGTATGCTTTGAAGTGTGGTAGTGCCATTCCGCCCAATGTAAATATTTACCCCAATGCTTTGGTTGTTCATAGACAAAACACCTTAGGTACTGCTGTAATGTCTTGTTAACAATTTCGGTTTGTCCATCGCTTTGGGGATGATATGCAATAGACATTCTCAGTTTAGTGCCGCTGAGTTTGAATAACTTTTGCCAAAAGTGATTAGTGAAAATTGGGTCACGGCCGGACACTATACTCTTGGGCATTCCATGTAGTTTGCACACCATTTGAGAAAAGAGGTCAGCTACTTTTGCCGCTGTGAAGTGGGTGGGTAACATACCAAAGTGGACGGCTTTGGAAAGTCTATCAATGACAACTACTATTGCGGTATTGTTTTGGAAAAAAGGGAGTCATATGATGAAATCAAGCGAAATATCTTCCCAAATGCCAGCAGGTATTGGTAATGGTTGTTGCAAGCCATATGGAAGGTGATTGGAGTGCTTAGTTTGTTGACAAGTAGCACAAGCAGTTACAAAATTAGTCACATCTTGTTTCATTCCCGTCCAAAAAACATTTTCTTGGAGTCGACCATAGGTTTTATGAATACTGCTATGGCCACCCAAGGGAGAGGAGTGGAATTCTTCAAGTAATAATTGCTTAAATGGAGAAGTGGAGGGAATGTATAATTTACCTTTGAATAAAAGGATATCCTGGTGAATTTTGTATTGCTCATACTGATGTGGATCATTTTGCACTTTTAACATTAACTCCTGAATTTGTGGATCAGCTAGGAATGACTCCTTGAGTTTCTGTAAAAATTCAAAGTGTGAACTGTGAAAGCCAATAGCTGAGAAGTTGGTTCGTGAACCCGAGAGAGTGCCTCAACTACTCGGTTCTGTGCACCGGGCTTGTAGACAATTTCATAGCAATAGCCCAAGAGTTTAGAGAGGTAGAACTGTTGTTTCGACGTATGAACCACTTGTGTCATTAGCTCACGAAGTCTACATTGATCAGTATGAATTATAAACTTTCTACCCAGTAGGTAAGTCCTCCATTTTTTCACAGCCTAGGTTATAGCACAGAGTTCCCGAACATAAGTTGAAGCACAACTGTTTTGGGCAGAATTTTTTACTGTAGTAGCATATGGGGTACCCATTTTGGACTAATACGGCCCCCATTCCCAACCTGGATGCATCTGTATCTAACACAAAATCCTCTTCAAAATTCGGTAATGTAAGAACTGGGGCTTCAGTCATAGCCTTCTTTTAACTGTCAAATGCTTGCTGGGCACCGTCAGACCATAGAAAAACATCTTTTTTTAACAGTTCAGTAAGTGGTCCACCAATCGAGGCGTAATTGCGGACAAACTTTTTGTAAAATCCAGTAAGTCCAAGAAACCCTCTTAGGTGTTTGATAGTGCGAGGAGGAGGCCAGTCTAACATTGCTGTAATTTTTTCCAGGTCTGGTCCCACTGCCTTGTCTGAGACTATGTGGTGAGATAGGAATTGGATGTCTGGCCAAAAATTCACTTGGAAAACTTGAGAAATAATTGATGGTCTAATAAACACTGATATACCATGTCCAAGCGATCAACATGATCTTCCAAAGTTCTACTATAAACCAGAATGTCATAAAAAAAATACAATGACAAAATTTCTCAAATAAGACTGAAAAATAATATTCATGGTAGATTGAAAGGTAGAGGATGCATTACAAAGGCCAAAAGGAATTACCAGACAGTCGTAGTGTACTTGATGAGTGCGGAAGGCAGTCTTGTGAACATCCTCAGGAGCCATACAAATTTGGTGGTATCCCGAACACAAGTCCAACTTAGAGAACCATTGAGTCCCATGGAGTTCATCTAACAATCCCTCGATTGATGGATTGGAAATCTGTCTTTGACTATTATCGCGTCGAGGGCTCTGTAATCTACACAGAAACACCATTTTCCATTTTTTTTGCGAACCAGTAAAAACGGAGAAGAAAATGAGCTTGAATTGCGCTGTATTATGCATGTCTCCAACATTTCCCTGATTTGTGCCTCAATTTCTTGCTTTTGGAAGTGAGGGTAACGGTAAGGTCGAACATTGATTGGTTTGGAAGCATCTAGGAGCGTAATGTAGGGATCAGTGAGACTTGGGGGAGGAATGGTGGTGGGAGTGGTGAAGAGCTTGTTGTATTTGGTGAGGAGGGGTTGAATGGAAGGGTTGTCACAGTGTGGTGGAGGGGGTTCGGGTGAGGGAGGTAGGAGATGAAGTTCCAATAGGGTGTCTAGTGCTTGGGTAGCAATTAGACGTTGGAGTTGATGGAGTGACACTTCTTCTAGGCCTGGTTTCGCCTCTCCTTTCAGCTGGATTAACTGACCATTTTTTACAAATTTCATAGTGAGGGACTCATAGTCAGTGAGTATTGGGCCTAGAGTTTTAAGCCATTGTACACCCAATACTAGTTCACCACCACTAAGAGGTAGGACATAAAGGTCCACCGAAAATGTATGCGGCCCAAGTTGGAGTAGCACTTGCTGACAAATATATCCACAATTAAGCTCTTAACCATTACCCAGTAGTACATGGAATGATTGGGCTGGTTTGAGTGTGAGACCCAACTGTGTTGCTGTGCGGTCCTGGATGAAGCTGTGGGGTACTCCCACTATCAATGAGTGTTGCAACAGGCTGCTTACCAATATGGGCCAATATTGAAGTGTTTGAGGTATGGTATGGCCTATTAAAGCATGGAGGCTTATTTGGGCTAAGGGTGGGTCGAGTTGTGAGTTAGGGTGAGCCTCGTTTGTGAGGAGTAGCTGGGCAAGGGGGTCTTCGACGGAATCTTCTAGTTCAGGGTCGCCTACAAGGAGCAGGAACATTCGTTTACAGTGGTGACCAAAATGCCATTTGTCATCGCAATTATAGCACAACATACGGTCCCGGCGTCCTTGTAGCTCGGATGGGGAGAGGTTTTTGATTGGTGGTAGGGTTGATTTAGGTGGAGGATTAGTGGGGTTTGGGAAAACGGTGGTGGAAAGGCGAAAGGTAGAGGATGGTTGCGGCTGTGGAGTGGTTGTTGTTTGGGCAGTATTGCTTGGGTATTTTGTAAAGGTCGGAGGGTTACAGTGGGGTTGGATATAGGAGTTGGTATCGGCCATCTTTTCTTCCTGCAGCTTAGCCAAACTAATGGCTTGTCATAAGGAGAGTGGTTGGAAGGCCTGAACCTCATGTCGGATTTCCGGATGAAGACCCGAGATGAAGCAACTGAGGTAGAATGGTGGGGGTAATCCAACGATTCTGTTGGCCAAGGTTTCAAATTGAGTTTGATACTCTTTGACAGTGGTAGTTTGGCATAGTTTGAATAGGGCTCCTTTGGGGTCCTCATAGTGGTTGGGCGAACATAAGCTTGAATGAACATTGCCCAGGATGGTATTTGGTTGTTTGCATGCATCCATTGGAACTGAGTTAAAGCTTCCCCTTCCATGTAGAAGGAAGCTAGGCACAAGCGATATTCTTCTGGGGTTTTATGAAAATAAAAAAATTGGTTGATTTTGAAGATCCACCCAAAGGGATCAAACCCATCAAAATGTGGAATATCAAGTTTGATTGAAGTTGGGGAAAATATGTTGGGGGATCTTTCAGGTCCGAAAAAGGTTGATTCAGGGTTGTTGATGCGGGTCTTGATCTGGGTGATTTCGGTTGCAAGACATGCAATGCCATTTTGAACCATCTGAAATAGGTGACGCATGGTGGCTTCAAGGGTGTCATTTTGGGAGCAAGAGGACATGGCAACGAGATCACCAAAATGTAAGGTTTTGAACCTCACAGAAGCTTAACCAGGGAAAAAAGGGAAGAAAAAGGCCTTTTCGAGGAAGGCAACCTCCAAATGATAAAAACACAAACTTTCACTCAATTTTCTGCTCCTTTCATTTACTACTCTGTAGGGTACAAATAAGGAGCTATGGTACGAAAGCCAGCTCATACAAACAGACAAAAGAAATAACATACAACAAATGATAAAGTAAAACATAGATATTAAGCAGTACTACTAGAATCTTCTATTTCAAGCATATTCCCAAGTGGCTTAAGGCAATTCGAAATCCCTCAACCATTTGGGCTTGGTTTTGTTTCTCTTGGCTCTTGTCCTAGGCATAGGCATGGCTGTCTTTTCTTGGGCTTCATCACCAACCTCATTCTCATGTGGAGTTGGGTTGGGGTCATAAAAATCGTCTGGTGATTGTTAATAACAAACTCACAAGCACTTTAAACATAGATTTGTTTAATACTCACAAATTAACCTTTTTGTCATAAATCGTGTTAGATAAATAAACAACAATATCAAGATAAGGATCAAAAGATCACACAACTCGTTTATTCTGGTTCGCTCCTTTACAATGAGGACTACGTCTAGTCCTTTGCTTCACCAAGATTTTCACTATAATAGTCACGATTCTGACGCAGTATTGATTCGAACACCTAGCCTCTTCAGGCTCCTCAAAAGTATTCTTTGCACACTTAGTCTCTTTAAGCTCAACTAAAAGGAAATAAATGAAGTGTAATAAATACAACTTGCAAGTTTTTCACAAACACTCAAAGAGTGGATTAAAGTGAAGTATAGAAAGATTTTGCATTAACATCCCAATAGAGTAAATTGAATGAACAAATGATTGAGAAGAAAGAAAGAATGAAGGCTAGAGCAAATGCTTGATCAAAATTGCTTCATTACTTTCAGCATGTCTTCTAAATAAATAAGTTAAAGACATTCCTTCGAAGGTTGGCCTTGAACTAATATTCATTAAATACAAATAGAGTCATTTTGAACAGTAATTAATTCTAAGGAATTTTGGCTTGTACTCTAACCGAGAAGTTCTTGCTTTATTTTAAGCAGGAACAATGATAGAGTTGAGCAAAGGTTGCTTTTGTCCATGTGCTGCGCAAATTGCTTCTTTTATGCAACATTCAGAATGATCAAAGATAAAGTTCATTTTTTTACACTCCAGTACGATAAACAAGGTTGCTTTATCATAATTGACTTTTGTATTTGAGCCTTGTTCGAATATAATCAAAGTAACTTAGACTTCAATAGATGCTTCATAGAGTCTTGAGATGATCAACACGTGTTTTGCTATAATGAGTAGACACTTTTGTTTTCCTCATTAGACGGGTGATGTCTAGGCTCACTAAATGCATGAAATCTCTTTATTAGACAATTGAAGTCTAAGTTCATTAGATGCACGAAGTCTGTTTAAGACGAGTAAAGTCAGTTTACTTCAGTAGACGAGTGAAGCATATGTTCCTTCATACTTAACCTTTTAAATTAGAGCAGACGTGTAAATCAAGATAACAATGTATCTGCTCACTAAGTAGACAGGCTAAAAGATATCTAATAGTTTAATTAAATCATTTAACAAATGCTTAGTTTCATCAAAATATAAGATGAAGTGCATATCAGACACTTGAAGACTCAATAGAAGCAATGTATCCGTCATTGTTTTTATACCATAGAAGGACATCCCTTCTAACCTAGATGTATATAGGCCAATGTCTCATATGCAGCGTATATACAAATTATTTGCAAAGATTTTGGCTACAAGATTGAGTAAGGTCATGAAATAAATCATTTCAGTTAGTCAATCAACATCCATGAAAGGCATAAATATTCTTAATGGGGTGGTGGTGGTCAACGAGGTAATTGGTTATGCTAGGAGGAATGGGGAGCATTGTATATTGTTCAAGGTAGACTTTGACAAGGTATACTCTTCAAATAGTTGGAAGCTTGTGGACTACATGTTTTGGAGGATGGGTTTTGACAAAGTATAGAGAATGTCTGGGATCTGCTTCAGTATATGTGATGATTAATGGAAACTTGAAGAAAGATTTCATTATGTCAAAAGGAATACGTTTTGGGGGGGGGGGGGGATCTGATGGCCCCGTTTTTATTTCTTACTGTAGCTGAGGATTAAGTGTGGTGATCAGTGATACTGTGGATAGAGGAATTTACAAGGAGTACAAAACAAGGGGCAAGGACAATACAACATCAATATCCCATATTCAGTATGCGGCCGATACAATAATTGTGGGGGAGATGAAGTTAACAAATGCATTGACCATTACAGGTATATTAACTATTAAGGACTTTTGAGTTGCCATTCAGGTTGAAGGTGTACTTCCACAAAATCTTCATGATAGGCATCAAGGACTTGGAGGACATAATTATAAAGGCAGTGTTGTGGCTCTGGCAAGTGTACCGGGTCGTCGCAAGTAATAAAAATAACACGGTAAGTAATTACCGAGGTCGAACTCAGGGATTGGGCTACCAATTCGACTAATCCGCGGGAAATCAGATGCGTTCGGTCAAGTTACGGAAGAAGGTGGTTGAGAGAGAGAGAATAGGATCAAAATTAAATTAACGAATCTAATAAACTAATTAACTAAAAATCAGAAATTAAGATGTCCAAGGTCACAAATCTACCTACCCAATATGTACACCCAAGTGATGATGAATTCCTCCCTAAGTTCAATTACAATGTCAACCGGGACCCCTAAATTCTCCTAAATCCACTCTCGTGCTCATTAGGACGTATTCGACGATTGGATTAATTACTTACTAGGTCTCATAATCCTAATCTCGAATTCTATTAATTCTTGTTCCCTATAAGGTCGCACCGATCTCCTACTCACTCTCGTGCAATATTCGATCGATGATCCTAATTCAAGTTCTAAACGTGAATCGCTGACTAAGCCTCATCAACGTTAACAAGTCAATCACGCAACACATATGATCAACACAATCAAGTCAGAATTAGAAAACATTTATGATCCCGATTCAAGTTATGAAACGCGAATCGCCGTTAGGCCTCAAACACGTTTAACTGATTAATCACGCAAAACATATGATCAAACATTCAAATCAGAATTGGAAAACAAGAATTGAATTAAAGGAGAAAAACATACATCATATCGGATTTACATCGCCATGGGTGGCTTCATCGTTTCCTCGGACGAGGGGATTAATTCCTCATGCTCACAGACAAGCGATCGGACATAATCTCCATAAGAAAAAGGGAGACGCAGCTCCAAAGAGAAAAGAAATTACCCTAAACGCTACTCTAAACAGTGGAAAACTACTAGGATTTGCGGCCCTCCAAAAGCCCTACAGCCTCCTCAAGATGCCTCCCCAATCTGATCTGCAACAGCCTTTAAATAGGATTCCTGATCTGCGCTCGTTCGCAAGGCGAGCAGCCTTTCGCGAGGCGAGAATTAAAATTGGCGCGCTCTCAATTTGAACTCTCGCGAGGCGAAAGTGTGTTCGCGGGGCGAGTCTTCAATTCTAGGTCTGACCTTCATCACGGCCGGGCCGTGATGGTCTCTGTCTTGCGAGTCCTCGTGATCTCGCGAGGCGAGACACCTCTCGCGTGGCGAGACCGAAGTGATGACTTTTGCTGCTTTGTTGACTTTCGAGGCTCGCGGGCGAGCATACACTCCTTGAGGCGAGTGTCTCCGGACTTGCAATTTCCACTTTGCTTCGACTTTCCTTGACTCCGGAGCTTCGATTATTTAACCCGCAACAACAAAAGCACCCACAAGCGTAATTCTATTCAAAATAACCTAAAAACTACACAAAATACGCAAAATGAGTCAAAGTCCAACTTAGAAACAAAACAAGGCAAATTTGGGCGAAAACGAGAGTGAACTCGAATAAATAGGCACATGAACCCTAGTTCATCTAGTCATAAAACTAGATAAGCCAGAGGCTTATCAAAATACCCCAAACTTAAACCTTGCTTGTCCCCAAGCAAGCTTAAAACTCAAAAACGACTCAAGACTTGGCAAGCCTAAAGGAATCAATCGATTTCGCACAAATTTAATGCAATCAAAACAGTTTTTCTCTAATGATCTCCCCCCTACATAAATGTAATCCCCACATTCATTTACTTTAAACAATTGAGAATTTATCATTCATTCCATCATTACTCTAAGTTGAGGATCAGAGATACACACAAAGGAAGATCACCTATCTCAAACAATTGCCTTCCTCACAAGGGCATTTAAAATTTCACTCATTCGCTCAAGTTTGTCAAGGTTATCAACTTTTCACTCAATTTCACTTATCAAGAGCACTTCCCATGAATTTGATTTTCATCTCAAAAGTAGTTCCCACGAAAACATGTATGCAACATCAGAAGGTCTTTTAAAGGTTGTAATGGGGCCTGGCTCAGGGTAGGATAATGAAGGATATTTAGGCTTAAGTCCCTAGGAACTAAGAGAGCATGAGCATTTTGACACTTTTTCCACTCAAATTCCTTTTTCCATTTTTTTTTTCATTTGGGCTCGGGTGACTACATCCTTTTCCTTGCAAATCTTTTTGTTTTGCCCCTTTTCTTTTGGCAATTTTTTTGTTTTCTTCTTTTCTTTTCTTTTCTTTTTGCCTTGGGTCAACCTTTATTTTCTTTTTCTCATCCCAATATGACATATCACCTTGTAGCCACCCCAAACTTAGTTTCTCACAACCTTTCTCTTGCTCATTTCCATGCTCTCCTAATCCTAAGATTGGGTTAACATGGTTTTTCAGATTTTGGCTCGTAATGTAGGGTCATCAAGAAACAATAGGTCAATTGGGCTCAATTTGGCTAACTAGGGAACGTGCATTAGGGATGGTCCTTTTTAGGCCAAGTGGTTTTTTCAAAGAAAATTGCCTAAATCATTTGATGCAACACATAAACATGCAAACCATAAAGGGATTCAAGCAAATTCGGGAAAGTGCAACTTAACAGTGATTCACACATTCAAAAACAGAGTTGGAGGCTCAAATCCTCACCTGGACATTTTGCAAATTGTTTGACCGAGATACGATTCCTAGTGTGTGCACCCCGTCACCCCAAACTTATCATAAATCAAGTAATCACAACAAAATTCTCAAAGTTCAGTTTTCAATTTTTAAGTGGGGATAAACTTTTCTATTTTCAGAACCTAGGGGAAATCATCAATGGTCAAATAATTCATGCAATCCATCTACGCTCAATCTAATTAAAATCCAACAAGCTTGCCGACACGACATTTCATACAAAAACTCTTGATCTTCTCAAATTATTCAAGAGTGACAAACAAAAAAAAACAAAGCAAAAACAAAAACAAAACAAAAGTGAAGGGTAAGAAAATTTTTTATCTTAATGGGATCCGAGCGGACCCCATGTTCTCAGCTGACTCTCCTTCCTCTTTCCATCTCTCTACTGCCTCGCTTCACAGCGAGGCTGGTTTTGACCTCATCCTTGCCCAATTGATTGACCCTTGTAGATCTGGGCACTCCACATAATTCCATCACAAGCAAACATGAATGTTAAGCAATATATCATAATAATTAACAGTTATCCATGTCTACTAGTAACAAGTCGGTATAAAAAGAAATAGTTTCTAGCTAGTAAAATAATATACAACCATATCGAATCATCCTAGCTAGAACTGAAAACAAAAAGTACAGGGGCCCGGATCAAGTGTCGAAATCGATGTCGTCCACCGGGTCACCCTGGTCCTGTGGTGCCTGCTCCTCCTCTGGGTCCTGTGGCATACCACCCTGGTCCTCTGGATAGTCCTGCCACCCAAGTCGAGGGGACAGCTCCTCCTCGGAGGGGTATACTGGCACCCGACCCTCCTGCTGGGCCAATGCCATCGCTCTGAAAAACTCCCGCATCACCTCATTATCCCTCCTCAAAGCCTGCTGGTTCTGCAAGAGCAGAGTCATGTCTGATGATCGTGGCCTCTGAGTGGGTAAGGGTGGCGGCCTCCTAGGTGCGGCAGGGGCTACATAGCAAAAGCGCCGGATGTAATCCTGATCAATCGGCTGCCTCGGCACCTTCTCCATCATCCTACTCACCGGTATCCCCGCCCGACGGATAAGCTCGGTGATCAGCTGTCCGTGTCCCAGACTCTCCTTCAGCGCTCGGGAGTTTGCCTTCATCTGTATGTCTGCGGCAATGACTCCTCCCACATTAATAGTGCTACCTGTCAAGATGCCATATAGTAAGTGGGCTCTGGCGGCGGTGACTGTGGACTCATGCGAGCTCACTCGTAAGTTGGCGTGTAAGAACGCCGACCAGACCTTGGCATCCGGGGTGAGGTCCTGTCTCCTAAGTCTCAGGAGGTTCCCAGATGTCCCCATTTCCCAGGCAGCTCCTAGGACACAGCATGTGTCTAAGATGGCCTGAGCAAGTGCCTGTACTGCTGGGAGCTGCTCATAGTCGCAGGGCTCCTCTCCAATGGGGATCCCCAAACATGAGTTAATGTCTGCAGCTGTGAAAGTGATGGGGACCCCCTGAACCTCTGTAACGCAACTCGGGCCTGTGACCTCGAGTTTGAGAGTGTTGGCATAGAACTCCTGCACCAGTTTAATATCATACCGGTGCGGGAGGTTAGCCAACATCTCCCAACCTCGGTCACGAATCCGCTCTCGGACACTGGCATAGTCCTGCCCCACGAGGGACACACGCCTCTCTAGAACCATCTCCTTCCTCACAACCAAGTTCCAATGCTCCCTGTGGATCGGAGAGCGGAACACTGGGGAGAGTAGGTGCTGGCCCTAGAGGAGGCGCCTGGCCCTGAAGACAATACTAAGTCGTCCCCAGGAGCAGATGTGCGCTTCTTGCGCTTGACCGGCTGCTTTTCAGCAGGGTTGCTCTTAGGCGGAGCCATACCTGAAAATCAGAAAAGTCCCAATACAGTTTATATTTAGCAATTCAGAGTGAAACCAGGCAAAATACGATGTTAACCCCCTCTTGTCCTATTATTATACAGATATGCAGATGAAAACCAGACAGTGTCCCCACTATGTTTATAATTATCAGAGCAGACTCAGTGCACAGCAGCATTCCTAAGACTAGACAGTTCATGAACATGGTATCTACCCTATTACCAATCATAGTCATAAATTTCGTGCATAGTGTGGTAGTGACTGTTTGCATTCCAGTGTATGAACAGGGAAGGAGATGACTTACCTTGCAGTGCAGATGCTGTGATTGTGAGAGAGTGTGAGGTGGAGTGCTGTGTGATGAGTATGTGTGAGAGAGAGAGAGAGAAACGAGTTTCTGAGTTTGTGAGGGGAAAGAGGGACAGTCGCGCAAATGTTGCGCGGCAGCTCGCGGGGCTATATAATTTCCCCGTTTCGCGAGGCGAGACTGCTCTCGCGACGCGAATTTTAAAATTCTACCCCAAATTGAAAACCCTAATTGCATATTCGCGCGGCGATACAACACTCGCGAGGCGAATCTGGAAACTTGTTCTTCCCATTTTCCATAATCGCGGGGCGAGTGGTATATCGCGAGGCGAATCTGGAATTTCCAGAAAGCTGCTGAAGCCCAGATTCGCGTGGCCATCATGCGCTCGCGAGGCGAGCCTCTGCTTTTTTTTTTTTAGAACAGAAACTATAAATAAATAAGGATATCTAGCTTGGGTTGCCTCCCAAGTAGCGCTTGTTTAACGTCCCGAGCCTGACTTATTAAGAAGCATCCACCTGGATCCCATAGTCTGTGGTACAAGGGCCAAGAGACGCTCATCATATCAAATCCTCCACCCGGATCCCATGGTTTATGAAGTGGCCCTCGCAGGAGCAATACGACTCTATCCATGATTCCACCTAGCCCGAGTGTGAAAACCCCATGGACCACTGTAATTATGAACCCACTTCCTCTCGGGTCAAATGGTGTCTTCACGAGGAAATGTGTCAGACGAGTGGGAGGGTCTAACTTACCCATGTCCACACATGCATGTAAGCCAACATTGTTATTTAACGCATCAAAATCAGGTTGCTTGGCAAGCATGGTGAAATCCTCTGCCACTTTATCTTCATTTTGTTCTCTACCCCCTTGCTCCGATGCCTTGTCCCTTGCCAACTCCTCTTCCTCTGGTTGCTCTTCCTCATCATGTGGTTGTTCCGGGGCCATGTCACTTGCCAATTCCTTTTCCTCCGGTTGTTCTTCCTCAACATGTGGTAGTTCTTCCTCAACTTCCCGAGAACTAGTTACATCCCAGTCATATCCCAACACCCCACTGCTTCTAGTTGTTGTGGCATTGCATTGGTTCTTAGGGTCGTTCTCGGTATCAACTGGGAGAGTCTCTGGGGGACACTGATTTAGTTGCTTTGTGAGCTGGGAAATCTGCATCTCTAGATTCTGAAGTGCCATCCCTGTCTGAGTTGCCAACTTGTCAATTGTCGCATTCATCTTCTCAAAAGATGTGGCTGTAAAAGTTGACAACTTCTCAAGAGCCAACTCCCAAGGTTGTGGTTGCCAATTCTGTTGAGGTTCTTTGTTGCAAATTTTGTTGAGGTTGTGGTTGCCAGGCTAGACCATCGTCAGCATTACTCCAAGCGACATCCGGATGGTCTCTACTCATATCACCCCAATACTGATTCTGACTCTGATAGTTGTTCTGGGGCACGCTGTCATTATGCCATGGTTCCACATATACTTGAGGGAAGTAGAACGGACAACTCCAAGTGTCATGGTTCCCATCACAATATTCGCAGCCCGGAAGCATTCCTTCGTGTACCTCGCATACAAAACAAGGCAAGACCAAGTGGAATCAAAGAAGTAGAGAGATAATGGTAAATAAAATTAAAATAAAAGAAAAATAACTTAACCAAATAATCAAACTCCCCTAAAATCAGAAAAATTGGTTGTGCCAATCCCCGGCAACGGCGCCAAAAACTTGTTGTGGCTCCGGCAAGTGTACCGGGTCATCGCAAGTAATAAAAATAACACGGTAAGTAATTACCGAGGTCGAACTCAGGGATTGGGCTACCAATTCGACTAATCCGCGGGAAATCAGATACGTTCGGTCAAGTTACGGAAGAAGGTGGTTGAGAGAGAGAGAATAGGATCAAAATTAAATTAACGAATCTAATAAACTAATTAACTAAAAATCAGAAATTAAGATGTCCAAGGTCACAAATCCACCTACCCAATATGTACACCCAAGTGATGATGAATTCCTCCCTAAGTTCAATTACAATGTCAACCGGGACCCCTAAATTCTCCTAAATCCACTCTCGTGCTCATTAGGACGTATTCGACGATTGGATTAATTACTTACTAGGTCTCATAATCCTAATCTCGAATTCTATTAATTCTTGTTCCCTATAAGGTCGCACCGATCTCCTACTCACTCTCGTGCAATATTCGATCGATGATCCTAATTCAAGTTCTAAACGTGAATCGCTGACTAAGCCTCATCAACGTTAACAAGTCAATCACGCAACACATATGATCAACACAATCAAGTCAGAATTAGAAAACATTTATGATCCCGATTCAAGTTCTGAAACGCGAATCGCCGTTAGGCCTCAAACACGTTTAACTGATTAATCACGTAAAACATATGATCAAACATTCAAATCAGAATCGGAAAACAAGAATTGAATTAAAGGAGAAAAACATACATCATATCGGATTTACATCGCCATGGGTGGCTTCATCGTTTCCTCGGACGAGGGGATTAGTTCCTCATGCTCATAGACAAGCGATCGGACATAATCTCCATAAGAAAAAGGGAGACGCAGCTCCAAAGAGAAAAGAAATTACCCTAAACGCTACTCTAAACAGTGGAAAACTACTAGGATTCGCGGCCCTCCAAAAGCCCTACAGCCTCCTCAAGATGCCTCCCCAATCTGATCTGCAACAGCCTTTAAATAGGATTCCTGATCTGCGCTCGTTCGCGAGGCGAGCAGCCTTTCGCGAGGCGAGAATTAAAATTGGCGCGCTCTCAATTTGAACTCTCGCGAGGCGAAAGTGTGTTCGCGGGGCGAGTCTTCAATTCTAGGCTGTGACCTTCATCACGGCTGGGCCGTGATGGTCTCTGTCTTGCAGGTCCTCATGATCTCGCGAGGCGAGACACCTCTCGCGTGGCGAGACTGAAGTGATGACTTTTGCTGCTTTGTTGACTTTCAGGCTCGCGGGGCGAGCATACACTCGCGAGGCGAGTGTCTCCAGACTTGCAATTTCCACTGCTTTTCGACTTTCCTTGACTCCCGGAGCTTCAGTTATTTAACCTGCAACAACAAAAGCACCCACAAGCGTAATTCTATTCAAAATAACCTAAAAACTACACAAAATACGCAAAATGAGTCAAAGTCCAACTTAGGAACAAAACAAGGTAAATTTGGGCGAAAACGAGAGTGAACTCGAATAAATAGGCACATGAACCCTAGTTCATCTAGTCATAAAACTAGATAAGCCAGAGGCTTATCAGGCAGCTTTATAACTAAATTGTAAGGAAGGAAAAGTCTCGTTCAAATTTCTGGGATTACTGGTGTGGGCCAACCCGATGAACTCAACCACTTGGCAACCGATGATAGGCTGAGTTCAAAAGAGTCTAATGGGGTGAAGGAACAAGAGTCTAGTACTAATAAATGTGGTTTTGACGTGCTTACCGGTGTACTTTCTTTCGTTCTACAAGGCACGAAAAAGGTAATAAATACTCTCTAAGATTCAAAGGTGGTTATTTGTGAAACTTGCATAGTTTTAATTTAACGTTGTTAGGTGTTTCGAGGAAAACCCAAAACACAAACATCGCTCTTCTGGATTGGGCCTAGGTTGGTTCGGCCCAATGCTGAATGTTGATGATGAATCTTCCTTCTTCTTCTCCTTCTTCTTCGTGAACCGGATGAGATGCGAAGATACTCCGATGCTTAAGTCACCAAGGGTCTAGATGATAACTTGTATATGTTCTTTATATTGTAAAAGCATACCTTCTCCTTTTGATGGAGGTTCATATATATACCTGTTTTGTTGATTTCAACATGATGACTTAGAGTAAGGTGCCCCCTATTGTGTGGAATGTTTCTCATCGTCACGTTTTGCTAGTGGGGTTGTTGGTGATCACGATTAGCGAGGTAATCACGTGTGTTGCGAATGGAAGGGCGACCTTCCCTCCTTATGTGTTTGGGAGCAGGTAGGAGGGGGTTCTTTCTCGAGGTGGAAAAGTCCACTACGGTAAGAGGAGCCTAGGCTGAGCATTTTGGTCGGTCGGGAGTAGTTTGCCCGACCTATCAATTCCATTGGGAATTTCCTTTATGTCTTTTGGTAAGGTACTTCTCGGGGCCTTTGTGTCTTGGGTCGTTTCCCCTTTTGATTTTTGGGCTTTTTCTGGTGAGATTCGTAACATTAGGGAAATAGATATGGAGGTTGATGATAGAAAAGGAAGGGATGTTGAATAAGGTCATCAAGGTGAGGTATCGAGAGGATTTTTCATGAAGTAATGAGTCAGACAATATGCCGTTATTGGGAGAATGTTCAACATGGTTGAGGAATTTGAGTAGACTAGAAGTCCGAGATTTACCTAAAGAGGGGTGGTTGTCCCTAGGCTTATCTAGAATTCTAGGGAATGGGAGGGACATCTTGTTCTAGGATGAAAAGTGGATAAGAATCAACACTATGAGGAGCAGTTTCATTAGACTTCAATAAGAATCCTTGTATAAAAAAAGGCTACAATTGTTGAAATGGTGTTTGGACCAAGGTTTACAAAACCGGACCGGCCATCGAACCGGTGAAGGCAGCAGTTCGAGGTTCAATGGTCCAACCGAGGTTGAACCGGTTATAATTAAATAATATTATTTTAATTTTTAATATATTATTTATAACAATATTAAACAAAAAAAAACAACATAACAACTAAAATTATTAAGCACAATTTTTTTTATTTTGAAATTAAACTAAATAAATATAAAGATATATGTTAAAATCATCTTCATAGGGAAAACCAACTTAAAATCTACAACCAGCCCACATATGTTAGAAAACAAAAGAATTGGTTTTGACTAGGATGATCCAAATCATTTTATACTAATTTTTATTTTTATTTTTAGAAAACCGGTTCAGGCCGGTTCACTACCGGTTATAACCGGTTTTACCGGTTTTGAACCGGTTTTCCGGTTTTTGCACCGGTTCACCATAGGGCCGGTTTTGCCAGCTGACCGGACCGGCCAAGATCCCGGTTCCCGGTCGGACCGGCCGGTCCGGTCCGGTTTTCAAAACCTTGGTTTGGACAAAAGGAGGTTGGTATTGGGAACTTAATTAGCAAATGAACTTATTTTTGTGGGAAGAGGAACTTGCTCGGTCTTTACTCTACATTTTATTCAACTGTATAGTGAAAGCAAATAAGAAGGATGAGTGGTCTTAGTTTGGTTAAAAAATGAGTATTTACTCTGTTAAATCTGCTTATAGCATCATACATACAAATAATTCAAATATTTCACATTCTGAATTTTTTTTTGTTGATAGGCAAATGTTAGTAGTTAGTTATTATGTTAATTTTTCCTCCTTTGTCAAAGTTTGAACCCTGAACCTCTTATTTCTCCAACTTCTTATATCCTTAGCTCAAACCAGTTAAGCTACCCTTAGTTGTTATGTTTGTAGGAAGAGGAACTTGCTCGGTCTTTACTCTACATTTTGTTCAACTGTATAGTCAAAGCAAATAAGGAGGATGAGTGGTCTTAGTTTGGTTAAAATATGTGTATTTACTCTGTTAATCTGCTTCTAGCGTCATACATTCAAATATTTCACATTCTGAATTTTTTTTTGTTGATAGGCAAATGTTAGTAGTTGGTTGTTATGTTAATTTTTCCTCCTTTGTCAAAGTTTGAACCCTGAACCTCTTATTCCTCCAACTTCTTATACCCTCAGCTCAAACCAGTTAAGCTACCCTCAGTTGTTATGTTAACATTTCACATTATGACGGTGGGTTTTATAATGATTTTTGGGACAATTTAACTCCCCTAAAAGTTGTAAGCTTCTACTGGAAAACCATCTTAGGTATGGTGCCAACTTTTGTAAATTTGCATAAATGTGGTGTGCTTGACAATATATTCTAATTAGGAAGCCCTTTTTGTAAATACGCACATGCAAGTTTTGAGCATTTATTTATGACATGTAAAATTTCATATTTGTGTGGATGCATCTATATAATTGGATAGGGCTGGATGTGGTGCTACGCAAGGACATGAAGACACATTAATCACAACATTTAGACCCATTAAAGAAGTGAGTTCCAAAAAACTGTTGGTGGCTGTTTTGGTTTTCAATATGATTTCACTGAAAGGAGGTTATTTTTAAAGTGTGGTTTAGTTTGACAAGATGTTTGATGTAATCAAACTTAGAGCATGGTACTGGTGTGGATTGATTTACGAAAATGGTAGATGTTTATTAGTGGTGGATTGATTTATTAATTCTCTTAGTTGCATGGAATCTTGTAAAAGGAAGTAGGAAGGTATTCGGATTTAGCTAAGTTGTATATATTGTAAAATGACTTGATGTAATGGGTTAAAGTACATGTACTCTCCTTATAAGTTAATTTGTATGCTTAAGAAAATGCCCACAGCGGGTTAAATTTGCAAGATTATCGATATCAGCCTCTTTCAAGTTTGCACCATCTATGACATTTAAAGTTGCATTATCCACTTACTAGGCATGGTGGTCAAGCAGTTTTCCTGTACGTTCTCCGCTACTCCAAACGGAACTAATGTTTGCATAGTGTAGTTCCTAGTCATAATGCTGTATCACTACAACAAAATAGACTTTTAATAACGCACCTTTAATAGCATTTCCGTGTGGAAATGCTATTAAAAGTGATGGGGGACTTTTAATAGCGTTTCCCTAAGGGAAACGCTATCTTAGGTATAACCTAAGATAGCGTTTCCGTGTGGAACCGCTATTAAAAGTGTCACTTAGGAAAAGATAGCGGTTCCACATGGAAACGCTATCTTAGGTCTTCCCACTAAAACTAGACGCGCGCTCGGTTTCCCTCTCTGTTTCTTCCTCATTTTCATTTTCTTAGGTCTTCTCTTGGCTTTCTTGTTGGGTTCAGGTAACACTATTCCAAGCTTCAATTTCTTCTCTCTAAGATCGTGCAATAGACGCCTCCGCTGCCCCAACACGTCGGAGCCACCACTGCGTAGAGGTGGCCATACTCGTTTGACTCTATGCGGCGATTCCAAGCTTGATCCATTGCTTTCCAAGCTTCTTCCTATCTCAATCTCTTTTCTCTACTCACAATCCATCCAAGTCCGCAACAAGGTCAGTCAATTTCAATGCTTTCTTCATTTGTTTTCTCGATGCATGTGGATTTTGGATCAATTGATAATTTGTCACAATGTTGGGAAAGAAAGAAAAATTCTCAAACTTGGTATTAGTGTTATGGGTATGGATCATTCTTGGTATGTGTTCTTGTAAGTTAATCTCGCAGAATAATGGATATTAGTAGTATGTGTTGTGACTTTTAAGTCTAGTATTACTTACTCAAGTTATTTTACTTTATTCTTGTGATGGATTGGCATGATGCGAGAATGCAATATGACTTGAGAGAAGAATGAGGATCGGGTCGATTTGCTTGTATAGCTAGTGTGAAATGTGTCAGTCATTCAAGAAACAAGACTTGAGTCATATCTTAATGTTTGAGACTCGGAATTTGAGATTTTTCCATCTACTTTGCTTCATTCTAGGGGGCCAAGAAAGTGAAAGAAAATCCAAGAAAACTATTATGTTTTGGTTTTATTTTACTTGCTCTTTAATTTTCGGTTTGATTGGTGTTGAATGGAATGTGACTTGTTTGTGTGTCAATCATTATTTGAAAATATGAATATGGATTGACGGATTGATTGTATGCATTTTGAACCTAATGCTCTGGTATCCTCGTTTTGTTTTGTTTCAATGTTTTTCGGAATGTGAAGAATGGGTTCATATGTTTGTTTTTGTTGCTTGATTTGTTGATCCTTTCCTTTTATATATCATTTAATTTAATGTTATGTGCTCAGATTTTGGTGGTTTTGGGTCACTACCGTGATGGATATCACGGCCGTGAGTGACGGTCTCTCAGCTTACGGTTGCTCTGCGAAATTCCGGTCTCTCGCGAGGCGAGCCTATGCTCGCGTCGCGATCCCGCTGTTATTGCCGTGAAGAATTTCACGGCTGGGCCGTGATGTGCTCTGACTTGGGGGTGTTGTGGGTCACTGCCGTGATGGATATCACGGCCAGGCCGTGACAGAACTCGACTTGACCTTTCTTCTTTTTCAGTTTTGCTCGATCATGGCCGTGATGGGCATCACGGCTAGGCCGTGATGGGCTCTGTTTGGCTCATTTTCTGCACTTTTAAAGCCCTATCTTTATCCAAACTTCATCATGGTTGATCTTGAGCATTTTACCCTTGATATCTGCAAAACAACACACGAAAATCGCCTTACCCGTTCCAAAGGAAAATTAACCTAAAATCTAATAAAAATATGCCTAAACTACATGAAAATGCATGCAAAATGATAGACAAAGATGATGTGGAATCACACTCATCAACAAGCTGACACTGGTTCCTTCAGCAATACTCAGCGACAATGTGTTTTGTTTGCAGCCTTTCATTCCTTTAATCTGTATACTGATAAGCCTCTGGCTCATCTAGTTTTATAGCTAGTATGACCAGGGTTTTGTGCAAATTATATCGTATTTTCACCCAAATTAGATTAGATTGTCCTCAAGCAAGGTATTGAGTCTCTAGAGTAGTTTT
Organism: Sophora flavescens; assembly: GCA_030762895.1. NCBI lineage: Eukaryota > Viridiplantae > Streptophyta > Magnoliopsida > Fabales > Fabaceae > Sophora > Sophora flavescens. The sequence goes on from CM061068.1 coordinate 106,688,388, forward strand.
AAGTTAATTTAGCAAGTTTTAAGTCAAAATAATACACTTATGCTTATTTCCTTGTTTTCAGGTTAAGTAGAAGTTGAGAAAATAAAGAACAGGGATTCGCCCCATGAAAGCCATGCTCGCCTCGCGACCCCGGCTTCGACTGTTCCAAGAAATTGCTAAGTCTCCGGGTCGCCTCGCGAAGAAGGTCTCGCCCGCGAGTCTTCCAAACCTGAAAAAGTCGGGAGACGATCACGGCTTGCCCGTGAAGAAGGTCATGGCCGTGGCGGTTTTGAAGTTGAAGAGTCTCGCCTCGCGAGCATCAATTCGCCTCGCGAGTCCGGAAGTCGAGAGCATCACGGTTGGGGCCTGATGGCCATAACGGGCGTAAGAAGAAAACTCTTCATATCCTCGCCTCGCGAGGTAAATTCGCCTCGCGAGAATGCCAAGGGTTGCTGACAGTTCATGAAATTCGCCTCGCGAATGGTTGTTCGCCTCGCGAGCCTTCCGAATTCGAAATTGTATAAAAGGCTGTTCGAATATTTTGTAGGGACTCTTGCTTCTCCATTGTTTAGTTTTACGTTTTTCGTGTAATTTCGTTTGTTATGGAGAACTAAGTTCTAGGATTAGTCTCTTGTTTGGGAATTCTCTATACTTGAGGTTTTGTAAAACCCTATTGTAATTGCTTTTCCCTTTTCAATACCATATTACACATTTCTGTTTGTTATTTCAGGAGTGTGTAGTATTGTATTGATTTGTTTCGATGATGTTATTTTCCTATACATAATCGCGTTTGTTATTTCGCGTGTGTTCATTCATGTTCGTTCGTTCATGAGCGCTTAACCCCGTTTGTTATTTCGGAATAGGAACTTGCATCCATAGTAGCAATTACGTTGTTAGTTATTCTCAGAATCGAAAGGGGATTAGAATCTGCTTAGGGCTTGGGTTTACATTAACCAAGGATAGTTGAGAATTCTTGACAGTAGATTAATCGTTGTTTGATAACTGATAAACCCTTTTCAACTGCTTTGTCTCTGATTGCTCTGTTTTATTTGTTTCTTAATTGCATTCCAATCCAAACCCCCCCCCCCAAAAAACTTATTTTTGTGAAAAGTAATATTCTCAGAGTCCTTAGAGACGACATCCGAGTTGTCGCACTATACTATACTTTTAAACCCGCTCGACCTTTTTGGCGCGTGCGCGACAGCGCGACCAAAAAATTGGCGCCGTTGCCGGGGACTCTGAGTTGTTATTTTTCGCAACTTGTTTTATTTTATTTTTCTTCCTTTCTTTTATTTTGTTTTGTTTTGAATTGGTCTGGCTACTAGGTCTCATTGCCCTGAACTGTGTGATTTTGACCCGGAAATTGAAAGAACATTGCACACACTCCGTAGGGAATTTCGGGCTAGCACTAGTAGTGATACCAATTTTAAAACTGCTTTTGAAAACATGGGAGACCAAAGGACTTTGAGGCAGCTTGCTGCCCCTGATGTGAATTATAATGGTTTGTGCATTGCTTATCCTGGTGTCCGACACACCTTTTGAGTTAAAATCTGGGCTAATCCATTTGTTGCCAAGATTTAATGGTCTTGCGGCGAAGATCCACACAAGCACTTGAAGGAGTTCCAAGTTGTCCGCTCCACAACTTTGAGGCCGAAGGAGTAATCGAGGATCATATCAAGTTGAAGGCTTTTCCATTCTCACTCCAGGGAGCTGCAAAAGATTGGCTTTTATACCTTGCGCCCAATTCCATTACCACATGGAACGACTTGAAGAAGCTCTTCCGGAGAAATATTTTCCTGCCTCCGAGCCGCTGCAATTAGGAAAGAAATCTGTGGAATAAGGCAAGGAAATGAGTCGCTAGCTGAGTATTGGGAGAGGTTCAAGCGAGTTGACATCTAGTTGCCCCCAAAGCACCAAATTTCTGAACACTCCTCATCCAATATTTTTATGAAGGATTGCAGCCTATGGATAGGAATATTTTGGATCTTTGCTAGTGGGGAGCATTGGTTGACAAGACCCCACCGCTAAGCAACTTATTGAGAACATGTCGTTGAATTCCCAGCAATTCACTACAAGAAGAAATTCTGTTGAGACTAGAGGTGTACATGAGGTCCGCACTTCCTCTTCCACCATGACAGTGATGATAGAATTGATGGCTCACTTCCTTGGTAGAGAAATTGGTGATGGATAGGGTTCAGCTGCGGTGTTGTGTGGCATGTGCGGTTCTCCCGAGCACCCATATGAAGCTTGTCCTATTTTGCAAGGAGGATCAAATCTTGAATCACCTCAAGCCTTTGCAGTCCATCGGTATAATCGGGGCAATAACCAGAAGCGATATCGACATTCCAGATCTTTCAACAAATAGGTACCATCCTAGCTGGAGTAATCATCCTAATCTGCGGTATGGGAACTCATCCCAACAACCGATGGCACCTCAGAATCATCCTCCAGTGACCACTTCAGCACCCTCCGGACCTTCAGTAGATGACATGCTCAATAAAATGGCTGCACAAATGGCTGCACAAAATCTACAGTTCCAGGCACAGTTCCAGGCCTCACAGGCACAATTTCAGCAGAGAACGGAAGCGAGTATTCAGGCATTGCATACACAGATTGGACAGATGGCTACAGACATAAATAATATAAAGCAAGGTCAAGGAACAACCCAGCTGCCAGCACAAACCGATGATCAATCCTAATGCCTCCAATCCCAATGTGAGTTCTATATCTCTGAGGTCTGGAAAGGTTGTTGAGGCCACTTCTGGAAAGAATGAAGAAACTATGAAGGCTACTCCTGAGCCTACTGTTGAAGTTACTCCTGAGCCGGTGGTTGAAGTTGAAACTGAGAGAGTGTATAAACCACCCATTCCATTCCCACACAGAATCCAGAAAAATTTGAAGAGTGGTGGTGAAGATAAAGAGAAGGCAATTCTTGATGTGTTAAGAAAGGTTGGTGTTAATATCCCTCTGTTGGATATGATCAAGCAAGTGCCCAGATATGCAAAATTTCTCAAGGACCTATGCACCAACAAGAGGAAGATGAAGACTAATGAGAGGGTTGACTTGGGAAGAAATGTCTCAGCGCTTATCCAGTCTAAGCCAGAAGAAGTTGTTGCTTTCACTCGAGCACTCGCCACCGAAGTGCAAGGATCCGAGGCACCTTCACTATCCCATGCACTATTGGGGACAAGAAGTTTGAAAACTGCATGTTGGACTTGGGAGCATCTATCAATGTCATGCCTACCTCCATCTTTAACAAACTGGATCTTGGTCCTTTGAAGTACACAGTATCACCATTCGGTTGGCCAACAGGACTGTGCCCGCCCCATGGGAATGGTGGAAGATGTACTAGTGCAAGTTGATGATCCGATCTTCCCAGCTGATTTCTACATCTTGGACATGGCGGGCGAGACACATTCCAAGAAATCACCAATCATCCTGGGCGGCCATTCATGAAGACAGCCAAGACTAACATTGATGTGGGTGATGGAACCATGTCTATGAAGTTTGGGGATATAGTTGCAAAGTTCAACATATTTGATGCCATGAAACATCCAATGGAAGAGCACTCTGTATTCCACATTGGCTGGTATCCGAGACTATTGAGGATAACCATGAGAACTTGTTTTCTAATTCTCCACTTAATTCTGGCTGTGATGATATTCTTTCTTTTCTTGATTGTACTAACGCTAACCATTTTGTGGTTTGTCTTGAGATTGCTGCATGTTTAGCGGTGATAAGATTGTCAGTGCAGTGGATGAGAAACATGAAGAAGATGAAGGAGCACTGGAGGCCCTCTCTACCTCTTTGGACTTAGACTGCAAGGAATGGGATCCAGGTGACAGCTCCCGCTTACACTGCACTTGATCAGGGAGTACTCTTTTCCTTTCCCTCACTATGATCTTATAATTCTGCTGTTCATTGGGGACAATTAATGTTTTAAGTGTGGGGGAGGGAATTAGAATAAAGTTTTCTTTTCTTTGAATAAAAGCTCCTGAATAATTTGAGAAGCTCAGGAGCATTTGTGTGTTGAGTCTTTTGATTGGCAAGTTTGTTAGATTTTGATTGATGTTGCACAGATTGCTTGCATGATTGATATGTGATGATTCCCCCTAGGCTGAAAAATTTGAAAATTTTTTGTGATTCCCATGTGAAATTGAAAACTGAACCTTGGGATTCTGTTATGATAGCATGATGAATGATAAGTTTGGGGTGATAGGGAACACACACTAGGGATAGTATCTCTGTTCAAATAATTTGCAAATAATGTCCAGGTGAGGTTTTGAGCCTCCAACATGTTTTAAAATGTGTGAAAATCACTTTCAAGTTGCACTTCCCTCGGATTTGATTGAATCTCTTTTTGGTTTGCATGATTATATGTGTGTAGCAAATGATTTAGGCAGTTTCTTTGTAAATAGCTACTTGGCCCGAATAAACCAATTCCTAATGCATGTTCCCTAGTTAGCCCTTTTGAGCCTATTAGCCTGTTAATTCTTGATAACCTAATGTTATAAGCCCTAAAATCTGGAAAACCATGTTAACCCGATCTTAGGATTAGGAGAGCATGTAATCTTAGAATGGGTGCAAGAAACTAAAGTTTGGGGTGGCTGCGTGGTGTAAAATGTTGTTGGGATTGAAAAAAAAAAAGGTGTACAAATGAAAAAAAAAAAAAAGGGAGAAAAAAAGAAAAATAAAAAGACAAAAATGCCAAAAAGAAATAAAAAGAGCTGTAGCCACCCAGAAGTGTAAAGAAAAAAATAAAGAAAGGAGCTTAAGTGAATTTCTATGTGTAAATATAGTTCATGCTCTCTTAGTTCCTAGGGTCTTCAGCTTAGTTCCTTTTGTATATCCTACCCTTAGCCAGGCCCCATTACAACCCAATAAAGACCTTCTGATGTTGCTTGCATGTTCTCTGTGGGAACCATTTTGAGATGAAAAGCAAATTTGTGGGAAGTGTACTTGAAAAGTGAAACTGAGTGCAAGTTGTTAGCCTGACATAAACTGAGTGACTGAGTGAACAAATAATGCCCTTGTGAGGAAGGCAGTTGTTTGGATTTGGTGATCCCCCTTTTGTGTGTGACTTAGATCCCCTGCTTAGATTTCTGATTGTTTTCATGATGAAACTCTCAATTGTTTGGAATAAATGAATGTGGGGATTGCTCTGTTTGAAAAGGGGGAAACAATGAAGAAAAATTGTCTTTGAAGTTGCTTGAATTTGTGCAATGTTGGTTGAATCTTTTAAGCTTGCCAGGTCCTGAGTCTTTTTGATTTTTGAGTCTTAGTTTGCTTGGGGACAAGCAAAGTTTAAGTTTGGGGTATTTTGATAAGCCTCTGGCTCATCTAGTTTTATAGCTAGTATGACCAGGGTTTTGTGCAAATTATATCGTATTTTCACCCAAATTAGATTAGATTGTCCTCAAGCAAGGTATTGAGTCTCTAGAGTAGTTTTAAGTTAATTTAGCAAGTTTTAAGTCAAAATAATACACTTATGCTTATTTCCTTGTTTTCGTGTTAAGTAGAAGTTGAGAAAATAAAGAACAGGGGATTCGCCCCTGAAAAGCCATGCTCGCCTCGCGACCCGAAGCCTCGACTGTTCCAAGAAATTGCTAAGTCTCCGGGTCGCCTCGCGAAGAAGGTCTCGCCCGCGAGTCTTCCAAACCTGAAAAAGTCGAGAGACGATCACGGCTTGCCCGTGAAGAAGGTCATGGCCGTGGCAGTTTTGAAGTTGAAGAGTCTCGCCTCGCGAGCATCAATCGCCTCGCGAGTCCGGGAAGTCGAGAGCATCACGGTTGGGGCCGATGGCCATAACGGGCGTAAGAAGAAAACTCTTCATATCCTCGCCTCGCGAGCAAATCGCCTCGCGAGAATGCCAAGGGTTGCTGACAGTTCATGAAATTCGCCTCGCGAATGGTTGTTCGCCTCGCGAGCCTTCAATTCTGAAATTGTATAAAAGGCTGTTCGAATATTTTGTAGGGACTCTTGCTTCTCCAATGTTTAGTTTTACGTTTTTCTGTGTAATTTCGTTTGTTATGGAGAACTAAGTTCTAGGATTAGTCTACTGTTTGGGAATTCTCTATACTTGAGGTTTTGTAAAACCCTATTGTAATTGCTTTTCCCTTTTCAATACCATATTACACATTTCTGTTTGTTATTTCAGGAGTGTGTAGTATTGTATTGATTTGTTTCAGTGATGTTATTTTCCTATACATAATCGCGTTTGTTATTTCGCGTGTGTTCATTCATGTTCGTTCGTTCATGAGCGCTTAACCCCGTTTGTTATTTCGGGAATAGGAACTTGCATCCATAGTAGCAATTACGTTGTTAGTTGTTACTGTAACTGAAAGGGGATTAGAATCTGCTTAGGGCTTGGGTTTACATTAACCAAGGATAGTTGAGAATTCTTGACAGTAGATTAATCGTTGTTTGATAACTGATAAACCCTTTTCAACTGCTTTGTCTCTGATTGCTCTGTTTTATTTGTTTCTTAATTGCATTCCAATCCAAACCCCCCCCCCCAAAAAACTTATTTTTGTGAAAAGTAATATTCTCAGAGTCCTTAGAGACGACATCCGAGTTGTCGCACTATACTATACTTTTAAACCCGCTCGACCTTTTTGGCGCGTGCGCGACAGCGTGACCATATACATTGCATGTAGACCTCAACCACTCTAAACTCAAAGTAAATATGTTTAATAAATATTTTTGTAGATCGGAAAAGCATGGATCGGAAATGGATGTCTGCCAATCGTTTAACGAAGGAGTATGAGGATGGGGTGAAAGAGTTCATTAGTTTTGCAGTTCGGCATGCGAAAAACCCTAATACAATCATATGTCCTTGTTTAGATTGTTGTTATGCAAGGCGAGTTAGTGCAGCCGATTTGGAAGAACATTTAGTGTGTAATGGAATCGATCAAAGTTATACATGTTGGACAAAACATGGTGAGACAAGAGCTGAGTCTAGTGAAATGAGGAATCGTGTGAGATATTCATCATACGATACCGACACAAATACTTATGAGGGCGATCGTTTTGAAGACATTGCAAATGCTGTTGAAGAGGATCTTCGGGATTGTCCACAAATGTTTGGGAGGTTGGTAAGTGATGCAGTGCAACCATTGTATGATGGATGTACTAAATTCACAAGATTGTCGGCGATGTTAAAGTTGTATAACTTGAAATCGGGCAACGGATGGACCGATAAGAGCTTTACGGACTTACTCACACTATTGAAAGACATGTTGCCAGATGATAATGTGCTTCCTAGTCGGACATACGAGGCTAAACAAATGTTACGCTCTATTGGCATGAGCTACGAGAGGATACATGCTTGTCCTAACGATTGCATTTTATTTCGGAATGAATATGCATCGTTACAGATGTGTCCTAAATGAAATGCCTCACGATATAAGAAGAAAGAATCAGATCCAGAGAAGGTTGTGTGGTATTTTCCCATAATACCCAGATTTAGGCGCATGTACCGTAGTTCTGAAGATTCAAAGCACTTGACATGGCATGAGGATGAAAGGATCAAAGATGGCAAGTCATGCGGACCGGCAGATTCTCCGCAATGGAAGAAATTTGATCATGATTATCCCGATTTTGGGCAAGATTCAAGAAACCTACGACTTGCATTGGCTCTTGACGGATTTAACCCGCATGGTGTTCAAAGTAGCTCTCACAAGACATGGCCTTGTGATTTTGGTGATTTACAACCTATCCCCATGGCTATGCATGAAGTGCAAATTTATGATGTTATCTATGTTAATTTCTGGGCCCAAACAACCAGGAAATGATATAGACGTCTATTTGACTCCTTTGATTGAAGACTTGAAACAACTGTGGGAGACAGTTGTGGAGGTGTATGATGGGTATAAGGAAGAAAGTTTCAATTTGAGAGCTATGTTGTTTGGGACAATTAATGATTTTCCAGCCTACGGTAATCTGTCAGGATATAGCATCAAGGGTCAGTGTGCATGCCCTATATGTGAAGAGGGTACGGATTGGATGCGGTTAGAACATTGTAAGAAGAATGTCTTTCTTGGGCATCGTAGATTTTTGCATCCAAGTCATCATTACCGGTGGTGGAGAAAGGCGTTCAATGGGAACTCGGAAGAAGGTAGAGCGCCTTCACCTTTGACGGGTGATCAACTTTTTTGAAAAGGTAAAGGATTTGAATATCCAATTCGGTAAACCTTTTAGCAGAGATATTGTCACAAGAGGGTGGAAGAAAAGGTCGATTTTCTTTGAGTTGCCATATTGGAAATCATTATATGTAAGACATTTCCTCGATGTGATGCACGTTGAAAAAATATATCGTGATAGTGTCATTGGTACGTTACTCAATGTGCCAGGGAAGACTAAAGATGGCATCAATGCAAGGTTGGACTTGGTTAGTATGGGAATAAGAAGAGAATTGGGACCGACGAAGAAGGGTAAAAGTACATATCTTCCTCCGGCTGCTTACACTCTATCTAGAAAAGAAAAACTGTTTTTTGTAAGTTTCTTGAAGGAGTTAAGGTTCCGAAGGATACTCTTCAAACATTAGGAACCTCGTATCGATGAAAGATCTCAAGTTAAAAGGTCTAAAGTCCCACGATTGTCATGTTCTCATGGAGCAGTTGATACCCATTGGTATACGGTCTATTTTACCTAACAAAGTGCGGGGGGACCTTAACTAAACTCTGTTTCTTCTTCAAGGCAATTTGCAGCAAAGTGATTGACCCCGGGAAGTTGCCATCATTGCAAAGAGAAATTGTTGTGACTTTATGCGAGCTTGAGATGTACTTTCCACCTTCATTCTTTTGACATAATGGTTCATCTAACCATTCACCTTGTTAGAGAGACACAACTGTGTGGGCCAGCTTATATGAGATGGATGTACCCGATTGAGCGTTATATGAAGATATTAAAAGGGTATGTGAAAAACCGATCACGACCGGAAGGTTGTATTGTTGAACGGTATATTGTCGAAGAAGTCTGTTGAATTCGTATCGAATACCTATCCAATGCTGAATCTATAGGGCTGCCAAAGTCTCGTCACACATGGAGAATGATGGGGCAAGGAATTACTGGAAATGAAATAGTGACTATAACAAGGACAGAATGGGAGCAAGCACACTTATATGTTCTGCACAATGCCGATGAGGTTGAGCCATATGTTGAAAAACACAAGGACATGCTTAAGAGTTTGTATCCAAATAAGAATCAAAATTGGCTAACTAGAGAACACAATCGTTGTTTTATAACGTGGCTAAGAGATCACATTTATGCAGAGTTGACTGAAAATGATACTTCAGTTTCAAATAGATTGAGATGGTTAGCCAAAGGTCCAAGTTTGCATGTGTTCTCTTACCACGGTTATCAAATTAATGGGTACACATTCTATACAAAAGAACAAGATGGTCGGAGTACAATGCAAAACAGTGGTGTGACTCTAGTAGCTCGGTCGATGCATATCTCAAGTGCCAAAGACAAAAACCCGATATATGCAAATATGTCATACTTCGCGTCATTGAACGCATATGGGAGTTGGATTACACAAAGTTTAAGGTTGGTGTGTTTGGTTGCAAGTGGGTTGACAATAATAACGGTGTTCGATTGATGAGTCGGGGTTCATGCGGGTGGATCTTAATAGGGTGGGGTATAAAGATGAGCCTTTTATATTAGCATCTCAAGCTCAACAACTGTTCTATGTCACTGATCCAGCTGATATGAAAAGGTCCATTGTTCTTTTGACTAACAAAATAATTACTAATGTTGATGATCAAGACCATCGAGATGTTGATATTGAAGATGATCCTTTCGTCGGGACATTACAATCACTTGAGATTGATCCAACTAGGGATGATGGTATGTATATGAGAGATGATCATGATGAGGGGCTTTTGGTCAATCCACCATTTCGTACTAATAAAGGACAAACAAATCTCAATCAAATGAAGAAAAGAAAAAGGTTGACTTAAACATGTATGTAGTGTTTGGGTTTAAATGAACTTTCTGATCCTTTTATATTATAGTTAGCATCTTCCGTAATGCTAGTGTTGATTTTGTTATTCATAGTTGTTTTATATTTTGCATCAATTAATGTTATATTAATGTCCATTGATGTTTTACTTGTATCTAATATTTTTGTAGGTAAATGGCATCTTCAAGTAATTCTAGTGATGCCAAAGCGGCGAGACGTGGGCCAACAGTTATGAAGGCGGTCATCCGCGCACAGAGTAAAGGACAAAAATTTGATGTAATTTACTTACTAATCTAAGGATTTCATAATGTTGTTTGATATCTAGATTTAATTACTTTATTATTTTTATTAGGTTGAATGGAATTCTTTGGACCAACCTATTCGTGCTAATGGTAAAATATTGAAGAGTTACATTGGGGCCGTTGTTCTAAGAAACGGTCCCAATTATTTGTTCTAATTGGAAGGATGAAGCTTTGGATGGTTTCAAAGAGAGCATATGGGCTGATGTACAGGTAATTGTTAAAATTTATAAATTATATTGTAAACTATGTAAACATACTTACTTTGACACGTTGTTTATATCTGCCTCCGTTATTTCCGCATATATCAGGTAATAAATCAGGTTTAAAGTGTACAATATTTTTTTAGTCTTTCCATTTAAATATTGATGTATGTCATTGGTGTAATCCATTTTTATATTTTAATTGAAGGTATTTGTATGAAGAATTGTTGCTTCCAAAGGAAATAACGAGGAGGTTTCTGTTCTTGTCCCCACACCAAACAAATACATACGGCTACTTCGGGAGGGATTCACAGACAACGTATCTAGCTGACCGGTTTGCAACTAAAGAAAGAGAATATCAGCCCTTGTTTTTAGCGCCATGCAATGTTGGGTGAGTCGCTTATCCTATAGGACTTAATTCACAATAATGAATTACATAAAAGTTGAGGTGCTTAGGATTTGTTATCTCAACATTTTTGTAGGAATCATTGGTTCTGGTTCGCGAAAAATATTGTTTAAGAGATTATTTACTATCTGGATCCCTTGTATGTTGATCCTAGGGATCGCCCAGAATTAAAGAATCTGTTCGATACGTAAGCATGTTTTTATATTTCTGATTTTCTATGATTCTGTTCGATACGTGAGCATGCGTGTGTTTGTGATGATTGAAAATATGTTTCTTAATGAAGTCTGTTTGATTTTGTGATTAGTGGTTTGTAAGTTTATCGCGCAAATATCGGAGCTAAGGTGCCGCGTTTAAAGGCAACCAACATTAAATGGATTCAGATACAGGTATATTTGCAAAAACTTAATGCGCAATTAGATAAAAAAAACTATATTGATTTACTATTTTATTTTTTATAGTGCCCAAGACAACCCAACAAAGACAGATTGTGGGTACTATGTCATGCGTTTCATGAAGGAGACTATCTTGCAGAACCAAGTTAAAATACCAATGGCGGTATGTTGTTTACTTAGCTTTTAACTGTGACTGTTCAAATGTTTTAGCAATTGTAACTTAATTTATTTAATTTTTATGTCGCAGTATTTCCCGACTTCAAATGCTCCACATACTCCACTTGCTCAACTATCTCAAGTCAAGGAAGAGTGGTGTCGCTATATTGTTGAAAAGTTCGTTTGATTATGTCAAATTGATCACGATGAGTTGCAGCAATACTCATTGGTATGTGAATAATGCTTTATATTTATCAACCCCAAACTATCTATGTATTTGTTTTTCCTTGGTACATGCCTTCGAGTTGATGTGCATTGCTAGGAGAAAATAAGTTCAAACTTATTATTTTTGTTACACTTTGTTAATGCTTGATTTGAATTCTGTTTCTTGCTACAGTAGTATTTACCTAATTAGTCTGCTGTATCCCAATGTAACAAAGTTAGTCTTTGTGGTGGAAATGCAGTATGTATGCTACAGAGTCTTTGGATCACATTTCGACACATTACTTTGGTGTTGTCTTGGTCTCATGAAAAACAAAAAAGTCTGTAAATGTAGATTAATTGTAGATGTATGTTGGTTTTTCGATTTTGGTTTCTTAAGGATTGAGATCTGGTATAGTTGCTGCACTTTGATTTTGTCTTACTCGTGGTGAATTTGAATACTTTAGAAACAGAGTGGTGTACTTATATCCGGTTATATATATATATAGTTGCTGTATAGAGTGTTGCACTTTGATTGTATAGTTACTTGGTTTGTTGCACAAACACATGCAAGGCTTGCATTGAACACTTATATTTTGAACACATTTTGAACAATTGTGTTGACTGCAACAATTGTGATTTTTTTGTGTAAATATGCAGGAATAATGGATGTAAAAGTTAAGAAATAAAATTAAAAAAAAAGGGGCTTTAGATAGCGTTTCCTTGTACAAACGCTTATCTAAAGTCCGACTTTAGATAGCGTTTCATGTATAAACGCTATCTAAAGTCAGACTTTAGATAGCGTTTGTATAAGGAAACGCTATCTAAAGTCTGACTTTAGATAGCGTTTCCGTGTACAAACGCTATCTAAAGTCACCTATTAATAGCAGTTCCTAAATGTTATCTTTGCTAACGAGTTTTAATAGCGGTAGAATAGATAGCGGTTACAAACGCTATTAAAAGGCATACGGAAACGCTATCTAAAGTCTAATCTGTTGTAGTGTATCTGCCACAACCACAACATGTAACATGAAGCTAGCCCCTCATACTTATTATACTAGGTCTCACCCAAATCTTCCCCCACATCAAGTTGGTTAAGGTCTATCTCAATACACACACTTGTAAATCTACATCATTCCATCCTCAAAGTGTGATAATTCATTTTAATATGTCTACCAACAACAGATGATATAACTAAAAGCAGACTCTCATCATAGAACATCAAGTTGATCTATGGGAAACTCACCCAAACTAACGTCTTTTCAACCTTCAATGTAGAGGAGACAAAGTTAGGACTCCAAGTTGTTACTGCCAAATAGTGGACAAATATCATCCAAGGCCCACCTCCAATCACTTCCTCTATGTCTGCTTCGGAGTCAAACTTAACCATAAAGAATTCATTTGTCAACCTTCATTTAGTCAAAACTATTAACAAGCTTCCTTACCGCAACCAGTTTCTGCTACATCCCACATTCCCCCCCCACCCCCAAGAAGTTTTGTAACACTCCGATTTTTATTGTTTTTTAATAAAGATAAATATATATATATATATATATATATATATATATATATATATAAATGTTTATATTTTCTATCCACAACTTAGAAAACGATTTTGGATAAAACAAAGTCATATTTAGACTCTAATTAATAGTAGATGGTTACGGTTAAATTTTGGGTTGAAAATTCAGATTTAAACTCGATTCAACGCTTTTCACTGACATTAAAAATTTACTGATCATAAAACCTAATTTTGACTCGTGAGTGAAACAATTTAGGTTTATATCTTATTTGCTTAAAAATAAAATATTATATTTTATTCGGACGAAATCTTCAAAGAAAATGCGAGTAAAACTTAAATCAGGAAAACAACGAAGCCAGATACGGAGCTGAGGTGACTGAAGTGACTAACATGATGAGCATTAAATGCAACCCTATCCAAGTCATAATGATACTAAAATATCTAGATATTTTTGGGTAAGGAAAGGATCATTTAACCCTTGGTCTTTGTGTGAAATTCCAACCTTGTCCTCGAAATTTTTTGGACCCTTCTACCCTTGTGTGTACAAGGCTCCCCCTTCATCCACACTTAGCCATATTCATTCTTTCTCATTTCATCTTCATCTCTTGCATTTTATCTCAAAATACAAAGAAAACGCCATAGTTATTCTTTAGAAAACTTGTCCAATCTCTTCATTTCTTCAATCAACAAGAGGTAAACCCTCATCTAACATGACCATGTTGTCTGCCTCATAAATTATTTCATTAATTTCTTGTCAAGAACATCATGTTTCCATTTCTAGGGTTTTTTTTCAAATAATTTTAGAAAATCAATGAAAAATTCTTTTAATATGAAACCAATTTCTATGAACTCTCTATGACTTCTATATTGATTATCTAAAAGCATGGAAGCAAAAGAAATTTCCCCCCTATTATTCTTGAAATGGCCGAACCTAGTCCTAGATGGATTGGATGAGTTTTGTTTCACTTATTTAAAATATGACACTTGATCTCATCTCTCTAATACTTCTATTTGTGAGATCTAGAAGCTTGAAATTTTTTGAAATCCCTAGCTTAATTTTTGGTTGTTAGCCGAAACCCTAACCTAGATGTTAGAAGGGTTTTTTTTTCAAATTCTTGATTTATTGGCACTTGATCTTGTATTCCTAATACTCTAGGATCACAGATCCAAGAGCACGAAAATTTTAGAGGTCCCTAGCCAATATTTCTTAGCTTGACCGAACCACCCTCTAAAATGGGTTAGGAAATTTTTTTTCAAAGTTTAATTTGTTATGTTGTTTGTTGTGAAGGATTTGTGGTTGATTGAAAGTTTGTGTAGTAGAGGGAAATCAGAATCTATGAGACTAAGATCGAGGAGGAATCGAAACTTCAAAGGTAAATGGAGTTTACCTGAGGAGTTTTTGATAGCTACATGCTATCTGTGGGTTGTCTGTATAATTAGTTGTAGTGATATCGTGTTGTTTGATTTAATTATTACGTGTTGGTTTATGTAGTTGAATGTGGGTTATGTGGTTTATGTGATGTATGTTATAACAGTGATGCAATGGATTCACTGTTGTTTGAATGATTGACTGAGAAGCCTGACAATGGTCGGTGCTCTCTGATAATTAAGGATAAAACTTTAAAAGCTGGAGGAGGAACTTACGTAATAGTTGAGGATAAAACTTTAAATAGTTTGAGGAGAAATTTAAGGATTTGATTTATGGAAGCATAAGCAAAATGTTGAAAATATTATTGTTTAATGATATTTTGGTGAAGGAGTAAGTCAATGAGTGACAGTGAGGACGAAACCGTGAAAAAATTACACTCACGTTAATTCTTCAAAAATAAATTAAAAAAGAAAATAAATAGTCATTATAATAAGTAAAGTTTCGTAAATAATTTTAATGTGGATGGGGAAAACCTTTATCAAGGAAAAAGTCATTTTGATTTACAAAATAATTTGTTACAAAATGAAACATGATTCAGAAAAGTGATTTACGGCAAGACTATAAGAAATAGTGTTATTATTTGGGACAAAAACATGTTGGAAATTATTGTTCACAGATTTTGATGTGTTGTCAGAAAATAGATTTCAAAAGAGAAGGAATTTGAGAAAAATTATATTTCGGGGTGATTTAACGTTTTATAAACAAAATTCAACAGAAAAGATTTTTCTGCTAAGGAGTTTTAAGTTAGCGGAAACATTTCAGATAAACTTAGATAAGTTTTCAGAGTTTTGTTTTGGAATTTGTGTTTCACGGAACGAAAATTATGTTGAAAGAAAATTGAGGAAAGAAGTAAGGACCTAGATTGCCAAAACATCGGGCTAGAGTTCCTATGAGTAAGTACATGTGTCATGTGTGTGTCGTGGGTTAGAGTCCTAGTTGGCACATTTAAATATCTATTTTGTGTGTCGTGGGTTAGAGTCCCAGTTGACACTTTTTGAATCTGTGTCCTCTGTGTTGCGGGTTAAAGTCCCAGATAGCACACTTTACTTTGTGTTATCTATGTTGCGGGTTAAAGTCTCAGTTGTCACATTTGACTGCATGTCTTGTGTTAAGAATGAATGAATTCGATGCCTAAGTAGGAATAGTCGTGAGTCATGAGCCTCGACAAAGGAAGAATGAACAGAAAAGAAAAGTAAGGAGAATAAATATTTGAGATGAGATGATGGATGTTGAAGTTTCGTGCATTTGTTATAAATTGCGATGATTGTTGGGTATGAATGACATTGTTTAGAGCATTATGATTAATTCTAAGAATGTATGTGATGTATATATATATATATATATATATATATATATATATATATATATATATATATATATATATATAATTGCCTTGAGTGTCGCGCATGTAGTTATTAAGATAACACTCATTTGTCGGTATATTACCTTTGCAATATATCTGTTTTCTTGGTTTATGTTGTTGTATGGTGAGACGTGAATACAGACGTTGCAAAGGAGTTCCCGGTTCCACTTGGAGACACTCATCCTAATCTTTGAAGATGGACTTATGTGGGCGAGATGACCATATGGGTCATTCTCGGTGAATGTTTGGTAAAGCGACCAGCTTAGGTTTTTGGGATGTTTTTGGTTAACGATAGTATGTCTTTCGAATGGTATTATACGACTTTTCTTTTTGGTTATGTAAATGGTTTCAGAAAACTCGTACGCTACAGTGATTTATGGTGTTTAATATTATGATGAAGGTCTTGATGTATAAGTATGATGATGTATATTTTTAGGTTGTTTGTTTGTATGGAGAAATAAAGGAAAAATTTCATAACTATTTTTTAGTAAGGTTAAGTAAACTATAAAATTTTATTTTCCAAAAACAACCGGTCTTTATTGAAAATTTTATTTCTGCAATGTGTTAATCATGTAGCATCCAACGGGTGTTACAAGTTTAACTTTCAGAACCTCCTACCAAGGTTACATAGCTCTCTGAATATGTTGTCATCAATGATGATCTTCGAGAGAAGTCTATTGCCTCCCTGATGCTCTGCTTTAACTAAACCTAATGAGGTTCGACCTTTCCCCTTGGAGTTAGGGGGAATTTTTGTTCCCTAGCGGCTTATCTCTGAAGAAGCACGTCAACTCAACTATTGTCTTCCCACCACCTCCTCCATCGTTGGGTTGTTTAAGATTTATTTGGTTTGTTTCTTGTTTTTATTTTTTAATTTTAAAAATAATTATAATAAAAATAATTATAAAACTTTCACATAATTTTTATTTTGTTTACTTTTCAAGGATTTGTACGAGAAAATATTGAAAATAATTTTTTATTTATTTTCATATTTTTTATACAAATCTTTAAAAATAGGAAATAGAATAAAAAAAAAGATAATATTTTTATAATTATTTTTATTATAATTATACTTAAAATCAGGAAATGAAAAACAAGAAGTTAGAAATAAACCACTAGACCCTTATCCAGCAGCAGGGTTTGCCTTTGCGCAGAGAAAATTACCTCGTTTATTGCCTTATTGAGAGAGTTCAATCTTCTAAATGATTTCTCACTGTATTAAATGTATTATTTTTAGTTTATTATTTTCTATTTTTATTTCTTAATTTGTGCCTTTTTTTATACTAAAAAAAGATATTCATTCATTCAAATTGATAAAATACATCGAAAATAACACAAATTCAATATCGCTAAAAACCCGAAAAGGGATGAATCTACGAACAAACTCACATGATCCAAGTTAATAGCATAATACGACAAAATACCTAACAAAATCAAAGTGACCGGAATACCCATGCCTCCAGTGACGCCAAAGTCTTTGAATCTGTAATGGATCGAAGCTGATCTGTCAATCTGAACCAAACGAACACCGCAACAAGACGGGAAACCAAACGACGCCGCAACAAGATGATGAACAAAACACCGCCGCACGCAGACGACAAAAACACAGAAAAACACGAAAGAAAAACCAGTTCTATGTGGAACAACCACTTATTTAAATAAAAGGAGAGAAAAAACGATATAGATGAGTGATTCCAGACCAAAAAATGACCCCTTCCAGTTGATGAGGAAGAAGGAACTGAGGAGTAGAGAGAAGGTTGAGGGAGAGCTTAATTTGTGCCTTTAAAATACTCATTACGTAAATCTTTCTTAAAAATTAAATAAATGTGTTAAATTAATTTTTTCTATGATACAAATAGTCTTAACTATATCCTATAAATTACTAAATTCGTATGTTACATAGAAGATTTTCTTGCACTTATTTAGCATAAAATAAAAGAAACATGATGACGCAAGTAATAATAATGCATAACATAATTTTCATCCTTGCGATCTGGTTAGGAAGCATTTGGGCCCTTTTAATTTTTATACTTCATCATTTAAAAAAAATAAAAAGGCAATTTATTATATAATGTAGTTGCACCAGCGTGCCTTGGTTCTTCGAGTGTTGATCTGTATTTAGTACAAAGATAATATTATACAATTTTATTTTGAATATTTTCTGATGTTAAACTTTTCAATGTGACAGAAAGAGAATAATTGAATGAATAAAAAAAAAACAAAGCATTGAGTTTAATTTAGTCATATTTTTAATAGATAACGTTTAAAATTAGCCGCCAGCTTTGCTCATCTCATTATTGCGCTTCTGTATTATGCTTCAATCATCATCACCAAATCACTATTTGGTATCTAGTAGACTCTAGAATGGTGGAATTCTTATAGGTATATATGTGGATAGTCTATCTATAGAGCTCGCATTTCCTCTATTGTATATTTGAACATCATTGTTTCGCACATTATTTTTTTAAATTAAACTTTCGTATTAGAAATTAGTTAACTTTTGTGATATTACAGATGTGTGTTGAACTTCTCTCAATGTTTTATAGAAGGATTAGAGCAATATTAAGAAAAATAGAAAATATGATAATAAGAACAAGTTCTAAGATTTATAATTTTATAAATAGCTAGCTTCCAATTTTCAAAACCCATGTTTTGAAATCTGTGGGTGATATCGATGCCTTCCTAACGTCCATGGAGTACATGCATAATAAGATTGAAATGACAGCCATTTTGTATCACTAACTAGTTAGGTTCAATGACTTGGAGTGAGGTTCAATGACTTGGACTGAAAAACAGAGAATCCAGCTCTGTGTTTCCCATACTTTGGTGAAGGACAAGAAGACAAATCCTCATGATGATCTTAATTCCTCAATCTAGCTGGGGAATGGGACATTGTGCAACCCCATCTTCTATTCCTCAATATGCATCTGTTTTCTAGTGATAAATATCTATTTCATATGTGGTTTTAAATTAATTAATTAAATGAGGCACTTATTTTCAAAAGTATTAATTAATTAATTAATTATTTGTAATACAAAAACATGATATTTGAATTTCTTTATATTATGTTTAATAATGATTTTTAAAATATTGTTTTTAATTTAATTGTATTTACTTAGTGAACTACTATTTTAAATTATATTTATTTTTTATTATTATGCCGATCGAAAAAAATTACTTCATAAATATATATGAGTTTCATCTCCATGGGGACCTCAATATAATTATGCTAGCTTTAAGATGTGCATGCATGATTATAAGCCTCAATATAATTTTGCTAGCTTAAGTCCTCTTGAATCAGTTGATTAAGCCACTAAACATGAATTTTTAGTAAGTGGGTTTAAACTTTCGTAATGTGCTCCGTTAGGGTCGGTCATGAGATTTTGGGTGTCCTGTACCATCATAATCATTCGAAGATTGTCCTCCTCGTATTTTTTGTTGTAAAATCTTTAGTAATCCGAACATAATCAAGGTTTTTTAAAAAATCATTTTCAATAGAAATCAAAGCAATACTATTTAATCTACATTGTGACATAGTTGATCATAAATAATATTTTAACAATTTCAATTTAGAAAAATTTCTCTCGGTTGATGTCACAATAACATGGATTACATGTAAATTTTTTATAAATTATTTAAATTTATAAATTTTTATATAACATTTATATATACTATATAAAAGTTTACACTATCTGATGCCCCAAAAAATTGGAGCCCTAAATGATCGCCCACCTCAACCATGCTCAGGCCACCCCTATCCTTCGTCTCTTTCTCAGTATATTCTTTCCTCTGCCGCTCACCCCATAACCTATTATGAACCTCCCCTTTAACCAAATAATAATAATAATAATTAATTATCCTAGCTTTAAGAAATGTGCCTGCACGATGATTATAAGATACGAGTTTCAGATAAGAGGCTCAATGAAAATAATTAATTAAACCAACAATAATGGATTAATTTATAATATCTTCATTTTTTAGTGAATTTTTTCCTAATTGTTTACACTGCAAAAAAATATTAATTTGAGAAATATGATATATAATTGCTAAATTGTTTTTATTAGGAGTATACATAATTAAACCAAACCATTCCAAATAATAAAAAAAACAAATACTGTCGATTACTCTTTGTAAGGAAGATATTGGATGAAACAAACATTTATAGGGATTAATTTTTTGTAAAATTTTTATTGATTTTGTATATTTTTTGTAACGGAAATACTAAATAGTATGATGAGATAGGAGAGGAAATCAGGTACGAATTATTACAGCCGTTCGTTGTGACTTATGCTTTTATTTTTTTAAAAATCATTTATTTATAAAGTAAAAGTTAACTAAAAATAACCTTTCGTATACTTACACTAAAAATCTATTCGTACCAAACAGTGGAACTATTTTTTGTAAATAGTCTATTCTGGAATTTTATGTAAACAAATTATTTTGTGAATAATTAAGTATACTTTTCAATATTGCTTATCATTTTTGTTTCCATTCTTTATTTGTTTTGACTATACAAGTATTCTATTATAAACAGTTCTTGTTCTTTCCTCTGAATTAGAATATATTTTATTTTCTGTGCACGTACAATTTTGGATCAATATCCTCTGGTTGCTTGTATAGAGAATGTGCATATATATAAACTGAAAAATTGACTTAAGACAATGTTTCCCATACAAAGCGCTATCTTAAGTCCTGAACTTAGATAGTGTTTCTCAAACCACACATTACCTGTAACATCCTGGGCTACTTTTACGGATTGGTCACAGATCTTTTCATCATATTTTGTCCTCACTCGCATGCTTCATAGGGAAACTTCCCATGAGATCACTCATCTCAGAATTGTTCTATGTCAAGCACGTTTAACTTCGGGGTTCTTAAGTGATGAGCTCTTGAAAAGAAGATGCATCTTTTTGTTATAAGCAGTACTAATCAATTCTTTTAAGCTTCTCTCAACTGCACAGTCTCATACCTGCACAGTCTCAAGATCCCCTCAACTATGCAATCTCATACCTGAACAGTCATAGGTTCCCTCTCATCCCGATCTGGAATCGGTTCATTCAAGTGCCCCTCCTCATAGAAGTTTGACAGGAGCCGCTCCTTATCCATGCATCATCTTTTGCACCGGCGATGTAACACCCTATTTTTTCTTGTTAAGCCCTTAAGTGTGTTATGTGTTGCATGTTGTTAAAATTTGACCTTAGGAATGTTAAAAAGGGGCTAAGTGGGATTTAAAGTAGAAAATCCCTTTTGGTGCATGAGCACGTCGTGCTCATGTACCAGCACGTCGTGCTCATGTACCAGCAAGCCCGTGCTTGTTTGGCATGCTCTGTGGTTGTTTGAGCCACGAGCATGGCCTTGCTCAAGGGGAGCACGACCGTGTCGGAAATGCGAGCTAAGTGACATGAGTTTTGAGAGCCCTGCTTAATTAAGCACGACCCCATGCTCAGGTCAGAAGGTATATAAATAGGTGAGTTCCGTGAGGGTTGCGGTGGAAACCCTCATTTTGGCACCTTTAACAACCCTAGTGAGAGAAAAACCTCTCCTCTTTCCCTTCCCTTGAACCCTTCAAAGTTATTGGTGATCTTGAGTCTGTTTGGGAGAGAAGTCATGCACGTTAGTGCCATTAAGGTAAAGTAGTCATCCCTCTATTATTCTCTTATTCTTGTTTCTTGAATTTGAGATTAATATTTGCCCTTTTATGTTTGGCCAAGGCTTGAGGAATTCGTCGAGCCGCTCGAGGGAGGAAAAGTAGAGTTTCGTACGTTGTTAATTCGAGGAATCTTCATACCAGGTATGGTGAAAGGGATAGTATGAACATGTAGGAATTGGGGTTTACGTAAGATGAAGGGTTAACCCATGACCTTATTGTTTGTTACTTGCTTAAGTGTCTTGTATTGCTATATGCTTATCTATGTTCTATATATGATTGCCATGTTAATTGTGAGTAATTGATTACAATGATGTGATTCTATGAATGAATGTTTGATGATGATGTTGCATGCCATGAATGTTTGAATGGCTATTGAAGTTGTTAATGCAATGTTAATGTTAATAAGACATTAAAGAATAATGAAGATGAATGGAATTAAGAGATAAATTCTCAATTGTTTATAAGACTCGAACCATGGTAAAGAGAAGTGAGATTATTGCTCAATGTTATAGTCAATACCCTAGTAATGATTCATGAGTGTTTTAGGGACATTAATGATGAAACATGAATTAAAGGACTAATCCCCAATAATTATAAGACATGAAGATTAAATGAGAATAACAAGTTAATGATTGATGGTTATTTAAAAGCCAATAGGATTGATCTTTGAATGCCCTAGGAAGCTTAGTAAAGGGTTTCCCAACCCTTTTCTGTCCAGAATAGTACGACCACGCTACAGTGAGCACGACCATGCTCAATAGTCAGCATGCTCGTGCTGGGGACAGAACAACTGTGCTCCCCTAAACTGAACAGACGCTGAAATAGGATCAGGGGTGTTTCACCCCAATCATTTCCAATGAGAATACAAGATAGATAACTCAATGAAGAGTTCACAAAGATAATTAAATACAACCATTGAGATGATTAAGATGGTGACAATGTGTTATTGCACATTGTTGTACCTCGATGCTTATTGGTTGAGGGTTTGATGGTTATAAAACTTTGGTGCCTGGTGGCCAAAGCGGAGGTTGTGATTGTGTGATTGCGTGTTGTTGTTGCTCATGCATTCACGTATTGGAGATGTTAGTGAGGAATGTTCAACATAGGGGAGGTCGTCCGAGAGTAAGGCGATTTGGCCGTCCGCGGTGATTCATCCGAGAGTTAGGTGAATCTGGCCCCCCATGATAGTGCATCCGAGAGTAAGGTGCATCGGCTATCCAAGGGGTTCACCCATGGTTTGGTGAATTGCCGGCGTTGGTGTTTATTGGCCAATGTGGATATGTAACTCCGAAGTTGACTTCCTGAGGTAGATTGGATCCTCATGCATAACGGAGTAGTGGAGTAGTCCTGCACCGCATAACATACATTGTTGACATGATGAAAATGATATGAATATGTTATGTATGATGTTATGTTATAACATGCTTGATTGTGATGTATGCTCATCTTGCTAACTGCTTCCTTTTCCGTTGTGTTTTATACATGTTTCTTACTCCCCCATCTTTTGTTGTTGCTATGCATGTACCTTTTTGTTATGCAAAGGATGGTGAGCAGTCTGTTGAGGAGTGACTCTGAGTAGCCGCTACTCGTAGCTTGGGATTTTCGTGGTTTTAGTTGTTTATCCGAGATGTTTTTTGGACTTTGGTTATACCATCTCTGTAATGTGACATCGGGGTTGGGTTTCTTTATGGTTATGTTTTATTGTTATTTTTTATTTTAAAACCGATTTTATTTCCACGTTGAAACGTTTTGTTACAATGTGGTATCTTCTACCTTGGTTTCATTTTCTAATAAATGATATGCATGTTTTATTTTATTTCCTTTTATGGCTTTATAAATACAAGCGGGTTAGAGGGTGTCACATTTAGTGGTATCAGAGCAGGTCTGTCCTATCAGGCCGTGGTATGAGTCTATTATGAGTCTTCTGTGTGCTCTTGTTTGAATTGTCTATATTTATTATAGGCAATGATGCTTAAGTTAGGAGACTGAAACTTTTACTGCTTAAGTTCTCTGTATTTAATAGTTATCTTGGACCTTATATGAACCTATGGCAGGAAGAGGTAGGAACGATTAGCCTTTCACTGATGATTTGGCATTGCTTGCCAATACAATAAGACAGAACCAGAACAACAACAATGGAGGACCAGCCGAATTTCAAGGTCTGGATAAGTTCTAGCCGAATAATCCGCCTTCCTTCAGAGGAGCTTATGACCCTGAGAGTGCTCTTTTATGGATGCGTGAGATTGAGAAGATTTTCCGGGCTATGACGTGCAACGACATTCCGAAAGTCATTTTTGGGACTTTCATGCTGACGGAGGAAGGTGAGCATTGGTGAGAGAATTTTCACCAGTGTATGGAAGCTAAGGGTACAATGGTTACTTGGAATGTCTTCAAGGACAGATTCTTGGAGAAGTACTTTCCAGCTGACATCCGTGATAAAAAGTAGATGGAGTTCTTAGCCTTGAAACAGGAATATGTCCGTGGGAGAGTATGCTGCAAAGTTTGAGGAGCTTGCTCGTTACTACACACTTTAGCAGTATGTGACTAATGATTGCTCCAAGTGTGTGAAGTTTGAGGATGGTCTGCGTCCGGAGATCAAGCAAGCCATCAGTTACCGGGAGATCCACATCTTTCTGGTCCTAGTGAACAAGTGTAGGATCTTTTAGGATGCTTACAAATCCAGAGTGTCAAGTTACAAGTGTTCAGATGCTCAGGACAATAGGAAGAATGATTATAAGGACAAGGGAAAGTATCGTCTAGCTCTAGTTGACTGGGACTTCAAATAGTGGCAAGAGGCCACAGTTCTCTACCAACAGGTTTATGAGTTGGGATTCTTCTGCTCCTAGACCCGTCGGATACGTCAAGTGTAGACAGGATCATTACACTGCTTAGTGCAGGGAGACAGACGTCATCTGCTTCATGTGTGGAAAATCTGGCCACATCAGCCGATAGTGTGGAGGAACAAAGTCAGCACTGCAGAGTGCGAGCAAGAATCAGAAACCCTAAGCCAATTGACTGAATACCAGAAGGAAAGTCTATACTCTTAGTGGAGTTGAGGCCTCCAGTTCCGAGGACTTGATCCAAGGTATGTGCCTCATTGATGGAACTCCTTAAGCTGTTTTATTTGATTCGGGCCTTAAGTCGTTTTTTATTTGATTCAGGTGCTACTCACTCATTTATATCACATAAATGTGTCAAAAATATTAAGTTGTCTATGACCCTTCTTAAGTGTGATTTAAGTTTTGCCACACCCACAAATAAATATGTTTTTACTTCACATGCATGCAAGAACTGTCTCATTACCATTGAAGGTAGGAACTTTATTGTTGATCTTGTATGCTTACCCCTGAAATAACTTGATGTTATTCTTGGTATGGACTGGTTATCATCCAACCATGTCCTCTTAAATTGTTTCGATAAAACCATTGTTTTTGGAACTCCTGTGGAGTCTAAGGATCCAAGATTTCTCTCTATCAGCCAAGTTAAGGCTTCTATGAAAGAAGAGGCCCAAGTTTACATGATGTTGTCTTCCCTGGAAGTAGAGAGCAAACCTGAGGTTGGGAATGTGCCAATAGTGAGAGAGTTCCCCGAAGTGTTTGAACGCGCTGTCGCCACGTGCCAAAAAGAACGAGCGGTTATAAAACTGTAGTATAGAGCGACAACTCGGATCGTCTCTCAAGGACTCTTAGGTGTTGTTATTATTAACAGAAAAAGTTAGAAATGGGGGGTTTTGGATTGAAACTAAAATAAAGAAAACAGAACAAAGAAAGAAAACAGAGCAGTAGAAAAGAGATTATCAGTTATCAAACAACGATTAATCTACTGTCAAGAATTCCCAACTATCCTTGGTTAATGTAATCCCAAGCCCTAAGCGATTCTAATCCCTTTCGATTCAAAGAAGAACTAACAACGTAATTGCTACTATGGATGCAAGTTCCTATTCCCGAAATAACAAACGGGATTAAGTTCTCATGAACAAACGAACATGAATGAACACACGCGAAATAACAAACGCGATTAAGTATAGGAAAATAACATCACTGAAACAAATCAATACAATACTACATACTCCTGAAATAACAAACAGAAATGTATAATATGGTATTGAAAAGGGAAAAGCAATTAAAATAGGGATTTACAAAACCTCAAGTATATAGAATTCTCATACAGTAGACTAATCTAGGAGACTAGTTCTCCATAACAAACATAAGTAGAAAAGGAAACAAAACAAACTACAACTACTGACTAGCTAAGACTAGCCACAACTGACTAGCCTCCTCTTTCATTCTGCCATAGAGCAGTTTATATACAATTTCTGGAATCCAAGTACTCGCGAGGCGAAGCACTGCTCGCGAGGCGAATAACACGAAATGTCTGCAACTCTTGGTCTTCTCGCGTGGCGAGCATATCTTCGCGAGGCGAACTCTTCAAATTCCCAACTGTAACGCCCGTGACCTTCAACATGCCCAAACCGTGATGGCTTCTGGTCTACCAAGGTAGCATTACTCGCGAGGCGAGTCCAGTATTCGCGGGGTGAGACAGAAAGGATGCAATTTCTCTGGCACAGTCACCTTCTGGTTCGCGGGGGCGAATGTTCCTTCTCGCGGGGCGAAAGACTCCAGATTTATTCCTTTTATTAACCTGAAAATAAGAAAATATAATAAGTATTTTATTTAACTCTAAATCAACTAAATTAACCTAAAAACACTTTACAGACTCAAAATACTACTTAAGGACAATCAAGTCTAATTTGGGTGAAAATGATATAAAATAAGCACAAAGCCAAGGTCTTTACTGGTTATAAAACCCGTCAATCAGAGGCTCATCAAAATACCCCAAACTTAAACTTTGCTTGTCCCCAAGCAAACTACACTTTAAAAACTTAAAAAGACTCAAGACCTGGCAAGCTCAAAAGATTCAATCAACTTTTGCACAGATTTCAAGCAATTTATCAAAATATTTTTCAATGTTCCCCCCTTTCAAACAAAACAATCCCCACATTCATTTATTCTAAACAGTTGAGAATTTCATCATTCAAACAATCATCAATCTAAGCAGGGGATCTAAGTTACACACAAAAGGGAGATCACCAAATCCAAACAACTGCCTTCCTCACAAGGGAAATTTGTGTTCACTCAATCGCTCAGTTTTTGTCAGGTTATCAACAATTCACTCAATTTCACTTTTCAGAAGCACTTTCCATAAATTTGATTTTCATCTCCTAATGGTTCCCACAGAAAACATGCAAGCAACATCAAAAGGTCTTTTATGGGTTGTAATGGGGCCTGGCTATGGGTAGGATATACAAAGGAACTAGGCTGAAGACCCTAGGAACTAAGAGAGCATGAACATTATTTACACTTTGAAATTCCACTCAAGTTCCTTTTCTCAATTTTCTTTATGCCTTGGGTGACTACAACCTTTTTATTTCTTTTTGGCATTTTTGCACTTTTATATTTTTTTTCTTTTTTTTTCTTTTTTTTTTTCTTATTCTATTTTTCTTTTCTTTTCACAATTTTTTTTTTCAATCCCAAACAACACATTACACCTTGCAGCCACCCCAAACTTAGTTTCTTGCACCCATTCTAAGATTACATGCTCTCCTAATCCTAAGATCGGGTTAACATGGTTTTCCAGATTTTTGGGCTTATAACATTAGGTTATCAAGAAGCATTAGGCTAATGAGGCTCAAAGGGGCTAACTAGGGAACATGCATTGGGAATTGGTTATTTTTAGGCTAAGTAGTTATTTACAAAGAAAATGCCTAAATCATTTGAAGCAAACACATAATCATGCAAACCAAAAAGAGATTCAATCAAATTCAGGAAAGTGCAACTTGAAAGTGATTTCACACAGTTAGAAATATGTTGGAGGCTCAAAACCTCACCTGGACATTTATGCAAATTATTTGAAAGAGATTCTATCCCTAGTGTGTGCTTCCTATCACCCCAAACTTATCATAAATCATGCCATCATAATAAAATCTCAAAGTTCAGTTTTCAATCATATGGGGATCATTTTTCAAAATCTAGGGGGAAACAGTCAACACTATCATGCAATCAATCTATGCATAAATTAATAAAATCCAATAAACTTGCCATAACCAAGACACAGACACAACTCCTGAGCTTCTCAAATTATTCAGGAGCATTATTGACAATAAAACAGAAATAAAATAAGGAAAAGAAAATTAAAAAAAAGAAGGTTAAGAAAAACTCATTGGGGGCGGTTCCACCAGGATCCCATTGTCTGTAGCATAAGGCCCACGTGATGGACAAAGACTGGAAGCTCATTCCAAGCTTTCCTAACTTGCAGCTTTGATCTGGAGGTGAGCGTTTGACAATTACAGTGACCTCGCCCAGTGCGGCGGACTTCTCACTCCCTCTCGGGTCACAGCTGACCTCTTTATCTACAAAGTCTCCCCAATAGAAGTGGGGCTCAACCTCTTGGATCGGCCATGGTGCAAAATCCAAAGGTTGGAACTTCATCACTGGTGGCTCCTCAGGGGGAGGTGGCAAACAGTTAGTTGGGGTTACTGGTGCTGCTTCCTTTTCTGCACTTTCTTCATTCACTGCACTAACAAAGTTATCACCTGCTATACATGCAGAAATTTTAGCACACACCACACAAAGGTTAGAGTTAGTACATATATTACAAGAAAATGAATCAGAAAAAGTTAGAATGTCTGGGAATTCTTCACACAGTGCATCCACCCCATTACTTTCAACACATGCAATTGTTTTACTTGAATCATCTACTCCCAAAGGTTCTTCTTTATCATCTTCAGGCACGGGGGAGCAAATGTTCTCCTGATCCACCTTCTCTATGTTTCCTGAACAGTATAAAGCTGCATAACATAATATACACAAAGCAGCACTGCCATCACAATAACAATCATCACATGAATTAGAATCAGGGGATTCAACACACAATTCATCATCAGAAACATTATCAAAATTATCATTAGAAATATTTTCAGGAATAACTTGTGAATCTTTATGTTCTTCAAGAGGCTGTGGAGTTAGCATTGCAGCCGAGTTGGCGGTAACTTGATCAATTAGGGCCCACAACTTCCGAGATTCAGCTTGGTCCCTCTGGTATTCAGCCTCCATCTTCTGTTGGAATTCAAGATTGCTCGCCTCCATCTTCTGTCGGAATTCGAGAAAGTTTGCTTCCATTTGTTGTAGCATTGAAGCAATCTCATCCAAGGTGCTCTGTGAAGGTTCGGAAGGTGCAGAGGTGGTCACTTGGCTAGGATAGTATGGTGGTGGCTCACTAAAATTAGGATAATACATGCAAGGTGGTGGTTCATAATAAACATTAGGCAAATATCCATACATGTAATTATCCACGGCAATCAAACATCCAGACAAAGCAGACAGAACTAATTAGCAAAGAAATTTTTTTTTTATAAATATCTTCTGCTAATAACAACAAACCAGAGTCCCCGGCAACGGCGCCAATTTTTGAACGCGCTGTCGCCACGCGCCAAAAAGAACGAGCGGTTATAAAACTGTAGTATAGAGCGACAACTCGATCGTCTCTCAAGGACTCTTAGGTGTTGTTATTATTAACAGAAAAAGTTAGAAATGGGGGGTTTTGGATTGAAACTAAAATAAAGAAAACAGAACAAAGAAAGAAAACAGAGCAGTAGAAAAGAGATTATCAGTTATCAAACAACGATTAATCTACTGTCAAGAATTCCCAACTATCCTTGGTTAATGTAATCCCAAGCCCTAAGCAGATTCTAATCCCTTTTCGATTCATAAAGAAGACTAACAACGTAATTGCTACTATGGATGCAAGTTCCTATTCCCGAAATAACAAACGGGGTTAAGCTCTCATGAACAAACGAACATGAATGAACACACGCGAAATAACAAACGCGATTAAGTATAGGAAAATAACATCACTGAAACAAATCAGTACAATACTACACACTCCTGAAATAACAAACAGAAATATATAATATGGTATTGAAAAGGGAAAAGCAATTAAAATAGGGATTTACAAAACCTCAAGTATATAGAATTCTCATACAGTAGACTAATCTAGGAGACTAGTTCTCCATAACAAACATAAGTAGAAAAGGAAACAAAACAAACTACAACTACTGACTAGCTAAGACTAGCCACAACTGACTAGCCTCCTCTTTCATTCTGCCATAGAGCAGTTTATATACAATTTCTGGAATCCAAGTACTCGCGAGGCGAAGCAATCGTCATGAGGCGAATAACACGAAATGTCTGCAACTCTTGGTCTTCTCGCGTGGCGAGCATATCTTCGCGAGGCGAACTCTTCAAATTCCCAACTGTAACGCCCGTGACCTTCAACATGCCCAAACCGTGATGGCTTCTGGTCTACCAAGGTAGCATTACTCGCTAGGCGAGTCCAGTATTCGCGGGGCGAGACAGAACGGATGCAATTTCTCTGGCACAGTCACCTTCTGGTTCGCGGGGCGAACAGCCTTCTCGCGAGGCGAAAGACTCCAGATTTATTCCTTTTATTAACCTGAAAATAAGAAAATATAATAAGTATTTTATTTAACTCTAAATCAACTAAATTAACCTAAAAACACTTTACAGACTCAAAATACTACTTAAGGACAATCAAGTCTAATTTGGGTGAAAATGATATAAAATAAGCACAAAGCCAAGGTCTTTATCAGTTATAAAACCCGTCAATCGTAGGCTCATCGTTGTTCCCCGGGATGTTTACGAGTTACCCCCCGAGAGCGATGTAGAGTTTACCATAGACTTAGTGACGGGAACGGGACCCATATCCATAGCACCCTATAAGGTGTCTCCTTTAGAGCTAGCAGAGTTGAAGAAACATTTGGAGGATTTGATTCAGAAACAGTTCATTGGGCCTAGCTTGTCCATAAGGGGAGCGTCGGTGTTGTTTGTAAAGAAGAAGGATGGTACCATAAGGTTGTGTGTCGACTATCGACAACTCAACAAGGTGACCATTAAGAATAGGTATCCCCTCCCTAGGATTGATGATCTTATGGACCAGTTGATAGGAGCTTGTGTTTTCTCCAAGATAGATCTGAGATCAGGATACCATCAAATTCGAGTTAAGTCTGAGGACATCCCAAAGACTGCGTTTAGAACGCGTTAAGGTCACTATGAGTATTTGGTTATGTCCTTTGGTGAGACTAATGCTCCTGATGTGTTCATGGATTATATGAACAAGACCTTTCACCCTTACTTGGATAAGTTTGGATTGGTTTTCATAGATGACATATTAGTGTACTCCAAGACCAAGGAAGAACATGAGGAACGCTTTAGGGTTGTTTTGCAGAACCTTAAAGAGAATCAGTTGTATGTTAAATTGTCTAAGTGCAAGTTTTGGTTATTAGATGTGAGTTTCTTAGGACACGTCATCTCTAAAGGCGGGATAGCCATGGACCCGGCTAAGGTCTCCTGTGCTCCAGTGGGAAGCACCAAAGTCAGTAATCGAGATTAGGAGTTTCTTGGGTTTAGCAGGGTACTATAGAAGGTTTATAGAGGGTTTATCTAAGATAGCTTTACCCTTGACCCGTCTCACCAAGAAAGGACAACTCTTTGTGTGGGACTCTAAGTGTGGGGAGAGTTTCCAAACCTTAAAGGAAAGGTTAACGTAAGCACCGGTTTTAGTTTTGCCCAATCCTGGTGAGCCTTTCGTAGTGTACTACGATGCTTATAAGCAAGGTTTAGATGGAGTGTTGATGCAGAATGGTAAGGTAGTAGCTTATGCTTCTAGGCATTTGAAAAGCCATGAGAAGAACTACCCTACCCATGATTTGGAGTTAGGAGCTGTAGTGGTTGCCTTAAAATTTGGAGGCGTTACCTTGATGGAGTAAGGTTTGAGGACTTTAGTGATCATAAGAGTTTGAAATACCTGTTTGTCCAAAAAGAGCTCAATATGAGGCAACGTAGGTGGATGGAGTTTCTTAAAGATTATGATTTTGAGTTGACTTACCACCCAGGAAAAGCCAATGCAGATGCTTTAAGTCGAAGACCTTCCATGTCTCGACTTTGATGGTTAGGGAGATGGATTTGATTGAGGAATTTAAATACTTGAGCTTAGCATGGGAAGTTACCCCTAAGAGTATTAGGCTTGGAACATTGAAGATTGCAAACAGTTTAATGGATTAAGCCAAAAAGAGCTGCTTGCTCAGGGTAGAAACCTTAGTTTTAAGTAAGGAACGGATGGAGTTTTGAGGTTTCAGGATAGAGTTTGCATACCATACCAGATGTTTCGGAGATTAAGAAATTGATCCTTGAAGAAGGACATAGGAGTGGACTGAGTGTGCACCCCGGTGCCACTAAGATGTATCAGGATTTAAAGCGTATGTTTTGGCGGCCTAGGATGAAAAAGGATGTAGTTGAGTTTGTCTATGCGTGCTTAGTGTGCCAAAAGGCTAAGATAGAACACCAGAACCCTTCGGGCATGATGCGGTCCTTATACATCCCAGAATGGAAATGGGATAGTATCTCTATGGATTTTGTGTCTGGACTCCCTAGGACTCCAACAGGTTGTGATGCCATCTGGGTTGTTGTGGATAGGTTGACTAAATCTGTCCATTTCATCCCTATGAACATGGAGTATCCCTTAGAGAAGTTGACTAGGTTGTACATCAAAGAAATAGTTAGTCTACATGGTGTGCCCTCTAGCATAGTGTTAGATAGAGACCTTAGATTTACCTCTAGGTTCTGGAATATTTTGCATGAGGCTTTAGGGACCAAGCTTAGATTAAGTTCAACTTATCATCCACTGACTGACGGTCAGTCTGAGAGAACCATCCACTCCTTAGAGGACTTGTTGAGAGCTTGTGTGCTAGAACAGTTAGGTAATTGGGACAAGTATTTTCCCCTGATAGAGTTCACATAGGATAGCTTCCATTCCAGTATTGGGATGACACCTTATGAAGCTTTGTATAAGAGGAGATGTAGAACACCTTTGTGTTGGAGTGAACCTGGTGAGAGTGTTGTGCTAGGACCCGAGGTAGTGCAAGAAACTACAGAGAAAGTAAGGATGATCCAGGAAAAGATAGAATGCCACAAAGCAGACAAAAGAGTTACCATGACAAGAGGAGGAAGGCTCTCGAATTCCAGGAAGGCGATCACGTATTCTTGCAAGTTACCCCAACAACTGGGGTTGGTAGAGTGATGAAAGCGAAGAAACTTACTCCTAAATTCATTTTCCCTTTCCAAATTCTAAAAAGAGTCAGTGAAGTTATTTACCGAATTGTGTTACCACCTTTCTTTTCCAATCTTCATAATGTGTTTCATGTGTCACAACTTATAAAGTACATTCATGATCCTAGCCATGTGATAGTACCCGACACAATTTAGGTAAAAGAGTACATGACTTTTGATGTACTACCGCTTTGAGTTGAGGATCGAAGGATGAAGCAGCTAAGAGGGAAGGAGATTGGTTAAAGTTGTTTTGAGTGGGGCTACTGAGGAAAGCACTACGTGGGAGCTGGAGAGCAAGATGATAGAAGCATATCCGCACCTCTTCAATCGAGGTGAGTAGAAATTTCGAGGACGAAATTTTTATAAGGGGGTGGAATTGTAACACCCTATTTTTTCGTGGTAAGCCCTTAAGTGTGTTATGTGTTGCATGTTGTTGAAGTTTGACCTTAGGAATGTTAAAAAGGGGCTGAGTGGGATTTAAAGTGGAAAATCCATTTCTGGTGCATGAGCACGGTCGTGCTCTTGTACCAAAGACGCACGCGTTTGTTTGACGGTGCTCTGTGGCTGTTTGAGCCACAAGCATGGTCGTGCTTCGAGGGAGAACGTCCATGTTAGAAATGCGAGCTAAGTGACGTGAGTTTTGCGAGCCCGTGCTTAATTAAGTACGACCCCGTGCTCAGGTCAGAAGGTATATAAATAGGTGAGTTCCGTGTGGGTTGCGGTGGAAACCCTCATTTTGGCACTTTTAACAACCCTAGTGAAAGAGAAACCTCTCCTTTTTCCCTTCCCTCAAACCCTTCAAAGTTATTGGTGATCTTGAGTCTGTTTGGGAGAGAAGTCATGCGCGCTAGTGCCATTAAGGTAAAGTAGTCATCCCTCTATTAATCTCTTATTCTTGTTTCTTGAATTTGAGATTAATATTTGCCATTTTATGTTTGGCCAAGACTTGAGGAATTTGTCGAGCCGCTCGTGGGAGGAAAAGTAGAGTTTCGTACGTTGTTAATTGGAGGAATCTTCATACCAGGTATGGTGAGAATGGATAGTATGAATATGTAAGAATTGGGGTTAGCGTAAGATGAAGGGTTAACCCATGACCTTATTGTTTGTTACTTGCTTAAGTGTCTTGTATTGCTATATGCTTATCTATGTTCTATATATGATTGGCATGTTAATTGTGAATAATTGATGACAATGATGTAATTCTATGAATGAATGTTTGATGATGATGTGGCATGCCATGAATGTTTGAATGACTGTTGAAGTTGTTAATGCAATGTTAATGTTAATAAGACATTAAAGAATAATGAAGATGAATGGAATTAAGGGATAAATTCTCAATTGTTTATAAGACTCGAACCATAGTAAAGAGAAGTGAGATTGTTGCTCAATGTTATAGTCAAGACCCTAGGGATGATTCATGAGTGTTTTAGGGACATTAATGATGAAACTGGAATTAAAAGACTAACCCCCAATAATTATCACTAGTGCAAAATATGCATTTAACATCGGAGTTTTAACACCGGTTTTAACAAAACCGATGTGAAAAAGGAGGCAGTGGCATTTTTGAAATTAAACTGAAATATTTTAACACCGGTTGTAATAAAAAACGATGTGATAAAAATATTTAACATCGGTTGTTAAAAAAACCGATGTGTAAAAGTGAAACCAAATTTTTTTTTATCAGACATAAGATTAGACATCGGTTTTAGTATAACCAATGTGGAAAAGTGAAACCAAATTTTTTTTTTATCAGCCATAAGATTAGACATCGATTTTAGTATAACCGATGTGGAATATTAATTTTAGACATCGGTTTTATGATAACCGATGTGGAAAAGGGAAACAAAAAAGAATTTTTAATCAGCCATAAGATTACACATCGGTTTTATTATAACCGATGTGGAAGATTGAACAAAAAAATTTAATTTTTTTAAGCAGCAACATTTTTAACATCGGTTTTATTGTTAACCGATATGGAAAATCAGTATAACACATCGGTTTTGGATATAACCGATGTGTATTTTCATTTTGTTTCAATATTTATTCATCCCTCCAATTCATCTCTCTTGCGCTATGACCCTCCAATTTCATTTACTTCATTTAACCTTATTCTCTATTGCAGCGCCCTCCGTAACCCTCACACCTCCATTATTCTTGCTCGCTCCGCCGCATCCTCCGCTGTCGCCTCAGCCTCGAAGCCCCTTCGCTTGCTCCGCCGCTTCGTGTCGTGACCCAGTAGCCTCCTCTTGCTCCGCTTGTTCCGCGTGAGGCAGTGGGTTTGGGTTTTCTTCTCCTCAAGGGTTCGACGCTGAATCCACTTTGAGCATAGCTTGGTTGGAACATCGACCCCTCTCTTGCACTTGAATGGTAATTTAAAGTTTTATTTGCTGTCATTTTATTTTTAGATTTAGCTAAAGTACTTATTTAGTCAAGGGCTTGAAACATCAAGGTTCCATGCTTAATCAAACTATGAGCATAGCTTGGTTGGCATTGACCCCTCTCTTGCACTTAAATGGTAATTTGAAGTTTTATTTACTATCATTCCATTTTTAGATTAAGTCAAAGATGTTGAGTGGGCTTGAAACATGGAAAAATGCAACCCATGTACATTGAACTCAACATTAATTTATTGAGAAGGATGGGGTATTAAGCTAATAAGTCATAGAGGTTCTAATACCATATTATAGCTAACTTTCTGAAAGCTTAAGCTGTTAAAGTTAAGGTTCATGAATGGTTTTTTTTTTATTTCTAACAACCCCTCTCTTTAACTTGAATGGTAATTCGAGATTTTATTTGCTATCTTTTCATTTGTATATTACTTAGCAAATACTAATTTGGTTTATCAGAAGCTCAAAAAGATATGAAAACCGTAATGCTTGCTCTCGCTTGTAAGGTACTGCTTCTTTTATTTTACCTTTCACGTTAAGTTTATTTTCTGTCTCTTTTTCTTTAATGTGATTGAAGAACAAGTGTTGAAAAAATTAGCATGATTTTTTTTTCAAGCAAATTTGACTTAGTTTATTATGTGGTTATAGTGCTCTTATCTTACATGTGCTAACATGAGACTACTTATTGAGAGTGAGTGAATGAGAGATGTGATTGAATAATCAAGTGCATAGGAAAATGCCTATTTTCATCGAAAGATGTTTTTACATTCAGAGCATGACATCTTCATGGCTTATTATTTATTTGTATCATGCCAAGAAAAAATAACATACATAAATTTTTGCAATACACATATAGGCCATGATTCTTTACCTTTCTTTTTTGGTGCTCTGATTCTTTACCTTTCTTTTTTGGTGCCGTGACTTATCATTATACCTACTAAATCATTTATATGTGTAGCCTTATATGTGTTCATCAACTTGGATTTTCTACTGTAAGCTCAGCTATTTCTTATATGTATGTGTGTGCTTTATCTCTGTCATCATCGTTCTTCTGTATTTATGCTTCTATACGGATCAAGCTACGTAATTGTTGTTGTGAACTTGTTATTCTGGTCTTGTTATGAAAATATTCACAAAGAGCTTATCCTTTTTTATAGGTACACTTGCTGTTATTGAAACTATTACGGTACAAGTTCCGAGAAGAATATTAAGTAGAATATTCATTATTCATTACGGTTTTCGGCTGAATGTTCTTCCCACACCCGATAAGCTTTCTCCTCTCCATTAGATGGATTGTTAGATGGATTATTCCTAACGTAAGATATTTATTACAAATGCTTCAAGCGCAGTGGGTATAATTATTGATTTCTATTTAATTCCTTATATTCTAATTGGGTTTCATTTGTACGTAGTCCCATAGACAACGTGGATCATGGGAATGTGGATATTATGTGATGAAGTGGATGGTTGAAATTATCTCCTCCAGTATCACTGAAAGATGGCAGGAGGTAAATGCTAATTGGTAACACAATTAGTTGTAACAGTTATAGACTCGTTATATGTTTTATTTTAGTTTATTACGTAAAAGATATAATCTTATGTCCAAATAAACTTGCAGATATTCAACAATCCGACTCCACTCTCTGATGCCGACATCAATAACATAAGGATGAAGTTGACACAGGGAAACACAAGAAGGGGGGTTGAATTGTGTTTCTTAACAGATTTTCGAAAAAGTCTTTTCTCAAACCTTTTACAAGCAAAACAATAAAAACAATACACAAACAGGAAAACTTTTTGAGGAGTTAATAAACTCATATTCAGAACCCCACAGTTAGTATAAACAAAAACTGTAAAAGATAAGGGTTTAGAAGATTCATGCAAGTCTTTTATCCTGGTTTACACTCTTCCAACCAAGAGCTACGTCCAGTCCCTTCTACCTGAAGGATTTTCTCCACTATAATCCAATAGCTTTACAAGTATTCAACACCTCTTCAGGCTACAAGTATTCTTTCTCTACCAAGCCTTTTCAGGCTCTAACTCTAACAAAGAGATTTAAAGCTTTGATCTAAGAACTCACTATGTGTGAGGATTTGAAAGTTTAAGATCAACAAGATTTACAATTTTACTTGTGTTACAATTTCAATAGAGTTTTTGCACTATGATATCAAAGCTTGTGCTACTGCGTATATCTATATATTGAATCTATGTCCATATGCTCCTTGAAGTTCTTCAAGTATATATATAGCTGAAGTGCTTCTCTGTCTTGATTTTCTTCAACGGTCTTCAAATTGTATCCGTTTAGACTTAGCATTAAATGCTTGGATCCGTTGAGACAGATAACTTGATATGCTTCACTGAGAAGTGCTTTTGTTTAACAGAGGAATGCTCAAAGTAGAACAGCCACTTCTCTATAGTACCAAAGGTTGCTTTCTGACTTACCATCTTTGTACTTGACTTGATCTTTACTACAATGTATTTTGACAGAGTACAAAGGTTTATGGTTTCGATGGTACGAAGTTCTTTTATCCAAGAGATAAAGATTTTAATCAAAAGAAGCATCAAGGCAAAAGACATATATTCTTTGAGTTAAATAAGAAATCATTTGAAATAAATACGTTTACCCTTAGACTAGTTCACGTCTTAAAACTAGTGGACGCGCAGGTCTTTGGACAAGCAAGCACTAGTGCAATAAGTACTTTTTACGATAGTTAAAATTGATTTTTTACGTCAGAATACTGACTGACGTAAATACAGCTGACGTTAAAAGTTAAAATTTTAACGTCAGTTGAGAACTGACGTTAAATATAAAACTATTAACGTTGGTTCTTTAACGCAACTGACGTTAATTTTGTCAAAATTAACGTCAGTTGTGTAAACAACTAACGTTAAACATAAAACTATTAACGTCGGTTCTTTAAGACAACAGACGTTAATTTTGTTAAAAGTAACGTCAGTTGTTATAACGAAATTGACGTTAAAGGTTTTAATTTTAACGTCAGTTGTTTTACACAACTGACGTTAATAGTGTACTGTATATTTTATAAAATACTATTAACGTCAGTTGTTTGATACAACTGACGTTAATAGATTTTTTTTTAAAATTCAATTTTAAAATATCACTCCTCTCAGCTATCCCTGCATTCAGTAAATATCCCAGTAACACAGAATATCACACACATTACAGAATTGCAAAGGAAAAACGGAACAATGATCCATATGTATGCCTGTTCAGAAACAATATATATTTATTAACATAGGTTATAACTCAAAATAAATACAGAAATATAAATTAAAATAAATGTATACTAAGTTTAAACTACCTATGTCAATATCCCTTCGTGATGATCATCACGAGTGACATGTACATCGTCCGCCTGTGTCTCCTCGATTATAGTAGGCATGTTTGTTGAAAAAGAAGGAGTCTCTGGAATATCAAGATTTGAATCTTGATTTTCATCACTACCATTATACATGTTTTTTCCGTGGAGAACCACGGACAACCTTTTGTTAGAAGGATCAGTGATGTAGAACACTTGTTTTGCTTGGGAAGCCATTATGAAAGGCTCATTTATATGACCTAACTTGTTGAGGTCTACCAATGTGAACCCCAATTCGTCGGTTTGTACACCACCGTTACTATCAACCCACTTACATTTAAAAACCGGCACCGTAAGCTTAGTGTAATCAAGCACCCAAATATCTTCAATATATCCAAAGTAAGGTGTCGCTGCTTTAACGGGTTTTGTGTCCTTTGCACTAGAGAAGTGCATTGCTTCGGCCACGATCATAACCCCACTATTTTGCATGGTACTCTTGTTATCTTGTTCCTTTGTATAAAAGGAAAAGTTATTTATGTCGTATCCGCTCCAACATATGACGTTGAAGCTAGGCCCACGTGCTAGCCATCTTACATCATCAGAAGCAGTACTACCATCCTTAAGCATTTCTTCCTTGAACCATGGTATGAAAGTCTTGTTATGCTTGTTCAACAACCACCTTTCGCTCATTCGAGGGTTTTCTTGATTGACTTTTCTTTTATGTTCAAATAAGAAAAGCTGAACACATTCGATGTTGGTCAATACATACAAATATGCTTGAAGCACTTCCTCCCGATCCTTGCTATTAATTCTTAAGCCATGTGTACCCTTACCTTGACATCTGATCTCATCATGCCGAGGCTTAGGAATCCCTATAGGATCCGTGTTATGAAGGTAGTCTGAACAAAACTCAATAGCTTCTTCTGCAACATATCTTTGAACAATAGATGCTTCTGGACGATGAGGATTCTTCACGTACCCTTTCAAGATCTTCATGTAGCGCTCAACTGGGTACATCCATCTCAGAAAAACTGGCCTACATAATCTAATCTCCCTCACCAAATGAACAATTAAGTGAACCATTATGTCGAAAAAGGAAGGAGGAAAATACATCTCTAATTGGCACAAGATTGTAGCAGCCTCAACTTCCAAGTCATCCAACATACGGGGGTCAACGAATTTGCTACATATAGAATTGAATAATGAGCACAACCGAGTAATGGCATGTCTCATATTTTTTGGAGCAATACCACGAATAGCAACGGGCAGAAGTTGTTGCATTAAGATGTGACAATCATGAGACTTTAAGCCAACCAATTTAAGATCACTAGAGACAAGCCTCTTCATATTTGAAGAGTAACCATGTGGAACTTTGATGCCCTGAAGACACCCGCAGAAACTTTGTCTCTTTTTTTTTGACAAAGTATGACATGCTTGCGGCAAATAAGTCCGCTTACCATCCTCAACAACTGGAGCTAACTGCTCTCGTATACCCATAGCAACGAGGTCGAGACGAGCATTCACACCATCCTTTGTCTTGCCCTGAATGTTGAGAAGCGTCCCGATCACACTATCACACACATTTTTCTCAACATGTATCACATCAATGCAGTGTCTGACATCAAGCTTGTGCCAGTATGGAAGATCAAAGAATATCGACCTCTTCTTCCATATGTTTTTCTCAGCATCTTTTCCTTTCTTTTTGGACTTGCCGAATATAACATCGATGCCCTTTACCATCTGATAAACCTGCTCTCCAATTAAGGCCGTCGGCGCTTCTTCTGTCTCTTGGCATCCATTAAAAGCTTTTTTCATCTTATGAAATGGGTGATCACGTCTAAGAAATCTCCGATGCCCAAGGTAAACCGTCTTCTTTCCATGATGCAACTGAGTGTAGCATGTGCCTTCTTCACATATAGGGCATGCTTTATGCCCCTTGACACTGTACCCGGACAAGTTACCGTATGCTGGAAAGTTGTTGATGGTGCAAAATAACATGGAACAAAGCTTGAAAGTCTCATGAGAATACCCATCAACTACATCAACACCTTCCACCCACAGCGTTTTTAAGTCTTCAATCAAGGGACCTAGATAAACATCTAAGTCATTTCCTTGTTGCTTTGGGCCCGAAATCATCATAGACAACATCATGTATTTGCGCTTCATGCACAACCAAGGGGGCATGTTGTAAATTACAACAGAACAGGCCATGAACTATGAATACTACTTATGTTACCATAAGGATTCATTCCATCCGTAGCAAGTCCAAGCCTTAGGTTTCTTGGCTCATCGGCGAAATCCGAAAACATAGTATCGATATTCTTCCATTGCATAGAATCAGCAGGATGACGAACCTTTCCATCACGTTTCCTCTCATCATTATGCCATCTAAGATTCTTCGCATCTTTCGCATTGGCAAACAATCGCTTGAACCTTGGAATTATTGGAAGATACCACAACACCTTCGCAGGAGGACCCTTTTTCTCACATCATCAAGATCATCATCATCATCACCACCCTTCACTTTGTATCGTGATAACCCACATTTGGGGCAATCGTGATTGTCTTCATGAACACCTGGTACAATATGCAATCATTGGGGCATGCATGTATCTTCTTATACTCCATACCCATAGGACACAATACCTTCTTGGCCTCATAGTTACGGTCAGGTAATGTGTTGTCCTCCGGAAGCAAGTCTTTCAACACTTCAAGCAATTCCGTGAAGCTTTTATCGGTCCAACCATTTCTCGCCTTCACACAAACCAATTTTAGCACCTCCGATAACCGTGTGTATGAGTAGTACACCCTGGATATAAAGGCTTATCCGCATCACCACACAACCTATCATACACATGAGCTCGATGAAAAGATTCTTGTCCAATATCATGGATCATGTCCTCTACTCGATCATCCTCCATATCTACGTCAACGTCCTCACTTTGGGAGACACTTGCCGTACTACTCAACAACACATCACCATGCCATATCCATCTTGTATAACTCAAGCAAATCCCTTCACAAATCAAATGAGTATGTATATCCTTCACCGTACATTTCCTCGTATTCAAACACTTGACACAAGGACAACAGAACATTCCATTACTATTAGGAACATTCCTTTGAGCAAATTCTATAAATTCTCCCACCCCCTTCAAATACTCAGCACTAGTGCGCTTACAAACCATCCAACTACGATCCATAACTAGATAGGTCCTGTAGATATACAAAACATATATCCAATATAAGGACAATACGGGAGATTGAAAACTATAGTTTTTGAAGATTGCCAAGCACTGGTCACGGCCTGGCAGTGATGTCCATCACGGCCGTAACGTGCCAACTGAACCAGACCATCACAGGCAGAACTGATCACGGCCTAGCCGTGATGAGCATCACGGCCTAGCCGTGATGAGCATCATGGCCATGACAGATCAACCAGCAGAGCAACATGCACTCAAAACCAAAAATAGAGACATTCCAAACAACTCAAACTCACGGTTTCAAGTTTCAACTACTGAGACTACAATTTCAACATACACTCAAAAATAGGTGCTCGCGTGGTGGTGGGGAGGGGAGCTCGAGTGGTGGCCAACGTTCGATGTAGTTACTGAGAGCAGAGGGACAAGGAGAGTTAGTGCGCGGGAAGGGGAAAGAGAGATGTCAAGTTATTGCAAAGAATGAATGGAAAGACAGAGTTAGGGTTAAAAGTGTACCTCACGGTGGTGGCGAAGAAGCCCTCGCGGTGGTTGAGGTGGATATGAGCTCCCGATTAGGGTAGAGTGAGAGTGAGAGTGAGAGTGAGGCTTGAGAGTGAGGGTTGAGCGTGATGAAAAGAGAAAAGAGATGTACAGAGCGAAGTGCAGAAGGCGCGCGAGTGTAAACCAAAATAAAACAACATTTGACGTCAGTTGTTTGTAAAAACTGACGTTAAAGGTCATATATTTAACATCAGTTGTCTTAAGAAACTGACGTTAAAGTGTATACGTTTATCCAAAAACATTAATTCCTTTGACTATTTATTTAATTGAAGTAAAAATCAAACTTTTAACGTCCGTTGTATTAAAAAACCGACGTTAAAAATAAATATTTTTTATTTTAAAAGCACTTTTAACGTCAGTTGTTGAAGACAACTGACGTTAAAAGTGTATAAGTTTCTGCAAAAAAATTCATTCCTTTGACTACTGTGCTAACCCATGCACCTTGTAACTTAATCCTCTTAATGAGCATTAAGTTTATAGATAAGTTTTCAAGAAAATCAGAGAGACTCTATTCTCTATATAAAGTGTCATTCTTTTGTATCAGTCTGTAAATACACCCTCTTCTTTTCCTCTATATTTCGTGCGTTTTCTATTCCTTCACAATATGGTTCTATCACATTTGACACTTTTGTTATTTCTTCATATACCTAGACTTAAAGGTCTCTGTCTTAATGGTCAAAAACTTCCGAGGTTGAGTAAATCACATAATATGACTCCCTCACTTTATTCCATCTCCTCCCCAAGTGACTGTGGATAAAGCACAGATGGAGCATCAAGGACTTCAAATGAGGGAGGGGATCGATGCATCCATTGGAGTTTCTGAGGACAGAACTGATAAGAAATTGATGTTGAAGCAGAAACTTTTTAATATTTTAGTGCTATGTTGCAAAATTTTTTATCTTTTAATCATGTAATTGTAACTTATGAATCGCTTCAATGAGATACGATTTGATTATACATATAACACTTTTATGTTAAGTGTTTATTTATTTTAATTTTCACAAGAATATGTTTACTAATTCAAGCTAATTAATCTTCATTAAAAATAAACTTGTTTAATATTTACACAAGTTCTTTACACAACTGACGCAATTAGTGATTTAATATTTACAAACTGCCACCACCTCATTTTTAACGTCAACTTAATTTATGATTGCCAAATTCCTGTATATTACATTATTTCCAATATTCATTCTGCACGTTTATAACATATAGGATTATTTACGTCAGCTATTTATTATACTGAAGTAAAAATCACACTTTTAACGTCAGTTGTATAAAAAACTGATGTTAAAAATAAATATTTTTTTAAAAAACACTTTTAACATCAGTTGTATTAAACAACTGACGTTAAAGGTGTATAAGTTTCTGCAAGAACATACATTCCTTTGACTACTGTGCTACTTACACATGCACCTTGTAACTTAATCCTCTTAATGAGCATTAAGTTTATAGATAATTTTTCAAGAAAATCAGAATAGCTTAGTAACTTCATCCCCTGCTCCTATAAATAGCTTCCTTCCATCCTTTTAATTTTCTGCTTCACAATATGGCTCTGCCATGAAGATTAACTTCATCACTCTTTCTTCCTATTCCTAGACTCAAAGATCTTTTTCTTAATGGTCAAACAACTTCTGAGGTTGTGTAAATCACATAACATGGGTGATAAGGTTGTGTAAATCACGTAATGTGAGTTGCTCACCTTATCATCTTTCCGGAGAATCGGCAGCTACTGCTCCAGAACCTCATCTTTGGAAGCAAATGACTGTTCCAAGACCATTGCTGAAACAGA
Source organism: Sophora flavescens (assembly GCA_030762895.1). NCBI lineage: Eukaryota > Viridiplantae > Streptophyta > Magnoliopsida > Fabales > Fabaceae > Sophora > Sophora flavescens. The sequence goes on from CM061068.1 coordinate 106,732,392, forward strand.
TCGGGTGCACCCTTGCTCAGCCGCTCTGGAAAACTCAGTCGTTCGACTCTCCTCTCTTGCTCACCCGTGAAGGGAACGAAGCCTTAACAAATGTTTAGGATTTTAAACCCTTTCAATGTAACTTTTTATAGGATTTTAAACCCTTTCAATCTTCTCAGATCGACGCAGATTGCACTTCATGAATGAGATCCGGTTTGGGTTATTGATTCAACTTATACTTCGCACATATATTTTAGTTTTCAAAACAGAAACACAAAACATCAAAGCAATTGTGAAACTAAAACTTTGAGGAAGGCAATGCAGAAGGGTACGTATACTGGATAAAAAAAATTATTAAAATATCCTTTAACGTCTATTGATGAAAGAATAGAAGTTAAAAGTGAAGTGACTCACTTTTAACGTAAGTTCAATGAAGAACTGACGTTAAAAGGTTCACTTTTAACATCAGTTGTTTATTGAACTGACGTTAAAATTGAATTAATGAAGTCTGATATTTACAAATTTGCCACCGCCCCCTTTTTAACGTCTAGCTTTTGGTTAACTGACGTAAACCTTTGCCGTCTAATGTATATTTTCCACTAGTGAAGATTTACTTATCAGTGAGACGGGCTCGTCTACTGATAATGCGTCTACATACTTTCCGCCTAGTCCAGAGAGATGGACGTGCTATACTTAAGAGCTCGTCTGCTGATGTGGCAGAAGCGCTCATCTACTAATATGGCAGAAGCGCTTGTCTACTAAAGTGATAGAAGCGCTCGTCCACTGAATTGACAGAAACGCTCGTCTACTAATATGGTAGAGGCGCTCGTCCACACAAGTCTTAGGACTTTCTAAGTCCTTACTGAGAAGCTCCATCCAATGACGTGGCATATGGAGCTCATCTACTAGGTTACTTTAGACTTAGTAACGCTTCTACCTTAGTTAACTCTAAGACCTCGTCTATTATTATTTTAACGATCTCGTCTACCATAAAGCTAAAGACTCGGAATTTTACCAAGAGTTGTATGCCGGTCTAGAGGTTTGAACTAGAATCTGTAGATTCCATACTTTAAATTTTAGTTCCTCTGACTCGTATAAAATCAAGTAATCCCCGCATACTTATAACAAACAAGTTAGATCTTTGACAAAAACGTTGCCATACAAATTTAACCTTTTTGTTAACATCAAAACTTAAGAGATTATTTTAATCCAAAATCACTTTGGTTCTAACAATTTCCCCCTTTTTGATGATGACAAAAACTAATTAACTTTGAGTGAGCAAAGTCTAAGAGAGCTACAGAGCTCCCCCTAAGACAAAGCATTCAAACTTAAAGAGTAAAACAGATAAGCAGCAGCATATAATGGTTTTAACATATCAGATCAGTCATGTTGAAAACATAGTATCAGAGTTAACTATATTAACAGAGCTTATAAGTCCAAACACGAGATAGTAAAATCAGATCATATTAAGCGAGTATGCAAAGAAAATACTATGCATGTGAAAACGGATATGTATAACCAAAAACTGACTTTATATAAAATTTAATTTCTATATCATTTCTCCCCCTTTTTTGTCATCAGACAAAAAGGAAATAGGAGTATACCATCATTGTCAATATAAATGAATAAAAGAAGGCTAAGAAGAGGGTGGAGGTGGTGAAGGAGGGTTCTGGTTTGGTGGAGGTGGATGAGGGTGAGTTGGCAGATTGTGGCTCATTGAAAACTTTGCACAATGCTCATTATCTGGTTGATCATTACATTCGTTGGAGCTAGGGATTCTGCAACTTGCTTTCTCACGTGTTCCTTGACCTCAACCTTTACTCTCTCTTATATAGTTTTTCCAATTGTCTCTTCAAAGTTTAGAGGCAGTGAGGGCCTTGAACTTTCAGCATTGTCTTGAGCATGTGCTCGGCTTGGAACAATGTCTAGAGCTCTGGAAGTTTGAGGGTGCTCATTAGGATGAATGACAATCGAGCCATTGGGTCGAGATGAGTGTTTCTCGGAAGTGCTTGGTCTTGGAACAGACTTAGTAACTTCCTCAACCTCGGTAACTGGTTGAACAGATTCAACATCCATAGTAGGTCTTCGATTATTATTTCCTCATCAGTGTGCTCTGAAGGTGGAGATGGTGGTGGCGATGAAGCAAAGGTGAGTACAGGAGGAGGCAGCTCTTTAGCCTAGTGGACAGGGTCTTCTTCATAGACAGGACTGATGACAGGAATCCAAATAGTGTCCTTGTAAATGAAGAATATGGCATTTGAGAGTCCACATTTGCCTCTAACTTTAGGAATTCTTCTCTTCTCTTCATCACTCAGACCAGAAGAAGAAGCTTCCTTAGCACAGTTGGTCGCGCTGTCGCGCACGCGCCAAAAAGGAAGAGCGGGTTTAAAAGTATAGTATAGTGCGACAACTCGGATGTCGTCTCTAAGGACTCTGAGAATATTACTTTTCACAAAAATAAGTTTTGGGGGGGTTTGGATTGGAATGCAATTAAGAACAAACAAAACAGAGCAATCAAAAACAAAGCAGTTGAAAAGGGTTTATCAGTTATCAAACAACGATTAATCTACTGTCAAGAATTCCCAACTATCCTTGGTTAATGTAAACCCAAGCCCTAAGCAGATTCTAATCCCCTTTCGATTCTGATAACAACTAACATCGTAATTGCTACTATGGATGCAAATTCCTATTCCCGAAATAACAAACGGGATTAAGCGCTCATGATCAAACGATCATGAATGAACACTCGCGAATTAACAAACGCGATTATGTATAGGAAATTTACATCATCGAAACTAATCAATACAATATTACACACTCCTGAAATAACAAAAGTAAATATGCAATATGATATTGAAAAGGGAAAAGCAATTAAAATAGGGATTTACATAACCTCAAGTATATAGGATCCTCAAACAGTAGACTAATCCTAGGACTTAGTGCTCCATGGCAACAACGAAATCACAGAGAAAATGTATATTCGAAAGTTGGAGAAGCAAAAGTCCCTACAAAATATTCAGAACAGCCTTTTATACAATTTCAAAATTCAGAAGGCTCGCGAGGCGAACAACCATTCGCGAGGCGAATTTCATGAACTGTCAGCAACCCTTGGCATTCTCGCGAGGCGAATTTCTGCTCGCGAGGCGAGGATATGAAGAGTTTTCTCCTTACGCCCGTTATGGCCATCGTGGCTCCAACCGTGATGCTCTCCGACTTCCCGGACTCGCGAGGCGACTTGATGCTCGCGAGGCGAGACTCTTCAACTTCAAAACTGCCACGGCCATGACCTTCTTCACGGGCAAGCCGTGATCGTCTCTCGACTTTTTCAGGTTTGGAAGACTCGCGGGCGAGACCTTCTTGCGAGGCGACCCGAGAGACTTAGCAATTTCTTGGAACAGTCGGGCTTCGGGGTCGCGAGGCGAGCATGGCTTTCGCGGGGCGAATCCCCGTTCTTTATTTTCTCAACTTCTACTTAACCTGAAAACAAGGAAATAAGCATAAGTGTATTATTTTGACTTAAAACTTGCTAAATTAACTTAAAACTACTCTAGAGACTCAATACCTTGCTTGAGGACAATCTAATCTAATTTGGTTGAAAATACGATATAATTTGCACAAAACCCTGGTCATACTAGCTATAAAACTAGATGAGCCGGAGAGGCTTATCAAAATACCCCAAACTTAAACTTTGCTTGTCCCCAAGCAAACTAAGACTCAAAAATCAAAAAGACTCAGGACCTGGCAAGCTTAAAAGATTCAACCAACATTGCACAAATTCAAGCAACTTCAAAGACAATTTTTCTTCATTGTTTCCCCCTTTTCAAACAGAGCAATCCCCACATTCATTTATTCCAAACAATTGAGAGTTTCATCATGAAAACAATCAGAAATCTAAGCAGGGAATCTAAGTCACACACAAGAGGGGGATCACCAAATCCAAACAACTGCCTTCCTCACAAGGGCATTATTTGTTCACTCAATCACTCGGTTTATGTCGGCTAACAACTTGCACTCGGTTTCACTTTTCAAGTACACTTCCCACAAATTTGCTTTTCATCTCAAAATGGTTCCCACAGAGAACATGCAAGCAACATCGAAGGTCTTTATTGGGTTGTAATGGGGCCTGGCTAAGGGTAGGATATACAAAAGGAACTAAGTCAAGACCCTAGGAACTAAGAGAGCATGAACTATATTTACACATAGAAATTCACTTAAGCTCCTTTCTTTATTTTTTTCTTTACACTTCTGGGTGGCTACAGCTCTTTTTATTTCTTTTTGGCATTTTTGTCTTTTTATTTTTCTTTTTTTTCTTCCTTTTTTTTTTCATTTGTACACCCTTTTTTTTTTTTTTTCTTTCAATCCCAACAACATTTTACACCACGCAGCCACCCCAAACTTTAGTTTCTTGCACCCATTCTAAGATTACATGCTCTCCTAATCCTAAGATCGGGTTAACATGGTTTTCCAGATTTTAGGGCTTATAACATTAGGTTATCAAGAATTAACAGGCTAATAGGCTCAAAAGGGCTAACTAGGGAACATGCATTAGGAATTGGTTTATTCAGGCCAAGTAGCTATTTACAAAGAAACTGCCTAAATCATTTGCTACACACATATAATCATGCAAACCAAAAAGAGATTCAATCAAATCCAGGGAAGTGCAACTTGAAAGTGATTTTCACACATTTTAAAACATGTTGGAGGCTCAAAACCTCACCTGGACATTATTTGCAAATTATTTGAACAGAGATACTATCCCTAGTGTGTGCTCCCTATCACCCCAAACTTATCATTCATCATGCTATCATAACAGAATCCCAAGGTTCAGTTTTCAATTTCACATGGGAATCACAAAAAATTTTCAAATTTTTCAGCCTAGGGGGAATCATCACATATCAATCATGCAAGCAATAGGTGCAACATCAATCAAAATCTAACAAACTTGCCAATCAAAAGACTCAACACACAAATGCTCCTGAGCTTCTCAAATTATTCAGGAGCTTTTATTCAAAGAAAAGAAAACTTTATTCTAATTCCCTCCCCCACACTTAAAACATGCATTGTCCCCAATGAACATGCAGAATTATAAGATCATAGTGAGGGAAAGGAAAAGAGTACTCCCTGATCAAGTGCAATGTAAGCGGGAGCTGTCACCTGGATCCCATTCCTTGCAGTCTAAGTCCAAAGAGGTAGAGAGGGCCTCCAGTGCTCCTTCATCTTCTTCATGTTTCTCATCCACCGCACCGACAATCTTATCACCCGCTAAACATGCAACAATCTCAAGACAAACCACAAAATGGTTAGCGTTAGTACAATCAAGAAAAGAAAGAATATCATCACAGCCAGAATTAAGTGGAGAATTAGAAAACAAGTTCTCATGGTTATCCTCAATAGTCTCAGATACCAGCTCAATGTGGAATACAGAGTGCTCTTCCGCTGGATGTTTCATGGCATCAAATATGTTGAACTTTGCAACTATATCCCCAAACTTCATAGACATGGTTCCATCACCCACATCAATGTTAGTCTTGGCTGTCTTCATGAATGGCCTACCCGGGATGATTGGTGATTTATCGGAATGTGTCTCCCTTGCCATGTCCAAGATGTAGAAATCAGCCGGGAAGATCGGATCATCAACTTGCACTAGTACATCTTCCACCATTCCCATGGGGCGGCACAGTCCTGCTTGGCCAACCGGATGGTGATACCTGTGTACTTCAAAGGACCAAGATCCAGTTTGTTAAAGATGGAGGTAGGCATGACATTGATAGATGCTCCCAAGTCCAGCATGCAGTTTTCAAACTTCTTATCCCCAATAGTGCATGGGATAGTGAAGGTGCTGGATCCTTGCACTTCGGTGGCGGTGCACGAGTGAAAGCAACAACTTCTTCTGGCTTAGACTGGATAAGCGCTGAGACATTTCTTCACATGTCAAAGCTCTCATTAGACTTCATCTTCCTCTTGTTGGTGAATTGTTCCTTGAGAAATTTTGCTTATCTGGGCACTTGCTTGATGTTATCCTAATGAGGGATATTAACTCCAACCTTTCTTAACACATCAAGAATTGCCTTCTCTTTATCTTCACCACCACTCTTCAAATTTTTCTGGATTACCTGTGGGAATGGAATGGGTGGTTTATACACTCTCTCGGTTTCAACTTCAACCACCTACTCAGGAGTAACTTCAACAAGAGGCTCGGGAGTAGCCTTCATAGTTTCTTCATTCTTTCCGAAGTGGCCTCAACAACCTTTCCGCACCTCGAGAGATATAGAACTCACATTGGGATTGGAGGCATTAGGATTGATCACCGGTCTGGCTTGCAGTCTGGGTTGTTCCTTGACCTTGCTTTATATTATTTATGTCCGTAGCCATCTGTCCAATCTGTGTATGCAATGCCTGAATACTCGCTTGGTTCTCTGTAAATTGTGCTCGTGAGGCCTGGAATCGTGCTCGGAATCTGTAGATTTTGTGCAGCCATTTGTGCAGCCATTTTATTGAGCATGTCATCTACTCAAGGTCCTGAGGGTGTTAAGTAGTCACTGGAGGAGAATTTCGAGGTGCCATCGGCTGTTGGGATGAGTTCCCATACCGCAGATTAGGGTGATTACTCCAGTTGGGATGGTACCTATTTGTTGAAAGATCCGGAATGTCGGATCTCTTCTGGTTATTGCCCCGATTATACTTGATGGACTGCAAAGGCTTGAGGTGATTCAATGATTTGATCCTCCTTGCAAAATAGGACAAGCTTCATATGGGTGCTCGGGAGAACCGCACATGCCACACAACACCGCAGCTGAACCCTATCCATCACCAATTTCTCTACCAAGGAAGTGAGCCCATCAATTCTATCATCACCGTCATGGTCTGGAAGAGGAAGTGCGGACCTCATGTACACCTCTAGTCTCAACAGAATTTCTTCTTGTAGTGAATTGCTGGGAATTCATCGACATGTTCTCAATAAGTTGCTTAGCAGAAGCATGGGGTCTTGTCAACCAATGCTCCCCCACTAGCAAAGATCCAAAATATTCCTATCCATAGGCTGCAATCCTTCATAAAAATATTGGATGAGGAGCTGTTCGTAAATTTGGTGCTTTGGGGGCAACTAGATGTCAACCGCTTGAACCTCTCCCAATACTCAGCTAGCGACTCATTTCCTTGCCTTATTCCACAGATTTCTTTCCTAATTGCAGCGGCTCTGGGAGGCGGGAAAATATTTCTCCAGGAAGAGCTTCTTCAAGTCGTTCCATGTGGTAATGGAATTCGGCGCAAGGTATAAAAGCCAATCTTTTGCAGCTCCCTGAGTGAGAATGGAAAAGCCTTCAACTTGATATGATCCTCGCTACTCCTTCCGGCCTCAAAGTTGTGGAGCGAACAACTTGGAACTCCTTCAAGTGCTTGTGTGGATCTTCGCCTGCAAGACCATTAAATCTTGGCAACAAATGGATTAGCCCAGATTTTAACTCAAAAGGTGTGTCAGCACCAGGATAAGCAATGCACAAACCATTATAATTCACATCAGGGGCAGCAAGCTGCCTCAAAGTCCTTTGGTATCCCATGTTTTCAAAAGCAGTTTTAAAATTGGTATCACTACTAGTGCTAGCCCGAAATTCCCTACGGAGTGTGTGCAATGTTCTTTCAATTTCCGGGTCAAAATCACACAGTTCAGGGCAATGAGACCTAGTAGCCAGTCCAATTCAAAACAGAACAGAAAATAAAAGAAAGAAAAGAAAATAAAATAAAAACAAATTGAGAAAAATAACACTCAGAGTCCCCGGCAACGGCGCCAATTTTTGGTCGCGCTGTCGCGCACGCGCCAAAAAGGAAGAGCGGGTTTAAAAGTATAGTATAGTGCGACAACTCGGATGTCGTCTCTAAGGACTCTGAGAATATTACTTTTCACAAAAATAAGTTTTGGGGGGGTTTGGATTGGAATGCAATTAAGAACAAACAAAACAGAGCAATCAAAAACAAAGCAGTTGAAAAGGGTTTATCAGTTATCAAACAACGATTAATCTATCAAAGAATTCCCAAACTATCCTTGGTTAATGTAAACCCAAGCCCTAAGCAGATTCTAATCCCCTTCGATTCTGATAACAACTAACAACGTAATTGCTACTATGGATGCAAATTCCTATTCCCGAAATAACAAACGGGATTAAGCGCTCATGATCAAACGATCATGAATGAACACACGCGAATTAACAAACGCGATTATGTATAGGAAATTTACATCATCAAACTAATCAATACAATATTACACACTCCGAAATAACAAACAGAAATATGCAATATGATATTGAAAAGGGAAAAGCAATTAAAATAGGGATTTACATAACCTCAAGTATATAGGATCCTCAAACAGTAGACTAATCCTAGGACTTAGTGCTCCATGGCAACAACGAAATCACAGAGAAAATGTATATTCGAAAGTTGGAGAAGCAAAAGTCCCTACAAAATATTCATAACAGCCTATTATACAATTTCGAATTCCGAAGGCTCGCGAGGCGAACAACCATTCGCGAGGCGAATTTCATGAACTGTCAGCAACCCTTGGCATTCTCGCGAGGCGAATTTCTGCTCGCGAGGCGAGGATATGAAGAGTTTTCTCCTTACGCCCGTTATGGCCATCAGGCTCCAACCGTGATGCTCTCTGACTTCCAGACTCGCGAGGCGAATTGATGCTCGCGAGGCGAGACTCTTCAACTTCAAAACTGCCACGGCCATGACCTTCTTCACGGGCAAGCCGTGATCGTCTCTGACTTTTTCAGGTTTGGAAGACTCGCGGGGCGAGACCTTCTTCGCGAGGCGACCCAGAGACTTAGCAATTTCTTGGAACAGTCAGGCTTCGGGGTCGCGAGGCGAGCTTGGCTTTCGCGGGGCGAATCCCCTGTTCTTTATTTTCTCAACTTCTACTTAACCTGAAAACAAGGAAATAAGCATAAGTGTATTATTTTGACTTAAAACTTGCTAAATTAACTTAAAACTACTCTAGAGACTCAATACCTTGCTTGAGGACAATCTAATCTAATTTGGTTGAAAATACGATATAATTTGCACAAAACCCTGGTCATACTAGCTATAAAACTAGATGAGCCAGAGGCTTATCAACAGTCCAACATATGATTTGCTCAAATGGCAAAAGCAGAATCATGATCAATGTCTTCAACTGGCTGTGACAACCAGAAATTAATCATATTTCGATCATAAGGTTCAACAGTATTAGGATTGATAAAGCAGGAACTGTCTTCTAGTTTCTTTGCAGTGCTCTTCTGCTTCTTCAAATCCTTGTCTTTGTTCAGATCTATCATTGGTAATCTTGGAGCAATCATATAGGGTCTGACACCAATCTTTGTATTCTTCTTGGTGTGAAACAGCCAAGTTAGAGGAATAAAGTTTGCAGCCCTGACATATCTTGGTAATTCAAACTCATTTTGCAGGAAGTCATACATGAGGTGGTCCATAAGACTCACAGCTCTGTCATAAATGCTTGGATGTCTGAAATTCTCCCAAAAAGTTTTTCTGTCCAGAATGAATTTAGGTCTTCCTTCTGTTCTTAACCTTTTGTGGATGATTGATGGAGCATTTGCTTTGCAATGGTCAGTTTCCCACACAGGTATGATGTGCCTGTTGACACCATCTGTGAAAGGTTTGAAATGAGGGGATTTGATAGATTTTTCTAGGTGGGAATTTTGTAGTGGAAGGTGAGTAAGGGCAGGTCCAATGTGGTTGTGCAGAATGGATGGAATGGGTATGTATTCTGGGTATTGTATGGACTCAGGTTCATACTCATATTCTGGTAAATGATAGAAAGGTCTGGTTGAAACAGGTTCAGGTCCATGTTGATGGTAGAGGATTTTCCAGTCTTTTTTTACTTTGGCCCAGCTTTCAGCTTTGCCATCATAGAGAACTGAAGGGTGAGTGTAAGGAAATTTGGTTCTAGGTATTTTGGGAAAAGGGGCTCCAAGGTTAATCCCTATATCATCTGGTTGATTGAACCAGGGATCATCTGCAGGTATTATGGGTTGAAAGTGTGGTCTATTTGGTGAGGTTTTTATAGGTGATTTTGCAGGTGAGGCTGTAGTGTGGGTATGTACACATCAGTGTAAACAACCATAGCAGCAGTACCAGTATCATCCCTACTTTCTAAACTCTCTACCAAGGCATCTACTGCTAATTGAACATGATCACTAGTAGAGACATTTACCACATAAGTCACAAAGTACTAAGCATTTCTTGAGGGTTGCCTTCTCTTGGTAGGAACAGAAACATCAGTAGCAACAACAACAATTTTCTGCTTCTTCAAAACACCACTGATGGGGATACTGTCCTCATCATCCTCATCTTCATTATGAGAAAAGATCACAGTCCTTGTTCTCTTCAGACTTGTAGCATGTTGAGGGGCAAGCGGCTTGGGTTCCCTTATCACAATTCCAGCTGCAGGCTTTCTTGCATAAGGTTTCCTAACAGCAGTAGTCTTCTTTCTCACTGTTCTTTTCAGCCCTAGAACATCAACATTGTTCTGCTCAACTTGTTCCTATTTGATTTTCATCAATTCTTCTATTTTGACCAAGGCAGCAGCAGCATAAGTACTGAGATTCATATTGGCTATATTCATCTTGCCAAAATCAGCAGCAGACTTTCCCTTCTCAGGTAGAATCCTTGCTTGTTCTTCAAGGGACTTAGCAGCAACAAAGTCATAGATTCCCCGAGACTTGAAAATCTTAGACAAAAGATGATAGTAAGGAATTGCAGAGAGCTTCTTCTTGTGAACAACAGCATCCCTGAATCTTCTATACAGAATTCTGGGCAGGTTGATTTTAGTCTTAGAGACAAAACTTGTGCAGAGCTGACGAGTTGTCCTTCGACCCAGTCTTGTGCAACACTACCTTGTTCAGTATTTTGATGAAGAATGCGAACATGATCCTTCATCTCCACTGACTTCCAGGAATGATTTCTTACTGTGTCTTCTCTCATTAGGAAGGCAGCTATTACTTCAGAACCACCAAGGTCTATCTTCCATGAATCAGTGAAAACCATTCCTTTTTTAGGGCAGTTGATAACATCAGAGATGGTCTTTTCAGAGACCACTATCATTTTTCCGAGAACTTCAGCAGAAATCTCAGACATTGAAACTTCAAGGTTTCCCAAGAACTCCCTAATTAGGTTAGGGTAGATAGAGACTTTCTCTACGAAAAGTCCTCCCCATCCAGCAGCATTAACATTCTTGCTTACATCCAAGTTGTATTCTTGCATAATCCCAAAGTTGAAATGATGTTCAGAAGCAAGGTTCAACTTGTCCACATTGAAACCACCAGAAGAGGAAGCCATTGTTGAAGGTTTGAAAGCTAGGATTTGGAAGCAAGAAACAGAGTACACTCAAGGGTTCAAAAGAGAAGATTGTGAAATGTTTTTTAGAGGGAAAGAGTATTACTTAAAAAGGTTTCGAATTTGAAGAGATTTCCCAAAGAAATGAAAACGTGTGAGAAAAGGAATAATGAGTACTGATGCGGCGTAGGTTTTTGAAACCATAAAAAGCTATTGATGGGATTGATGGAAATAACTGACTCAGCATAAGGATATTATTAAATATGTCTTGGACATAAATTAATGCAAATATAACAATAGATAGCATAGATGAGTTTGATAAAACCATACAAAAAATCTATAGACGCACATCGATCGGACGCGCATGCAACATGTATTGGACGCACTTATGCAATGGACGCAAGCATTGGACACATAGTTAATCCACACAAATCATATTAAGATGTTTTCTAATAAATATGAATCTGTCCTCTGCAACAGTTTTAGTAAAGATATCTGCCCATTGATGGTCAATATCTACAAATTGTATATCAAAAACACAATTTTGCACATAATCCCTAATAAAGTGATGTTTAATATCTATGTGCTTAGCTCTAGAGTGCAATATTGGATTCTTAGATAAATTGATTGCAGCAGTATTATCACACATAAGTGGAATACTACTTACAAACACATTGTAGTCCTCCAATTGATGTTTGATCTATATAAGTTGTGAGAAGCAATTAGCAGCCGAAATATACTCAATTTCAGCAGTTGATAAGGCCATATTGCTTTGTCTTTTACTTGACCATGAGACTAGATTAGCTCCAATGAAGTGGCATCCTCCACTGGTACTTTGTCTTTCTATTCTATCTCCAGCATAGTCAACATCACAAAAACCAACTAATCTGCAATCATCATTTTTCTTAAAGCACAAACCCAGATTAGTAGTACCTTTTAAATATCTAAATATTCTCTTAACTGCTGATAAATGAGATTCTATTGGATCAGACTGAAATGGAGCACATAAGCATACACTGAACATAATATCAGGTCTAGACGCAGTAAGATATACCAGAGATCCTATCATACCTCTATATACCTTTTGGTCTACCTTCTTATCTTTGTCATCTTTGTTCAGTATGGACGTCGGATGCATAGGGGTATTCATTGGTTTGCAATCGTCTATCTTAAACTTCTTTAGAAGTTCATTTGTATACTTAGTTTGATGGATGTACACCTCGTCCACTGTTTGCTTCACTTGAAGTCCAAGAAAGAACTTGAGTTCTCCCATCATACTCATTTCAAACTCTTTCTGCATAAGCTTATAGAATTCTTTACATAGAGATTCATTAGTAGCACCAAAGATTATGTCATCAACATATATTTGAACAACAATAAAACTTGATTTATTGGATTTTCTAAATAAGGATGTATCAACCTTTCCTCTACTAAATCCATTGTTCATTAAGAATGAACTTAACCTTTCATACCAAGCTCTAGGAGCTTGTTTAAGACCATATAAAGCTTTCTTTAGCTTATATACATGTTCAGGTTGGGTTTCACTTTCAAAACCCGGAGGTTGCATAACATATACTTCCTCACTAATAACACCGTTTAGAAAGGCACTTTTTAAATCCATTTGATATAACATTATATTATGATGTGCAAGCAAATGATAATAAGATGCGAATAGCCTCTAATCTAGCAACTGGTGAAAAAGTTTCAGTAAAGTCTATACCTTCTTCTTGAGAATAACCTTGTGCTACAAGTCTCACTTCATTTCTTACTACCTTACCATTTTTATCAAGTTTGTTTCTGTATACCCATTTGGTTCCTTTCTTGTTAGTAGTCACTGGGCTAACATGTTTAATCTGCTTATAATGTATGCATCTAGATGTTATTTGACCACTTTTTCCACACACTTTACATTAAGTGTTGGACGAGCATAGTTTAGTTTTGACATGTTGTGATTGAGCTTTTGAGGTTCTATTATGCACATGTGGTTTTGACTTTTTATAAGATGATCATGCTTTTCTTTGTCATAACCAAGACCAGACTTATCATGTGCTGACCTAGAGTAACTTAAAATTAAACTAAGCTTATCTGAGCCACCTACAAATTTAGACAGAGTGTCTGTCAGATATGTTATATCTTGTTTCAGTTTTGCAACTTCTCAGGAGACAGTTGGCTCACACTGTTAGACTGACATTCTCTGATTTCAGTTTGTTATTTTCATTTACAAGACTTACTTTCTCCATGCAAACCCTATCAAATTCTTTAGATAGTTTTGAAAATTTCTTTTTAAGACTTCTACATTCATGAGACAGAATTGATGAATTATGCAATAATTCATCAAAAGCATCTTGAAGAATGGAAGCGTTAGAATCCATTACCTCAGTATCAGTGTATTCACTTTTCGATGATGTACCAGCCATGAGACAGATATTTGCCTCTTCCTCTGCTTCATTCTCTTCATCAGATGAAGACAGGTCCAGATCCATAGAGTCTGGTTTTTCTTTGATGAACTTTTTGTTGAACTTCTTCCTTTTGAAACCACCTTTCTTTCTCCACATATGTTGAATCTTTCTGGAGATGAAAGACAGTTCAACCTTATCAGATCCTTCAGCACTGTCAGAGGGGTCTGCTTCATCAGATGATTCATCAGCTTTAAGAACTTTGGAAGAGCTAGCCTTCTTTGCCTTTAAGGCAATAGATTTTCCGTTTCTGGAACTTTCTTCTTCATTGATCTCAAGCTCATGAACTTTTAAATATCCAAGAAGTTCCTCCAAAGTGAGAGTATTGAGGTTTTTGCTTCTTGAATAGCAGTGACCTTAGGTCTCCACTTTGTTTATATAAGCTCCTCGAAATTTTTTTGACATGATCTGTATTTTCATAGGTTTTTACAAGAGATCAAAGATTGTTGGTGATAGTTTGGAATCTTCCAAACATTTGATCTATAGTTTCATGCTCTACCATTTTAAATAACTTATTCGATGAACCAACATGCTTATTTTTGACTCCTTAACTTGGGATGACCCTTCATGAGCTAGGGCAAGAGTATCCCATATTTCCTTAGCGATGTTGTTACAGTGTGGACTTTATCATGCTTAGATCTGGTGATAGCACACATCAAATAGTGCTTAGCTTTCGATTGAGTTGATGTTGATTTTTACTGCTCTTGAGTCCATTGAGCTCTAGGAATAGCGACTCCAAAGCATCACCTCTTGGCTCAGTGTATCCAGTTTCAATCAGCTCCCAGATGTCCACGTTGTGTGCACCAAGAACAGCCATCATTCTCTTTCTCAAACCTGTTACAAGCAAAACAATAAAAACAACACACAAACAGGAAAACGTTTTTGAAGAGTTAATAAACTCATATTCGAACCCCACGATTAGTATAAACAAAAACTGTAAAAGATAAGGGTTTAGAAGATTCACGCAAGTGTTTTACCTTGGTTCACTCTCTTCCAACCAAGAGTTACGTCCAGTCCCTTCTACCTGAAGGATTTTCTCCACTATAATCCAATAGCTTTACAAGTATTCAACACCTCTTCAGGCTACAAGTATTCTTTCTCTACCAAGCCTCTTCAGACTCTAACTCTAACAAAGAGATTTAAAGCTTTGATCTAAGAACTCACTATGTGTGAGGATTTGAAAGTTTAAGATCAAAAAGATTTACAAGTAAACTTGTGTTACAATTTCAACAGAGTTTTTGCACTATGATATCTGAGCTTGCGTTACTGCGTATATCTATATATTGAATATATGTTCATATGCTCCTTGAAGTTCTTCAAGTATATATATAGATGAAGTGCTTCTCTGTCTTGATCTTCTTCAACGGTCTTCAAATTGTATCCGTTTAGACTTAGCATTAAATGCTTGGATCCGTTGAGACTGGTAACTTGATATGCTTCACTGAGAAGTGCTTTTGTTTAACAGAGGAATGCTCAAAGTAGAACAGTCACTTTTCTATAGTACCAAAGGTTGCTTTTGACTTACCATTTTTGTACTTGACTTGATCTTTACAACAATGTATTTTGATAGAGTACAAAATTTTATGGTTTCGATGGTACGAAGTTCTTTTATCCAAGAGATAAAGATTTTATACAAAATAAGCATCAAGGTAAAAGACATATATTCTTTGAATTAAATAAGCAATCATTTGAAATAAATATGTTTAAGCTTAGACTGGTTCACGTCTTAAAACTAGTGGACACCCAGGTCTTTGGACAAGCAAGATTTACTTATCAGTGAGACGGGCTCGTCTACTGATAATGCGTCTACATACTTTCCGCCTAGTCTAGAGAGATGGACATGCTATACTTAAGAGCTCGTCTGCTGATGTGGCAGAAGCGCTCGTCTACTAATGTGGCAGAAGCGCTCGTCTACTAAAGTGATAATGTGCTCGTCCACTGAATTGACTGAAGCGCTCGTCTACTAATATGGTAGAGGCGCTCGTTCACAAAAGTCTTAGGACTTGCTAAGTCCTTAATGAGAAGCTCCATCCAATGACGTGGCATATGGAGCTCGTCTACTAGGTTACTTTATACTTAGTAACGCCTCTACCTTAGTTAACTCTAAGACCTCGTATATTCTTATTTTATGGAGCTCGTCTACTAGGTTACTTTATACTTAGTAACGCTTCTACCTTAGTTAACTCTAAGAATCCGTATATTCTTATTTTAACGATCTCGTCTACCATAAAGCTAAAGACTCGAAATTTTACCATGAGTTGTAGACCGGTTTAGAGGTTTGAACTAGAATCTGTAGATTCCATACTTTAAATTTTAGTTCCTCTGACTCGCATAAAATCAAGTAATCCCTACATACTTATAACAAACAAGTTATATCTTTGACAAAAACTTTGCCATACAAATTTAACCTTTTTGTTAACATCAAAACTTAAGAGATTATTTTAATCCAAAACCACTTTGGTTCTAACAGAGGATGCATTGGGCAACTTTCTTTCTTGAAGTGTACCAATTACCATAGTTTGTATGTAGTTAGTTTATAACAAATGCATCATGTACGAGCTATAATGTACTCTTGACTGATATATGTTTTGACATGAAATCTATAATATATCATATGTAGCTTTTTGGTTTCTAATTATCTTTGTTATATGAATGTAATTGAATATATTTATTGTTTGTAATCTTTTAATTTAGTGTGTTTTGGTTGTACAAAAGTGATTGTGTTGAGAATATTTAGATTCTGTATTGATCTGGATTACTGGATTACTGAGACAGGGGAAAAGACTGTCACTACTGTAAAGGGGTGTTTTTTTATAAAAAAAAAAACTTTCACATCGGTTTTTGAAAAAACCGATGTGATAACCCAACATTTCACATCGGTTTCTTAAAAAACTAATGTGGTAACCCCACTTTACACATCTGTTATTTTTAAAATCGATGTGAATTGTTGGGTTATCACATCGGTTTTTAAAATAACCGATGTGGAGAGTGGGGTTACCACATCGGTTTTTTCAGAAACCGATGTGAAAAGTGCTGAACAAGAATTATTGTCTTGCTAAAATAGAAATTTTGACATCGGTTTTAAAACCAATGTGAAAGGTGGCAATAAACCACATCGACCGTTTCAACTTCAGTTTGAAAACCGATGTGAAAATCCAAAAAAAAACCGACGTAAAATCCCTTTTCTGCACTAGTGTATAAGACATGAAGATTAAACGAGAATAACAAGTTAATGATTAATGGTTAGTTAAAAGGCAATATGATTGATCTTTGAATGCCCTAGGAAGCTTAGTAAAGGTTTCCAAACCCTTTCTTCCCAGAACAGTACGGCCACGCTACAGTGAGCACGTCCATGCTCAATAGTCAGCAAGCTCATGCTTGACTTAAAAGTCAGCATACCCGTGCTGGGTGGCAGCACGACCATGCTCCCCTAAACAAAACAGACACTAAAACAACGACAGGGGTGTTTCACCCCAATCGTTTCCAATGAAAAAATAAGACACCAATCAAAGTAAAGACAAGATATATAACTCAATGAAGACTTAACAAAGATAATTAAATACAAACATCAAGATGATTAAGACGGTGACGATGTGTTACTACATGTTGTTGTACCTTGGTGCTTATTGACCAAGGGGGTCTTGATGCTTATTATTCAAGGTGTTGTTGATGTTGAACCTTGGTGCTTATTGGTTAAGGGGGCCTTGATGCTTATTGGTCGAGGCGTTGATAGTGATAAAACTTTGGTGCCTAGTGGCCAAAACGGAGGTGGTGATTGTGTGTTGTTGTTGCTCATGCATTCACACATTGGAGATGTTAGTAGGGGATGTTCAACGTTAGGGAGGTCATCCGAGAGTAAGGCGATCTGGCCGTCCGCGATGATTCATCTGAGAGTTAGGTGAATCTGGCCCCCGTGGTGGTGCATCGACTATCCAAGGGGTTCACCCATGGTTCGGTGAATTGCCGACGTTGGTGTTTATTGGCCAATATGGATATATAACTCCGAAGTTGACTTCCTGAGGTAGATTGGATCCACATGCATAACGGAGTAGTGGAGTAGTCCTGCACCGTATAACATACATATTGTTGATATGATGAAAATGATATGAATATGTTATGTATGACGTTATGTTATAACATGCTTGATTGTGATGTAAGCCTCTTGCTAACTGCTTCCTTTGCCGTTGTGTTTTATACTTGTTTCTTACTCCCCATCTATTGTTGTTGCTTTGCATGTACCTTTTTGTTATGCAGATGATGGTGAGCAGTCTGTTCAGGAGTGACTCTGAGGAGCCACTACTCGTAGCTTAGGATTTCCGTGGTTTTAATTGTTTATCTGAGATGTTTTTCGGACTTTGGTTATACCAGCTCTGTAATGTGATATCGGGGTTGGGTTTCTTAATGGTTATGTTTTATTGTTATGTTTTCTTTTAAAACTGATTTTATTTCCGCATTGAAACGTTTTGTTACAATGTGATATCTTCTACCTTGGTTTCATTTTCTAATAAATGATATGCATTTTTATTTTATTTCCTTTTTATGCCTTTATAAATACAAGCGGGGTAGAGGGTGTCACAGGCGACCACTTCCCACCCTCATCAACTCCCGGATGTCAAACTACCCTAGGTCTGAAACTTAGATAGTGTCTCCTTGTAAACACTATATTGTAGTTAATAAATAGCACCGAGATATAGATAGTGCTTAAAAGTGCTATCACATGCGGAAAATGCACACTATTAAAAGCTCGAATCTGGCATAGTGAACCCAACAAACTGGTTGGTTTTAGAATCAGTCAAAAACTAGTGCTTAGAACCGGATTGAACCGACCATTTTTTATTTTTATTTTTTATTTTTTGATATTTTTATTTTAAATTATAAAAAAATATTTTTTATCAAACAAAGATTCAATGACAAGTTATAAAAATGCATATACATGGGGTTATACTTTTTATCCATCTTTGTTGATTTTTTATATTATGAAATATATAATATAATTATTTTACATTAATTTAAGGTTTGATTTGTGTTAAGTTTATTCCTTAATATATTAATATTAAAAACTATTTAATTATCACCTATTCGACCATGGTTCAATTATGGTGAATCATTGAGCCTTGAACCAATGTCTTCACCAGTTCAATAATTGCTCTTATTTTTAAAATATTGGTTAAAAAATTTATACAAATAATCGAAGTGTAAATTTATTATTACTAAAAATCTTATGGCATTTTACTAGCTTTAAATGAAAATTAATGATGGATAATTTAGTAAAATATGGCATTACTTTTATGTGTTATTGTGACTGTTTATTACTTCTTCAATATTCATGGGAAACAACTTTTTTTAAAAAAAAGTTGTGTAAAAAAAAACATTTAAAAAAAATAAAAAAGTGATAATAATTTTTTATTTTGTTTTAAAAAAGGTACGAATTACAAAACAAAAAAAAAATCATTCTGTTCAAATTCCAACCATCAATGTCTCCACTCTTTTTTAGGAAATTTGTTGGTGCCTAGTAGTGAGAACTGAGAGAAATTAAACGGGTTAAAAGGAAGTGTCAGACTACAAGGCGGCTGGTGGCTGGTCTCATGGTTGGTGAGAAAAAGGGTACAATCAAGACCATGCAAGAATGAGGAATAGTCTTGAGGAATAGCTGACGATAGTAGTAAACTATCTCTTCGGTACTCAGTCACAGATAAAATTAACTAATTTTATATTTATTAAAAAAGTTAATTAATTTAATTTAATTATCTTAATTTATATAAAAATAGAGTTATAGTTACTAAATTACTATTTAATTGTTTTGGAAGTATATAATGTTCTTGAAAATATAAAAGGAGAATTGATTGGATTTGTTAATTTTCTTGATTTTTGGAACATTGATATTAAATAAAATTGAGTTTGTTTGATTTTATTTATATGAGTTCAAAAAATATGTATATTTTTTTGCTTATAATTATGTCGAAGGATAGTATTGTTGACTTGGTGTTCAGTCTTCACTGCAGTAAGCTCGTGTATCACAACCATGAAGTCTTTGTGCCAAGTCACTAATAGTAATCAACATGTTCATTGATCATGTCAGTGATTAGGGAAAGAACACACATACCTACCCAAAAAAAGCTAATTAAAAACAGACAAACCTTATCTTAGTCAACCAAATTGACAAGTTGTCTAAATGCAGGTCTTCATCACTCTACCTTGTTTGGTTGTCTGCATCAAAGTCAAGAGTGGTAGAAGAAGAGCACGTTTTAGACAAAATTAAAAGAAAAGATATTTTATTATGTTGAGATCATGTGTCACTCACATGTAACTATCTATTATATATGAAATAAATGAAAAAAAAAGACAATTATCTGACAACATAGTAAATCACAAAATAATAGTGCCATTTTTTACACCACATAGAGGAAGATTAATTAAGTTCAAGTAAATAATTAATAATCGTTTATCAAAAAAAAATTTAATAGTTGAAAAATTAAAAATTAATACACAATGGTTTTTTGTAACAAAAAATTAGATTATGGAAAAACACATCTCCCTTACAAAGTCAAAGAAAACCATCAAACTCAGCAAAGACATAGCTTATATTCCAATTTGATGGGCCGCACTATACATGAGCCGAAGTTCTAAAACCTGCATGTGGAAGCTAAAAGGGTTATGCTAGCCTATTACCTACACTCCTACACTTGCTCCATCCACCCCACAAAATTTTTTAAATTTTTTTCACAAGAATACCCTTAAAAGTAAAAAAGGGTGGGGGTGTGATATCAAAAGAGTATTTTTTAGCAACAAGCAATTAAATATCGGAATATAACTTTTCAGATTTTTTATCTACCTGTAATTAATTGTCGGAATATATAATTATTACCTCCGGCAACAAATTTTTGAATTATATTTTTTTCAAGTTTTTGTGTTACCGTCAATTAGTTGTCGGACAATAATTAATTGTCGGACAATAAATTGAATTATTCTGGCAACTAATTGCCAGAAACTCAAAATGAAGTATTCTAGCAACTAGTTGTTAGCGACTAACTATTTTATATTCCGGTAATTAGTTGCATGTAGGTAGAAATTCTTGAAAAATTATATTCCAGTAATTAATTTTTGGCAACTCACCGGGGCAAAAAAGTTATTTTACACACCAAAATTAAAAGTGTGGTAGTGGATGGAGCAAATGTTGGGGTGTCGATAGCAGCTGTTGATAGCAACTAATTGACCCAGTTTATTGGTTACTATCTTTTTGTTTTAGACCAATATCATGTAAGAAACCCCAAAAGACACTAAGCCCAGCAGACTTTATTTTGCACTTTTAGCAGAAAAGAAAAAATAAATCATAAAATCAACAGACACAAACAGAAATGATCGGGCCCTGGCCTATCAAGGAAGAAAAAGAAATCGCTCTATAGGCCCATATTGTAGCTAAAATCTCATCCCGTTATAAACCCATCATGCATAATTCCCAAGTTTTTTTTATAAACTAGTTGGATAGTCGTGCATTCCCACGGGTTGCGCTGCAATGATTATTATAATTTTTAAAAAAAATAAAAATAAAAATTAATCAGTTTCTTTTACCTAGCATATAATTGAATAAAGTACACTATATACCAATATTAACACAATTATAAAACACAAACAAATGCAAGTGATATAGAACATGTTAAAGTTTGAAATTGAGAATGTTCTTAAACTTAAGCTGTAAAAAAAACATTTCGCAGAATTGGATTTCAAGATTTGTCAACAAAAAGTTAATTGAGTAATTGTTTGACTAATATATCAATAATTTAAGTTAATAATTTTGTTTTTTTATACTTGAGTTAATAATTTTAAAGATAGATTGATCCATATAAAAGACCATGTGATATTCAGTGTGCTCTAATTGCATTCAATGGAACTATTTTATTGTAATTTTCATTCAAATACTGACATAAACAGATGCATTCTACTATCTTTAGTGATATACCCGTGCATTCGCACGCGTCGCATTGTGTTGCTTACTATAAATTTTTTTAGAAATAAAATTAATAAGTAATCAAAATTTTTACCTAGGAAATAATTGAAGAAAGTAAATTATATACCAATATTGACACAATTTTTTTAAGAATAATATTGCCACAATTATAAATCCCAGAAACTGATACAAATGATATGGAAGATGGTAAAGTATGAAACTGAAGATGTTAAAAAAAACATTTCGCAGGATTGGACTTCAAGATTTGTCAACAAAAAGCTAGTCTAGTAATTGTTTGACTAATTTATCAGCAATTTATGTTATTGCCTAGTGTAGTTACCCATGCAGTACGCACGGGCACTTATTATATAATTTTTTTCTAATATTTATAAATTAATTTAATATAAAGACAATGTATTGGAATATATTTAAAAATAAAAATATAAATATTGATACATATGTGTTAAATTATTAGCAAAGCATAAAATAACTATTTTAGAAACCAATACCATCACTTATTGTCTAATTGATATTATTTATTGATTGAACTTTTTTTTTCAACAAATATTGTTTTCATCTTTCCTTGGCTCCAAATAAAACAATAACTATACAGACCTCATAAACTTAAATTTAAGTATATATTTTCAACGAGGAATTTATGTAATAACTTTATTTTTTTTATGTCAAAAAAAGTAACAACTTTATTTTTTAGTTGATAAATAAATAAATGAATAAAGTTTTATATAATGTGTAGTGTTGATAACGCTATTTTGCAATAATATAACATTAATTTGTAATAATATAAAATGGTTCATAAATTAAAAGGTTGAGAAAAAAGAGAAGAATGAATATTTTGATTTTAATGTAAAAAATTAGAATATAAACAAACAATAGCCATAATGATTGATGAAAGCTAAGAAAGAAAAATTATAAATTGGCAGTAAGCATTTATTGTCTCACTATCTTGATATTGTACACAAATACATTAAGCGGTCATCAATAAGGGAAAGAAGACAGGCGGCAAGTGCAATAGAAAAACAAACCAAATTGGTTTTCATTAGTTACTTCAAAGGAAAACCTTGATAACCAACTCAGAGATGTATGACAGTGTCGCCATATAGTCCATGTTTAAGGAAGAAAATGTCTTTAATTTCACATTGCTGAAAAGAAAGAAATCAACAAATGTGACACTCTTGCATTTGTAACCCAAAATGAAGGGGAGTCATAGGAGGAGATAAAATGAACCCTTTCAGCTCTTCCAGATGAAGTGATGCAAATAATAACACACTCTAATCAAAGATGCCAGAAAGCTACTGGAAAAACCTTCACACTCTAATCAGAATGTTATACAAATGGCAAAGGCAAATTATTTGAAGCATGTATTGCAGCAGCGTCTCTCCACAACTTTATTCTTGAACCTATAGTTTTGAGTCAATATATTCAATTGCAACTTCTTCATTCTCTACAGTGATGGATGCACTGTCATATATTGATTTAAGAATGGGAATTGATTTCTTATAAAATTGTCATCTTATACCTGAGTAATTAGTGTTTAACAAATTGAAATTCACCTATGCAATGCTTAAGGGAAACCTACTTAACCATGTAGAGAGTTTATGTAATGCTTCAACAAAAAAAAAAGAATCTCATAGTTGAATTTTTCAATTAGAAAACCTATTATTCTAATGTAAATTATTTTTTAAAGCTTCATTTAACTATTTAAATAACATGTTATTCTTACATAAGTTTCATTGTGTATATGAAGAAGCTTATCCCTAAAATTGTAGATTTGTTGGTTGAAAATTCTTTCTTAAGTAATATACAAAACCTCAAAGAATCCAAATGTGCACAAGATAAACAGCTTGTAGATATGAAGCATTCAATTCCTGATGGTGAGAGATAGAAGATTTTAGGGATATGCTTGTGGCAGCATATATATACTTTAAGGTAGAAGCAGCACTTTAATGAACCTTTGGCTAACAGGGTCAAGCAAGAAAGCAACAGGGCATTTTAATACTAAGCTTTAATACTTGTTGGGAAAGCCCCTTGAGGATTTCATGAAATGTCAACTACTGTAATAACATTCTTTTAGCATTCAGAGGTTACCTTTTATTTGATTTGCTTCTATCCTTTTAACTTGCTTATATAAAGTCAAGTTAATTGGTTTACCCCATATGCAGCCAATGAACAAAAAAAAAAAAAAAAGAGGCCATGGCAGGAGGCCCAGCATTTCCTTCCAGTGACACATCCTTACCTTACAATTGATCAAACTTTTCTCACTATATAAGCTTTTCTGATAAATAAATCTTAGATGTTTATGAGGCCTTCTCCATTTTTTAATTTGCTTTAATAAGAATACCTTAAGTAGCTCAAGTGGCATCTCATCATGCCTGGTCATCCGAATAACCAAGTGTAGATGTTTATAATCCAAAGCAACCTTGTCAACACAATTGGTTAATGGAGAATGAGATTTAATTAATTGCTCGATGGATTACAACTAACTGGGCCCACTGCATTTTGAATAGAGTTGTTGATTGAAAATGCAAAGAAAATGCACTCAAAAGGAAAAAAGAAATAAAATAACCATATACACTATTTGTAAAACCCTACATAAAAAATATCTTACTATTTGAAAAGAATAAATCAAAAAGTAAAAGACAGTAAGCAGCTATAAATAACAATAGACTAACAATTGGAAAATGCATTAGTATAACATACCTCCATGGCTGCAACTTTAGATGTCAAAGGTCACAAACTTAAGTTGGCAGCTATGTTATCTATATATAGGAAACATTAATTTCCACAACTGTACATTAACCAAAGTGAGTGATGAAAAGGTTTTTTATGAAAATCTATATTGTTTCCCATGCACAATGATATTTAAAGGTCACTTCACGGATTAATAATTTTCAATGCAAAATCATGTTAATAAAAGAATACAATGGATTAGAAAACTAGATTTTTATTTTGCTTACATTTCTATAATCTTTAGGTTAAGGTAAGCTTTTGATCCCTATACGTGACACTGATTTTCAATTTGGTCCCTATACGTAAAAAGTTATCAATTTGGTCCCTATACATGACACTGGTTTTCAATTTGGTCCTCACCGCTAATTGATCCCTATATAAAAGGACAAAATTGTAAATTATTGTCACATGTAGGGATCAATTCAACAAAAAAAAAAATTTGAAATCGGTCCCTACATGCGACAATTATTTTCAATTTGTTCCCTATATGTAATAATAATTTGCAATTTGGTCCCTCTTATATAGGGACCAATTAGTGGTGAGGACCAAATTGAAAACCAGTGTCACGTATAGGGACCAAATTGATAACTTTTTACGTATAGGGGCCAAATTAAAAATCAGTGTCACGTATAGGGACCAAAAGATTACTTTAACCTAATCTTTATTATTTGAGACCTAGCACCGCCAAGGTCTGTGTATGTAACAGCGCTGCATCAAAGGTGTGAGACCAGTCCTTGCTGTCTATTCTTCGTTTCTCTATCCTTTTCAAGAAATAAGTTTTCTCTCCTGTTGTGAGAACTATGTTTTTTAGGAGTATTATGTTTTTCTCTCCACTTGTGATTGCTATGTTTTTCTCTCCATCTATGAGAGTCTATCGTTGCTGGATGATGAAGGAATTATTTCTCTCCATTTTTTATTGGCAGGTTCTGGTTCCCAGGCCTGCCAGAAGCCATAAGTATCCTCAGTTGGAACTACCGAGGCATAGGTAACCTGTTAGAACTGCCGAGGCATAGGTAATCTGTGTGCAGTTTCTATCAACAAATACCTCGCTTGGTGTTATTGGCCAGACGCGTTTTGTCGTTTTCTCTTTTTAATTTTGGTTTTTTTTAGTTTATGCAAATAAAGTCGAAGACAATTGTCAGTGCATTGAGCCTTTTTTGTAGGTAGCTCGAAGCATCGTCTTCGATCACAATTTAAGTGATGAGGGATGATATTTCTTCAAAGCTAAATTTTATAGTTATTCTCCCAGACTCCAGGTGCAAAAGGATGAAGTCCTAGCTAGGTCTCCTTCAAGAGGACCAAGATAATTATAGGGCTGTTATTTCAAATTGTAGGAGTCTTTTATCATCTTATTGTTAACAACTCTTTGGTAAAGTTTGATAGGAGGAAAGTCCATATAGTTACTCACTCTTTGTTAGGGGTGGCTACATATATTACTATTCTCCAAATTTGTGATGATGTTACCAAATATATTGTGTTCTCCATTATTAATAAAATTGGTTAGCTTTTCTTTTGTCAAAGAAAAAAGAATACAATGGATTAATAATAGATTAATGAAAGCATAACACTACTGCATGCTAAATTGTCTAATATAAAGTAACCACGAACAACAGCAACTATAAAGTAGTCTACCTGACATAAAAGCAAGCAAAGAATAGCAAGTCAAGAAAATAATAGCAATCACCTGAAACTACATGGAAGTTAATCATACATTCATGCATAATACTATGTTTATAATACCTCCCCTATATTGCACATCCCCCAATAACATCTCCAATGCATGAATGTGTGAGGAACAACAACACATAGTCAACAATCACCACCTCGGCTTTGGCCACTAGGTCACCAAAGTTTTATCACCACCAACACCTTGACCACTTGGTATCGAGGCCTCCTTGGCCACTAGGCACCAAGGTTCAACATTAACAACACCTTGACCATTAAGCATCAAGGTCCCCTTGACCAATAAGCACCAAGGTACAACAGCATGCGGTATAATCATTACCGACTTAACCATCTTTAATGTTCGTTCTTAATCATCTTTGTTAAGTCTCCATTAAGTTATCTGAGCTTGTCTTTACTCCATTTGGTGTCTTATTATATCATGGGAAACGATTAGGGTGAAACACCCATGTTTCTGTCTTTCACGTCTGTACCGAGCAGGGGAGCATGGTCGTGCTTCCCCCAGAACGGGCGTGATGACTTTTAAGTCAAGCACGGTCGTCTGTCTATTGAACATGACCATGCTTACTGGAGCATAGCCGTACTGTTTCTGGGTAGAAGGGTTGAAGAACCCTTGCTAAGTTTCCTAGGGCATTCAAAGATCAATCCTATTGACTTTTAACTAACCATCAACATCAGTTTCATTATTCTCAATTAATCTCCATGTCTTATCATTATTGGGAATTAAACCTTTAATTCTTGTTTCATCATTAATGTCCCTAAAACACTCATGAATCAATCCTAGGGTCTTGACTATACCAATAAGTATTAACCTTGCCCCTCATTACTATGATTCAAGTCTTAGGAACAATTGGGAATACATCCCTTAATTTCATTCATCATTATTAACATCTTTTAATGTCTTATTAACATCATCGTTCATCTCACAACATCAACCAAACAACCAAGTCATTCATTCATGACAATATCATCATCAATAGCATAACATCATCATTATTCACATTAAACACAATTCATAATTGAGCATGCCAACATATTGAAAACATATCATACATGTTGAGAAAGAGAGAAAACAAGAAGGGGAAAAATGATAGAATCTGTGTGTTACACATCGGAGCTCTGCTATCTATAATGAATCATAATAAATACAAAATATTAATGACATCCTATTTTCTATATTTACATGATACTATGAAATCACCCTATTTATTTTTATTATTTCTAAGACTCCCCCTCAAGCTGGAGCATATAAATCATATGAACCAAGCTTGTTACATATGTAGCTTATACGAGGACCCCTCAAAGACTTATTGAAAACATCTGCCAATTGGTCATTTGAACTAACAAAGCTAGTAGTGATGTCTCCAGATAAAATCTCCTCTCTAATAAAATGACAATCTATCTCAACGTGTTTAGTCCTCTCATGAAATACTAGATTTGAGGAAATATGCAATGCAACTTGGTTATCACAGATGAGTGTCATCTAAGTGACCTCCCCAAATCTAAGCTCCTGAAGTATCTGTTTGAGCCATATGAGTTCACAAGTAGTCGATGCCATGGCTCGATATTCTGCTTTGGCACTTGACCTCGCAACAACTTTCTGCTTCTTACTTTTCCTTGAGATAAGGTTGCCCCCAATGAAGATACAATACCCGGAAGTGGATCTCCTATCAATAGGAGAGCCCGCCCAATCTGCATCTAAATATCCCACAACTCGAGTATGACCTTTGTTTTCATAGACAAGACCTTTTCCTGGAGCTGCTTTAATGTACTTCAAGATTTGGATTACGGCATCCCAAAGTCCTTCACAAGGTGAATTAAGAAATTGACTTACCACACTAACAATGAAGGAGATATCTGGGCGAGTGACACTGACATAATTTAGCTTGCCTACCAATCTTTTGTATCTCTCTGGATCTGAAATGGCTCCCCCTGACTTGGTAGGAGCTTGGCATTAGGATCCATAGGAGTGTCAACCGATTTAGCATTCATCAAACCAGTTTCCTCAAGAATGTCCATGGCATATTTCCTATGAGAGATTACAATGCCATCCTTGGATTGTGCTACCTCTATCCCCAAGAAGTATCGGAGCCTACCAAGATCCTTTGTCTGAAAGTGGTGACAAAGATGTTGCTTTATTTGAGCAATGACATGATGATCACTGCGTGTAATGACAATGTTGTCAACATACACAATCAAGTAAATACAACCTGTGCCTGAATGACGATAGAAGATCGAGTGATCTGCCTCACTTCGAGTCATACCAAACTGTTGAACAACATTGCTAAATATGCTAAACCAAGCTTTAGGAGATTGTTTGAGCCCATATAGAGATTTACGAAGGCGACAAAAAAGTCCTAAAGACTCCCCCTGAGCAACAAATCCAAGAGGTTTCCCCATATAAACTTCTTCATTTAGATCACCATGGAGGAAAGCATTCGTAATATCAAGTTGGTGAAGAGGCCATTGGCTATTCGCAGCCATAGATAAAAACATGCAAACAGAAGACATTTTTGCCACCAGGGAAAATGTGTCCCCATAATCCAAGCCAAAGACTTGTGTATAACCTTTAGCAACTAGGTGTGCCTTAAGGCGATCAACCTGACCTTCAGGACCAACTTTAACAGTAAAGATCCACCGACATCCAACGATTGACTTCCCTAGAGGAAAAGGAACAAGGTCCCAAGTCCTACTACTCTGAAGGGCACACATTTCTTCAACCATAACTTGGCGCCACCCAAGATGAGAAAGAGTTGAACCTACAGTCTTTGGAATAGATATAGAAGACAAGGAAGAAAGACAAGCAAAATGCAAGAAGATAGTCAATGATAGCTTAAAGTAACATAATGAGGAGAAGGATTACGAGTTGATCGGATAGCTTTTTTGAGTGCAATGGGAAGATCAAGTGCAGGAGGTTGGGCCGGAGCAGGCGGATATGGTAGAGTCGGAGGAGAGTCCACAGGAGCAATAAGTGGAGGCATCGGTGCTGGAGGTGGAGGCACATGTGCTGAAGGTGGAGTAACTCGTGTTGGAGGTGGAGGTTGTCGATGATGATAAACCTAGAAAGGACGAGGAGGAGAAGGATTTTCTTGAACCTGGGGATTGTCTTGAACCTGGGGCATCACAGGTGGTAGGTACTCAACAGAGACGTGACACCCTTCTACCCCGCATGATAAAGGACATAAAATCCAAAAGTCAATTAAACAGACATGCATAACCTGAATAAGAATTCAGTGAGTTGACCATGGGTAGAAAAGTCCCACATGAACCAAGTTTTAAAATCGCGGAAATAAATAAGTTAAAGCAAATAAACATAATAAAATCCAACCCCGATGTCACATACAGAGCTGGTATAATCCTTCCGTATAACGGAAATACATCTAAACCAAAATAATTAAAACATAAAAGCAAGCCCTAACTATGAGTGGCGGCTCCTCAGAGTCACTCCTCTCCGGGCTACCCGTCATCCTCTGCAAATGCCGTTCAGGCCAAACACAAGCAACAAACGAAGGGGAGTAAGTTCATGTATACATAATCAGCATAGAGGTAGGAAGTAAAGTAAATCATACAAGCATGGCATCAACATAGGCATATAGTTTTTAGCATGTATCAACGTACATCAACAACAACATCATCGAATATTCTATGCAATGCAAGGCACCAACTACTCCGCTACTCCAACTATGCATGTGGATCCAGCTAACTCAAGATGAACGACTTCGGAGTTACATATCCATATTGGCCAATAAACACCAACACCGGCAGTCCACCTAACCTTGGGTAGACCCTATGGATAGACAACGCACCAAAACATGGATGCCTCATCACGAGGGGCCGCGGTTACCAAACCTTGGGTAACCTACCATGGATGACCGGATCGCCTTACTCTCGGACGATCTCCCCTATGTCGAACATCTCCCAACAACATCTCCAATGAAATGCATGTCAAACAGCAATCAACGGCAAACGCCACCACCTCTGCTAGCACCAACAAGTACTCGAGGCTTAACAATAACGTTGCTTGGGCCAATAAGCACCCAAGACTTAACCATCAACAGTCATAACAACAACAGCGTTATCCAACACATTATTATGTCAACATATTCATATTAACAGCAACAGCATAATCACAACCCAAACATTATGAACATAAGCATGAATAATCAAATATCCAACAACGACCACTAACATGTTATCATCAACAATCACAGCCTCATACGTATTAAAATCATTTGGTAACACATAAATACGGGGTTATGGGGACCCCTTTTACTTTACTCTAACTCCAAGCCTATGTAAACACTACCCTTCTCCCCATACCAGGATTGAAGTTCGCGTTTAAGAAGAAATAAGATCCACTAGGGTCACTGAGCTTCAAGATTCACCTACGAAACACATTGTGAATGGCACATTGTAAAGAACTTAAGATCGGCAGCAATTACCACAAAATCCGCCAGTGTTTGCCTTATATCTCACAAACCAGACATTATTTTACCAATTGGAACGGTAAGAATAAAGATATACCTTTAATTTATCTTATGCAAAAGTTTCAGCTAGATCCAACGGGTACTAAGCACAGGATGATCCTCTCAATTTGACTGGTCTGGAGCTACCCGAGTTGAACTCAAATCAAACTTATAAGATGAATAACTCTCACTATATGGATTAAACAAAAATTTACACCGTTGGATATGAAGTACTATAAGCCTAGGAACTCTATATGAATTTAGAACAAGATCCAACGGTATATGTAGAAGTAGTGAAGGATTTACCGAAACTGTTCCACCAAGTTTCAAGTTTTCGGCAATGGTTGTTTTGGTCTATGGGTTAAGCTTTCTTCTCCCCTCTTTAAGCATCAATAACCATCCTCTATATAATCTTAGAAACTCTATAAATCTGACCAAAATTTGTGCTCCTTGGTGGCCTAATTAATATTCCATGGTTGGTGAATGTTCTTGCTTTTGTCTCCCACCAAACTTTGATTATTGGTTTTTCTTTCATGATGGGCTCCATTAATCCATAAATCACTCCATGCTTTGCTCCACTATGAGTTTTTTTGAGGTGTTATCTGATTGTGGAATGGTTGGTGGAGTTGGTGAGTCAAAAAGAATGAAACAAAAAGCATTGCACTAATTATCCCACCTAATCTTGCACTAATTATGCCATATGATTCCTTCACTTTTCACCTAACCCATAAATGATATTTCTGACATATTTCGAAATCAATTCAATCCTAAAAGATATATATTCAAATAAGCTTTCCTAGTAGTGCTCATATACTTAATTTGGGTTTGAAATGGGTGAGATAGGCCCAAATTAGTGGAGGTATATCCAAAATCCGCACATGCTGGCCTGCTCCACAATTGATTATTTTTGACA
Organism: Sophora flavescens; assembly: GCA_030762895.1. Lineage (NCBI taxonomy): Eukaryota > Viridiplantae > Streptophyta > Magnoliopsida > Fabales > Fabaceae > Sophora > Sophora flavescens. The sequence continues at coordinate 106,763,907 of CM061068.1, forward strand.
ACCTAAACTTCCGAATTTGATTTATATCTATTCATTAAAGTTGTATAAAATTCTCTTATCTTTCCAATGCCACAAAGATCACCTATATCGGACATCTAGAACTCAATATATGACCAAAACGGTGAAACATGTTACTAGGACTCTAAAAGGTTTTAGTCTTTCTAAGGCTAAACTTTCCAAAAATGAACTTAGATGCCAAGAACAATCTAAAAATCATATTCAAACATATATGTCATATATATATATAAATATATTAAGGTTATTTATGAAAGAAAATAGGGTGTTACAATTCCACCTCCCTTAAAAAAAATTTCGTCCTCGAAATTTCTACTAACATGAACTGAACAGATGCGGGTATGCCTCCTTCATCTTGCTTTCCAATTCCCAGGTAGCATTTTCCTCAGCCGCCCCGCCCCAAACCATCTTGACCAAAGGGATCTCCTTTCCCCTAAGCTGCTTCACCCTCCTATCTTCGATCCGAATAGGTAACACCTCGAACGTCAGGTTCTCCTTTAATTGTATTGTATCGGGAACTATCACGTGACTAGGGTCATGGATATACTTTCGATGTTGGGAAACATGAAAGACATTATGAAGGTTGGATAAAAACGGGGGTAAGGCTATCTGGTAGGCGACTTCGCCGACTCTTTTAAGAATTTGATAAGGACCGATGAATCAGGGAGTAGGTTTCCTCGCCTTCATCACTCTACCAACCCCAGTTGTCGGGGTAACTCTCAAGAACACATGGCCACCTTCCTGGAATTCAAGTGCCTTCCTCCTCTTGTCATGGTAGCTCTTTTGCTTACTTTGTGCCACTCTCATCCTTTCCTGGATCATCCTTATTTTCTCAGTTGTTTCTTGCACTATTTCTGGTCCTAATACCAAACTATCACCAGGTTCATTCCAACACAAAGGTGTCCTACATCTCCTTCCATACAGAGCCTCATAAGGGGCCATGCCAATGCTGGAATGGAAACTATTATTGTAGGAAAAATCTATCAGGGGCAAAAACTTGTCCCAACTACCTGGTTGTTCAAGCACACATGCTCTCAACAAGTCCTCTAAGGACTGGATGGTCCTCTCAGACTGGCCATCGGTCTGAGGGTGATAAGATGAGCTAATCCTAAGCTTTGTGTCTAAAGCATCTTGGAAGCTCTCCCAAAACTTCGAGGTAAACCTCGGGTCTCTATCGGACACTATGTTGGAGGGTACACCATGAAGCCTAACTATCTCTTTGATGTACAACTTGGCTAGTTTTTCTAAAGGATACTCCATGTTCATCGGGATGAAATGTGCAGATTTCGTGAGTCTATCTACCACAACCCAAATCGCCTCAAAACCTGCTGGAGTCCTAGGGAGTCCAGACACAAAATCCATGGAGATGCTGTCCCATTTCCAAACTGGGATTCTTAAGGGCTGCAGCATACCTGATGGCTTCTGATGCTCTATCTTATCCTTCTGACAGACTAGACATGCATAAACGAATTCGGCCACATCCTTTTTCATCCTAGGCCACCAGAACATCTTCTTAAGGTCTTGATACATCTTGGTGGCACCTGGGCGCACACTCATTCCGCTCCTATGCCCTTCTTCTAAGATCATCCTTCTGATCCCGGAAACATCTGGTATGCACACTCTATCCTCAAACCTCAAGATATCATCCGCTTCAACTCTAAAGCTACTGGCTCTACCCTGTGCGAGCGATTCTCGCTGGTCGAGGAGAAATTGGTCTAACTTCTAGCCCTCTCTAATTTGATCCATCAAATTGTTATTAATCTTTAAGGTTCCAAGCCTAATGCTCTTAGGGGTAAACTCACAACCTAGGTTAAGGTCTCTAAACTCCTCAATTAGGTCCATCTCCCTAACCATCAGGGCGGAGATATGCAGGGTCTTTCTACTTAAGGCATCGGCCACCACATTGGCCTTACCCGGGTGATAGATCAGTTCGAAGTCATAATCCTTTAGGAACTCCATCCAGCTACGCTGTCTCATATTCAACTCTTTTTTATCAAAGAGATACCTCAGGCTCTTATGATCACTAAACACTTCGAACCTCGAGCCGTACAGGTAGTGCCTCAAAATCTTTAGGGTGAATACCACAGCTCCTAGCTCTAGATCATGGGTAGGGTAGTTCTTCTCGTGGGTCTTTAGCTGCCTAGAAGCATAAGCTACTACCTTACCATTCTGCATCAGCACACCGCCTAAGCCTTGCTTTGAAGCATCACAGTACACACTACAAAAGGCTCACTAGGGTCTGGAAAAACTAGCACTGGTGCTGACGTCAACCTATTCTTAAGGGTCCGGAAACTTTCCTCACATCTGGAGTCCCAGATGAATAACTGCCCTTTTCTGGTGAGACGGGTTAAGGGTAAAGCTAACTTGGAAAAACCCTCTATGAACCGCCTATAATACCCAGCTAACCCCAAGAAACTTCTAATTTCGGTCACAGATCTCGGCGCTTCCCACTGGAGCACCGTTTCCACCTTGGCTGGGTCCACCGCAATGCCACCCTTAGAGATGACATGTCCTAAGAAACTTACCTCTTCCAACCAGAACTCACACTTAGACAACTTAGCGTACAACTTCTTGTCTTTAAGAGTTTGCAATACAACCCTCAGGTGTTCTTCATGCTCCTCTATTCCCTTGGAGTACACTAAGATGTCATCTATGAAAACCACCACAAACTTGTCCAAGTAAGGGTGAAAGGTCTTATTCATGTAATCCATGAACACAACAGGAGCATTGGTCACACCAAAAGGCATAACCAGGTACTCGTAGTGGCCATAGCGCGTTCTAAACGCAGTCTTCGGGATGTCCTCAGACTTTACACGAATATGATGGTACCCTGACCTCAAGTCTATCTTCGAGAAGACGCAAGCACCTCTCAACTGATCCATAAGGTCATCAATCCTAGGAAGGGGATACTGGTTCTTTATTGTCACCTTGTTGAGTTGTCGATAGTCGACGCACAATGGTCGCGCTGTCGCGCACGCGCCAAAAAGGACGAGGGGGTGTTAAAACTGTAGTTTAGGGCGACAACTCGGATGTCGTCTCTCAAGGACTTTTAAAGTGTTATTTTTCACAAAAAAGTCTGTTTTGGGGGGGGGGGGGGGTGGGGGGGGTTGGATTGGATGCAAATAAGTAACAAGCAAAACAGAGAAATTAAAAACAGGGCAGTTTAAAGAGATTATCAAATAGCAAACAACGATTAATCTACTGTCCTCAAATTCCCCACTATCCTTAGTTCATGTAATCCCAAGCCCTAAGCAGATTCTAATCCCCTTTCAGTTGTAGCAACTATTAACAACGCAATCGCTACTACAGATATATGTTCCTATTCCCGAAATAACAAACGGGGTTAAGCCCTCATGAACTAACGAACATGAATGAACACACGCGAAATAACAAACGCGATTTAGTATAGGAACATAACATCACTGAAACTAATCAATACAACACTACACACTCCTGAAATAACAAACAGAAATGTATAATATGGTATTGAAAAGGGAAAAGCAATTAAAATAGGAATTACAAAAACCTCAAGTATATGGAATTCTCATACAGTAGACTAATCTAAGAATTTAGTTCTCCATAACAATAACGAAATACACAGAAAAAATGTAAAACTATGGAGAGGCAAAAGTCCCTACAATCTGTTCAGAACAGCCTTTTATACTATTCAGAATTTTAGCCTACTCGCGAGGCGAAGCATATCTCGCGACGCGAATCTTGTGAACAGTCTGCAACCTTTGGTATTCTCACGAGGCGAACACATCTTCATGAGGCGAGGAACTGAAGAGTCTTCTTATTACGCCCGTTATGAATATCAGGGGCCAACCGTGATGCTTTCTGACTTCCAGGCTCGCGAGGCAAATGGATGCTCGCGAGGCGAGACTCTTCAACTTCAAAACTGCCACAGCCGTGACCTTCAACACGGGCAAGCCGTGATCGTCTCTGACTTTTCAGGGTTGGGTGACTCGCGGGGCGAGATATTCTTCGCGGGGCGAACCAGAGACCTTGCATTTTCTTGGAACAGTCAGCTTTCGGGGTCGCGAGGCGAAGAGATATTCGCGGGGTGAATCCCCTGCTTCTTTATTCTCTTGACTTCCACTTAACCTGAAAACAAGGAATTAACTATAAGTGCATTACTTTGACTCAAAACTAGCTAAATTAGCCTAAAACTACTTTAGAGACTCAAAACCTTGCTTGAGGACAATCTAATCTAATTTGGGTGAAAATAGGATATAATTAGCACAAAACCCTGGTCATACTAGCCATAAAACTAGATGAGCCAGAGGCTTGTCAAAATACCCCAAACTTAAACTTTGCTTGTCCCCAAGCAAACTAGGACTCAAAAATCAAAAAGACTCAAGACCTGGCAAGCTTAAAAGATTCAATCAACCTTGCACACATTCAAGCAATACATCAAAACAGTTTTCTTCAATGTCCCCCCTTTCAAACAAAGCAATCCCCACATTCATTTATTCTAAACAATTGAGAATTTCATCATTCAGGCAATCAGAAATCTAAGCAAGGGATCTAAGTCACACACAAAAGAGAGATCACAAAATTCAAACAACTGCCTTCCTCACAAGGGCATTTAGTGTTCACTCAATCGCTCAATTTGCGTCAGGCTAATAACATTTCACTTAGTTTCACTTTTCAAGAACACTTCCCATAAATTTGATTTTCATCTCCAAATGATTCCCACAGAAAACATGCAAGCAACATCAAAATGTCTTTTATGGGCTGTAATGGGGCCTGGCTAAGGGTAGGATATACAAGGGAACTAGGCTGAAGACCCTAGGAACTAAGAGAGCATGAATTTTTACACTTTGAATTTCTACTCAAGTTCCTTTCTCATTTGTCTTTATGCCTTGGGTGACTACAACCTCTTTTATTTTTATCATTTTTACACTTTTCTCTTTTTTTTTCTTTACCTTTTTTTTTTCATTCATCATTTTTTTTCTACAAGCCTTTGGCTCCAACCTTTTTATTGTATGTTTTTTCTCAATCCCAACAACATATTACACCTTGCAGCCACCCCAAACTTAGTTTCTTGCACCCATTCTAAGATTACATGCTCTCCTAATCCTAAGATCGGGTTAACATGGTTTTCCAGATTTTTGGGCTTATAACATTAGGTTATCAAGAATTAACAGGCTAATAGGCTCAATGGGGCTAACTAGGGAACATGCATTAGGAATGGTTTATTTTAGGCTAAGTAGCTATTTACAAAGAAAATGCCTAAATCATTTGAAGCAAACACATAATCATGCAAATCATAAAGAGATTCAAGCAAATTCAGGAAAGTGCAACTTGAAAGTGATTCTCACACAGTTTAAAACATGTTGGAGGCTCAAAACCTCACCTGGACATTCATGCAAATTGTTTGAAAGAGATTCTATCCCTAGTGTGTGCTTCCTATCACCCCAAACTTCTCATAAATCATGCCATCACAACAAAATCTCAAAGTTCAGTTTTCAATTTCATATGGGAGTCACTTTTCAAAAACAAAAATTTTCCAGCCTAGGGGGAATCATCACATATCAATCATGCAAGCAATCTGTGCAACATCAATCAAAATCCATCAAACTTGCCAACAAAAGACTCAACACAACTCCTGAGCTTCTCAAATTATTCAGGAGCTTTATTCAAAGAAAAGGAAACAAACAAGACACAACAAAACAAGACACAACTAGTCCCCCCCCCCCCCCCCACTTAAAACATGCATTGTCCCCAATGAAACAACATAACAATAAAAGCAGAGTGAGGGAAAGGAAAAGAAACTCCCTGATTAAGTGGCAGTGTAGGAGCTTCCGCCTGGATCCCATTTCTTGTAGCCTAATGCCAAAGAGGTAGAGTTCATTCCATGGTCCCATAACTTGCATCCTTGATATATGAGTAAACACTTGACAATGATGGTGACCTTGCTCAATGCGGCGAACTCATCACCTCCTTTTGGGTCAAAGACGACCGCTTCATCAACAAAGTCCTCCCAATAAAATTTTGCTTCAATCCCTTGAACTATCCATGGTGCAAAATCCATTTCCTCTGGTGGCTTCGCAGGAGGAGGTGGCAAATAGGTAGGGAGGGTCTCCGGCGCTGCTTCATCTTCTGCATGTTTCTCATCCACTGCACTGACAAATTTATCACCTGCTAAACATGCAGCAATCTCAGCACAAACCACACAATGGTTAGTGTTAGTACAATCAGGACATGCAGAAATATCATCAAAGCCAGAAATAAGTGGAAAATTAGAAAACAAGTCCTCATGGGTGTCCTCAATAGTCTCAGAAAGCAGCTCTATGTGGAAAACAGAGTGTTCTTCCACTGGATGTTTCATAGCATCAAAGATGTTAAACTTTGCAACTATATCCCCAAACTTCATAGACATGGTCCCATCATCAACATCAATGTTAGTCTTAGCTGTCTTCATGAATGGTCGGCCCAGGATGATTGGTGATTTACTGGAATGTGTCTCTCCTGCCATGTCCATGATGTAGAAGTTAGCTGGGAATATCAAATCATCAACTTGCACTAGCACATCTTCTACCATTCCCATGGGCCGGGCACTGGTCCGGTTAGCCAACTGAATGGTGAGACCTGTATACTTCAAGGGACCAAGATTAAGGTTGTTAAAGATGGAGGTAGGCATGACATTGATAGAGGCTCCCAAATCCAGCATGCAATTTTCAAACTTCCTGTCCCCAATAGTGCATGGAATAGTAAATACGCCTGGATCCTTGCACTTCTGTGGTAATGCCTGAGTAGGGGCTATAACAGCAACTCTTTCTGGTGCAGGCCTAGACTGGATAAGAGCTGAGACATTTCTTCCCAAATCAACCCTCTCATCATTCTTCATCTTCCTCTTGTTGGTGCATAGATCCTTCAGAAATTTGGCATACTTGGGCACTTGCTTGATCACATCCAACAGTGGAATATTAATAGCTACCTTTCTGAACACATCTAAAACCTCCCTTTCTTTGTCTTCACCACCAATCTTCTTATTTTTCTGCAATATGTGTGGGAATGGGATGGGTGGATTGTACACTTTCTCAACTTCAACTTCAACAGTAGGCTCAGGAGTTACCTCAACAGTTGCTTCATCTTTTTCAGAGGTGGCCTCAATAACTTTTCCAGATCTCAGAGATATGGCATCACATTAGGGTTGGAGGCATTGGGATTTATCACTGGCTGTGCAGGTAGCTGGGTGGATCCTTGACCTTGCTGTATATTATTTATGTTTGTGGCCATCTGTCCAATCTGTGTCCTCAAATCTTGAATGCTAGCACTTGTTTGCTGCTGAAACTGTGCCTGTGAAGCTGCAACCTGCTGCTGAAACTGTGCCTGTGAAGTCTGAATCTGTCCCATTTGCTGCTGCAGCTGGAGGTTGTTTGCGGTCAATTGCTTGAGCATATCCTCTAGGGAAGGTCCCGAAGGTGCAGAAGTAGTCACTGGAGGAGGATTCTGAGGTGCTATCGGTTGTTGTTGGGATGAGTTCCCATACCGCAGATTAGGGTGATTCCTCCAGTTGGGATGGTACCTGTTAGTAGAGAGGTCTGGAGTGCTGTACCGATTCTGACTGTTTCCTTGATTAAATGGATTAACTGCATAAGCTTGAGACATTTCACTGACAAACTCTTCTCTCTAGATGGGGCATGGATCATGTGGGTGCTCAGGTGAATTGCACATGCTACATAACTTTGCAGGCTGAATTCTGTCTATTGCCAATTGCCTTACAAAAGAAGTCAGCTCATCCAATCTATTCTCAAGGGCGGCCTGGTTGGAAGATGAACTATGGACCTCATGCACACCTCTTGTCTCAACTGAATTTCTTTTGGTAGTAAACTGCTGGGAATTCAATGACATATTCTCAATGAGTTGCTTGGCAGCAGCTGGGGTCTTATCAACTAATGCTCCCCCACTAGCAGCATCCAAAAGATTCCTATCCATCGGCAGTAATCCTTCATAAAAGTACTGGATCAGGAGTTGTTCAGAAATTTGATGCTGAGGACAGCTAGATACCAAATGCTTGAACCTTTCCCAATATTCAGCTAGCGATTCATTCCCTTGCCTGATGCCACATATTTCTTTTCTTATTGACGCAGCTCTTGAAGCAGGAAAGTATCTTTCTAGAAAAACCCTCTTCAAATCATTCCAAGTGGTGATGGAGTTGGGCTCAAGATATAGCAGCCAATCTTTTGCAGCTCCCTGGAGTGAAAACGGAAAAGCCTTCAGCTTGATACTATCCTCAGTGACTCCCTCTGATCTCGAGGTTGTGGAGCATACAACTTGGAATTCTTCAAGTGCTTGTGTGGATCTTCACCTGCAAGACCATTAAACTTGGGCAACAAGTGAATAAAACCAGATTTTATTTCAAAAGGAGTGTCAGCACCAGGATATGAAATACACAATCCATTATAGTTAACAGCAGGGGCAGCAAGCTGTCTTAATGTCCTTTGGTCACCCATGTTTTCAAAAACAGTTTTGAAATTAGAATCACTACTAGTGCTAGCCCGAAATTCTCTACGGAGTGTGTGCAGTGTTCTTTCAATTTCCGGGTCAAAATCACACAATTCAAGGCAATTAGACCTAGTAGTCAGACCAATTCAAAACAAAACAGAAAAATAAAAGGAAGAAAAGAAAGGGGAAAAAATGGAAAAATAACAAATAAGAGTGGATGCAAATAAGTAACAAGCAAAACAGAGAAATTAAAAACAGGGCAGTTTAAAGAGATTATCAAATAGCAAACAATGATTAATCTACTGTCCTCGAATTCCCCACTATCCTTGGTTCATGTAATCCCAAGCCCTAAGCAGATTCTAATCCCCTTTCAGTTGTAGCAACTATTAACAACGCAATCGCTACTACAGATATATGTTCCTATTCCCGAAATAACAAACGGGGTTAAGCCCTCATGAACTAACGAACATGAATGAACACACGCGAAATAACAAACGCGATTTAGTATAGGAACATAACATCACTGAAACTAATCAATACAACACTACACACTCCTGAAATAACAAACAGAAATGTATAATATGGTATTGAAAAGGGAAAAGCAATTAAAATAGGAATTACAAAAACCTCAAGTATATGGAATTCTCATACAGTAGACTAATCTAAGAATTTAGTTCTCCATAACAATAACGAAATACACAGAAAAAATGTAAAACTATGGAGAGGCAAAAGTCCCTACAATCTGTTCAGAATAGTCTTTTATATTATTCAGAATTTTAGCCTACTCGCGAGGCGAAGCATATCTCGCGACGCGAATCTTGTGAACAGTCTGCAACCTTTGGTATTCTCACGAGGCGAACACATCTTCGCGAGGCGAGGAACTGAAGAGTCTTCTTATTATGCCCGTTATGAATATCAGGGGCCAACCGTGATGCTTTCTGACTTCCAGGCTCGCGAGGCGAATGGATGCTCGCGAGGCGAGACTCTTCAACTTCAAAACTGCCACAGCCGTGACCTTCAACACGGGCAAGCCGTGATCGTCTCTGACTTTTCAGGGTTGGGTGACTCGCAGGGCGAGATATTCTTCGCGGGGCGAACCAGAGACCTTGCATTTTCTTGGAACAGTCAGCCTTCGGGGTCGCGAGGCGAAGAGATATTCGCGGGGCGAATCCCCTGCTTCTTTATTCTCTTGACTTCCACTTAACCTGAAAACAAGGAATTAACTATAAGTGCATTACTTTGACTCAAAACTAGCTAAATTAGCCTAAAACTACTTTAGAGACTCAAAACCTTGCTTGAGGACAATCTAATCTAATTTGGGTGAAAATAGGATATAATTAGCACAAAACCCTTGTCATACTAGCCATAAAACTAGATGAGCCAGAGGCTTATCACACAACCTTATACTACCATCCTTCTTCTTTACCAACAGCACAGGTGCTCCCCACGGGGACACACTCGAACTAATGAACTGCTTCTGCATCAGGTCTTCTAACTGCTCTTTCAACTCAGCTAACTCTAGAGGGGACATCCTATATGGTGCTATGGAGATCGGCCCAGTGCCAGGCACTAAGTCTATGGCAAACTCTACATCTCGTTCTGGGGGTAGTTCGTAAACATCTCCCCGAAACACTTTAGGAAACTCTCGCACCATCGGCAAGCTGGAGACATTAGATGGTTGGCTCTCTACTTCCAGAGAAGCTAACATCATGTATAACTGGGCTTCATCACGAATCGAAGCCTGAACTTGGTTGGCAGATAGAAGGTTTGGATTCTTAGACTCCGTCGAGGTAGCGAAAATCAAAGTTTTGTCAAAACAGTTCAACAGGACATGGTTGGAAGATAACCAGTCCATGCCAAGGATCACCTCAAGGTCTTTGAGGGGAAGGCATACAAGATCAACAATGAAAGTTCTATTATCAGTGGTGACACGACAGTTCTTGCATGCATGGGAAGTAAGGACAGGCTTATTCATAGGAGTAGACACTAATAAGTCAAGGTCCAACAAAACAACAGGTAAACCAAGGTTCTTGACCCTATCAAGTGATATAAACGAATGCGAAGCACCCGAATCATACAATACAGTTAAAGGAACGTCATCAATTAAACACGTACCTTGAATCAGATCATCGGACTCGGAGGCTTCCGCTCCGCTCAGAGTAAAGACTCTCCCAGTAGTCTTCAATCTGTTGGCTTACGACGACGGAGTCTTTCCTACACTAGGAGGTTCTGACTTGGTATTGCTGCCATCACCACTGCACTCCCTACTGATGTGCCCCGGCTTACCACACTTGAAACAAATGACCGTGGGCTCCTTGCACTGAGATGAAAAATGATCAGTAGCTCCGCACCTGCCGCACCTCATAGGCCTGGGAGCACTAAAGGACCCGCTCCTAAACCTATCCTGGGAATATTGGGGCTTCTTGCCACTATGCTTGAAATCCCTGCCTGATGGAGCGTAGCGCTGCTTTCCCTTATCCCTGACTTCTGTCCTTCTGCTACCCTGACCATCCGACCCCTTAGAACTGGCTGCCCGGAACAAGGATGCATCTTCATAAATCCGGCACTTGTTGACCAGAGTTGGGAACACCCTGATCTCCTGGTAGCTAATAGCTTGCTTGATCTCCGGATTCAGACCTGCCTCAAACTTTACGCACTTGGACCTTTCATCTGCAGCATACTGATATGGCGTGTAGTATCTAGCCAATTCCTCAAACTTGGCAGCATATTCTCCTACAGTCATCGATCCCTGTGTCAGCCTCAAGAACTCTATCTCCTTCTTGTCCCTTATATCTGCCGGAAAGTACTTCTCCAAGAACCTCTGCCGGAACACCACCCAAGTAACCACTGTGTGTTCAGCCTCCAACCTGTGGCGACAATTATCCCACCAATGTTCTGCCTCCTCTGTCAGCATGAAGGTAGCGAATATCAGCTTCTGTTGATCGTTGCAGTCCATCGCTCGGAAGATCTTCTCAATCTCCCGCAACCACAGCATGGCTCCTTCTGGATCATACGCCCCCTTGAAGGAAGGCGGGTTGTTCTTCTGGAACTTATCAAGTCCCTGGAACTCAGCCGGTCCACCGTTGTGATTATGATTATTCTGTCTGATAGCATAGGCAAGCAGTGCCAATGCATTGGCGATATCTTGTTTGTTTCGTCCGCGTCCAGCCATCAGTTCCTGTACGAGACCAAGACAGTCCTTTAGGCATAGAAACTCGCACACCAGCTTCTACTTGAGCATCATTGTCTATACAAGTATAGACATTTCAAACAAGAGTACACATCAGACTCATAACAGACTCATACCACGACCTGATAGGACAGACCTGCTCTAATACCACAAAATGTGACACCCTTCTACCCCGCATGATAAAGGACATAAAATCCAAAAGTCAATTAAACAGACATGCATAACCTGAATAAGAATTCAGTGAGTTGTCCATGGGTAGAAAAGTCCCACATGAACCAAGTTTCAAAATCGCAGAAATAAATAAGTTAAATCAAATAAACATAATAAAACCCAACCCCGATGTCACATACAGAGCTGGTATAATCCTTTCGTATAACGGAAATACATCTAAACCAAAAGAATTAAAACATAAAAGCAGGCCCTAACTATGAGTGGCGGCTCCTCAGAGTCACTCCTCTCCGGGCTGCCCATCATCCTCTGCAAATGCCGTTCAGGCCAAACACAAGCAACAAACGAAGGGGAGTAAGTTCATGTATACATAATCAGCATAGAGGTAGGAAGTAAAGTAAATCATACAAGCATGGCATCAACATAGGCATATAGTTTTTAGCATGTATTAACGTACATCAACAACAACAACATCGAATATGCTATGCAATGCAAGGCACCAACTACGCCGCTACTCCACTATGCATGTGGATCCAACTAACTCAAGATGAACGACTTCGGAGTTACATATCCGTATTGGCCAATAAACACCAACACCAGCAGTCCACCTAACCTCGGGTAGACCCTATGGATAGCAACGCACCAAACCATGGATGCCTCATCACGGGGGGGCGCGGTTACTAAACCTTGGGTAACCTACCGTGGATAGCCGGATCGCCTTACTCTCGGACGATCTCCCCTATGTCGAACATCTCCCAACAACATCTCCAATGAAATGCATGTCAAATAGCAATCAACGGCAAACGCCACCACCTCCCTTGCACCAACAAGTACTCAAGACTTAACAATAACGTTGCTTGGGCCAATAAGCACCCAAGACTTAACAATCAACAGTCATAAGAACAACAGCGTTATCCAACACATTATTATGTCAACATATTCATATTAACAACAACAGCAACAGCATAATCACAACCCAAACATTATGAACATAAGCATGAATAATCAAATATCCAACAATGACCACTAACATGTTATCATCAACAATCACAGCCTCATGCGTATTAAAATCATTTAGTAACACATAAATACGGGGTTATGGGGACCCCTTTTATTTTACTCTAACTCCAAGCCTATGTAAACACTACCCTTCTCCCCATACCTGGATTGAGGTTCGTGTTTAAGAAGAAATAAGATCCACTAGGGTCCCTGAGCTTCAAGATTCACCTACGAAACACATTGTGAAAGGCACATTGTAAAGAACTTAAGATCGGCAGCAATTACCACAAAATCCGCCACTGTGTTTGACTTATATCTAACAAACCAGACATTATTTTACCAATTTGAACGGTAAGAATAAAGATATACCTTTAATTTATCTTATGCAAAAGTTTCAGCTTGATCCAACGGTTACTGAGCATAGGATGATCCTCTCAAGTTGACTGGTCTGGAGCTACCCGAGTTGAACTCAAATCAAACTTATAAGATGAATAACTCTCACTATATGGATTAAAAAAAAATTTACACCGTTGGATATGAAGTAATATAAGCCTAGGAACGCTATATGAATTTGGAACAAGATCCAACGGTATATGTAGAAGTAGTGAAGGATTTACCGAAACTGTTCCACCAAGTTTCAAGTTTTCGGCAATGGTTGTTTTGGTCTATGGGTTAAGCTTTCTTCTCCCCTCTTTAAGCATCAATAACCATCCTCTATATAAGCTTAGAAACTCTATAAATCTGCCCAAAATTCGTGCTCCTTGTTGGCCTAATTAATATTCCATGGTTGGTGAATGTTCTTGCTTTTGTCTCCCACCAAACTTTGATTATTGGTTTTTCTTTCATGATGGGCTCCACTAATCCATAAATCACTCCATGCTTTGCTCCACTATGAGTTCTTTTGAGGTGTTATCTGATTGTGGGATGTTTTGTGGAGTTGGTGAGTCAAAAAGAATGAAACAAAAAGCATTGCACTAATTATCCCACCTAATCTTGCACTAATTATGCCATATGATTCCTTCACTTTTCACCTAACCCATAAATGATATTTCTGACCAATATTTCGAAATAAATTCAATCCTAAAAGATATATCTTCAAATAATCTTTCCAAGTAGTGCTCATATACTTAATTTGGGTTTGAAATGGGTGAGATAGGCCCAAATTAGTGGAGGTATATCCAAAATCCGCACAAGCTGGCCTGCTCCACAATTGATTATTTTTTACAACCTAAACTTCCGAATTTGATTTATATCTATTCATTAAAGTTGTAGAAAATTCTCTTATCTTTCCAATGCCACAAAGATCACCTATATCGGACATCTATAACTCAATATATGACCAAAACGGTGAAACATGTTACTAGGACTCTAAAAGGTTTTAGTCTTTCTAAGGCTAAACTTTCCAAAAATGAACTTAGATGCCAAGAACAATCTAAAAACCATATTCAAACATATATGTCATATATATATATATATATATATATATATATATATTAAGGTTATTTATGAAAGAAAATAGGGTGTTACAGGAGGAAGAGGTATGGTGTCTGAGATAGACTCAGGTGTGGAAGTAGGTCCAAAGAAAGGAACAGACTCAAATAAGGTCATATCAACTGAGACTAGATACCTGCACATAGTAGGTGAATGACAACGATAACCCTTTTGAGATCGATGGTAACCTAGAAAGACACATTCGAGAGACCGAGCAGACAACTTATCAAGACCAGGAGCAAGATTATGGACAAAACAAGTAGACCCAAAGACTCGGGGTGGCAAGGGATGTAGAGGCTTATGGACAAATAACACGGAATGGGGTACTTGGTTATCAAGAACATAGGAAGGCATCCAATTTATGAGATAACAAGAAGTAAGAAAAACATCCCCCCAGAATCGAAAAGGAACATTGCCATGGATTAATAGAGTCCTAGTGGTTTAAACAAGGTGGCCATTCTTACGTTCAGCAACCCCATTTTGTTGAGGGGTATGAGCACGTGATGTTTGGTGAAGAATGCCATTTGAAGCCATAAAGGTTTGAAATGATTGAGATAAATATTCACGAGCATTATCATTTCTTAGAGTACAAATAGGAACACCACACTGTGTTTTTATCTCGTGGTAAAATTGTTGAAAAATGGAGAACAATTCAGACCTATTTTTCACAAAAAATAACCAAGTACAACGCAAGTAGTCATCAATGAATGTAACAAAGTATTTGAACCCCAAAGTTGACGCAGTACGACTAGGACCCAGACGTCAGAATGGACCAAGGCAAAAGGAGACTTAGCTCGACTATGGAATCAAATAGGTAAGGAACTACGAGTATGTTTCCCAAGTTGACAAGACTCACAAGACAAATTAGATAACTTGGACAGACTGGGCACCGATTTTTGTAACTTTGCGAGGCTAGGGTGACCTAGTTGAGCATGTATCATAAGAGGGGACTCTATAGCAGTGCAAATACGAGGGTGGTTAGGGAGATAGTATAGGCCGTTAGACTCACATCCGAAGCCAATCATCCCTCCTGAACTCCGGTCCTGCAGGAAAACAGAATCTTTAGTGAAAGAAATGATACAATCAAGAGAGCGAGTTAAGTGACTAATAGAAATCAAATTAAATGGAGAACCTGGAACATATAGTACAAAATCGACTGACAAGGAGGGAAGAGGATGAGTAGTACCTACCCCTTTTGACTGTGTTTGGGAACCATTTGCTAAGGTGACTGTGGGTAAGTTACAGGAGGTAGAAAGTGTAGAAAACAATGATTTGTTACCTGAGATGTGATCAGTGGCACCAGAATCAAGAACCCAAGGACCAATTGAAGGCAATTAGGAGAGACAAGCTATGGAATTACCAGTGTGCACAACGGAGACAATGGACCATGAGACCGGGTGCTCCTGCAACCTCTTCAAGAAATCAAAATAGTCGGCCTGTGGAGTAGCGAGACCCGAGGGCTGGCATTCATCTAACCACATAAAAAAAACATCAGGGGTGTGTCGTGTGGTGCTACCAGAAGCCATGTTTAGTGTAACACCCTGTTTTCTGTTAAGTACTTTTATATATGCTTGTTTGACTGTTTAAGCTTTAGGTGTTAAGTTAGAATTTTTTGCTAAGGGCTTAGTGCGATTTTTGGCTTTAAAGTCCCTTTCGGGTACATGAACACGCCCGTGCTTATTAGCCAGCATGCCCGTGCTTAAAGTCAGGCGCGCGTTGCGAAGTTTAAGTTGAGTACGCCCGTGCCTAATAGTGAGTATGCCTGTACTCACTGTGCGGATAGCGTCTCGCTGACGCTAAGCCCAACACGATCGTGCTTACTGAGGAGCACAATCGCGCTCGAGTGCAGTCTTTATATAGTTGGCACAAAAATCTTGAGCACGATCATGCTCAGGTGCAGCCTTTATATAGTTGGCACAGAAACTAGGTTCACTTTGGAACCATATTTCTAACGTAGCAGCCACCCTACTACGAATTTCTTCCCTATTTTCTCTTAAAACCTTACCTTGTTGGTGTTTGGAGACTCTTTGGAAAGATTTTGTTGGTGTTGTTCATCCTAGTAAAGGTAAAGTTTGTTCCTTTTTAGTTTCCCTTTTCTTGTTCTTGATTTAGGAAGTAATTGGTTACCATTTTTGATTTGGCCAAGGCTTGGAGGTAGTTGAGCCGCTTAAAGGAACGTGACCAGGTTGCCGTTGGTGTTTAGCGAGTGGAAACCTTCATCCCAGGTATGGGGAGAAGAATAGTATATTCTCTAGGCAAGGGGTAGTGTAAGATGAGGGGTTCCCATGACCCCATTGAGTTGTTATATGATAAATGCCATGTCTCTAATATGTTTATTATTATTATTGATGCTGTGGTAAGTTATTTGTATGTGATTAGCTATATTAATATGTTGAATATATCTATGATGAGTTTGTAATGTTTATCTCATGGTTATGATGTTGTACCTATTATGTTGATTGAGTTTGTTGATAACATGCCATGATCTGTTGGTTGAAGTTGTTGTTATTGAGACTATTTGGGTTGATTTATGTTGGTTAAGGTAACATGTTAATAAGGCCCTAATTGGTTAATTTAGGACTCCTAATTAATATAATAATTAGGGAATAATTATCTAAGGACATTAATTAATTGTGGACTGTTAGCAAATGTGAGATTCCACGTTAAGTGATTTAGTTTAAGACCCTAGGCTTGATTTAAGAGTGCTTAGGGGGTTTTTAACCCAAAATTAAGTTCTGTTCTGCCCAGAACAACATGGTTGGCTCCAGGAGCATGGCCGTGCTGAATAGGGAGCACGACCGTGCTCCCAAGTTTTAATTCTGGAAGGCCATGCACTAAGCACGGCGTTACAGTGTAGAAGCACGACCGTGCATAATAGGAAGCACGACCGTGCTTTACTTATGAGGCAGCACGACCATGCAGGGGACAAGCACGCCCATGCTTCCCCTCCTAGACAGAATCTGAATTAAAGGAATGTAAGGGGTGTTGACCCCAATTATCCCCAATAAAGATATGAGAGTATACCAACTGAATAATGGGAATTAGATAACTTGGTTAAAGATTAATGAAGAGGATTATAAAGATGAATTGGTTAAGTAGGTACCTAATGGGTTACCGCATGTTGTTGGGCTTCGTTGCTTTTTGGCCAAAGTGGGCTCGATGCTTCATGGTCGAGGGGTTGTTAAGTTGGACTTTGGTGATTTTTGGCCAAAGGGTACTTGACCCCACGGTTTGGGTCTAAGGTGTTGATGTTGATGTTGGTGATAACTCCCGGGTGCTTTTAAGCCCAAGCAAAGGAGGTGGTTTGCTTGTTTGTTTTTGTGCCATTTGCATAGAGCATTGGAGTTGATGTTGAGGGGGATGTTCAACATAGGAAAGGTCGTCCTAGTTATGTTGATCTGGCCCAAGTCTCGGGTGGTTCACCCATGGTTTGGTGAACCGTGCGCCCCCGAGGTGGCATATCCAGTTATGATACGCTGGCTATCCAATGGGTTCCTCCATGGTTTGGGAACTGCCGGTGTTGATGTATGTTCATCTTGCTTCCAATCTCCATGCCATTGTGATTATATGTTTTCTTACTCCCCTCTTCTGTTTGTTTGTCTGGCCTGATTGGCACCTGTCAGAGGATGGTGAGTAGCCTATTGAGGAGTGACTCCGAGGAGCCACGACTTAGTCGGATGCTTAGTTTTATCAGTTTTAGTTATTTAGTGGTTTTGTATTCCGTAGATTTATTCCGGAATCCTTTTATACCAGTACTGAATGTGACATCGAGGTTGGGTGATATGTTATTGCTTTATGTTTTTATTCTCCCTAAAACTCATGGCTTATTTCCTCCTTGTTGTTAATGTTCATGTGAGACCTTTCTACCCATGGACCTTTTATTTGAATTAAATGAATATGCATGATGATATATCTTTATCTTTATATATTTAATGCCTTATATCATATGCGGGGTAGAGGGTATCACATTATGGCGGAGAAGAGAGAGCAACCAGTCCCAACAACGTTGTTAGTGCAAAAAGGATGCGTGACAGGGCTCTAAATTGCAAAGTGAGGACATATATAGGATGAGGGGTGATCGGTGAGTCTGGTACAGTAAATGACGACCGGAACCGCGATCAGAAACATCGTCACCTGAGCATGAGGTGAACGGAGAACCAGTGAGGCGATTGCGGCGGAGAAGCAGTGAGGTGAACGGCGTGTGGGGGCGGGTTCGGCGAAGTTTAGAGGTGAGGTTTGGACGGTTTCACAGATTGGTCGTCGTTGATTCGAACGGTGGGGTCTTCGGTCGGAAATGGTGTCGGGCGGTGACTGACATTGGCCGGACAGCGGCGGAGTGCGGTGGAAGATGGTCGGACGGCGACGGAGAGAGGCATACAGCAGTAGACAATCATTGGCAGAGGTTGGCTAGAAAGGAAGGGACACCGGAAGGAGAACACAGCTACCAAACAGGTTGTAAATTCGGAAGGAGAACCCGGTTTTGCAGAAAAATTTTCACTGATGGGCAGTAGGTCCACCAGGTTGGCACGGATTAGGGTGGCCTCTTATTAGGCTCTAGATACCATGTTGAGAAAGAGAGAAAACAAGAAGACTAAAATGATAGAATCTGTGTGTGTTACACACCGAAGCTCTGTTATTTATAATGAATCATAATTATCACAAAATATTAATGCTATCCTATTTTCTATATTTACACGATACTATGAAATCACCCTATTTATTTACATTATTTCTAACAATACATATATAGCAGACAACATCAAATAGGTAAATAATATACGAAAGGGTTATGGATTAACCCTTCATCTTATGCTACCCCTAATGCCTACGTATTCATATTATCCCTTCCGTGACACCCTCTACCCTTCATGCATTCATAAAGCATAAAAGATATGAAAGGAAAATAGAACACATGCATATTATATCATAATAATAAAAACCGAGCAAAGGCTGTCGCATTGTAACATAACCTTTCAAAATAAAAACATGTTTTAAAAAGAAACACATAACAACATAACGAAACCCAACCCCGATGTCACATTACAGAGCTGGTATAACCAATCCGATAAAACAAATTGGATAAACAAACTAAACTGAAACCAAACTAAACACGAGTAGCGGCTCCTCAGAGTCAGTCCTCAGCAAGCTTCTCCCCATCCTCTGCATAACATAAAAGGGGTACATGCAAAGCAGTGACAAAAGACGGAGAGTAAGAAACATATATATCAACATAATGGTATGGAAGCAGTTAGTAAGACGAACATGCATCATATAAACATAGCATATCAAACATCATAACATCATCCAAGATATTATATTCATATCATATACATCATATCAGCAATGTATGCTATGCGATGCAGCGCTACTCCACTACTCCACTATGCACTTGGAACCAATCTACCTCAGAATATCAACTTCGGAGTTACATATCCACATTGGCCAATAAGCACCAACGCCGGGGCAATCCACCAAACCATGGGTGGACCACAAGGATAGCCGACGCACCTTACTCTTGGATGCGCCACTACGGGGTCCAGATCACTTAGATCACCGCGGACGGTGATAAGCCTCTGGCTTATCTAGTTTTATAACTAGATGAACTAGGGTTCATGTGCCTATTTATTCGAGTTCACTCTCGTTTTCGCCCAAATTTGCCTTGTTTTGTTCCTAAGTTGGACTTTGACTCATTTTGCGTATTTTGTGTAGTTTTTATTTTATTTTGGATAGAATTACGCTTGTGGTTGCTTTTGTTGTTTCAGGTTAAATAAATGAAGCTCTGAGAATCAAGGAAGTCAAGAAGCAATGGGAAAAAGCACTTTTAGAGGTCTCGCCCCGCGAACAGGATTCTCGCCTCGCGAATAATGAAGACTTGGAAGTCAGAGACCATCACGGCCTAGCCGTGATGTGTATCACGGCCATGACCCAAAATCCACACAAGTCAGAGACCATCACGGCCTAGCCGTGATTCACATCATGGGCCGTGAAAAGAAGGCTCGCGTCGCGAGACGTCCTTCGCGTCGCGAGGGTTTGAATCCCACAGCGGCGCGGTAGAAAGCGAAGCGATCCGCGGCCGGCCGTGATTCACATCACGGGCCGTGACAAGAAGACTCGCGTCGCGAGACATCCTTCGCGTCGCGAGGGTTTAAATTCCAGAAGTGCGCCAGAAACAGAAGCCGTCACGGCCTGGCCGTGATGGCCATCACGGCCGTGACGCGTGGCCTCCTTATAAATAGAGCAGATCAAAACAGAAAAAGGGGACTTTTGCATCAGAATTTGGAGAGATCTTTGTAACCCTTATTCTGGAGCCGCGTCTCCCCTTCTCTTCTCTTTTCTTATTCTTAGGCTTAGGATGAATTCCGATTGTACGTGCGTCGTTGTTACGGACATGAGGAGCTAATCCCCTTGTCTAAGGGATCGATGAAGCCACCCATGGCGGCATAGTGTTCAGTGATGTATATCTTTCTCCTTTAATTCAATTATTGTTTTCCAATTCTGCTTTCATTGTGTTGATCATATGTTTTGCGTGATTCACTAATTAAACGTGTTTGAGGCCGAGAGACGATTCGCGTTTTAGAACTTGAATTGGGAACATCGATCGAGTGTTGCACGAGAGTGAATAGGAGATCGATGCAACTCTTAGGGAACAAGAATTAATAGAATTAGAGATTAGGGTTAAGAGACCTAGTAAGTAATTAACTCAAATCATCGAATATGTCCTATTGAGCACGACAGTGGATATAGGAGAATTTAG
The DNA here is from genome assembly GCA_030762895.1 of Sophora flavescens. Lineage (NCBI taxonomy): Eukaryota > Viridiplantae > Streptophyta > Magnoliopsida > Fabales > Fabaceae > Sophora > Sophora flavescens. Next base: position 106,784,978 of record CM061068.1, read on the forward strand.
GGGTCCCGTTGACAATTAAATTGAACCTAGGGAGGAGATCATTATCACTTGGGTACTTTGCATGATTGGGTAGGTGGATTCGAAACCTTAGATGCTTTTAATTTCATATTTCATCACCATATCTTTAATTGATTCGATTTGTTAATTTGAATTGTGATCCTAGTTTCTCTCCAACCACTTTCTCTACTTAACCAACTTATCGGATTTCTCGCGAAATTAGTCGAATTGGTAACTGATAAGCCTCTGGCTCATCTAGTTTTATAGCTAGTATGACCAGGGTTTTGTGCAAATTATATCGTATTTTTACCCAAATTAGATTAGATTGTCCTCAAGCAAGGTTTTGAGTCTCTAGAGTAGTTTTAAGTTAATTTAGCTAGTTTTAAGTCAAAATAATACACTTATGCTTATTTCCTTGTTTTCAGGTTAAGTAGAAGTTGAGAAAATAAAGAACAGAGGTCTCGCCCCGCGAAGGACACGCTCGCCACGCGACCCCGAAGCCTGACTGTTCCAAGAAATTGCTAAGTCTCTGGGTCGCCTCGCGAAGAAGGTCTCGCCCCGCGAGTCCTCCAAACCTGAAAAAGTCAGAGACGATCACGGCTTGCCCGTGTTGAAGGTCATGGCCGTGGCAGTTTTGAAGCTGAAGAGTCTCGCCTCGCGAGCATCCCTTCGCCTCGCGAATCTGAAAGTCAGAGAGCATCACGGTTAGGCCCTGATGGTCATCACGGGCGTAAGTAGGAAACTCTTCATATCCTCGCCTCGCGAGCAACACTTCGCCTCGCGAGAATGCCAAGGGTTGCTGACTGTTCATGAAATTCGCCTCGCGAATGTTTGCTCGCCTCGCGAGCCCTCTGAATTCTGAATTTGTATAAAAGGCTGTTCTGAACATTTTGTAAAGACTTTTGCTTCTCCAACTTTCTGATATACATTTTTCTCTGTGAATTCGTTCTTGCCATGGAGCACTAAGTCCTAGGATTAGTCTACTGTTTGAGGATCCTATATACTTGAGGTTATGTAAATCCCTATTTTAATTGCTTTTCCCTTTTCAATACCATATTTCATATTTCTGTTTGTTATTTCAGGAGTGTGTAATATTGTATTGATTTGTTTCAGTGATGTAAATTTCCTATACATAATCGCGTTTGTTAATTCGCGTGTGTTCATTCATGATCGTTTGATCATGAGCGCTTAATCCCGTTTGTTATTTCGGGAATAGGAATTTGCATCCATAGTAGCAATTACGTTGTTAGTTATTCTCAGAATCGAAAGGGGATTAGAATCTGCTTAGGGCTTGGGTTTACATTAACCAAGGATAGTTGGGAATTCTTGACAGTAGATTAATCGTTATTTGATAATTGATAATCCCTTTTCAACTGCCTTGTTTTTGATTGCTTTGTTTTGTTTGTTTCTTAATTGCATTCCAATCCAAACCCCCCCAAAAAACTGATTTTTGTGAAAAGTAATATTCTCAGAGTCCTTGAGAGACGACATCCGAGTTGTCGCACTATACTACACTTTTAAACCCGCTCGTCCTTTTTGGCGCGTGCGCGACAGCGCGACCAAAAATTGGCGCCGTTGCCGGGGACTCTGAGTTGTTATTTTTCTCAACTTGTTTTTATTTTATTTTCTTTTCTTTCTTTCAATTTCTGTTCTGTTTTGAATTGGTCTGGCTACTAGGTCTCATTGCCCTGAACTGTGTGATTTTGACCCGGAAATTGAAAGAACATTGCACACACTCCGTAGGGAATTTCGGGCTAGCACTAGTAGTAATTCCAATTTTAAAACTGCTTTTGAAAACATGGGAGACCAGAGGACATTAAGGCAGCTTGCTGCCCCTGATGTCAACTATAATGGATTATGTATTTCTTATCCTGGTGCTGACACCCCTTTTGAATTGAAATCTGGTTTTATTCACCTGTTGCCCAAGTTTAATGGTCTTGCAGGTGAGGACCCACACAAGCACTTAAAAGAATTCCAAGTTGTATGCTCCACAACCTCGAGAGCAGAGGGAGTCACTGAGGACAGCATTAAGCTGAAGGCTTTTCCATTTTCACTCCAAGGAGCTGCAAAGGATTGGCTATTGTACTTTGAGCCTAACTCCATCACAACTTGGAATGATTTGAAGAGGGTGTTTCTAGAAAGGTATTTTCCTGCTTCAAGAGCTGCTTCAATAAGGAAAGAGATATGTGGCATAAGGCAAGGGAACGAGTCACTAGCTGAATACTGGGAAAGGTTCAAACATTTGGTCTCTAGTTGCCCCCAGCATCAAATTTCTGAGCAACTCCTAATCCAATACTTTTATGAAGGATTGTTGCCTATGGATAGGAATCTGTTGGATGCTGCTAGTGGGGGAGCGTTAGTTGATAAGACCCCAGCTGCTGCTAAGCAACTTATTGAGAACATGTCGTTGAATTCCCAGCAGTTTTCTACAAGAAGAAATTCAGTTGAGCCAAGAGGTGTGCATGAGATTCATAGTTCATCTTCTAACCAGGCTGCCCTTGAGAATAGATTGGATGAGCTGACCTCCTTTGTAAGACAATTGGCAATAGACAAGGTTCAGCCGGCAAGGTTATGTAGCATGTGCAATGCACCTGAGCATCCATTTGATCCATGCCCGATCCAGAGAGAAGAGTTTGTCAGTGAAGTACCTCAGGCTTATGCAGTGAACCCCTATAATCAAGGAGGTAGTCAGAATCAGTACAGCATTCCAGACCTCTCTACTAATAGGTACCATCCTAGCTGGAGAAATCACCCTAATCTGCGGTATGGGAATTCTTCCCAACAACAGCCGATGGCACCTCAAAATCATCCTCCAGTGACCACTTCTGCACCTTCTGGACCATCATTAGAAGACTTGGTAAAGCAAATGGCTGCATCTAGTGTACAGTTTCAGCAGAGGACGGATGCGAGTATTCAGGCATTGCATACACAGATTGGACAGATGGCCGCAGACATAAATAATATAAAGCAAGGTCAAAGAACAACCCAGCTGCCAGCACAGCCAGTGATCAATCCTAATGCCTCCAACCCTAATGTGAGTTCCATATCTTTGAGGTCTGGAAAGGTTGTTGAGGCCACTTCTGGAAAGGATGAAGAGACTATGAAGGCTACTCCTGAGCCTACTGTTGAAGTTACTCCTGAACCTGTGGTTGAAGTTGAAACTGAGAGAGTGTATAGACCACCCATTCCGTTCCCACACAGATTACAGAAAAATTTGAAGAGTGGTGGTGAAGATAAAGAGAAGGAAATTTTTGATGTTTTAAGAAAGGTGGGTGTTAATATCCCTCTGTTGGATGTGATCAAGCAAGTGCCCAGATATGCAAAATTTCTCAAGGACCTATGCACCAACAAGAGGAAGATGAAGACTAATGAGAGGGTTGACTTGGGAAGAAATGTCTCAGCGCTTATCCAGTCTAAGCCAGACAGAGTTGTTGCTTTCACCCAGGCACTGCCACCGAAGTGCAAGGATCCAGGCACCTTCACTATCCCATGCACTATTGGGGACAAGAAATTTGAAAACTGCATGTTGGACTTGGGAGCATCTATCAATGTCATGCCTACCTCCATTTTTAACAAACTGGATCTTGGTCCTTTGAAGTACACAGGTATCACCATTCAGTTGGCCAACAGGACCTGTGCCCGCCCCATGGGAATGGTGGAAGATGTACTAGTGCAAGTTGATGATCTGATCTTCCCAGCTGATTTCTACATCTTGGACATGGCAGGCGAGACACATTCCAGTAAATCACCAATCATCCTCGGCCGGTCATTCATGAAGACAGCCAAGACTAACATTGATGTGGGTGATGGGACCATGTCTATGAAGTTTGGGGATATAGTTGCAAAGTTTAACATATTTGATGCCATGAAACATCCAGCGGAAGAGCACTCTGTATTCCACATAGAGCTGATCTCTGAGACTATTGAGGATAACCATGAGAAATTGTTTTCTAATTTTCCACTTAATTCTGGCTGTGATGATATTCTTTCTTTTCTTGATTGTACTAACGCTAACCATTTTGTGGTTTGTGCTGAGATTGATGCATGTTTAGCAGGTGATGAAATTGTCAGTGCAGTGGATGAGAAACATGAAGAAGATGAAGCAGCACCGGAGGCCCTCTCTACCTCTTTGGACTTAGACTGCAAGGAATGGGATCCAGGTGACAGCTCCCGCTTACACTGCATTTGATCAGGGAGTACTCTTTTCCTTTCCCTCACTATGATCTTATAATTCTGTTGTTCATTGGGGACAATGCATGTTTTAAGTGTGGGGGAGGGAACTAGTTGTAGTTTTTCTTTTCTTTGAATAAAGTTTTCTTTTCTTTGAATAAAGCTCCTGAATAATTTGAGAAGCTCAGGAGCATTTTTGTGTTAAGTTCTTAGTTGGCAAGTTTGCTAGATTTTGATTGATGTTGCACAGATTGCTTGCATGATTGATATGTAATGATTCCCCCTAGGCTGAAAAATTTTGTGATTCCCATGTGAAATTGAAAAATGAACTTTGGGATTTTGTTATGATAGCATGATGAATGATAAGTTTGGGGTGATAGGAAGCACACACTAGGGATAGTATCTCTTTCAAACAATTTGCATGAATGTCCAGGTGAGGTTTTGAGCCTCCAACATGTTTTAAAATGTGGGAAAATCACTTTCAAGTTGCACTTCCCTGGATTTGATTGAATCTCTTTTTGGTTTGCATGATTATATGTGTGTAGCAAATGATTTAGGCAGTTTCTTTGTAAATAGCTACTTGGCCTGAATAAACCAATTCCTAATGCATGTTCCCTAGTTAGCCCTTTTGAGCCTATTAGCCTATTAGTTCTTGATAACCTAATGTTATAAGCCCAAAAATCTGGAAAACCATGTTAACCCGATCTTAGGATTAGGAGAGCATGTAATCTTAGAATGGGTGCAAGAAACTAAAGTTTGGGGTGGCTGCAAGGTGTAATATGTTATTGGGATTAGGAAAAAGAAAAAAAAGTTGGAGCCAAAGGCTTGTGAAAGAAAAAAAAAACAAAGAAAAAAATAATAATACAAAAATACAAAAATGCCAAAAAGAAATAAAAAGAGCTGTAGCCACCCAGAAGTGTAAAGAAAAAAAAAATAAAGAAAGGAACTTGAGTGAATTTCAAGGTGTAAATATAGTTCATGCTCTCTTAGTTCCTAGGGTCTTCAGCTTAGTTTCTTTGTATATCCTACCCTTAGCCAGGCCCCATTACAACCCAATAAAGACCTTTTGATGTTGCTTGCATGTTTTCTGTGGGAGCCATTTTGAGGTGAAAATCAAATTTTTGGGAAGTGTACTTAAAAAGTGAAACTGAGTGCAAATTGTTAGCCTGACATAAACTGAGTGACTGAGTGAACAAATAATGCCCTTGTGAGGAAGGCAGTTGTTTGGATTTGGTGATCTCCCTCTTGTGTGTGACTTAGATTCCCTGCTTAGATTTCTGATTGTTTTCATGATGAAACTCTCAATGGTTTGGAATAAATGAATGTGGGAATTGCTCTGTTTGAAATAGGGGAAACAATGAAGAAAAACTGTTTTTGATGTATTGCTTGAATGTGTGCAGTGTTGATTGGATCTTTTAAGCTTGCCAGGTCTTGAGTCTTTTTGATTTTTTGAGTCTTAGTTTGCTTGGGGACAAGCAAAGTTTAAGTTTGGGGTATTTTGATAAGCCTCTGGCTCATCTAGTTTTATAGCTAGTATGACCAGGGTTTTGTGCAAATTATATCGTATTTTTACCCAAATTAGATTAGATTGTCCTCAAGCAAGGTTTTGAGTCTCTAGAGTAGTTTTAAGTTAATTTAGCTAGTTTTAAGTCAAAATAATACACTTATGCTTATTTCCTTGTTTTCAGGTTAAGTAGAAGTTGAGAAAATAAAGAACAGAGGTCTCGCCCCGCGAAGGACACGCTCGCCACGCGACCCCGAAGCCTGACTGTTCCAAGAAATTGCTAAGTCTCTGGGTCGCCTCGCGAAGAAGGTCTCGCCCCGCGAGTCCTCCAAACCTGAAAAAGTCAGAGACGATCACGGCTTGCCCGTGTTGAAGGTCATGGCCGTGGCAGTTTTGAAGCTGAAGAGTCTCGCCTCGCGAGCATCCCTTCGCCTCGCGAATCTGAAAGTCAGAGAGCATCACGGTTAGGCCCTGATGGCCATCACGGGCGTAAGTAGGAAACTCTTCATATCCTCGCCTCGCGAGCAACACTTCGCCTCGCGAGAATGCCAAGGGTTGCTGACTGTTCATGAAATTCGCCTCGCGAATGTTTGCTCGCCTCGCGAGCCCTCTGAATTCTGAATTTGTATAAAAGGCTGTTCTGAACATTTTGTAAAGACTTTTGCTTCTCCAACTTTCTGATATACATTTTTCTCTGTGAATTCGTTCTTGCCATGGAGCACTAAGTCCTAGGATTAGTCTACTATTTGAGGATCCTATATACTTGAGGTTATGTAAATCCCTATTTTAATTGCTTTTCCCTTTTCAATACCATATTTCATATTTCTGTTTGTTATTTCAGGAGTGTGTAATATTGTATTGATTTGTTTCAGTGATGTAAATTTCCTATACATAATCGTGTTTGTTAATTCGCGTGTGTTCATTCATGATCGTTTGATCATGAGCGCTTAATCCCGTTTGTTATTTCGGGAATAGGAATTTGCATCCATAGTAGCAATTACGTTGTTAGTTGTTCTTCAGAATCGAAAGGGGATTAGAATCTGCTTAGGGCTTGGGTTTACATTAACCAAGGATAGTTGGGAATTCTTGACAGTAGATTAATCGTTATTTGATAATTGATAATCCCTTTTCAACTGCCTTGTTTTTGATTGCTCTGTTTTGTTTGTTTCTTAATTGCATTCCAATCCAAACCCCCCCCAAAACTGATTTTTGTGAAAAGTAATATTCTCAGAGTCCTTGAGAGACGACATCCGAGTTGTCGCACTATACTACACTTTTAAACCCGCTCGTCCTTTTTGGCGCGTGCGCGACAGCGCGACCAGTAACCCAATCCTTGTGTTCGACCTCGGTAGACTCTTACTGTGTTTTATTACTTGCGACGACCCGGTACACTTGCCGGAGTCACAACAAGTTTTTGGCGCCGTTGCCGGGGATTGGCACGACCAATTTTCCTAATTTTTAGGAAATTCGGCTGTTTGGTTAAGCTGACTTTTAGTTTTATTTTCTTTTATTTAATTGCTATTATTTTTCTCTGCTTCTTTGATTCCACTTGGTCTTTGCCTGTTTTTGTATGCGAGGTACCCTCCTACAAGAGGACTTGCTATTTGATTCCGAGATCACCAGGACCGAGCGGCAATTAAGGAAAGAAGCCAGGGAACGGAAAAGAATTGAAGGAATTAAAATAGAGGGCATGGCTGAAGAAAATCCTCCTCCTCCTCCTCCTCGTTACAAGCCTCTCTTCGAGTACGATCTACCCAGCTTGGGTGATTGTGACTCTTCTATTGTGAGGGGCAACCTGAACACGAGACTCCTTCGAGTGGAAGCATGTGTCACATTCCGGATCCGTGAGAACCAATTCGACTAGCGGTGGGGCAAGCAAGACCCGCATAGACACATCACTCGCTTCCTTGAAGCCTCGTGACTTACGAGAAGACAAGAGGAGTCTCACAAGATGAGTTTCGCTTCCGCTCTTCCCTCTCTCTCTTAGGGATGTCGCTCGCGATTGGGTTGACAGTTTGGATAGGAACAAAGATCGAACTTGGGAGCAGATGGCACAAGGTTCCTAACCAAATATTTCCCTCCTGAGAAGGCGGCACAAGCAAGAATAGCCGTCACATCATTCAGGCAAACGGAGGATGAAACTTACAATGAAGCATGGGAGAGGTACAATGGGTTATTGAGAAGATGTCCCTCGGCGTTCTTTGACCCGGTTTCCAAAGTTCAGCATTTCTTTAATGGGTTGAGGGGACGCTATCAGATGAACTGTGATGCCGCAGCTGGCGGTTCTTTCTCTTATTTATCAGCGGAGGATGGATGGACATTGTTAGAGAAGATTTCATATAATGATTACAACCGTGGTAGGGAGACCTCAAGTGGAATCAGTTCTGGGAAAATGGAAGCCATTTTAGAGCAAAACAGACTTTTGAAGGTGCAGAATGAGGCTTTGTCCGGGAACAAGAGGGTTAATGCGATACACGAGGGAATGCCTCCGGGTTGTGCAAATTGTAATGGAGATCATGACACTCAGATTTGCCCGCTAAATTTCTCTCAGGAACATGTGGACTCATGCCACAACTTCTATGACACTGTGCCCCGGAACAACTATCAGAGGAACAATCAGAATCAGAATAGGGGCTACCTGAGAAGAGACCATCCGGGATTTACTTGGAGTGATGTTAATGGTGGTCTCGCCGGTCAACAACATCCTCAACAGAATTGGCAACAACCTCAACAGGGTCTGAGACCGAACATTGGAATTCAGCAGCGCAATACTCAGCAGGCTCCTCCGGGGCCTAATCAGTTGCAAATATCAGATGGTGGAAGACAACCGTGGGAGCTGGCCTTTGAGAAGATGACCGCGACAGTTGAGAAGTTGTCAACCTATACATGCACATCTTTAGAGAAAGTAAATGCGTCAGTTGACAAGTTGGCAACTCATACAGGGTCAGCAATTCACAATCTAGAGACGCAGGTTGCTCAGCTCGCGAGGCAACTTAATGAGCGTCTCCCAGGCACTCTCCCAGGTGACACCGAGAACAACCCGAAGAACCAATGCAATGCAATCACAACTAGAAGCGGAAGGGTGTTGGAACCTAGCAGGGGTACCACTAGTTTTTAGGATGACAAGGGCCCGGAACAACTACCCGTTGAAGAAGAGCAACCAGAGAAAGAAGGGTTGGCAAGTGACAAGGCACCGGAGCAAGGGGGAAGGCTGAAACTTGTGGATGAAGAGTTCCGAAGGAAGAAGTGGGTTGAACCCCAAGACCTCCCGCCCTACATGAAGGTTCCGTATCCTGAAAGATTGAAGAAGCCTCAACAGGATAAGCAGTTCAACAGATTCCTTGATGTCTTCCGCAAGCTTCAGATTAACATTCCATTTGCGAAGCCTTGGAACAGATGCCATCATATGCCCGGTTTATGAAGGAGCTTCTCACCAAGAAGCGGAGGATAGTGGATGAAGAAACGGTTGCTTTGACCGAGGAGTGTAGTGCCATTCTTCAGAGAAAACTACCTCCAAAGTTGAAGGATCCCGGTTCTTTTTCGATACCATGCACCATTGGGGGGATGACTGTAGGGAAGGCATTGTGTGATCTAGGGGCAAGCATCAACTTGATGCCCCTCTCTATGATGAAGAGGTTGGGGATCAAAGAATTCAAGGATACACGGATGTCGCTCCAACTAGCCGATCGCTCTATAAAATATCCTTATGGGGTGGTCGAAGACTTGTTAGTAAAAGTGGACAAGCTCATATTTCCGGCGGACTTTGTAGTGCTTGATATGGATGAAGACGCCGAGGTTCCTCTCATATTGGGTAGACCCTTCTTGGCCACTGGGGGTGCCTTGATAGATGTGCGGCAAGGGAAACTCACTCTAAGGGTGCAAGATGATGAGGTAGTCTTCAATCTCTTTGAAGCAATGAAGCACCCTGCAGAGAGGTCGGAAGTGTATCGAGTGGATACAGTGGATCCAACTGTAAAGGCAACTAGAGAGGCCCATGGTTCTTCACTTGCTCAAGTGTTGGTAAAATCCCATGAAGATAGAAAGGAAAAAGACCCTTTGGGGGATGAGGTCTACCTCGAGTGGTTGAAAGATATGGAAGCCTTACCGAGTTCCCCAAGGGATGAATGTGCAAAGGAAGAGCTCATCAACAAAGGCATGAAAAAGAATGGTAAAGCACCGGAATTGAAGGGTGGCACAACCATGGTGGTCAGTACAGACAATGAATTGATCTCAAAAAGGACCACCACGGAGTGGAGAGTTCGTGCTGATTATAGAAGGGTCCTGAACTTAAATGAGCTGCCCGGGAACCGCATGCGAGCATATAAAAGGGCACAAACCTACAGAGAACGGGCCAAGGAATGGCATGGCAAGCAGGATCTTCCTCCGGATTAACCCTTAGGGGCGACTTGAGTCAGGCTCGGGACGTTAAACAAGCGCTACTTGGGAGGCAACCCAAGCTAGGTACCCTCTCCTTTCCTCACTCTTGTTTTTTGTTTTTGTTTTTGTGTTTGTTTTGTTTTTGTTTGTCACTCTTGAATAATTTGAGAAGATCAAGAGTTGTTGTATGAATGTTGTGTCGGCAAGCTTGTTGGATTTTAATTGAATTGAGCATAGATTGATCGCATGAATTATATTGACCATTGATGATTTCCCCCTAGGTTCTAATAACAGAAAAGTTGATCCCCACTTAAAAATTGAAAATTGAACTGTGAGATTTATTATGATTGTTTGATTTATGATAAGTTTGGGGTGAGGGGGTGCACACACTAGGAATCGTATCTCGGTCAAACAATTTGCAAAATGTCCAGGTGAGGATTTGAGCCTCCAACTCTGTTTTTGAATGTGTGAATCACTGTTAAGTTGCACTTTCCCGAATTTGCTTGAATCTCTTTATGGTTTGCATGTTTATGTGTTGCATCAAATGATTTAGGCAATTTTCTTTGAATAACTACTTGGCCTGAAAAGAACCATCCCTAATGCATGTTCCCTAGTTAGCCAAATTGAGCCCAATCGACCTATTGTTTCTTGATGACCCTACATTACGAGCCAAAATCTGAAAAACCATGTTAACCCAATCTTAGGATTAGGAGAGCATGGAAATGAGCAAGAGAAAGGTTGTGAGAAACTAAGTTTGGGGTGGCTACAAGGTGATGTGACTTATTGGGGTGAGAAAAAGAAAATAAAGGTTGACCCAAGGCAAAAAGAAAAGAAAAGAAAAGAAGAAAACAAAAATTGCCAAAAGAAAAGGGGCAAAACAAAAATAATATCAAGGAAAAGGTTGTAGTCACCCGAGCCCAAATGAAAAATGGAAAAAAAGGAATTTGAATGGAAAATGTGTTTAATGCTCATGCTCTCTTAGTTCCTAGGGACTTAAGCCTAAATATCCTTGAATATCCTACCTTGAGCCAGGCCCCATTACAACCTTTAAAAGACCTTCTGATGTTGCATACATGTTTACGTGGGGACCATTTTTGAGATGAAAATCAAATTCATGGGAAGTGCTCTTGATAGGTGAAATTGAGTGAAAAAGTTGAAAGCCTAGACGAATTTGAGCGAATGAGTGAAATCTTACATACCCTTGTGAGGAAGGCAGTTGTTTGAAATTGGTGATCTTCCTTTTGTGTGTGACCCTGATCCTCAACTTAGACTAATGATTGCATGAATGATGAAGTTCTCAATGGTTTAAAGTAAATGAATGTGGGGATTACATTGATGTAGGGGGGAGATCATTGGAGAAAAACTGTTTTGTAAAGTTGCATTAAATTTGTGCGAAATCGATTGATTCCTTTAGGCTTGCCAAGTCTTGAGTCGTTTTTGAGTTTTAAGCTTGCTTGGGGACAAGCAAGGTTTAAGTTTGGGAGCCTCTGGCTTATCTAGTTTTATGACTAGATGAACTAGGGTTCATGTGCCTATTTATTCGAGTTCACTCTAGTTTTCGCCCAAATTTGCCTTGTTTTGTTCCTAAGTTGGACTTTGACTCATTTTGCATATTTTGTGTAGTTTTTAGGTTATTTTGGATAGAATTACGCTTGTGGTTGCTTTTGTTGTTTCAGGTTAAATAAATGAAGCTCTGAGAATCAAGGAAGTCAAGAAGCAATGGGAAAAAGCACTTTTAGAGGTCTCGCCCCGCGAACAGGATTCTCGCCTCGCGAATAATGAAGACTTGGAAGTCAGAGACCATCACGGCCTAGCCGTGATGTGTATCACGGCCATGACCCAAAATCCACACAAGTCAGAGACCATCACGGCCTAGCCGTGATTCACATCACGGGCCGTGAAAAGAAGGCTCGCGTCGCGAGACGTCCTTGGCGTCGCGAGGGTTTGAATCCCACAGCAGCCGCCGAAAGCGTAAGCGATCACGGCTGGCGGCGTGATTCACATCACGGGCCGTGACAAGAAGACTCGCGTCGCGAGACATCCTTCGCGTCGCGAGGGTTTAAATTCCAGAAGTGCGCCAGAAACAGAAGCCGTCACGGCCTGGCCGTGATGGCCATCACGGCCGTGACGCGTGGCCTCCTTATAAATAGAGCAGATCAGAACAGAAAAAGGGGACTTTTGCATCAGAATTTGGAGAGATCTTTGTAACCCTTATTCTGGAGCTGCGTCTCCCCTTCTCTTCTCTTTTCTTATTCTTAGGCTTAGGATGAATTCCGATTGTACGTGCGTCGTTGTTACGGACATGAGGAGCTAATCCCCTTGTCTAAGGGATCGATGAAGCCACCCATGGCGGCATAGTGTTTGAGGCCGAGAGGCGATTCGCGTTTTAGAACTTGAATTGGGAACATCGATCGAGTGTTGCACGAGAGTGAATAGGAGATCGATACAACTCTTAGGAACAAGAATTAATAGAATTCGAGATTAGGGTTAAGAGACCTAGTAAGTAATTAACTCAAATCATCGAATATGTCCTATTGAGCACGACAGTGGATATAGGAGAATTTAGGGGTCCCGTTGACTATTAAATTGAACCTAGGGAGGAGATCATTATCACTTGGGTACTTTGCATGATTGGGTAGGTGGATTCGAAACCTTAGATGCTTTTAATTTCAGATTTCATCACCATATCTTTAATTGATTCGATTTGTTAATTTGAATTGTGATCCTAGTTTCTCTCCAACCACTTTCTCTACTTAACCAACTTATCGGATTTCTCGCGAAATTAGTCGAATTGGTAACCCAATCCTTGTGTTCGACCTCGGTAGACTCTTACCGTGTTTTATTACTTGCGACGACCCGGTACACTTGCCGGAGTCACAACAGACGGCCATATCACCTTATTCTCGGACGATCTCCCCTATGTTAAACATCCCCCACTAACATCTCCGATGCGTGAATGCATGAGCAACACAAACACACAGCAACAATCGTCACCTCCGCTTGGGCCACTTGGCTACCCAAGTTTTATCACCATCAACACCTCTACCACTAGGCTATTGAGGCTTAACTTTATCTTTAATCTTAAATCTTTTAACGCTCTGGCCAATAAGCACTAGAGCTCAACACCTCGACCACTAGGCTATCGAGGCACCCTTGGCCACTCGGCTACCAAGGTACAACATTATCAACAACACCTCGACCACTTGGCTATCGAGGCCCCCTTGGCCACTCGGTTACCAAGGTACAACATCATCTTTTCACTTTAATTATTAACACTCTGGCAGATCAGCTCCAGAGCTATCACCTTGACCATTAAGCATCAAGGCCCCCTTGGCCACTTGGCTACCAAGGTATATTATTATCTTTAAGTTGTCTAACTTTTATTTACTTTGTTTGGTGTCTTCTTTCATTATTAGGAACAACTGGGGTGAATCACCCCTGTTCTGGTTTCTGCATTCTGTTCTAGACAGGTGAGCACGGTCGTGCTCACCCTCAGCACGGGCGTGCTGAACTTTAAGTTGAGCACGGGTGTGCTGCCTAACAAGCACGGTCGTGCTCGTTGGAGCATGGCTGTACTGATCTGGGAAGAAAGGGTTGGAAACCCTTACTATGTTTCCTAGGGCATTCAAAAACCTATTGGCTTAAACTACACCATCAATCCTCAGTTTCATTATTCTTAATTAATTTCCATGTCTTATCATTATGGGGAATTAATCCTTTAATTCTAGCTTCATTATTAACGTCCCTAAAACACTCACGAATCAATCCTAGGGTCTTTAACTAAACCTTTGAACATAACCTTGCCTCTCATACTATATTCATGTCTTATGAACAAACTGGGAAAATATTCCTTAATTATTTTTCATCATTGCTAACATCTTTTTACGTCTTAACATGATTAATAAGCCATATTAATTGCTTAGAGTCTTATTAACAATATTGTTGGCATTAACATTCTCAACAAGAAAACACTCATTCAGAGCACGACATCATCATCATCATAACATCATCATCATCATCATGAACATTCATTCCCAATGTCATCAATCAAAACATAATCATGGCATAAACATCATTATCAATTATAATAATAATAGGCATACCAATCATCAACCACAAATCACTAAAAGGCATACCAATCGTCAATTAAGCATATATCATCATAAACATGATAACAAATAAATAAACAATTAACAAACAACAGGGTCATGGGTTAACCCTTCATCTTACGCTACCCCCATCCCTGGTATGAAGATTCCCACTACGACAACGCAAGCAAACTATCCTCGTTCCCTCGAGCGGCTCGACGAGTTCCTCAAGCCTTGGTAAAAAATGAAATGGATAACCAATTAATCTCCAATTTAAGAAAAGGGAAAGGAGATTACAGAGAGAGATAACCAGTTTACCTTTAGAGACACTAGCACGCGTGACTTCTCTTCCAAACGGACTCACAAACTCCAAGGACTTCAAAGGGTTCAAGGGAAGGGAAGGGGAAGAGGTTTCTGTCACACTAGGATTGCTCAGAGTGCCACAATAGGGTTTTGATCGCAACCCTCATGGAACTGTTCTATTTATAGACTCTGTGACCTGAGCATGACCGTGCTCCCTTTAAGCTTAGGACATAAAAAGATTGTAGTGTGAGGCTAATAAAATATTTAATTTGACAAAACCCATAAGATAAGACCTGTATATAATTCTATGAGCTTTCCAACGCAATAAAGATCACCTCAATTGGACATCTAGAACTCAAGATATGGCCAAAACAGTGAAACAGGTTACTAGGACTCTGAAAGAATTGAACCTTTCTAAGGGTAAACTTCCCCAAACACAAACTTAGACATAAAAAAAAACATAACAAGCATATACAACCATATATAACATATATAAACATATTAAGCTTATTTACGAAAAACGGGGTGTTACAATTCCACCTCCCTTATAAAAAAAATTTGTCCTCGAATTTCCATCACCTCGATCTCATCACTCTACCGACCCCTATTGTTGGAGCAACTCACTTGAACACATTATTACCTTCCTAGATTTCGAGAGCCTTACTCCTCTTGTCATGATCACTCCTTTTTTCCTACTTTTCGCCACTCTCATCTTTTTCCTGGATCATTCTCACTAACTCTGTGCTTTCCTGCACTATCTCGGGTCCTAGCACAACATCCACGCCCGGGTTCATTCTAACACAAAGGTGTTCTATCTTAGCCTTTTGTCACACTAAGCATGCGTAAACAAACTCAGCCACATCCTTTTTCATCCTAGACCACCAAAACATACGTTTTAAGTCTTGATACACCTTAGCGGCACCTGGGTGCACACTCACTCCACTCCTTTGTCCTTTCTTCAAGGATCAACTTCCTAAGCTCCGGAACATCTGGTATGCAAACTCTATTTTAAAACCCTAAGACTCCGTCACTTCCTTCCTTAAACTAAGGTCTCTACCTTGAGCAAGTAGCTCTTTTTGACTTAAGAGGTAAACATCTATCCTTTGACCTTTTCTAATCTGATCCATCAAACTATTTGCAACCTCCAAAGTTCCAAGCCTAATACTCTTAGGGGTAACTTCTCATGCTAAGCTCAGGTCTCTAAAACTCCTCGATCAAAACCATCTCCCTAACCATGAAAGCGGAGACATGCAGTGTTTTTCTACTTAAGGCATCTGCCACTATATTGGCTTTTCCTGGCGGTAAGTCAACTCAAAATCATAATTCTTAAGGAATTCCATCAATCTATGTTGCCTCATATCGAGCTCCTTCCGGTCAAATTTAAATTCTTATGATCACCGAAAACCTCAAACTTAGCTCCATAAAGGTAACGCCTCCAAATCTTTAGGGTACACACTACGGCTCCTAATTCCATTAACCTTTCCTTCAAGGTTTGGAAACTTTCCTCACACTTAGGGAAAACAAAAGCTCCTATTGACTGGTCCATAAGATCATCAATCCTAGGGAGGGGATACCTATTCTTAAAGGTCACTTGTTGAGTTGCCGATAGTCGACACACAACCTCATGCTGCTGTCCTTCTTCTTCCCAACAACACTGGCACTCCCATGGGGACACACTAGGCCTAATGAACTGTTCCTGAACCAGTTCCTCCAACTGTTTCTTCAACTCAGCTCGCTCTATAGGAGACATTCTATAATGTGCTATGGACACGGGTCCTGTTCCCGGCACTAAGTCTATGGTAAACTCAACATCTCTCTCAGGGTAGTCCATACACATTCCCCGGAAACACTTTAGGGAACTCTCGCACAACACGCACACTTCCAACATCAGGATTGCTCTCTACTTCCAGGGAAGACAACATTATGTAGACTTGGGCCTCATCTTTCGTAGAAGCCTCATCTTGATCGGCAGAGAGAATCTCGGATCCTTAGACTCCACAGGAGTTCGAAGTTTTATTGAAGCAGATTAAAAGAACATGGTTGGAAGATAACCAGTTCATTCCAAGAATAACATCGAGCTGTTTTAAAAGGTAAGCGCACAATACCAACTGTAGAGTTCTTAATATCAAATGATAATAGAACAGCCTTCCGAAACACAAGAAACACTCGTAGGCTTCTTTGATCGTTCAAGACAAACCACCAAATGCAGAAAGTCAAACCAAAACGAAGCTATGGGTACTTAGTACCACGTAACATTGTCTATATAAATATAGACAATTCAAACAAAAGCACACAGAAGAATCATAACAGACTCATACCACGGCCTGATTGGACATACCTGCTTTGATACCACTAAATGTGACACCCTCTACCCCGCATGCATTCATAAAGTGTAAAAGATATGAAAGGAAAAGAGAACATATGCATATTATATCATAATAATAAAAACCGGGCAGAGGCTGCCACATTGTAACATAACTTTTCAAACGTGAAAAATAAAAACATGTTTTAAAAAGAAACACATAACAGCATAACGAAATCCAACCCCGATGTCACATTACAGAGCTGGTATAACTATTCCGATAAAACAAATCGGATAAACAAACTAAACTGAAACCAAACTAAACCACGAGTAGCGGCTACTCAGAGACAGTCCTCCGCAAACTTATCACCATCCTCTGCATAACATAAAAGGGGTACATGCAAAGCAGCGACAAAAGATGGAGAGTAATAAACATATATATCAACATAATGGCATGGAAGCAGTTAGTAAGATGAACATGCATCATATAAACATAGCATATAAAACGTCATAACATCATCCAACATATTATATTTATATCATATACACCATATCAGCAATGTATGCTATGTGATGCAACGCTACTCCGCTACTCCACTATGCACTTGGATCCAATCTGCCTCAGAATATCAACTTCGCAGTTACATATCCACATTGGTCAATACGCACCAACGTCGGGGCAATCCACCAAACCATGAGTGGACCCCTATGATAGCTGACGCACCTTACTCTCGGATGCGTCACCACGGGGGGCCAGATCACTTAGATCACCACGGACGAACAGATCGCATTAATCTCGGACGACCTCTCTTATATTGAACGCCCCCACTAACATCTTCGATGCGTGAATGCATGAGCAACACAAACACACAGCAACAATCATCACCACCGCTAGGGCCATTTGGTTACCCAAGTTTTATCACCATCAACACCTCGGCCACTAGGCTATCGAGGCTCAACTTTATCTTTAATCTTTTAACACTCTGGTCAATAAGCACCAGAGCTCAACACCTCGACCATTAGGCTAGCGATTCCCCCTTGGCCACTCAGCTACCAAGGTACAACATTAACAACAACACCTCGACCACTCGGCTATCGAGGCCCTCTTGGCCACTCGGCTACCAAGGTACAACATCATCTTTTCACTTTAATTATTAACACTCTGGTCGATCAGCTCCAGAGCTCAACACATTGACCATTAAGCATCAAGGCCCCCTTGGCCACTCGGCTACCAAGGTACATTATTATCTTTAAGTTGTATAACTTGTATGTGCTTAGTTTGGTATCTTCTTTCATTATTAGGAACAACTGGGGTGAACCACCCCTGTTCTGCTTTCTGCGTTCTGTTCTGGACAAGTGAGCATGGGCGTGCTCACCCTCAGCACGGGAGTGCTAAACTTTAAGTTGAGCATGGGTGTGCTACCTAACTAGCACGATCGTGCTCATTAGAGCATGGTTGTACTGAGACAGAAAGGGTTGGAAACCCTTACTATGTTTCCTAGGGCATTCAAAGATCAAACCTATCGGCTTAAACTACAACATCAATACTCAGTTTCATTATTCTTAATTAATTTACATGTCTTGTCATTATGGGGAATTAATCCTTTAATTCTAGCTTCATTATTAATGTCCCTAAAACACTCACGAATTAATCCTAGGGTCTTAAACTAAACCTTGCCTTTCATACTATATTCATGTTTTATGAACTAACAGGGAAACTATTCCTTAATTCTTTTTTATCAATGTTAACATCTTTTAACTTCTTAACAACATTAATAAGCCCTATTAATTGGTTTGAGTTTTATTAACATTATTGTTGGCATTAACATTCTCAACAAGCAAACACTCATTCAGAGCACGACATCATCATCATCATAACAGAATCATCATCATCATCATGAACATTCATTCATAACGTCATCAATCCAAACATAATCATGGCATAAACATCATTATCAATTATAACAATAATAGGCATACAACCAAAAATCACTAAAATGCATACTAATCATCAATTAAGCATATGTCATCATAAACATGATAGAAAACAAATAAAAAATTAACAAACAATAGGGTCATGGGGTAATCCTTCATCTTACGCTACCCCCATATCTGGTATGAAGATTCTCACTACGACAACGAAAGCAAACTATCCTTGAAGTTGAAACATGCAAACACAAGAGGGGGGGGGGGGGGGTTGAATCGTGTTTGTTAATAATTTTCGAAAACAAGCTTTAAAACAATTTTTGCACATAAGGAGATTAGAAACAAAAGCAAGCACAAGGACAAAGATCCTTCTTAAAAGTCTTTAACAAAAACAATATCAAAACCCCACAATTAGTATAATAAAATAAACTGAAGAGTTTAGGGAAAGAAGATTCACGCAAGAGATTTTATCCCGGTTCACTCTCTTCCAACCAAGAGCTACGTCCAGTCCCTTCGACTTGAAGGATTTATCCACTATTTCTCCAAATAGATTACAACCGAGTATTCAACACTTCTCCAGGCTACAAGTATCCTTTTCTTACCAAGCCTCTTCAGGCTCTAACTCTAACAAAGAGATTTGATGTTTGATCTTCTTAACTCACTATGTGTGAGAATATGACAGTTTAAGATCAGTTGAATATTACAACAATATTCAAACTAAAGAATACAGACTCTTGCTCTTGAAAGAATAACTGAATGAGTGATTATCAATTGGCAAAAGTTCAGCTAGCAAGGTTGTGCAGGCAAGAGTCATTCTTCAGTATCTGAGGTCTTCAATTTATAGTGACCTTCTTCTTCACTTGTATTTCTTTAACGGTTATTTTGAATAATCCTGTTTAGAGATAGCATTTAATGCATGATATCCGTTGTGACTGATAGCTTGATTGTAGCAATGCTGAATAGTACTCTTGGTTATCGAGGTAATATGAAATAGGAGGTTCACTCCTCTGAGTATAATCCAGCTTTTTCAGTCATAAAGTTGTCATCGTACAGATCGTTTTGCAGTATCTTATTGTACGATTCTGTTTTTTGCATTTCTTGATTGTACCATGTTTCTTTTATAACAAGATGAAACATTTAAAGCAGATAAAACAAATGTGAAGAACAAATATTCTAGTGAAATAAATATCAATCATTTGAAATAAATATAAGAGATTCGGATTGTATTTAATTCATTCAAAGATGGAGCTTGTCTAAAAAGAAATTCTGTCTACTCATTTATAGGAGAGTCTAAGTCCGTTCTATATTTCACTTGGCTCGTCTGATGACGTGGCATATCCTCTTGTATATCAAGTCTTCGGACTTGCTATTCCTTAACGAGTTATAAAGATCTCCGTCTAGTGACGTGGCAGTTAGAGCTCGTCTACTAGATTACTTTATTTTTCAGTTGATTCACTTGTACTAATTACTTCCGTCTGCTTACGTGGCAAGATGGACGCGCTTATTATCAAGTCATTGGACTTGCAGTACCTAACAAGTTATTTAGGTATTTATCTAGAAAATATTTAGAGCCTTGTCTATTGAAGAAATCCAGCCTACTTAATTAAATAACAAAGTAACTTTACCAAAGTACTTGAGTAGCCCATCTACAATGGTGAACGCGAATATTTCAAAGAAAACTTATCCCAAGTTTATTTTACTTATATTAAAGTGTTCCTGCATAACTGAAAGCACATGTTAGATCTCAACTAACACTTTGCCAAGCAAATTTAATCATTTTGTTAGCATCAAAACTTTGAGATTATTAAATCCAAAACCAGTTTGGTTCCAAAAATCTCCCCCTTTTTGACGATGACAAAACTAATTAAATTTGAAAAGCAAAGTATAAGAGAGCTTGAAGGGCTTCCCCTTAGACAAAGCATTCAAATACTTAAGCAGACTTATAAGCTAATAGATAGGTGTGACAACTTATCATTCTTAGAATCTATAAACACAAGTATCAGAGCAGAAGATATCAAAGCAAATAAGCAAACATAAGTATCAGAGCAATTTAGCAAGTAGAAAAGAATATGCACATGCAAACACACAAAAGCTTTTCAAAAACTGACTTAATATATATATAATTCTCTTTCTTTTCCTTTCTCCCCCTTTTTGTCATCATCCAAAAAGGTAAAAAGGAGAGGACCATCATTGTCAGTACAAAAGAAAGGAAAAAATAAATGCTAAGCAGAAGGAGGTGGTGGAGGAGGACGGTTCTAAGTTTGACTCTTCTTGAAGTCCATGAGGAATTCAAGCATTTTATTCACAACCTCTAAGGTTGGAGCCATTGAGGTTTGAACTTGCTGATGAACATCCTCCTTGATCTTTTCATCATTCTCATCAACTAATTTTCCAACCCTTTCATCAACTAGTTTACCAAGAACTTCTTCAATATTTGATGGCAGAGTCTGTTGCCTTGAGCTTTCTGCAGACTCTTGAAAAGTGCTCAGAGTTCTTGACTGATCTTCAGGGTGCATTACAACTAGTGCTAAAGGTTGAGAAGATTGTCTTTCTGATGAGCTTTGTTGGTGACAAGATTCAGCAGTATCTTCTAAATTATTAGCAATGACAATTTGACCATTTTCTTTAGCAACAAGTTCATTTGTGATAAGCTTTGGAGTAAGTTTGGGTTTGACTATGATCTCATTTTCCCATCTAATATGGTAGATAAACTCCATATTCCTGCTGTTGATTGGAAGTCCCCAGAGGTCTTTATAAATCATATATCTAAAGTGTGAGAGTCCACACTTTCCTCTGACCTTGGGAATATCCTTCTTTTCTTCTTTAGACAAACCAGAGGAAGATGCCTCTCTGGTGCAATGGATAATGTGAGACTTACAGAAGTCAGCAGCTCTGTGCTCATTGATCAACTCAATGTATTCAGTATTCAGAAGGAAATCCAGCATTGAGTAGTCAAAGGTCTCTCTATCAAGATCAAGCAATGCTGACTCAGCTTCATGCATCACTCCCTTGAATCTTTTGTTCTTCAAGTCTTTGTCCTTATTAAGATCTAGCATTGGCAATCTTGGACAGATCCTGTAGGGCTTGATTCCAATCCTGGTTGCTTCATTATGCCTCAGCCAGGATGGAGGTTCAAAATTTGCAGCTCTATCAGCTCTGATTTAACTAAATTCCCACTTCAGCATATCATAGTAGAGCTGATCCAGAAACAAGTCAGCAGCCCTCCCATAGATTATGGGATGCTCAAAAGACACCATTTAGTGTCCCTTGGCATGATCATGGGGACATGCTTAGATGATCTTGCTCTTCTCTTAGGTATAGTAGGAAGATTTTTCCTATTAGGGTCAATCTCCCATAAGGGGATAATATGTCTCTCAGCACCATCGATAAGTGGTATGAGTGGATGAGTTTTGACAAGGTTTGGGTAAATTTTTCTGGGGGGGAATTTGGTTAAGGGTAGGTGAGTGACTAAAGGCCCTAAGTCATTGTGCATTTGAGAAGGCACATTCTTGATTAATTGACACTCAGGGTGAGGTAGGTGGAGGGGTTCAACATATTGGCTAAATTCTTCCTCATACTCAGGCAGAGGATACCATCTGTCTGGAATGTGTTCTGGTTTAGGTTGGTGAGAATGAAACAGAATTTTCCATTCCCTTTTTACCTTGGCCCAATCCTCGGATTTGCCATTGTAAAGGACAAAAGTTGGGGTGAAGGAAGGAAATAAGGTTCACAGGGGTTTGGGGAAAGGTGCACCAGGGGAAATGCCTTCATTTGGTTGATTTAACCAGGGATCATCGGCTTGTGATGTGGTTGTTTATGTTGGTTGGGGTGAGAGGGGTGTGGGAATGTATACATCATCTGGAGTCAAGACAGGCACATCATCTATCCTAGTTTCTAAACTAGACACTAGGGCATCTACTGCTATTTGAACAGGATCATTAGAAGAGATGGTTACCTTAGGAGTCTTAGTTGACCTAGCTTTTCTTGCTGGTTGCTTTCTTGGTTTTGTAGGAACAAATGATGGAACAGGCACAACAGCCTCAGCAGCAGCAGTAGAGGTCTTCTGCTTCTTTAGAATAGAACTGATAGGAATGCTATCCTCATCAGATTCCTCATCTTCATTATGAGAGAGGATAACTTTTCTTGGTTTCTTTGCAGTAGGGGCATCAAAAGGCTCCCTGATAACAATCCCACTAGCTGGCCTTTTGGGGGCAGGCTTCCTTGTAGCAGTGGTCTTCTACCTAGTTACCTTTTTAACCCCTAGGACTTCAGCATTATTCTGTTCAACCATATCTTCTTTAGCCATTATTAATTCCTCAGTCTTGGCCATTGCAGCAGCAGCATAGGTACTGAGTTTCATGTTGGCTATGTTAATCTTTCCAAAGTCTGCAGCAGATATTGGTTTATCAGTCAATAACATAGCTTGCTCCTCAGGAGTCTTAACAGCAAGAAACTCATGTATTCCTTAAGCCTTGAAAATCTTTGAGAGAAGATGGCAAAGAGGAAGTGCATAGAGTCTTTTCTTGTTCATCACAGCGTCTCTGAATCTTCCATACAGGATTCATGGAAGATTAATTCTTGTTTCTGTGAGAAGATGGAAGAGACAGAATTTGTGAAGAGAAGAGAGGTTGTCCTTCGATCCAACCTTGTGAAGAACCACCTTGTTGAGAAGTTGATGAAGGATGGGAACGATGTCCTTCATTTCAACAGCCTTCCAAGTGTGAGTCCCGACTATGTCCTCTTTCATGAGACAGGCTTCTATAGTCTCAGAGTCACCCAAGTCTTCTTCCCAAGACTCAATGAAAACTAGACCTGCCTGAGCACAGAAGATTGCTTCAGCAATAGTCTTCTCCGAGACTGTAATCTTCTTTCTTAACATGGTTGAGTAGAAATCAGTTGGATGTTTCTCCAGAAATCCCTGATTAGGTTGGGAAAGACAAATACTTTCTCCGCGAAGAGTCTTCCCCACCCAGCTGCATTGACATATTTGCTTATGTCAAGATTATAGTCTTTCAGCACACCAAGGTTGAAATGATGCTCTATAGCCAAGTTAAGTTTGTCCACGTTGAAGGTTGAAGAACCCATTGTAGGTGATCGAAGAGCTTAGGGTTTGAAAGCAGAGAGAGGTAAAGAGAGAGATAGCTCGAGAGGTTATGGAAACGTAAAGTTTTTCTCAGAGGGAAAAGTTTACTTTTAAAGGAATTTTGAATATCAAAGGTTTTAAAAAAAACTTTTGACGTGACATGTCATATGATAAAACGACGTTGGTAACTTGGAACCATAAAAAGGTCATGATGGGATTGATGGAAGTACCGACTCAGCAAAGAGAATAAAGGATAAATTTGTCTTGTGACAAAATAAATGTATTTATTAACACACAAAAAGAATATCTTTAATCATAGGCAGATGTGAACTCGTTTGAAACTATATAATGGACGCGATAACCAGTATCAGTGGACGCGTCATATGGACGTGCAATACATTATGCAATAGACGTACAACTACAAATAGGTATTAGACGAGCATAAGTAATAGATGCAGGATTAGCAAAACAAATTTTTCTCGAGGCTGGACGCCTAAACTAATCCACACATATCATATAAAGATGCTTCCTAATAAAGATAAATATGTCCTCTGCAAGAGGTTTAGTAAAGATATCTGCCCATTGATGGTCAGTATCTACAAATTGAATATCAATCACACCTTTTTGCACATAATCCCTAATAAAATGATGTTTAATCTCTATGTGCTTAGGTCTAGAATGCAAAATTGGATTCTTAGATAGATTTATTGCAGCAGTATTATCACACATAAGCGGAATACTACTAACAAATACATTGTAGTCCTCCAATTGATGTTTGATCCAGTGAAGTTGCGAGCAGCAACTAGCAGCTGATATATACTCAGCATCAGCAGTTGATAAAACAATGGTACTTTGTCTTTGCTTGACCATGAGACAAGATTAGCTCGACTGAAGTGACATCCTCCACTAGTGCTTTTTCTTTCAATTCTATCCCCAGCATAGTCAACATCATAGAAACCTACTAATCTGCAATCTTCATTTTTCTTAAAGCACAAACCAAGATTAATAGTACCTTTTAAATATCTAAAAATTCTCTTAACTGCTGATAAGTCAGATTCTCTAGGATCAGATTGAAATCGAGCACATAAACATACACTGAACATAATATCAGGCCTATACGTAGTAAGATTTAAGAGAGATCCTATCATACCTCTGTATAGCTTTTGTTCTACCTTTTTCTGTTTATCATCTTTGTTCAGTATGGAAGTGGGGTGTATAGGAGTATTCATTGGTTTACAGTCATCCATCTTAAACTTCTTCAGAAGTTCTTTTGTATACTTAGTTTGGTGGATGAGCACCTCGTCCATGGTTTGTTTTACTTGAAGTCCAAGGAAGAATTTGAGTTCTCCCATCATGCTCATTTTAAACTCTTTCTGCATTAACTTAGAGAATTCTTTGCATAGAGACTCATTAGTACTACCAAAAATGATATTATCAACATATATATGTACAACTATGAAACTAGACTTAATGGATTTTCTAAATAAGTTTGTATCAACCTTTCCTCTATTGAATCCATTTTCCATAAGAAAGGAACTTAGTCTATCATACCAAGCTCTAGGAGCTTGCTTAATACCGTATAAAGCTTTCTTAAGCTTATATACATGTTCAGGATGGGTTTCACATTCAAAACCCGGAGGTTACATAACATAGACTTCTTCATTAATAAAGTCATTTATAAAAGCACTTTTAACATTCATCTGAAAAAGCATAATACTATGATATGCAGCAAATAAAAGTAGAATTCTAATAGTTTCTAATCTAGCAACAGGTGCAAAGGTTTCAGTATAATCTATACCTTCTTCTTGAGAGAAACCTTGAGCAACAAGTCTTGCTTTGTTTCAAATTACCTTACCATTTTCATTAAGTTTGCTTCTGTAAACCCGCTTTGTTCCAATCACTGATTTGTCTTTGGGAAGTGGAACCAGAGTCCAAACATCACTTCTTTCAAACTGATTGAGTTCTTCTTGCATAGCTAGAATCCAACCATCATCCAGCAGAGCCTCATCTACTGTCTTTGGTTCCAACTCAAATACTAGTGCAGAATTGTCTTATTCTCTGAAGGTTGATCTGGTTCTTAGCTTGTCATTGGGGTTTCCAATGATCTGATCTTATGGATGATAATTCTTGAAGTACCAGATTTTTGAACTGTATCATGTTGAGAAGTGGAAGTTTCTGGTAGTTGTGTGGGGTCATCTTCTTGATCATCAACTTTTATCTCAGGTGAGTCTCCTGGAGTCTTAGATCAAGATCTGCAAAAGCTTCATCTAGCTATGATAATTTCTTATCAGGCTGTTTGTCATCAAACTTAACATGAATACTTTCCTCTACTATCAGAGTCCTAGAATTATAAACTCTAAAGCCTTTAGATGTTTCAAAATATCCTAATAGAATTCCATTATCTGTTTTAGAATCAAACTTACCAAGTTGATCTTTAGTATTCAGTATATAGCATTTACAACCAAAGTGGTGAAAATAAGATATGTTTGGTTTTCTTCCTTTCCATAGTTCATAAGGAGTCTTATTCAGGATAGGTCTAATGTATATTCTGTTCTGAATGTAACAGGCAGTATTAACAGCTTCAGCCCAGAAGTGTCTAGGGACAGAATTGTCATTGAGCATAGTCCTAGCCATCTCTTGAAGAGATCTGTTCTTTATCTCTACCACACCATTTTGCTGTGGTGTTCTAGGTATTGAGATGTTGTGAAGGATACCACTCTCTTCACAGAACTTATGAAATAGCTCATTTTCAAACTCTCCCCCATGGTCACTTCTGATTGAAGTGACACACATGTCTTTTTCATTTTGTACACGTTTGCAGAATACAGAAAAGACCTTAAAAGACTCATCCTTGTGAGTTAAGAACATAACCTATGTCCATCTAGTGTAATCGTCTACTATGACAAGACCATATTTCTTACCACTGATAGAGGCAGTCCTTGTTAGACCAAAAAGATTAAGATGTAGCAATTCTAATGGTCTATTGGTACTAACATCATTCTTAGATTCAAAAGAACCTTTGACTTGTTTTCCCTTTTGACATGCATCACAGGGAGCATCAGATTTGAACTTAAGGTTTGGTAGTCCTCTCACGAGGTTATGCTTGTTTAGCTTTGAAATTAATTTCAAGCTTGCATGACCTAGCCTTTTGTGCCAAATCCATCGCTCATCTTCAATGGACACTAGACATGAGACACTTGATTTGAGAGGTCCTCCAAGTCAATCTTGTAGAGATTGTTTTGCCTTTTTGCAGTGAACAAAAGTGATCCATCATATTTCTTGATAGTACACATGTTCTTATCAAAAGACACTTCACACCCACTGTCACATAATTGACTTATGCTCAGTAGATTGTGCTTCAAGCCATTTACTAAAAGAACATTATCAATGGAGGAAAAATGATGTTTACTAATTTTACCTATACCAATGATTTTCTCTTTCGGATTTCCTCCAAATGTGACCCAGCCACCATCTTTGGACTTAAGGTTTTGGAACATAGACTTTTCTCCCGTCATATGTCGTGAGCAGCCACTGTCCAAGTACCAAGACATCTGTTTTCTTCCTCTTGTTAGTTGTCACTGGACGAGTATGCTTAGCATGTTTATTGTGTATGCATCTATATGTAATATGCCCACTTTTTCCATATACTTTACAAAAGATGTTGGACGAGCTAGACTTAGATTTGGTATGTTTATTAGGAACTTTTGATTCTCTTTGCTGTTTAAAAGTTTTTGACTTCTTGTGAGATGAGTCTTGCTTCTCTTTGTCATAACCGAGACAAGATTTATCATAAGGTGACCTAGAGTACCTTAAAATGAGGTTAAACTTATCTGAGCCTCCTACAAGTTTTGACAGAGAATCAGTTAGCTATGTTACATCTTATTTTAGTTTTGCAACTTCACAAGAAACATCAGGTCCACACACCATTTTGTCAGCTAGACTAACATTCATTGATTTTAGTGTGTCGTTTTCATTTTTGAGGTTTTGTTTCTTAATGCAGACCCTATCATATTCTTGTATAGAGAAAGAAATTATTGAACCTTTCCTGTCTGTTTTCACAATGCCATGGTGAATTTATTGTTCCTGAATTAACTATTTTATGATCGATTTTACTAACCCGTGTAACTTTGTACATGTTAAGTAATCAAGAATAGAAATATTGTGTTGAAAGTTGCATATTCAATTTCTTGAAAGCTTAAAAGTTACTCTTTCCAATAAAACATTTCTATTTTATGATTTCTTAACATGTGTAATTTTGCACATGATAGAAAAATCCTTTATGATTGACAATTTCCTGTGAGACGATTTCCTGTGATTCATATACTACATATCATCTTGTTTATGACCAACTATTCTATTTTATTCTTCCTTAAAAAATTGACATATATTGTTCGTTGAAACAATTTTTAAATGCTAAAATCAGCCATACTTATAAACAACTCAATCAAGTAAATGACCGTATTGTATTTCATTAAACAACAATAGCTTGCACATGTTGGTTCCAATATACATATGAACTATGAAGTGTGACTCTTAAAAAATTGTGTTTGTATAAGGAAAACCAAAATGCTCGCTCCATTTTATTAAACATGCTTGAACAAATTCTCCCATTTACTTAAAAAAAATAATAAACATTGAGTTACTCGCTTATTAAATAACCCTTTCTTTCTCTCTTCTTTTGCCTGGCTTCTCTGTATTCCTCCAAAGCATCTCTTCGAATTGGAACTAGGCCTTCCCTTTGTTTATGTATAATTAATTGATGTCTGGCATGTCAACATTTTGGAAGATCTTTTGGTGGTGGTATCAATGTTTGTTTAGGACCTTTGCCATTGTCCACCAAAAAAGCCATCTTTAGCCCCCATGTTGTATGCACCTCCAAATGGCAATGCAAGAACCAAACCCCTGTTAAATACAAAGAATTAAAAGAAAATTATGAAGAGAATAAAGACTGTTGCTATAAATCCAGCAAAGATTAAATACTAACTATAATCAGTTTGATATACCCTTTAAAATGATAGTGAAAATTCATGCAATGAACTTGGGAATCAATCATTTCACTCTTTGTCGTCACATGGTTATACGGGGGAAAAGATATACACATAAAAATTATAAAAGAAATTTCATACATGTTAACTATACTCACTAATAAATCTCTGTATATCTATATTTCTCCTCCACTTGACCGCTTGAGAAGAAAAAGTGTAAAACTATATGATACGATCACAAATTGTATGGATTTAGTATTCAACACGAGATGATCATGTCAGGGGATCTCACCATCAAATCTTACTTGCATATTTTATAGGACTCACCAATGAGATCTAATGGTGAGGTCTCCAACATGACCCCTTATGTTGAATCCCACGCGAGAAGATCCATACCCTGAGTTGTGTACTAAAAATCCTATGCCAAACTCATATTTTTCATGCCTATTTAAGAGTATAAGCTGAGTCCTAGTGTTATCTATGAGATTAAAAGTTTTTACCTGGATTATCTGCTCTGAATCTAATAGCAGTCCACCCTCCAGCTGGAACTCCAACTGTGTTCCTCTCAACAGGATCAACAAGGTTAAAGTTCTTTGGATCCGTTTTGGGATTGTAATTTCCTACCCCTCTACCAACAACAAAGAAATTGAACCCATGTAGATGAACTGGATGGTTCTCAGGTGCAATGATCCCAGTATCTTGTAGAACAACCTGAACCGTGTCATTGAATGATAGCCTGTAAAGCTTAGTTCCATTCCGGGTCTGTAAATTTGTCGGCCCGGCCCCTGAGTAGTTGAACACATGAGGAGGGTTGGCAGGGAAATCTGTGGTGAACACACCATTGATGTTGAAATAATGTGCCTGAAGTAATGCAGTTGTTGGCATAACAAATGTCACATTATTGATAGAAGCTACCACTCTACTCCCATTTGCAGGTTTACAAGATGGGCAAGGGTTAATCCCCAACCCAATAGTAAAGAAAAGTGAATGATCAATTTTTAGTGGCACATTGACTGGGTATTTTTGTGAATTAAGGCCTTTAAGAGAGTTGATGAAGTTGTTAGCTAATTGGGTAGCATTTTGTGGAGGTGGGGTTGTGATAATTGTAGGGGTATTGGCAAGAGTGCCAGTGTAGTGCAATGTAGCTGTGGCAGTCAAGTTGTCCACAGCCACAGGAGCATCCATGAATGGAGAGGCTGCTACCAAGTACTTGCCAGATTTTTGGTCAGCAGTTAAAAGGACATTGGTGGTTTGGCCTGGGGCTATTACTATTGTTTCAATCTTGAAGGGTTTTACATATGTGGCATCAACTTCTACCACTTTGAGCTTATGGCCAGCAATTTTGAAGAAGAGTTCTTCATTGAGTGCAGCATTGATAATTCTAAGCAGGTAGGTCTTGCCACTTTCCACTGGCAGGTTGTGAACATCTGCATATATACATATTCCCATAAAAGCAAACAAGTTTAGTTTTCACTTGATGAAAATCAAGGTTTTAAATAAAGGTCCGAAACCAGAATCAGGACCGCAACGTTTTTGAAATCTTCGAAATTGGAACGCGACCACAACTACAGCCGCATCGACCACATTTTCTCGCAATTCTCAGCCATTGTGGTAAACGCAATGTAACCACAATCCCAAAAGCAACCGCAATTTAGAACCTTATGAAAATACTTCATTCCAGAAGGTAAACAAGAGTTAAAGAGTGGAAAATACCTTGTGTAGAACAATTGGGCACTGTCCCTGGAAGCCCATTAATGGTATGAGCATCTGAGACATTTGGTGCCAATCCTGAATTCAGAGCTTCATTGATAACAGCTTCAGCATCAGATTTCCACCATTCTCCTATAGTTGATCACCACATTAAATTTTAATTTGAATTCCAATCAAATGCTAATAAAAGACCAATATAACATAACAGTTAATATGAAAATATGAAAGGTATGTTTGGCTCACCTAGTACTAAAACCAATTCATCATCTGGCTTTGGGAAAGGATAAGGCACACCCCTTTTTGGCAAGATTACTAAGGCACCATGGACAGTTGCCCTTAGCCAATTAACATGTGCATGCCAAAGAAGTGTTCCTCTTTGCCCTGTAATTGTGAAGTTGTACACATAGGTATGACCTGGTTGAATTGGACATTGTGTGACATATGCAGGTCCATCAGCCCAACCGGTTCGCAGTTGCCTAATACCATGCCTGCCAAGATGGTAATCACTCCAATTAGCACATTGAATTTGAAGATTGTTTTAGTTGGAGAAAATCATTTTTTATAATAAGGTCCAATACTTATTTTTACTGCAATACTTATTATTTTAATTCCTAAAACTGTAAGGAGCCATCTTACCCTAGAAGTATTGGACGACTTTAAGGGCTGATATCTCTCAACCAGGTTTTCTCCATACGCAAGAGTCAGAGATCGAATCCCCCACCACTTGCTCAAGGGGCCCAAACTCGTTACCACTTGGACCAACCACATTTTGGTAAATTTTAGAGATTAACATAGCCGGTGTTTATAATTTTAAGGATACAATGATAATTCCATAAAATCAAGAATTAGCATTATAGAGTGCTTAAAATTTCACAAATTAAAAGAGTGGTTTGCCCTTAAGGCAAATGTTAACCAGTATTCTTAGGATACTAGTTAAGGGATCAAAGATAAAAAATTTATATTAAAAAGTGGTATATTCAATACAACAAATTAAAAGTTTAAATGTTATACTTGTTACTACAAAATTTCTATTTTTTTAATTTCTTAACTAGTGATCTTAGTATACCGATTAGGAAGACCATGATCTTAATAAAATATATATTATTTGTTAAAAAAATATAGTATTTGAAGACTTGATGTCTTACCAATGAATGGTAACGTTGTGGTTGACTTTGTTGATAACTTTGACCAGCACTGTATCATCTTCCCTGGCGTAAAGAGTGGGTCCTGGGAACCTCCCATTGATGGTCACAATGGATTTGCTTGAGCATAATCTAGTGGTATTCTTCGTCTCCACCTGCAATCATATGACCAAAATTATGTCATCCTCTAGGAAGCTTTTGTAGAGCGTGCATGAGTTTGGAAAGAAGTGACTTATTAACCATCTTTAGGTGTGGATAAGGTGGTATACCTTCCATGTAGCTAAAATTCTAATGATACTCATTATGTTATGCTTTGAAACAAATTAATCTCTTCCACTATAGATCAAATATTGGTGAAGATAGTATTATTCTTTTTCAATATACTTTTGTTTGAGAAAAAAATATTGGTGAAGATCAAGAGAAAAGATTGTCGCACCGATCAAATTTTACATGTAGGCATTCCTTACGGACACGAAATTAACCATTTTCAAATTGATTTAACCATGCGATAGCAAATGTATGAGCAATTATCTGTTTTAAGTTGATTGGTAACAAATGGTTAATCAAGTACCTGTATCTCCCCAATAAGTAGCTATGTGTAGGAGTTTAGATCAGTTTAACAATTGGTTAAAATGGTGTTTGTTAAAATTGTCTGTGTAAATTAAAGCTTTTAAGCTAATTCATCTATTTTAAGATATTTGTGATTTAAGAAATTTTTTTTTGACAGGGTTTTAGAAAGTTATTAAACACTTTCAATTTTAGAGAAATATAAAAATATGGATTTAATTGGTGTACTATCAATATAAATATTTTTTGCACTGTCAATCAATCATATTATAAAAACTTTATATTAATAATATATGCCAATTAAACTCTAACTGTATTTAACAAAATGACTCTTTTCCTTCAATGATTTTCTCTCTTATTATAGGTGCAGATACCAAAAAATAATGATAAAGTTGAAAAAAATGCCTTTTTCTTCTTCTTTCTAAAGCGATAAATAAATTGAAATTAAATTTATCAATTAAAATGGCAGTTATTTTGAAGTAGATGAAATAATTACTATGATGACTTTGTTTCATATAATTATGCTTATAGACTATTAGGACCTGTTTGTTTTGTTTTCAGTTTCCTGTTTTGATTTCTTTGTTTTCATTTTCTTTCCTATTTCCAAAGATTTGTACATAAAACAGTGAAAATAAGAAAAAAATTGTTTTCAGTATTTCCTGTATAAATTTCTGAAAACAAGAAACAAAATAAAAATAATGTAACAATTTTGTAATTATTTCTGAAAATGAAAACAGGAAATTGAAACAAAGCAAACTGACTCGTATGTCCGGTTTTCCATTCTCAAAATTGAATTTGGATGAACACAGAAGGAAAAAAAATCTTCTTTAACATATCTTTCAGATAAAAAAAAATTCAATTACAAATAACTCAAAAATGATTTTATCAAACATGTATGAGGTAAAGGGAAACTCAACAGAAACATGCACATAGTGCACGTACCGGGAAAATGACCAGGAGAACTTATATGTTATCATAAATTAATAATGTTTGAGAAAATATGAGAATGTGAACCCATGACTTAACATAAAAAGGAAATACCTTAAGCTGATCTAGCAGTTATCACATCATTAATATTGTTATCAGTTAAATAGAAAAATGAACTTAAACTCTACCAAACTTTAATAGAACTTGGGTAGACAATTACTTGATGAAAAAGATGGTTAAATATATAAAGCACAAATTGCATGCATTTGTATTATATAGTACCATTGTTAAGCTCCAATTCTTTAAACAGCGTGACACAATATATATGTACCCCACAAGACCAAGAAATTAGAAATTTTACTTACATGGAATTTGTAATGCCTCACTCTGCACTCGACCAAAGCTGGAAGGATGCAAACAATGAGAAGCAGCACCCGAAGCCATGAATGATCCATTTCACTCGCTCAGTCTCTTCTCCACCCTCACTCTTTGCTTCTGTGTTAATTAATTTGTCGTAAAACTTCTGTGACCTTATGTTGCATTCAGGAATGACATGCCAACGACACTTATATAGGCCGAAACAGGCATTGCTACCACGTCGTTGTAGCTCGGTTAGGTGAGTGATGGAGGCATTCTTGGAAATTAAGACTAAGCAGCTAGGGGGGTTTATTTAAAGCAAAAATTAAACCAGACTATCTCATGATATCTTGTATATCACATAAAGTTGTATTTAGTTGCTACTACTTTGAGACAAGCCGATTGGTTGTGTTCTGACTTTTGAATATTTTTCTGTCTCCCAATAAGTAATTAAACTTCAAGCGGGTGTGACCCGATTGAGGAAAATACCAAAATCGTAATATTACAACTTTAATTATGATTGTGGACCATAATTTAAAACACTAACTTCAACCCACCTATAAAGTTCACCAATTAAAGTATCGTAATTTAGTTACAGTTGCAGAATCAGATTCATCATTTTGGGGTTGAAACTATACCTTTTATCTGCAGCTCCAAACAATTAGGAAAAATTAATGAGCTTACGTTATTTATTTTCCCTATTTTTTCACAAAACAGGTTTGTGACACGGTGCAAGGAGGGGATAATTAGCTAAAGTGCAAGAAAATTGGTCAGGTTATGATTCCATCGTGGGATTTAGTGTCACTTGAGCTAAGGTATCTAATGAA
The DNA here is from genome assembly GCA_030762895.1 of Sophora flavescens. Taxonomy (NCBI): domain Eukaryota; kingdom Viridiplantae; phylum Streptophyta; class Magnoliopsida; order Fabales; family Fabaceae; genus Sophora; species Sophora flavescens. The sequence goes on from CM061068.1 coordinate 106,819,243, forward strand.
ATAATAATATAATATATTATTATTATTATTATTATTATTATTATTATTATTATTATTATTATTATTATTATTTCTTTTTCTTTTCTCCTATCAAGCTTATTGGAATCAAAGAGCGACATGCAGCATAAGATTCTCTTAAAGGGCTACTATGGTGTAAAATGGCATTAAAACTTCACCCATGAGTTTAATTAGTGTCTATTTGTCGTTTTTAATAGAGCATGAAATTGGGGTTGGAATTGGGCCTACGAAATCTAATTTTCATGTTTGAAAGTTTCTTTAAAATTACAATCATAATTTCAAAAACTAATTCCATGAAAATAATATAAAAGTAACTTAAACCTTTCTCAATTCTTAACCTCCCCCTTGCCTCAAAAAAAAAAATTATTAACCTCCACCTTAGGACTTGTCAATTTCACACATGCAACATAATTGTGACAACCTCTATCAAGGCCGTCATCGCCCCTGCCGCCACCACTATCATCGTTGTTACTTGTTATTGTCACCATCATCGGTGCTACCACCACTGTCACTATGACCACCACCATTACTATCATCGCCATCATTACCGCTATCGTCACAATCACCACCATCAATTCTAAGGAATTGAATTTAGAGATATAATTCTACATCTTAATTTTTTTTTGCATAACCCAAACATATAATTTATCTTTCTAAACCAATTCCAACTCTAATGTGCTCTTAGTAAAATCAAAATTAAAATTCTAAACTACAATTCCAATTCCGTCATCTAAACAGACTCTTGTTAAAATTATATTGAGAATTAATGCCATATATTTTCACTTTGATTTTACCCCTTTACTAATAATGACCCTAATTATTGTCAAAAGTACCAATATACAGTTACAGTAGTGCAATCACTCATCTCGTCAGCACGCCTTTTGGTTAGTGTCATGATAGCTGCTTATCAAATCACTATTTATGTTTCAATGTAACTGGGATCCTTAAATCTCTGAAAATACAGAGAAATCAAGAAGTGGTTAATGTGCCAAATTCATGATGTGTGTGTGTTTTCATATTGAAATGATGTTTGAAGTTCAAATCTGTTATCCAAATAATAGAACTCTTTCATAATAACATTAATGTTTCTAGACATACATGGATATGAAAATACAAATGTTCAATTATATGTGTAGCATAAAGGGTAAGGCTAAGGCCTAAGGAACTAGAAGTTGCTACCGAGGATGCTTAGCACACAAAAAAAAACTATGGTTGAGAAATGGCTTTCAGAGTTTCATGTCATTTATCAGATAGCAACCTATAGATGGTGCACATCATGATTTGTTTGAAAGCCAAGATATTAATTAAACCATCGTTGGGTGAGTAACAACACTGTCACATTCCTGCATCTTCTCTGTTCCATCTGCCTTTTATTGTTTCCCTATATATCTTTCTAGATCTCTCTATATCTTCGGGTAGGTAACAGACTAACACATAAATAACTAGTTTAAACCTTAAAAAGCTTAACATTGATAAAACATAGAATTATAATTTTGAGGTTTACGGTCAACATGGTTGGAGATGAGCCTCTATGGTGCACTTTGTTGATGATGATTGATGGCCCGAAGGTGGCACCTTTTAATAGATCAAGGACTGATGGCCCTAGCTCTTAAGGTGTTCAAATATAGGTGTTGACTACACCAAAAGCTTTAAACTAAGAAAATAAATAACAATAATACTAATTGAACACACTTCCTCGATATCATACGGTTTACATCGTATGAACAATATACTGCACAGTATTATAGCTGTACTATATAGCACTGTAGTGGGTTCTTTTTTAAAAAAAAAAAATTTTATAAATAATTTTTTTGATTAAGTATGTGTAAATATCTGGTGAATTAGGTACAAATATCTGATGAATTCAGTTCATTATCTGGTGAATGGGTTTTTTGAGAAATAATTTTTTTGATTAAGTATGTGCAAATATATGATGAATCCGGTATAAATATCTGGTGAATTCAGTTCATTATCTGGTGAATAGGTTTTTTGAGAAATAAATTTTGTGGTTAAATATGTGCAAATATATGGTGAATCAGGTATAAATATCTGGTGAACTCAGTTCGTTATCTGGTGAATGTGTTTTTTTTATAAATAAATTTTTTGGTTAAGTATGTATAAATATCTGGTGAATGAGTTTTTTTGAGAAATAAATTTTTTGGTTAAGTATGTGCAAATATCTGGTGAATCATGTGCAAATATCTGGTGAATTCAGTTCATTGTGAATATATAGGTTTTTTGGTTAAGTATGTACAAATATCTGGTGAATCATGTACAAATATCTGGTAAATTCAGTTCATTATTTGGTGAATGAGTTTTTTTAGAAATAAAATTTTATTTTTTTTAAAAAGTCAAAATTTAAAAAAAAGTAAAGTGCTGCTACAGTAGCGATACAATGCGCTACTATAGCAGATGTCGCGTATGATGTCAAAAAATTGTGTCAAATTAGCATCACTCAATAAATAAAGAAGGCACAGAGGTCTAATTTAAGAGAAATGATAGGTGTTGAACACATACGTTGACACTCCACTCATAATTATATTATATTATATATATATATATATATTCTATCTTAAAATACTATATATTTTTATCTCATCCACATTCACATCAACGTATGGTATCTATATGGGGTATCAAATTCAGATATTCAAATAACACAACTCTTAATTTTAGATCCCTTTGGATCAACTTAAAAGAAAGGGGCTTTCCATGATGTTGATGATAAAGGATTTTTTATTAAAAAAAAACTTGTTTTTTTCATAGAAAAAAAAGGCTTTGGATAGACTTTAAAAAAAATTTGTATGATGTAGAAATAGATGATTTTTAAAGAAAAGACTTCTATGAGATTTGTTATAAAGATATTATTATCCAATAATTTTTATTACTTTTGTATTTTTTTAAAAAGTCTATTCAGTTTTTTTAAAATAAATTTATTATAAAAATAAGTACTTTTTCCATATAAAAAATAATCCATCCAAACGGACTAGCTTTTAGTGCATGGCAGTGTATAACCACTATGCAAGTGCAATCCGTTGCAACTAAATAATCATATTTATAGGATAAATAGAGTTCAATAAATGATGGTGGAATAGTTTGTTACCAGACATCTTAGAGTGTGTTTGGATTTTTGTTTATGTAGAGAGGGAGAGGGGAAAAGAGGTAAAATGGAGCCGGCGACGGAGCTACTTGTTAGGTGGGAGGGACCTCGGCCTTTCCTAACTTTTTTTTTTCTTTTTGAAAATAAAAATTTTAAAGTTATTATAGACTTTGAAATTATTTTTGATCTATGTCATTGGTCGGTGAAAATTATTCACAAATGTATTCTCTTACGTGTAGAGTGGTAACTTTTATTTTTACACTTCGTGAGTTCGTTTTTCTGCATATACTCACTAGTGGAAATAATGTAATATACGGGAATGTTTTACGTCAGTTGACCATATGTTTGACGTTAAAAATGAGGCGGTGGCAGTTTTATAAATATTAAATCACTATTTGCGTCAGTTGTGTAAAGAACTGACGTTAAAAGTGATTTTAACACTTTTAACGTCAGTTGTTTATATAACTGATGTTAAATGTGTGATTTTTACGACAGTTAAATAAATAACTGACGTAAATAATTATGAAACTCATTTCTTTCGTTGTCATCTCCCTGTTATCACTCTTAACGCAGATCACTCCATATAGTGCAGTTTATTTCTAAACCTTTTTTTTAAACAAGTTTATTTTTAATGTTAATTAATTAGCTTGAATTAGTAAACAAATTCTTGTGCAAATTAAATAAATAAACACTTAACATAAAACAAATTATATATGTATAATCAAATCGTATCTCATTGAAGCGATTCATAAGTTACAACTACGTGATTAAAAGATAAAAAATTTCTGCAACATAGCACTAAAATATAAAAAAGTTTCTGCTTCAACATCATTTTCTTCTCAGTCCTGTCCTCAGAAACTCCAATGGATGCATCTCCTCCCTTACTTGAATTCCAGCTTGATACTCCATCTGAAACCACTGTCACTTTGGAGCCAAAGCAGAGTGAAGGGATGGGATGAAATAAGGTGAGGGAATCACATTACGTAATTCACCCAACCTTGCCATCCATGTTACATGATTTACTCAACCTCAGAAGTTTTTTGACCATTAAGACAGAGACCTTTAAGTCTAGGTATAGGAAGAAATAACAAAAGTCTCAGAGTCATTTTGTGAAGGAATAGAAAACACACGAAATATAGAGGAAAAGAAGAGGTCAGACATGATCGATACAGAAGAATGATACTTTATATAGAGAAGAGAGACTAGCTGATTTTCTAGAAAACTGATCTATAAACTTAATGCTCATTAAGAGGATTATAGGTTACAATGTGCATGAGTAAGTAGCACAACAGTCATGGGTAAGTAGCACAGTAGTCAAAGGAATGAATGCTTTTGCAGAAACTTATACACTTTTAACGTCAGTTTTTTAATACAACTGACGTTAAAAGTGTTTTTAAAATAAAAAATATTTATTTTTAACGTCAGTTTTTTATACAACTGACGTTAAAAGTGTGATTTTTTACTTCAGTTAAATAAATAGCTGACATAAATAATCATATATCCCTATCTGAAATGCCCTGTTGTCACTCTTAACACAGGTCAATCCATATATATAGTGCAGTTTATTTCTAAACTTTTTTTTTAAAACAAGTTTATTTTTAATATTAATTAATTAGCTTGAATTAGTAAACAAATTCTTGTGCAAAATAAAATAAATAAACACTTAACGTAAAACAAGTTATATATGTATAATCAAATCGTATCTCATTGAAGTGATTCATAAGTTACAATTACATGATTAAAAGATAAAAAATTTCCGCAACATAGCCCTAAAATATAAAAAAGTTTCTGCTTCAACATCATTTTCTTCTCAGTCCTGTCCTCAGAAACTCCAATGGATGGATCGATGCATCTCCTCTCTCACTTGAATTCCATGATGCATCGTGAATCCACAGTCACTAGCAGCGAAAGCAAAGTGAAAGGGATCTTTGCATCACCTCCTTCACTGGAATTCCTTGATGCATCGTCTTGAACCCACAGTCACTTGGGGCCAAAGCAGAGTGAAAGGGATGGCTGGGATGAAATAAAGTGAGTAAATCACATTACGTGATTTACACAACCTTACCATCCATGTTATGTGATTTACTCAACCTCAGAAGTTTTTTGACCATTAGGACAGAGACCTTTAAGTCTAGGTATAGGAAGAAATAACAAAAGTCTCAGAGCCATTTTGTGAAGGAATAGAAAACGCACGAAATATATATAGAGGAAAAGAATAGGTTGTATTACAGACTGATACAGAAGAATGGTACTTTATATAGAGAAGAGAGACTAGCTGATTTTCTTGAAAACTGATCTATAAACTTAATGCTCATGGGTAAGTAGCACGGTAGTCAAAGGAATGAATGTTTTTGAAACTTATACACTTTTAACGTCAGTTGTCTTCAACAACTGACGTTAAAATTGTTTTTTAAAAAAAATCTGACGTTAAAATTGTCAAAGGAATGAATTTTAACGTCAGTTGCTTAAGAGAACTGACGTTAAATAAATGACCTTTAACGTCAGTTGTTACAAACAACTGACGTAAAATGTTGTTTTATTTTTGGTTTTTGATTATAACGTTTACACCCGCACACCTTCTGAACTTCGCTCTGTACGTCTCTGTTCTTCTCTTTTCATCACGCTCACTCTCACTCTCACTCTCACTCTGCCCTAATCGCGAGCTCATCTCCACCGCAACCATCGTGAGGGCTTCTTCGCCACCACCGTGAGGTACACTCTTAACCCCTAACTCTGTCTTTCCCGCTCATTCTTTGCAATAACTTGACATCTCTCTTTTGCCCCTTCCCGCGCACTAACTCTCCTTGTCCCTCTGCTCTCAGTAACCACATCGAACGTTGGCCACCACTCGAGCTCCCCTCCCCACCACCACGCGAGCACCTATTTTTGGTGAGTCTTTAGGGCACCTTTTTTTTTTTGGTTTTCAGTGTATGTTGAAACTGTAGTCTCAGTAGTTGAAACTTGAAACTGTGAGTTTGAGTTGTTTGGAATGTCTCTATTTTTGGTTTTGAGTGTATGTTGCTCTGCTGGTTGGTCTGTCACGGCCGTGCTGCTCATCACGGCTAGGCCGTGATCAATTCTGCCGGTGAGGGTCTGGTTCAGTTGGCACGTTACGGCCGTGATGGACATCACTGCCAGGCCGTGACCAGTTCTTGGCAATCTTCAAAAACTAGTTTTCAATCTCCCATATTGTCCTTATATTGGATATATGTTTTGTATATCTACAGAACCTATCTAGTTATGGATCGTAGTTGGATGGTTTGTAAGCGCACTAGTGCTGAGTATTTGAAGGGGGTGGGAGAATTTATAGATTTTCCTCAAAGGAATGTTCCTAATAGTAATGGAATGTTCTGTTGTCCTTGTGTCAAGTGTTTGAATACGAGGAAATGTACGGTGAAGGATATACGTACTCATTTGATTTGTGAAGGGATTTGCTTGAGTTATACAAGATGGATATGGCATGGTGATGTGTTGTTGAGTTATACATTTATTTTTATTTATACTTCTGTATTTATTTTGAGTTATAACCTATGTTAATAAATATATATTGTTTCTGAACAAGCATACATATGGATCAGTCAGATAGCCCACATGCACGGGAGGACATTGTGGGGCCTACGCAAGACCCGATCGCACCTACGCCTGATTGTAGTGTAAGTTTACATGTTATATACTATCTTTAGTCCTTCTTTTTAATGTAAGTTTATAATGTTATAACCCTCTATTTTATCATTTTTTTTGTCCATACAGACATCACAGGCTCATAGGAAACGGGGTAGAGGAGCCACATCGTTGTAGAAACTAGAGAAGCACAGGCAAAGCGGACAGAAGCTTGAGGTGTCCTTCGATGCTAATCTAAATGCCCAGGGACCCCATGCTAAAGAATTTAATAAGTGGGTGTTTCTACAAGCGAAGCAGCACGTAAGCATCAACTACAACCACTGGAATGACGTTCCACAGAACGTTAAGGATCAGATTTGGGAGGCTATCGCGGTATTTTACCTTTACATTCGTTTGATTTACATTATTAGATAATTATCCGAGTTATAATCCATCCAGTTGTTATGTATTCAATGTGTAGGTAGCTTGGACAGTGCCAAATGACGAGGATCATCGTCAAAAATGTGTGAAAATGGCATCAAAGCGTTGGAATGGGTTCAAACATGATCTTACCAGGTACTATGTATCTGGGAAGAAGCGGCTTGATAAAATGTTCTCGGATTATCCCTGGATTGATCAGGATACTTGGGATATGTTTGCTAGGAGTCGACAGGATGGAGAATTTCAAGTTGGTTGCTTAAGTTAATTTTGTATGCTTCTTATAGATCATTTAACTGTATTTAATTATGTGTTTTTGTTTGAATAAGCTAAGGCAGATGAGGGCCGGCGGAATCGGGCGAAGAACGTCCACCGCCACACCATGTCTCAGGGTGGGTACCAGACTCGGATCGAGCAGATGATGGCGGATAGGCTGATGGAGAAGCGGGAAGAGCACTCTGCTAGGATTGAAAGAGTAGAGGTTCCTGAGGGCACACCATTAAGTCCTCCGTCGGACATCGACCGCGAGGATGTCTGGTTAGCCGGCCGCATGACAAAGACGGGATCTTTTAAAGTTGATGCCACTCGCGAAGTGGCAGATAAGATTGTAAGTAAATAATTAACTTGATTTCAATTGATATTTATATAGATATTTTTAACACTTTTCACTTGCACGTTATTTCATTTTTTCATTGTAGATGGATCTTAAAGCACAATCCTCCCAGGGCTCATTCGTCCCTTCTGGACGGCGGGACGTCTTGATGACTGCTCTAGGCAAGAAAGACCATCCTGGTCAGGTTATCGGTGTTCCTGGGAACGTGACCATCAAAGAATATTATGGCAAGTCTGCTTCACGAAAACGGGTGGTCGATGAAGCATCAATTTTGGATGACATTACTCAGCACCTCATGTCCAACCCTGCTATTACAACACATCTGATGCAAAGCTTAATATCCAACCCAGATTTCAAGCAGGCGCTTGCCAGAGAGATTTCCTCCGTCGGTTCATCCCAAGACACCGCAGGGCATGCCAACCCTTCACATGTGAGCACAAAAGAGAGTTATAGTAGGGCACATGTGGAGGACGATGAGTTGGCAGCTAGGGAGCGGGAGTTGGAAGTCCAACGCCAGGAGCATGAGTTGGAAATGAAAAGGCGTGAGCTTGAGTTGGACTTCAAACGACGTGAGCTCGAAATCTTAACAAAGGTATGTATTCATTATTAATGTCCAAATTAGTCAAATAATTACTTGTGTTTTTTTAATTATCAACAACTTATCTATTTTATTTTTCCTAAATTGAAGGCCAAGTCGACGTCGGTGTCGTCACACACCACACCACTCGTTTGTTCTAACTTGGTGAGGATTATACGTTTGAGATTTTTTAATGTCCATTGGAGCACGATGGATGGGTGGCACGCCCAGATCAACAGAGGATATTTTCCTTCTGTGGTGAAGATCTCGGGAACGCCTGCAGAAATAACGTCTGGATGGCCAGCACGGTTTTGAGTCTCTGGTGCACGCAAGTTAATTTTAATTTTATAACTTATTTATTTTTTGTATTTTTTCATTTAATAATTTATTTTAATTTCAATATATATTATGTAATTAACATCCACACCTTTTCATATCTTAGGTATCTCCATCGTCTTCAGCTTGATAAGGGCGTTGTATCAGTTTACGGCTTCTTAGAGCCATCAGTCCTTCTGCCCCAGTTATTTGCTGGCGATGCATTTAGTAAATACATAGGGAACTTGTTGGGAGATAATCAGAAAGAATTATATCTGGCTCCCTACTGTATGAAAAACCATTGGCAGTTGCTTGTACTTCACCCGTCTAGGCATACTGTCATATTCTTCTGCTCTCTCCACCAAAACCCGCCACAGGAAGTGGTGGAAGCTGTAAATACGTAAGTAACTAATCTTAAATTTAATTTAAGTTTTAATATTAGTTGTTTTTAGTTTATTACACACATGATATATGAATTTGTTAACTGACATGATTATTTGTTTATGATAGCGTGCTGAAGGCGGGTAGCATAACTTGCGTCAACGGGAGAAGTAGGACTTCTAAGGCTAAAGTAAATCCTGAATGGACCTTCCTCAAGGTTTGGTAGTTTATTTATCAAATAATTAATATTATAATTACAAATTTATATGTATATTCAACTGACATTGAAATTAATTTTGTTTGTAGGCTCGATTTCAAATTGACGGGTGGTCGTGCGGCTATTATGTGATGCTTCATATGCTGAACATAGTCTCCGCATCTATTAAGGATGGATGGACTAAGGTAATATTTAAACAACTTGTTAGATTATATATTATAGGTTTGAAGATGACTTGCGTTAATGTTATTGTTATTATTTGAACATGTGTGGGCATTTAACGACCAATCACCTCTTCAAGAAGATGAGTTTAGAGACTTGAGGATGCGCTTAACTGAATTCTTCTTCAAGTATGCGACTGAAAAAGGAATTGACAAGATACCTCCGCATTACTTAGATGAATAGTTTTTTTGTTAGACTTTAGAAACTAATTAATAACATGTATATATATATATATCCTTAGATTGGTAGTTTTGTTTTTAGACATTAGAGACTAAAATATATATATATATATATATATATATATATATATATATATATATACTTGTAGATAGTCATGTTTTTCCTATACATGGGTTTTGGTTTTAAGTCCCCCATTGTTCCTTTGTATATTTCTTTTCTGTTTGTTAATATTGAAATTTAAGGGTAGTGTTTGCAAGTCTGTAATGTGTGTGATATTCTGTGTTCCTGGGATATTTACTGAATGCAGGGATAGCTGAGGGGAGTGATATTTTAAAACTGAATTTAAAAAAAAAAATTAACGTCAGTTGTATCAAACAACTGACGTTAATAGCATTTTATAAAATATACAGTAAACTATTAACGTCAGTTGAAATAAACAAATGACGTTAAAAATAAAACCTTTAACGTCAGTTCTTTAACACAACTGACGTTAGTTTTAACAAAATTAACGTCAGTTATGTTAAAGAACTGACGTTAATAGTTTTATTTTTAACGTCAGTTGTTTAAACAACTAACGTTAAAATATTAACTATTAACTATTAACGTCAGCTGTATTTACATCAGACAATATTATGACATATAAAATCAATTTTAACTGATGTAAAAACCACTTATTGTACCAGTGACTATATACTATAGAGCATCTTTTTTAGCTATGAATATAGTCAAGACTATACTTCACAACATGATGTAAGATGAATTTTTGACTGACTTTCTGCTAGTATACATTGAAAAGAAAATTGTTGAAAAATTTAGTATATATTCAATTATTGATGATTTTTGTGACATAAGGGAAAAGAGTTGTGTGTTTGATAGATTATTAATATAATTATTAATTTGGAACATATAATTATGAATATTTTGTATAAATTTGATGAGTATATATTTGTTAGATGAGCTTTAAGTTTTACAGTTGGCCCCCTCTATTATTCAAGTCTGGTTGCGTCCCTGACTGGAACTTAGACAAGCTTCAACATTTTTTATTTTTTCTTCTTCTATTCTTTGTTTTAAGTTTTTGTAAGCACCTTATGATCAACTTACTCTATTTAATCCATTGTTCCCGTCCGGGATGGTACATGGCCATCCAGGTCAGGTTAGCCCTCGGATTAGTATGCGGGCACCGAGGATGGGATGAATTGAGCAGGGAAGGAGCTAAAGTCTACAAATATGGTAGTTTTTTTGTATTGGGTTTGAGATGATTTTTTTGGGTTTGGGGGTGGGGTGTTTTCCGTTTTGCCTTTCTGTGTGTTGTTTGTTGCCCTGTTCTTTTCGCTTGGTGTTGGTTTTGCTACACTCGTGGTGCCGGGTGTTTTTTGTTTTTCTTTCCCACAGATTTACTCTCTACGCCCGGATGGGGGAGGGGGGGGTTTTTTTCAGCCCTCTTGCTCCCTTCTGAGTGAACCCGCCCCTCCTGCTTCTGCCCTCCCTCCCCTTTCTTTTATAGGTCGGCATGGCCATCACCCGGGTGATGGTTTCCCCCGGGCATGCAAGAGGTTCACTTTTGGATACTGGTAATGGTGATCGGCAATTTTAAGTTTTTTTTTTGATGGGGTGTTCCGGGAGGGTTGCGATCATAATAGGACAAACATAGAGGGACATGCCACCACCTTCCCGAAGGATCCTCCGATGATTAGGGAGAGGAATATATCGCGCACGTACCCGTGAGTCACGGTAACAGCTCGATGGGACCTATTCAAAGTAACAAACTCAAGTGGATAGCACGCGTCGAGTAGTCTATATATATAAGGACCTTCGTCCTTGTTACGCATGTTGTGTACACACACCTTAGTACTTGGATGGAATAGAATCTCTGTACTTAATTTCATCACTCAACTCCATTAAGAAATACAACAACCCTTTACACTATTTGATGATTTATTGTTCTTAGCGGGAACATCCATCATATGATATTCTGAGAGAGTTAAAAAAGATTTCTAATATATTAAAAAGTGGAGAAATAAGGAGTGGAATATCATGTTCACACCTACTCTTGGAGAGGGCAACTTTTGTGAAATTTGGCTTGCGAACAGGAATTTGGAGAATGAGAATGGGCCTCATGAGCTGGTCACGCCTCCAAATGAATTGGCTAATGGCTAGTCTCCTTTTAGCAGATTTGTCTCCATTCTCGGAAGCTAGACAGACAGAGCTACACAACTGATTACATACATACACCCCATACCATATACCTTCAAAGACAAATAACATGGCCACATAAATACAAAAAGACAGATACTCCTCGATCAGAAAACCTCCTATAAATGAAACAAAACAATAGATTACACCCCATCATCTCTACTCGCAGATACTCCAATATAAAGCCATTATATATGTATCCCTTCATCTAGTTGTCACAGCAGAACATGTTATTTTGTTTCCCAGCACCAGAAATCTTTCTTCCAAGATCATCACATTAGCATATGATATTGTGGTCCCTGTTATACAAAACATTCAACCGGCAAAACAAATTTCTAAAAATCACATGGCCATATCACACCTCTTCTCCCTGTAAACCCATTAATCTGCAGTACACATATCAGCAAAACATCTACTAAAACCCATAACAACAATCAAAGGATCAGCCCCCCAAGAAGCATTCCTCCCAAAACAAACGAAAACCTCATCCTCATTAAATTTTGAAGGGGAATAAAAAAAGCAAGAATAAGTTACAACATAAACAGTGAAAATAAAATCCACCACCCCTAAATCAGCACCATATTTGGTGGCAAAAGAGAACCTTAACAACAGCATCTAGCCTCTTAATTTTTTATTTTTTTTACAGTCATCAAGATATAAAAGCAGCATCAGTTCTCCTTATCTCCATTCATCGATATATAATGCCTCTTCTGAATATCTTCTAATAGGGGTTGGGGGATGAGAAGGTTAAAGGACTGAGTATTCCTGTATTACAGGTCAGGAATGTTACCTCTAAAAGAAAGAAATAGATAGATTTTCAGAATATACTTCTCATTACCTTCATTCAAGCATTACATTCTTGTATAAAGGGAAATTCACAAGGTAAATGCAACAAACTAGGAAACTGAAATAACAACCCCGGGTGACCATGATACAAAGACATGATACGAATATCGGATACGATACGACGATACGTTGTTTCTTAAAAAATATAAGATACAATACATTTAGGATATATATATATATATATATATATATATATATATATATATATATATATATATATATTGTTATCATATTAATTCTATTTTTATTATTATATTTGTCTATATATATATATTATTGTATGTTATGTATTTATCTCAATCACATAATATACAATTATATACTAATGTATTTTTATATTTTTAAGAAATTTTAAATATTCCGTCCAAAAAAGAAATTATTAAATATTGTATTGCAAAGAAAATATAGGATACTTTATATCTTATATTATATATTTATGTGTATACTAATCAGTATAAAAGGGTTAGTGTACAAATACTCAAAACAAAATTGACATAACATGGCCAGTCCAATTTGGGGTGGAGACCCAAAACACCTAACCTTAGACCTTAGTAATCTTTTTCCCCATCATCAGCCGCCAGACTGCTTGTCTTAATGCTGCTTCTTCTTCTTTCTCTCAACATAGCTTCTTCTTCTTGCCTCGACCCAACACAGCTGCACATCTGCTTCTTTTTCACCTAAAACGGCTGTTGCTGCTGCACCTTCTTTCACACACTGCGCCCAACACAGACGCTGCTTCTGTCAACACGACGTATCGACAAAATACTCATGGCGTATCGAACGTGTGTTAGAATTTCTTTTTATTTATTTTTTAAAATAAAATCCTCCGATACTTTGCCAACGAGTGTGGACAGCGAATCGCCGTGTATCGGCGTATCGTCACTATCGAGGACGATTCATACAAGAAATTCAATATCGGTGCTTCAGAATTGGGTGACAACACAACTGCTAATAGACTTGCTACGTGTGATATCCTAACAGAAAGAATCTTCTGCCAGTGAATGAAATCCTCCCATCCTTTTGCCTCTTGATGATGCGTTTGGGCCTGCTCCCCTCATTAATGGCATTAGAATCATCAGTATCAGTATTTGTGTTTGGGTCGTTACTGGTTGAGCCCCTGATGCTATCATCCCCTTCTGCTTGGTAGAACACCTTGTCCTCAAGGTGGTAGGTTTCTTTCAAGGAGTCCCAATCTTCCCAAGATGTATCCTCAGGTGGAAGACCCATCCATTGAACCAGAACCATTTAGTCGAGAATATAGAGTGGTTGAATGAAAGGTCTGCCATCAGAAAACTCAGTAGGAAGGTCTTGTGGAGGAGCTACAGACCATGGTGGGGTTTAAGTAAGGAGCGGCGAAACACAGGGTGTATTTTGGCGGAGGCAGGTAAAGTTAAGCGTTAAGTAATTGGACTAATCACCTCACTAACCTGATATGGTCCATAATACCGCTTACCCAGTTTCTGATATGAGCACGCAAGAGAGCACTGGCGGTATGGGCGGAGTTTCACATAAATCCAGAGGTGGACCTTCCTTATAGTTGAGGGGAGCTAGCAACGGCTCCCCCAAAACATTTTCAATCATTTTTCTTAATGTAAAAAAATTAGTAAAGCACCATAAAAAAATATCATAGTATAAATAATTTAAGGATTTAATTGATATACACTATCAGTTTAAATATTTTTTATACTATCAACTAATTATAAATTGCCCAATCATTAAAAATTTTAACTTTTCTTACAATTAAAAGTCATACATAAAGTGATTTGTGATTGGTTAATAATGTAAATTAACCTATTCATTTTTTAGGTGTTCTAGGAGCTTATATTTATTTTAAAAAGATACAAGGGTGCTAGTTAGCAAGACTCAAGACAAATTAGTATAACTACAATATCTTCACTTTTAAAACATTAGGTATATTAGTTTAAACCATTGATAAACTTTTGATAAAATTATATATGATTAATTATAAATTTAGTAAATCATTTTAAATAGTGTATAATGGCTCCCCAAAAACTTTTAATCAAGATCTGCCACTACATAAACCCAATCCCCAATACTGTAAGTAACATGCCTGCGGTGAAGGTCATCGGTTGCTTTCATAGATTGCTAATCTCTGAACAACTTACGTTTAAGTAATTCCAGCATATCCTCTCGAGTTAAAAGTGTAACACCCCGTTTTTCATATGAGTGCTTTTGTGTATGCCTTGTTTGCTTTATTTCTGTTTAGAAGAGGCGAAGTGGGATTTTAGGATTTAAATCCCTTCCTGATGCATGAGCACGGCCGTGATCATGTATCAGCACGCCCGTGCTTGATGCACGTGTCTTGTGGCTGCCAGAGCCACAAGCACGGCCGTGCTTGTTAGGAAGCACGACCGTGCTCAGGAGAAAACACGTCTCGTTGACGTTGATGTAAGCACGACCGTGCTTAGTGGGGTGCACGACCATGGTCGGGTCACAGTGGCTATAAATAGGAACAGTGCGAGAGGGTTTTGTGTGCAACCCTTATTTTGGTTTCTCTGACTCCAAAACAGTAGAAACTTCTCTTCCTCTTTCTCTCCCTTGAACCTTCTCCGTTCTAGGAATCCTTACGGTGTTTAGGAGAGGAACATGTGCGTCGGTGTCTTGTAAGGTAAGCCGGTTATCCCTTTTATGTTTCCTTTTCCTTCTTTTTGAATTGGGAACTAATTGGTTGGCCTTTTTGTTGGCCAATGCTTGATTCGTTTGTTGAACCGCTTGAGGGGACTCGACCAGTTTACTATCAGGAGTCTGATATTCATACCAGGTATGGGGAGAAGGAATAGTATGAATATGTAGGTTTGAGGGTTGCGTAAGACGAAGGGTTGCCATAACCCTTTCCTATGATAACATGTTTATATACCTCTATGTCTATTTGTTATATGATGTTGATTGTTGTAATGATGATATTGGCATGGCTATTATCAATTGATTAATGTTAGTATAAACGTTGTTATTATTGAATGTTGTCTGTTATGAACATGTTCAATGTCAGTGCCATGTTATAATGAGTTCATAATGGTAATTGACTGTTGTATGTTGTTGTGACGCGTTAATGTTAAAACGTTTAACCTGTTAATAATATTAAGGGAGGTTGTTTCCCCTTATTCATAAATCTGAATGATAGTAATGAGTGAGGATTACGCTAATGGTTTAGTCAAGAATAATAAGGATTGAATTATGAGTGATTAGGGACAATTAAACGGTTTGAGATTAAAGGATTAATTCCCCTTTTATAAGACAAGAATAATTAAACAATATTAATGAAACTGACGATCAATGGATTAGTATAACCCATTAGGATTGAATCTGGAACTTCCCCAAAGAATTGGCAGAAGGGTACCCTTCTACCAGAATAGTATGGCCCTGCTCCATTGAGCACGATCGTGTTTAACAGGGAGCACGGGCATGCTCCCATTCAAACCCAGAAACTGGACGTGCTCTTGAGCACGCCCGTGCTTAATAGGCAGCACGGTCGTGCTTGCATGTAGGACCAGCATGCCCGTGCTGAGGGTGAGCACGCTCGTGCTCACCTTTCGAGAACAGAAAATAGAACAGACACAGAATGCTGAGTTAGGGGTGTTTGACCCCAAAGGCTTTAAAAGACTTAATAAAATACCTACGAAACATGAAGACCAAAGACAAGTGATAAGATTAATGTACCTTGGTAGCCTAGTGGCCAAGGGGGCCTTGATGCATGATGGTCGAGGTGGTAATCTCTAGTGCTTAATGGTTAGAGTGTTAATGATGATATGGTACCTTGGTAGCCTAGTGTCCAAGGGGGCCTTGATGCTTGATGGTCAAGGTGGTTATCTCTAGTGCAAAATGACTAGAGTGTTTAATTAATGAATATGAAAGATAATGATAAATTGATGGTGTTAAAACTTGGGTAGCCTATGGGCCCAAGCGAAGGTGGTGGTTGTGCTTGTGTGTTTTGTTGAGCAAGCATTCACGCATCGGAGATGTTAGTGGAGGATGTTCAATGTAGGGGAGGTCGTCCGAGAGTAAGGCGATCTGGCCTTTCGTGGCGATTCAAGTGAATCATGTACAACCGTAGTGGCGCATCCAAGAGTAAGGTGCGTCGGCTATCCTAGGGTTCCACCCAAGGTTTGGTGGATTTCCCCGGCGTTGGTGCTTATTGGCCAATGTGAAAATTTAACTCTGAAGTTGACTTCCTGAGATAGATGGATATAAGTGCATAACAGAGTAGTGGAGCAAAGTTGCATTTCATAGCATACACTTTTATATTATGATGTTGATGTGTTATATTGTTGTTTGCTATAACATGATTGTTTGATGTATATTCATCTTGTAACTGCTTCCTTGCCATTATATTCGTATACCTGTTTTTTACTCCCTATTTCTATGTTTCTTTTTGTGGCATGTATCTTTAATGCAGAGGACGGCGACAGCCAGTTTAGGAGTGACTCTGAGGAGCTGCAACTCGTAGTTAGGATTTCCAGTTTTCAGTAGTTTGTTTAGTTAGTTGTTTTCAGTTGTATATGAGGATTGATTCCGGATTGTTTATACCAGCTCTGTAATGTGACATCAGGGTTGGGTTTTCTTTTATGTTATGTTATGTTTTATTTTCCGCATTTTGAGACTTGATACAATGTGGTGTTCTCTACCAGTTGTTCGACTATAATTTTTTTAATAGTTAATGCATGTTTTATTTTAGTTATCTTATCTTTTAATTCTTTACATGTATGCGGGGTAGAGGGTGTCACATTTAGTGTTATCAGAACAGTTTGGCCCTGTCCGGACGTGGCATGAGCCTGTTGTGAGTCTGTTGTGTGCTCTTGTTTGAATTGTCTATACTTGTTATAGACAATGATGTTATATGTTAGGAACTGTAGCTCTTCCTGCTTTAAGTTCCCTGTATTTAACAAGTTGTCTTGGGCATTTACAGGAACTTATGGCAGGAAGAGGAGGCAGGAACGACCAGGCTATCACAGATGCTTTGGCACTCCTTGCCAACACGATAGACCAAAACCGGAACATCAACAACAACGGGGGACCAGCTGAGTTCCAGGGTCTCGACAAGTTCTAGCCGAACAATCCGCCGTCTTTCAAGGGAGCTTACGATCCTGAGGGTGCCCTGTTGTGGATGAGGGAGACCGAGAAGATCTTTCGAGCCAGGGATGCAACGATCGGCATAAGGTTATCTTTGGGACTTTCATGCTGACCGAGGAGGCTGAGCACTGGTGGGAGAACTGTCGCCAACGCTTGCAGGTGGAGGGTACTATGATCACGTGGACTGTGTTCAAGGACGGATTTCCCGAGAAGTACTTACCGGCAGACATCAAGGACAAGAAGGAGATGGTATTTCTAGCGTTGAAGTAGGGCAACATGTCGTAGGAGAGTATGCGGTTAAGTTTGAGGAGCTCGCCTGCTACTATACACTGTATCAGTATGTGGCGGACGGTCGTTCCAAATGCCTGAAGTTTGAGGATGGTCTGCGTCCAGAGATCAAGCAGGCTATCAGCTACTAGGAGATCAGAGTCTTTCCAGTTTTAGTGAACAAGTGTAGGATCTATAAAGATGCCTACAAGTCTGGAGGGTCAGTCTCCAAGGGATCAGACAACCAGAGCAACAATAAGAGTGATCAGGGAAACAAATGGAAACTGCGTCTCGCTCTAGCTGGCAAGGACTTCAAGCGGGATGGCAAGAAGTCTCAGTTTTCTTTAGACAGGTCCAGGAGATGGGATTTTTCTGATTCTAGACATCTTCGTTACGACAAGTGTGGACAGAATCACTTCACTACCCAATGCAAGGAGATATACATCATCTACTTCAAGTGTGACAAGCATGGCCACATCAGCCGGAATTGCGAGGGAGGAAAGTCAGACCCATAGAGTGCGAGCAAAGGTCAGAAGCCTCAAGTCAACCGACTGAAGACCACAAGGAGAGTCTTTACTCTCAATGGAGCCGAGGCCTCCGAATCTGAAGATTTGATCCAAGGTATGTGCCTCATTAGAGGAATTCGTTTGACTGTGTTGCTTGATTCGGGTGCGACTCACTCGTTTATGTCATATGAATGTGCTAAGAGTCTTAATTTTCCTGTGACACTTATTGAGTGTGATTTAGTTGTTGCCATACCCACGAATAAACCTGTTCTCACTTCTTACGCATGCAAGAATATTCCTATTACGAAAGATGGTAGAGACTTTATTGTTGATCTTGTATGCTTACCTCTGAAAGACTTTGATGTTATTCTTGGCATGGACTGGTTATCTTCCAACCACGTCCTTCTGAATTGCTTTGACAAAACCATAGTTTTCGGAACTCCAGTGGAGTCTAGGGATCCTAGCTTTCTCTCTGCCAACCAAGGTAAGGCTTCGATGAACGAAGGAGCCTAAGTGTACATAATGCTATCTTCCCTGGGAGTCGAGAGCCCTCCTGATGTCGACAACGTTCCTATTGTGCGAGAATTTCCTGAAGTGTTCCCGAGAGATGTTTACGAACTACCCCTAGAGAGAGATGTGTAGTTTGCAATAGACTTAGTGTCTGGCACTGGGCCTATATCTATAGCACCCTATAGAATGTCTCCTCTAGAGCTAGCTAAGTTAAAGGAATAGTTTTGGTGTGACTAATGCTCATGCCGTGTTCATGGATTACATAAACAAGACCTTTCACCCTTACTTGGATAAGTTTGTGGTGGTTTTCATCGATGACATCTTAGTGTACTTCAAGACTAAGGAGGAACATGAGGAGCACTTGAGGGTTGTCTTGCGGACCCTTAAGGAGAAGCAGTTGTATGCTAAGGTATCTAAGTGCGAGTTTTGGTTAGAGGGGGTGAGTTTCTTAGGTCACGTGATCTCTAAAGGTGGGATAGTAGTGGACCCGACTAAAGTAGAGATGGTGCTCCAGTGGGAAGCACCAAAGTCAGTGACCGAGGTTAGAAGTTTCTTGGGTTTAGCGGGGCACTATAGGAGGTTTATAGAAGACTTTTCTAAGTTAGCGTTACCCTTAACCCGTCTCACCAAGAAGGGACAGTTGTTTGTGTGAGACTCTAAGTGTGAAGAGAGTTTCCAAACCCTGAAAGATAGGTTAACACCAGCACCAGTTTTGGTTTTGCCCGATCCTAGAAGGCCTTTTGTAGTGTATTGTGATGCATCAAAGCAAGGTTTAGGTGGAGTGTTGATGCAAGATGGTAATGTAGTAGCTTATGCTTCTAGGCAGTTGAAAATCCACGAGAAGAACTACCCTACCCATGACCTGGAGTTAGGAGTTGTGGTGTTTGCCTTGAAGATCTGAAGGCATTACCTGTATGGAGCTAAATTCGAGGTTTTTAGTGATCATAAGAGTTTGAAATATTTGTTTGACCAGAAAGAGCTCAATATGAGACAGTGTAGGTGGATGGAGTTATTAAAGGATTATGAGTTTGATTTGACCTACCACCCGGGAAAAACCAATGGCCGATGCTTTAAGTAGAAAAACCTTGCATGTCTCCACTTTGATGGTTAGGGAGATGGATCTGATCGAGGAGTTTAGAGACCTAAGTTTAGCTTGGGAGGTTAGCCCTAAGAGCATTAGGCTTGTAACTTTGAAAGTTACCAACAGTTTGATGGATGAGATTAGAGAAGGCCAAAAGGTAGATAAGTATCTCTTAGACCAGAGGGAGTTGCTTGATCAAGGTAGAGACCTTAGTTTTAAGGACGGAAGTGATGGGGTTTTGAGGTTCAAAGATAGAGTTTGTATACCAGATGTCCCGGAGTTAAGGAAGTTGATCCTTGAAGAAGGACATATGAGTGGATTGAGTGTGCACCTAGGAGCCACTAAGATGTACCAGGATTTAAAGAGGATGTTTAGGTGGCCTAGGATGAAGAAAGATGTGGCTGAGTTTGTGTATGCTTGTTTAGTGTGCCAAAAGGCTATGATAGAACACCAAAAACCATCAGGAAAGTTGCAACCTTTGAGTATCCCAGAATGGAAATGGGACAATATTGCCAAGGATTTTGTGTCTGGACTCCCGAGGACTGCAGCGGGTTATGAAGCGATATGGGTTGTTGTGGACAGATTGACTAAGTCTGCCTATTTCATCCCTATGAACAAGGAATACCCTTTGGAAAAGTTGACCAGGTTGTATATCAAAGAGGTAGTTAGGTTACATGGTGTACCTTCTAGCATGGTATCGGATAAAGACTCGAGGTTTACCTCTAGGTTTTGGACTAGTTTGTATGAGGCTTTAGATACCAAGCTTAGGCTAAGTTCAGCCTATCACCCACAGACGGACGGCCAGTCTGAGAGAATCATCCAGTCCTTAGAGGACTTGCTTAGAGCTTGTGTGCTAGAACAGTCAGGTAGTTGGAACAAGTTTTTTCCCCTGATAGAGTTCACCTACAACAATAGCTACCATTCCAGTATTGGGATGGCACCTTATGAAGCTCTTTATGGGAGGAGATGTAGGACACCTCTGTGTTGGAGTGAACCTGGTGATATTGTTGTGATAGAACCTGCGATAGTGCAAGAAACCACAGAAAAGGTGAGGATGATTCAAGAAAATATGAAGGCGGCTGATGCGTATTTTTAAGATATAAAGGCAAGTGCACCTCGTCGCAAACAAGTAATATGGTGGTGAGACCGGTTATTGTATCCACAGGGATCGTTTGTCAATTACCAATTCACAAACTCAACAACTATCTAGACTAAACTAAAGTATGAAAAGATCATAAAACAAAGAAATAAAATATTTTTGGTCTTTTGGGAATTTTATCGAACACTTGGTATGCAAACAGAGATGTGGCTAAGATTGTTAGGGTTAGACTACACTAATCCTCCCTTAATTGCAATGACATGATTATCAACATAAGTCCTACTTCAATTATGACAATCAAGCCTTTTCTAAAATACTCAAGCCTAATGTCTTAGGTGCATTGAGCCTAAAACCCCAAATTAAACCCTAATGTCTTAGGTGGATTAACCTGAGATTTTGCATTAAGTCAAGACTTATAAGATTGCAAGCATTCAACACCTATGTCTAGATTCTTGAACTACTTGGCATATGATTCATGAGCATGCCTTAACACCAACCTTTCAGTTATCTATCAAAGCAACATATCATTCCTATGGGTAGCTAATCCAAGGAAAGCATTAAGCATAGAATCACATACTCATAAAGAAATAGGAACTTGCATTAAAACCAAATCAAATACAAACAAGTTTAGAAAAGCTACATCTAACCCCAACAATAGGGGATTTAACTACTCACATACAAAGAAAACCAAACCAGAGAAATAGGAGAAGAGGAGAGAAGAGGCTCCATGTGAGCTTTCCTTCTTCTTCAAAGCAACCTCTCTTGGCTCCCTTCTAGGGTTGAAACCCTAGCCCAGCCACAGCCTCCAAGTGCCTCCAAATGCCTCCCTCCAGACCTAAAAACTCCTCAATTCTGTCTGCTGCGCTCTTATTAATAGGTCTGCTGCACGTCACGGCCGTGATGGCCATCACGGGCAGGCCGTGACGCGTTCTGGAGTGGGCGTCATTTCACTTTTTAAATCTCGCGAGGCGAACCCTGGATTCGCGACGCGAAACTTGAATTTCTGGTAGGTCACGGCCGTGATGTCTGTCACGGGCAGGCCGTGACAGTTTCTGACTTTTGCCTTCTTCTCTGCTTGATCATGGCCGTGATGGGCTCTGTTTGGATCATATTCTTCACTTTTCAAGCTCAGTTTCATCCAGGCTCCATCATGGCTGATTTTGATCATTTTTACATTAATTCCTGCAAAACAACACCAAGAAATCGCTTCACCCGTTCCAAAGGAAAATCTAACTAAAATCAAATAAAGAATGCCTAATCTATATGCAAAATGCATGCAAAAGTGTACAGAAAACATGATGCAAAATCACACTATCAAATCACCCCAAGCTTATTCAATTGCTTGTCCTCAAGCAATCACTAAGGCCAGAATAATAAACAGAACATGGATAGTGAACTAAGAACCCGAGCAAGTGATCCAAGTAATAGGCAAATCAAACAATTCAGCAAGAGACAATCAATTCAAGTCCAATTAGAGGCTGAGGTTCCTTAGACTCATATTCTCATTGATTTGGGCACTCTTCCTCACTTGAAGCTCACCCCAAGCTTGTTCATTTGCTTGGCTCTCTTTCTACCTCACTCAAGTGTTTAGGGGAATAAGACATTTCACTCAATTTTCCTCAAAGAATGAATCCTACCATAGGCTTGACTATCAACCAAATCTCTACTTTATTAATGAAAACAATTAAGAATCAAGAGGTCTTTACTTGGTTGTAACGTGGCCAAGGGGTTAATCTTTAGGTGGGGATAACAAGAAAAGGACATTTCAAAAGGCTACATAAACATCAAGCATTGCAAACATGACCTTCTAAAATACCTTCTTGGGTTTTCAATTCATTTTTCCACCTTTCTTTTCTTTGCTTTTATTTCTCATTTTCTTTTTGTCATCCCCTTCTCTATTTATTTTTCTTTTTCTTTTGTTTTTCTTTTATTTGGAGAAGGGGAGATTTTTCAGCTCAAGAGAATTTTTTTTTTTGATTCTTTTCCCAAACTTTCAACTACCTTTTTACCCTTTTGTAATACTTTAGAAGGTCCCTTATCAAGCATATTTATCAAAAATTTTCAGGGTACCAAGAAAAGTATTTCATTCTTTCAAGCTCAAAATTGGGCAACTAAGGGTAGCATTTACACATTCAAAGCTCAGAAGGCCAGAAAAATACCTATTGCCTCAATCATTTTCAAAAATGTTCTCAAAAATTTTTACGCTTCAAAATGGTTTCAAGTCAAGTTCTAGAGAAATATATCCAAGAGGAATAACACTCTAACACAAAGAATGGGGTAAAATTTAGTGAGTACCCCTTTAGCTCAAAATCTCACATTTTAGTAGTTCAGAATCAATGAAAAACACAAATCCACAGAACCATATGCTAATTATTAACTATCCAAGATTATCTCAAGCATTCTTCATTTGCAGCCATATCACAAGAATAAAAAAAATTGGGTTCAAAAATTCACTATCACAAATTATTGACACTTAGTTCTCACAATTGGATGCAAAATCTAAGCAAGGGCAATCTAATAATGTGATCATGCAAACTATCATGCTGAACTATATGAATGCAATATGCAAAATGCAAATGCAAAATACCCCTACCCCAAGCTTAAGAATTTACATTGTCCCCAATGTAAACAATCAAGTTGGAGAGAGGAGAAGAAAAATAAAATAAAGCAAAAAATTGGAACGGCTTACCGAGGCGGTAGCGGGTGTAGGCTTTCATTTCAGTCAGAAACTGCTTGAAAGTTGGGTTGCTTTTTCTTGTCTTCTTGCTCTTCCCTCCTTCCTTCTTACCCTGGAATCACTTGGCAATTTTATTAGTAAAAGAAAACTCTTGATCTTCTCAAATTATTCAAGAGTTTAAAATCTAAAATCAAATCTAACTAAACAAAAAGGAAAAAGGAAAAAGGAAAATAAAAATTGGGTTGCCTCCCAATAAGCGCTTCTTTAATGTCACTAGCTGGACTTATTAAAAAGCATCCACCTGGATCCTCCTCTCGGATCAAATGGAAATTGAGGTGGTGATTGCAACAGTAATATAAATTTATTCTCAATTCCACCCAGCCATTGGGTGGAAATTCCATTGACCTTTGCAAATATAAACTCACTTCCTCTCGGGTCAAATGGAATGTTCAAGAGAAAGTGTGACATACAAGTGGAAGGGGCTAACTTACCATTGTCCACACATGCATGCAAGCCAACATATTTATCTAATGCAGTAAAATCAGATTGCTCAGCATGCATGGTGGAAGGAGTGCTATCTAGATGCCCTGCCTCCTCACTTGTTGTTTCCCAAGGATTTGTGGAAGGTAATTCCTCTTGTTGTGGTTCACTTACCACCCCCACTTCATCTTCAATTTGATCCATTCCCACAACCAGATTCTGCTCAAATTCTGCTTCATGTGGCTCTATGGGAATCATACATGGTGGTGGAGGTGGTAAATATGCCCAAAAGGTTTCCCAATCCTCCTCGGAGTATATATATATAAGCTCACCAGTCATAGGATCGACTCGTGATGGGATGTTATGAGATAGAGAAAACTCCTCGAAGAATTCTCCTAAATTTATATCGTCTTCCCAACACAAGTTGTCCTCCAAAATATGACTGGAAGCTTCCTTATCAGGTGGATAATAAAAATTTTTCATGATTTTCGTCCACCTTGCAAAAACAAAACTCAAAACAAAAAAATGAAATATACACAGAAAATAAAAATAAAAAAATAAAAATGTCTAAATTAGTTGCCTCATTTGTTACTAATGATATTGACAAAGCCAATCCCCGGCAACGGCGCCAAAAACTTGATGCGTATTTTTAAGATATAAAGGCAAGTGCACCTCGTCGCAAACAAGTAATACGGTGGTGAGACCGGTTATCGTATCCACAGGGATCGGTTGTCAATTACCAATTCACAAACTCAACAACTATCTAGACTAAACTAAAGTATGAAAAGATCATAAAACAAAGAAATAAAATATTTTTGGTCTTTTGGGAATTTTATCGAACACTTGGTATGCAAACAGAGATGTGGCTAAGATTGTTAGGGTTAGACTACACTAATCCTCCCTTAATTGCAATGACATGATTATCAACACAAGTCCTACTTCAATTATGACAATCAAGCCTTTTCTAAAATACTCAAGCCTAATGTCTTAGGTGCATTGAGCCTAAAACCCCAAATTAAACCCTAATGTCTTAGGTGGATTAACCTGAGATTTTGCATTAAGTCAAGACTTATAAGATTGCAAGCATTCAACACCTATGTCTAGATTCTTGAACTACTTGGCATATGATTCATGAGCATGCCTTAACACCAACCTTTCAGTTATCTATCAAAGCAACATATCATTCCTATGGGTAGCTAATCCAAGGAAAGCATTAAGCATAGAATCACATACTCATAAAGAAATAGGAACTTGCATTAAAACCAAATCAAATAAAAACAAGTTTAGAAAAGCTACATCTAACCCCAACAATAGGGGATTTAACTACTCATATACAAAGAAAACCAAACCAGAGAAATAGGAGAAGAGGAGAGAAGAGGCTCCATGTGAGCTTTCCTTCTTCTTCAAAGCAACCTCTCTTGGTTCCCTTATAGGGTTGAAACCCTAGCCCAGCCACAGCCTCCAAGTGCCTCCAAATCCCTCCCTCCAGACCTAAAAACTCCCCAATTCTGTCTGCTGCGCTCTTATTAATAGGTCTGCTGCGCGTCACGGTCGTGATGGCCATCACGGGCAGGCCGTGACGCGTTCTGGAGTGGGCGTCATTTCACTTTTTAACTCTCGCGAGGCGAGCCCTGGATTCGCGACGCGAAACTTGAATTTCTGGTAGGTCACGGCTGTGATGTCTGTCACGGGCAGGCCGTGACAGTTTCTGACTTTTGCCTTCTTCTCTGCTTGATCATGGCCGTGATGGGCTCTGTTTGGCTCATATTCTTCACTTTTCAAGCTCAGTTTCATCCAGGCTCCATCATGGCTGATTTTGATCATTTTTACATTAATTCCTGTAAAACAACACCAAGAAACCGCTTCACCCGTTCCAAAGGAAAATCTAACTAAAATCAAATAAAGAATGTCTAATCTATATGCAAAATGCATGCAAAAGTGTACAAAAAACATGATGTAAAATCACACTATCAGCGGCACAGAGTAGGTCGAAAAGCTATCATGACAAAAGGAGGAAGGCACACAAATTCCAGGAAGGTGATCACGTATTCTTGAGAGTTACACCAACAACTGGTATTGGTAGAGTGATGAAAGCGAAGAAACTTACTCCCAAATTCATTGGCCCTTACCAAATTCTTAAAAAAATCGATGAAGTTGCGTACCTAATTGTATTGCCATCTTTCTTGTCTAAACTTCACAATGTCTTTCATGTGTCACAACTTCGTAAGTATATTCATGATCCAAACCATGTGATAGTCCCCGACACGATTCAATTAAAAGAGAATTTGACTTTCGAGGTACAACCTCTTCGAATTGAGGACCGGAGGGTGAAGCAACTGAGGGGCAAAGAGATTCCTTTGGTTAAAGTCGTTTGGAGCATGGCGACTGAGGAGAGTGCTACATGAGAGATTGAGAGGAAGATGATGGAGGCATACCCTCATCTCTTCGTTCGAGGTGAGCGGAAATTCTGAGGACGAAATTTTTAAAAGGGGGTGGAATTGTAACACCCCGTTTTTCGTATAAGTGCTTTTGTATATGCCTTGTTTGCTTTATTTTTGTTTAGCAGAGGCTAAGTGGAATTTTAGGCTTTAAATACCTTCCTGATGCATGAGCACGGTCGTGCTCATGTATCAGCATGCCCGTGCTTCATGCACGTGTCTTGTGGCTGCCAGAGTCACAAGCACGGCCGTGCTTGTTAGGAAGCACGACCGTGCTCAAGAGAAAACGCGTCTCGTTGACACTGATGTAAGCACGGTCGTGCTTAGTGGGGTGCACGACCATGCTTGGGTCACAATGGCTATAAATAGGAACAGTGCCCGAGGGTTTTGTGTGCAATCCTTATTTTGGTTTCTCTGACTCCAAAACAGCATAAACTTCTCCTCCTCTTTCTCTCCCTTGAACCCTTCTCCGTTCAAGGAATCCTTTTCTTGTTTAGGAGAGGAACGTGTGCGCTGGTGTCTTGCAAGGTAAGCCGGTTATCCCTCTTATGTTTTCTTTTCCTTCTTTTTGAATTGTGAACTAATTGGTTGACCTTTTTGTTGGCCAAGGCTTGATTCGTTTGTTGAGCTGCTTGGGGGGACGCGACCAGTTTACTATCAAGAGTCTGATATTCATACCAGGTATGGGGAAAAGGAATAGTATGAATATGTAGGTTTGGGGGTAGCGTAAGACGAAGGGTTCCCATAACCCTTTCCTATGATAACATGTTTATATGCCTCTATGTCTATTTGTTATATGATGTTGATTGTTGTAATGATGATATTGGCATGACTATTATCAATTGATTAATGTTAGTATAAACATTCTTATTATTGAATGTTGTTTGTTATGAACATCTTGAATGTTAATGCCATGTTATAATGTGTTTATAATGGTTATTGACTGTTGTATGTTGTTGTGACGCGTTAACGTTAAAACATTTAATTTGTTAATAATATTAAGGGAGGTTGTTTCCCCTTGTAGATAAATCTGAACGATAGTAACGAGTGAGGATTACGCCAATGGTTTAGTCAAGAATAATAGGGATTGAATTGAGTGATTAGGGATAATTAAACGGTTTGAGATTAAAGGATTAATTCCCCTTTTATAAGACATGAATAATTAAACAATATTAATGAAACTGATGATCAATGGATTAGTAGAACCCATTAGGATTGAATCTGGAACTGCCCCAAGGAATTGGCAAAGGGTCTGCGACCCTTCTACCCAGAACAGTATGGTCCTACTCCATTGAGCACGACCATGCTTAACAGGGAGCACACTCGTGCTCCCATTCAAACCCAGAAACTGGAAGAGCACGCCTGTGCTTAACAGGCAGCACGGTTGTGCTTGCCTGTAGGACCAGCACGCCCGTGCCGAGGGTGAGCACGCCCATGCTCACCTGTCCAGAACAGAAAACAGAACAGACGCAAAATGCTGTGTTAGGGGTGTTTGACCCCAAAGGCTTTAAAAGACTTAATAAAATACCAATGAAACATGAAGACCAAAGGCAAGTGATAAGATTGTTGTACCTTGGTAGCCTAGTGGTCAAGAGGGCCTTCATGCATGATGATCAAGGTGGTAATCTCTAGTGCTTAATGGCTACAGTGTTAATGATTGTCGCGACCGTCCCGTCCGGGCACCGCGAAAAGAAGGTAAAAATAAGGGAGTCGCCACCAATATTTTATTTGGGAAAACCATTTATTTTAAGTAAAACTGGTCTAAAAAAGGATAGAGATTTGAGTCCGGGAGTCGGTTATGAGTAGGTAAGGTGTTAGCACCCTACATCGCCCATTTAAAAACGGTACCTCAAGTTAATTGTCCAAAATAATTTTAATAATTTTTGAAAATATTTATTTTACCTAACTTTTAAAATAAAAAAATATATAAACACAACAAAATGAAAAATTAAATTTTGGCTTGACAGAATGATTGATTCTGCTCCTATGTATTCCCGGGTGCGATGGGAAACTCAAAGCCACGTCGTTCTTATAGAAAAGAGTTCGATTGATTGGTTGATTTTAATTTTTTGGAGTAAAGATATTTGATTTTTTTTTAACTGTTTTGAAGAGTTTTGATTTAAAACAAGGAGCTGAAAATATTTTCCTTTTTTTAAAAAAAGATTTTTCTATTTTTAAATTTTTGTCTTTTTGTAAAGAAAAGAGTGGGGTTACCACATTATCTAAACCCAAAACATGTAAGACTTGAAACATCAAAATAAAGGCTCATCTTCAGAAAAGATATTCAATTCTTTTTTTTTTTTTGGTATGGGCCAACTGTGATGAGCCCAAGGACTTGCTAGTCAATAAAATAAAGTTAGATAAAATAAAATAATAATAAAAAACAGCAACAAATAAGAGAAAGGGAACCAAATAGAAGCTTGAGGAACTTGGTAGAAATGGAGGATACGCAGAGCTCAGGGGACTGCGGCACGGCTGAAGATGCTAATGGCGGCGACAGTTTGTGACAGTTGCGTTCGAAGCAACGGAGATGGGCTGCGAGCATGGAGAAGACACTGGCAACATGGGTTCTGATGCGGATCTGGGTTCAATGGCTTGTGGCGATGATGACGGCGGCTGACGAGGAAGATGGCGGAGCACGGTATGTGACGAAGACGGTGGAACAGTGCTGGTTCGAGTGGGACTTTGGGGGGTCACGGTTCTATTCTATTTTTGTTTTTTGTTTTTGGGTGTTGGGTTTGGTTAGGATGAAGATGGTGAGTTATGTTTAATGATTTAGGGAGGTTTGAAAGTCTGATTGATGGCTGCCTTTGCTATCGAGGTGAGTTTTATGGATAGTGAGAAATGGGTTTTTATGATGGTTGGAGGAGGTGGTCTTTTAGGTTGATGAAGGTGACGAGAATGGAAAAAGAATGACGAAATAATGGTATGTGAATTGTTAGTGAAGTCCCCCCTCCTTGCTTCTGCTCTTGAATTTATGCACATTCAAATGAATAAGGATAAGTTCCAATCTGCCAGCTGTGGAGAAAGGGACGATTGATGGTGTTGCTACACTGGGCAAATCAGCTTTGTTGCGGGATGGCACAGGCAATTAGAGAATATTAGGATCAGACATCATTTTTGTGTAAAAAGAGTCAAAAGCAAAAGAAAATGTAAAGCCCGTTTTGGCTTTTCCTAAAAAAAACTACTGTGATGGGAGAAGACATGGAGGACAAGACATTTTTTATTATTTTTGAGATTCATAAAATTTGTTTTCTTTTTTTTTTTGGGCTTGGAAGTTGGACTCAAAAAAAGACTTGCAACCAAAAAGAAATTGGTCCAATAACATTAACAAAATATTTTTACAATTTTATATTTTTTCGTTTTTCAAAATATTAATAAAAGAGAAAATACCTGGACAAAATTAGGTGTTCACAGCTGCCCCTCTTTACTTGTTTCTTATTAGATAATAGGTGTAACCATAGTTAACCTATTATCGTTATAAGCAACAACTAAAGACATGAACTCCAATTTTGTTCCGGGTACACCGACAAGCAAAAGGACCTGTGACTACAAACTGATTTCCTGTATAGAACCTGCGGGTTGGATTGCCCACTGGGGTTGACACATAAAAAGCTTGCAGGGTGGATTGCCTCCTGAGCTTAAAAAACAAAGATAAAGAGCTTACGGGTGGATTTCCTGTCAGAAGCTCGAACGGAAAGATAAAGAAGCCTACGGGGTGGATTGCCCGTTAGAAGCTTCAAACAAAAAGATAAAAGAGCTTACAGGGTGGATTGCCCGTCAAAAGCTCGAATAGAAAAATAAATGAGCTTATGGGGTAGGTTACCCGTCAGAAACTCGAACAGAAAGATAAAAAGAGCTTATGGGGTAGATTGCCCGTCAGAAGCTCGAACAGAAAAATAATTGAGCTTACGGGGTGGATTGCCCGTCAGAAGCTCAAATAGAAAAATAAATGAGCTTACGGGGTGGATTGCCCGTTAGAAGCTCGAACATAAAGATAAATGAGCTTACGGGATGGATTGTCCGTCAGAAGCTCGAAAAGAAAGATAAAAGATCTTACAGGGTCGATTGCCCGTCAGAAGCTCGAACATAAAGATAAAAGAGCCTATGGGGTGGATTGCCCATCAAAAGCTCGAATGTAAATATAAAAGAGCTTATGGGTGGATTGCCCATCAAAAGCTCGGACAGAAAGATAAAGAGCTTACGAGGTGAAGCTCAAACAGAAAGATAAAAGAGCTTACAGGGTGGATTGCCCGTTAGAAGCTCGAACGTAAAGATAAAAGAGCTTACAGGGTGGATTGCCTGTCAGAAGCTCGAACAGAAAGATAAAGAGCTTACGGGGTGGATTGCCCGTCAGAAGCTCGAATGTAAAGATAAAAGAGCTTATGGGGTGGATTGCCCTTCAGAAGCTCGAACAGAAAGATAAAAAGAGCTTACGGGGTTTGGTACCCGCCGCAGCTTGAAAACAAAACGAGCTTTCTGGGTGTGGTACCCACCGAAGCTCGATAACATAAAAGAGCTTAAGGGGTATGGTACCCGCCGAAGCTTGAAAGGAAAGACAAAAAGCTTGCAGAGTCGGTTATCCACTGAAGCTTGACAGGAAAGGTAAAAAGCTTGCAGAGTCGGTTATTCGCTGAAGCTTGAAAAGAAAGGTAAAAAGCTTGCGGAGTCGGTTATCCGCTGAAGCTTGTCATGAAAGATTAAAAACTTGCGGAGTCGGTTATCTGCTGAAGCTTGACAGGAAAGGTAAAAAGCTTGCGGAGTCGGGTATCCGCTGAAGCTTGACTGGAAAGGTAAAAGGCTTACGGAGTCGGGTATCCGCCGAAACTTGACTTGAAAGATAAAAAGCTTATGGGACCTATGCCCGCTGAAGCTAAACAGAAAAAACACAAAGCTTATGTGTCCTATGCCTACTAAAGCTAACCAAGACATGACTTTTGGGACCCTGTGTCCGCTAAAGCCGAACAAAACAAAACTTATGAGGCCCTATGCCTGCTAAAGCTAAAAAGACATGACTTTTAGGGCCCTGTGCCCGCTAAAGCCAAACAAAACAAAGTTTATGAGGCCCTATGCCTGCTAAAGCTAACAAAAACATGACTTTTGGGGCCCTGTGCCCGCTAAAGTCGAACAAAACAAAGCTTCTGAGGCCCTATGCCTACTAAAGCTAACAAGGCATAACTTTTGGGGCCCTGCGTCCGCGGAAGCCAAAAAATTCCAAGAAAAGATGTTGACTTTGTTGATGCATGAATGATGAGACAATGCATGATATGAGAGATGCTCTTTTGTGATTGATAATGAACTTTGATCATTTTTCGCAAACCACTCTTTGATTTCTAGCCCCTTAAAGCTTCGATCACAACCAAATTTAAGGAAGAACTGGAATATCACTCATTGATCTGGATTGTCATTTTCTTGCCCAACTGATGCTTTGCCCCTGGTCACAAATGTGCCTATTTCATAATGATTATCCCAATGGATGAGACTGCTTGATTTATCTTTCTTTTCCAACATTGCCCTTTGTCAGGAGATTGATATGCTTTCCATGACCTCTGAATCCTAAGAGAAACTCTAAATGATATCATTATTGATACTTGCTTCACCTTTTAGTATGTATTAAAGAATGCAAATTGAGTCTATGGTAGAAAGAGGGGTATGTAAATGATAGAGGATGGACAGGGAATAACAATATGTGGAAAGTGGTAAGGGTGTGAGCAAAAGAATTGAAAGGTTGTTAGAAGGAAGGAAACAATGACGAGATGAAGTTCACATTTTTCTTCAGGTGATACTCTTTTAAGATGATAAGTGTTAGCTTCTCATGCGTATAATCTCGAGACGTTTAATAGCTTTCAGGACATCATTTGTTCCAGTTCATTTATTTTTGTCTCGGTTGCAAAGACGAGATGAAGTTCACATTTTTCTTCAGGTGATACTCTTTTAAGATGATAAGTGTTAGCTTCTCATGCGTATAATCTCGAGCACCGCTTTAATCAGCTTTCAAGGACATCATTTGTTCCAGTCTTCATGTATTGAGAGCATTTCATGACTCGCCTTCAAACTGTCTCAGTTTGCAGTTTGCATTTCTTCAAGAGACACTTGTATGATCTTGAGTACTGCTTTAATCTGCTTCCGAGGACATGATTTACCCCGATCTTCATGTATTTGAATATTCCATGATTTGCATTTAAATTCAAACTACCCCAGTTTGTTGCTTCAAGGAATTTGTTTGACCCCAACTTTTGCGTAGGTTGCTCTTCCGATCTTTCAACCTACCGGGTCGCTCTAATTTTGCCTGGGTCGCCCTTTCAGGTTTTCAACACAGCGAGCCCCCTTTTTTTGGTTTTTATGTTTTTTCATTTTTGTTTTGTTTTTTTCCTTTCTTTTCCTTTTTCCGAAAGCGATGCATTGAAAGAGCACATACATTTTGTCTCACAATTAAAGTTAATGAAAATGATAACAATCTTTCATTGATCAGAATGGACTTTTTAGGCTCATAACGCGGCCAATGGTTGAGGGTCATGAAGGAAAGGATATAAGGCTCAAACAAATGTTTTAAGGTTGAATAGGACTAAGGATCCACGATCTTTTCGATTTCTAAGAACATTTGTTTTCCTCTAACTTTCCTTTTTATTTCTTCCCTTTTTTTTTTGTTGCCTTTGCATGAAGTTTTTTATCCTCTTTCTTTCTTTCTTTCTTTCTTTCTTTTTTGCTTCATAATCACCAACTCTTTCATGCTTGCCCCTTGCTTAGGGGTGATCCTTGTCCCGGGTTCTTTGAAAGAATTTCAAGCTCAAACGGGATAACAAGGGACAGTACAAGTATGTGAAAGATATAGAAAGATGACCATTCTTCATTTGAAATTTTGATTGTTAATTTTCAGAAATTTTAAATGAAAGACAAAATGATAGTACTTGCAAAAAGAATAACCGGGCGCTCTTTTTCGATTTCCCTTTTAATTTCTTTTTTTCAAATCATGGAGTCTAGCTTGAATAAAAAAAGATTTCCTTTGATTGCCTCGATCATCTTCGGTTGATCTCATGAGGAAGCTTTCCATAGTTGTCCGAACCAGCATGGTTAATGAGGTCATCAGGATCATACGATGAGGTTCTAGCACTTATTATTTTATTTTTAAAGAGAATCACCTTCATATCTGCATTATTGATAACTTTCAAGAAAACAAAGAAGGATGGAGGTAAAATCAGAAGATGGAGGAAAGGAAGGAGACTCAATGCATTCATTTATTCTACTAAAATGGAAACAAGTAAGCCCATTATTAAAAACTTCCTAAAGCCTTGGACAAAGCTAAAGGATTAGCATTAATGAATTACTCTACACAAGATTCAAAGGTCATGTTCCAAAGTGTCCTCAACGGCATGGACTCCAGAACCTCCTGCATCAAGAGTGTCTCGTTGGAAACTTAGCACATTTGCATGGATCAGATCTTGCACTTTATACTTTAAGGTCTTGAAATTTTTAGTTGAATGACCTATCACTCCCCCATGATAGTCACACTTGACATTTGGGTCAAACCATTTTGGGTATAGGGGTTGAACCGCCTTGGTCGGGATCGGGACCAACAAAGATTTTTCAATAAGGCTGTGCAATAGCTCCGTGTAAGTCATAGGTATCGGGTCAAACTGCATGGGCTTCTTTTTCGGGTTGTAAGGTTGTCTCCTTTGATTTTCATTTAGGTTTTGTTGGGGTGGTATGGTGGGAAAGGTTTGATGTTGGATAGGGTTTGATGGTTGGTATGGTGTCATCATAGGATAGGATTGGGTTAGAAATTGTGAGATGGCGGCTACATATGGATGGTTAGGTTGGTGATGTGGTGGATAACATGGAGTGTAGGTTGTTTGAAAAGATGGTTGGGAGTTGACAGACATTTGACCCGGTATCCAATGCCCAGACCACTCTTGCTTAGATACCACAACACGTGCCTCTTCTTCATTCTTCTTGA
Source organism: Sophora flavescens (assembly GCA_030762895.1). Taxonomy (NCBI): domain Eukaryota; kingdom Viridiplantae; phylum Streptophyta; class Magnoliopsida; order Fabales; family Fabaceae; genus Sophora; species Sophora flavescens. The sequence goes on from CM061068.1 coordinate 106,854,043, forward strand.
CAAATGGAGCCTTTTTTATCCCGACTACCCCTACAGAACTTTCAACAATCTTACCATTTCTCATCCCATTCTAAATTCTTTCTCCAATGATAACCATGTCAGAAAAGTTTGATGATACACTTCCAATCATTCTATCATAGAAGGGTGACTGACTTGTACCAATGAATACTGCCACAATTTCCTTCTCAGTTAATGGGGGCTCTACTTGAGCAGCCAATTCTCTCCACCATTGTGCATACTCCTTGAAGGTTTCTGTATCCCCTTTTTACATATTTTGAAGTTGCATCCTATCAGGAGCCATATCAATGTTATACTTGTATTATTTCAGGAATGCATCCGCTAGGTCTTTGAAGGATCGAATGTGGACCCGCTTGAGGTGCATGTACCAATTTGAAGCTGCCCCAGTCAAACTGTCTTGGAATAAATGAATCAAGAGCTTATCATCTTGGGCATGTGATGCCATCTTCCTGACGTACATGGTTAAGTGGCTTTTTGGACAAGTGGTTCCTATGTATTTGTCAAAATCTGGCACTTTGAATTTTGGAGGTATTACGACATTGGGAACTAGACAGGGTTCAGAGGCATCCCATAGACCATGATTGTTTTCCCCTTCAACAGCTCGCAATCTTTCCTCTAGAACCTCTAGCTTTTCTTTAGATTGGAAATTCCCTCCCGACTGATTCATAGGAACATACTGTGGGGAAGCGAAGTTCTGTGCCACTTAGATCCCATTGTCACCAATGTGGAAGGTGAAAGGTGAAGTGTTTGGGTTAACGGAATGCACCATAGAATTGGTGGGGATTTGCGTCTGGGTTGTGTTTTGGGAGCTTGGGTTGCCATTTGTTGGACCAAGAGCGACTGGCGGCACAAATCTTCGAGGAAGACCATATGGGGGATTGCTTGGGTCAAATGAAGGATGATTTTGATTGCTTGGGTAGACAGTGAAAGGCATCACGACCCCTTGTTGGTTGTTCTCATGAGTGAGAAGAGGTATGACTGGCTGCTCTTCAGTTGAGACTGAAGGATTCTCATTTGTGTTCTTTTCCTTCTGCATGACTTGTAACATTACCATCATTTAGGTCATCTGCTCTTTGAATTGACTCCAGTATTCTATGAACTTCTGAGTTTGCTCTTCCTCATCCATGATTTTGGCTTGTGATTGAGTCCGATAAGGGTGCCGCAGAGCAATTGTTCAAAAAGTCACTGTGAAGTTTGGGGAAAAAGGAATTAAATCCTTATTTGTGAAAGTTTACTGAAGATAACCTTTTGAGATGCATGAAAAAGATTTTTCTTGACCCAAGAAGGTGTTAATGCATGGATTGCATGGAAAAGATTTACTTTTGATTTTTATTTTTATACTTACCCAAATTTTAATACATGACATGCATGAAGGAACTTCTATCAAAAAAGTGATACATGAAATGAGCTTCTTATTTTTTTTTTTAGAAGAATCATTTTTTATAAATGCATGAGATGAACGAATTTATTTTCTTTGTTTGGAGACAAATGAGAATTCTTTGTTTAGAAACAAATGATTTTTTTTTCTTTTTTTTGAATGCATGAAATGGTTTTTTTTTTTGGAAAAAAAAAAGGGTCGTTTCCTATTTTGAAAATTGAAATGGATGTATGAATATGAAGAGAAGGGTAGAGAATAATCCTACCCCCTTTTGTGTCTTAAGACGGTTAAAACTTAGGGTCGGACACAGCTGAAGTCATAACTCTAATTGGTTGGTCCCTAGGTTTGCTCTATCAATGAAAATTGATTAGGTTCTAGACTTCTAAAATCGATGGTCCCCAGATTGCCCCTATCTCGAAAGATAAGGATCCAACTCATGAGTCTAGCCACAAGTAGGGATAAACCCTCTCAATATGACCATCTCATGATATCAGGTACAACCTGAGTGGTGAATCGACAAATATCAGGGGGGTACAAGACATCTTCAATGACAACGTCAAGACACCGCCTAATCCTTGGGTTTTGAGCAAGCTCGGGTATAGAGCCAAAAGTGTGTGCAACATGTGATAGTGATGTGTATGATGGCAGCATACAAACCTCCACAAAAACCTACTAAAACAAAACTACCCCAAACCTGCAAAAAGGAACAAACAACACCAATACAAAAGTTCTCTACCCTAAGGTTGTAAGAATATACAAAAGCAGTTATAAAAGCATTAAAAAAAGAAATAAAACAAAAAGGGTAAAACAAATATTTTCAAAGCTATTAAAAAAAATTTGCATAACCAATTATGATAGGCCTGACTCTCAAAAGTCCCCAGTGGAGTCGCCAGCTGTCGCGATCGTCCCATCCGGGCACCGCGAAAAGAAGGTAAAAACAAGGGAGTCACCACCAATATTTTATTTGGGAAAAACATTGGAAAACCATTTATTTTAAGGAAAACTGGTCTAAAAAAGGATAGAGATTTGAGTCCAGGAGTCGGTTATGAGTAGGGAAGGTGTTAGCACCCTACATCACCCATTTAAAAACGGTACCTCAAGTTAATTGTGCAAAATAATTTTAATAATTTTTGAAAATATTTATTTTACCTAAATTTTAAAATAAAAATATATATAAACACAACAAAATGAAAAATTAAATTTTGGCTTGACAGAATGATTGATTCTGCTCCTACGTATTCCCGAGTGCGATGAGAAACTCAAAGCCACGTAGTTCTTATAAAAAAGAGTTCGATTGATTGGTTGATTTTAATTTTTTGGAGTAAAGATATTTGATTTTTTTTACTTGTTTTTGAAGAGTTTTGATTTAAAACAAGGAGCTGAAAATATTTTCTTTTAAAAAAAAAAAGATTTTTCTATTTTTAAATTTTTGTCTTTTTGTAAAGAAAAGAGTGGGGTTACCACATTATCCAAACCCAAAACATGTAAGACTTGAAACATCAAAATAAAGGCTCATCTTCAGAAAAGATATTCAATTCTTTTTTTTATTTGGTATGGGCCAACTGTGATGAGCCGAAGGACTTGCTGGTCAATAAAATAAAGTTAGATAAAATAAAATAATAATAAAAAACAGCAACAAATAAGAGAAAGGGAACCAAACAGAAGCTTCAGGAACTTGGTAGAAATGGAGGATGTGCAGAGCTCAGGGGACTGCGGCACGACTGAAGACGCTAACGGCGGCGGCGGTTCGTGACGGACCCGTTCGAAGCAACGGAGATGATGCATCGGAGATGGGCTGCGAGCATGGAGAAGACACTGGCAACATGGGTTCTTATGCGGATCTGGGTTCAATGGCTCGTGGCGGTGACGACGACGGCTGACGAGGAAGATGGCGGATCATGGTATGCGACGAAGATGGTGGAACAGTGCTGGTTCGAATGGGACTTTGGGGGGTCACGGTTCTATTCTTTTTTTTTGGGTGTTGGGTTTGGTTAGGATGAAGATGATGGGTTATGGTTAATGATTTAGGGAGGTTTGAAGGTCTGATTGATGGCTGCCATTGCTATCGAGGTGAGTTTTGTGGATAGTGAGAAATGGGTTTTTCTGATGGTTGGAGGAGATGGTCTTTTAGGTTGATGAAGGTGACGAGAATGGAAAAAGAATGACGAAATAATGGTTTGTGAATTGTTAGTGAAGTCCCCCCATCTTTGCTTCTGCTCTTGAATTTATGCATATTCAAATGAATAAGGATAAATTCCAATCTGCCAGCTGTGGAGAAAGCGACGATTGATGGTGTTGCTATACTGGGCAAATCAGCTTTGTTGTGGGATGGCACAGGCAATTAGAGAATATTAGGATCAGACATCATTTTTATGTAAAAAGGAGTCAAAAGCAAAAGAAAATGTAAAGCCCGTTTTGGCTTTTCCTAAAAAAAAACTACTGTAATGGGAGAAGACATGGAGGACAAGACATTTTTTATTATTTTTGAGATTCATAAAATTTGTTTTATTTTTTTTTTTTTTTTGGGGGGGCTTGGAAGTTGGACTCAAAAAAAGACTTGCAACCAAAAAGAAATTGGGTCAATAACATTAACAAAATATTTTAAAATATTTTTACAATTTTATATTTTTTCTTTTTTTTAAAATATTAATAAAAGAGAAAATACCCAGATAAAACTAGGTGTTCACAATGATGATATGGTACCTTGGTAGCCTAGTGGCCAAGGGGGTCTTGACGCTTGATGGTCAAGGTGGTAATCTCTAGTGCAGAACGACTAGAGTATTCAATTAATGAATATGAAAGATAATGATAAATTGATGGTGTTAAAACTTGGGTAGCCTATGGACCCAAGCGAAGGTGGTGGCTGTGTTTGTGTTTTTTGTTGAGCATGCATTCATGCATCGGAGATGTTAGTGGAGGTTGTTCAACATAGGGGAGGTCGTCCGAGAGTAAGGTGATCTGGCCATCTGCGGTGATTCAAGTGAATCATGTACAACCGTGGTGGCGCATCCGAGAGTAAGGTGCGTCGGCTATCCTAGGGGTCCACCCAAGGTTTGGTGGATTGCCCCGGCATTGGTGCTTATTGGCCAATGTGAAAATTTAACTCTGAAGTTGACTTCCTGAGATAGATGGATCTAAGTGCATAACGGAGTAGTGTAGCAGAGTTGAATTGCATAGCATACACGTTTATATTATGATGTTGATGTGTTATATTGTTGTTTGCAATAACATGATTGTTTGATGTATGCCCGTCTTGCTAACTACTTCCTTGCCATTATATTAGTATACATGTTTCTTACTCCCTATTTCTATGTTTCTTGTTGTGGCATGTATCTTTTATGTTGAGGACGGCGAGCAGCCAGTTGAGGAGTGACCTTGAGGAGCCACGACTCGTAGGTAGGATTTTCAGTTTTCAGTAGTTTGTTTAGTTAGTTGTTTTCATTTGTATCCGAGGATTGATTCCGGATTGGTTATACCAGCTCTGTAATGTGACATCGGGGTTGTGTTTTCTTTTATGTTATGTTTTATTTTCCGCGTTTTGAGACTTTATACAATATGGTGTTCTCTACCCGGCTGTAATTTTTTTTAATAGTTAATGCATGCTTAATTTTAATTATCTTATCTTTTAATGCTTTATATGTATGCGGGGTAGAGGGTGTCACAAAAAACAGGGAATCAACAGCCTCTATAGCAAATTTACCATTCAAATAGTGGGGAATATTAGGAGGAGGCTTACCATAAGCGACCTGAATGAGAGTGAGCCCAATGACTGAATGGGAGGTGGTATTGTAGCACTATTCTTCTAGGCTTGGGTACTTACCCCGCTGAGAAGGATTGTGGTGGACATAAGCACGAAGATACTGTTCCAGGACCCTATTCAAAAACTCGGTCTGCCCATCACTCTGAGGGTGGTATGCAGTATTCACGCGGAGTTTAGTGCCATTGATTTTGAACAACTGATGCCAGTAGTGGCTCATAAAAACTAGGTCACAATCGGAGATGAGGCTCTTAGGAAAGCCATGAAGTTTGCATACCAAATCAATAAAAAGTTGGGCCACCTTATGGGTAGTAAAACCAGTGGGCAACATACCAAAATGGACCCCTTTGTAAAAACAATCCACCTACTAAAATGACAATAAATTCGTGAAACAGAGCAAACCAGTGATGAAATCAAGTGCCAAGTTTTCCAATGGGGCTGATGGAGGACGGATTGGTTGCAATAGGCCTGGACTTTCCTTGGGGACATATTTAGTATGTTGACAATCAACACATTGAGAAATAAAATGATGCACATCCTACTTCATTCAGGCCCAATAGAAATTGTCACGAAGCCTACTGAGAGTTTTAGTCAAACCCATGTGACCACTGAGAGGTGAGGTGTGAAACTCCTCTAACAAGAGCTAAATAAAGGGGTTGGATTTGTTGACCCAGATTTTCCCATTAAAAAATAACAATTCTTTGGAGACTTTGTAATTCGAGTATTTCTCAGGATATTACAGTACCTCTTCCATCAAGTTGAGAAACTCGGTAGTGAGAGTGAGCTCCTTCTTGAGATCATCCAGAAATTGGTAATGGGGCATAGAGAGGATCTAGTGAGCGCACACATCGGTGGAATGCTCATGGATACGAGACCGAGCATCTGCTACCAAATTGTGCTTACCAGCCTTGTACTTAATCATGTAATAATAACCAAATAGCTTAGCTAAATAGACATGTTGCTCAGGCGTTTGGACAGCTTGTCTCATCAATTCCTTCTGCTTGTGGTGCTCAGTGAGGATAGTAAAGGGATGATCGAGCAAGTACTGCCTCTAACATTTTATTGCTACCGTAGCATGGAGTTCGCGGATATAAGTGGAGGAGCGGATTAATTTGCAGCATAACATCTTACTGAAATAAGCAATGGGGTGGTTGTGTTGCATCAGTACCACCCCCATCCCTGTTCTAGAAGCATCAGTCTCCAAGATAAAAGGCAACTGAAAATTTGGAAGAGCCAATATAAGAGCCTGAGTCACAGCAATTTTGAGGAGATCAAATGCTTGTTACGCTTCAGGGCCCCAATGGAAACTGTCCTTGCACAAAAGGGATGTCAGAGGTGAAGCAATCCTTGCATAATCCTAGATAAAGCCGTGATAAAACCGAGTAAGGCCAAGATATCCACATGGAGATTTGAGGGAAATGGGAACAGGCCAATCCTGCATGGCCTGAATTTTGGATGGCATCGGTTCAAACCCCGTGGCAGATACGATATGGCCCGGATATTCTGTGCGTCTCTGGCCGAATTCTCATTTGGACATTTTGAGGACAAATTGACCCTGCTGCAAGGTGTTGTCACAACTGGGATCGCGACCGGAAAGCGAACCAAAATTTTAAAAACAACATGTCCGAAACATGGGGTCGTCACTAAAATTTTTATTTGGAAAAAATTCGAAAACTCATTATTGAAGGAAAACTGGTCTATTGAAAATGAGATTTGAATTCAGGAGTCGGTTATGAGTAGGAAAATTATTAGCACCCCACATCACTCGTTCCAAGAACGATACCTCAAATTAATTATACAAATTATTTGATAGATTTGTAAATGTTAACTTTCCCTTTTACTGAAAATAGAAAAAAAAAAACACAAGAATTAGGAAATTTAATTTTTGGCTTGGCAGAATGATTGATTCTGCTCCTACTTATTCCCTGGTGTGATGGAAAATTGAAAGCCACATAGTTCTTAAAAAATGATTGGATTGGTTATTTTATTATATTTTTTGGAGTTGTTATTTTGTGTTTTTTGTTTTGCATTATTTGTTTATAAAAGAGACTTTTTAGGACCTATGAACCGTCACAACTCAAGTATCCTAAAAAATTAAGATGGAGAAGATGACACATCTAATCAAACTCCCATTTTTTTTAAAAAAAGGTCTTGTTATTGTTATTTTTTTAAGGTAATTTCAAGATTTATGAGCTGTCACAACTCATACGTCTTGAAATTTAAGATCGATAAGACATCACGTCCAATCAATCCTTCCTTTTTAAAAGTATTTTAAAAACATTATATTATATATACGATTTAGGATTGTCAAGCTATCACAACATGATTATCCTAAAAGAAAAAGGATCAAGATGTCGCATCCAATTAAATCACTTATTTTAATGAAACGAGGGGCTAAAAGCCCAAAATAAAAAATTACAAAAGAATTAAACGAGCAGTAGAAACTCCTAAAGCATCGGAAAACAACACTTGCGATAGCTGTACCGAAGGGTGTTAAAAAACATAGCTTGCAATCCCAACCGATAATCCATATTGGCAAGGACATCTACACACTTATTTGCCTCCCAGTACACATGACTGATCCGAACACTCCAATCTTCATTGAGCATATTTTTGATACTTCTCACAAGACTCCATCCACTAGTAGTACCATCAGCTTTGCCTTGAAGAAAATTTGCCACAACCTGAGAATCCAGTTGCAGCTCTTTTAATATGTATCCTCTATTTCTGACTAGCTTTAGCCCTTCTAAGACACCCCACAGTTCTGCTACATAAGCCGAGATAGATCCTAAAGCCATCTACCATCATGATCTCTCAAAGACCTCCACAGCCAGCTTCACTTGTCTCCTTCTTCGCTGCACCATCAGTGTTTAAAGCCACCCAACCAGAGATAGGAGGACCCAGCTAACAAATATATTGGTTACACATGGCACTGGATTAACCTTTAAATTCATTCCTTTGGCTTTCCTATAATTTATAACATTCCTCTTGATAATATCCTATGGCCGAAAGGGCCTAAGAAAGCTTGGGTCGTGAAGCTGGAGATTGTGCCATCTGCAAAGAAAGTGACAAGTAGTGGACCAAACTTCAGCCCAAGATCCCCCGTCCCCTGGTCCATGATTGCATCTCAAATTTGACTGGATCCAAACATGTAAGTCCCCAGTAAAAAAATTGCTTCTTTCTTCGACTTTTACCATATGCATCCACACGAAAATGGTAGAGGGACAATCCCTTAGGATGTGGAGAATTGAATCTTCGTGAGATGGGCAATTATGACAAAAAGGACTCCAAAGCCCTATTTAGCTTCTACACTGATTTGTGAGTAGTCTCCCATGAAGGATCTACCAGATGAAGCACCTAATCCTTTCTACCACATCCAGCTTCCAAATTTTCTTCCATTATGGGAATTAAATACCTAAAGAAACATCATGAAGAAGATTGAAAGCACTAGACACAAAATTCACCAAGTTTCTTACCTAGCCATAAGCGAACATCAGGACCAATATCATGATTCGGAGGCAAGAGAGCATCGAAGGTTCTAATGAGGGAGGGCGCCAAAACTCCATCCAACAAGGATAAATTCCAGGCACCCAAGTCATCAACTAGATCACTGACTGTCCAACATTCCATATGAGGAGGCACTTGCTCAATATAGTTCTCCAAGCTCTTATCTTGAAAAAGCCATCGGTCCTTCCATATGTTGATTGATCTGCCATCCCCAACTGCCCATGACTCCAACGACACCATGGAAGGCCATAACCTCGTCAAACTCTTCCAGATATGTGAATCGGTGACCTTTACTTCAAGATTTTCATTCTGAATGCTATTTATGCCATATTTAGCTTCTAAAACTTGACACCAAAGGCTCGACTCTATTCATTAGGAACGCATCATTCATGGTAGGAAGATTTCGGATGGCCAGGCCTCCCAGATCTTTAGGGTTCATCAGTGTCTTCCAGTTAATCAAGTGGGTTTTGCGTTGGTTCTCTTCCTCATCACATACAAAGGCTCGCTGTAATTTCTGAATCTTCTGTAGGCAGCTTCTTGGAATATCAGTGGACATCATGGGATAAATGGGAATTGCTTGAATCACCGCTTTGGACAAGGTAACTCTTCCTGCAACAATATATTGGAAATCACATTTCCTTGGGGCTCTACCTAAAATAGGAACACCTAGATATTTGCCTTGGGAAAATGTTTCCCTTAAACCAGATTGAGATAGTAAGGTTCTACGAAGATCATTAGGAACATTTTTTGAAAATAGAATATTAGGTTTATCTTATTTAATCTGTTGTCTTGACATAAGGCAAAAATTGTTTAGAACTCTAAGAACACATTGCATTTGAGAATCACTAGCTATACCAAATAATAAAAGATCATCAGCAAACATTAAATGGGATATATTTGGCCCATTTCTACCAGCCTTCATCGGCTCCCATTCACCTTCATCAACAACTTGACAGATTATATGATAAAGTTTGTCCATACAAAGGACAAAAATATAAAGGGACAAAGGATCTCCTTGCCTAATTCCTCTATCAGGAATGAAAAACTCGGATCTATTATCATTCCACATCACATTTGTTTTTACACTAGAGATACAAGACATGATGAAACAGATTAAATTCCGAGGAAGACCTACCTCACTTAAAACTTGATTAAAAAATGACCATCTGAGCCTATCATAAGCCTTGGCTAGATCCACTTTAATAGCAAAGAAACCTTTTTTACCTTTCATAATATGCATGATATGGGCCATTTCTTGAGCTATAACAATATTTCCATGAATTCTCCTATGAGGGATGAAACTCTTTTGGAAAGGAGAGATGATATCGGGCATAATGGGTATTAATCTATTCACTATCATTTTAGTAAGCATTTTATAACTAACATTGCACAAGGAAATAGGTCTAAATTGATTAACATACTCAAGATTAGGCAATTTAGGAATAAAATAGATATCAGTAAGATTTACCTCCATTACAATATTAGGATCAGTCCATGCCTTTTAGCAAAATCAAATGTACTATGAGCCACTAAGTATCATGAGCCTTGGTAGAAACCCGTAGGGAAACCATCAGGACCATGTGCCTTCCAAGGATCCATATAAAAAATGGCCTTTTTAATTTCTTCTTCCGTAAAGGGAAGGCTAAGATTACCAATCACCATCTCATCAATTTGGGGAAAGGAATAAGAACTTCCTTCAGTAGGATAGGGATTTCCATTTTTCAGAAAATAGATCTTTATAATAGCTATTAATCATAGCCATTAGAGTATCCTCCTCCTCAATCCACTGATCTTGGTCATTTCACAGCATACATATCCTATATATTTTTCCTTCTTCTGTTGATGGCCTTGAGGTGGTAGAAACGACTATTTCTATCCCCATCCTTGAGCCATTTGGCTCTAGACTTTTGGAACCACAAAAGTTCCTCTTGAAAAAGGACAGTACTGGGGTCTTCTTGAAGATCTTTCTCCAAACGAATAAGGAATCTATTCAAAGTATCTTCATGTTGCTTCTTCTGAATTCCTCCCAACCTAGCCAAAAGCTCTTTCTTCCTCTTCCTTATACTTCCAAAAACATTGTCATTCCACTCTTTTAAATGGTCCTCAATATTACGGATATTCTGAGGAAGATTAGTACTATTATCCCAACAATTTGAGATAGTGTCTTTAAAAGATTTATGAGTCATCCAGGCACTCTCAAAGCGGAAAGGACGACAATATGGTAGTCGTACTGTTGAGGACAATGAGCAAAGGATGATGATCGGAGAAATCCATTCTGGGAAAGACTTTCACCACATCATCAGGAAAAGATAATATTCTTCAATCATTGCTCATTTCTCTATCAAGTCTCTCAAAAATTCGAGAGTAACCATCATAGAGAGGGCCCCGCCAAGGTTCATGATAGAAACCGAATTCTCAAGTTGATCGGGAATAGGAGTTTCTGCAACAAACTCCATTTCAGAGTCTTTAAAATCTTCATGATTCAAGGGAAAATCTTCCATAATGATCTCTTTCTCCCCACTGTTATTGCCGTTGATTGAATGAGGCAATACTTCATGGTTCGAAGATAATCTTTCTTTATCAGGAGGACGAGTAGAATAAGGTAAGATAGGTCCCATAGTATAAACCCAAATTTCCATTGTTTTTTCTACTAGAGTCTCCATCAATATTACCTCTTTGATTATTGCTATGCTTCAACGAATTGCTCTTTGACGGATCTTTTTCAAGAACTATTGCTGAAACTTCCTTAACCTCTTGATTATTGCCTTTCTTTCCTCCTAAAATATCTTCTCCCTCTGAAACACTACTTTGAACAACTATCCTGCTGGCACCTTGGTTACCTTGTTGCAACCCTTCTTTGCTTGTCTCCGGGAATTTATTGTTCACTGAGCTTCTTGGCCCAACCTTAAATTGCTACATTCCTCTCAAATGACATTCTTACCTTTGTCTGGTCTAGACCCTTTTTGCAAATTATCTTTGACTAAGGAATTCTCATCAAATCCTTGTTTCCCAGCCTTTGGAATCTCTAATAAGCTCCGGCAAGCGTACCAGATCGAAACAAGTAATAATAAAATAGTGAGAAATCGAGTATCGAACTCAGGGATTGGGAAACCAAGTGTCACTTTACACATTAAACAACTATTTAGACTGGGAAATAGGTGTGAAAAGATTTCAAGAAAATAAAAGAAACAATAAAATCAAATCAAATATTTTTGGGGTTTTAAATTAAAAGAGATTTCCAGGAATTGGGTTACCAACAAGACTGCTCATGCTACTAAATTGACTACCCCTCTTGTTAATTATCAAAATTGCTTTGAAGGTGAATTTATCCTTAAATAAGTTAATGTTCCTTCTCGAGATACAAGAACCGTGCCCAATTAAACCAACCCATACTCTCGTGGTAATTGTATTTAAATTGAACCCATTAAGATTCGTGACAATTCAGTGAACCCTCGAAGGATCGCTTCTAACTCTCGTGATTTAAGTCCTAAGTTCAATCCCTATAGATCCGATGCCTAAGTTCACCACTAGGTTCGTCCTTAGAGTATCTATGACATGCAAATAAGTGTGCACCAAATTCACAAGTAATTCATGCAATAGGAATTAAATTAAAAGTAAATTGGAATTAACAAAGGAAAAACATCAATTCATAACATAAAAGAAGTCTTGGGCATAGCCCCAATTCCTAGAAATAAAAAGACTACTCAAGCATTGCCATGGTCATGGCAACCTTGAATAACAAATGCATAAAAATCCTAAGAGAAAAGAAGAAATTGAGAAGAAGAGAAATCCTAATTTTTGCCTAAGGTAGCAGCCAAGAGATACCTATTTTTGAGCCTAATTGCCCTATTTATAGAGTAGGTTAACTTGGATTTGAAAACATTACAAAATAAAATAAAATCAACAAATCAAAATTCCAGATTTTGCGTGTCACGGCCAGGCCGTGACAGATTCTGTCATGGAGAACTTGACACTGGTTGGCCTGTCACGGTCGTGATGGCCATCACGGCCTGGCCGTGACAGGTTCTGACTTTGTGTTCTTCTTTCTTTTTCAGCCCTGCTCGATCATGGCCGTGATGCCTATCACGGCCAGGCCGTGATGGGCTCTGTTTGGCTCATTTTTCTTGTATTTCAAGCTCCGCCTTCATGGAAACTCCAGCATAACTGGTCCTGAGCATTTTAATCTTCGTATTTAATTGCCAAATCAATATCTCCAAATTAATTGTCAAATCTTATCATATCCTTTATTGTTGAGATAGACAATTATTATCCAAATCCAAATTGATTTGTATTCAATCTTTTATCTCAATGCCAATTGATATCTTTTAATCATAATAATCCAAATCCAAATTGATTTGGATTCAAATCCATCCTTTGGGCCCTCGCAATTTACTTGGCAATCTTCCATTTAATTGCAATTCTTCTTCTTTGTCCTTTCCTAAAAATAAAATTAAGAAAATCATGAGAAAATCAATTAAATTCTAATTAAAATCAATTAAATGCACACATTGACTCTAAAATAAATAAAACTGGAAAACAAAGTCTAATTTGGGTTAAATCAAGCATTCAACAAAATTTAACTGATGAAATCCACTCTAAAAGCTAAAACATGAGAAGTCAGCGGATTATTAATCTCCTCGGTATCCTCTTCAGAAGATTGGAGGATAGCAAATCTTGAACCTTCCGTGCCTGAACCATCATGAACTTTATCTGTTTATCCTTTCTTCCCTACAGGATGAAGTTGGCACAGGCAAACACAAGAAGGGGGGTTGAATTGTGTTTGTTAATTATTTTCACAAAAACCCTTTTTGAGAAACCTTTTTCACAAGCAGAAGATAAAAAGATTAAGCACACAAGAAATCATTTTTAAACAACCAAAAAGGTATTTTAGAAGGTTGTCATGCTTTGCATTGTTTGATATTTTGTTTAGCCTTCTTGAATTCTCCTTTTCTTGATTTCCCCACCTAACGATTAATCTCATGGCCCCATTACAACCAAAATAAAAGACTCTTGATTCTTATGTGTTTTCATTAATAAAGTAGAGATTTGGTTAATAGTCAAGCTTATGGTAGAATACCTTCCTTGAAGAAATTGAGTGAATTGTCAAATGTCCTTAAACACTTGAGTGAGGTGAGAAGACTGCCCAATTAGTGAGAGGCATGAATCTAGAGAACTTAAGCTTCTAATTGGACTTGAAATTGATTGTCTTTTGGTTACTTATTTGGATATGCCTGTTACTTGGATTAATTACTCGGGTTCTTGGTTCACTATCCATGCCCTGATTGTTTATATCTTGTCTGGCCTTAGTGATTGCTTGAGGACAAGCAAAATCTTAAGCTTGGGGTGGTTTGATGAGTGTGATTTCACCTCATATTTCAGTGACATTTTGCATGCATTTTCATATAGTTTAGGCATTTTTAATTTGATTTTTGTTAGTTTTTACCTTGGAACGGGTAAGGCGGTTTTGTGGTGTTGTGCAGGAATTGAAGATTGAAATGCTTAGGACTTAAATCACGAGAGTTAGAAGCTGTCCTTCGAGGGCTCACGAATTGTCACAGAACTTAAAGGGTTCAATTTAAATTCAATTACCACGAGAATAGGGGTTGGTTTAATTGGGCACAGTTTTTGTAACCCGAGAGGGAGCATTAACTTATTAAGGATAAATTCGCCTTCAAAGCAATTTTGATAATTAACAAGGGTAGTCAATTTGGTAACATGAACAATCTTGTTGGTAACCCAATTCCTAGGAATCTCTTTTGATTTGAAAAGCCTCTAATTGATTTGCTTTCCTATTCTAATTGATTGCATTCTTAAATATATGATTTCCTAGTTAATTCTTATTACAAAAAAAAAAAATCAAATCTTTTCCAAATCCTTTTTGATATAGTCCAGTTTAATCGATTTAATAATTAATTGTTATTTGAGATCACGGTCTCTGTGGGATCGATCTTTTTATTACTTGACGACGAATCCGGTACACTTGCCGGAGCACACACATCAAGTTTTTGGCGCCGTTGCCGGGGACTGTGTTTTTTTGAATTTCAATTTAATTTTTAAATTGATTTTTCTGGACATTTTTTTATTATTTAATTCTTTCTTTTTTTCTTTTTCTATTGTATCTACCTCTCTCTTTGCAAGAATTTTTCTCTCTAATACGAAGATCCCAAAGTCTTGGAAATCTTGTTGAAGTTGACCCCGAGATCGAAAGGACCTTTCGTAGACGTGGGAGACTACAAAGACAAGGAGAGAGAGAGAGGTTGATTCCCATTCCACTGATGACGAATCTACCGGATACCAAACCACTGAAGGACTACGCAGCCCCAAATGCTAGGGGTTTACGAACTGAGATTGCTAGGCCAGAAATTGAGGCGGAGAACTACACCATCCCGCCTATGTTAATTGGCATGATTAGGCAACATCAATTTGGAGGATTACCCTCGGAGGACCCGACTGATCATGTGGAGACATTCTTGGAGTTCACCGATGCAATAAGAATTCATGGTGCCCCAATTGATGCTATTCGCCTGAGGTTATTCCCCTCCTCTCTGACTGGAAAGGCAAAAGCTTGGTTGAAGCAAGTGACCGCTAATACCTTGTCAACTTGGGACCAACTGGAGCAGGCATTCCTGGAAAAGTTCTTCCCTCCATCCAAGACTGCTTACCTACGAACTCAGATCACCAGCTTCTTCCAAAAGGACGGAGAATGCTTATCCGAAGCTTGGGATCGTTACAAAGGATTGCTAGAGTATTGCCCACATCATGGACTCGAGAGGTGGTTGTTAGTGCATACCTTCTACAACGGATTAGACTACTCTTCGAAGGTGTCACTTGACTCCACAGATGGTGGAGCCTTTATGAATAGACCACTAACGGAAGCATTCAATATCATCGAAAACGTGGCCACCAACTATCACCAATGGGGTTCGAAAAGAGGTAATAACCCAAAAAGATTTCGGGGGGTAAGTTTGAAATGAATAGCACTGATCTAATTATGTCTAAAATTGACTCATTGAATATACGCTTTGATAAGCTTGAAAAGGCTAATGTGAGTTCAATAGGTGCTACTAATGTTGTTTGTGAGATTTGTGGAATGCAGGGACATGACATAATGGAGTGCCCACATGGTATTGCTCCTGGATCTGGTGCTTCGAGGAAACTCTTGTCATAACTTTTATGACACGAACCCGAAGTTGCCAAACTATGTTCCCCCAAATTCTTACAACCAAGGAAGGAAGAATAGCCCTTATCTCTCCTATGGGAACTACAACAACACGTTGAACCACGAATTCCAGGAAGGCCAAGGTAATAGGAAACCTACATCAGGGTATCCTCAGGTACAAAAGTCTAAACTTGAGTCTCTTTTGGAAAATTTTGTGGAAACTCAAACAAAGCAAAATGAAGAGTTTAGGCAACAAGGTAGGGCAGTCAATGAGGCAATAAAAGAGTTATCATCTAAGGAAGATAACTTAGCCATCCATAATAAGATGTTAGAAACTCAGATTGCCCAACAAGCTAGTACATATTCTAGAACTAAGGGTACGTTTCCAGGACAACCCGAAGTTAATCCCAATGAGCACTGTAATGCTATATACTTAAGGGATGATAAGCTTGGGATAATTGAAAAGGATGTGGAATGTGTTGACGAATCTGGGCAAGTATACCCAGTCGTGCAAGTAATACGGTGGTAAGACCGGTTATCGTATCCACGGGGATTGGATGTCAAGTACCAATTCACAAACTCAGCAACTATCTAGACTAAACAGAGACTTCAAAACAAGCAAAAGAAAAGAAATAAAATCTTTTTGTCTTTTTGGGGACTTTTGACAAACACTTGGAGTGCAGAAAGGATATGTTGGGACTAGACTTCACCAAACATCTGTCTCATGCACTATCAGGACTAGATACCTCCCATTCATGCTTCAGATATTAAAATCAATCCACTAAATTACCCAAACCCCGATTCCTCGGATGGCAAGAGCCTAAATCCACTAATAGACCCTAATTCCTTAGGTAGCCTAGATTAATGAATTTGCATTAAGATTAGGGATCATGTGATTACTAATAAACCTAGTTCCATTCCTAGATACAAGGCTTACTAGGTGATTAAATTCAGATTCGGTTACGTCTGAACGTCCCCATTGCATACCAAAACACAAATCAAGTCATGGGGGTGCTAGCCACAACAAGCATTAAGCACAGAAAAATAACCACTAATATGAAGACATGAACATAGAATAATCAGTCAAGATAAATACATGATTATCAATTTGGTTACATCTAATCCCAACAAAGGGATTTAACTACTCATAAACAGAGAAAACCAAACCAGAGAAATAGGAAGGAAGAGGTGAGAAGAGGCCCCATGTGAGCTTTCCTTCTTCTTCAAAGCAACCCCTCTTGGCTCCCTTCTAGGGTTGAAACCCTAGCCCAGCTGCAGCCTCCAAATGCCTTCAAATGCCTCCCTCTGGACCCTCAAAAACTCTCTCAGTTCTGTCTGTTGCGTTCTTATTTATAAGTCTACTGCGCGTCACGGCCGTGATGGCCATCACGGGCTGGCCGTGACGCGTTCTGTCCAAGGCGTGTTTGCACAAAATGAAGTCTCGCGAGGCGAGCTAGGTTTCGCGTCGCGAAACCCTAATTTTCTGGTTGGTCACGGCCGTGATGTCTATTACGGCGGGCCGTGACGTGCCTCGACTTTTGCCTTCTGCTCTGGTTGATCACGGCCGTGATGGTCATCACGGCCAGGCCGTGATGGGCTCTGTTTGGCTCATATTCTTCACTTTTCAAGCTCTATTTCATCCAAGCTCCACCATGGCTGATTTTGATCATTTTTACATTGAATTCCTGCAAAACAACACCAAGACACCGCTTCACCCGTTCCAAGGGAAAATCTAATAAAAACCAAATAAAGAATGCCTAATCTATATGCAAAATGCATGCAAAAGAGTACAGAAAACATCATGTAAAATCACACTATCAGAATGCGAGGAGGACATGAGTGAACATGAAGAGATAGAGCCAAAGTATGTCCCTCCACCACCTTACCAACCCCCAATACCTTTCCCACAAAGGTTGGTCAAGAAAATAGAAGTAGAAAAAGAAACTAAGAGCTTAATTGAGGAGCGTGATGTCGTGATAAAAACTAGTATACCTCCTAAACTAAAAGATCCAGGAAGTTTCTCTATTGCTTGCTCAATTGGAGAAGTGAAAGTAGACCAAGCCTTATGTGACTTAGGGGCTAGTGCGAGTTTGATGCCGCTTACTATCTTTGAGAGGTTAGGAACCAAGGAATTGAGTCCATCCAAGTCCTCTTTACAATTTGCGGATGGATCAACTAAAACTCCTCTAGGCATACTAGAGAATGTTGCCATAAAGGTAGGGAAATTTTTCATTCCTACTGATTTCATGGTGTTGGATATGAACAGGAATTCTAAATTCCCTATCATTCTTGGAAGGCCATTCTTGGCCACATCTGGAGCGATAATAGACGTAAAAAATGGCAAGCTTTCTCTAAATGTAGAGGAAGGTAGGGTGGATTTTGATTTGACTAACTCATATAACAACCCTCCTTTTGAGAGTCATGTGTGCAGGATTGAGATAATGCCTCCAGAGGTGAAGGAAGAGCCTAATATGGAAGCACCTCCCAAACTTTGCATGACGAATGATGCACCAAATAATGATGAAATGGGAGTTGCTCATTATGTGGAGTTAAAACTTCCGCCGGGAGGAAGTAAGGCCATGAAACTCAAAGTGAAAAGAGCAAAGCGAAATCGCAATTGGCCATATGAACAAAATAGGCTCTTTGAAGGACTTCCTTGGAAGAAAGATGTTCTTGCACTTGAAAGCCCAGCTGATCCCGAATGATTGAAGGAAGTATGGTCAAGCTTAAGACCGTAAATAAGCGCTTCTTGGGAGGCAACCCAAGTTTTCTTTCCCTTTTCCATTTGTTTTTGATTTTTTTTTTTTGAATAATTTGAGAAGATTAAGAGTAGAAAGATCACTAATTTATGGTTTTGCGAAGTATTTTCAGGGTATGAAGGCAGGAAGAGCAAAAAGGCATGAAAAAAAATAAATTCATAATTGATCACGGCAGTGATTAGCCAACAGCTGAAGATCAGAATGTACCACGGTCTAGCCGTGATGAAAGTCATGGCCGTGAGAGGCCAGCTCCTATAGACCCGAACTAATCACGGTCTTCCCGTGATGAACGTCATGACCGTGACACATCTTTCAGCAGATCTTTGACTGGCATGTGAGCTAGTACCCTCCACCACCTCGGTGAGTTGTTCCATTTTCCTCCTCTCTCCGACTTGATTATTTACATTGGGGACAATGTAAGTTTTTAAGCTTGAGGTAGGGGTATTTCTGCATTTTTGCATTTTTCATGTTGTATTCATATAGGCATAGTTTTGCATAATCAATTGTGACAACTTTGTGCCAAATGAATTGAGACAGTGGATTTTTGAACCCAATTTTTGTATTCTTGTGATAGGTTAAAAATAAAAATGCTTGAGATGATCTTCTGATAGTTGATAATTAGCATGTGGTTCCTTAGATTTGTGTTTCTCATTGATTTTAAACTACTAAATGTGAGATTTTTTTGAGCCAAAAAGGGGTACTCACGAAATCTACCCCATTCTTTGTGATTGAGTGTTTTATTCCTCTTGGATTGTATTCTCTAGAACTTGACTTGAAACCGTTTTGAAACTTGAAATTTTTTTAAAACATATTTGAAAATGATTGAGGCACTTGGTATTTTTCTGGCCTTCTGAGTTTTGACTGCTTAAATGCTACCCCTTAGTTGCCCAGTTTTGAGCCTAAAAGAATAAAATACTTTTCGTGGTACCTTGATTTGTTTTGATGAATGATGCTTGGTATGATACCTTTTAAAGTATTGCAAAAAGGGCAAAAAGGTAGTTTGAAAAATAAATTGTGGGATGAAAAGTTAGAAAAATATTTCTCTTAAGTTGGAAATCTCCCCTTCTCCAAATTGAAAAAAATAAAATAAAATAAAAAATAAAAAAAAAGGAAGAAAGAAAGAAAGGTGGAAAAGTGAATTAAAGCCCAAAAAGGTATTTTAGAAGGTTGTCATGCTTTGCATTATTTGATATTTTGTTTAGCCTTCTTGAATTCTCCTTTTCTTGATTTCCCCACCTAACGATTAATCTCATGGCCCCATTACAACCAAAATAAAAGACTCTTGATTCTTATGTGTTTTCATTAATAAAGTAGAGATTTGGTTAATAGTCAAGCTTATGGTAGAATACCTTCCTTGAAGAAATTGAGTGAATTGTCAAATGTCCTTAAACACTTGAGTGAGGTGAGAAGACTGCCCAATTAGTGAGAGGCATGAATCTAGAGAACCTAAGCTTCTAATTGGACTTGAAATTGATTGTCTCTTGGTTACTTATTTGGATATACCTGTTACTTGGATTAATTACTCGGGTTCTTGGTTCACTATCCATGCCCTGATTGTTTATATCTTGTCTGGCCTTAGTGATTGCTTGAGGACAAGCAAAATCTTAAGCTTGGGGTGGTTTGATGAGTGTGATTTCATCTCATATTTCAGTGACATTTTGCATGCATTTTCATATAGTTTAGGCATTTTTAATTTGATTTTTGTTAGTTTTTACCTTGGAACAGGTAAGACGGTTTTGTGGTGTTGTTGTGTAGGAATTGAAGATTGAAATGCTTAGGATCAGTTATGTTGGAGCTTGCATGAAGACGGAGCTTGAAAAGCAAGTAAATGAGACAAACAGAACTGATCACGGCCTAGCCGTGATTGCCATCACGGCCGTGATCGAGTAAAGCTGAAAAGAAAGAATGGAAAAGTCAGAGCTGGTCACGGCCAGGCCGTGATGGTGGTCACGACCGTGATAGACCAACCAGCGAAGCGACTTCCTAGATAGAATCCGTCACGGCCTGGCCGTGATAGCCATCACGGCTGTGACGGGCAATATCTGGATCTTTAGAAACTGAGTTGATCTGATTTTTGTATTTGCTTGAGATGCAAGTTACCCTACCTTATAAATAGGACCTAGAGGCTCGAAAATAGGAGGACGTTTTGGGCTGCTACCTTAGGCAAAATTAGGATTTCTATTCTTCTTCTTCTTCTCTTCTCTTAGGTTTTCTTTAATGCTTTTGTTAATCAAGCTTACTATGAACATGGCAATGCTTGAGTAGTAGTCTTATTTCTAGGAATTGGGGCTATGCCCAAGATTTGCTTATGGTGACGAATTGACGTTTGGTCTCTTGTTAATTTCAATTTTACTTTAGATTTGATTCATATTGCTTTAATTACTCTTAAATTCGGTGACCACTTATTTGCATGTCGTAGATACTCTAAGGAGGAACCTAGCGGTGAACTTTGGTGTTGCTGAATTAGCAAGTGCACCAAATCGTACAAGTAATAATAATGAGAGTAGAGTATCGTTCCCAATGAGGATTGTGATCAAGTATCAACGACAACTAAGTAATCGATATTTGAATGAATAAAGCTCATATTTCCAACAAGTAACTGAAAGGTGGAATTAAGTGTTGTCACAAAGGTAATTGAATGAGATTTTCTTTTATCAAACAATCAATGAAATGAAAAAAAATTAACAAGTAGGAGGAATCAAGTATTTAAGGCGGTTAGGAATCGGAATCACCCAATCTTCACTCAATGTAGCTCATAGAACCCTAACATTCAATTAAATTCATTCAATTGACATTCAAGTCACTAATTTAGATTTATCCCTAATTCCTTAGGTGATAATCCTTTGTTACTAATTATGAACCCTAATTCCTTAGGTGAATCAAAATTAGCACAAGCAGTAAGCACAAGACTTATAGGAAATGCATTGCAATGAAGTTCTATTCCTAGAATCAACCTCACAGTGGTAATCTATTCCAGTTCTAGCATGAACACACATTTTCCAATTATGCATTCATACATAAAATCAATTTCATGAATGCTCAGTTCAGGAAAAGCATTAAACATTGAAGAGATTACTCAATTTGAACGAATTTGAATTGAAATTGGAGTTAGAAAAAACTTACATCAAGATTTGATTGAATTCATCCTATCCAATTCTAGAGCTGAGCGCTGGACTACTGTTCCTGCATACTTTCAACATATTTGAGTATATTTTTAATATAAAAGGATCAAAACTCTAATCCAAACTTTATTCAAATCAAAGTATGTATTTTCCTATCACTTTTCCTATGATTTCTAAGATTATTTACGAATTCTTTCCTAATTACACTTCCAAACTAACATAAATTACATATTTATCACAACCCCAAACTTAGAAATTTTGCTTGTCCTCAAGCAATTATTCAAAGTCATAAAAAGGGTAAAAGAGATGGAGTTCGATGATCAAATCCCTTATGAAGCACCTTACTTCATGAAAGACTTCAACTCCTAGCATTTTTGCAAATTGCACAACTTCACATAATCAAACATCAATTCCAATTGATCACATGCTTTCTTATTTTAAGACAATCAAGCATACTACCAAATCGGCTCAACTGAATGCACAAAATTATCCTTTGCAACCTCTCTATTTAAATGTTTCACACATCCTCACTTGGTCATATTTGCTTTCAAATCCAATCCACCTGCATTCCTCAATCCTAATATTGACAAGATGCTAAACACACACATCACAAATGCCAATGCAACACATATCATGAGGTATTTTATTTGGATGTAACGGGGCTTAGGTACGGGTGGATGAGAATAAGGATATATATGCTATGCTACTTTGGCTTCAAGGACTATTTGGACTCTTTCGGAATTTTCACTTGCCTAGTCTAGCTACAAGCACATAAGCACATTATTTGTGCTATTTCCCTTTTTATTCAATTCCAACTATTTCTTTTTCTCTTTTTCTTTTGTTGCTTCTTGTTTCATTTTCTTTTCTTTCTATTTTGCCTTTTTCTCACTTTTGTATACTTTCTTTGTTTCTTTTTCTCTTTGGCTTTTTCTATTTTTCTTTTTCTGTTTCAGTTTTTTTTTAGTAGGCATCTTTAGTGGCCTACTTACCACCCCAAACTTAATTTGCTTGCTTGTCCCTAATCAAGAGAACAACCTCAAACTTAAGTCCAAACATTCCTTTAAGCCAAAGTAGAGGGACAAAATGGTTTTTTCGCTTTTTGTCTTGTAATGTGATATCTTCATAAGAAAAATAGGCTAAGGCTCTAAAGGGCTTACAATGGAGAATGTTAGGATGGCTAGTTTGGCCCTGAGCTTAAGCAATTAAATGATGCCTCAATCATTTATGCATATGCACAGACAATGCAACAGTGGCAAGCATCTAGGCAAGAAAAAGTGAGAATATGCAAGTGATGGATAACACACACGAAAGAAAGAAATGATATGTGACCAGTTTGGGTTCAAAAGCTCACAGTTTTGGCCATGTGCAAAGGAAATCAGCACACCCAGCATTGCATCAATCATAGTATGAGAGATTGTCCCCAAACAAGTCATAAGGATCAATGATCCTAATGCAATCATATGTTCAGCTGGTACAAAAATGCATGATGCTAAGAATTTTCAGTCGAGCAATAGCAATATGCTCACAAGAAAATTTACACCAAACTCCACTCAATTTTCAGCTATGCTATGTTCTTCCAAATCCACATTTTTACTCACACACTTCACAGGCTGTAACACAATTGAAGGAAAGGATAGAGAGAAAGAGTTTAAGATCACTTCCCCCCTTTTCCTTGCATGATTGAGCCTGTGGAAGCTGCACATACTGCAAACGCAGCTGGATGACCATAGCCAGTAGCTAGTCATTACTACAGCACATCAAAAACAGTCATTAGCGAGCTATTAGTTAGTTTCTTTTTTTGAAAATCTAATATTTAACTAGAAACGTCAAAAGCATAATTCCTACACATCCATGCAAGTTCCAAAAGACCACAACATAAGATCTGTGTACAGGTTCAAAACGAAAAACAGTAAATCACACAGATAAAACTAAAAAAAGTCCTAAACACTATGGTGCATCCTCATCCTCTCCATTTATTGGCTCAGCTGCCTCATCATCACCCACAGGTTCCTCCTCTTTGTCATCCCCTACCGAGTCATCAAAATTAATCATCTCTAAAATCTACTGCTCGGATAATGGTCCCACCGGTAAACCTCCCAATGTCTCCACATCTACTCCCTGGTTCTCTGCCATGCGGCGGATCATAGACTCTAGTCCTTGTTGAGACTGCAGAATGAGAGTATTCAAATGACACATAGCTTGAACATTTCCATCCAAACGCCCTTGGCGAAGTGCTACACGTGCCAGCTGCCCAGTAACTTCATTGAGGCCTGTCTCTACATGTCCCAATCTGTCCAAAAAATCTGTTTGCTGCTGCTGCTCCTATTGTGGATCTTGCTGCTGTGGTGGATTCTCAGGACCAGGCCGCTGTCCAATTGGCCCATTTTCCAGCTTCTGAATATAGCTCCCTGTAACCACAAGCATGGGCTTTATTAGTATCTCTTCCTTAGAAACCTCGACACCTGCATTCTCACAGAGCATAGCAATCGGAGAGGCGTGTCCAAGAGCTGCAACAGTGGATTGTGCAATCTCATAGATATCCCGAGCCAATATTTCACCCACATCAATTTTCTCCCCTTCTACTATGCAGTACACCAACTGTGCCCTAAAGACAGTTACATCAGAGACATTGGCACATGTTTGCAGTGTGTGATGCACAAAAGTACACCAAGCTCTTGGAATGGGCTTGAATTGTGATGCTTTGAGCTTTCTTGGAACCCCACTTCTGGTATAGATCCATGTTGCTCCAGGTCGGCACAATGTGGTTATCAATGCATTAGCATCCACCTGTTGCTCTTGAAGTTCTTCATATTCGCATTCCTTTGGTGCATGAGTCCAGAGGATGGAATTGATGATGCTAGCATTATAACGAATTTCCTTTCCTCGGACAAAGCTCACATACTTATTCCCCTTCGGTGGTTCATTTTCAAAAGCATTGGCATAGAATTCTTTCACCAATAGCTGGGATACTGGTTTCGGAAAGCTCACCAAGGTATTCCACCTTCTATTCAGAATCTGCTCAACTATTGCAGGACACTCAGCCCTCCCCACCTTGATTGCTTTCTCACTTTGGATACTCCTAGTTTTCACAAAATCATTGTATGTTTGCTCATGTTCCTCAGAGCGAAATAAGTTTGCATTGTAGGATGGGGATGCTGCAGCCTTCTTTCTTTTCTTTTCGGTACAGTAGGAGCCATGGTAACCTGTTAAAAATAGATCAACATACAAAGCATAAACATGCTGTTTCTTAGTTCAAATTCTTTAATTTTCTCAAGAAAATACAATATTCATCATGAGCATGTTAGACATAGTAATTAGGCCACTTATGTATCACAGGGACATCAATTTAGCAGTGATAGGGCATCATACAAATTCTAAAACCAGAGAGACAGAATGTCATCCATCTTCACTTAACAAAGTAAGCATGCATTCAGCTATTTGCTGTCCAAGTCCTATGCATTCAGTTCCCACAATCCTTTTTTCATTTAATATAGATTCAAAATCCCAACATAAGGCAATCACAATGATGATTTAGTTTCAATTTATACAACAATCACGTGACTAACCATAAGGCATACAACTTGTGATTTATAATGAACTTAAGCACCTTTTATCAAACACATGAAGTTCATAGGTGTGTAATTCTCAAAATCATGATGGTTCCATTATTCATGCCACTTTATCCAAAAAAAATCAACAACCACAACTTGTTCACTCTTAGAGGCATTTTATCAAACATGTGGTGTGTGGGTGTGTTCATGCTTAGGACAACTTCAAAATACCCAACACTTAGTAACCCACTTAGAATTGGTTCCAAAAACACTTCATCAAGCAAGTGAGTGATCATGGAACCTACACACTGTGATCAAATGTGAATTCAAGTGCTACTTTTTTCAATTTTTCAAGTAGAATCCATAGGGACATTTTATCAAACACATAGGGTGCATGGTTTTGTAGTTGCAAAATTACATCATTTGAAACATCTCTTGCCTTCCCAAAAAAAAGTAATCAAATAAGCAACAACTCAATCCAAACCAACTCCCAATCGATGATTAAACTTGGATATGTGAATGCAAACATGAATGTGAAGTGGGTGGTTGTGAGTTGATGCTCTACGTGACACACCTTATGGAGGGGAAACCAAGACATGATTCCTAATGGTGAGACAGAGGGAGAACAAGAACTCATACCTATTGGAGGAGGATAGAAGGCACAATGAAGCCCTACCCACCTTGGTGATGCTCAGAACCGCAAGGGAGAAGAGGGGTTAGGGCTCGTTTGTGCAAGTTTTGAGGTTTGGGTTTCAAAACCCGAGACTTCCCTGATTTATATCAGACCAGCGCCCGGTGCTAGAAGGTGGCGCTCTGTGCTGGAACTTCAGGTTTTTCTGTAGCTTCCAGCGCTCACCCCTTTCGCATGAGCGCCCAACACTGAGATTGCTGGAGCTTCTGACTTTGTCCACGCTGAGCGTCAAGCTGAGCGCCCAGTGCTGAGATTCCTGGAGCTTCTGACTTTGTCCATGCTGAGCGTCAAGCTGAGCGCCCAGCACTGAGATTCCTGGAGCTTCTGACTTTGTCCATGCTGAGCGTCAAGCTGAGCGCCCAGCGCTAACAGTAGTCCTTCAAATTCTCCCACTTCCTCTGCTGCTAATTCTTTGGCCTTTTTCAATAACTCAGATATGCACCAAATGTCAGAGTAAACTTTACATAAATAAGGTGCATCATGGTATGTAATGAAAGATTAAAAAAATATAATAGAAATGAATGAATCTAATCTACTCTTGGGTTGCCTCCCAAGAAGCGCTTCTTTAACGTCACTAGCTTGACGCCGACTTTCCGATCAGGGTTCTTTCAAGCTCAAGGCAGCTTTTGCTCTCTCAAAATCACCTCCAAAGTATAGTTTCAGCCTTTGTCCATTCACTTTAAACCTCCTTTTAGATTCTGGTTCTTCCACTTCAACCGCACCATGAGCCATAGCTTCTTTAACAATGAAAGGTCCTGGCCATTTGGACTTCAACTTTCCAGGGAATAACTTCAAACGCGAGTTGAATAAAAGTACTTGTTGCCCCGTATAGAAGACTCTATGCACTATATGCTTGTCATTGTAAGCCTTCACTCTTTGCTTGTAAATTACAGCATTTTCATAAGCTATTAGCCTCATCTCCTCCAATTTGTTCAGCTGATCCAATCTCTTCTCACCGGCTAGAGTAGAATCAAAATTCAGAAATTTGATAGCCCAATATGCTTTGTGTTCTAGATCTACCGGATGATGACATGACTTTCCATAAACCATTTGATAAGGAGAAAGACCAATTGGAGCCTTAAATGTTGTCCTATGAGCCCACAATGCATCATCTAGCTTCTTCGACCAATCTTTTCTGGAATTTGCAACAGTTTTTTCCAAGATCTTCTTGATTTCTATATTAGATACCTCAACCTGACCACTTGTTTGTGGATGATAAGGAGTGGCCACCTTGTGTTTCACATTGTACTTGGTCAAAACATTTTGCAAATGATTGTTGAAAAAGTGTTTCCCTCCATCACTAATCAACACACGAGGTACTCCAAATCTTGCAAATATGTTCTTCTTCAGGAATCTCACAACCGTGGCTCCATCATTTGCCGGTGAAGCAATTGCCTCCACCCACTTAGAAACATATTCTACAGCCACAAGTATGTAATGATTGGAGTATGACAATGGGAAAGGTCCCATAAAATCTATCCCCCAACAATCAAACAACTCAACTTCAAGAATGTTTTGCAATGGCATTTCATTCCTCTTTGAGATGCTTCCTAGTCTTTGGCATTTGTCACATTGCTTGGCATATTGGTGTGCATCTTTGAAGACTGTTGGCCAATCGAAACCACATTGCAACACTTTCACTGTTGTCCGGTCCCCATTGTAATGCCCTCCATATGGGGAACCATGGCAATGCCAAAGAATTCCTTGAGCTTCTTCTTGATCAATGCACCTTCGAAGGATGCCATCCGGGAAACTCTTAAACAGAAATGGATCATCCCAAATGTAAAAATTAGCATCCCGGAAGAACTTTTTCTGCTGCTGCCATGTGAGGTCTTCCGGAATAGTGTTTGCGGCCTTAAAGTTCGCCATATCAGCAAACCAAGGCCTCTCTTTGACCAAGAACAGTTTTTCATCCGGAAATTCCTCTCTGACTTCCTTTTCTTGGACTATTACAGTTGCATTCTCTAATCTGAACAAGTGGTCAGCAACCACATTCTCACTCCCTTTCTTGTCCTTTATCTCTAGATCAAATTTCTGCATGAGAAGAATCCAACGGATCAATCTAGGCTTTGATTCCACTTTATCAAAATATATTTAAGTGCGGAATGATCACTAAACACAACGACTTTGGAACCAATCAAATAAGACCTAAATTTTTCCAATGCAAAGACTATGGCAAGCAATCCTTTTTCAGTTGTTGCATAATGAACTTGATTCTCATTCAAAACCTTGCTTGCATAATGTATTGCATGGAAAAACTTATCTTTTCTCTGTCCTAAAACAGCACCTACTGCATAGTCACTAGCATCGCACATTAATTCAAAAGGTATGTCCCAATTTGGTGCAACAATGATAGGTGCAGTGACTAATTTTTCTTTCAACACAGTGAAGGCATGCAAACATTCAGCATTAAACTCAAAAGGACTATCCTTATTTAATAAGACACACAAGGGTTTAGAAATTTTGGAAAAGTCTTTAATAAAACGTCTATAAAACCCGGCATGTCCTAAGAAACTTTGGACTCCTTTGACATTCATTGGTGGTGGAAGCTTCTCTATGACTTCTATCTTGGCTTTATCGACCTCAATTCCCTTAGCTAAAATTTTGTGACCAAGCACAATGCCTTCATGCACCATGAAGTGACACTTTTCCTAATTCAGGGCCAAGTTGGTCTCTACACATCTTTGCAAAGCAGCAGCTAGGTTAGTGAGGCATACATCAAAAGTAGAGCCAAAAACAGAAAAGTCATCCATAAAAACCTCAATATATTTTTCAATCATATCAGAATAAATGGATAGCATACACCTTTGAAATGTGGCTGGTGCGTTGCACAATCCGAATGGCATCCGGCGATATGCAAAGATCCTAAATGGACATGTAAAAGCTGTCTTTTCTTGATCCTCCGGATTAACCGCAATTTGGTTGTATTGGGAATATCCATCTAGGAAGCAATAGAATGCTTGACCGGCCAATCTCTCTAGCATTTGATCCATGAATGGCAATGGGAAATGGTCCTTCCGAGTAGCTTGGTTGAGCTTGCGGTAATCGATGCACATGCGCCAACCCGTTACCGTTCTTGTGGGAATGAGCTCATTCTTTTCATTCTTGATAACCGTCATCCCCCCTTTCTTCGGCACCACTTGGACCGGACTAACCCATGCACTATCCGATATAGGGTAAATCATGCCCGCTTCTAGATGTTTCAGTACTTCCTTTCTTACAACCTCCTTCATAGTTGGATTCAATCTCCTTTGGGGTTGAACAACCGGCTTAAAATCACCCTCTAACAGAATTTTATGCATGCAAAACGATGGGCTAATGCCTTTCAAATCAGATATGGACCATCATATGGCTGTTTTATGCTCTTTAAGTACCCTCACAAGCTTTTCTTCCTCCAACTTTGATAATGTGCTGCTCACAATAACAGGATTTTCAACATCTTCACTAAGAAACACATATTTCAAATGTGCAGGCATCGGTTTGAGCTCAAGTTTGGGCTTCTCTTGCGCTTCATCTTTCTTGAGCTCTTCCTTCTTAGTGTGGACAGCAACTTGCCTTTGTTGGGCTTCCAAACCGTGCAAGCATTCTTCTATTTCTTTTCCTCTTCTTCATCAAGATTTTCAATGGAATGCACTAATATCTTCTCAAGAGGAGTAGAAGGATACTGCTGTCCCAAGACTTCTCTAGCTATTACCTCCACTTTATCCATGCGAAAACAACTCTCTTTATCACTTGGATGGTGCATGGCCTCAAAGACATTAAAAATGACTTCTTCATCTTGCACTCTAAGTCGGAGTTGACCTTGTTGGACATCTATTAAAGCTCGGCCAGTTGCAAGGAAAGGTCTTCCCAATATAAGGGGTATCTCAACATCCTCTTCCATATCCAATATCACAAAATCATCCGAAAAGATAAATTTATCTATCTTTACCAACACATCTTCTAAAATTCCATATGGATATTTGATGGACCGATCCGCCAATTGGAGTGACATTCTTGTAGGCTTAACCTCTCCTTCTCCTAGCTTCTTCAAGATGGACAATGGCATGAGATTAATGCTTGCTCCTAAATCACAAAGGGCCTTGCCAATAGTCATATTCCCTATAGTACAACGGATGGTAAAACTACCGGGATCCTTGAGTTTAGGAGGTAACTTCCTCTGTAAAATGGCACTATATTCTTCCGTTAAGGCGACCGTCTCATCTTCCCTAAACTTCCTCTTCTTTGTAAGCAATTCTTTCATGAATTTTGCATAAGTAGGCATTTGTTCCAATGCTTCAGCAAATGGTATGTTGATTTGCAACCTCTTGAAGATGTCAAGGAATCTAGTAAATTATTCTTACTTCTCCTTCTTCTTACTCACATGAGGATAAGGTAATTTCACATAAGGGGGAATTTCTTGAGGTTTGCCATTCTCTCTCAACAATTGACTCTTAGTTTTTCTCAAGTGTGACTCCTCATCAACTAGCTTTCTTTTCTTGATCACTCACCTCATCTTTTTTTGTTTCTTCCAACTCACTCTTATCAACTTCAACTTCTTTATCAACAATTTTATGTTCAACAGGGGATGTAATGACTTTACCACTCCTTAAAGTCACTGCCTTGCATTGGTCCTTCGGGTTAACCACTGTATGACTGACACGCTGTCGCACACGGGTCAAAAAGCAAGCGGTTTACAAAATTGTAGTAGAGCGCGACAACTCGGGTATCGTCTCACAAGGACTCTTGAATTGCTATTCACCACAAAAATCAGTTTTGGGGGGGGGGGGGGGGGGGGGTTGGTTTGAAATTCAATTGGAAAACAGAGCAAAAACAAAGCAATAAAAACAGAGCAATTTAAGGGATTATCAAATAAGCTAAGGACGATTAATATACTGTTCTCGATTTCCCAACTATCATCGGTTCATATAAATTCCAAGCCCTAAGCAGATTCTAATCCCCTTTCGGTTGTAGCAACAATTAACAAGCGAAATCGCCACTACGAGATATATGTTCCTAATTCCCGAATTAATCAAACGGGGTGAAGCTATCGTGAATTAAGCAAACACGATTGTACACACGCGAATTAAGCAAACGCGATTAAATATAGGAACATAACATCACCGAAATAAATCAACACAAATTCTATACAATCCTGAATCAAGCAAACAGAAATATATAGCATAGTATTGAAAAAGGAAAAGCAAACAAAACGGGAATTACAGAACCTCAAGTGCGGTGGAAACTGATTACAGTAGACTAATCCAAGAGAATTAGTTCTCCATAAAAACGTAATACAACTAGAAACTATGTAAAACAGTGGATAATCAGAAGTGTCTCCTAATCTGCCCAGAACAGCAATTTATAACCTCCAGGATCTGTGCCCTATCGCGGGCGAGCACTCACTCGCGAGGCGAATCTTATGAAGAAATCTGCAACGTTTGGACTTCTCGCGAGGCGAAGAATGGCTTGCGGGGCGAGGAATGGAAGAGTCTTCTTATTACGCCCGTGATGAGTATCAGGGCCTGGGCGTGATGGCTTCTGGTCTTCAGTCTCGCGAGGCGAGACATGGTTCGCGAGGCGACACAGAAAGGGTTGCATTTTCTGGCACAGTCAACCTTCAGGCTCGTGAGGCGAGGTGTCGTTCGCGGGGCGAGACAGAGAGGATGACATTCTGCTGTTCAGACTGGATTTCAGGTTCGCGAGGCGAGTAGCCTCTCGCGGGGCGAATACTTCCAGGATTGCAATTTCCCCTGTTTCTTCATTCCCTTGACTCTAAGTTAACCTAAAAACAATGAAATAGCCATAAGTGCATTATTTGACTCAAAACTGGCTAAATTAACCTAAAACTACTTAAACGACTCAAAATGTTGCTTGAGGACAATTTAATCTAATTTGGGCGAAAACGAAATATAATTAGCACAAAACCATGGTCATACTAGTCATAAAACTAGATGAGCTAGCGGCTTATCAAAATACCCCAAACTTGAACTTTGCTTGTCCCTAAGCAAACTAAAACTCAAAAAGACTCAAGACATGGAAAGCTTAAAGGATTCAATCAACTTTGCACAAATTTCAAGCAATTCATCAAAATATTTTTTCCTTCAATGTCCCCCCCCCCCCCCCCCTTTCAAACAAAGCAATCCCCACATGCATTTACTCTAAACATTTGAGAATTTCGTCATTCATGCAATTAGTAATCTAAGCAAGGGATCCAAGTTACACACAAAAGGGAGATCACCAAATTCAAACAATCGCCTTCCTCACAAGGGAATTTAGTGTTTCACTCATCCGCTCAATTTGTCTAGGCTATGAACTTTTCACTCAATTCACATTTCAAGAGCACTTCCCATGAATTTGATTTTCATCTCAATCAAGGTTCCCACGAAAACATGCATGCAACATCAAAAGGTCTTTTAAAGGTTGTAATGGGGCCTGGCTAAGGGTAGGATATACAAAGGTACTGGGCTTAAGTACCTAGGAACTAAGAGAGCATGAGCATTTTTACACATTGAACTTCCACTCAGATTCCTTTTTCCATTTTTCTTTATGCTTTGGGTGACTACAACCTTTTTCTTTAGATATCCTTTTTTGACATTTTTGTTCTTTTATTTCCCCTTTTTTTCTTTTTCCTTTTTTTTTTCCTTGCCTTTGGCTCCAACCTTTTTATTATATTTTTTTTTCTAACCCCAGAATGACATGTCACATCCTCGTAGCCACCCCAAACTTAGTTTCTTGCAACCATTCTCTTGCTAAGCTTCCAAGCTCTCCTAATCCTAAGATCGGGTTAACATGGTTTTTTCAGATTTTAGGCTCATAACATAAGGTCATCAAGAATTAACAGGCTAATTAGGCTCAATGGGGCTAACTAGGGAACATGCAGCAGGGATGGTTCAATTTAGGCCAAGTGGCTATTTCAAAGAAAATCTGCCTAAATTATCTGATGCAATCACATAAGCATGCAAACCAAGAAGAAATTCAAGCAAATTCGGGAAAGTGCAACTTGGAAGTGATTCACACAGTTAAAAACATGTTGGAGGCTCAAATCCTCACCTGGACATTTTTGCAAATTGTTTGACCGAGATTCAATCCCTAGTGTGTGCACCCCTTCACCCCAAGCTTATCATAAATCATGCAACCACAACAAAATATCTCAAAGTTCAGTTTTCAATTTTTTTTCACATGGGGATCACTTTTCAAATTATTATTTTTTCAACCTAGGGGGAATCATCACATAAATCATGCAATCAATCTGTTACAAATCAATAAAAACCCAACAAGCTCACCGACACAAGACTCACACAAATTATTCAAGAGCTAAAAGAAAAACAAGATAAAACACAAAACAAAGCTACAATTGGTTCCTTCCCCCACACTTAAAACATACATTGTCCCCAATGAAACAACATAAATATAAAATCAGAGTGAGGGAAAGTAAAGGGTGTTCCCTGATCAAGTGGCAGTGTAGGTGGGCTCTCCCACGGAGAGCTCCTCAACATTAGCATCTTCAGGCACCGAGCTCTCATGGAATAACTTCAAGCGCTGCCCGTTAACCTTGAAAACCTTGTTGCTACCTGCACTTTTAATTTCTACTGCACCATAAGGAAAAACGTTAGTAACAACAAATGGGCCAATCCACTTGGATCTAAGTTTCCCAGTCATCATTTTCAGGCGGGAGTTAAACAGTAAGACCTGTTGGTCCACAGAGAATTCCTTCCTAGCAATCATCCTATCATGGAAGTGCTTGGTTTTCTCTTTATAAATCTGGGAGCTTTCATAGGCTTCTAGCCTAAGCTCCTCAAGCTGCTGTAGTTGGATTTTTCTTTCAATGCCAGCTTTTTGCATTTCCAAATTACAGCACTTGACCGCCCAATAAGCACGGTGCTCAACTTCCACAGGGAGATGACATGACTTACCGAACACAAGCCTATAGGGGGACATCCCTATTGGTTTCTTAAAAGCTGTTCTTTGAGCCCAAAGTGCGTCTTCTAGACGGCGCTCCAGTCCCTCCTACTTGGCTGCACCACTTTTTCTAAGATCTGCTTGATCTCCCTGTTTGAGATCTTAGCCTGCCCATTAGTCTGGGGATGATAAGCAGTGGAGACCCTATGCACAACTCCATATTTCCGGAGTAAAGCTTCCATGGTGCGGTTGCAGAAATGAGTGCCCTGGTCACTTATGATAGCCCGAGGTATGCCGAACCTGCAGAAAATGTTAGACCTGACAAAATTTGCAACAACTTTAGAATCATTAGTCCTAGTGGGGATATCTTCCACCCACTTTGAAACATAGTCAACAGCCAAAAGAATGTAGAGAAAACCAAAAGATGCAGGGAAAGGACCCACAAAGTCAATTCCCCACACATCAAACACCTCACAGAAAAGCATAGGTTGCTGAGGCATTTCACTCTTGCGAGTGATGGCTGTGCCTGCGGTTTGACACTCTTTACAAGTCTGGTAGACCTCATAAGCATCTCTAAAAATGGTGGGCCAGTAGAACCCAGAATCTAGGACTTTTCTTGCAGTCCTCTGTGGCCCAAAGTGTCCCCCTACTTGAGAGGCATGAGAAAAGTGCAAAATAGACTCAATCTCATAGTCGGGGACACACCTCCTAATTACCTGATCATTGCCAAACTTCCAAAGGTACGGATCATCCCAAACATAGTACTTGGAATCACTCTTGAGTTTGTGGATCTGTGATCTAGTTGCACTTGCAGGAAAAACACCAACAACAAGATAGTTAACAATGTCAGCAAACCAAGGAGTTACCCCATGCAGCTATAGAAGCTGCTCATCAGGAAAGTCATCCTGGATAGGAGAAGGATCCTCATACCTTGCTATTCTGCTCAAGTGATCAGCCACTAAATTTTTAGCTCCACTCTTGTCTTTTATCTCCACATTAAACTCTTGGAGCAACAGCATCCACCGAATCAATCTCGGCTTCGCTTCTGGTTTCTTCAACAGGTACTT
Organism: Sophora flavescens; assembly: GCA_030762895.1. Classification (NCBI taxonomy): domain Eukaryota; kingdom Viridiplantae; phylum Streptophyta; class Magnoliopsida; order Fabales; family Fabaceae; genus Sophora; species Sophora flavescens. The sequence continues at coordinate 106,888,933 of CM061068.1, forward strand.
CAGAGCTGCATGGTCAGTGAAAACAATAACCTTGGAACCTAGCAAATATGACCTAAATTTATCAAGAGCAAAAACAACAGCTAGAAGTTCCTTTTCAGTGGTGGTGTAGTTAGACTGTGCAACATCTAAAGTCCTAGAAGCATAATGAATGACATATGCAGCCTTGCCCACCCTTTGTGCCAGGACCGCTCCCACAGCATAGTTAGAAGCATCACACATGAGCTCAAAAGGGAGGGTCCAGTCATAGGGCTGGATGATGGGGGTAGAGGTCAATGCCCTTTTCAGGAAGTCAAATGCCTTCTTGCAGTTGTCATCAAAGTTGAACATGGCATCATTCTTCATCAAGTTTGACAGAGGAAGAGCTATCTTGCTAAAGTCCTTAATGAAGCGCCTGTAGAAACCTGCATGACCAAGAAAAGAACGAATCTCGCGAACGCAAGATGGGTAAGGCAATGTAGAAATCACATCAATTTTAGCAGGATCTACTGAAATACCCTTTTCAGAAATGATATGCCCCAAAACAATCCCCTGTTCAACCATAAAGTGGCATTTTTCATAATTTAAAACAAGGTCAATTTCAATACATCTTTCTAAAACCAAATTCAGACTATGCAAGCATGCATCAAATGAGGAGCCATATACAGTGAAATCATCCATGAACACTTCCATACAATTTTCAATAAACTCTGTAAAAATGCTCATCATGCATCTCTGGAAAGTGCCAGGAGCATTGCAAAGGCCAAATGGCATCCTACTGTAAGCAAATGTGCCGAAGGGGCACGTGAAAGTGGTATTTTCCTGATCCTCTGGTGCAATATGGATCTGGAAGTAACCGGAAAAGCCATCAAGAAAACTGTAGTGGGATTTACCAGCCAGCCGTTCGAGCATCTGATCGATGAACGGCAAAGGAAAGTGATCCTTTCTGGTGGCCTGGTTCAACCTCCTATAATCAATACAGACTCTCCAGCTATTCTGGACTCTAGTGGGGACAAGCTCATTATTTTCATTTCTTACCACTGTGAGGCCGGACTTCTTAGGTACAACTTGCACTGGACTCACCCAACTACTATCAGAGATGGGGTATATGATACCCGCATGCAGAAGTTTTGTCACCTCCTTCTTTACAACATCCAGAATCAATGGATTGAGCCGCCTTTGGGGATGCCTAACTGGTTTAGCCCCATCCTCCAACAGAATTCTATGCATACATCTGGAGGGGCTAATTCCTGGTATGTCAGCTAAGGTCCACCCAATCGCCTTCTTGTGCTTCTTCAGAACCTCCAAGAGCTTAGCTTCCTGGTCAGAGTCAAGGTTGGAGGAAATAATAACTAGAAGTTTTTCATTCCTATCCAAGTAAGCATACTTCAGATTCCCAGGAAGTGGCTTGAGCTCTAAGGCAGGTGCCTGTTCAATGGATGGTATATTTGGAGCAGCCATGATGTCAAGAACTTCAGCTGGACAGACAGCTTCACTCACACTATCACCCTGCAAAGTAGAATCAATCTTAGTACAAACAGCACAAGGGTTAGTGTTAGTACAGTCAGTACATGAATAAATATCATCAAAGCCAGAAACAAATGGAAAATCATCAACCAAGTAATCATAGGTGTCATCAATAATTTCAGAGAGCAACTCTATTTGAAAGACAGAGTGCTCTTCGGGATGCTTCATAGCATCGAAGATGTTGAACTTTGCAACAATGTCACCAAACTCCATGGACATGGTTCCGTCATCAACATCAATCTATGTCTTTGCCGTCTTCATGAACGGTCTGCCCAGGATGATTGGTGATCTACTTGAATTTGTTTCCCCTGCCATGTCCAGGATGTAAAAGTCAGCAGGGAAAATCAACTCATCAACTTGTACCAGCACATCTTCTACCACTCCCATGGGGCGAGCATTGGTCCTGTTGGCCAACTGGATAGTGAGACCCGTATGCTGCAAGGGACCAAGATCAAGGTTGTTGAAAACAGAGGTGGGCATGACATTGATGGAGGCTCCCAAATCCAACATGCAATTGTCGAATTTGCTGTCCCCGATGGTGCATGGAATGGCAAAAGTGCCCGGATCCTTGCACTTATGTGGCAGTGCCTGAGTGAGGGCTGAAACAGTAACCCTTTCAAGTGCAGGCTTAGGCTGAATGAGGGCTGAAACATTTCGCCCCAAATTGACTCTCTCATTGCCTTTCAACCTTCTCTTGTGTGTGCACAAATCCTTCAGAAACCTTGCATATTTCGAAACCTGCTTAATCACATCCAGAAGCGGAATGTTAACCACCACCTTTCTGAACTCATCTAGAATCTCCCTCTCCTTGTCTTCCCCATCAATCTTCTTATTTTTCTTCACTCTTTGCGGGAAGGGGATCGGTGGCACATATACTTTATCATCTTCAACAACTATAGAAGGTTCAGGAGCGACCTCAACAGTTTCTTCATCTTTTTCAGAGGCTGCCTCGACAACTTTTCCAGATCTCAAAGAAATGGCACTCACATTAGGATTGGGGACATTGGGATTCACCACTGTTTGTGCAGGTAGTTGGTTTGATCCTTGAGCTTGCTGTATGGTATTCATGGAAGTGGCAAGCTGTCCAATCTGTGTTTGCAAAGTATTAATGCTAGCATCCGTTCGCTGCTAAAACTGTCCAACCTGTGTTTGCAAAGTATGAATACTCGCATTGGCTTGCTGCTGGAACTGGAGATTTTGTGCAGCCATTTGCTTGACCAAGTCTTCTAATGAAGGTCCAGAAGGTGCAGAAGTGGTCACTTGGGGAGGATTCTGTGGTGGTGCCATTGGTTGTTGTTGTGATGAGTTTCCATACCGAAGGTTGGGATGATTCCTCCAGTTGGGGTGGTACTTATTGGTGGAGAGGTCAGGAACGTTGTACCGGTTCTGATTGTTGCCTTGATTATAGAGATTAGCTGCATAAGCTTGAGGCAAATCAATGACTGACTCATCCTTCAGAATAGGGCATGCATCGGACAGGTGCTCAGGAGAAGTACAAATGCCACACAACCTTGCTGGTTGAACCTTATCCATTGCCAACTGCTTTACCAAAGAAGTGAGCTCGTCAATTCTGGTTTCAAGGGACTTGTTGGAAGAAGAACCTTGGATCTCATTCACACCCCTTGTCTCAACAGAGCTGCTTCTGGTTGTGAACTGCTGGGAGTTTAGTGACATATTTTCAATCAATTGCTTGGCAGCAGCCGGAGTCTTATCAACAAGTGTTCCCCCACTAGCAGCATCCAAAATATTTCTATCCATCAGTAGTAACCCCTCATAAAAATACTGAATAAGGAGCTGCTCGGAAATCTGATGCTGAGGGCAACTGGATACCAACTGCTTGAATCTCTCCCAATACTCAGCCAATGACTCATTGCCTTGTCTGATGCCACATATTTCCTTCCTGATTGATGCAGCTCTGGAGGCAGGAAAGTATCTCTCTAAGAAGACCTTCTTCAAATCGTTCCAGGTGGTAACAGAGTTTGGGTCAAGATAGTACAGCCAATCCTTTACAGCGCCCTGTAGTGAGAACGGGAAGGCTCTCAGCTTGATGTGATCCTCAGTTATTCCCTCTGGTCTCAAGGGTGTTGAGCATACAACCTGGAATTCCTTCAGATGCTTATGTGGATCCTCACCTGCAAGACCACTAAACCTTGGCAACAAGTGTATTAAACCAGATTTTAATTCAAAGGGAGCAACAGCACCAGCATATTCAATACACAAGCCATTATAATTAACATCAGGGGCAGCAAGCTGCCTCAATGTCCTTTGGTCACCCATGTTATCAAAAACAATTTCAGAATTAGAATCACCACTAGTGCTAGCCCGAATTGCTCTACGGCGTGTGTGCAGTGTTCTTTCAATTTCAGGATCAAAATCACACAAGTCAGAGCAAGTAGACCTAGTAGCCAGACTAATTCAAATCAAAAACGAAAAGAATGAGAAAATAACAAACAAGAGTCCCCAGCAACAGCGCCAATTTTGACACGCTGTTGCACACGGGTCAAAAAGCGAGCGGTTTACAAAATTGTAGTAGAGCGCGACAACTCGGGTATCGTCTCACAAGGACTCTTGAATTGTTATTCACCACAAAAATCAGTTTTTTTTTTTTTTGGGGGGGGGGGGGGGGGGTTTGAAATTCAATTGGAAAACAGAGCAAAAACAAAGCAATAAAAACAGAGCAATTTAAGGGATTATCAAATAAGCTAAGGACGATTAATCTACTGTTCTCGGTTTCCCAACTATCATCGGTTCATATAAATTCCAAGCCCTAAGCAGATTCTAATCCCCTTTCGGTTGTAGCAACAATTAACAAGCGAAATCACCACTACGAGATATATGTTCCTAATTCCCGAATTAAGAAAACGGGGTGAAGCTCTCGTGAATTAAGCAAACATGATTGTACACACGCGAATTAAGCAAACGCGATTAAATATAGGAACATAACATCACCGAAATAAATCAACACAAATTCTATACAATCCTGAATTAAGCAAACAGAAATATATAGCATAATATTGAAAAAGGAAAAGCAAACAAAATGGGAATTACAGAACCTCAAGTGCGGTGGAAACCGATTATAGTAGACTAATCCAAGAGAATTAGTTCTCCATAAAAACGTAATACAACTAGAAACTCTGTAAAATAGTGGATAATCAGAAGTGTCTCCTAATCTGCCCAGAATAGCAATTTATAACCTTCAGGATCTGCGCCCTATCGCGAGGCAAGCACTCACTCGCGAGGCGAATCTTATGAAGAAATCTGCAACGTTTGGACTTATCGCGAGGCGAAGAATGGCTCACGAGGTGAGGAATGGAAGAGTCTTCTTATTACGCCCGTGATGAGTATCAAGGCCTGGGCGTGATGGCTTCTGGTCTTCAGGCTCGCGAGGCGAGACATGGTTCGCGAGGCGACACGGAAAGGGTTGCATTTTCTGGCACAGTCAACCTTCAGGCTCGCGAGGCGAGGTGTGGTTCGCGGGGCGAGACAGAGAGGATGACATTCTGCTGTTCAGGCTGGATTTCAGGTTCGCGAGGCGAGTAGCCTCTCGCGGGGCGAATACTTCCAGGATTGCAATTTCCCCTGTTTCTTCATTCCCTTGACTCAAAGTTAACCTGAAAACAATGAAATAGCCATAAGTGCATTATTTGACTCAAAACTGGCTAAATTAACCTAAAACTACTTAAACGACTCAAAATGTTGCTTGAGGACAATTTAATCTAATTTGGGCGAAAACGAAATATAATTAGCACAAAACCATGGTCATACTAGTCATAAAACTAGATGAGCCAGCGGCTTATCAATGACCAGAGAAATTGTTGTTTGACTGCTTTGCTAGCTGCCCAATCTGATTTTCCAGATTTTTGATTGACGATTCGGTGCTTTTGAAGTTGGATTGAGTTACTTGAATGAATTGAGAAAGAGCATCCTCCAAGTTGATTTTCCTCTCTTGAACTTGCTTTTGTGGTGGAGGATTATTTGCTTGAGGAACTTCTTGTTTCCAAGTGACATTAGGATGCTTCCTCCAACCTTGATTGTATGGATTAGAGTAAGAATTCTGCCCTTGTCTTGAATAATTTCCCATATAGTTTGATTCCTCTTGAGGATCATTAGATGTTTCACAATTACCGTTCTCATGATCTCCTCCACAAAAATCACAGCTCATTACTTGTTGTGCTTGCGTTGGCCCCACACTCATGGCATGAAGTTGCATTGTGATTGCATCCAATTGATTTGTGATGATTTTGTTTTGAGCCAATATTGCATTTTGAGACTCAAGCTCAAATATCCCTTTCTTTGATGTGTTCCCTCTATCATGGTTCATAAGATAATCATTGGATGCCATAGCTTCAATCAACCTTAAGGCCTCTTCCGCTGTTTTGGAATTCATAGAACCTCCCGCCGAAGCATCCAACATAAGCTTTGTTGATGGCCTCAACCCATTTCAAAAAATCTGCATTTGTTGAATATCATCAAAGCCGTGATTGGGACACTTTCTTAGAAACTCCTTGAAACTTTCCCAAGCATCATATAAGGTTTCACCATCACGTTGCATAAAGCTTGAGATTTCACCTCTCATCTTCATAAACTTTGACGGTGGGAAATACCTTGCTAAGAACTTCTCTTCCAAATCATCCCAAGTTGTGATACTTCCTTGAGGTTGAGATTGGAGCCATGCTTTGGCTCTATCTCGCAGTGAAAATGGAAACAACCGCAACCTTATTGCATCATCGGTAGCTCCATTAATCTTGAGAGTCTCACATATCTCTATGAAATTCGAGACATGATTATTCGGATCTTCGGCTTCACCTCCTCCAAACTGATTTTTCTGCATAATATTGAGTAAATCCGGTTTGATCTCAAAGTTATTCGCAGCTACCGGTGGTCTAACAATGCTTGAGTGATTTCAGTTGGTTGGACCATTGGAATAATCTCCCAATGTTCTCCGGTTCCTATCCACATTTTCAGCCATGATGACCTCTTGTTTGACTTGTGATGAACAAGGATTTTCTTTTGCCAAATTCTTATTCCTATGTTTTTGCTCTTTTGTTTTCTTTCGATTCTTCTTTGCTGTTTTCTCAACTTCTCGATCAAATAACAGCTCACTTGTTGCTTTACCTCGCATACATTGCACAAGATTTTCAAGGAAATTTCAAGGTATGCACTAAATCGAAGTTTTCACAGAAAAACAGAAGAATAACAACCAAAAAAAAAATAATGTTCAAATTAACAAATGCTTTTGTTTTTGTTGATATTGATCAACAATCCCCGGCAACGGCGCCAAAAACTTGATGCTGAATTGGCAAGTGCACCAAAACGTACAAGTAATAATAATGAGAGTAGAGTATCGTTCCCAATGAGGATTGTGATCAAGTATCAACGACAACTAAGCAATCGATATTTGAACGAATAAAGCTCATATTTCCAACAAGTAACTGAAAGGTGGAATTAAGTGTTGTCACAAAGGTAATTGAATGAGATTTTCTTTTATCAAACAATCAATGAAATGGAAAAAATTAACAAGTAGGAGGAATCAAGTATTTAAGGCGGTTAGGAATCGGAATCACCCAATCTTCACTTAATGTAGCTTATAGAACCCTAACATTCAATTCAATTCATTCAATTGACACTCAAGTCACGAATTTAGATTTATCCCTAATTTCTTAGGTGATAATCCTTTGTTACTAATTATGAACCCTAATTCCTTAGGTGAATCAAAATTGGCACAAGCAGTGAGCACAAGACTTATAGGAAATGCATTGCAATGAAGTTCTATTCCTAGAATCAACCTCACAGTGGTAATCTTTTCCAGTTCTAGCATGAACACACATTTTCCAATTATGCATTCATACATAAAATCAATTTCATGAATGGCCAGTTCAGGAAAAGCATTAAACATTGAAGAGATTACTCAATTTGAACGAATTTGAATTGAAATCGGATTTAGAACAAACTTACATCAAGATTTGATTGAATTCATCCTATCCTAACCTAGGAAATTTAGAAACTCATAACTACAAGCTGAAATCTAGAAGAAATAGATGAGAATTGAGGTAGATAAGCCATGGATTCTTCAATTCTCGCTTCCAAAACCTCTTGAACACCCAGGCTTCAGAACTCTCTTAGAGAACACATATTCAGAATCAAATAAAATGGCCAAAAGTCCCTTTTCAACAGCAGAAACACGAATTTATAGGTTCTCGGCTCGTCCCCCAGCGCTAGGCGCCCCTGGCCTGCGCTGGGCGCCCCTGAAAACTCAGAAACGCTGCTCTCTGTCTGCCGCTGTTGCTTCATGGGCGCTATGCGCCCCATATTGGCACTGGGCGCTGGTACATGCCCTGCATCCTGCAGTTTTCTTCCGTTTCTGTCCGGGTTGAGCGTCCAATTCTAGAGCTGAGCGCTGGACTACTGTTCCTGCATACTTTCAACATATTTGAGTATATTTTTAATATAAAAGGATCAAAACTCTAATCCAAACTTTATTCAAATCAAAGTATGTATTTTCCTATCACTTTTCCTATGATTTCTAAGATTATTTACGAATTCTTTCCTAATTCCACTTCCAAACTAACATAATTTGCATATTTATCATTAGGTATCGGATCTATAGGAATCAAGCTTAGGACTTGAATCACGAGAGTTAGAAGCCGTCCTTTGAGGGCTCACGAATTGTCACAGAACTTAAAGGGTTCAATTTAAATTCAATTACCACGAGAGTAGAGGTTGGTTTAATTGGGCACGGTTTTTGTAACCTGAGAGGGAGCATTAACTTATTAAGGATAAATTTGCCTTCAAAGCAATTTTGATAATTAACAAGGGGTAGTCAATTTGGTAACATGAACAATCTTGTTGGTAACCCAATTCCTAGAAATCTCTTTTGATTTGAAAAACCCTAATTGATTTGCTTTCCTATTCTAATTGATTGCATTCTTAAATATCTGATTTTCTAGTTAATTCTTATTACAAAAAAAATCAAATCTTTTCCAAATCCTTTTTTAATATAGTCAAGTTTAATCGATTTAATAATTAATTTTTATTTGAGATCACGGTCTCTGTGAGACCGATCTTTTTATTACTTGACGACGAATCCGGTACACTTATCAGAAAATCACAAAATGGAGGCTCACTGGTCTGAGCAATTGTACCTTAAAAACTTTCTTTCCTCCTTTGTGTATAACCCAGCTTTTGTCCAGCAATAAAGATGTCATTGTACAGATCGTTTTGCAATTCCAATTGTATTATTTACTTTTTATATTTCCTTGATAATACTATTAATTTTCTCAAAGGAAACAAGACATTAATCGGATAAAAACAAATGGGAAGAAAAAATATTCATTTGAAATAAATGTCAATCATTTGAAATAAATTCATCGTGGACTAGATTGCATTAAATCATATTCAAGGTAGTAAAGATATAGAAGATGTAGAACCGTCTACTGGCACTTAGTTTTAAGAATGCGTCTACACAAGATATTATTCTGCTCGTCCACTGATGTGGTAGAAGGGCTCGTCCACACAAGTCTTTGGACTTGCTAAGTCCTTAAAGAAACTTCGTCCAATGACGTGGCACTATGGACGTCTACTGAATTTTAGTTAAGCACTATGGATGTATACTTGAGTTTCAAGGAGAGCACTCGTCTGCTGACGTGGCTACTATAGACGTCTACTGAATTTTAGTTAGTCATCTATTTAACTATTAAAATATAAACAGTTTAAATAATCTTTGGACGAGTAATTCTTTGCAAGAGTCCAAACATCGTATACCTTATATTATTTTAGATATTTCTGCATAAACTAAACTCACTTGTTAGATCTCAACTACACTATGGCCCCGTTTGGGTAAATAGCTTAACTAAGCACTTATGGCATAAGATCTTATTGTACAAGAGCTTATGCCATAAGAGCTTGAATTCAATAAGTCATGTGCGTTTGGATGCATATTTTCAAAAGCACTTGTACAAAATTAAGGTGTTTGGATACATTACAAGTGCTTAATTTTGCGCCGGGCGCTACATCACCAGCGCTGGGCGCTAGCTTCTGGTTTGCTCTCTCGCGACGCGAGACAAGGTTCGCGTTGCGAGACTGCGAAATCACTTCTCGCATAGGCCCAGCGCTGGGCGCTGCTGCCAGCGCCCTCATAAGAGCTTATGAAATGGCATAAATTAGTTTTCCTAACTTATGAGAATAAGTTAAAAACAACTTATGAAATGCCATAAGTTCTTTTCATAAGTTGTGGCAAACACGTGGCATAAGAACTTATGGCATCAGATAAGTCATAAGAAGCTTATTTAAGCTCTCACAAACGGGGCCTATAACTACTTTGGTTCCAACGGATTCCCGGACGTCTCCTTTTTTTTCCTCTTCTTGGTCTTCTAGGCTTTTGAACCACCGTCGAGGACCAGCTAGGCTCACTTCAGAATTGATGTTAGAACCTACATCCTTAGAATTACTAGTACCTTTTTGACCTTCGTTATGAGGAATATTACCATCTGAATTCATTTCATTCGGATGATTTGAAGCTATCTTTTCAGGACAACCTTCCAGATAATGGCCAAACTTACCACAAGTAAGGCAAAGAATATGAAGATCTTCATATTCCACCTTGTAATAATGGCCCTTGATCTCGAGTAAAGCAAGTAAAGGCTTGGTCAAGTCAACTTCAACACATATTCTTGTATATTAACCCCTCTCAGTATGCAAGGTATTTCTATCCACTTTCCATGTTCTTCCAATCTTGTTTCCGATATTTCTAAGCACTGAAGCATCATACTATTCCAGTGGAAGCCTTGAAAATCGAACCCAAACAACAACTTTATCTATGGAGGCTTCCTAAGGATGGAAATTTGGGCTCCATTCTCTAACAATTAGATAGTGATAATAGATTAGCCATGGCCCTTCCAGTAAAGCATTATTATTCTGATCTTCTTTTTCAGAGAATGTGACAAGAAAGAAATCATGTCCAAGGTCAATGATATTGATAATTCCTTTTCGAACCCACATTTGATGCAATCATGCTTCTAAGGCCTTGAATCCAATCTTTCTGCCCAGCAATTTGACAATTAACCTATTCCTCCATGGACGACATATTCTTTCTTCCTCTTTTTCAGAAAGAATGAAAGAAGAATAGTCATATTTTCCCAGTTTATTATCTATTATTGTTATCCCATTATCCTCTTTCCCATTCGCTTCCTTATCCTTGTTTTCCTTTTCAGCATTCTCCATTGACACATCTTTTTCTCCTTCTTTGCAGAGATCTTCTCCTTCAGTACTTGATTTCCACAACATAGAATCTTTACAAGTTTTGCGCTTATCACTTTGCATTGTGTCATTTGGAATCTCCGAAATTTTACATTGATCAGTTTGAACATAGTCATTCGGATTCTCCACAATATCAACATATGAGATAGGCAGCAAGGACTCTTTGGATCTCCTCCTTTGACTTTCTTTATGCTTCTGGCCACCAGGTCAGCTTCCTCTGATGAAGGCCCTCATTCCTTTTCATCAACATTCTTAAATTCAGCTTCCATTCTTGAAGAACCGAGAAGTTCTTGATGAAGTTCTTGATGCAGTTCTTGATGGAGAATCGGTCTTATTGAAACATATATTCTAATTTTAATTAAATTTTACTTTGTGAAAAAAAAATTTAGAAAACTTGAACGATTAAAGAAATGAACAAAACTTAATCACAATGGGTTGAGCCCAAATTCGGGTAGGAAGTAAAATGGGTCAAAACCCAAACAAAGAAATTTAAAAAAAAAAACACACACACACACACATATATATATATATATAGGGTTGGGCTAAGGTGCACCACCCACTACACCATCCATATGTGATAAATTTTGGACCAATCAAATTACCACATGAGTTTGGTCAAAATTTCAAACTTTCTAGTTGTATTTCTACTGTAGTCAAATATATGAATACAATATATTGTAGTATAGTATATATACTCTTTGTATTCGCAAATTTAACCCATATTAAAATAATGTTTTTTATTAAAAAAACTGATTATATTGCAAAATAATATTTTAATATGAATTAAAAGAATGTTCGTTGTCAATAATATTTTGCAATATAATCACACTAGTGCAGAAAAGGGATTCTACATCGGAGTTTACACATCGGTTTCTTATAAACCGATTTGTAAAACGAGGCGGTGACATTTTTGAAATTAAAATCAAAGTATTACACATCGGTTTAGACAATAACCGATGTGTAAAACATTTCCACATCGGTTATTTCTAACCGATGTTTAAAATTAAAAAATAAATAAATTTAAAGTCAGAATTTTTAACATTAAACATCGGTTCTATATGAACCGATGTGTAAAATAGTGATTAACCACATCGGTTTCTAATTAACCGATGTATAAAATTATAAAAAAAATTAGAAATTAAAATTTTACTTTTACACATCGGTTTTAGTAACCGATGTATAAAATTTAAAAAAAAATTCAGAAGTTAAAAGTTTAACTTTTACACATCGGTTTTGTCTTAACCGATGTGTATAATATGGTTAACCACATCGGTTTTTCTAATAATCGATGTGTAATGTTCCTAATTTTTCTCATTCCCTCCTACTTCAGTTTACGAACCCTAAAACACAAAACACAAAACACTTCACTTGCTCTCTGCCTCTGTTCTCACATTCATCTTCTGCCCTAACCTTTTCTCTCTTGAACATCACCACTACCGAGTTCTCTTCTCCTCTTCATCACTCTCACTCTACCCTAACCCTTTCTCTCTTGAACACCACCGCGCGCGAGCTCCTCTCTCCACCACCATCGCGAGGTATGATCCTCTCCTCTCTCTCTCTCAACTTTACTCTCTATGGTTTGAATATTGCCCTAACTCTCTCTGTCCCTCTCATTCTCAGCCACCTCTTCGAACTGCGGCCACTAGTGGAGAGAGCCAACACCGAGCACGCGCACTAGCACTGAGCCACCCTCTTCCTCCTCTCTGTGAACACAGGTAAAGTCTTAACCCATTTTTGTTTCACCGAGACCACCATTTTCGGTAGTTACTATTTTAAGTGTTTGCATATTCATATGTTTGACTTTAAGATGAGTGTTTTTGAGTTCTGAACTTTGTTTGTGATTGTTTGAGTGCTGAACTGTGTTTCCATTTTTTTGTTGGTAGTATTTATAGTGTTTCCATATTCTTGCTTTATTGAATATATGCAAGTTCCCTAGGAGAAAATTCTGGCATTTGCTTCTATTTTATTTTTTTAATCTTGGATGCTATTGAGTGGGTGCATGCAATGTGACTAAAAAACCCATTTCTTCAAATGTATTGAGAGTTTTCTACTTTATCAAGATTTTCCAAATTGCCCAATTTCTTTGTTGAATGGTTAATGGCTATGGGTTGTCTCTCATAGTTTAAGGAGTTATATAAAATTTGAACACCTTCACATGAACACTTTCTTTTGTAACTCGTTAAAGAGGGATAAAAACCTCACTTTTTAGAAGGGAAATGTTGAGCATGTTGGACATCAATGGAATGTTGAATATTGTCACTGGTTTCTTAATGGGTCCATTACCCTGCTTATGTGGTTTATAATGTGTTAAAATAGTATAACTTGGGTGTGAAGGACATAAACAATGAGGAATGCATGTATTGCTCTTAATTTATGGTGAACCAAATTTTATTACTTATAATTAAAACTTCTCTAAATTGTCTAAATTTTTACATGCTACACACACACACACACAGATGTTGCCAAGCCTGTCTTCAAATAGAGTAACTTCTTGTCAGCATGCATCTTCTTGTCAAGTGTAAAAAATGTCTAATGCTTGTCTAAATAAAATTTCTAGTAGTTAGATCTTTTTGGCCATTGACCTATATACTGAATTACTGACGGAGTTCTTCATACATATCCTATATGACTCATTTTTAAGCATTTCTAACATTTAGCATTTCTACCAATCATTGCCGCTGACCAACTTTCTTACTCTATTTGCAGAACAAGAAATCGACATGTGTTATTTTCCTGGACTGCGGATTTGATTTGAGGAGTGTCCTTGACTCCGTTGCATAGTGCTACTGCCTCTGCTTTGTTCACTTCTCTGCTGTCTTTGCACAATAACAACTAGGTGTGTCTCTCTTAGAAGGTACGTTTTGGCTGAAAAGCTTTCATTGGAGTTTTAATGTATTTTCTTGAAAATTTATTTGATTCGAGAATATGCCCACAATAATTAGTAAAACCTTAGTTTCCCGTTTGAGATGCAATACTAATGAGCGTACGTGTATGTGCTTAATGTACCGCTCATTGTATTGGATCTTGAATTGTCCAAAGTTGGACAGTTTGGGAAAAAACTTTTTCTTAATTCAGTTAAAATAGTTATTCATTGATTCTAATGTTATATACTTGATGAAAGTTCGGATTGATAAATTTCCTTTCGTTCTCCGGGTGCATACTTTATCGTGGTGGATGTCATCGCGTTCAAGTAGTGTACGTCGGAGACCGCAGGGAAATGCTGCCGAAATTTTGTCGAGTATGAGCATGAGAGTTAAGGACTAACTGTTAACCGAATGTTGAAAAAGTTTCTTCTCGAATGGGATAGGGCCATACCCTGTCATAAGAAGTGGTTGATGAATATGTTGGACTAAGTACGAAGGTATTGGTTTAGTCATGGATCGCGGTTGGATGAATGCTAGACGGACAAGTGATGAGTATGAGAATGGAGTGGAAGATTTTCTACAGTTTGCAAAAACAAATGCTCCTGATAGTGGTAACGGAAGGTTTTATTGTCCTTGTGTTAACTGTTTGAATGAGAGACGACTAGAAGCTGAGGAGATACGTGATCATCTTATTTGTGAGGGGATTTGCAAGAGTTATACAACATGGATATGTCATGGTGAATCGTTAGACAAGCCGAGGGTGTCGGATAGAGAGGAAGTTGATGACGTGGAAATGGATGATGGACTAGAGGACATGATCCGTGATGTTGGGCAAGAGTCTTTTCGGCGTGCACATGTGTATGATACTTTGTGCAGTGATGCGCAAGTGGCTTTGTATCTGGGGTGCACTAATTTCACACGGTTGTCAGCGGTGTTAAGATTGTTCAATGTGAAGGCGAGATTATTCGAGATGCTGATGCTCGAGTCCCTGTTATTACTGTACACCATCGGTTATTACCGGATGATCAGCTGAGGGTCGTTGTTGAGATTATTCGAGATGCTGATGCTCGAGTCCCTGTGCCCACTGAGGAGGTTCAAACAGTGGGTCAGGTCATCGGTAACTTCATCCTCTGGCCAAGAAGACTGGTCAACTTTCTTGTTGCATCTTAGGTATTCGGTTAGTTGTATTTTTCTATATTCATAGTTGAAATAATTTATTATTGTTTAAAGATAATGCTTTATTTTTATTCGTTATAGGATGTTGGAAATGATATTGTGCCTAAAAGGTCGGATCTAGGAAGACCAGAGATGTCTGCTCCTGCCAAGGTATTCATTTGACCATTTAGTTAATAACGAATTAAATAACTTAATTATCCATGATTACTAATATATATCTATGTTGTTTAGGGGATCGACAAAGAGGCACCTGGCCATGGTGATGTTTTTAAAGTTCTGGCTATACAGGTTGTCACCATGGAGAATGACGCAGCCTTGGTAAGGTTGGAACATGATGCCAGCCCTGGTGAACTGTATATACCAAAGAAGGAACTTATGGAGATGGTACTCAATAAAGAAATGGTCAGTTCTGCACACATATTGTTTTGGTGCACGTAAGTACATTTTATTTATAAGTTAAGTACGTAATTAATTTTTAAATACTATGATAATTAACATGTTTTTCCAATATATTAGGTATCTGCATCGTATGTTAGTCGATCAGGGTAACCTCGCCCTTTATGGGTTCATTGACCCCATGTTCATTCAGGGTGATGTTCTCCTAGCATCGGAAGACCCGGTCACTACCATACGTGATATACTTGCCCGAGACGATCATCAATTCTATCTTGCGCCTTATCTCAATAAGTAAGTACCGGTTATTTAAGTATAACTATATATGACTTAGTCACTAACTGTTTCGCAAATACAGCCGGCATTGGCAATTGTTGCTCTTGTACCCAAGAATGAACGTCGTGGTCTTCTTCTGCTCATTGGGAAATAAGACGGCGAATCAACTGAAGACGATCATCGAAATGTAAGCATTAAAATACTTTATAATCAGTAATGCAGTTGTTTTAATTATCTGAAATCTATTAGATATAGTTTAATTAATGTTTTTGTCATGATAGGTCTATTAATGCAACCCGCATGTTGCGTGGTGAAAGGCGTATTCGGGCTATCAGATGGATTATTCCCAGCGTAAGATATTTATTAGTTCAAATGCATTAAATGCAGTGGGTACAATAATTGATTTCTATTTTATTTAATTCCTCATATTCTAATTGAGTTTCATTTGTACGTAGTCACGTATACAACGTGGGTCATGGGAATGTGGCTACTATGTGCTGCAGTGGATGTTGGAAATTATCTCCTCCGGGATCACTGAAAGATGGCACGAGGTAAATGTTAATTGACACAATTAGAAGTAATAGTATAGATTCGTTATATGTTTTATGTTAGTTTATTACTTAAAAGATATAATCTTTTGTCCAATTAAACTTGCAGATATTCAACAATCCAACTCCATTATCTGATTCTGACATCAACAACATAAAGAGGCGTTGGGCAACTTTCTTTCTTGAAGTGTACCAACCATAGTTTGTATATATGTAGTTAGTTTACAAACTTATCATGTACTAGCTATTACTTTTGACTGATTATATGTATTTTGATATGAAATCTATAATATATCATGTAGCTTTTTGGTTTCTAATTATTTTTGTTGTCTCTGAATGTAATTGAACGTATATATATATATATATATATATATATATATATATATATATATATGTATTTATATATGTATGTATTGTTCGTAATAAATTCAATATATGTTAGTTGTGTTGAGAATATTTACAGTATGTTATTCTAGTATATATTGATCTGCATTACTGAAACAGGGGGAATGAATGATAGAAATGTAAATAATAGGGGAAAAAATGAGACTTTACACATCGGTTTTCATTAAAACCGATGTGAAATTTCACTTTGCACATCGGTTTTAATGAAAACCGATGTGTAAAGTGAAATTTCACAATAGGATACGAATTGACAAATTAATTTTTCACATCGGTTAAGAGTTAACCGCTGTATAAAATATTATACACATCGGTTATAAAACCGATGTGTAAAGTGCCAATAAACCACATCAGTCGTTTCAACATCAGTTTTAAAACCGATGTGTAAAGCCAAAAATAACCGATGTGGAATCCCCTTTCTGCACTAGTGTCAGTTTTTTTTAATCAAAAAACATTATTTTAATATGAGTTAAATTTGCAAATACAAAAATCACATATATTATACTACAATATACCGTATTCATATAGTTTGACTACAGTATAATACAACTAGAAAGTTTGAAATTTTGACAAACCTATGTGGCAATTTGATTGGCCCAAAATTTGATACATAGGTAGTATAATGGATGGTGTAAAATATGGGTGGTACACCATAGCCCAACCCTATATATATATATAATAAATAAAACAAAACCAAAAGAGCCTTTTAATCTACCTAATCCCTAACTAGAAGCAGCTAGAAGATTAGAGGGGATAGGGTGTAAGGATGACAATCCAGACCCTACTCGTTGGATACATGTAAAAAATATCCACAATGAGTAGGACAAATACCCGCTTTATGAGTATGGGTTGGAATCTGGATAATTAGCCATAAATTTGAATGGGTGTGAGTGCGGGTATAAGTACTCTAGTACCCACCCCACCCCATCTCACCCCTCCCCTCCCCGCACCCGCATAGACATTCATAGTTATGTAGTTTTATAGTCGATATTTACTCATATTTTGTAGAAACGTATTATACGTTCAATCGAAGTTATTCGATGAAGTATCAAATATATTTGAAATTTTATGAAACTTTGACGAGTTGATCTATTCAATAAGATGTTTTAATTTGAAGATCGAATTATTGAAATTCAATATTTTCCGCGAGTTATTAAGCAAAGTAACTTTGGCAAGAGTTACTCCTGGAGTAAATAGATCCACATACATATATATATATATATATATATATATATATATATATGATAAAAGAATTTTTCCCTATTCTGGTATAATATATTAGCAAGAATGATAAGTTCCGACGTTAGTAGTTTGACTGAGATTGGATTCCCTCGTGCAGATAAGACTTCAAGGCATCACCGCTAATTTTTTTATTCAAGTGTGTGTGTGATAGATGTAACGTTCTTCTTTATATTAGTAATTCAAATTAATTTTTTGTACAAAACTTTAAAATATTTAAATTAAATAATCGAGTCATATAATTTTTCATAATAAAATTAAGTATAAAAGTTTCTCGTATATTCAAAATAATTAAATAAAGTAATAGTGTTAAATGAATCATTATATCCAAATAAAATAAAACCTCACAAATATTAATTATTAAAATCACATAACTCTTTTACAGTTGTTTTTGTCTCAAAACACGTGCATCTAATAAACCCCAAAAGAAATAATTAAAAAGAAATAAAATAGAACTAATATCTTCAAGACTCTCTCAAGACGTAGCACCATCTACCACATCACCTGTAAACTCTGAAAGACAACACCACTGATTAGATTTATAATCTCAATAAGTAATACAGTTCTAAAAGGTTTTGCTTTCAGCAGGCGCGGTAACAGGAAAAACAATCATGGTAATCCGCCATTTCCAAAATAATGTAACTCAAAATATTTTATATAAATTAAGAATAATCAATACAATCTCACGAAATCCATGCACAGGTCATAACATCATCAATAAATATAATCCATCACTAAAGTACACATAACATAAATAAAATCATACAAAGGATATCTCTTGTGTCCAAATAATCTCAATTTATCATCCAAATCTATTTTATTTAATTACTCAATTTTAGTCTATGAGCTCATGACAAATTCAATGGCGTCCCACTGCCTTCCCCTTGTTCCCAAAGGAGGTATCTATCTTCCCCTCTAACGAGAAGGTATCTGACTTCTCCTCCAACGAGGAGGTATCTGCCATCCCTTCCCAGAATGAGGTACCCGCCCCTCTAACGATAAGGTATCTGTCTTCCACTCTAACGAGAAGATATCTTCCCAGAAGTAGATATCTGAACAATGACGAATAACAATCTGATTCATATTTTGGGCATATATCATGACCCCAGGACATGATATATGACCTCATGCATCAATCTCAATGGTATAACTCATAGCAAAGCAATTCATAAGCATTCCAAAATAACATCAATGCATAACATCATATAACATGCATTATTATTCATAAAGTTTATATCAAAACAACTCTAAGGCATCACATATCACAAAAAGCATATCAAATAATAATATCACTCAACATGTCAATATTCAATATCATAATAATTAATCATCAATAAAACATCAATTTTATTTTGAAGATAAAACCACAAATAATTACTCTTAATTTTATTATCAAACCTTTTAAAATTTATATAATAAAAGTTTAGGAAAAGGATGTTTACTTATCTTTTGTAAACCTCCAAAGATCTCCAATACTTCCAGCAAGTGAATCCTATTTATAGAACTCCTCTTTCTGTAACGTAGACGCACAATAGCCCTGCTGTTCCTCTTAGCTTGCGGCGCTACTACCCATTTTTATTAGCTGACGGTGTTCCTCAATTAGGGTGTGTTATTCTCCCTTTATATCTCCTCAATTGAACATTTTAGTTACTTCTTATTATCTCTAGAAAAACCACCGGTCCAGTAGGAAGCTAATTCAAACACCAATTTCTTTCAAACTCTACTTTACATCATCATGGGCCCCGTTATTTATTTTCTAATACTTTATTTTCTAGGATTAATTTGTTTTAGATTTTGATAGAATTGATTTTGGAAGAATTGATTTTAAAAAAATCAAGGTTAAAAAAATTGATTTGTGTATGGTAACAATATTTTAAAAGTAGGTTTAAAAGAATTGATTTTATTTGGATGATAAAGTAAAATCACTTTTGAGGTATAAATATCTAGAATTTTATGGATCATATATCTAGAATCAATTATTTTCAACAAAAAAAACTATAATTTTTTACTTTCACAAAACTCAATTTTATTCAATAAGAATCAATTATTTTTAATTGAATTTCATACCCAAACATCATAATTACTATACCAACTACAGTTTGAGGGTAGGAAACACTAAACAAACATGCACTAGTCATTCACGTACTGGGTTGCACTCCATGACTCAAATTGGCTCAGGCCAATATTCCAAATCATAACCACGTGGGGCCCGTCATGCTTTCTTTCTAATGCCAAAAGGATTTCCATTGAAACCTGGACTGCACGTGCCAATTCTCCTAATTGTTTCTACACAAAATTAAATGTGTAGTGTACATGAATCATAAGATTGGATGTGTATTCATGATTTTTATTTTAATATATATTTTTTAATTACTAAACTTCTTGTTTTTTTTAAAGGAAATACTAAGCTTCTTAACAACTTAATTTGTTTCATTAAAATAATCATATTAAAATTTTAGGATGTTATAATAAATATTAATTTAACTTTAATTTTTAAGTTCATAAAGTTACCATTTTTTATTTTTAAGAATTACGACAAGTGTTTATATAATTATATATCCAAACATCTTATTTATGTAATTATACATCCAAACATCTTATTTTTTATAAGTTCATATCAAAGTGTGCATCCAAACACGAATAGACTTATTGAATTTAAGCGCTTATGATAAGCTCTTTTGTAATAAGCGCTTGCATGATAGGTGTTTAGTTAAGCTATTTACCTAAATAGACTTTTTTATTTTTTTACCCAAAACAACTTTAGTTGGGATAAAGAAGAACTTTTACAGAAAGCACGGGGAGAAGAAGTGTGAGTATGAGAAATAATGTTTGTCTTTCTCAATACTATAAATATTATTCATTGTAGAAAAAGTGTGAAGATTAAGGTTATATTTTTTTTTACGCAAGATTAAGGATATATAAAGCGCCTTTTTCCTCGAGCCTCCACCATAGTTCATCATTCCTTCTTCCTCGTTCATCTCCGACCAGCGTTCAGCTTCCTGCTTCATCTCTGACCAGATTTGCAGATGCGCGCATGACGACTGACTCCACGAACTCCGGCCACCAAACCCCACGATTTGTTATTTATTACTTTTTCTTAGTTAAAGTACGGGTAACAGGTGCGGGTCTAGGTACTTAGATACCCAAAGAGTACGTGTAAGGGTACTAAAGTTGCTACCCACACGGGTATAGGTCTGGGTATGGGTATTTTTTTCAAATGCATGTATAAGGATGGGTACTATAGTACCCTACCTAGACCCTACCCATTGGCCATTGCCATCCCTAAGGGGGTGTGACAGCTAAAAAAGGGAAAGGGATGGAGAGAAAAAGAGGGAAGAGGGCGTGAGAAGGAGAAGAGGGTGGCCTACCTGGCCATCAGCGGCGACGGCGTCGCACATGGGGAAGAATGGCCCGCGGCCGTTGTGGTGGAAGATGGGAGCGTCGAGCTCCTTGCATGGCAGATCAAGCTGAGGATGGAGGAAAGGAAGGGAGAGGGACGAGGGAAAGAGGTGGCAGATGGTGGCCTCATGATCACCTGCGACTAAACGGAGGGAGGTCGTATGGTGGCAGCACATGGAGCTCGCGGCGACAGAGACAGATATGTGGTGGAGAGGGTTCTTCAACCTAAAGAAAGTGCTTTATTAATTTTTATTTTTTCTATCAGTTTTTTTTTTGTTGGAAAGGGCCCAAATGACTTGTTGGATCCATTTTGTTTGCTCTTGCTTTTTTTTGGCAATGGGCCACTAGATCACACTTTTCCATTTTTTACTTAATGGGCCTTAGTTTGCATCTTTATTTTAGCATCATCATCATTATTAATTTTTAAATAAAAACACAAATTAAACATGAAAGGAAAACAAAATAAAATAAAAATAAAAGTAAAAACAAGGAGGACTGAGACACCCCGTTGTGCCCCGATGTTTTATTAGATTAATTACCTTCTTAAATCAATTCTTAACCGCGTGCTTATCGTGAAAATACATAAAAATTAACTTATTTAATTATCATATAACTTCTGCAAATTTAAAAACACAACAACTTTAACATATGTAAATATACACCTAATTGTTCATTACAATACCAAAACACTGTTGATGGTATCCTCTCAATAGGATCCCTCACAGGCATAAAATTAATAACAGACGTACTTAGCGGAAATATAAAAATTCTCCTTAGACACACTGGCCATAATGTCTAGACTCTAATCGCCATGGATCACAGCTCGACCCCCTGCGTCTGGTTCGTAAGGAGTTCCATCCAACTCCTCAACAATCTTCGTTTCATACAGAGTTTCGTCCAGCTCCTTAGCAACGTAACCCTCCATCAGGCCTTCTAACGTAAACCAAATTAACCCACAAAAATACAGAAACATAGGAGATAAGAATCAGTTCTATCATCAAAAAGCGGAAAAGATCAGTCATAGTAAATTATACAATAATTATCATAGACAACCAACACACATAACTAACGAATCATCCTCAGGTCAATATATATCATCCTCTACATTTATTCTCGGGAAATCTAACACGTAACCTCTCTAATCCTGTCACCATGTCTTTACGTTATCGTGGCCACTACCACTCCTGTCACCATCCCTCATTTACATCGGGGCATGTTGAGTCACCGGCAAGTGTACCGGGTCGTCGTACGTAATAAACACGGTAAGTAATTACAGAGGTCAGACACAGGGATTGGGTTACCAATTCTACCAATTCACAAGAAATTCGATATGTTGGCCATGTAACAGAAAGTGGTTGAGAATAGAGAAAATATAGGATCACAATTCAAATCAACAAATCAATCAAAGATCAAGCAGGTAGTGATAAGTAAAATCTGGATTAAAACATCTAAGGTCACAAATCCACCTACCCAATCATGCATAGTACCCAAGTGATGAAAATCCTCTCCCTAAGTTCAATTTTAATGTCTACCAGGACCCCCCCAATTCTCCTAAATTCACTGTCGTGCTCAATAGGACGTATTCAACGATTGAGTTAATTACTTCCTAAGTCTCATAACCCAATCATCAAACTATGTTAAATCTGGTTCCCTATACGGTTGCACTAATCTCCTACTCACTCTCGTGCAATATTCAATCAGTGATCCCAATTAAAGTTATAAACGTGAATCGCCTATCAAGCCTCATCATGTTAACTAGTCAATCACGCATGCTTATGATCAACGCAATAAAATCAGAATTGGAAAACATGAATTGAGGTAGAGGAGAGAGACATACATCACATGAACGCTACACCGCCATGGGTGGTTTCATTGATCCTTTAGACAAGGGGATTAGTTCCCCATGCTCGTAACGACATACAAACAATCAGAATTCACCATAATTGTAAACAAGAAAAGAGAGTAGGGAGACGCAGCTCCAAAATAAGGATTCAAAAACACTCTAAAACAGTTCTGCACGAAAAGTTCTTCTTTTAGGTCTGTCTGCGCTTCTTATTTATAGAGAGGCCACGCGTCACGACCGTGATGGCCATCACGGCCAGGCCGTGACGCGTTCTGGAATGGGCACGCTTTCAAAATTGGAGCATCACGGCCGTGAGCCTCATCACGACTAGACCGTGATCAGTTCTGCCTGGCCTGTCACGGCCGTGATATGTATCACGGCTGGGTCGTGATAGCTTCTGTATTTTGCCTTCTGGATTGTCACGGCCGTGATGGGCATCACGGCTAGGCCGTGACAGCTTCTGACTTTTGCCTTTTGCTCTGCTTGATCATGGCCGTGATGATCGTGATGGGCTCTGTTTGGCTCAATTCTTCCTTTTTTAGCTCTATCTTATTCCAATCTCCATCATGGTCAACTTTGATCATTTTTACATTGATTTATGCAAAACAGCATCACAAGACCACCTTACCCGTTCCAAGGTAAAAACTAACAAAAATCAACTAATTATGACTAAACTATATAAAAAATGCTTGCGAAAGTGCACATGAAATATGATGTAAAATCACACTATCAAATCACCCCAAGCTTAAAATTTGCTTGTCCTCAAGCAATCTCTAAGGCCAGAAGATCAAAATAATCAAAGCATGGATAGTGTGATTTAGAACCCGAGCAACTAATCCAAGTAATAGGCAATTCAAATGATTCAGCAAGAGACAATCAATCCAAGTCCAATTAGCCGCTTAGGTTTCTTAGACTCATATATTCTCACTGATTTGGGCACTCTTTCTCACCTGAAAATCACCCCAAGCTTGCTCATTTGCTTGGCACTCTTTCTAGCCTCACTCAAGTGTTTAGGGATATATGACATTTCGCTCGATTTCCTCAAGGAATGAACTCTACCATAGGCTTGACTATCAACCAAATCTCTACTTTATTAATGAAAACAATTAAGAATCAAGAGGTCTTTTGCTTTGGTTGTAACGGGGCCATGGGATTAATCGTTAGGTGGGGAAATCAAGAAAAGGAAATTTCAAAAGGTTACACAGCATATCAAGCATTGCAAACATGACCTTCTAAAATACCATTTTGGGTTTTGATTCACTTTTCCACCTTTTATTTTATTTCTCACTTTTCTTTTGTCACCTCCTTCTCCATCTTTTTTGTTTTCTTTTTCTTTTTCTTTTTCTTTTTATTTGAGAAAGGGAGATTTTTAATTCGGGAGAAATATTTTTCTGATTTTCTCATCCCATAATTATTCAACTACCTTTTTACCCTTTTTGTAATGCTTTAGAAGGTCCTATCAAGCATCATTCAACAATATATCTCAAGGTACCAAGAAAAGTATTTCATTCTTTTAGGCTCAAAATTGGGCAACTAAGGGGTGACATTTAGTCAATCAAAGCTCGGAAGGCCGGAAAAAAATACCTAGTGCCTCAATCATTTTCGAAAATGTTTTCAAAAATTTTTAAGCTTTGAAACGGTTTCAAGTCAAGTTCTAGAGAAATACAATGCAAGAGGAATAACACTCTAACACAAAGAATGGGGTAGATATAGTGAGTACCCCTTTGGCTCAAAATCTCACATTTTGTAGTTCAGAAATCAATGAGAAACACAAATCTACGAAACCATATGCTAATTATCAACTACCAGAGATCATCTCAAGCATTTTCATTATTTGCCTTATCACAAGAATGAAAAAAGAAATTGGGTTCTACACTTCACTATCTCAAATTAATTTGGCACTCAGTTCTTCACAATTGGATGCACCATATCTAAGCAAAGGGCAATCGAATCATGTGATCATGCAAAACTATCATGCAAAACTATATGAATGCAACATGAATAATGCAAATGCAAAATACCCCCACCCAAGCTTAAAAATTTACATTGTCCCCAATGTAAACAATCAAGTCGGAGAGAGGAGAAAAATTAGAACTACTTACCCAGGCGGTAGCGGTTGTTGGCTTTCATTCCAGTCAGAAACTTGTTGGGAAGTACATCACGGTCGTGAGCCTCATCACGGCTAGGCCGTGATCAATTCTGGTCCTCAGGGCTAGCCTGTCACGGCTGTGACCTCTATCACGGCTAGGCCGTGATGCTTTCTGCTCTTCAGGGTCTTTCCATCACGCCCGTGATGGGTATCACGGCTGGGCCGTGATCCTTTCTGGTATTCATTTTTAGCCCATCACGGCCGTGACCAGTGTCACGGCCTGGGCGTGATGGCTGCTGCCTCTGCTTTTTCCTTGTCTTCTTTCTCTCCCTTCCTGAAATCACTTGGCAATTTTATTAGTAAAAGAAAACTCTTGATCTTCTCAAATTATTCAAGAGTGAAATCAAAAACAAAAGTATTAAGAAAATGAAAATCACCAAATAGAAGGGTTAAGAAGCTTGGGTTGCCTCCCAATAAGCGCTTGTTTAACGTCCCGAGCCTGACTCAAGTCACCCCTAAGGGTTAATCCAGAAGAAGAACTTGCTTGCCATTTGGGATTGATTCCCCATGGTAATGCTTTAGCCTTTTCCCATTTACCTTGAAGTTGCCAGAGGCCCCTTCTAATTCCACTGCTCCATGTGGGAAGACTTGGAGGACCTTGAATGGTCCCGACCACCTCGATTTTAGCTTTCCCGGAAAGAGTCTCAACCTTGAATTATAAAGAAGTACCAATTGTCCGGACTCAAACCTCCTAGGCAAGATGTGCTTATCATGCCATGTCTTAGTCCGCTCTTTGTAGATTCTTGCATTTTTATAAGCTTGCATGCGGATCTCGGACAACTCATTTAAGTCCAAAAGCCTCTTCTCACCGGCCTTTGTCAAATCAAAGTTGAGTTCTCGAATTGCCCAATAAGACTTTTCCTCCAATTCCACTGGCAAGTGGCATGCCTTTCCAAACACCAAATTGTACGGAGACCTTCCAATTGGAGTCTTGAAGGCGGTCCTATAAGCCCATAAAGCATCATCTAACTTTTTTGACCAATCATTCTGTGAGGAGTTGATGGTTTTCTCAAGAATACGCTTCAACTCACGATTGGATACCTCCGCTTGCCCATTTGTTTGGGGGTGATAAGGAGTAGAGACTCTATGCTTGACTCCATACTTCTCAAGAAGCTTGTGCATTTGATTGTTGCAAAGGTGGGATCCCCCATCACTAATCAACACCCTAGGGACCCCAAACCTCGAGAAGATATTGCGCCTTAGGAATTCCATGACTACCCGCGTATCATCCGTGGTTGTTGGGATTGCTTCTACCCACTTTGACACGTAGTCCACTGCCACCAAAATGTATTGATAGGAGAAAGATGGTGGGAAAGGTCCCATGAAATCTATCCCCCACACATCAAAGAGCTCTACTTCAAGCATGCAATTCAATGGGAGTTCATGCTGCTTAGAGATGTTGCCAACTCTTTGGCAACGATCACATTTCTCAACAAAGGTGTGGGCATCCTTGAAGAGAGTTGGCCAATAAAACCCGCTTTGGAGGACTTTTTCTGCGGTCTTCTTTCCCCCATAATGCCCACCATAATTCGAGCTATGACAATGCCACAACACGTTTCCGATTTGGTCATAGGGAATGCACCTCCTTAGGATCCCATCCGAGCATTGCTTGAAAAGAAAGGGGTCCTCCCACACATAATACTTTGCATCCGAGAAGAACTTCTTCCTTTGTTGATTAGTCCAACCTTGTGGAACCACATTTGAAGATTTGAAGTTGGCCATGTCTGCGAACCAAGGAGAGAAATTTTCAATGAGTGCAAACAGTTTCTCATCAGGAAATTCTTCCTTGATGTCTAACAATTCCTCCTTGGTGTCGGGATTGACCAACCTAGATAAGTGGTCCGCCACACCATTGTCGGATCCCTTCCTGTCCTTAATCTCTAGATCAAATTCCTGCAAAAGAAGAATCCACCGAATTAATCTAGGTTTGGCCTCTTGTTTTGTCATCAAGTGCTTTATGGCCGCATGATCTGTGAAAACAACAATCTTAGACCCCACAATATAGGATCTAAATTTATCTAAAGCAAAAACCACAGCAAGTAGTTCCTTTTCAGTGGTGGAATAGTTAGCTTGTGCCTCATTCAAAACCTTACTTGCGTAATAAATGACATGAGCTAACTTTTCCACCCTTTGTCCCAAAACAGCCCCCACCGCATAATCACTAGCATCACACATGATTTCAAATGGCAAATTCCAATTAGGTGCAGTGATTATGGGTGCGGTGACAAGCATATTTTTCAAAACAGTGAAGGCATTTAAACAAGAAGCATTAAACTCAAAGGATACATCCTTCACAAGAAGGTCATAAAGCGGCCTTGCGATTTTGGAAAAGTCCTTGATGAATCTCCGGTAGAACCCGGCATGCCTCAAGAAACTCCTCACCCCCTTTACATTGGTTTTTGGGGGAAGCTTCTCAATCAACTCAATCTTGGCTTTATCAACCTCAATCCCCCTTTGAGAGATTTTGTGCCCCAAGACTATACCTTCCTTGACCTTGAAGTGGAGTTTCTCCCAATTGAGCACAAGGTTAGTCTCTTAGCACCTTTTAAGTACCAAAGTCAAGATCTTCAAGCAATTGTCATATGAAGTCCCAAAGACCGAGAAGTCATCCATGAACACCTGATAAGCCTTCGGCTTATCTAGTTTTATAACTAGATGGACCGTGGTTTTTGTGCAAATTATTCGAGTTCAATCTCGTTTTCGCCCAAATTTGCCTTGTTTTGTTCCTAAGTTGGACTTTGACTCGTTTTGCGTCTTTTGTGTAGTTTTTAGCTTATTTTGGATAGAATTATGCTTTTGGTTGCTTTTGGTGTTTTCAGGTCAATAAGTGAAGCTCCGGGAGTCAAGGAAAGTCAAGAAGCGAAAGAAAAAGCACTTCTGGAGACACTCGCCCCGCGAGTGTATGCTCGCCTCGCGAGACTGAAGGTCAACAAAGCAGCAAAAGTCATCATTTCTGGATCGCCACGCGAAAATCTTCTCGCCCCGCGAGAGTCTGAAGACCTGCAAGACAGAGACTATCACGGCATAGCCGTGATTAAGGTCACGACTGTGACAAATTTAGGTTTGAAGTCTCGCCCCGCGAGAGACAGCTCGCCCCGCGAGAGCCTGAAGACCCTGGAAGACAGAGACCATCACGGCCCAGCCGTGATGAATGTCACGGCTGTGACAGATTGAAGTTGGAAGACTCGCCCCGCAAACACACCCTCGCCTCGCGAAAATCCAAACTTGAATGCGCGCCAAAACTAAAATTCGCGTCGCGAGAGTAAGCTCGCCCCGCGAGCGGGCGAGAAACAGAATCCTTATTTAAAGGCTGTCTCAGATCAGAATTGGGTATCAAGGTTTTTCCACTTGTTTAGGGCAGTTTAGTTACGAATCCTTGTTTCTTCTTGGAGCTGCGTCTCCCTTTTTCTTTTTGTGTTATTTTACGATGGTGATTATGTCCGAGTGTTTGTCTATGAGCATGAGGAACTAATCCCTTCGTCCGAGGGATCAATGAAGCCGCCCATGGCAGTGTAGATTCGATGTGATGTATGTTTTCCTTTCCTTCTTTTAATTAATGTTTTCCAATTCTGTTTTGATTGCGTTGATCATATGTTTTGCATTATTAACTAGTTAACGTGTTTGAGGCCGAACGACGATTCACGTTTTAGAACTTGAATTGGAATCACTAATTGAATAATAAACATGACAGTGGATTTAGGAGATTAGTGCAACCTTATAGGGAACAAGAATTAACAGAATTCGGGATTAGGGTTATGAGACAGAACAAGTAATTAATCCAATCTTCGAATACGTCCTAATGAGCACGACAGTGGATTTAGGAGAATTTAGGGGTCCCGGTTGACATTGTAATTGAACTTAGGGAGGAATTCATCATCACTTGGGTGTACATATTGGGTAGGTGGATTTGTGACCTTGGATATTTTAATTTCTGAATTTTAGTTAATTATTTTATTAGATTTGTTAATTGAATTTTAGATATTAATCTCTCTCTCTCAACCACCTTTTGTAACTTGACCGAACGTATCGGATTTCCCGCGGATTAGTTGAATTGGTAGCCCAATCCTTGAGTTCGACCTCGGTAATTACTTACCGTGTTTCTTTTATTACTTGCGACGACCCGGTACACTTGCTGGCGTCACCAACAAGTTTTTGGCGCCGTTGCCGGGGATTGGCACAACCAATTTTCCTAATTTTTAGGAAATTTGATTGATTGGTTAAGTTGATTTTTATTTTTATTTTTCTGTTATTTCGTTATTATTTCTCTCTACTTCTTTGATTCCACTTGGTCTTGCCGTGTTTTTGTATGCGAGGTACCCTTTCACAAGAGGACATGCTATTTGATTCGGAGATCACTAAGACCGAGAAGCGCTTAAGGAAGGAAGTCAGAGAAAGAAAGAGGCTTGAAGCGATTAATCTTGAGGACATGGCCGAAGAAAATCCTCCTCCTCCTCGTTACAAGCCTATCTTCGAGTACGATCTACCCAGTTTGGGAGATTGTGATTCTTCTATTGTGAGGGGCAACCTGAATACCGACTCCTTCAGAGTGGAAGCATGTGTAACATTCCAGATCCGTGAGAATCAGTTTGATGGGAGTGGCAAACAGGACCCTCATAGACACATCACTCGCTTCCTTGAAGCTTGTGACTTACAAAAGACAAGAGGAGTCTCACAAGATGAGTTTCGCTTGCGGCTTTTCCCTCTCTCTCTTAGGGATGTCGCTCGCGATTGGGTTGACAGCTTGGATAGGAACAACATCAGAACTTGGGAGCAAATGGCACAAAAGTTCCTAACCAAATATTTTCCTCCTCAGAAAGCGGCACAAGCAATAATAGCCGTTACGTCTTGCAGGCAGACAGAGGATGAAACATATAATGAAGCTTGGGAGAGGTACAATGGCTTATTGAGAAGATGCCCTTCAGCGTTCTTTGACCCCGTCTCCAAAGTTCAGCACTTCTTTAATGGGTTGAGGGGACGCTATCAGATGAACTGTGATGCCGCAGCTGGCGGTTCTTTCTCATATTTATCAGCTGAGGATGGATGGGCATTATTGGAGAAGATGTCATATAATGATTACAACCGTGGTAGGGAAAACTCAAGTGGAGTCAGTGCTAGAACAATGGAAGCCATTCTAGAGCAAGTCAAATCATTGAAGATGCAAGTTGCGGCTTTGTCAGAGAACAAGAAGGCTAATGTGATACACGAGGGAATGCCTCCGGGTTGTGATAATTGTAATGGAGATCATGACACTCGGAACTGTCCATTCAACTTCCCTCAGGAACATGTGGACTCATGCCACAATTTCTATGACACTGTGCCCCAGAACAACTATCAGAGGAATGCATGTAATGACTACGGTCGAAATCAGAATAGGGGGTATATGAGGAGAGACCATCCGGGTTTCACTTGGAGTAATGCTAGTGGTGGTCTATCCGGGCAGCAACATCCTCAACAGAATTGGCAACAACCTCCACAGGGTCTGAGACCGAACATTGGAATTCAGCAGCGCAATACTCAGCAAGCTCTTTCGGGGCCTAATCAGTTGCAAATAACAGATGATGGAAGGCAACCTTGGGAGTTGGCTTTTGAGAAGTTGTCAACCTTTACAGGCACATCTTTAGAGAAGGTGAATGCGACAATTGACAAGTGGGCAACGCATACAGGGGCGGCAATTCACAATCTAGAGACACAGATGGCCCAACTCGGAAAGCAACTAAATGAGCGTCCCCCAGGCACTTTCCCAGGTAATACCGAGAACAACCCCAAGGGACAATGCAATGTCATATCTACTAGAAGCGGGAAGGTGTTGGAACCCGACAGGGGTGCAACTAGTTCTCAGGATGACAAGGCCCCGGAACAACCACATGTTGAAGAAGAGCAACCTGAAAAAGAGAAGTTGGCAAGTGACAAGGAACCGGAGCAAGGGGGAAGGCTGAAGCTTGTGGATGAAGAGTTCCGAAAGAAGAAGTGGGTTGAACCCCAAGACCTCCCGCCCTACATGAAGGTACCATATCCTGAAAGATTGAAAAAGCCTCAACAGGATAAGCAATTCAATAAGTTCCTTGATGTCTTCCGAAAACTTCAGATTAACATTCCATTTGCGGAAGCCTTGGAACAGATGCCATCATATGCCCGGTTTATGAAGGATCTTCTCACCAAGAAGCGGAGAATAATGGATGAGGAAACGGTTGCTTTGACCGAGGAGTGTAGTGCCATCCTTCAGAGAAAACTCCCTCCAAAGTTGAAGGATCCCGGTTCCTTTTCGATACCATGTACCATTGGGGAGATGACTGTAGGGAAGGCATTGTGTGATCTAGGGGCAAGCATCAACTTGATGCCCCTCTCTATGATGAAGAGGTTGGGGATCCAAGAAGTCAAGGATACGCGGATGTCGCTCCAATTAGCCGACCGCTCTATAAAATATCCTTATGGGGTGGTCGAAGACTTGTTAGTAAAGGTGGACAAGCTTATATTTTCGGCGGACTTTGTAGTGCTTGATATGGATGAAGACGCCGAGATCCCTCTCATATTGGGTAGGCCCTTCTTGGCCACTGGGGGTGCCTTGATAGATGTGCGACAAGGGAAACTCACTCTAAGGGTGCAAGATGAGGAGGTAGTCTTCAATCTCTTTGAAACAATGAAGCACCCTGTAGAGAGGACGGAAGTGTATCGATTGGATATGGTGGATCCAACTGCCAAGGCAAGGGCAACTAGAGAAGCCCACGGTTCTTCACTTGCTCAAGTGTTGGTAAAATCCCATGATGATAGTGAGAAAAAAGGCCCTTTGGGGGATGAGGTCTATCTCGAGTGGTTGAAAGACATGGAAGCCTTACCGAGTCTCCCAGGGGAAGAATGTGCAAAGGAAGAGCTCAGCAGCAAAGGCAAGAAAAATAAGGGTAAAGCACCAAGGTTGAAAGGTGGCACAACCGTGGTGGTCAATGCAAACAATGAGTTGATCCCAAAAAAGACCATCACGGGGTGGAGAGTTCGTGCTGATTATAGAAGGATGCTGGACTTAAATGAGTTGTCCGGGAACAGCTTGTGAGCATATGAAAGGGCAAGAGCCTACAGAAAACGGACTGAGGCATGGAATGGCAAGCAAGATCTACGTCTGGATTAACCCTTAGGGGTGACTTGAGTCAGGCTCGGGACGTTAAACAAGCGCTACTTGGGAGGCAACCCAAGCTAGGTATCCTTTGGTTTTAGTTCTGTCATTTTCACATATATATATATAAAAAAAAAAAGCTTGATTCGCCACGCGAATCCACATTGGTCGCGCGAGACAAAAGCCCTGAATCTCTGGGGTTGCTTACTTTTCTGTCTCGCGTCGCGAGGTCTTCTTTCGCCTCGCGATTCTGGGCATCAGCATCTGTGGGAATTCCAGATTCGCCTCGCGAGATACTACTCGCCTCGCTATTCTGGAAAGTGTGAATAACAATTTTCCAGATTCGCCTCGCGAGTTATCTCTCGCCTCGCGAATATGCACTTAAGGTTTTAAATTGCAGGGGTTCTTCCAGGATGCTATGCAACAGAAGGGAGGCCGTAAGACCAATTGGATGAGGAGGCAACCATGGAAACATGATCAGGGAGTATCCTCTCCTCTCCTCATTTTTGTTTTTATTTTTGTTTATGTGTTTGTTTTTGTTTGTCACTCTTGAATAATTTGAGAAGATCAAGAGTTGTTATATGAATGTCGTGTCGGCAAGCTTGTCGGATTTTGATTAAATTGAGCATAGATTGATTGCATGAATTATTTTGACCATCGATGATTTCCCCCTAGGTTCTGAAAATAGAAAAGTTGATCCCCACTTAAAAATTGAAAATTGAACTTTGAGAATTTTATTGTGATTACTTGATTTATGATAAGTTTGGGGTGAGGGGGTGCACACACTAGGAATCGAATCTCGGTCAAACAATTTGCTAAATGTCCAGGTGAGGATTTGAGCCTCCAACTCTGTTTTTGAATGTGTGAATCACTGTTAAGTTGCACTTTCCCGAATTTGCTTGAATCTCTTCATGGTTTGCATGTTTATGTGTTGCATCAAATGATTTAGGCAATTTTCTTTGAATTAACTACTTGGCCATAAATTGAACCAACCTTGATGAATGATCCCTAGTTAGCCACATTGAGCCTTGAAGCCTA
Source organism: Sophora flavescens (assembly GCA_030762895.1). Classification (NCBI taxonomy): domain Eukaryota; kingdom Viridiplantae; phylum Streptophyta; class Magnoliopsida; order Fabales; family Fabaceae; genus Sophora; species Sophora flavescens. The sequence continues at coordinate 106,922,123 of CM061068.1, forward strand.
TTGTTCTTGATGACCTTACATTACAAGCCATTAACTCAGAAAAACCATGATTTTCCCCTATCCTAGGATTTAGGAGAGTATGGAATTTTAGCTTTGTGAGTGTTGTTGTGGAACTAAGTTTGGGGTGGCTACAAGTTCATGAATCATAGTTGAGAAAAAGAAAAATGGAAGTAAGGGCCTAAGGCTTGAAAAAAAAAAAGGGTGATGAAAAGCATTGAATATGTGCCAAAAAGGGCAAAGAAAAATAAATATAAAAAGGAAGAGGTGTGTAGCCACCAAATGCAAGGAAGATAATAATATGAGAGTGAATTCAATTGTTGTGATATTAGTTTCATGCTCTCATTGATCCTAGGGACTTAGCCTCTATCCTTGTATATCCTACCCTGAGCCAGGCCCCATTACAACCTTTAAAAGACCTTCTGATGTTGCATACATGTTTACGTGGGAACTACTTTTGAGATGAAAATCAAATTCATGGGAAGTGCTCTTGATAAGTGAAATTGAGTGAAAAAGTTGAAAGCCTAGACAAATTTGAGCGAATGAGTGAAATTTTACATACCCTTGTGAGGAAGGCAATTGTTTGAAATTGGTGATCTTCTTTTTGTGTGTGACTCTGAACCTCAACTTAGATTAATGATTGCATGAATGATGATGTTCTCAAATGTTTAAAGTAAATGAATGTGGGGATTACATTGATGTAAGGTAGGGGGGAGATCATTGGAGAAAAACTGTTTTGATTGCATGAAATTTGTGCGAAATCGATTGATTCCTTTAGGCTTGCCAAGTCTTGAGTCGTTTTTGAGTTTTAGCTTGCTTGGGGACAAGCAAGGTTTAAGTTTGGGGTGTTTTGATAAGCCTTCGGCTTATCTAGTTTTATAACTAGATGGACCGTGGTTTTTGTGCAAATTATTCGAGTTCAATCTCGTTTTCGCCCAAATTTGCCTTGTTTTGTTCCTAAGTTGGACTTTGACTCGTTTTGCGTCTTTTGTGTAGTTTTTAGCTTATTTTGGATAGAATTATGCTTTTGGTTGCTTTTGGTGTTTTCAGGTCAATAAGTGAAGCTCCGGGAGTCAAGGAAAGTCAAGAAGCAGTGGAAAAAGCACTTCTGGAGACACTCGCCCCGCGAGTGTATGCTCGCCTCGCGAGACTGAAGGTCAACAAAGCAGCAAAAGTCATCATTTCTGGATCGCCACGCGAAAATCTTCTCGCCCCGCGAGAGTCTGAAGACCTGCAAGACAGAGACTATCACGGCATAGCCGTGATTAAGGTCACGACTGTGACAAATTTAGGTTTGAAGTCTCGCCCCACGAGAGACAGCTCGCCCCGCGAGAGCCTGAAGACCCTGGAAGACAGAGACCATCACGGCCCAGCCGTGATGAATGTCACGGCTGTGACAGATTGAAGTTGGAAGACTCGCCCCGCGAACACACCCTCGCCTCGCGAAAATCCAAACTTGAATGCACGCCAAAACTAAAATTCGCGTCGCGAGAGTAAGCTCGCCCCGCGAGCGGGCGAGAAACAGAATCCTTATTTAAAGGCTGTCTCAGATCAGAATTGGGTATCAAGGTTTTTCCACTTGTTTAGGGCAGTTTAGTTACGAATCCTTGTTTCTTCTTGGAGCTGCGTCTCCCTTTTTCTTTTTGTGTTATTTTACGATGGTGATTATGTCCGAGTGTTTGTCTATGAGCATGAAGAACTAATCCCTTCGTCCGAGGGATCAATGAAGCCGCCCATGGCAGTGTAGATTCGATGTGATGTATGTTTTCCTTTCCTTCTTTTAATTAATGTTTTCCAATTCTGTTTTGATTGCGTTGATCATATGTTTTACATTATTAACTAGTTAACGTGTTTGAGGCCGAACGGCGATTCGCGTTTTAGAACTTGAATTGGAATCACTAATTGAATAATAAACACGACAGTGGATTTAGGAGATTAGTGCAACCTTATAGGGAACAAGAATTAACAGAATTCGGGATTAGGGTTATGAGACAGAACAAGTAATTAATCCAATCTTCGAATACGTCCTAATGAGCACGACAGTGGATTTAGGAGAATTTAGGGGTCCCGGTTGACATTGTAATTGAACTTAGGGAGGAATTCATCATCACTTGGGTGTACATATTGGGTAGGTGGATTTGTGACCTTGGATATTTTAATTTCTGATTTTTAGTTAATTATTTTATTAGATTTGTTAATTGAATTTTAGATATTAATGTCTCTCTCTCAACCACCTTCTGTAACTTGACCGAACGTATCGGATTTCCCGCGGATTAGTTGAATTGGTAGCCCAATCCCTGAGTTCGACCTCGGAAATTACTTACCGTGTTTCTTTTATTACTTGCGACGACCCGGTACACTTGCCGGCGTCACCAACAACACCTCAATGCATTTCTCCACCATGTCCGAGAAAATAGAAAGCATGCACCTTTGGAAAGTAGCAGGAGCATTGCACAATCCAAAGGGCATCCTTCTATAGGCAAAGACTCCATAGGGACAAGTGAATGCCGTTTTCTCTTGGTCTTGAGGATCCACCACAATTTGATTATAGCCGGAGTAACCATCTAAGAAGCAATAGTACTCATATCCGACTAACCTTTCAAGCATCTGATCAATGAAGGGGAGAGGGAAGTGATCCTTCCTTGTTGCCTTATTTATCTTTCTATAATCGATACATACTCTCCACCCCGTGATGGTCCTTGTTGGGATCAATTCATTGCTTTCATTGACCACCACGGTTGTGCCACCTTTCTTTGGGACCATATGAATTGGACTAACCCAATTGCTATCCGAGATTGGATAGATGATCCCGGCATCTAAAAGTTTAATCACTTCCTTACGCACGACTTCTTTCATGATGGGATTTAACCGTCTTTGTGGTTGAACCACCGGCTTATAATCATCTTCCATCAAAATCTTATGCATGCATAGGGAAGGGCTTATACCTTTTAGGTCCAAAATCTTCCACCCAATGGCGGATTTGTGTTCCCTAAGAACCCTCAATAGCTTCTCTTCTTCATCCTTCTTCAAGCCATTGCTAATGATTACCGGATGTTGTCCCTTTCCCCCCAAGAATGCATACCTTAAGTGAGTTGGGAGTTACTTCAACTCCGGAGCTTTGTTATCTTCTTCCATGCCTTCATTGTTGAGATTTTCCTTTGTACCTTCATCCTTTGGGAGACTCGGTAAGGCTTCCATGTGTTTCAAGCACTCAAGATAGTCCTCATCCCCCAAAGGGTCTTCTTCCTCACTATCATCATCATGGGATTTTACCAACACTTGTGCAAGTGAAGAACCATGGGCTTCTCTACTGGCCTTTACCTTGACAATTGAGTCCACCATATCCACTCGATACACATCCGACCTCTCAGTGGGGTGCTTCATTGCTTCAAAGACGTTGAAGACTACATTCTCATCTTGCACCCGTAGGGTGAGTTTCCTTTGTTGCACATCTATCAATGCACGCCCAGTGGCCAAGAAGGGCCTACCCAATACGAGAGGGATCTCGGCGTCTTCATCCATATCAAGCACCACAAAATCCGCCGGAAATATGAACTTGTCCACCTTCACTAACAAGTCTTCGACCACCCCATAAGGATATTTTATAGAACGATCGGCTAGTTGGAGTGACATCCGTGTATCCTTGGCTTCTTTGATCCCCAACTTCTTCATCATAGAGAGGGGCATCAAGTTGATGCTTGCCCCTAGATCACACAACGCCTTTCCTAGAGTCATCTCCCCAATGGTGCATGGTATAGAAAAAGAACCAGGATCCTTCAACTTTGGAGGTAGTTTTCTTTGAAGAATGGCACTACACTCCTCGGTCAAAGCAACTGTTTCCTCATCCACTATCTTCCGCTTCTTGGATAGAAGCTCCTTCATAAACCGGGCATAAGATGGCATTTGTTCCAGGGCTTCCGCAAATGGAATGTTAATTTGAAGTTTGCGGAAGACATCAAGGAATTTATTGAACTGCTTATCTTGCAGAGGCTTCTTCAATCTTTCAGGATATGGTACCTTCATGAAGGGCGGGAGGTCTTTGGGTTCAACCCACTTCTTTCTTCGGAACTCTTCATCTACTAGTTTTAACCTTCCCCCTTGCTCCGGTGCCTTGTCACTTGCCAACTCCTCTTTCCTAGGTTGCTCTTCCTCAACATGTGGTTGTTCCGAGGTCTCAACTTCCTGAGAACTAGTTGCACCCCTGTTAGATCCCAACACCCTACCGCTTCTAGTTGTTACGGCATTGCATTTGTTCTTAGGGTTGTTCACGGTATCACCTGGGAGAGTGCCTGGGAGATGTTCATTTAGTTGCTTTGCGAGCTGAGCTATTTGCGTCTGTAGATTCTGAATTGCCGACCCTGTATGAGTTACCAATTTGTCAATGGTTGTGATTGTATTGATTGACAACTTCTCAATTTCTGCATTCGTCTTTTCTATAGACAATTCCCAAGAATGCCTTCCACCATCTGTTATTTGCAATTGATTAGGCCCTGGAAAAGCCTGCTGAGTATTGCGTTGATGGATTCCAATGTTTGGCTCTGATTCTGTTGAGGTTATTGTTTCCCGGCTAGACCACCACTAGAATTACTCCAAGCGAAACCCGGATGGTATCTCCTCATATAACCCCTATTCTGATTCTGACTGTAATCATTCTGTTTGTTCCTCTGATAGTTGTTCTGGGGCACGCTGTCATAAAAATTGTGGCATGAGTCCACATGTTCTTGAGAGAAGCTGAACGGACAACTCTGAGTGTCATGGTCTCCATTACAATTATCACAACCCGGAGGAATCCCTTCGTGTATCACATTAACCTTCTTGTTCCCAGACAAAGCTGCATTCTGCATCTTCAACAATTTATTTTGCTCTAGAATGGCTTCTATTGTTGCAGAACTGACTCCACTTGAGGTTTCCCTACCACGGTTGTAATCATTGTACGACATCTTCTCCAATAACGCCCATCCATCCTCAACTGATAAATAAGAAAAGGAACCGCCAGTTGCAGCATCACAATTCATCTGGTAGCACCCCCTTAACCCGTTAAAGAAATGTTGAACCTTGGAGATCGGGTCAAAGAAAGCTGAAGGACATCTTCTCAAGAGCACATTGTACCTCTCCCAAGCTTCATTATAAGTTTCATCTTCTGTCTACCTGAAAGATGTGACGGCTACTCTTGCTTGTGCCACTTTCTGAGAAGGGAAATATTTGGTGAGGAACTTTTGAGCCATTTGCTCCCATGTTCTGATACTGTTCCGATCCAAGCTGTCAAACCAATCGCGAGTGACATCCCTAAGAGAGAGGGGGAATAGCCGCAAGCGAAACTCATCTTGAGAGACTCCTCTTGTCTTCTGCAAGTCACAAGCTTCAAGGAAGCGAGTGATGTGTCTATGAGGGTCTTGTTTGCCACTCCCATCAAACTGATTCTCATGGATATGGGCTGTGACACATCCTTCCACTCTGAAGGAATCTGTATTCAGGTTGCCCCTCACGATAGAAGAATCACAATCACCCAAGTTGGGTAGATTGTACTCGAAGAGAGGCTTGTAAGGAGGAGGAGGAGGAGGGTTTTCTTCGGTCATCCTCTCAAAATTAATTGCTTCAAGCCTCTTTCGTTCTCTGGCTTCTTTCCTTAATCGCTTCTCGGTCCTGGTGATCTCCGAATCAAATAGCAAGTCCTCTTGTGAAAGGGTACCTCGCATACAAAAACAAGCCAAGACCAAGTGGAATCAAAGAAGTAGAGAGAGATAATAATAAATAAATAACATAAAATAAAAAATAAAAACAGCTTAACCAATTAATCAAACTTCCTAAAAATTAGGAAAATTGGTTGTGCCAATCCCCGGCAACGACGCCAAAAACTTGTTGAGTCACCGGCAAGTGTACCGGGTCGTCGTACGTAATAAACACGGTAAGTAATTACCGAGGTCGGACACAGGGATTGGGTTACCAATTCTACCAATTCGCAAGAAATTCGATATGTTGGCCAAGTAACAGAAAGTGGTTGAGAATAGAGAAAATATAGGATCGCAATTCAAATCAACAAATCAATCAAAGATCAAGCAGCTAGTGATAAGTAAAATCTGGATTAAAACATCTAAGGTCACAAATCCACCTACCCAATCATGCATAGTACCCAAGTGATGAAAATCCTCTCCCTAAGTTCAATTTTAATGTCAACCGGGACCCCCCAATTCTCCTAAATTCACTGTCGTGCTCAATAGGACGTATTCAACGATTGAGTTAATTACTTCCTAGGTCTCATAACCCAATCATCAAACTCTTTTAAAACTGGTTCCCTATACGGTTGCACTAATCTCCTACTCACTCTCGTTCAATATTCAATCAGTGATCCCAATTCAAGTTCTAAACGCGAATCGCCTATCAAGCCTCATCACGTTAACTAGTCAATCACACATGCTTATGATCAACGCAATAAAATCAGAATTGGAAAACATGAATTGAGGTAGAGGAGAGAGACATACATCACATGAACGCTACACCGCCATGGGTGGTTTCATTGATCCTTTAGACAAGGGGATTAGTTCCTCATGCTCGTAACGACATACAAACAATCGGAATTCACCATAATTGTAAACAAGAAAAGAGAGTAGGGAGACGCAGCTCCAAAATAAGGATTCAAAAACACTCTAAAACAGTTCTGCACGAAAAGTTCTTCTTTTAGGTCTGTCTGCGCTTCTTATTTATAGAGAGGCCACGCGTCACGGTCGTGATGGCCATCACGGCCAGGCCGTGATGCGTTCTTGAATGGGAACACTTTCAAAATTAGAGCATCACGGCCGTGAGCCTCATCACGGCTAGGCCGTGATCAGTTCTGCCTGGCCTGTCACGGCCGTGATATGTATCACGGCTGGGCCATGATAGCTTGTCTTTTGCCTTATGGATTGTCACGGCCGTGATGGGCATCACGGCTAGGCCGTGACAGCTTCTGACTTTTGCCTTTTGCTCTGCTTGATCATGGCAGTGATGATCATCACGGCCAGGCCGTGATGGGCTCTGTTTGGCTCAATTCTTCCTTTTTTAGCTCTATCTTATTCCAAGCTCCATCATGGTCAACTTTGATCATTTTTATATTGATTTCTGCAAAACAACATCACAAGACCACCTTACCCGTTCCAAGGTAAAAACTAACAAAAATTAACTAATTATGCCTAAACTATACAAAAAATGCATGCGAAAGTGCACATGAAATATGATGTAAAATCACACTATCAGGGCACACCCTTATTCCCGTTAGTATGTTCCACTTAATGCACACCTCCATTCACGTTAAGGTGTTCCACCTCCATTCCCGTTAAAGTGTTCCACCCCCATTCCCTAAGGTGGAATTGGTCTTGCGAGAACTCTTAATTTTACGTGTATTATATTACCAATACATGGTGTATTATATTACCAATACACAGAAGTGTTTTACGTGTATTATATTACTAATACACGGTGTACTATATTACCAATACACAGAAATGTTTTACATGTATTATATTACCAATACATGGTATATTATATTACCAATACACAGAAGTGTTTTACGTGTATTATATTATCAATACACGGTGTATTATATTACCAATACACAGATGTCCTTGCATATTATATTACCAATACACTTTTGTCTTTGTGTATTATATTACCAATACACTTTTGTCCTTGCGTATTATATTACCAATACACGGTTGTGGACAACAACACCTATACTTGAATCTCACCAACCCGTTTTAACAACATCTTAGTGCCTTAACCTTCCATTAGAACTTGACACATATTCTATGCCATAACACCTCTTTAAAATTCCTCATCTAAGTTAGGCACTTCTAAATCATCATTATCCTCACACCCAAAACAATCATCTGTTAGACAACATATATATCTTTACTTAAAATCCACTAAGCATAATAATAAAAACCAGCCAGATCATGCATAACACAATATCAATCAAAATATTCCCATATTACCGACATAGCACAAAATCAATTCAATAAAGGTAATAAAATCAAATCAACCATCAACAATATAAAGATCAACCTATTGTCAATAAACCTACAATCCCCGAATCGCCATTGGTTTTTCAGAAATAGTTTCCAATGTGATTATGGTCTTGTCGATTACTCGACTACTAGTAGGGTTTAGGTTGCCCTACACAATTATTATATAATCTACTAATTATCCTTTCCGATGATAGGTTGGTTCTTTCCCCCACCTGGGTTATCACCAGACTCCCAAACTCGAAGCTCCTCGTTGTCACACCACAAAGTACTAACTCCACCTTCTGCGAAAGTAAGGAGATTAGATGCTCGAAGAGGTATACCACGAACATCCTCGTTTCCTCCACGATGGAAGTCTAAGGTTATGAACACAAAATCACAAGTTAAAATCAAACAAGAACCCTAAACCACAAGGTATAGGTTCAGCCAAGACTAGTTCTTAGGGTTAGAGATTCCCGAAAATTATACAACTCATGGATTTATGATCCTTAAGTGTTAGGAGTTCATAAACAATGATCACTTAACAAATTTGAATTAAAATCCCAGTAAGTTATAAACTTGGGGTATTCGGCCAAGGCTAGTAAAATAGGCTAGCATTTACTAAACTTTCCAATCTCTTAGGTTTAGAATCCATATGTATTAAGGAGCTCAAAACCATGATCATTTTGGAAAAATAAGAACAAATTATCCTAGGTCCATAACCTTCTAGGTTCGACCTTCATAGGATTTATAGGTTAGAAATCTTTAAACTTTCCAATCTCTTAGACTTAGCATCCAAATATCTTATGGAGCTCAAGTCCATGATCATTTTGGAAAACAATGGAAATTTAAACATTCCAATCTCTTAGACTTAGCATCCAAATATCTTACGGAGCTCAAGTCCATGATCATCTTGGAAAAATGAAAGTAATACATCCTAGCTTTAATAACATAGAATAAACAAGTTATAAATCCTTAAACTTTCCAATCTCTTAGGCTTAGCATCCAAGTATCTTATGGAGCTCAAGTCCATGATCATTTTGGAGAACAATGGAAACTTAAACATTCCAATCACTTAGACTTAGTATCCAAATATCTTATGGAGCTCAAGTCCATGATCATCTTGGAAAATTGAATGTAATACATCCTAGCTTTAATAACATAGAATAAACAAGTTAGAAATCTTTAAACTTTCCAATCTCTTAGACTTAGCATCCAAATATCTTATGGAGCTTAAGTCCATGATCATTTTGGAAAAATAAAAACTCAAACATCCTAGTACCTAAACACTAAGTTTCGACCATCATAGGATGATGAGGAAAAATATTCTTTGTTTAACAATAACTCTTAGGTTTAGAATCACAAGGTATTAAGAGTTCTAAATGCATGATCATACTTGGAAAGTTGAAACGTAGTATCCTAGGCTTACTTATTCATATTTTCAGCCATCATAGGAACAAACTATCAAAACTTCCAAGATTTATAGATTCAAGATCAATGGATATTTAGAAGCTCAAACACATGATCATATTCCAAAAGTTGAAACAAAAACTTCCTAGGTCACAAATGCAAGCATTCGGCCTTCATTGGAAGAGATAGGTAGAGATTTTTGTTTTACACAACCTCTTAGTATGTGAAAATATAAGTTAATACAAGACTATAGAAAGTTGTTTCAACTCAAAAGGAGTTTTCTACCATTTTAGAGAGATTTTAGAAGTTTAAAGCATATAAAGAACACATAAATCAAACTAAGAAATAAAAGATGGAACTTGCAAAAAGATTCATATGAGAACATTACCCATAGTATAAAGAAGAACTTTAATGAAGAACTCAAGTGGAAAAGACTAATAAAAATGAAAGCTTTAAGTATTTGAAAAAATAACAAATGGAAGAAGTTGAAGAAGTATGAAGATGGAGGAAGAAAATGAGAGAATGAAGATGAGTGATGATTATATAGAGGAGGGAGAGGGGAGCACGAAATTTTGGACAGGGGATGAGCTTGGAGAGCAAGTTTTGTCTTTAAGACTTGTTTGGTTGAATAGGAAAAAGAAAAATAGGTTTTTAGAATATACCTCTAGTGAGTCACCTCACTCCCTCATCTCGCCTCAAGCCTTTTATGTCTCCTATTCTGCTCCATTTCGTACCCGGTTGCATTTCCGATCGTATTTCTTCCGACGTTTTCGCCCGAATAAAATATTTTATTTTATTTTTGAGTGAAAATTTTCAAAATAACTAAAGTTGAAGGAAACATAATAAAAACACTAACTATCTCATTCACGGGTCAAAATTAGGTTTTCTGCACAGTAAACTTATACCGGCAATGAAAACGTAGACCGGCTTTCGTCTGAATTTTCATCCGAAAAGTTTACTGTAACCCTCTACCATAAAGTAGACTATGAATATGATTTTATTTTAATCAAAAACACTTTCTAATTCTCAAATTTAAAATATAATTTAATTATATTTTAACCGGTTGAACGGCATCATTAAAATCAGGCTGTTACATTACTACCCCTCTTAAAAGAAAATTCCGTCCTCGGAATTTACGTACCTTAGAAAAGATGTGGATATTGTTGTTTCATATCCTCCTCACGTTCCCAAGTAGCATCTCCAGTAGTTTCATCCCATACGACCTTAACCAAAGGAATTTGTTTACCGCGAAGCTCCTTAATCCATCTATCTGTGATCCTTACAGGTAAAGCCTCATGCTCTAGATTCTCTCGCAGTTGTATAGACTCAAACTCAATGACATGTGAAGGATTTGGATAATACTTTCTCAACTGAGAAACATGAAAGACATCATGAAGGTTGGAAAGATTGGGTGGTAAGGCAATTTGGTAAGCTAATGGACCAATTCGTCGAAGAATATGAAATGGTCCAATGAATCGAGGAGTAAGTTTTCTGGATTTGATAGCTCTGCCAATTCCAGTTTTTCGAGTAACTCTCAAAAACACGCGATCGCCTTCCTAGAATTCTAATGGTCTCCCCCTCTTGTCACTGTAGCTCATTTGCCTATCCTGTGCTTCCTTCATCTTTTCCCGTATCTTCCTGACTTGCTCCATAGTTTGTTGCACCACATCTGGACCCAAAACTTGGTTCTCACCAGTCTCATACCAACACAGCGAGGTCCTACACTTTCTGCCATACAAAGCCTCATATGGTGGCATTCCGATACTACTATGGAAACTATTGTTATAAGTAAATTCAATCAATGGTAAGAACTCATCCCAACTGCTAGTGTGCTCCAACACATAAGCTCTCAATAGATCCTCCAATGATTGAATTGTCCTTTCTGACTGTCCATCTGTTTGGGGATGATAAGCAGAACTCATCCTCAACTTTGTTCCCAAGGCATTTTGCAATTGTCTCCAAAATCTAGATGTGAATTTAGGATCTCGGTATGAGACAATGCTCGATGGCACACCATGCAATCTAAAAATTTCTTTGATGTAAATCTGAGTCAACCTTTCCAAATTATAACTTTCACCAATAGATAAGAAGTGAGCACACTTCGTCAGCCTATCAATGATAACCCAAATTGCATCATGCTTCTTAGGAGTTCATGGTAATCCGACCACAAAATCCATAGCTATACTATCCCATTTCTACTCTGGGATATCTAAAGATTGTAGTAATCCTGTAGGCTTCTGATGTTCAATCTTAGCTTTTTGACACACCAGACAAGATAAAACATACTCCGCTACTTCTTTATTCATCCTTGTCCACCAAAACATTTTCTTCAAATCCTGATACATTTTTGTGGATCCAGGATGGAAACTCAACTCACTCTTATGTGCTTCCTCTAAAATCATCTTCCTAAGTTCTGCATCTTCTGGTACACATATTCTATCTCTAAACCTTAACACACCATCTGTTCCTCTATTAAACTCAAATTTTACATTCATCGATTCCTCTACTTACTTCCTGGAGGTATAGATCCTGAACTTGTTTATCTTTAAGATCTTTCATAAAATCACTACTAATAGTGATCATACTTAAGCAAATCTTATTCTCAACCAATTCCATTTCTAAGTTCAAATCCCTGAACTGTTCAAGCAATTCTAACTCCTTAACCATCATCGCAGACACGTGCAAGGATTTCCTGCTTAAAGCATCCGCTACCACATTGGCCTTCCCAGGATGGTACAGTAATTCAAAATCATAATCTTTGATAAACTCCATCCATCTTCGCTGTCTCATATTCAATTCTTTTTGATCGAATAGATACTTCAGGCTCTTGTGGTCACTGAAGACATTAAACTTTGCTCCATACAAAAAGTGTCGCCATATCTTTAATGCGAACACTATTGCTGCTAACTCCAAATCATGAGTTGGATAATTTCTCTCATGAATTCTCAACTGTCGGGAAGCATAAGCCACGAATCTTCCCTCTTGCATCAGGACACATCCTAAACCTTGGTATGACGCATCACAATATATGTCAAATTGTCTTAGTGGATTTGGTAAGATCAACACAGGTGATGTAGTCAACCTGTCCTTCAGCTTTTGAAAACTTTGTTCACACTTGTCCGTCCATACAAAAGCTATATTTGTCCTCATTAATTGCGTCATAGGCAACGCAATCTTCGAGAATCCCTCTATGAACCTCCGATAATATCCAGCTAGTCCTAGGAAACTCCGTACTTCACTTACTGACTTAGGTCGTTCCCACTTAAGAACTGACTCAACCTTAGCTGGATCTACGACTATTCCTTCTTTATTAATCACATGACCTAGGAATTGTACTTCTTCTAGCCAAAACCCACACTTGGAAAGTTTGGCATAAAGCTGCTTATCCTTCAAAACTCGCAACACCAATCTCAAATGTTCCTCATGATCTTCCCGCGTACGAGAATAAATAAGAATATCGTCGATGAACACAACAACAAACTTATCGAGGAATGGTCTGAAAATTATGTTCATATAATCCATGAACACGGCTGGCGCATTAGTTACACCGAAAGGCATAACTAAATACTCGTAGTGCCCGTATCTCGTCTTAAACGCCGTCTTGGGTATATCTTCCTTTCTTACTCTGATCTGATGGTACCCAGATCTTAAATCAATCTTAGAGAACACTACTGCTCCTTTCAACTAATCCATCAAATCATCTATCCTAGGCAACGGATGCTTATTCTTAATCGTCACTTTATTCAACTTCCTGTAATCCTTGCACAATCTCGCACTTCCATCCTTCTTCTTAACAAATAACACTGGTGCTCCCCATAGTGAAACACTCGGTCTGATAAACTCTTTTCCTAACATGTCATCCAATTGTTCCTTCAACTTTGCCAACTCAACCGGTGACATCCGATAAGGAGCCATAGATATAGGCCCTGTCCCTGGTACGAGATCTATAGTGAATTCCACTTCTCTTTCCGGTGGCCAACCTGGAACGTCTGGAGGGAAAACTTCAGGAAACTCTCTCACAATAGGCATGGAATCTATGTCAGGAGTCTCATTAGCCTCCACTGCGAAAAGCATCACAAACTGGTGAGAGTTGTCACTCCTCGTAGAAACTCCTTCATTGGCAGATGCTACACTAAAAGGTTCAAGAAATGATAAAGTCTTGCTAGAACAATCTAGCACTACATGTTTAGCCAAAAGGCAATCCATGCCAAGGATAACATCTATCTGTTGCATAGGCAAACATATAAGATCTACAATAAATGTCCTATTCTCAACAACGTTAGGAAACTGTAAACAAACTGACATAGTAGTCAAAGGATTGCTGGTTGGAGTAGACACTGTGAGGGTATAAGGTAATTTGGAAACAGTCAAGTTCAAATGATCCACACACTCATGCGAAATAAAAGAATGTGTAGCGCCTGAGTCAAACAACACATATGAGAGTCTACCAGCTATCAAACACATACCTTGTATAAGATCAGCATATTGAGAGGATTCAGCTCCCCTCACGGTAAACACTCTTCCAGTGGCTTGAGGTTTGGTCACTTGTGGTCTTAATACCGGGACTCCTCTTCCAGCTCCACCTCTATTGTCTCCAGTTCCTCTTCCGGCAGCTGTCGGTTGTTGCATAACCCTTTGTCTGCAATCTCGTGCCACATGACCTGGTTTCCCACAGTTGAAACATCTAGGCCTATTTGTACAGTCTCTAGCATAATGAGATCCTCCACATCTGAAGCAAACAAAGCCTTGTGGTTGCTGACCCGTTCTAGGCACTGGTGCTAGTGTCGGTGTTGTCCCGGGTCGAGCATATGGTCTATGTCTCCACTGAGAACCACTTTCTCTGCGCCTCTGGAAACTTGATCGGTTAGGTCCTCCACTCCTCAGTTGTTTCTGTTCATTGGCCATCCTTAGGTCTATACTTTCAATGGCACTGCATCTCTCGACTAGTTCTGGGAAATACTGTATGTCAATAGACACTACAGCCCTCTGCAGCTCATCTCTGAGTCCTTACTCAAATCTTCTACATTGCCAGTCCTCACTTGGAAACCTCTGAAAGAATTCCGAAAACTTGATCAAAGCTTCAAAACGTGATGCATACTCACCAACAGACATGTTGCCTTGTTTGAGGTTTGTGAATTCCTTTTCCTTCTTGCGTCAAACTAGACGCGGAAAATATTTTTCGAAAAAGCAATCAGTGAATAACTTCCAGTTAATGTTCCCATCCTCAGCTTCCAACAGTCTTTTCTTTCCTTTCCACCAGAATTCTGCTCCTTCGGTTAACATGAAGGCAGCATAGGTCACTTTCTTCTCCTCGCTGCAGCGCATAGTAGCAAATATCTTTTCGATCTCTTGTATCCACCATTCTTCTTTATCTGGGTCATACTCTCCTCAGAATTGAGGTGGTTTTCCGTTCATAAAATTAGTCAATCCGGCATCTTCAGCTGCTATCGCCCTTCTCTGATTCTTAATTTCTAGCTGCTCTTTGTTCATCTGCAGCATCTCAGCATTCTGCTGGGTTTGCAGTAACATAGCAGCAGCAAGGGTTTCCATTGCACTTGGAGTCGAAGATGATCCTCCTCCATTCTCATTATTGTTGGCGTTACCATTGACAGCTCCAATAATCCTTTCTGGAGTTTCGTCACCACTGTTAGTTGGACGTCCTCTTCCGCGAGCCATGATTCTGTTAAAAGAAATCATCCGCTCTTATTAGTATGACATATAATACTACATAGACAAGTATATAAATACCATATGCCTGACTAATATTAACCTCTCACATCAGATTCGGACACACTACCCAACTTCTAAGCATAGTCAAAATTCAATGTGGATTCAACTAGACACGGCCAGTAACAACATCCTAAACCTCGCAGTCCTTGATTCTGATCAGACATAACCCACAGTCCGTTTTAGAACCAAACTGTTCTGATACCAAAATGAGACACCCTGTTGTGCCCCGGTGTTTTATTAGATTAAGTACCTTCTTAAATAAATTCTTAACCGCGCGTTTATCGTAAAAATACGTAAAAATTAAAACTTATTTAATTATCATATAACTTCTGCAAATTTAAAAAACACAACAACTTTAACATATGTAAATACACACCTAATTGTTCATTACAATACCAAAACACTGTTGAGGGTATCCTCTAAGTAGGATCCCTCATAGGCATAAAATTAATAACAGACGTACTTAGCGGAAATATAAAAATACTCCTTAGACACACCGGCCTTAATGTCTAGACTCTAATCGCCATGGATCATAGCTCGACCCCCTGCGTCTGGTTCGTAAGGAGTTCCATCCAACTCCTCAGCAATCTCTGTTTCATACAGAGTTCCGTCCAGCTCCTCAGCAACGTAACCCTCCATCGGGCATTCTAACGTAAACCAAAGTAACCCACAAAAATACAGAAACATAGGGGATAAGAAACAGTTCTATCATCAAAAAGCGGAAAAGAGTCATAGTAAATTATACAGTAATTGTCATAGATAATCAACACACATAACTAACGAATCATCCTCAGGTCAATATATATCATCCTCTACCCTTATTCTCAGGCAATCTAACACGTAACCTCTCTAATCTTGTCACCATGTCTTTACGTTATCGTGGCCACTACCACTCTTGTCACCATCCCTCATTTGCATCGGGGCACACCCTTATTCCCGTTAGAATGTTCCACCTAATGCACACCTCCATTCACGTTAAGGTGTTCCACCTCCATTCCCGTTAAGGTGTTCCACCCCCATTCCCTAAGGTAGAAGTGGTCTTGCGAGAGCTCTTGATTTTACGTGTATTATATTACCAATACACGGTGTATTATATTACCAATACACAGAAGTGTTTTACGTGTATTATATTACCAATACACGGTGTATTATATTACCAATACACAGATGTCCTTGCATATTATATTACCAATACACTTTTGTCTTTGTGTATTATATTACCAATACACTTTTGTCCTTGTGTATTATATTACCAATACACGGTTGTGGACAACAACACCTATACTTGAATCTCACCAACCCATTTTAACAACATCTCAGTGCCTTAACCTTCCATTAGAACTTGACACATATTCTATGCCATAACACCTCTTTAAAATTCCTCATCTAAGTTAGGCACTTCTAAATCATCATTATCCTCACACCCAAAACAATCATCTCTTAGACAACATATATATCTTTACTTAAAATCCACTAAGCATAATAATAAAAACCAGGCAGATCATGCATAACACAATATCAATCAAAATATTCCCATATTACCAACATAGCACAAAATCAATTCAATAAACGTAATAAAATCAAATCAACCATCAACAATATAAAGATCAACCTAATGTCAATAAACCTACAATCCCCGAATCACCATTGGTTTTTCAGAAATAGTTTCCAATGTGATTATGGTCTTGTCGATTACTCGACTACTAGTAGGGTTTAGGTCGCCCTACACAATTATTATATAATGTACTAATTATCCATTCCGATGATAGGTTGGTTCTTTCCCCTACCCGGTCATCACCGGACTCCCGAACTCGAAGCTCCTCGTTTTCACACCACAAAGTACTAACTCCACCTTCTGCGATGGTAAGGAGATTAGATGCTCGAATAGGTATACCACAAACATCCTCGTTTCCTCCGCGATGGAAGTCTAAGGTTATGAACACAAAATCACAAGTTAAAATCAAACAAGAACACTAAACCACAAGGTATAGGTTCGGCCAAGACTAGTTCTTAGGGTTAGAGATTCCCGAAAATTATACAACTCATGGATTTATGATCCTTAAGTGTTAGGAGTTCATAAACAATGATCACTTAACAAAGTTGAATTAAAATCCCACTAAGTTATAAACTTAGGGTATTCGGCCAAGGCTAGTAAAATAGGCTAGCATTCACTAAACTTTCCAATCTCTTAGGTTTAGCATCCATATGTATTAAGGAGCTCAAAACCATGATCATTTTGGAAAAATAAGAACAAAGTAACCTAGGTCCATAACCTTCTAAGTTCGGCCTTCATAGGATTTATAGGTTAGAAATCTTTAAACTTTCCAATCTCTTAGACTTAGCATCCAGATATCTTATGGAGCTCAAGTCCATGATCATTTTGGAAAACAATGGAAATTTAAACATTCCAATCTCTTAGACTTAGCATCCAAATATCTTACGGAGCTCAAGTCCATGATCGTCTTGGAAAAATGAAAGTAATACATCCTAGATTTAATAACATAGAATAAACAAGTTAGAAATCCTTAAACTTTCCAATCTCTTAGACTTAGCATCCAAATATCTTATGGAGCTCAAGTCCATGATCATTTTGGAAAACAATGAAAACTTAAACATTCCAATCTCTTAGACTTAGCATCCAAATATCTTATGGAGCTCAAGTCCATGATCATCTTGGAAAAATGAAAGTAATACATCCTAGCTTTAATAACATAGAATAAACAAGTTAGAAATCTTTAAACTTTCCAATCTCTTAGACTTAGCATCCAAATATCTTATGGAGCTTAAGTCCATGATCATTTTGGAAAAATAAAAACTCAAACATCCTAGTACCTAAACACTAAGTTTCGGCTATCATAGGATGATGAGGAAAAATATTCTTTGTTTAACAATAACTCTTAGGTTTAGAATCACAAGGTATTAAGAGTTCTAAATACATGATCATACTTGGAAAGTTGAAACATAGTATCCTAGGCTTACTTATTCATATTTTTAGTCATCATAGGAACAAGCTATCAAAACTTCCAAGATTTATAGATTTAATATAAATGGATAGTTAGAAACTCAAACACATGATCATATTCCAAAAGTTGAAACAAAAACTTCCTAGGTCACAAATGCAAGCATTCGGCCTTCATTGAAAGAGATAGCTTGAGATTTTTGTTTTACACAACCTCTTAGTATGTGAAAATATAAGTTAATACAAGACTATAGAAAGTGGTTTCAACTCAAAAGGAGTTTTCTACCATTTTAGAGAGATTTTAGAAATTTAAAACATATAAAGAACACATAAAGCAAACTAAGAAATAAAAGATGGAACTTGCAAAAAGATTCATATGAGAGCATTACCCTTAGTATAAGGAAGAACTTTAATGAAGAAATCAAGTGGAAAAGAGTAATAAAAATGGAAGCTTTAAGTATTTGAAAAAAGAAGAAATGGAAGAAGTTGAAAAAGTATGAAGATGGAGGAAGAAAATGAGAGAATGAAGATGAGTGATGATTATATAGAGAAGGGAGAGGGGAGCACGAAATTTTGGACAGAGGATGAGCTTGGAGAGCAAGTTTTGTCTTTAAGACTTGTTTGGTTGAAGAGGAAAGAGAAAAATAGGTTTTTAGAATATAATATGATATATTTCAAAAAGTCCATCATGACCACTTTTTAGGATGTAGCTTAGGCCATACCTCTAGTGAGTCACATCACTCCCTCATCTCACCTCAAGCCTTTTATGTCTCCTATTCTGCTCCATTTCGTACCCGGTTGCATTTCCGATCCTAATTCTTCCGACGTTTTCACCCGAATAAAATATTTTATTTTATTTTTGATTGAAAATTTTCAAAGTAACCAAAGTTGAAGGAAACATAATAAAAACACTAATTATCTCATTCACGGGTCAAAATTAGGTTTTCTACACAGTAAACTTGTACCGGCAGTGAAAACGCAGACCGACTTTCGTCTGAATTTTCAACCGAATATTTTATTGTAACCCTCTAACATAAAGTAGACTATGAATATGATTTTATTTTAATCAAAAACACTTTTTAATTCTCAAATTTAAAATATAATTTAATTATATTTTAACCGATTGAACAACATAATTAAAATCAGGCTGTTACAAGGACAAAATTGTGTGTTCACAGGTGCGAAAGACCAATTCGAGATGGCGAATATGGTCCTCAAAATCCCGGCTAAAGATCAGAATATCGTCGAAGAAGGCGAGGAAAAATTTCCTGAGAAAGGGTTGCAACAGCTCATTGATAGTGGCCTGGAATGTGGATGGCGCGTTACACGGTCTAGACGGCATGACTTTATATTCATAATGCCCCTGGTGAATGAGAAATGCCGTTTTTGGGATGTCATCATGATTCAAGAGTATCTGGTGGAAACCTTGTGCCAAATCGAGCTTAAATAGTCAGCTTGCCAACCCTAAATCATCTAAAAGTTCATCGATGGTGGGATCGGAAAACGGTCTTTGATGGTTATTGCATTAAGTGCTCGGTAATCAATGCAAAACCACTTGGCGCTCAATTTCCTGCTTCTGAAAATATGGGTATTGGTATAGGCGTATGATGCGTTCACAGGGACTAGTTACCAAGTATCAATTCACAAGTTAAACAACTATCTAGAGCAATATTTGGAATGAAGAGAGCTCAAACAATAATAAAATAAAGTAAATAAAATATTTTTGGAGTTTTTGTTAAAACAATTAAACAAACACTTAGAAGATAAAAAATAGAAATAAAAGCACTAGTGATTTGATTTCATCCAAATTTGGATTCGGATTCCTTATAGACAACGAATCCTATGAATTACAAACTCAATCCTAATCTCAATTGGCATGTTGAAGGACAAATTCCCATAATTAATTGAAGCCTAATTCCTTAGTGCATCAATTCTACCAAACCTCACTAATTACCCTAATTCCTTAGGTATAAATAACAAGACATGATGATAAAAGCTCTATGGAATTTGTGAAAAACCCACATTACTTAATCAATCTATTCCTAAATTAACCTAATTAATGGTAATGCTTACAAGATACAAGTCCACATATCACTGTTCCTAGCATATAAATAACCATCAAAACATATGAATGATGGTCAAACATTCAAATGTCATAAAGCAAAGTAAACATTACATCAACAATACTAATTGTTCATAGGATAATCAGAGAGTCAATTAAAACATTATCTGAAAAAGTTACACCAAAACCCTAGCAAAAATAATTTAGCTAGACATGCTAAATCCTATAAAATAAAATAAAAGAGATAAAAAGAAAGAGAGAAGGAAACTCCATTATACTGATAACATGAGTACTCATCAGATTCCTCGTGATGCTCTCCGTCATGTTGCAGTCGAAGTTGCTTCCCTTTTTTAGTTTCATGTGCGCGTCCCCCTCTCTTCACTCCACTGACTTCTGTGACATCTACAAATATTGCTTTGCAAATCTTCAATCTACAATCCAATATTGCATGGGCCTCCCTCTGTTTTTTTTCATGCTATGAGACCTCCTAATTTAAGTCCAGTTGTTTTTTTACATTCAATTTTCACATCCAAGAATATTCAAAGTAAGAAATCATAACAATGATGCAAATCTATTTTCACACTTTGAAAATTAAAGAACATGACCAATTCAAGTAACGAAGAATCATTGAACACCCAACTTGTCACAAGAGGCATAAATTCACTGAAACACTCAAGGGTATGTGGGTAACTATATCCATCAATTCACACACCAAAATCATGCAACTACAAGTTTGCTTTTTATCTCAATCGTCCATCCACAATTCACTTACATGCATAAATCAAATGTACTTTATTTAGAATGTAACTTGGCTAAGATAAATGGGAAGGATAAGAAAGGATAAACAACTTAGCACCAAAGAGAATAAGAGAGCTGCAAATTTTTTTTCTTCTAAGAGACACTTTTTTAAACCTTTTTCCACTTTTTTCTTTTTACCTTTTTTTTTCACCGCTTTCTTCTTTCTTGGTTTAATCTTTTTTTTTTCATTTTTTTTTCTTTTCATTTCTCTCTCTCTTTATTTATATATATATATATATATATATATATATATGTATGTATATATATATATATATGTATATATATATATATATATATATATATATTTATTTATTGTTAACCACTCTTTACTTTCACCAACATATATTCACAAAATATTTCCCCCCAAATCTATGTCAAACCCACACACAAGAATGTAATGCTCTCCTATCCACTAAGGTTTGGATAGAAACATTGTTTTTTGATTTAAGGCTTCATGGGTGAGGAAAAAAAAAGGATTTATATTTCAAGCTCAAAGGAGCTAAGCAAAGGGAAAAAATGTAACGTCAACTATTTGGTCAAAGTGGCTATGTGAAATGAATTGCCCAAATCATTTTTATGACATGCATGTGAATCATGAATTTCAAACAAGAATCAAGCAAACTCAAGAGCATGAATTTCAATGATGACACTTAAGAAGGAATTTAACAATTAAAGGCCCAAAATAATCACAAGGTAAAGCTAAGAAATCCAATAAGTTCTCACCAAAATTTCATTGCCATGGACTTCAATCAATAAGGTTAAAAACAATACATCAAAGTTATGAAATCTACTTAAGAACAAACTCAAAATGATAAACTAAACCATAAGGCTCAACTTCAAATTAAAGGGAAAAAAATATGATAGGTGTACAATATAATGAAATTGCCAAGAGTGGTGACCCACTAAAACATTAAAAAAATTCTTTTCAAAACATTGGCCTAAATTTTTTTTCAACAAAAAAATTCTAAAAATCAAAAAAACTATAGAACACTAACACAATGCATTAAATTCCAATTTTATTTTATTTTTATTTTGACATCCACACAACATTCAACTATAAAAAATAAACCACACACAACTAATAAGAAGAAAATGAAAATGAACTAAAGTGAAGGGTTAAGAAAAACTCATTGAAAGTCTTCCGCCCGAATCCTATTGTAGCTTGAGGGCCAAGTGATAGACAAAGAATAGAAGCTTATTTCCGAATCCCATGGCTTGAAGCATGGCTCTTGAAGAAGTAAATGTTTTGGAGCAATGGAGGCCACATGGAGTGAGAAGGTATGTACATTTCCTCTGGGGTCAAATGATATTCTCACAAAGGAATTTGACAGACAAGTGAAAGGAATCAACTTTGTAGTGTCCACATATGAATGTAAGCCAATATATTTATCCAAGACAACGATTTCAGGTTTCTTGGCAAGCATGGGGGAGTGTTTTCCAAATTACTTGTCCTCTCACTTGTTCTTTCCAGGGGAATTGTTGAAGATAGTTCCTCTTCTTGTGACTCATCTACCACCACCACTTCATCTTCATTTTGATCCAACCCCAGAACCATATTTTTTTGAACTTGTGCTTCCACTACAACAGATTAGACTTTAGATAGCGTTTCCGTATGCCTTTTAATAGCGTTTGTAACCGCTATCTATGCTACCGCTATTAAAACTCGTTAGCAAAGATAGCATTTAGGAAGTGCTATTAATAAGTGACTTTAGATAGCGTTTGTTAATAACAAACGCTATCTATTCCCCTTTTTTTTAAAATTTTTTACATATTTCTTAACTTTTACATCCATTCCTGCATATTGAACTACACCAAAAAAACCACAATTGTTGCAGTCAATACAAATGTTCCCTTGCCAATCAAATATTTCTTACAGGGAAGAAATGAGTTTCTTTCATTGCCCAGAAAAATATGACAGTCATCAGTGCCAAGTAACTTCCAAGAACAATCCCAGTAGCAAATATTTCTCTCAGTTTCCAGCTATCAGGCAAAGCTTCAAATTCAATATAAACTTAAATCGCTATAAAAACCTGTCTAGCAACAACAAGTGAACGAAGCCCTCTTTCTGCAAACTTGTCAATAATACCATGACACTTCTTAGTATCTTCCCTGAGGTTACACAATGTCATGATCTGTTCACCAAAAAAAAAAAATACATATATGAGGAGCATCCTTGACTAGAAATCTCACTAAAACTAAATCTGATCGAACTGAATCACGAGGTTACCTGCTCGGGTGCACCTTTGCTTGCCCGGTGCCGATGTCCATCAGCATCAATGTAAGTCAAAGCAGTTCTCTTGTCAACAGGATTGAATGGGAAGAAATGCACCTCTCTTATCCCAGCCCTTGCCTGCACAAGGCATAGATTGTTCAATATAATCAGTCACATCAACATTTTTCTAACAATGATAGCAATTGATGCAAGTTAAACCTCTTTTGGATCAGCAAGCATTCCAACAATGGCAAAGATCTATAGCATCCTGGTTTTCGATCCTGGAAGCCCTTGCAACAAGAAGGATCACATGGTCCTTCTCCACACCCTTTGCAAAGACCTCAATCAAGTTCTTGTCAACACTCGGCTTGTTGGGGTGAGTGTCCCTGTCTTGTCACTGCAAAGAACATCCATACCAGCCATTTCTTCGATGGCAGTCATCCGCTTGGTGATAGCGCCCTGCTGAGAGAGCCTGTGAGAACCAATGGCCATTGTCACAGACAACACGGTGGGCATAGCAATGGGAATTCCTCCAATCAAGAGGACCAATAGGTTGTCAATTCCATCTCTGTACTTGCGGTGCTGAATTGGGTACATGACTATGATTTCAGCCACCATACCAACTGCAATGGAACAAATACAGAAGTTTCCAATTGCTGTAAGCACTTTTTGGAAATGTCCAACTTGATTGGTACTATCCACCAAGTGAGCTGCCTTTCTGAAAAATGTGTGGACACCAGTTGCAACAACATGCAACAACATCAGTATTTTGAGTCAGTCATTACAACAAGCTTCAACTTGTTACTTCTAATTCTAGATGCACTAACAGTTCAATAGTGTATAACATTGAAACAAAACAATGCCTCTCAAGAAATTAACATAGATAACATCATAAATTTGCGCTTCATGCATAGCCATGGGGATAGGTTATAAATCACCAAAATTACAGGCCATGTACTGTGAGAGCTACTTTGAACACCATGCGGGTTAAATCCGTCAGTAGCCAATGCAAGTCGTAGGTTTCTTGATTCTTGCCCAAAATCAAGATAATCATGATCAAATTTCTTCCATTGCGGAGAATCTGTCGGGTGCCGCAGCTTGCCATCTTTGATCCTTTCATCCTCATGCCATGTCAAGTGCTTTGAATCTTCAGAACTACGGTACATGCGCCTAAATCTGGGTATTATGGGAAAATACCACACAACCTTCTCTGGATCTGATTCTTTCTTCTTATATCGTGAGGCATTACATTTAGGACACATCTTTAACGATGCATATTCATTCCGAAATAAAATGCAATCGTTAGGACAAGCATGTATCCTCTCGTAGCTCATGCCAATAGAGCGTAACATTTGTTTAGCCTCATATGTCCGACTAGGAAGCACATTATCCTCTGGCAACATGTCTTTCAATAGTGTGAGTAAGTCCGTAAAGCTCTTATCAGTCCATCTGTTGCCCGATTTCAAGTTATACAACTTTAACATCGCCGACAATCTTGTGAATTTTGTACAACCATCATACAATGGTTGCTCTGCATCACTTACCAACCTCTCAAACATTTGAGGACAATCCCGAAGATCCGCTTCAACAGCATTTGCTATGTCTTTAAAACGATCGCCCTCATAAGTATTTGTGTCGGTATCGTATGATGAATATCTCACACGATTCCTCATTTCACTAGACTCAGCTCTTGTCTCACCATGTTTTGTCCAACATGTATAACTTTGATCGATTCCATTACACACTAAATGTTCTTCCAAATCGGCTGCACTAACTCGCCTTGCATAACAACAATCTAAACAAGGACATATGATTGTACTAGGGTTTTCCGCATGCCGAACTGCAAACCTAATGAACTCTTTCACCCCATCCTCATACTCCTTCGTTAAACGATTGGCAGACATCCATTTCCGATCCATGCTTTCCCGATCTACAAAAATATTTATTAAACATATTTACTTTGAGTTTAGAGTAGTTGATGTCTACATGCAATGTATACAGATTAAAGGAATGAAAGGAATGAAAACTGTTACCATTTTTCCGCATGGCAAATTGAGTGTGGACAGGGGCTGTGTATTAGTGGGGAAGCATCAAAAGGGAAAGATGGGAGAGAGGGGGGGTATTCAGTTGGGTAAAGGAAAGGAACAGTGTGAGAGCGATTTGGGTCCCTTGAAGAACCTGTTGTATCTTTTATGTTCAAGGAGAGGATTGTGAAACAAGAAGAAAACTATTGGTTTCAGTAATCTAGAATCAAATGGTTCATGATGGGAGACTGAAAGTTTTTTCATCAATCAGCCATCATAAAGAGGAGAACAAATAGAATTTACGCTCTACTAGGTCCTGATGACAATTGGATCTATGAAGATTTGCAATTACAGAACTTAGTTTCAGATTTCTTTAAGGATCTATATCAAAGTACTGGTATGGGAAATGTCAGTTTTCCAACCTTATCTGCCTTTCCTAATATAAAAGAAAGAGACAGGGATTTCCTTGAAAATCTTGTCTCACTTGATGAGATAAAAAGAGATCTCTTTAGTATGAAAAAATTTAAAGCCCCTGGCCTTGATGGTTTTCATCCCATCTCTTTTAAATCTCAATGGAATGTTGTTGGTAATTATATATATTCCTGTTAACTCTGATTCCTTAAAAGAATGATATCTCTTGTGTTAATCAATTAAGACATGTAGCTTTGTGTAATGTAAGTTATAAGATCATTACCAAAGTGATAGCT
Source organism: Sophora flavescens (assembly GCA_030762895.1). NCBI lineage: Eukaryota > Viridiplantae > Streptophyta > Magnoliopsida > Fabales > Fabaceae > Sophora > Sophora flavescens. Next base: position 106,947,998 of record CM061068.1, read on the forward strand.
CATAGGCTAATAACTATTATGCCTTACATTGTAAATAATACTCAAAGTAGTTTCGTACCAGGAAGCAAATTTGTAGCTGAGTTTTGCTGATGACCTAATCTTTGTAGCTGAAGTAAATTTGAACCAGACTCAAATGATTTTAAATGTATTTGAGGAATTCTGTAACAGCTCAGGGCAGAGAGTGAATCTATCCAAGTCTAAAGTCTTCTTCTCTAGTAACAATAATCCTGACTTGGCTACTGACTTAAGTAGGACTCTATGGATTGAGAAGACTCAAGATCGGGGTACTTATTTAGGAGCACCTCTGTTGCATCAAAGATCTTCAAGAAATGTCTATGCATATGTTCTGGAGAAAATGAAAAAGAAACTATCAGAAGCAGCAAAAATGACTGAATCTAAAATGACTAAGCATAAACACATGCTCAAAAAATGACTAAGCATAAACACATGCTCAAAAAATGTATGAAGTGAAATCAGAAGCAGCAAAAACAGCAACAATAAAGAAAATGTCCTATGAATTGACACTTGGAAGACCTTAATCCTGTCAGAATCTGCTAGAGCTTTGAGGCTTTTCAGTTAATTAAGAATTTCCTAATTAAAAGAGGTCCTGTGAATATATGAGTGTGCTTGAAAAGAGTGAAAATGGAAGAAAATCAACGAGTAATTTGTGTATGTCTTTAGATACATCTCTCATTTTCAATTCTTCATTTTCTAGCTTCTCATGTTCATCCAATCCACTCATACCAAGAACACCCTATAAGTTTATCACAGTATTAAAAGTATTCCATCAAATAGCAGGATACAACATGATTTTACCGACTATTGGAAAGAGATAATAGCTGATTGTACAGCCAATAATAAGTATGCATATCTCGTTCCTTCTTGATTTTAGTCATGTCTAATGTAAAAATCAATAACCTTCATTTTAGTTGAGTCTACCGAATCAAGTAAATTCATTTGAAAAAAGTGCTCCTGGGAATCATCTTCATTCTTCATGAAAAAGAAATCAGCATTTCAATTGAAACCACTTAAAAAATTTGTCATGCAGATTGCATACAGTATCACATTTTGCTAAAGAAATATTGTACATTACTACAAAATGTTTACCAGCTACCACATTATGTGTAAATACTAAATAGCAGAAACTTGTTGCTTATTTCTGAGTTGCATGGAAGCAGTCCAAAACACAAAGAGTGATAAGGCATTATTGTAATCCAAATTCATAAAAGCATAAAAAGATACATACGGTGAGCTACAATAACTAAGATTCAGGAAGAGGGACTTACCAAACAGCGAAGAGGAAAAGGCGATGGAAGAGGGAAGGGCTTGAACGGGCAGTGACGGCTGCAGGATGGTCAACAACAGCAGCGGCGGCGGCGGGATGGTCAACAACACCAGTGGTGACAGTGGCAAATAAGGGTTCCCGCGAAAACCAAGGTCCCGCGTTTAATTTGCTGTTCTGATGAAAAGGGGGACCTAAGATAGCGTTTCCTTTAGGAAACGCTATCTTAGGTATCACCTAAGATGGCGTTTCCTAAAGGAAACGCTATCTTAAGTATCACCTAAGATAGCGTTTCCGTGTGGAACCGCTATCTTTTCCTAAGTGGCACTTTTAATAGCGGTTCCACACGGAAACGCTATCTTAAGTATCACCTAAGATAGCGTTTTCTAAAGGAAACGCTATTAAAAGTCCCCCCATCACTTTTAATAGCATTTCCACACGGAAATGCTATAAAAGGTGCGTTATTAAAAGTCTAATATGTTGTAGTGTTCATGTGGCTCATGTAATAACTATTTACAAATTTCCTAAACTTGCATTTTTAAATTTTGCATCACAGCTTCAATACAATCACAATTAACTCTTGCTTTGGCCTAAGAGTAGGATAGCTCTTATGCACATTGCTCCAGAGCAACTTTCAAAAGATTTACTTAATTAAATTCCCATTCCTCCTCATGCTTCAATATTATCCTATAAGCTTGTGCACTGGGACATTGATTTCCCCAAAGCATGTAGTCTCCCATACACAAATTGGGCCAAAATTGATATCTTGCAGCTCCCTCCGAGGTTGGATAATAGTAGTTGTCCATAAGTTGCATCCACTTTGCACAAACAAAACTCACAAGAATTTTTACTAAACAAAAAATCAAAAATCAAAAACAAAAATAACAATGGTAACTAAAAAAACAAATAAGAAAAATAACAAAACAAAATGATGTCTAAATTAGATGTTTCACTTGTTACTTATGATATTGGCAGCACTAATCCCTGGTGACAGCGTCAAAAACTTGATGCGACCACGACAAATGTACTGGGTCGTTGCAAGTAATAAAACGGTAAGAATCAGATATCGTTCACAGGAATTAGTTACCAAGTACCAATTCACAAGTTAAACAACTATCTAGACCAATATTTGGTATGAAGAGCGCTCTGAAAATAATAAAATAAAGCAAATTAAATATTTTTGGAGTTTTTGTTGAGACAATTAAACAAACACTTAGAAGATAAAAATAGAAATAAAAGTGCTAGAGATTTTATTTCATTTAATTATGAATCTGGATTCCTCATAGACAAGGAATCCTATTAATTACCGAAACTTTGGTTATCCTAATTTCAATTGGCATGTTGAATGACAAATTCCCTTAATTAATTGAAGCCTAATTCCTTAGTGCATTAATTATACCAAACCTCACTAATTACCATAATTCCTTAGGTATAAATAAAAAGGCATGATGATAAAAGCTCTTTCGAATTTGTGAAAGACCCACATTAATCAAGTTATCTATTCCTAGATTAACCCAATTAGTGGTAATGCTTATAAAAGGGAAGTCCACATATCACTGTTCCTAGCATATAAATGAACCCTCAAAACACCGGAATAATGGCCAAACATTCAAATGCAATAAAGCAAAGTAAACATTACATCAACAACACCAATTGTTCATAATATAATCAAAGAGTCAATTAAAACATTATCATAAAAAGTTACACCAAAATCCTAACAAAAAGGAATTGAGATAGACATGCTAAATCCTATAAAATAAAATAAAATAGAAGAGATAAAAAGAAAGAGAGAAGGAAACTCCATTATAATGATAACATGATAACACATAAGATTCCTCGTGATGCTCTCTGTCACGTTGCAGCCGCAGCTGGTTCCCTTTTTAGTTTCTTATGCGTGTCCCCCTCCTTTCACACCGCTGGCTTCTGTGGCATCTACATATATTGTTTTGCGAATCTTCAATCCACAATCCAATCTTACTTGGGCCTCCCTCAGTGTTTTTTCATGCTGTGAGACCTCCCAATTTAAGTCCAATTGTTCTTTTCCATTCAATTTGGGCCAAGACCTCAGCCCCTAGAGTTTCTCTCAAGGCCAACTCCACATTGCGGTTTATTTATTTTTTTCAATTATTGTAACTTCTTTTACGTGTGGCCCATGTAAGACTCAATGACACTACATGTTCGGCGACAGAAGAAATCGGTCGCTATTTACTAAAATTTGGTCACTAAATTGATTAGCGACCGAATTAACAACCGAAATGTGACGATTGCTAAAACCCTGGTCGCTAATTGATTTAGCGACCGAACTATTCGGTCACTAATTTATAAAAATCGGTCGCTAAATTGATCTCCAACACCTTTTATGGAACCAATTTTAGCGACCGAATTTTCGATCGCTAATTAAAAAAAAAAATCAGTCACTAAATTGGTCCCCAAAACTTGTTCTAGGGACCAATTAAGTGACCGATTTCTTTAAAAATCATATAACAAACAAGATGTTTTGAAATAAATGAAAGATAACTTCTTTTAAGTTGTCGTAATATTGTTATTTATAAACAAGAACTTCCATAAAAATCAATTAAATATCAACAAGGATGAAAATGTTAGAAATAATTATTTTAATTTTACTACGTAAGAACATGTTTTTCACTTAATTATTTGAAAGACCTATGCATAAATTTGGGGTTACAAAATGAAACAACAAATGGTGCATACTTATAGTTAACGTACCCCATGTTTTCCTCCATGCGTAGCCTATTTTGAGCCATCCCATATTATGACATACACTGTCATTGGCTTTGATGGATGAGTAGAATGATATTTGGTTCTATGTATGAATTCCCTCACTGGAATATTATCCACCAAAAACTTACAAAATCCAAATATCTTTAATGAAACATATTCATTCTTTGGAGTTGCTTTAAATGCTAGAGTCTTCTAAGCATGGTCAAAGGATTAGAATCATAAGTTCCCAAAGGACCAGAAAATTTTCTATAGTCATCTACCTCTTGAGCCCTCTCTTGAAGTCATCTTCCACTTTTGCATCTTGGGCCATCTTTTGAAATCATCTATCTTTCCACTCCTTGTCCAAGTAAAGCTTTTGTTTCAATTCCTTCTCCTTATCATCCATCTGATCCAATGACAAAAAGCAAATATAGAATAAATATATATCAATGAGGACCATGTGAGGATATGGTTGGGTTAGTGAGAAACATTTCTTTGCTTATTTTGAAGCATCAGATCAAATTGAAAAAATTGCATGTGCAACAGGAAAAAAAAACCAATCAATATGTGTGAAGGTGGAAAGCAATACAAAGCTTTATATATACTATATTAATCTTCTTCAATCCTCAGGTAGCATGAGAAGTGAAAAGGTCACAAGATGATCAAGCTTTGATAAAGTTTATTTTCGTATGTTTTGTGAGTAATCATATTCTTCAGAATGTTAAAAAGTGGGGAGTCGGATAGAGAAACAAAATCTAGCATCTCTTCTATTTTTTATGTTAAAACTCTAGCATCTTTCATGTATATGTATGAGATCATGGTTCCAAGTAATCATTGTATTGTCATTTTCAAAAAAAATTGAGCAAGTTCACAATCAAAATGTGATAAAATAATTGGATTTCTTAGCATCGCAAATAGTTTGGAAAGTGTTAAAATACTTTTACCGTTGGAAGATAATAATGAAACTAGGCTTGTCACAACAATGTTTTCCTTTAGGACTCGTTTGATGGTCAGGATATGATAGGGACGGATATGATAAGAGAGCATGATAGTAGTAGGATATGATATAAGCAGGATAAGCTGTTATCCTATCCGACGTTTGGTGTTCACCAGATAACCAACTAGATAGCATTGTAATTTTAGTATGAATTTTAAAAAATTTGTTTTTATTCTGAATATTTTCATATTTTATTAGATTTTAGTTTTTTTTTATAATTTTCATTTGTTAAGATTTTATAAAAAGACAAAATTGTCCTTGTGATAAAATTACATATAATATTTAAAATTTTTAAAATATTGTTTAACTTAAATTAGTTTTTTTATAATTTTAAATATTCATTTTTTAGTTTTTACTTTACATATAGTTAAATTATTAGAATATTTTTATTTATTTTTCAGTTTTAAAAAATAATATAAAGTAACAAGATTAATCTTGTGAGAAGAAATAATAATTTTTAAAATTAATTATTAATATTTTATTATTTTATGTGTTTATTTTACCTTTTTCGGTAACCATATTATAATTTATTATACTTTAATTATTTTATGTATAATTTTTTTTATATACTTTATTATACTTTAAATCATTTTATCATATCCTGTTGAGTTCTAACCCAGCTCCCCCTCAGGATAAAATTTTAACTAGATGGGCAGGATAGGATAGGAGATATGATTGATTTATCCTATCCTGCTGGCTCACCAAACAATAATTTCAGACAGGATATCGTAGCTTATCTTATCATGTCTCTCTTATACTGACCACCAAACGAGCCCTTAGGAACTTCGGCATATCATATATTTCAATATGCAAGAACATATTTCTATCCATCTAACTTTCCCAATGAAATCTCGTGTATGACTTTTAAGCACATTGTCAATTAAATATATAAATGATACACTTGCAGTTGACATCATCTTCAAAAGTGTAGATTAGGAACCAAATTAAAGGACTCCCCTGCCCTATCTTCGCACTGTTCGAGTAGATTTGACAAACACTCCTGGGGAAAACAGCATAGGAAATAACAATTGATGAAGATGATTATACTAAAAAAACACAGTTATTAAAGTGTAAATAAAAGAATGATGTCTGATGATTATGTATTTGGAAAATCGGGAGATATCTTCACTAGCGATTTGTACTGATCAGAAGACGATTTCAACACCACCATTTTTTCATAAGCAAATCTGGAGATCTGAAGTTGATTTAAAGATGAGCAGATCTGGCTAAGGGCTTGGAAGTATGTGACAAGATGATCATGGCACGGATCTGTCTTCCAGAGTGCTTCTCCGCGGTGAATCTGGCGCGCCTTCGTTGTGCGACAACTCTGGAGTGGGCAGATCTGGCTACGGTGATTGGGGCATGGTGGTGGTTAGCCGCAGTTTAAGAGCTTCACGTTCTTGTTCTCTCAAGGTGTTCTTCGGATGGGGGAGGAAAAAGATTAAAGCTCCACGGATTCAAACCCACAAGGTGGTGGTGGTTGTGGTGGTCTCGGCTGCAGTGGTGGTGGTGGTCTCGAGGCGCTGCGATGGTGGTAGCGGCGCGGCATGGCGTGTTGTGGTGGGCAGAGCAGGGAAGTGGAGAGAAGCAAGGAAGTGAGAGGGAAAAAAATGAGGGAAATGGGGAAGAAAAGGGGAAGTCCTCACAATTTAGGGTTTTTATTTTTAGCGACCGAATATTTCGGTAGCTAAACTGGTCGCAATTCATTTAAAAAAAATTCCAGAGTGCTTCTCTGTGACGAATCTGGCGCGCCTTCGTTGTCCGACAACTCTGGGGTGAGCAGATCTGGCTACGGTGACTGGGGCATGGTGGTGGTTGGCCGGAGTTTAAGAGCTTCACGTTCTTGTTCTCTCAAGGTGTTCTTCGGATGGGGGAGGAAAAAGATTGAAGCTCCACGAATTCAAACCCACGAGGTGGTGGTGGTCTCGGCTGTAGTGGTGGTGGTAGTCTCGGGGTGCTGCGGTGGTGGTGGTGGTAGCGACGCGGCGCGGCATGGCGTGATGTGGTGGGCAGAGCAGGGAAGTGGAGAGGAGCAGGGAAGTGAGAGGGAAAAAATAAGAGAAATGAGGAAGAAAAAGGGGAGTCCTCACAATTTAGGGCTTTTATTTTTAGCGACCGAATATTTCGGTCGCTAAACCGGTCGCAATTCATTTAAAAAAAAAAATCCAGAGTGCTTCTCCGTGGCGAATCTGGCGCGCCTTCGTTGTGCGACAACTCTGGAGTGGACAGATCTGGCTACGCTGACTGGGGCATGGTGGTGGTTGGACGGAGTTTAAGAGCTTCACGTTCTTGTTCTCTCAAGGTGTTCTTCGGATGGGGGAGGAAAAAGATTAAAGCTCCATGGATTCAAACCCACGAGGTGGTGGTGGTGGTCTCGGCTGCAGTGGTGGTTGTGGTGGTAGTGGCGTGGCATGGCGTGGTGTGGTGGGACGAGCAGGGAAGTGAGAGAGAAAAAAATGAGAGAAATGAGGAAGAAACGGGGGAGTCCTCACAATTTAGGGTTTTTATTTTTAGCGACTGAAACCGGTCGCAATTCATTTTTAAAAAAAATTGGTCATTATAATCAGTCGCTATATGACTCCATCTAATTTCAATCAGCGCGTTTTAGCGATCGAATTCAAAATCGGTCGCTAAATATCTCCAATAGAATCGTTACAATTAAATCGGAAGCTATTTCGATCGTAAATAATTGTAATTAAGTGGTTTAGCGACCGATTTAGCGACCACTGAACTTGCGATCATACAAATTGATCACTAAACACATGTTTTATAAAATATATGAAAATCATGAAATTGATCGCCATTTCGGTAACTATTAGCGACAGACTTGTTTGGTCGCCAAATTTTGGTCGCTATTTCAACTTTTTTTTTTGTAGTGTGAATTAGAGATTTTCATGTATAACAAACATATCGTTTAATGTGTGTCAAGTGTTTTTTGGTATCCAATTGCAAAGACATGACAAGAGGAATATCCAAAGAAGAACTTGAAGTATTCAAAAAGAGCAACTTAGAGAATTCAAAGAGCAACAAGCAAGGCAATGATCAAGGAACCATCAAGACAAAGCTCAAAGGAAGATTAGATTTAAGTCTTAGATGATTTGTAAGAGGGAATCACTTTTAATAACAAATAGCTCTTTAAAAGAAGTATGAAAATCATTTTCATAAATTACATTAAAAAGGAATAAGTTTTAAAGAAAATGATTTTTTGAAATTAAATAAAATTATTTGTTAGTACAGCCATGCATTCAATGGGTGTATAAGTGTTCCTGTAACTGACAAAGTGAATAAAAGGTTTTTGATATTCAGTACATAGATGTACTACATCTATGCATAATATGAAATCAGATCAATTATAAATGGTTAACTGAGTACAACCCTGTATATATTCTATGTACGCGTGTATTCAAGTTCTGAAAAATCTGATGTTCATCAATACATAGATGTACTGAATGGGTGTACTAGTTGATTAACCAAGATCAGTTTTTGAAAAACACGTACAGTCATGTACTATATAGGTGTACAGTAACTATCAGTATGAATCTTGGCTAATACATCCCTGTACTCAACCTATGTACAAGAAACCTGAAACTGAATAACTGAATAATAGAATCAGTTATCAGTCCCAAATCTGTTATAATCAATCCCAACGGCTATAACTTGTTTTCTATATATACTGGGATTGAGAGAACACTCATAACATATCAGAATAACACGAAATCAATTTGAGAGATGAATTGTGAAAATCATTCATCATCTTCATTGAGCTTTATTGTGAAAAGAGTGTTTCTTCTTATAGGTGCTTCAATTTGTGTATTCAACTTCTGAGAGTTTAGATCAAATCTTTTTCTTTCTACTGAATTGTAAGAGAGTGGGGAATCTCTTTGTGGGATTAAGGTGAGGCATCCCTAAGGTTAGAAAGAACATTGAGTCTTTTCACAAGGGTGTGGTATCCCAAGGTGAAAGAGTGCTCTATGGTGTAAAGGTTTTTCAAGCACTCGGGTAAAGCTTGCCGATAGTGTGTGAATATCCACATGTGGAGTGGGGGCTGGATATAGGTCACGGTGGTGGTGACTGAACCAGTATAAATCTGGCTGTGTGGTATCTCCAAACTCAATCTCTTTTAACTTTTTGTTTATGCGCTTAAAAACTTTGATCTTGACATTGAATGTTCATTATTGACTTCTGTTCTTGATGCTTGTAATCTGAATTGAAACCTGTGCAAAATACAATCTGAGTTGATTTGGTAACATTTGTTCTTAAGGCTTAATCTCTGATTTGAATCGTGCATAACCTGTTCTTGAATAGAAAGGCTTAAAATTCAATCATATACAATTTGTTCTTGTTTCTTAAAGATTGAATTGTACGCTATAGAACCTGATTAATAAAGTTCAGAACTTGATCTTAATTGTATTACTTATGATCTGCATCTTCCTATCCTCGTTGTTCAATTCAAGAATTTGTAAAAAGCCGTTCACTGTTTTTATTAAAGATCCTGAGGCAACAAACCTGTTTTGAAAGTTTTGTGAAAAAGTTTGGAAAATATTTTAAAGAGGGAAAGTTTTTAGAAAACTCAATTCTCCCCCCTCTTGAGTGTTTGAAGCCAAACCAACAATTGGCATCAGAGCTAAACTCTTGAGTTTGGCTTAACAGCTTCAAGAGTTATGGCTTCAAATGACTGTTTGAATGAATGGGCTTCCCTTGCACGTCCTCCTGCCTTCAATGGATCTGAGTATATCTATTGGAAGGAAATAATGGTTATCTTTCTTGAGGAAACAGGTGTTGACATATGGGATGCAGTAGAAAATGGACCATTTGTCATCTCTACTGTAGATGCTAATGGTGCTCCCAGAAATAAGCGTAAAAATGAATGGAATGAGGATGATAAGAAGAGAGTTCAATATAATGCACGTGCTAAGAATATAATAATTTCTGCTTTGAGCCATGATGAGTTTTTCAGGGTTTCCAATTGCAAGACAGCAAAGAAGATGTGGGATACATTGCAAGTAACACATCAAGGAACCACAGATGTCAAAAGAGCAAGAATGAACACCCTCACACATGAGTATGAACTATTCAGAATGAAGCAAGGAGAACTAATGACTGAAATGCAAAAGTGGTTCACTCACATTGTCAACCAACTAGTTGGACTTGGAAAAGCTATATCAAATAAGGATCAGATCGACAAAGTAATGAGATGTTTGAGTAGACAGTGGCAGCCTAAAGTCACTGCAATCTCATAATCCAAAGATCTTTCATCTATGACCATTTCTACATTATTTGGAAAATTACAAGAACATGAACTAGAGTTGAACAGATTGAATGAAAGTGAAGAAACTGACAAAAAGAAGAAAGGATTGGCTCTAAAATCACAAGCCAAGGAAAAAGAGGACAATGATGATGAAGATACAGAACATGGGGCAGAATCTGAAGAAGAAATGGGAATGCTAGTTAGAAGATTCAAGAAGTTCCTAAAGAAGAAGGGAAACTTCAAAAGAAAGCCTTCTACCTTTCCTAAAAAAAAAATTCAACAACATTGATAATTCTTCCAACAACATCACATGCTATGAATGTGGAAAGATTAGCCACATCAAGCTTGACTGTCCAAAACTTCAAAAGAAGGACAAATCTGAAAATTTTGATTCAAAGGACAACAGACAGAAAAAACCAAGGAAAGCATACATTGCTTGGGATGATAATGACTTGGAATCTTCTGAAGAATCTAAATCCGAGGAAGCAAACTTGTGCTTGATGGAAAGTAATCATAGTGACTCAGAGTGAGGTAAATTTTGATTCACAACCTACTTTTTATGAATGGCAAGATGCATTTGATGAGTTGCATGCTGAATATCTTAAAATTGCAAAACAACTTGTCTCAGCTAGAAAAGTAATTGCTAAAAATTGTGATGAATATGCATGCTTCAAAATGAAAGAAAGAGAACTAGAAGCTAGGAATAAAGCCTTGATTGCATCTAGCTCTAACTGTTCGAAGTGCTGCACATTATCTAAAGAAGTGGAAAAACTGAAAAATGGCTTAGAAAGATTTACAAATTGTAGAGAAAATTTGAATGCTTTGTTAGGAAAGCAAAAGTGTGTTTATGATAAGGCTAGAATAGGCTATGAACCTAAGATACAAGAGAAATCTTTCAAGAATTTTTTTTCTGCACCTAAGTCATCAAATACTCCATTTGTTAGATGCTATTTTTGTGCTAGAAAAGGTCACATTGCTTCTACATGTTTTTACAGAAATGATGCATATAATAAGTCCAAGTATGTGTGGGTTCCTAAAGGAACTTTTGATGGAACTAACCCAAAAGGACCCAAACAGTTTTGGGTACCTAAAGCACAAACATGAATTCTGTTTTGTAGGTGTGTTGGAAGGCCAAGAATGTTAAATGGTACCTTGATAGTGGTTGTTCCAAGCACATGACAAGAGACAGAAGCAAGTTCATTACATTTACTCCAAAATCAAGTGGAAGTGTTACATATGGAGACAATAACAAAAGGAGAATACTTGGCATTGGCAACATAGGAAGTGACTTAACAACAATCATTGAAGATGTACTATATGTTGAGGGACTAAAGCATAATCTCTTGAGAATAAGCCAGCTATGTGACAAAGGTTATAAGGTAAAATTCAATTCAAATAGCTGCATGATAGAAAATCAGAATGATGCAAATCTGAAACTGATTGGCCATAGGACAGATAACATCTATATGCTTGATTTAGATAGTATCTCTTCAAATAATGGATGTTATCTAATTTCTAAAGAAGAAGAAAATTGGCTTTGGTATTGAAGGATTGCACATATCCACATGAACCACTTAAACAAACTGATTTCTAAAGATCTTGTGGATGGATTGCCTAAACTGAAATTTGTCAAAGATGGCCTATGTGATGCTTGTCAAAAGGGAAAGCAAGTGAAGGTCTTTTTTAAACCTAAGAACATTGTTTCAACAACTAGACCCTTGTAACTTTTGCACACGGATTTATTCGGTCCATCTAGAACCAAAAGCTTTGGTGGAAACTTGTATGCCTTAGTGATAGTGGATGATTACTCTAGATACACATGGACATACTTTCTATCTCATAAGAGTAATGCATTTGCTGCATTTAAGAGAATGGCTAAAATTGTGCAAAATGAAAATGACATGAAAATTGTTTCTATAAGAAGTGATCACGGGGGAGAATTTCAAAATGAAGTATTTGAGAACTTTTGTGATGAGCATGGTATTCAACATAATTTTTCAGCTCCTAGAACTCCACAACAAAATGGAGTAGTGGAAAGGAAGAATAGATCATTGGAGGAGATTGCTAGAACTATGTTGAATGAATCTAGCTTACCAAAATATTTTTGGGTAGATGCTGTAAAAACAACTTTCTATGTGCTAAATGGAGTTTTGATAAGACCTATTTTAAAGAAAACCCCTTATGAACTTTATAGAGGAAGAAAACCAAATATTTCACACTTTCATGTCTTTGGTTGTAAGTGCTTTGTACTTAACAATGGAAAGGATGATCATGTAAAATTTGATGCAAAGGCAGATGAAGGACTTTCCTAGGATACTCACTAACTAGTAAAACATTTAGAATCTATAATAAGAGAACACAAACCATTGAGGAATCTGTGCATGTCACATTTGATGAGTCTAACCCCAAAAGGTTGGGAAAGGATGTTGTTATGGATGATCTTGCAGATTCAATTGAGAAGAATCTCTTAAAAGAGCAACAAGAGAATGAAAAAGAAGAAAGCATAGAGGAAAATTTGCTGCAGCCAGAGCGAATAGAACAGCAGCATGATTTCCCAAAGGAATGGAGAATTGCTAGAAATCATCCTCTAGACAATATCATTGGTGAAATCTCAAAGGGGGTAACTACTAGACAATCTCTTTGAAATGCATGTAGTCATATGTCATTTATATATCAAGTAGAACCTAAAAATATTGATGATGCTATAATTGATGAACACTGGATGATGGCTATGCAAGAAGAGTTAAACCAGTTTGACAGAAATCAAGTATGGAAACTAATGCCTAAACCCAAGAATAGTAAAGTAATAGGTACAAAATGGGACTTTAGGAATAAAATGGATGAGAATGGTATAATTGTGAGAAACAAGGCTAGATTGGTAGCTAAAGGGTATAATCAAGAAGAAGGCATAGATTATGATGAAACATATGCACCAGTAGCAAGATTAGAAGCAATAAGAATGTTACTTGCATATGCTTGCATAATGGGATTTAAATTATATCAAATGGATGTTAAGAGCGCTTTCTTGATTAGATTTATACAAGAGGAAGTATATGTTGGTCAACCACCTGGTTTTGAGAATAATGAATTGCCTAACCATGTTTATAAACTGTCTAAAGCACTGTATGGCTTAAAGCAAGCTCCTAGAGCTTGGTATGAAAGGTTGAGCAATTTTCTCATAGAAAAAGGTTTTAAAAGAGGTAAAATTGACACAACTTTTTTCACAAAGAAAAAGGTACACAACACTTTACTTGTACAAATATATGTACATGACATCACATTTGGTGCTACTAATGAGCATTTGTGCCATGAGTTTGCGAGTCTTATGCAGAATGAATTTGAAATGTCCATGATGGGTGAACCAAACTTTTTCCTTGGACTTCAAATAAAGCAAACTGAAAATGGAACCTTCATTAGCCAAACAAAGTATTGGAATGAGTTGATCAAGAAGTTTGGCAAGGAAAATGCTAAGGAGATGGCTACTCCAATGAGTACCCTTGCTATTTGGACAAGGATGAACAAGGTAAACCACATATCATGTTTAGTGTGTGTATGTGTGCTAGGTATCAAGTAAATCCTAAAGAATCACACTTAACAACTGTAAAAACGATTATTAAATATCTGTTAGGAACAAAATGAATGGGATTATGGTATCCTAAGGGAGCTACATGTACTTTAATTGGTTACTCAGACTCTGACTTTGCTGGTTGTAAACTAAATAGGAAGAGTACAAGTGGAATTTGCCATTTACTAGGTAATTCGTTAGTATCATGGTTTAGTAAAAAGCAATCTAGTGTTGCTCTATCCACTGCTGAGGCTGAATATGTGGCAGCAGGTAGCTGTTGTGCACAGGTTTTATGGATGAAACAACAATTAGTTGATTATGGTATGCAACTAGACCAAGTTCCCATTAGATGTGATAACACAAGTACAATTAACCTAACAAAAAATCCCATAATGCACTCTAGAACCAAACACATAGAAATCAGACATCACTTTATTAGAGATCATGTTCAAAGTGGAGCAATTGTGATTGAATATGTTAACACTACTAAGCAACTTGCTGATATTTTCACTAAGCCTTTGAACAAGGAAAGATTCTTTTTCATTAGAAGAGATTTGGGCATAATTGATCAATCCTAAATTTGATCTCTGTTAAAAGTGTTTGTATGTTTGTATCTTTGTGTAAATGTGCCTTGTTACTGTATCATTTGCTTTGAGATGCTTTATCTTTGTGTGATTTGTAGAGAGTTTCGGTCTTAAAACAAATTGATCAGGTACACCTATGTACTGAACCCATGTACGCGTATGAAAATCTGAAATTAGTTTCATTCATGGGTGTGATCAATAGCTATATAGAGAATCAGGAATGAAATCCCCTGTGTTTTAGTCTGATATATCCCTGTTATAAATAGATGTACCCACAATCTAAAACAAATTCCTGAATGTCATAAGTATACACCAGTGTACTACAGGCATGTATAAAAGCTATATAAAGAACTTTCCTAAATACACGGGTGAATTACACCCCAGTATGCGAAAGCTATATAAAGCCCTGTTAGAGCGCCCTGTTTCAAATTCAAATCCTTTGAAACCAACTCTCTCTTCACCTAATCCAAAAACCCTAGCAGAGCTAATCTCAGTCATTTCACTACCCAACACTGAACCCTAACACGGCAAGAACCAAGAATACTGCTCCAAATCCAGAAACTGTGAATGTAGCAGACATTCCAAGAGTTGCTGTGGAGGAATCTGAGCAACATGAGGACACCCCTACTGAACCATCACCCAAGGACCAAAAATAATCTAGTTTTAGGACTTCTCTTTAGGTCTTAGAACTCTATTTTGAACTTGTTTGAAAGGCTAAATGCCTTGGTCTGTAACTGTTTGATGAATTCTTTTTTTCTGCTCTTTATCTCTATGAACTATTTTGATGTACCCCTTAACTATGCTATGCTATGATTGAAATGTTATCTTCTCTACTGTTTTAAATGGTTTAATCCCTTAACTTTTTGATAATTCCAAAAGAGGGAGGAAAATGTATGAGATAGATAACAAATTAGAATAAAAATGATGCACATACTGAGGGGGGGTCACATATAAATTTTTTTTAATTGCTCTTATACCACGAAACCTTTTTTTAACAAAACACTTCGCTTATGCTATATTACACTCTGATTTCATAATTTGTTAAAAGGTTTGTCATAATAAAAAAAGGGGAATTTGTAAGACTCAATGAATTAAAGATTTTGATGTATGACGAACATATCATTTAATGTGTATGCAAGTGTTTTTTGGTATCCAATTGCAAAGACAGGTATCAAGCTAAGAATATCAAGTTCAGTGAGAAATTCAAGAGGAATATCCAAAGAAGAACTTGAAGTATTCAAAAAGAGCAACTTGGAGAATTCAAAGAGCATCAAGCAAGGCAAGAATCAAGGAATCATCAAGACAAAGCTCAAAGGAAGATTAGATTTAAGTCTTAGGTATTTTTTTAAGAGAGAACCACTTTTAATCACAAATAGCTCTTTAAAATAAGTATGAAAATCATTTTCATAAATTACATTAAAAAGGAATAAGTTTTAAATAAAATTTAACTAAACCCCCAATTTGGTCCCTGAGAAAAACACTCGGGTCTGAAATAGTCTCTATCCAAAATAAATTATCCATTTCATCCTTAAGAATGTAACTATCGGGACACTTTAGTCCTTCCTATGGTTGACGACCTTTGACCACCGGTTTCCAGCTTACATGTCCCAGGTTTTTTCTGAGTTTTCAGGAAGCACCTCTTACTTGTATTCCAGCATGGAAATTAACAGGAAAAAAATTTCAAAATAAAAGCCAAAATTCGTCAAGCCCAAAACGCATGCGTTTGAGGGGAGGGGTCTGCAATGAAACGATGTCGTTTTTAGTGAGGGGCTGAATGTGTAGGTTCGTCTCTGCAAAACCCTTAAGCCCCCTCTCACGATTTCGTTCAGTCACCAAACCTCTGCAAAGAAAGAAGAAATTTGAGACGAAATAGAATAAGTGAAGGGGTTCGCGTGAATCAACTAGATAAAGGGAGAAGAATCGCGTGAATCAAAGCAGCTCAATCCGATTTTTGAAGGGGTACCATTGACACAATCACAACCTCAAGAAGAAAATGCAACATAGGTAATTTATATGTACTGACTTAAGGAGACAATAATACAGACTCTTCAATGCTACAGGAGTCTAATCTGACATCTTTGAATTTTTTAAGGGACTAATTTGGGTTACTAAACAATTAGATAGGGACTAATTTGGCCCACAATATTAATTGTTTGGTCCCTTTTCTCACTAGGTTGATCTGTCTGATTTGTAGGAAATGGGTGATCAGAGTACACCACCACTGCCACCAACTGTAAGGTCACCACCTATCAGGCCTCGTGCTCAAGTTAGACCTCCTTTCACTCCACCTCCTTTCACTCCACCTCCTTTCACTATGGTCATGGCTAGACACGTCCTTAGAAGCCTAGCTCATTTCGATGCAACTCAAAAAATAGAAAGGGGGCGAAATATAGATTAGGGTTTCTGTTCGAATTGATAATGGAAAGTGGGCGAAATATAGATTAGGGAAAAGAGAAAGATGGGAAGAGGGTAGCAACCAGAGGAAGGGAGAAGAAGATGGTTGATAATGGAGAGGGAGAAGATATTCTAGGGTTTGTATCAATGAATCATCAAAGGTGGGGGGAAGAAGAAGGTTAATAGGGGAAGTGGGAGGTGAAACTGCGTTGTTTTGGTAGGGAATACGGGTGAAAAAAAAAATTCCAAGCTGGTTATCCTATTAGACACGCTGACTAACAACTCAGCAAAAATGGTGAACACGTTAGCTGAAAACCGGTGGTCAAAGGTGGTCAACTGACAGATGGACTAAGTGTGTGTTTGGATGAGCGTTTGACAAACGTGATTTTGGATAGAATTGATTTTGCATAATTGATTTTGGATAAAAGCGAATTGAGAGTGAAGTGATTCATGTTTGGCTACGTTTATGACAAAGTGATTTTTGTATAGAAATGTTGTTTGGATAGTTTTGATTAAAATTGTTTTTGCGTGTGTAATTACCAAAATGGGCTTGAGTGTTCATATATGTATACTTTTTTGTTAGATTTTTTTATGTTAATTTTTCAATAAGAGGTAAAATTATATATTAATCAACATTTTTTGTTTTACTTTATGTACTGTTACGGGATGTGTCAACTGCACCATCCTTTTTTTACTAGCTGTGTCACCAAATACTATTAACGTAAAGAAGCCCATGTGAAAAAAAAAAGGGTAAAGAAGCCCAATCCCTCATCTTCCCTAACCTAGAAACAGAGAAGCCGCTCTGCAACACCAAGCATTTCAAATTCATAAACATGGTACTAGAATGGAAGGTGGAAACATAGTAACTATTAGAAGGAACATACTTTGCAACTGCAAATAAAAGGGGATGCTAGTAGAAGTAAATGATAAGAGTTATTGAGAACCAAGGTTAACGAAGGAATAAAATAAAGTGTGCCTACCACACCCCAAGAATCGATTTGTCATAGAACGTGGAAGCTCCAATTTCAAGCTTCATGTAGAATCCATTTTGGGCATTAGAATCAATTTACCTTCCTGGAACCCAAACAACATAAAAACACGTTTGACCACTTTTGACCACACCTAACGTGCGTTGAGGGAGTTTAGAAGTTGTTCCAAACACATGCTAAAGTGTCCCGGTAATTACATTCTTAAGGATGAAATGGATAATTTATTTTGAATAGGGACTATTTTAGACCGGAGTGTTTTTCTCGGGGACCAAATTGGGGGTTTAGTCATAAAATTATTTTTTGAAATTAAACAAAATTATTTGTCACTACAGCCATGTATTCAATGGGTGTATAACTATTTCTATAACTGACAAAGTGAATAAAAGGTTTTTGATATTCAGTACATAGATGTACTACACCTATGCATAATATGAAATCAGACCAGTTATAAATGGTTAACTGAATACAACCCTGTACATATTCTATGGATGCATGTATTCAAGTTTCTGAAAAATATGATGTTCATCAATACATAAATGTACTGAATGGGTGTACTGGTTGATTAACCAAGATCAGTTTTTGAAAAACACGTACAGTCATGTACTACACGGGTGTACAATAACTATCAGTATGAATCTTGGCTAATACATCCCTGTACTCAACCCATGTACAAGTAACCTGAAACTGAATAGCTGAATAACAGAATCAGTTATCAGTTCCAAATATGTTTTAATCAATCCCAACGGCTATAACTCGTTTTCTATATATACTAGGATTGAGAGAACACTCATAACATATCATAATGACATGAAATCAATTTGAGAGATCAATTGTGAAAATCATTCATCATCTTCATTGAGCTATATTGTGAAAATAGCGTTTCTTCTCATTGGTGTTTCAATTTGTGTATTCAACTTCTGAGAGTTTAGATCAAATCTTTCTCTTTCTACTGAATTGTAAGAGAGTGGGGAATCTCTCTGTGCGATTTGGGTGAGGCATCCCTAAGGTTAGAAAGAACATTGAGACTTTTCACAATCGTGTGGTATCCCAAGGTGAAAGAGTGCTCTGGGGTGTAAAGGGTTTTCAAGCACCTGGGTAAAGCTTGCTGATAGTGTGTGCATACCCACATGTGGAGTGGGGACTGTTTGTAGGTCACAGTGGTGGTGACTGAACCAGTATAAATCTGGTTGTGTGGTATCTCTAAACTCAATCTCTTTTAACTTTCTGTTTATGCACTTAAAAAGTTTTATCTTGACATTGAGTGTTCATTATTGGCTTTTGTTCTTGATGCTTGTAATCTGAATTGAACCCTGTGCAAACTACAATCTAACTTGATTTGGTAACATCTGTTCTTAAGGCTTAATATCTGATTTGAATCGTCCATAACCTGTTCTTGAATAGCAAGGCTTAAAATTCAATCATATACAAACTGTTCTTATTTCTTAGAGATTGAATTGTATGCTATAGAACCTGATTAATAAAGTTCAGAACTTGATCTTAATTGTATTAATTATGATCTGCATCTTCCTATCCTCATTATTCAATTCAAGAATTTGTAAAAAGCCCTTCACTAAGATCCTGAGGCAACAAACCTGTTTTGAAAGTTTTGTGAAAAAGTTTTGAAAATATTTTAAAGAGGGAAAGATTTTAGAAAATTCAATTCACCCCCCCCCCCCGGTGAGTGTTTGAAGCCAAACCAACAGCCCGGTGACTTTCTTTTAAATTGAAATGGGTTGTCAACACTTCTCATTAAAATTGATCTCTCCATATTTTCATCTTATCTTTATTATTTCCTATAAACATAAACAAGTAAAAATATTATTATATTATCTCTAAAAATATAAATAAACAAAATTACGTAAAACACTATTAAAAACTAAACTAACTAAACTTGAGGGGAAAACTCATTCAATTAGAACATTTAGGAGCAAAAATCTATCCAATAAGCACGCAAAAATAACATAATCTAGAAGATTAACAGTGTACGTTGATAGGCTTGGAATCAAGGAGGAGGTGTATGAAGTGATATGTGGTTCTTGGTGGAGGTAGGGTTTGCGGTGGGTGAAATACGTTGTCATATTGGTGGAGAAGTTGCTGTAACACAGGGAGCAAGAGGGAGGGTTCGGGTGGTATCAAAACTTAGTGTTGGGACCATATGAATATAAAACTAGGTTGCTGACTTGTTAAAGTGCATAAGGCGTTTAATTAGGTGATGGGAGATGTAACACCCCCCTTGGGCATCACTTCCTAATCATATGCGGAAATAAATTAAAAAAAAAGTTTACTGGTTGCTTTCGGAAAAACTTCTATTATATATCTTCATAGGTCGGAAAAACTTTTTGGCCATGGCTAGAAAAATGATGCTAGAGATTTTCAAATCTCCTAATTCTTGGATTTACATTTGTTACAAGACTTACATATGTATACATAACATACACATATATATACTTTAATCCCATGTTCTTATACCTTTATATTAACACTTGTTGATAGTCCATTTTATATCAAAAATCTTTAATTGGTCATTTTAAAAGACGTTATTTTCAAGATCATATTTTCCATTCAAAAATTTGAGTGAATTCTTTCATAAAATCATTTTCAGAACAACAGTGGGTTTAAATTGTGAATAATCATTCAAATGACCTTCAAAATCCTTGAAAATTTAATTGAAGGTACCCAACTCATAAAAAATATTGAAGTTGGTCCCATGTAAAAATTCGAAGGCATTAATTTATTAAAAATCCCACACTGCCTCTGTTTGTACAAAATTTTCTAGAATTCCAAGTTCACCAACATGTAAATTTTTTTTTTTGAAATTGTTTCTCTCTCTATATATATACATGTAAAAATATCAAAACTTCAACAAAACTTTATTCATACTTTAGTAATAACCCAGAAAATTTTATGAAATTTTTTAACTTTCAAAATCATATTTAAAATCATCATGCAACCAACTATGTTCTTATTTTCACTGTCAGAATTTGATTATACTTTGAGAGGTGTTTCAACCTAGCAAATCTTATCCAAATATCTACATATTATATATCAAAGTTAAAGCCCCAGAAGTTTTCTTTTCAACTATGTATTTAGATTTCAGAAACACGTTTTTTTATAAAAAGTTATGGTCTTACGAATAAGTATATGTCATGCTGCCAGATTTATATTTTACATATGTTCATCCACACCAAGTTATTATCTTCACTCTAGCATCATTTACAAGCCACAAAACCAACATACAAGGGTCCTAGACCCTTAAAATCATACATGCAAACATATATCAACTAAAATTAGTAACCATTATTATCAAATAATGGTTCTAACAAAGAGTTGAAAAAAAAAAATCTTTAAATCAAATATGAGAAATTTTGGATAAACACCAACTTTCCTTTACATATGATTTTCGGCCATCATCAAAAATTTGACTTGGAAGATTTCTTTACCACATGAAATCCATAGAAATAAAAGTAAATATGGTGATGAGTTCGAAAATTCACTTCATGTTCAAAACATAAACATGAAATCATAGAGTGTGATATGCAAGTTGAAAATACAACAAAACTCCACTTTTTCTCTTTATAGGGTTTCAGCTGCACCCTCTAAATTAGGTTTAGAAATTTTCTTTATAGCATGGAAGTATAGAAGCTGATAGCAAGGATGAAGATGAGTGAAAGAAAATTTAATTTGAAGAACATGCATTAAGAGAAACTCAACTTGCAACTAAAATAATTAACATGCATGTTGATATTAGAAACTTGTGAGAAAAGAGAAAGGGTTTAGAATTTATACCCTATAAATGATGATGATGATGAGCAAGAGATGAAGATGGAGGTGGTTTTTAGCTTCCAAACTCAAGTGGCTAGAGGTTGAAGATGATGAATAGTAAACTTGAAAATTTTGCAAGAGTTTGGGAGCAAAATAAAGGATGAAGTAAATGAGTAGAAGAGGTGGTGAGGGGTATTTATAGAGGGGGGGACTGCCTATCTAGAAAAATCTGGGATATTTTTAAAATTTTAACAATTCTTTATCCAATTTTATTTTGAAAATCAAAATGATGCATTTTCTAGTAAATTGAAATCAATAATTACACTATGTCATGAATAGTGATAAATAGTGACAAGGGTCACCAATTCACATCAAATAAAATCTTTGTCAAATCTGGAAAAAAATCTGAATTAAATAAATTTGGCTCGTTCCGGTTCCAGTTGTTACGTAACAGTAAAAAATCGGTTGTATTTTTATTCGCAAAATTTTACCCAAAAAATTCATATAAAAATAAATAATTTCTAAAATCATAAAAAAAAATATAACTGGGTTATAAAAATAATTTTTTTTGAATTTTCGAAATTTAAAATTATTTTCGGGTCAGTAGAGCTTAACTAACAGCGAAAACTCAAACCGTAAACGTCTGAAATTTTCTACCGAAAATTCAACTGTACATTTCTAATATAAAATAAATAAAAATTGACTTAATTTGGTCTATCAAAATAATTCATCACCATTTATGAAAATAAAATCTTAAATATTCATATAATCACAATTTACAGACAAGCAGAAAAATCGGGGTGTTACAAACTATACTTTTAATAAAATAAATTATGAGTATGAAATTTGGTTTATTAAAATAATTCTTCACAAATTATAAAAATAAACACTCAATTATTCACATAAACACTTATCTCTTTATGACACTTGTATCACTTGCACCCTTACACTTGGCACACATGCACTTAGTGTTGGTGACACCCTTACACCTGGAACACATGCACTCTTACACTTGGCACACATGCACCTTCACACTTTGCACACATGCACTCTTACACTTGGCACACATGCATCTTCACACTTTGCACACATGCACCCTATTATCTTTGAACCGGTTTTAATTAAATTCGGACGAGCAAAATGTTTCATCATACGATACTCACATTGGGATGATAAAACCCTTTCAACCTCTTTATAATTAATTAATTAGTTAATTAATTACAGTGTCCCCTTACTGAAATTTTTGGGGCGTGACAGGAGACCTCTTTTGGTCCCAAACTAGAGCGGTCATTAAGGTCCACCAATTGGTTTTGTTTCATGAATTTCATAACTGGGAGGGAATAATCTGTGACAATTGAGCCAAGTGTTTTTAGCCATTCCACCCCAAAAATAAGGTGTGCACCAGCTAGGGACATAACATAAAGGTCCACCTCGAATGAATGGGCCTGAATTAGTACTTTGACTCCCTTGAACACACTTTTGCACACCAATTCATTTTCATTACGTACCATCACACTCAAGTGTTTGGTGGGTTGGGCTTTGAGGTTAAGGTAACAGACCATTTTATCCTGAATGAAGTTATGGGTACTTCCCCCATCAATCAGCATAATGACATCATGTCCATTGACTTTCCCAGTGACACACATCGTTTCAGGGGCCAGCTGCCCAGATAGGGCATTGAAACTGGTCTGAGCAGCAGAGAAGTCGTGAGTACCATCGGGGTCATGCTCAGTATCCTTATCTACCGAGGAGGTGGAGAAATGGATCGCGAGCATCGTCATCATCAACTACGATGATGAGGAAGAACCAAGATTTGCACTTATGGTTGGGGATGTAGCGTCCGTCACAGTTATAGCTGAATCCCCTTTCGCGGCGGGCGGCCATCTCTGCAGGGGTAAGGCGTTTGAAGGTTGTTTTAGGGGAGAGGGTCTGGTAAAGGGTGAGTGATGCATGGTGGTGGTAAGACAGGGATATGAATGGTGAATTTTTGGACGAAATGAGCATTTGGCGTTGGTGAGTTTGTCTTCTTGTAACTTGTCTAGGGCGGCAGCTTGGAGGAGGTTGATGGGTTGGAGGGCCAGAACTTCCCGCTAAATATCGGGGGAAAGTCCGGATATGAAGCAACTGAATAGGAAAGGCGGTGGGGGGCTGATGATCAGATTTGCAAGGCTCTCAATTCAAAGAGGTAGTTGTTGACAAAGCCTCGTTGGGTAAGCTTAAACAGGTCACCTTTCGTATTGTCGTAAAATGAAGTGGCGAAACGTATCTCCAGGGCATTGAGGAACTTGTGCCAGGATGAGAGTTCCCCATTGTGGTACATCCACTTAAACCAATTCAGGGCAGGTCCAGCCATGTGGAAAGAGGCAACCTGGGTCGTTCATCCTCTGGGGTACCATAGTAGTCAAAGAACTGGGTGGCTTCGAAGATCCAATCCATGGCCTCGGTTCCGTCACAACGTGGTACCTCGAGTTTCATGTGTGGTTTAAAGCCTTTGGGGGAGGAGTATTTGGGGGTGTCTTCAGAATCAGAGTTGTGGTGGGGTGTCTCGAGGGAGGTGAGGTGGAGGATAACCTCGTCGAGTTTGGAAGGGAAGGAGCTCTGGTAGTTGGCAAGGGTGGTTCAGGTTTGGGTCAGTTTGGTCACGGCTGCCTCGAGACGGGCAAGGGCCTGATCTTAGGCTTGAGCATGGGTCTGGCTGTTATCAGTCATGGAAGAGGCAATGAAAGTACCAAGTTGATAGGGGTTGAAGGATGAAAGGGTTAAATGACTGAGTATTCCTGTATTAGAGGTCAGGAATGTTACCTCCAGAAAGAAAGAAAGAAAGAGAGAGATAGATTTCTGAATATACTTATCATTACATTCACCAAGCATTACATTTCTATGTAAAGGGAAATACACAACAGAAATGCAACAAACTAGGAAATTGAAATAACAAATCCAATGGTTGGGCCTGCTTCCCTCATTAGTGGCATTAGGATCATTATTATCACTGTTTGTGTTTGGGTCGTTACTGGTTGAGCCAATAATGCTATTATCTTCTTTGGCAGAAGAGACTTGAAGGCAAGTTTTAAAGGAAATATTTTTGAAATAACCAAAGTTAACACAAGAAAGGGGATTGAATTGTGTTTACCAACTTTTTCAAAACTTTGAAAAACTATCTTCGCAGGCACAACAAGCAACCAGTAATGAAAATAAAATTAGACAGGTGACTCGTCTAATTTAGAAACAGTACATACGAAAGCAGAGAATGGTTAAAAGAGATTTGATATTCATAATTTTAATTCCCCAGGTTAAAAGCTAAAACATATAAACTCTTAAATAAATTAACGATATTAGGGAAAGGAATATCACTCAAGATATTTATACTGGTTCACCCCAATATCAACAAGGCTACGTCCAGTTCTTGGCAACACCAAGTTTATCCATTATAACTGATCAGATTACAGTACAAGTATTCTTTTCCCACCTAGCCTCTCCAGGCTCACTCTTAAACAAGTATTGTTTTCTCTCCTAGCCTCTTCAAGCTCAACAACAGAAAAAGGTAAAAGAGTTTGTGTATTTGGTATAGCTTTGCAAGTCTTTATGGTAACACTCACAAAGTGAAATAAATATGAGAAAGAAAGATTGCGAATTAATATAAAATGATTGAAGAGATAATCAATGAAGGAATGAAGAGTAAATGAACAAAGTAAATGCTTTTTGAATATGTTTAGAATCTCTTGTATTCATCTTCACAGGTTGCTCTATTTAAAGGCTTCAATCAATTGATCCGTTAGAAATAACTTCAAAAAGTGATCTTCTTTAACTTGAACTTCTGGGATGCCATTAATGTCAAAGAGTCATTCTAAGTATTCATTAAATGCTTGGGGACGTTAAGCTTTGACATATGCGACCAAGAGTACACTTTGTTATGAGAATTTGTTGTTTCAAAGATACAGCAACAATGCTTTTGTACTTGCAGCAGAGAACTTTCCCTTTTTCTGTGCAATACTCAGTTCACCTTTTGGAAATATTTTTGCTTTGTAATTTAAATAGTGAAAAGCAACTGACTTGGTGTAGAGGTAGCATGTTTATTCCTAAAATTCTTGAAAGAATAATTTCTTTATTCTTCATGTTTGGTGCTTTTGTCCAGTGGTCTTCAAAAGAAGCACCTTGATCAAAGGATGTTGACTTGGTCTTTGTTCTGACAATTGATCAGTAGACGGGTGCAATGGAGTTCATTTTTAGACGAGTGTACAGATCCATTTTTTAGACGAGTGTGCAAGTCTTTTTCAGACAAGTGACCCATTGAAGGTTCTTCAGGTCTTGATTTTCGTCACGTCATCTTCTTGAACAGTTCTTTGACTTTGAACTGATTTGGTCTCTGGCTGAGCTGTCCTTTTTTAGACGCGTGGGGGTGTTGACACAAGTCTACAAAACTGTTTCTTTAGAAAACTTAGACGGGTCAGTTTTAGACGTGTGGCCATAAAGCCATTTTTAGCCATTTTTCTGCTCACTTGAACAGTCTCATTAGTAATTTCACATGGTTCAATATAACCATACTTAATATATTTGGAATCATCAAAATTTCGAGAATTTACACATCAAATGTGTTTCAGACTTTGGAGGTCTCAACATTCTCCCATTTTTTGATGATGACAAATAATTTTCTGATTTTACTGAACATCAAAAAGATATATCAGAATATAGACAAGTGTTACTTAAATATATATCAGAATACTTATTTATCTCAACAATTTTAAAATTAAAGGCTCCCCCTAAATTTGTGCATCAGAGAAAATATAATTGAGTAAATCATATTAAGTTCGTTTTTACTTCCTCCCCCTTTTGGCATCTATCAAAAAGATTAGTAAAGATAAAGTATTAGCCAAAAGAAATTCATTCTTTATATAAATAAAAGAGAGTCTGACAGACAAGTACAAAATTGATAAAATGATATAAAGACATCATAGACAGAACATTGCAGATTCAAACCCAGAAAACTAAGACTTAAAGACTAACTACTAGGTCCTCCTTGACCTTTGAAGAAAGCTTCTAGCATCTTCTGCATGGCAGCCTGTTGTGATGAGACTGTAGCTTGAAAAGAGGCTTGTCGTTCCATGGCTTGATCTTGCTTCTGCATAACTGTTTGCATACAAGTTGCCATTTCATCCAGCCGTTGACGAGCAGCAGGGTCATGTGCAAAAACAGTAGTTGTGGAGTCTGTGGTAGCCAAAGATGTTGCTGAGTTGGCAATCACATAAGGATAAGGACTAGGAGGAGGGGTAGACGAAATCTCTTCAACCTAAATTTCATGAAAGAAGAGATTTCGCCTTGTCCTTCCTTTTTGTAGGTTGAGAAGGTTCCAGTCATGACTATCTTCTTTCTGAACTTTAGCTTCCTGTCATTCAGCTTGATAAGGCAGTCTTCATGCTTTCCAGGGATGTCAATCACCTTATGTTTTCCTTTCAAAACCATAGAGTCTGGTTAAATCTTGATCACTATGGAATGTTTCATGACGATAGAGGGATTTGGCTTCCATTTGACAGTGTGCTTCAGGAGTTCTTGCTTCTCTACCATAACTCTTTCCATTTCCAGGGCAACAATCATTTCCAAATCTCTGCCAATGACTTTAGCAAAAGGACAATCTGCAAAAATTTCAAAAGGAACATAGTTTGCATAGGGGTCATATGGAGGTAGGATGGATTTGGGAATGGATTGTGTCTGGTTTTAGAAAAGAGGTAGGATAGATAATTCTTAGGGGAACTTGGCATTGGTTTTTCACCCAATCAGGTGTGGGAGGTCTGGATTGAGGTGAGTTGGGTGATTCAAATATGTCAAAGTCAAGAATTTGTTCATCATGGTGAGTTTCAGAAGAGTGGGGCGAGTGTGGTGTAGAGGGTTCGAACAAGTGTGTCTCGGGTTCATATATGGGTGATGGAGGTGGAGGTGTAGGAGCTGTTTGTGGTGAGGGTGATTTGGTAATAGGTGGTGGTGTTGGTGTTCTGGATTTAGGTGGTGGTGATGGTGTTCTGGTTGGAAGTGGAGTTAAAGTTTTGGTAGGGAGAGGTGTTGGCATTTTGGTTTGAGAGAGTGAGGTTGTTGGTGTTTCCTGCAGAACCAGCTTCCTCTTGATCCTTGTGGACTGTCTAAGAGGTTCAGATGCTTTACTTAGTTCCCGTAGTCCTATTTTCTTAGGGATCACAATATCAATAGCTTGAGACTCCCCCTCGGCTTTACCAATGATGGAACTCCGGCAAGTGCACCAGATCGAAGCAAGTAATAATTAAAACGGTAAGTATTTACCGAGTATCGAACATAGGGATTGGGTGACCAATTATTCCAAATTCAAAGAAAATAACTAACTTTTGACCAAGTCAAAGATGAGAGACAAAGTTGTTGGGATAAAATCTATTATCTAAAAAAATATCAATTATCTAAATTAAAGCAAAATAAAAGATGTTATCTTAATCAATTATCTAGATTATGATAGTGAGATCTAAGTTCATGAATCCACCTACCCAATCATGCAAATTACCCAAGTGATTAATCTCTTATCCCCTATATTCAATTTCTTTGCCAATCGGAACCCTCAATTATCCTAATGTCTCTTCCAATGTTCAAAAGGACATACCTAAACATGCAAATTACCTATCTTCTGATCCGATAACCCATAGTTAGATTCTATTAAGTTTTTGGCTCCCCATCGCGATTGCACCGATCTCCTACTCTACTCCTAGTCATACTCAATCGGTGTTCATAACCCAAGTCCTAAGCACGAATATCCTTTTTGTCTCAATGCACTAGACTAGTTAACCAAGGATCCTTTGGATTAACACAAACAAATCAGAGTTAAGAAACAAGAATTGAGATGAGAGAATAAGAAAACATAACATTGAATATATATATGCCATCAAGGGTGGCTTCATCGTTCCCTTAGAAAAGAGGATTACCTCCTCATCATGTTCATAATCAACAACCAATAATTGAAAAGAAAACAAAAAATAATCCTAAAACTAAGGAAGACATAGCTCCAAGAGAAATAAGGAGTTGATAGAGAGATAAAAGATCAGATTGGGACTGTATTGTGCACCCCTGTTGCGCTGTGCTTTTGTGCTAGGATTGCACGTCCTTTTTTATATTGCAACCACTGCTTCCCTTATTTTCAATAGGACTCTAATTCTTATCTCATTATGAGCCCCATGCATCAATTACTATAGGTGATCTTTCCTGGACCTTTTCGTTGACCAAGTCCTAACCTTTATTTCTTTCTCATTTCAATTTATTTGTGCGTGAGTCCCATTAGCAATTGTTTATTGCCATCTTTTTATTTCAAAGGCCTATCTTTATCTTTTGTTCAAATCCAACTTGAATGCCCCTGTAGCATCAATTGGCAATTTACATGACTTTGGCTGTAAGTGCACATTGACCATGTGGTTCTCTTTCTTCAATTCTAATTCCATTCTCTTGTGGGTCCCTTTTGAAAGACATGACAATCGGTTTCTTTCAATGCAATTTTTATCCACATCCAATTTGATTTGGATCCAATCTTTTATCTCAATGCCAATTAAATTATCTTTTAATCATAATAATTCAAATCCAATTTGATTTAGACTTCAAAACCATCATGCGGGCTCCCTGCACATTACTTCACGTGCCTCCAGTAATTGCTTTATAGTTCAATTTTATTTTGAATGTGGGCCATGTATTCTGAGTTTGAATCCTCATGGAGCGAGGACTGTTTCGCGGGGCGAGACAGAGCGCTCTCGGATTTCCTGTGTCTGGCTCACGGGGCGAACTTGAAAGATCCCAAGTCCTTGCTCAGCATCAGATCTGGCTTGCCGGGCGAGCACTGTCTCGCGCGGTGAGCATTGTCTCATGTAACAGCCCAATTTTCGGATACGCTATATTAACAGTAAAGATATATTTATTTATATTTTTATATGTGATCTAGGAAATGATTTTTGAGAAAACAAAATCATATCTAGAACCTACTCTATGAGGAAGCTCTGGTTAAAATTTGGGTTTAAAACTTAGACGGAAATCGGTTTGTATTTTTACTGACAGTATAATTTTATACTGATAGAAAACCCTAATCTGACCCGAAACTGAAAATTTGTTGATTTTTATATTATGTCCGTGAGGAAGTCTAGTTCCCAAATTTCTAATCAAAAATAAAATATGATGTTTATTCGGATGAATTTTGATGAAAGTTCGGATAGAAAACGATTTGTGTTTTCACCGACAATAAGATTTTACTGATCAGAAAACCTAATTTTGACTCGTGAACAAAACGGTTTATATTTAAATCATATTTCGAACGAGTTTGGTTATTTTGAAAATTTTAGATCGAAAACGAAAGATTTTGTTTTTATTCGAGCGTAAAACCCTAATCGGGAAACCAACGGATTCGGAAACGGAACTGCAGAGATGGAATCAGACACTGGAGGGGATGAGTCATGGGGTGAGTCACCACCATGACTCACCAAGCATTTATGAGCATTGAATGTTAGTAATCATGCTTTTTAGGGTGAAAAGACCAAAATACCCCCAAGCTTTCATGGTTAGAAACAAGCCAAATCTCCTCACTTTTAACCACTCATTTTACATGGTTGTAAACTCCCACATCTCTCCAATTTCGTGCAGCCACATCCCATAAACCATACCTATTTCATTTTTCTTTTGTTTCATCATTTTCCTCTCAAAAATCGAAATCGGATAAATGACAGAGCTGAATATGGGATTTCCGGGAACCGCTAAGGGGTTGGATCTATGAGTCATGAATGACTCATAAGATGTGACCCAAAATCAGCCACACCTCCCTTCATTCTCCACCACATAATCTTACCTAATCATGATTACAAATTAACTCTAGTTAGGTTATTATAACCATAGTTAAGTTATTATATTATTTTCTAAACTTAACCTATGTCAAATTAACTTAACCTTGGTTCATTTTAACATTAAACAAAGCATTTTTCACTCACTCACTCACTCAATTTCGTGGCTGCCATACCCTTCCCACACTTAACCAAAGTTCATTTTTCTTTCTAAGTAATTTCTCACCAAAAACACTAAGAACACCATAGTTGTTCTTGCAAAGTTCTTCATCTTTCTTCAAGTTCTTCATCAAACTTCTTCATTCTAGGGTGAGGAACTTATTCCTAATCATCTTAGCTTCATTAATCATCCATCAATCTCCATGTTCATCAAATATTTCATGAATTCCCATTAGATCTAGAACTTCAAATAATTCTAGAAAATTGTAGAAAAATCATTGTAATGTGAAACCAATTGCTATGATATATAAATGACTTCTACTTTCATCATCTAATAGCATGTAAGCAAAACAATTTTCCATCCTATTTTTCCTCATATGGCCAAATCTATGCATATGTGAGCAAATGAGATTTTGTTCAACTTTTAACTTAGATGAGGTTGGTTATAAGCTATCTAGGGTTTCTATGTTCTAAATCTAAGAGTTTGAAAACAAAATAAACTTCTAACTAAATTTTATAGCCTTGGCCGAATATATATTCATATAGGTAAATGAGTTTTTCTTCAATTTCTACTTGAATGATGACTTGTCTAAACTAGTTAAGGTCTCTAGGTTATAGATCCAAGAGAATGTGAGAAAAAATAATTTCTATCCAATTTCACTAAGCTTGGCCGAAACCCTAACCCTAGAGGTTAGAGTATTTTGTTTCACATTTTTGAATTGTAACACTTGATCTATGTTAGTTAATACTCTAGTAACTAGGATCCAAAAGATGTAATTGAGAAAATAACCCTAGCCCTATTTTTGAGTCATGACCGAAACTAGCCTAGGATTGTCATGATTGGATTTTGTTTTATTAACTAGTGGTTATGTTGTTTTGGTTGACGGTTAACCATTAACCGTGGTAGAGTAACGAGGATCAGAAAGTTCAGGACTTCGGTGATAAGTTCGGGTGGGGGAAAGAATTAACCTGTCGTCGGAATGGATAAGTAGTATATATTATAATAATTGTGTAGGGCGACCTAAACCCTACTAGTGGTCGAGTAATCGACAAGACCAAAATTGCATTGGAAACCTTTTCTGTAATAACAATGATGATTTGGGGATTGTAGGTTTATCGACATTAGGTTAATCTTATGATATTGAGGATGTCTGACTTTATTGTTATTAAATTGATTGTGATACACTGGTTGAGGTATTCTACTGCATGTGACGTTTATTTTGATGTTTGAATATTTTGTGATGATTGTGTTATGCATGATCTGCCTGGTTTGATAGTGTCCTTAGTTGTCTTTTAAGTAAAGATATATGTTGTTCGAGAGATGTTCATGTGGGTGAGAGAATGAATGGACTTAGAGGTGCCTAGCTTAATTAAGTTGTTTTATAGATGAGATTATGAGATATGATTTGAGGCTATGATGGAAGCTTGAGGCACTAGGTTGTTATTGATGCAATTTAGGGAGATTCATATATAGATGTATTGTTATTCACAGCCGTATGAGTGTAACACACGAGGTCAGGATATCCTATTTTAGGATATCGGATATTGCGGGTGAGTACCCTACGGATGTGGATGTCGAGGTAGATTATCGTTATACTCTTTTAGTACTTGACGCGTTCGAATGTTCTTGGCACTGGATCGTTCTGGACTGATATTCCTTGACGCGTTCGAATGTTCTTGGCACTGGATCGTTCTGTACTGATATTCCTTGACGCGTTCGTATATTCTTGGCACTGGATTGTTCTGGACTGATACTCGCTTAGTCCTTAACGCATTCGAAAATTATTGGCACTGGACCGTTTTAGACTAATACTTGTATAGTCTTTGACGCATTCGAAAGATATTTGTATTGGACCATTCTGGACTACTGACTAACGTGATAGGAATGGAGATGGCCAAGTTAGCATAAAGGTTTAGTTTCATGAGTAAGGGTAGAGGATGATATCGTACTTTGAGGATGATTGTTAGTTATGTGTGATGTGTGTCTTTGACTGTTATTATATTATATGCTATGATTCTTTTCCGCCTTTGATGATAGAAATGTTTCTTATCCCCTATATCTTATGTATGCTGTATTTTATTTATTATGTGGTCGTATGAGAAGACCCTGTCGAGGAGCTTGATACTGAAGAGCTGGATGGGATTGCGTATGAACTGGATGCGGGAGGACGAGTTATGGATTCCAACGATGTAGTTTAGTGTCTAGGGCCAATGAGTCTTATAAGACGTTTTATATTTTCACAAATGTTAGTTTGTTTAAATATGCACCTGCAAGGGATCCTGTTGTTGGGATATCCTAAATAGTGTTTTTGATAACTCTGATGCAAGACATATGTGTGTATGTATTTATTATATAAGGTATGATATGTTAGTTTGTTGGATGCGTTATAAGTTAAGTTTTAATTTTTTACGCATTTTTACGTTTGGTGTGCGATTAAAAAATTAATTAATAAGGTTTTAAGTTAATGGCAAAACGGGGTGTCTCATCTTACGGGGCGAGCACTGTCTCGCAGGGCGAGACATTGAAATTTACCTTTTGCTTGTTCTCTTCAATTTTCTAAGTTTCTTTGAGCTTCACTTTTAACCTGAATTAAAGCCAAATTTGGGCGAAAATGAGATTAAACTTGAACATTTAACACAAAAACAGTGGCATCACTAGCTATAAAACTAGATAAGTCAGAGGCTTATCAATCGACTTCCTCAGAGGTTTTCTTCCTCTTTGTAGATAGTTTCTGTGGCCTTGAAGTATCAGTAGTAGAAGCAGAAGAGGCTTCAGCAGAATTACTTTGTTGAGGTTCTTCTATAACTGGTTCCTCAAAGGTCTCCAGTTGTACTTTCATCAAAGAAAGAGTCTTTGTGGTGATCTCTGTTCAGAGATTGACACCAAAAGCAATTTCCAGATTATACTCTGGTCATCAGCATACCATAGTGATAGGCCTTGTTATTTCCTTTAGCAGCCTTTTCCATATGTCTAAAGATGAGATCAATGATATCTATCTTAATCTTCTGGATAAGGTGATAGATAGTAAATTTCTCAAATTTATTCACATGGTCCCTAGACCCAGCTTTAGGCATAACATAGTTTATAATAAGTACATGCAGAAATCTTGTCGTGGGTGTCATGTACTTGGAGTCAAGGTCTTCTGGTTTGGGGACTCCAAAGATAGCTATGTTGAAGGTTTCTTCCCCTATGGGCTTCATCCAATCAGCATCAAACCCAACACCTTCCCTTGGGCATTTGGTCACTTCAGCAAGCGACTCATGGGTGATGATGACATGGTCATCCCCATCATCCCCAGAAATAAAAGCCGTGAGGTTGTGATTGGTGACTTTAGTGCTCATCCAGAAGGCCCTAACTAGTGAGGGATACATAACTTCCTTCAATGAGAAGAATGGTGTCCATCCACTAGCAGCAATCTCAGCTGGGAATTTTGTTATACTTTTGTTGATGGATATAGAATCCATCACTTGTCTGTTTAATTTACAGATCAAGGAAGAACTTCAATTCTCCCATAATGCTCATCTGAAACTCATTATGCATCAACTTGGAGAACTCTTTACAGAGCTTTTCATTAGTAGCATCAAAAATGATATCAACGTATATTTGTACTAGAATGAAATCTTTCTTAGAGAATTTCTTAAAAAGTGTAGTGTCCACTTTACCTCTAATGAAATTATTTTCCATCAGAAAAGTGCTTAACCTATCATACCAAGCTCTAGGAGCTTTTTTGTGTCCATATAAAGCTTTCTTAAGCTTATAGACATGGTGAGGATTTTCTGAATCCTCAAACCCATGAGGTTGCTTAACATAAACTTCCTCCTCTATAATCCCATTTAGAAAGGCACTTTTAACACCCATTTGACAGAGAGTTATATCATGTTGTGCATCATAAGACATAAGAATTCTAATTGCTTCTAGTCTAGCTACTAGTGCAAAAATTTCAGTGAAATTAATACCTGTTGATTATACCATTGAGTACCTAGTCTTTCTTTGTTTCTTACCACTTTACCATATTCATCCAACTTGTTTCTAAATACCCATATAGTTCCAATGATTAATTTATCCTTGGGTTTAGAAACCAAAGTCCACACATCATTTCTCTTGAACTGGTTGAGTTCTTATTACATGGCTAGAATCCAACTTTCATCTTTTAGAGCTTCTTCTATGTGTTTGGGCTCTAAGTCTGATATGAAAGCCATGTTGTTGTTTTCTTTGAAAGCAGATCTGGTTCTAACACCTTGAGATGGACTTATAATGATGAGATCTTCTGGATGATAAGCTTTGAACAACTAGTGTCTTTTCTCATTCTGTTCTTCAGACGTTTGAGTACTCATGTGAATTTTTGGAATATCAAACATGTCCACTTTTGACTTGTCTGATTGATTTTCTTCAGAAGGATTTAGATCAATACCTGCAATATCATCTTCTAGATCTGATAGTTCTTTATCAGTCCTTAAACCATCATTAAATTTCACAGGAAATGATTCTTCTACTACAGATGTTCTAGAATTAAATATTCTAAAAGCTTTAGATATTTCAGAATAACCAATAAATATGCCTTTATCTACTTGAGAGTCAAATTTTCCCAAATGATCTCTTGTATTCAAAATATAACATTCACATACAAATGCATGAAAATATGATATGTTGTGTTTTCTACCTTTCCACAATTCATAAGGAGTCTTATTTAGGATATGTCTAACCAGTATTTTATTTTGTACATAACAAAGCAATCTTAACGGCTTCTACCCAGAAGTACTTAAGGAGATTATTTTCATTGAGCATTTTTATACCCATCTCTTGAAGAGATCTGTCCTTTCTCTCAACCATTCCATTTTACTGATGAATTATAGGTGCGGAGAAATTGTGATAAATACCATTTTCCTCACAGAACAGCTTAAACTGCTCGTTTTCAAATTCACCCCCATGGTCCCTTTTTTTTGGGTAAGCTAGCAGAAATACAGAAACTCTGCTCATTTTGTACTCTCTTACTGAATACTGTAAAGACTTATAAGACTCATCCTTGTGGGTTAAGTATAGTACCCATGTGAATCTAAAATAGTCATCAACTATGACAAAATCATATTTCTTTCCACTTAGGCTAGCTACACTGACTAGTCCAAAAAGATCCATGTGTAACAATTACAAAGGTCTAGAGGAGGTGACTTCCTTTTTAGATTTTGAAACTTGATTTTACTTGTGTTACCTATTTGACATGCATCACACAAAACATCTTTCTTAAAAGAAATATCAGGCAATACTCTCACAAGGTTATGCATTTTCAATTTATAAAATTGTTTCATACTAACATGTCCTAGTTTCTTATGACATAGCCATTTTTCATCTTCTTTAGACATAAAGCATGTTACACGTTGATCTGAGAATTCAGACATGTCAATCTTATACAGATTGTGTTGCCTTTTGGCAGAAAAGAGGGTTTCCATTCTTGCCATTGACTATGCATGCATTTCTAGAAAAAGACACAGAGAACCCACTATCACATAATTGACTTATGCTAAGCAGATTATGTTTTAACCCTTTAACTAATAAAACATCACAGATAATATGTAAGGGAGGTTTACCACTAATTTTACTTACTCCAACAACCTTTCCTTTCTGGTTGCCACCAAAGGTCACATGTCCCCCTTTCTTAGGTTAGAGGTCTAGGATGAAATGAATAGATACAAAACATGAGAAGGCGGTTGAATTGTGTTTTAGTTAAATTTTGTAAAGATCGAAACTTTAGATAATAGACACAAAGATGTGTCTGATGAAACAGAAAACTTATCACTTTTCAACCCGGTGAGCACAGTTAAAATAAAGCAAACTGAAAAAATTAAGTTAGAGAGGAGGAGATGCAGAGATTTATACTGGTTCACCCCAAACCTTGGGCTACGTCCAGTCCTTGGTTTCACCAAGTATTATCACTATAACTGATCAGTTTACAGAAGGTATTATTTGCACACCTAGCTTCCGCAGGCTCAAACAAGTATTGTTTGCACACCTAGTCTCCGCAGGATCAAACAAGGATTGTTTACACACCTAGCCTCTCCAGGCTCAAACAAGTATTCTTTCAGCAAGCCTTTTCAGTCTCTACAAATTGTAAGAATTGAATGAAGCAGCAGCTTCATAGATTACAACTTTGAAGATCTACTAAGTAACACTTCGGGAGTGAATAAGTATTTAAGGTAGGTAAGATCGCAATAAAGACTTCTCAATAAATACAAATGATTTGAGCAGAGAAGTGTTCTATGAAGAACTTAAGAGAGGTTTGAATGCTTGAGAGTATTGAATGCTTGAGTTAATGGATTTCTGGTGTTTGTATCTTCAATAGCCTTCAAAGTCTTCTATTTATACTCAAGAGAGATAAATCCTTTGAGGAGAGTTCTTCAGCTGAGTATTCTTTTGTCCTTCATTCATAAATGCCAAAGAGTCATTCTGGTCCTGAATTTAATGTTTATGATTGTTGGTGAGCTTCAAGACAAGTTGAACGTATAGGTTGGCATAGCTTTACCAGAGTGCAGTTTGATTCAAAGCAGTGTTTGTTGCTTTTCAGACTTGGGCAGTGTGACTTTCTTTATTTGTGCTAAGCGGGTCTGTGAGCAAGTAAAGTTCACTTTGCCTTTTGCAACAAAAAGAATCTTCAAGCGCGGAATGGTGCTTTGAGCTTTTTGATATCGAATTTCTTTATTTGGAATAATCATAGAATATTCTTTGTATTTGAATACTGTTGAAGCGAGGGACTTTCAGTCGCCTAAGCAGAATTAGTGGAAACTGAGTCATTATTCATACGCATCATAACACAGACGCATCATTAAGACTCTGTTTCTTTGTCATGAGACTCTTGCTTTATGATCTGCACACTTAATACACATATTAGTAGATTTCACAAGGTTCACTTAAAATTATTCTTTGTTTGGATTCATCAAAATCAGAGATGTCAAAAGATGTAGTCTTAACAATCTCCCCCTTTTTGATAATGACAAACATTATCTTATGATTTTAATGAACTTAATATAAAAGCAGACTTAAGCACATAGCTTATAAAGATATTCAACCTCCCCCTGAACTAATGCTTTCATAATGTATTCAGACGCATGGTTAAAGTTATACTTATACTTAAGATCGAAGCGTCTTATCATTTAAGTTCAGAATCAGGATATAATTCAATTATTATTTAGTTTAGATACTAATATATTCTCCTCATTTGTCATCAGCAAAAAGATAAAGCAATAGATAAAAGATATCTAAAAAAGAAGTTTATTAATTTATCCATCATTGACCATTAAATTGCTTATTAAAAGGAAATAAAAACTAAAAGTTTTGTTTTTCAGAAATTTTGGTGAGAAGTGCCACAACAATCTACATCGTCTCACAAAGACCGTTGATTTCAACACTAGCTAATGGATCCATTCCAATAATGGTCGATGCCATTTCAACAAGGTCATCATGTGGAAATGAAGTTGAGGGGCCAGGGTCAGAAGGAGTGGCTATCGTGGGTGGTTCATAGGGAACAATTTTCAGATAGTACCAGGGAAGAGAATAACCAGAGAACGAGAATTGGGAACAAAGAAAGAGTTAAAGGAAAAACTGAGTGCAACTAGCCAAACGGTTGCAAACAGGAAATTTTAAAATAGGGGATTTCTATATTGAATAAAGAAATGAAAAGAAGGGAAAGATGATTGAAAACCAAAGTCAAATTTGCATCAAAAATTGGTAAATCAAAAGGGCAAACTGAAAAAGGATTTTCATAAAAAGATAAAGGTAAAATGAAAAGAAAAGGAGTAAAGATGAGAGTTGGTTGGAAGGGGTAGAGTTGCCTTGATTATGCTCTGTCTTCATCTGGATATCCGATTCAAGGAATCTATTAAGAACTGAGTTTGGTGCTATCTGTAGGCATCTTAAGTTTATCAAACAGAGATAAGCCATAGTGATGAGTTGGGTCTTGAAAAACATGAGGCTCGGGGTGACTCATGAACGAAGTAGACCATCTAGGGAACTTCAGTTTCTTATGCTTCCTTTCCAGCCAGACAAACGGCTTCTTGGATTTTAGTTTTACTTTGGCTTGGGACAAACAGATCTTCAACACTGTATTAGCCTTCATGCAAGCAGTAGGATTGGGTCTGTTTTTCCAAGAGGCTTGATTTAGCCTTACTGCAGCCTGCTCAGAAACAAGGTTGTTGATTGCTTTTAGATCATCCGGGCTAGGAAGGTCAGGGTTGATTTGATCTATAGGTAGTGGCTCAGAAGGCTTGATGAGGGTAGATAGATTTCTTTGTGGTGAGGTGTGATGAGGAGGTGAAGGGTGACAAATAAGTGAGACAATGGAATAAAAAATTCTTGAAACATGAATAAGAGTTTGAATTTCTTGAAATGGTGAGGGAGAGAGTGATGATGAAGGATTGGATATGTGGTCAGGTGAGTTATGAAGAATAAGTTGTGGTGAGGGGTGATCTGGAGTGAGATTCAAATTAAAATCTCGAACGGATAAAGCAAGCAATTTTTCAACAATTGAAATTTGGTTGTGAAGAGGGGAGTTATAAGAGGAAGATGAGGATGAATGTGAGGGTAAGGATAAAACAATGGGTGAAGGAGGTGAGGGTTCAGATGACCTAACTGGTGAGACAGCAGGTTGTAAAGAGACCTGCACAGGTTCAGCTATCTTCAGCCTTGTAGATCTTCTAACCGGTGTAGCTGCAACAGCAGCTTTCATCTTGAGTTCCTTTCGAGGGGCAGCAGTAGGTTTTTGAATCATTTCCTTCTTCAGGACTTTGGAAATTGGTTGGTCATCATCATTAGATGCTTCTGAGATGACCAGCTTCCTTTTTATTGGAGCTTTGATCTGACCTTGGGGTCCAAAGGTACAGACACCTCTGTTGCTTGAGTCATCAGACTAATCAGCTTCCTCGTTAGATTCTTCTGAAGATATCTTCTTCTTATCATCTTCATCAGAATCAGGAATCCTTCCTGGTGGTCTCGGCTTCATCTTGAAGTTGACACAGGCAAACACAAGAAGGGGGGTGTTTGTTAATAACTTTCGAAAAACAACCTTTAAAACTATTTTTGCACACAAGAAGATTAAAAAAGAAGCAATCACACATAAATAGATCTTTTCAAAGCCTCTAACAAAAGCAATATCAAAACCCCTCAGTCAGTAAAAACGAATAAAACTGAAAGAGTTTAGGGATAAAAGATTCACACAAAGGAATTTATCCTGGTTCACTCTCTTCCAACCAAAATCTACGTCCAGTCCCTTCGACTTGAAGGATTTATCCACTATTTCTCTAAATAGATTACAACCAAGTATTCAACACCTCTCCGGGCTTACAAGTATTATTTTCTTACCAAACCTCTCCAGGCTCTAACTCTAACAAAGAGATTTAATTTATGATCTTCTTAACTCACTATGTATGAGGATATGAAAGTTTAAGATCAGATGAATATTTTCACAATATTTAAACTTAAGATACAAACTTTTGCTTATGAAAGAATAAAAGAATAAGAGCTTGTTTTCTCAAGAATTGTATTGACAGAGGTTGGGCTTGCAAAAGTTGTTCTTCAGTATCTAAGGTCTTCTATTTATAATGACCTTCTTCTTCACTTGTATTTCTTCAACGGTCATTTTGAATAGTCCCGTTTAGAGATAGCATTGAATGCATGATATTCGTTGTGACTGATAGCTTGATTGTGGCCTTTGCGAAATGTACTCTTGTTTATCACATTTGCACATAATAGACGGTCATTGTTTCTGATCAATTTTGTACCTTGAAAACTTTCTTTCCTCCTTTGTGTACAATCCAGCTTTTTCCAGCCGTAAAGTTGTCATCGTATAGATTGTGTTGAAATTTTCAATGTACTAATATGCTTTTTGTATTTCTTTGAAGGTACTATGTTTCTTTTACAATAAGGTAAAACATTAAAGCAAATAAAACAAAAATGAAGAAAAAATATTCTATTGAAATAAATTCAATCATTTGAAATAAATCTGAGAGTACTGTATTGCATTTATTTACAGATGAGATAGAGCTCGTCTACTCAAACACTCCGTCTACTCAGTTATTTGTAAGACTAAGTTTGTTCACTCTTTCATAAGGCTCGTCTGATGACGTGGCATACAGAGCTCGTCGATCAAGTCTTTGGACTTGTTATTCCTTAGTGAGTTATCATAATATCCGTCTAGTGACGTGGCACTTAGAGCTCGTCTACTTGATTTTTATTTTTCCATCTATCTAATTCTACCAAGTATTCCCGTCTGCTGACATGGCAAGTTAAAACTAGTCTAATTAATTTTAAACTTAAAATCCGTCTAGTAAACATTTAGTGCCTCGTCTACTTAAAGAAACCAGTCTACTCAATTAAATAAATAAATGACTTCACCAAACTATTGAGTAGCCCGTCTACACGAGTGGACGTGCATTTCTCTTTATGAGTCCAAGCAGATACAAATAAAAACTTATTCTAAGTTTCCATGACTTATAATTTTAAGCGTTCCTGCATAACTAAATAAACTTGTTAGATATCAGCTAACACTTTGCCAAGCAAATTTAATCCTTTTGTTAACATCAAAACACAGAGATTATTTAAACCAAAAACCACTTTGGTTCCAACAATCTCCCCCTTTTTGATGATGACAAAAACTAATTAAATTTGAGTATCAAAGTCTAAGTAAGCTCCCCCTAAGACAAAGCATAAAGACATTTTAAAGTAGGTCAGGATTGTATCAAATCATTTACTTATCATATCAAACAGAGTGAAAAACATGTAGACTTAGAATATATCAGAATAATTCATAGTAAATAATTATCAGAGCAATCAAATAAGCAGACAATATTTAAAGCATAAGAAGAGACATATATGTGCAGACAAACATATGCTTTTCAAAAACAGAGTTTTCTTATTAATTTAATTCTCTTCCTTTCTCCCCCTTTTTTGTCATCAGACAAAAAGGTAAAGGAGTTGGAACAACATTGTCAGTAAAAAAAAAAAAGAATAAGCTAAGAGGAGGGTGGAGGTGGAGGTGGAGGAGGAGGGTTTTGGTTTTGGTTTGGTGGAGGAGCAGGAATCTATGTAGGAAAATTTTGGCTTTGCTGAAAACTGAGTATGATGCTCATCATTTGATTCATCATCTGATTTGTGGGGACCAGAGCTTCAGCAACCTGTTCTCTGACTTGCTCCTTCACTTATGCTTTTACTCTTTCCTCAATGATCTTACCTATCTTCTCTTCAAAGTTTGGAGGCAGAGAGAGTGATGGTCTAAAGCTTTCACCACTATCTTGAGCATGACTAGGCAGGGTGTCCAATGCTCTTGAATGTTCAGGTTGATCTTGTGGGTGAATTATTGTGAGATCCAGAGGTTGATAAGAGTGCTTATCTGAAGTGCTTGGTCTGGGAGCAAACTCAGTAACTTCCTCATGTTCATTTATCAACTTGACTACTTTATGCTCTACAATAGGTTCCTCAATAGTGATTTCTTCTTCTGTGTGTTCTGATGGAGGTGATGGAGGTGGTGAAGTAGCAGGTTCTAGTATTGGGTCCTCAAACCACTTAATTTCATCTTCATTTTCCAGATGAGGACTAATGACAGGTAGTCCAAAAATATCATTGATGATGATAAACTTGCAGTCTGAAATACCACATTTTCCTGACAGTTGGAATGGCTCTCTTTTCTTCTCGAGACAGTCCAGATGAGGAGGCTTTTCTTATGCAGAGAATAACATGTGATTTACAGAAGCCACTTGCATGTACCTTTTTGGAAATTTCTTCAATGGAAATAGATTGCCAATGTTCCATAAGGGTATAGTGTGACACCCTAAAACCCGGCACCACATGGTTACCCGTTGCGGAAAAGAAACTTATTTAGAATGTTGGTCGCCTTCGGAAAAAAATAACTTTTTATATAGGGTTACTCAAAAAGGGTACTCAAATTTTTTTAAAAAAAGAAGTTAAGAAAAGGTGATGAACACTCGGAACATGAAAATAAACATCATACATATAAATATAACTATCCCACTTGGGATCTTAGGTTTGATTACAAAACAGGCCTTTTCGAATTGGCCAACATACACTAAAACAGTTACTGAAGAGACAGTTAAAAAGAAACATCAAATCGGGGATAGGGAACTGGGTACAAGACTCAAAAGATGTCTCTAAAAGCCTAGGGACTATCGGGACAACTCCAAAAACCGACGAACGATCTACCAATGCCTCCTGCATGCAGAGTGATCACAGACGCTACCCCCAAACGAGATATCAGATGCCGGATCAATAACGTCACTGCCATCATCGATAGGGACGTCGTCATCTCCGGGATCCTGGGATGGTACTCCGGCTCCTCCTCGTCCTCGACCTCTATCAGCTCAAGAGGTTTTTCCTCGGGATACTCCTCCACTGGATCCTCCGCAACCAGTTCAACTGGATCAAAATGCTCATGAAGGAGACCGGTGACTTGTAGTGTATGAACGTAGTACCATGAAGGTGGAAGCGCCACAGTCCTCATCTCGACGGTAGGAATCCTTCGTACGGGCACTCCATTAGCATTCGTCTTGGCAGTCGTGACTGGTCCTCGATACGTCGCGGTCGTCGCACCCTCATGTATAGTCCAGTTCCCTGCCATCCCATCATAATCAAACACTTTGCTCCTCGAGTTCGACTGTGCCAAAGGAACGTTCGGATCCATCTAAAAGCACGCGCATACCCGATACAAGAAGAAAAGAACATAACATACAGATGTGGAAGAGTGAGATACCGTCATAAGATATATCCCACAACAACTATGTACATGATACATACATCACATAATCATATAAGTAGTTAAATCATGCATATACATAACATAACAGTGTTATATCAAAGGGTCTGAAACTCGCACGGTCAACCTTTGAAAATATGCATGGCATTTCAATATCAGGCTCTAACTTAATCTCATGAGATATCAACACCGTTTTCCACTGGAGAAGAATTAGAGTTGGTCAATCTCTAGCCCACCGGGCAGTTGCCTCCATACCCTCATGCATTTAAGGTCTCAGGACGAGCAACGTCACATGTGCCTCTAAACCGGTCATATGGACTGACTCCCAGATACCACCTTGTATCTGATATGTAAGAAAGCACGTCTGCCTGGGGAAATGTAAATGAGAAAATATTTTATTCAAAAGGTTTTCTTTGTGTTCATTCTTTTTCGATGTCGCAGCTCAAAGCTAACGACTGAATCATCATTTCCCCATCGCTTGAAAACTTA
This sequence comes from Sophora flavescens, assembly GCA_030762895.1. Taxonomy (NCBI): domain Eukaryota; kingdom Viridiplantae; phylum Streptophyta; class Magnoliopsida; order Fabales; family Fabaceae; genus Sophora; species Sophora flavescens. Next base: position 106,991,756 of record CM061068.1, read on the forward strand.
GAAACATAGGACACACAGTCCGAATGCTCAATCACAACGCCCGAGACCGATGCCGCAGTCAAGGGTTGTGGTCATATAAATCACTCATGCTTTTATTCATGTTTTGAAATTAACATGATAAGGACATTAGCCCACAACAACGAAATCAGAATGCACTGTCCTCGATTTCGAGAATTGGACTCTCAGTCCAGAACATCATGAATAGGACTCATGGCCCCTGATTAACACTGATCCAAGATCACGTGCGTATAACTGAATACTAGAGGCGACGTCTCGCATAGTAGATTCTCTTTCTTAAGTACTTATTTTTTGTTCAGTGAAAATCAAATTCAAAACCGAATCCTCGATAACCTATCCAGGCTATCGGAAAGTTTCTAAAACATTTAGGAGAAAACCTTTTCTTTGAAAATATTCTATAAAGCATCTTTGAAATACTTTTATCTTTGAAAATCCCCAATAGGATATTGCCAAATAATCTTGAAAGTTTTCACTTGAAGACACATAGTTCGAAAAGGATTTTTCTATTGTATAACAATAGTTCACCAAAACCATTTCAACATTTAAAACAAGTACTTTAAGTTAATGAGATTTTGGAAAAGAACACCAATCATTTCATCTTCAAAGCTTATTAAGGTTTTTAATCCTTATAACAATTGAGCATAGGCACAAGTCTGGCTTAGCAAACTTTCAATCAACAGCAGTATATATTCTCAGTTCAATGCTAATACCACAGTTGAAAGCAGTTCATCACAGATATGCATTATAACATTTAGAACAAGCACAGTTCAACATCAGATAATAGCATAATAGTTTAAGTACATTAGATAACCAAGTAAGCTCAATCAACATATAAATATCCAGTTAAACACATACACACATGCATACAGTTATTGAATATCTTTAGGAAATCCCCTCTTACCTCACGTCGGAGTTAAGAGTTTTGGATTTGAAAAGAAGGTTCACGAACGTCCTCGCTTCTCCGGCGATGGAAGTCTAAGGTTACCAACATAAAATCATGAGTTAAAAAAATCAACTCGAGAACACTAACCACAAGGTATAGGTTCGGTTCATACAATAAACTAGGATTAGGGGTTTCTGAAATTTATGCGACTCTTGGATTTATGATCCTTAAGTGCTAGAAGTTCATAAACAACAATCTTTTAACAAAGTTGAATTAAAAATCCCACTAGGTACTTGACTTAGGGTTTTGGTCAAGCATAGGTAAATAGGCTAGGGATTTCTAAACTTTCCAATCCCTTTAGTTTAGCATCCATACATAGTAAGGAGCTTGAAACCATGATCGTTTCGGAAAATGGAAGAATCAAATGTCTTAGACCATGAACTCTTAGGTTCGGCCTTAACAAGTTTGTGAGGTTAGAGATCTTTAAATCATCCAATCTTTTGGACATAGCATCCTTTAACATGAAGGAGCTTTAATCCATAATCATCTTGGAAAACAAAAAAAATAACACATCCTAGGTCAAATGTTACATTCGGCCATCATAGGAAAATAAAGCAAGAAAATATTTTAAACTTTCCAATCACTTAGACATAGCATCCTTTAACATAAGGAGCTTTTTAGTACATGATCACTTTGGAAAACAAAACTCAACATCTTTTCCATAACCATTTAAAGTTTCGGCCTTTTCAAGAAATAGGGGTTAGAAATCTTCAAACTTTCCAATCTCTTGGACTTATCATCCTTCTATATCAAGGAGTCTTAATCCATGATCAATTTGGAAAACAAAACTTAAACACCATTGCCTTAAAACTCATTGGTTTTGGTCTTTACATAAAAATAGGGTAAAAATCTTTAAACTTTCCAATCACTTAGACATAGCATCCTTTAACATAAGGGAGCCTTGGCCCATGATCATCTTGGAAATGAAACTCAAATACAAACTCATACATGTAAAAGTTGAAACAAGATTCACCTAAACCATATACATGGTTTCGGCCTCCTTAGGAAGAAGAGGTTATGAAACTTTGTTTTACACAACCTTTTAGCATGTGATAGTATGAGTAAATACAAGAATATAGAAAGTGGTTTCAACTTAAAAGGAGTTTTCTACCATTTTTGAGAGGTTTTAGAAGTTAAAAGCACATAAAGGACATATGAAAAAACTTTGAAATAAAAGATGAAAATTTGAAAAAGAAATACATAGAAGTATTACCCTTAAAAAGATGAACAACTTTGATGAAGAACTCTAAGAGAAAAGATTGATAAAAATGTAAACTTTGTAAGAGAGAAGAATAATAAAAAATGTAGTAAAGTGTAAATGTGAGAAATGGAGGAAAGTGATGAAGTGTGGATATGAAGAGTGTTTATAGAGAGTGGGAGGAGAGGTCACGGTTTTGGGAGAGGAAGAAAGAAGAGAAGAAAGAAGGTGGGTTGCTTGCAGAGAGGATAAGGAGTTAAGGTGATGTGATGTGATTGGAGAGAGAAAGATGAAAATGTGAGATTTTTGAAAAATGTCATGATTCATCTTTTGAGGTGTGTCATAACCTTCACATCAAGTCACTTCATGTCACTTCATCCTCTTGAAGCTCTGCTCCATTGAGTATCAGATGACTTCCCCGATCGTATTTCCCAACGGTTTCACCCGGGAAATCCCTAAGATTTGGCCCCGAACAAGATTTTTCAAAAAACTCCAAACCCCCACAAAACATCATAAAAACACTAACTGTATCTTTCACAAATTAAAATTTGGTCTCTAGCTCAGTAAACTTGTATTGGCAGTGAGAACCCAGACCGGTTTTCATCCTATCAGCGATTCGTGTCGGCGAAGTCACAAAGGACAGGTTCTCTTTTAACTGTCCTTTATCAGGCTTTATGATATGTGATGGATCAGGAATGTATTTTCTCAACTGAGAGACATGAAAGAAATCATTGATATTGGAAAGAAAGGGTGGTAAAGATATTTTATAAGCTACTGGACCTACACGACGAAGAATTTGGTAGGGTCCAATGAACTTGGGAGTAAGCTTTCTGGACTTTAGTACTCTACCAATCCCAGTCGTTGGCGTGACTCTCAAGAATACATGTTCGCCTTCCTCGAACTCTAGAGGTCGTCGTCTCTTGTCCGCGTAGCTCTTCTGTCAACTCTGAGTAGTCCTCATTTTCTCCTGGATCATCTTCACCTTTTCTGTCGTTTGTTGCACGAAGTCTGGACCCAACAGTAAACTCTCACCATCCTGGTACCAACACAAAGGCGTCCGACATCGTCAACCATACAGGGCTTCATAAGGTGCCATTCCAATGCTTGAATAGAAACTATAATTGTAGGTGAATTCTATCAACGGTAGGGACTCGTCCCAACCCCCGACATCCTCTAAAAAACAAGCTCTCAACAAGTCCTCTAGTGACTGGATTGTCCTTTCCGTTTGTCCGTCAGTCTGCGGATGATATACGGAACTCAATCTGAGTTTCGTTCCAAGTGATTTTTGCAAACTCTGCCAAAACCTCGATGTAAACCGCGGGTCTAGGTCTGAAACAATGCTCGAAGTCACACCATGCAGTCTAACAATATCTCTGATGTACAGTTGGGTTAACTTCTCCATAGAGTATCTCATATTGATTGGCAAAAAGTGAGCTGACTTAGTCAGTCGGTCCACTATTACCCATATAGCCTCATAACCCTTCTTAGTCCTTGGTAAACTGGTCACGAAATCCATCGAGATTCCATCCCATTTCCATTCTGGAATATCTAAAGACTATAACATTCCTGCTGGCCTATGGTGTTCCACTTTGGCTTTCTGACATACCAAACAAGAAGCGACGTATTCCAATACATCTCTCTTCATCCCATACCACCAGTACAACTTCTTAAGATCTTTGATACATCTTCGTGGCCCCTGGGTGCATACTCAACCTGCTCTTATGAGCCTCTTCTAAAATCAGCTTCCTCAGCTCAACATTATCATGTACACAGATTCTCTCGCCAAACCTCAAGATTCCATCTGTTCCTTCTCTAAACTCTGACAAAGCTCCTTGACGTACTAAGTCTCTTTCTGTTTACAGATACTGATGAGACACAATTTTCCTGGCGTACTCTCAAATGACAAACTTAGATCTCGGAATTGTTCCAGCAATTACTGCTCTTCAACCATCATCACTGATGTGTGAATTGACTTCCTGCTCAAGGCATCAGCCACTACATTCGCCTTTCCAGGGTGATACTATAGTTGAAAGTCATAATCCTTCAGGAATTCTAACCAACGTCTCTGATGCACATTTAACTCCTTCTGATTAAACAGGTACTTCAAGCTCTTATGATCACTGAAAACATTAAAAGTAGCCTCGTACAAGTAATGTCTCTAGATTTTTAAAGCAAAGACCACAACAGCCAGTTCTAAATCGTGCGTCGGATAGTTCCTCTCATGAATCTTCAACTGCCTCGAAGCATAAGCTACAACTTTCCGATTTTGCATCAGCACACAACCCAAACCTTGATGCGAAGCATCACAGTAAACCTTAAAAGATTCCTTGGGATCAGGTAGGATCAATACCGGTGTGCTTGTCAACCTCCTTTTCAGCTCTTGGAAGTTTCTCTCACAGGCTTCTGTCCACACGAACGCTTGGTCCTTACGAGTCAATTGGGTGAGAGGTACTACAATCTTGGAAAATCCCTCAATGAACCTCCTATAGTAGCCAGCCAAACCCACAAAACTACGGATTTATGTTGCCGTTGTCGGTCTTTCCCATTCCTAAACAGCCTCGACCTTCGTCGGATCCACAGCGATTCCTTCGCGGGATATTACGTGACCCAAGAATTGAACTTGATTCAACCAAAACTCACACTTCTCTGGTTTCGCATAGAGTTGCTTCTCTCTCAGGATCTGAAGAACAATGCTAAGGTGTTCAACATAAGTCTCCTTGTCCGGAGAATAGATCAGAATGTTATCAATGAAGACGACTACAAACTGATCCAAAAAGGGACGAAAGATCCTATTCATATAGTCCATGAATATAGCAGGTGCATTCGTCACTCGAAACGGCATCACCAAATACTCATAATGCCCATAGCATGTTCGAAATGCTGTCTTAGGAACATCTTCTGCTTTTACTCGTATCTGGTGGTATCCTGACCGCAGATCTATCTTTGAAAACACTGTTGTGCCAAGCAACTGATCCATAAGATCATCTATCCTTGGAAGAGGATATCTGTTTTTAATCGTGACTTTGTTTAACTGACGAAATTCCACACACAGCCTAGCAGTTCCATCTTTCTTCTTTACTAGCAGGATTGGAGCTCCCCACGATGACACACTAGGTCGTATAAACTCTTTCCTCATCAGCTCCTCAAGTTGGTCCTTCAAGGTTTCTAACTCTGATGGCGATATGTGATATGGTGCCATGGATATTGGTCCAGTTCCTGGAATCAGATCAATCGTGAACTGGATCTCCCTAACAGGTGGCAATCCAGGTACATCCTCAGGGAAAACCTCTGGAAACTCTCGAACGACAGGTACGGATTCCAAGTCAAACTCGCTCTCGACGTCCAAGGAAAACAACAGCATGTAACCTTGAGCTCTTTCTTTCAAAGAAGCTCTTACCTGACTAGCACATAAAAATCCAGAAATCTCCTCCCTATGGATTAAGGTTTTCTGAGCACAATCTATTAGGATATGGTTGAAAGATAACCAATCCATGCCTAAGATTACATCTAACTGTACTAAAGGCAAACAGATCAAGTCTACAAGGAAATGTCTATTCTGAACGATGATAGGACAGTTTAAGCAAACAGAATTAACAGTCATAGGTTCAGCAGTTGGGGTAGAAACAATCAGATTATATGGGAAGGAAGAAACATGCATGTCTAGAATTTTCACACGATTCATCGAAATAAAAGAATGAGTTTTGCCTGAATCGAAAAGTACAGACAAGAGATTATCAGCAATGTCGCACTTACCTTGCACAAGATCAGCGAAGTTTGATGCCTCAACACCACTCATGGTATACACTCTTCCCTTAACGGTTGGCTTGTTTACTCTGGCATGGTTGACAAAATGCTCCCTCTTCAGTGCACGGCACTCCTTTGCCAAATGTCCCACGCGGTCACAGTTGTTACACTTGTAATCCTTCTTTGGGCAAGCATTGGCCAGGTGGCTCGGATCTCCACACCTGAAACATCTCCTTTCTTGGCCTTGATCGTTGTTTCTCTGGCCTCCACTTCCTGTCCCTGAAACACTGGGATGAGCTTGTTGTTGTTTCTGGTTGTAGCTAGATGCCTGGTGATACGGCTTCCTCTGGTTCTGCTTCCATTTTGAATTCTGGCCTTGATTATGGCTCTTAGGACGAACAGGTCCTCCTGCGCTTCCCTTGTTATCCCTTCCTCTGTGCATCATCTCAATTTTCCAGCACTTCTCCACTAGTGCTTGGAAGTTCCTCATCTCCAACGGCAATACCGATTCTTTAATCTCGAAGCACAGACCGGCTTCAAACTGCTCACACTTCCATTCCTCATTGGGATGGTCTTGAAAGAAACGAAAATACTTGGCAATGGATTCAAACCTCGCCGCATACTCCCCTATTGTCAGGTCCCGCTGACTCAGCCTCATGAACTCCTGCTCCTTCTCTTTCCGGGCACTCTGGGGAAAGTATTTGTCTAGAAACTTGCCACGAAATACTCCCCAGGTGATCGCCTGGTGCTCAGCCTCCAACAACTGCCTGGTGCCCTTCCACCAGTACTCAGCATCGCCCACTAGCTGGAACATGGAATAGGGAACCTTAGATCCCTCTAAAGTGTGTACCAGATCGAAGATCTTCTCTAACTCCCGAATCCAAAGATCAGCCTTTATTGGATCCACGTCTCCATCAAACTATGATGGATTCTGACATCGGAAAGCGTCCAGATGCCTTCCCTCTGCAGCTTGTTCTGCCCTTTGTTGCTCCTGTTGGTTCTGGGTAGCAGCATTAGCCGTCTGAAGAGCTATGGCAGCAGCCACGTCAGCCAGTGCTTGGGCAGCGAAATCCATTCCTTCGTAGCCTCGTCCGCGTCCATGAGCACCTCTCTGGTTCATACTGACCTATACCACACAAGCAGTCAGATAACAGTCAGAAAAGGGATGTGAACCACGAGTTATCACACATTACCTCAAAGAATTAATTCAAACAACATCGAAACATAGAAAAACACAACTTCAACACAACAGACCTAAACCCAAACATTCCCGAAAGACTAGACTAGCTCTGATACCAACTAATGTGACACCCAAAAACTCGGCACCACATGGTTACCCATTGCGGAAAAGAAACTTATTTAGAATGCTGGGTTAGAAGAGGTCCAAAGGAATTGAATAGTTAAGATGGAAATGGTCTAGAAGGTGAGTGTGGTTCAGGGTTAACCCAATATGAGTAGATGTTTACAGGTTCATACTCATATTCTGGTAAAGGGTACCATCTGGTTAGAATAGATTCAGGTTCCATTTGGTGGATGTGGAAAAGAATCTGCCAGTCCATCTTGACTTTTTCCCAATTCTCAGCTTTTCCCTCATATAATACTGATGGATCAGTATAGGGAAAGTTGGTTTTCTTGATTTCTGGACAGGGGGCACCAGGGCAAACTCCATCATCAGGCTGGTTGAACCAAAGGTCATCAGCAGGGATAATAGGTTGGAAAGTTGATTCAGGAGGTAGAGTTATTTGTGGTTGGTCTCAAAGGTTTGTCTGTGGTGAGGGGGTGTGGGAATGTATACATCAGTCATATCATTATTAAGATATGTACCATAAACATCTATCATATGCTCAAAGCTAGAAACTAGGGCATCTGCTACTAACTTAACAGGGTGATTAGCACGTAGAGTTACCTCAGTCTCAAAGATAGTTTTGGCTTTCCTCTATGGTTGCCTCCTTCTGGTTGGAATGGCAGAGGGGGGCAGCAGCAGCAACAGTCTTTTGTTTCTTCAAAACAGAGCTGATGGGAATTATATCCTCATCATCATCTAGTGATAGCACCAGATTTCTTGTCCTCTTTTGGGAAATAGTAGGTTGGGGGGAAATAGCAGTAGGTTCCCCGATGACAATTCCAGTAGGCCTTTTAGACATAGGCTTCCTGGCAGCAGTGGTTTTTTTCCTGACATTCTTCCTTGGCTCCACGGTCTCAGTCATGTTTTGTTCTACCATTTCTTCTTTAATTTTCATCAATTCCTCAGTCTTAGCAATAGCAGCAGCAGCAGCATATGTACTGAGGTTCATGTATGCTATGTTCATTTTTCCAAAGTCAGCAGCTGACATTTGTTTTTCAATAAGAATTCTAGCTTGTTCCTCAGGAGTCATTGCAGCAATGTATTCATTGATTCCTTGTTCCTTGAAAATTTTTGAGAGAAGGTGGCAGTAGGGAAATGCTGATAGTCTATTCTTGTTCATTACAGCATCCCTAAATCTTCCATACATAATTCTTGGAAGATTGATCTTTGTTTCAGTCACGAGGTGGCAGAGGCAGAACTTGTGTAAAGAAGAGAGGTTGTCCTTGGACCCAACCTTATGAAGAACCACTTTATTTAGTAGTTGATGAAGGATGCGAACAAGATCCTTCATTTCAACAGCCTTCCAAGAGTGATTTCTGACAGTGTCTTCTTTCATTAAACAGACTTCAATAGTCTCAGAACCACCCAGATCAGCTTCCCAAGTCTCAGTGAGAACCAACCCTTCCTGGGCACAGAAAATAGTATCAGCAATGGTGTTCTCAGAGACTACAATCTTCTTTCTCAACACCATAGAGGAGAAGTCTGTATCAGACATTCCTCCAGTAGTCCCTAATTAGGTTTGGAAAAACAGGGACTTTCTCTGTGAAGAGTCCTCCCCAGCCAGCAGCATTAATATACTTGCTAATATCCAAGTTATAGTCTTCCAATACTCCAAAGTTGAAATGATGCTCAATAGCCAAGTTGAGTTTATCCACGTTGAAGGTTGAAAAAGAAGCCATTTTTGAGGTTTGAAGGATAGGATTCAGAGACAGAGGAAACATAGCTCGAGAGTTTAAGAGAGATAGTTGTCAGGGAAGATGGGTAGCGAAAGGTTTTTTAAAGGGAAAGAAACTTACTTAAAATGGTTTTGAATTTCAAAGGTTTTTATTTTGGGAAATAAATTAAAAGAAATTGACAAGACATGTCATTAAGAATAAAACGGCGTTGGTATTTTGGAACTCTAAAAAGTTCTTGATGGGATTGATGGAAGTTACTGACTCAGCAGAGAGAATATACTAAAAAAATATGTCTATAAGACAAAATAAATGCATTTAACAAATATATGCATAGACGGGTTCAAGCATAAGCAAGTATGGACGTGCGTATTAACATACAATGGACGCGGCAAGCAAAAGTGGTAGACGCGTTATGCAGTAGACGCGCAGTTGAATATGTGATAGACGCAAATAAGTTTTATCATGCTCTGGACGGAAAATTTTTAACATGCATTAAAAAAAAATCTATAGACGTATATTTATCAGAACAATATTCTCAGGTCTGAACGCTTAAATTAATCTACACATAACATATTTAGATGCTTCCTAATAAAAATAAATCTGTCCTCTGCAAGATGTTTAGTAAAGATATCTTCCCATTGATGGTCAATATCTATGAATTGTATATCAAACACACCTTTTTGCACATACTCCCTATTGAAATGATGTTGGATTTCTATATGCTTAGCTCTAGAATGCAGTATTGGATTCTTAGATAAATTAATTGCAGCAGTATTGTCACACATGAGTGGAATACTACTTACAAACACATTGTAGTCCTTCAATTGATGTTTGATCCAAAGAAGTTGTGAGCAGCAATTAGCAGCTGAAATATACTCAGCTTCAGCAGTTGACAAGGCAATGTTACTTTGTCTTTTGCTTGACCATGAGACAGGATTAGCTCCAATGAAGTGACATCCTCAACTGGTACTTTTTCTTTCCATTCCATCTCCAGCATAGTCAGCATCACAGAATCCAACTAATCTATAATCTTTATATTTCTTAAAACACAAACCCAGATTAGTAGTACCTTTCAAATATCTAAATATTCTCTTAACTGCAGACAAGTGAGATTCTCTAGGATCATATTGAAAACGAGCACACAAACATACATCGAACATAATGTCAGGTCTGGACGCGGTAAGATATAAAAGAGATCCTATCATACCCCTATATACCTTTTGGTCTACCTTTTTCTCTTTAACATCTTTGTTCAGTATAGACGTGGGGTGCATAGGGGTATTCATTGGTTTGCAATCATTCATGTTGAACTTCTTTAGGAGTTCCTTTGTATACTTGGTTTGGTGGATGAGCACCTCGTCCATAGTTTGTTTTACTTGAAGTCCAAGGAAGAATTTGAGTTCTCCCATCATGCTCATTTCAAATTCTTTCTGCATTAACTTAGAAAATTATTTGCATGAAGACTCATTAGTAGCACCAAATATAATATCATCAACATATATTTGTACAACTATGAAATTAGACTTAATGGACTTCCTAAATAAGGTTGTGTCAACCTTTCCTCCATTGAATCCATTTTCCATAAGAAGGAACTTAGTTTATCATACCAAGCTCTAGGAGCTTGTTTAAGGCCGTACAAAGCTTTCTTAAGCTTATATACATGTTCATTATGGGTTTCACTCTCAAAACCCGGAGGTTGCATAACATAAACTTCTTCATTAATAAAGTCATTTAAAAAAGCACTTTTAACATCCATTTGAAAAAGCATAATACTATGATGTGCAGCAAATGAAAGTAGAATAGTAATTGCTTATAATCTAGCAACAGGTGCAAAGGTTTCAGTGTAATCTATACCTTCTTCTTGAGAGAAACCTTGAGCAAAAAGTCTTGCCTTGTTTCTCACCACCTTACCATTTTCATCAAGTTTGTTTCTGTAAACCCACTTTGTCCCAATCACTGATTTATCTTTAGGCAGGGGAACCAGAGTCCAAACTTCACTTCTTTCAAACTGATTCAGTTCTTCTTGCATAGCCATAATCCAGCCATCGTCTAGTAGAGCCTCGTCTACTGTCTTTGGTTCCAACTCAGAGACTAGTGCAGAGTCTTCTTGCTTTTTAAACGTTGATCTGGTTCTTAGCCTATCATTGGGGCTTCCAATGATTTGATCTTTTGGATGATAGTTCCTAAAGTACTAAGATTTTTGAACTGTATCATGTTGAGAAGTTGAGGTTTCTGGTTGTTGAGTGGGGTCATCTTCTTGATCATCAGTCTTTATCTCTGGTGTATCTCCTGATATGTTTAAATCAAGATCTGCAAAAGCTTCATCTAGCTCTGATAATTTCTTATCAGGCTGTTTGTCATCAAACTTGACATGAATACTTCCTTCTACTACTAGAGTTCTAGAATTGTAAACTCTAAAGCCTTTTGAAGTTTCATAATATCCTAACAGGATTCCATTATCTACTTTTGCAACAAATTTACCAAGTTGATCTTTAGTGTTAAGAATATAGCATTTACAACCAAAAGGGTGAAAATAAAATATGTTGGGTTTTCGTCCTTTCAACAGTTCATAAGGAGTCTTGTTCGGGATAGGTCTAATGTATATTCTGTTCTGAATGTAGCAGCGGATAGATAATGACTTCAGCCCAGAAGTGTCTAGGGACAGAGTTGTCATTGAGCATAGTCCTAGCCATCTCTTGAAGAGATCCGTTCTTTCTCTCTACCACACCGTTTTGCTGTGGTGTTCTAGGTATTGAGAAGCTGTGAAGAATACCACTTTCTTCACAGAACTTATGAAATAGCTCATTTTCAAACTCTCCCACATGGTCACTTCTGATTGAAGTGATACACATGCCTTTTTCATTCTGTACACGTTTTCAGAATACATGAAAGACCTTGAAGGACTCATCTTTGTGAGTTAGGAACATAACCCATGTCCATCTAGTGTAGTCGTTTACTATGACAAGAGCATATTTCTTACCACTAACAGAAGCAGTCCTTGTTGGACCAAAAAGATCAAGGTGTGGCAACTCTAGTGGTCTATTGGTACTAACAATAATCTTAGATTCAAAAGAACCTTTGACTTGTTTTTCCTTTTGACATGCATCACAGAGAGCGTCAGATATGAACTTAAGGTTTGGTAGCCCTCTCACGAGGTTATGCTTGATTAGCTTTGAAATTAATTTCAAGCTTGCATGACCTAGCCTTTTGTGTCAAATCCATCGCTCATCTTCAATGGACACTAGACATAAGACACTTTGATTTGAGAGGTCCTCCAAGTCAATCTTATAACGATTGTTTTTCCTCTTAGCAGTGAATAAAAGTGATCCATCATCTTTCTGGACAGTACACAAGTTCTTATCAAAAGAAACAGCATATCCACTATCACATAATTGACATATGCTCAGCAGATTATGTTTTAAGCCACTTACTAAAAGAACATTATCAATGGAGGAAAAAGGGTGTTTACCAATTTTACCTATACCAATGATCTTCCCTTTCTGATTTCCTCCAAAAGTAACACAGCCAACATCTTTGGGCTTAAAACTTTGGAACATACACCTTTCTCCCGTCATGTGACGTGAGCAGCCACTGTCCAAGTACCAAGACGTCTGTTTTCTTCCTGTTGTTAAGCAAATCTACAACGGGTATTATCTTATCTTTAGATACCCAAACGAAATTGGGTCCTTTCTTGTTAGTTGTCACTGGACGAGTATGCTTAGTATGTTTATTAAGTATGCATCTAGATGAAGTCCACACACTTTGAAAAAGGTGTTGGACGGGCCAGACTTTGTTTTAGCATTTTTAGCTTGAGCTTTTGAAGCTCTGTGCTGAGTATGTGGTGTTGACTTTTGTTGAGATGATTCTTGCTTCTCTTTGTCATAACCGATGCCAGATTTGTCATGAGGTAACCTAGAGTACCTTAAAATGAGACTCAGCTTGTCTGAGCCACCAACAAGCTTTGACAGGGAGTCTGTCATATATGTTATTTCTTGCTTCAATTTTGCAACTTCACAAGAAGCATCAGGCTAACACTCCATTTTGTCAGCTAGACTGACATTCACTGATTTTAGTATGTCATTTTCATTTTTAAGGTTTTGTTTCTCGGTGCAGACCCTATCATATTCTCTAGACAGTTTAGAAAATTTCTTTTTGAGACTCCTATACTCTCGTGACAGTATGGACGACTCATGCAACAATTCATCAAAATCATTTTGAAGAGTGGATGAGTAAGAGTCCATTACCTCAGCATCAATGTATTCACTTTCTGATGCAGTATCTGCTATGAGACAGATATTTATCTCTTCCTCCGCATTATCTTCTTCATCTGATGAAGACAGATCAAGATCCTCCCATGTAGCCATTAAGCATTCCTTCTTTTTGAAGAATTTCTTTCTATCCTTTAGCTCAGGGCAGTCTGCTTTGTAATGACCCGGTTTCTTGCATTCAAAGCACAAGGGTGGACCTTTTTCCTTGGAGTCTGACTTCTCCTTGGAATTTTTTTTGTTGAATTGCTTCCTTCTGAAACCACCTTTCTTTCTCCATATATGTTGAGTCTTCCTGGAGATGAAAGACAATTCATCCTCGTCTGATCATTCATCATTGTCAGAGGATCCAGACTCATCTGATGACTCAGCAGCATTGAGAACCTTTGACGAGCTTGCTTTCTTCGCCTTTAGGGCAATAGATTTTCCTTTTCTGGAATTTTCTTCTTCATTATGTTCAAGTTCATGAACCTTGAGAGATCCAAGAAGCTCTTCTAGAGAGAGTGTATTCAGGTTTTTGGCTTCCTGAATAGCAGTAACTTTGGGTCTCCATAGCTTGGATAAGCTCCTCAGAATTTTTCTGATATGATCTCAATTTTCATATGTTTTTCCCAGAGATCTGAGACTATGGTGATAGTCTGAAATCTCCCAAACATTTGATCTATAGATTCATGATAAGCCATCTTAAACAGTTCATACTGGTGAACCAGCATGCTTATTTTTGATTCCTTCACTTGTGATGAACCCTCATAGGCTAGGGCAAGAGTATCCCAGATTTCTTTAGCAGAATTGCAGCTGTGAACTTTTTCATGTTCAGATCTGGTAATAACACACATGAGATAGTGCTTAGCTTTCAGATTCACTTGATGTTAGTTTTTTTGCTCTTCAGTGTCCATTGGACTCTAGGAACAACAGCTCCAGCTTCATCTCTTGGCTCTGTGTAGCCGATTTCGATAAGCTCCCAAATATCTACATTCTGTGCATCCAAGAAGGCCATCATTCTCTTCTTCCAGTAGTCATAATCCGTTCCATCAAAGAGAGGAGGTCTGTCGATAGCTTGTCCTTCTACATCCATGGTTGTTGGATTTTACTCCCTCAGCACTTGTTAGATGCGCAACCCTTTTGAGGCTGAGCTCTGATACCAACCAAAGTTGACACAAGCAAACACAAGAAGGGGGTTGAATTGTGTTTGTTAATAATTTTCGAAAAACAACCTTTAAAACTATTTTTGCACACAAGAAGATTAAAACAGAAGCAAGCACACAGAAATAGATCTTTTAAAAACCTTTAACAAAAGCAATATCAAAACCCCTTAGTCAGTAAAAACGAATAAAACTGAAAGAGTTTAGGGATAGAAGATTCACACAAAGGATTTTATCCCGGTTCACTTTCTTCCAACCAAGAGCTATGTCCAGTCCCTTCGAGTTGAAGGATTTATCCACTATTTCTCCAAATAGATTACAACCAAGTATTCAACACCTCTCCAGGCTTACAAGTATTCTTTTCTTACCAAGCCTTTCCAGGCTCTAACTCTAACAAAGAGATTTAATTTATGATCTTCCTAACTCACTATGTGTGAGGATATGAAAGTTTAAGATAAGATGAATATTTTCACAATATTCAAACTTAGGATACAAACTTTTACTTATGAAAGAATAAAAGAATATGAGCTTGTTTTCTCAAGAATTGTATTGACAGAGGTTGGGCTTGCAAAAGTTGTTCTTCAGTATCTAAGGTCTTCTATTTATAATGACATTCTTCACTTGTATATCTTCAACGGTTATTTTGAATAGTCCCATTTAGAGATAGCATTGAATGCATGATATCCGTTGTGACTGATAGCTTGATTGTGGCATTTCCGAAATGTACTCTTGGTTATCACATTTGCACATAATAGAGGGTCATTGTTTCTGATCAATTTTGTACCTTGAAAACTTTCTTTCCTCCTTTGTGTACAATCCATCTTTTTCCAGTCGTAAAGTTGTCATTGTACAGATCTTGTTGCAATTTTCAACGTACTAATCTGCTTTTTGTATTTCTTTGAAGGTACTATGTTTCTTTTACAACAAGGTAAAATATTAAAGCAGATAAAACCAAAGTAAAGAACAAATATTCTATTGAAATAAATTCAATCATTTGAAATAAATCCGAGAGAACTGTATTGCATTTATTTACACATGAGATAGAGCTCGTCTACTCAAACACTCCGTCTACTCAGTTATTTGTAAGACTAGGTTTGTTCGTTCTTTCATAAGGCTCGTCTAATGACGTGGCATACTGAGCTCGTCTATCAAGTCGTTGGACTTGCTATTCCTTAGTGGGTTATCATAATCTCTGTCTGGTGACATGGCACTTAGAGCTCGTCTACTTAATTTTTATTTTTCCGTTTATCTAATTCTACCTAGTATTCTCATCTGCTGACATGGCAAGTTAAAACTTATCTAATTAATTTTAAACTTAAAATCCGTCTAGTAAACATTTAGTGCCTCGTCTACCTAAAGAAACTAGTCTACTCAATTAAATAAATTATGGACTTTACCAAATTATTGAGTAGTCCGACAACACGAGTGGACGTGCATTTCTCTTTATGAGTCCAAACAGATACAAATGAAAACTTATTCTAAGTTTCCATGACTTATAATTTTAAGTGTTCCTGCATAACTAAATAAACTTGTTAGATATCAACTAACACTTTGAAAAGCAAATTCAATCCTTTTGTTAACATCAAAACACAGAGATTATTTAAACCAAAAACCACTTTGGTTCCAACCCATCTGAGAAAGGGTTCTTTCATGTATGGCAGTAGCCATATCAACCTTTCCAGTGAGGGGAATTCCCTTGATGTTCAGCAGTTTAGTAATCAGTAGGTGTAGGAGGTCCTGATTTAGGGGTTTACCATCCTCAACATGTACTTGAAAATAAAATCATTGATATCAATCTTCAACATGCTTAAGAGATGAAATAGGGTAAACCTATCCATCTTGTTGACATTGTCACGAGCGCTAATTCTTGGTATTACACAGTTATTCAGCAAGACATACAAGAACCTTCCTTTTTGAATATGTTGAGAAGCAACATTATTCCTAGGTTAGACACCCCGTACAAAACCTGATGTACCGTTTCTTCTCCATACAGAATTTCCCAGTCATCTGTGAAACCAGCACCTTGCCTAGGGCAACCAGTTGCTTTCAGAATACTGTTGAGAGTGAACAAAGAAGGTTTTCCATTACACTTGGATCAAATGAAAATCCGGGTCTGGGACATCCTTTCTTCATCATTTTCCCAGAATTCCTGAAGCAGTAATGGGTACACTGATTCATTCAAAGAGAAGAAATTGACCTATTGAGAAGCTTCTAGTTCCACCATTACGTTCATCCCTCCTTTTATGATTTTGTTCATCTTTACGAATCTCCCAGGTACAATCATAGAGATGTCCTCGATACTCATTCCCAAGTGAGCAGCAGCACGGACAAGTTTTATGGGGGTCCTTCGGGTGCCATGGATTTGGGTTTGAGAAGAAGGACATGAAGGGTTTTGAAAAAGGTTGTTCGCACGAGAGAGAGATAGGGAAAGCTTTTTGAAATAGTAGAGTGTTTCTGAGATAAGACTTTTGCTTTTTAATTGAAAGGTTTCAAAAAGAGCAGTTGAGAGTAATAAAGACAAAAACGTTTTGAATTCAAAAACATTTTAGATAATTGTAATGTAAAGTCTCGGTCATTAATCCACGTCATCAGACGCTTTTACTTAGATCAGGCACATTCCATCAAACATTATCCATTTATGAAATGCATGTTCAGATTATCTCTAATATTTACGAACGTGTCTTCAGCTAAGGGTTTTGTTAATATGTCAACCCACTGATTTTAGGTTTTAACAAACTTAATGACGAAAACACTTTTATGAACATAGTCTCTTATAAAGTGATGTTTAATTTTATTGTGCTTAGCCTTAGAATGTTGTATGGGATTCTTAGATAAACAGATAGCACTAGAATTATCACACCAAACAGAAATATTATGTTCAAAGATAGAATAATCTTCAAGTTGATGTTTTAACCATAAAAGCTGTGAACAACAGCTTACAGCTGAAACGTATTCTGCTTTTGAAGTAGATAGAGAAATTGTAATTTGTCTTTTACTTGTCCAAGAGACTAAGCTTGCTCCAATGAATTGACATCCTCCCCTTATGCTTTTCCTTTCTACTCTCTCTCCAGCATAATTAGCATCACAGAATCCAACTAATCTGTATTCTTGTGTTCTTAAATACATCAAACCAAGATTAGTGGTTTCAAGAAAATATCTAAATATTCTTTTAGTCACCTTGAGATGTGATTCTCTTGGATCAGATTGGAATCTTGCACACATAGACACTGAATTAGATATCATGTCTACTTAAGGTTAAGCACATAAGAGAACGAATCATACCTCTGTAGATAGTTCGCTTTACCTTTTTACCTTCTCCATCCTTGTTTAATTTTGTATTTGCTTCCATAGGAGTTTTCATGGGTTTTCCTGTATCTAGTTTGTACTTCTTTAAGATTTAATGGGTTTTCCTGTATCAACTTTTCCTCAAATGAAACCATTTTTCATAAGAAAATAACTAAGTCTATCATACCACGCTTTAGGTGCTTGTTTTAATCCATAAAAGGGCTTTCTTAAGCTTATAAACATGATCTGGTTTATCACTATCCTCAAAACTAGGTGGTTGTTTAACATATACTTCTTCTTCAATTATTCCATTAAGAAATTAACTTTTAACATCCCTTTGAAATAAAGTGATTTGATGTTGTGCAACATATGACATAAGTATGTGAATTGCTTCTACTCTAGCTACTGGTGCAAAAGTTTCAGTGTAGTCAATACCTTCTTGTTGATTATAGCCTTGAGTTACTAACCTTGCTTTGTTTCTGATTACTTTACCATCTTCATCAAGCTTATTTCTGAATACCCATCTTGTTCCAATAATTGATTTTCCTTTTTTTCATTTGGAACTAAGAACCAAACATCATTCCTTTTGAACTGATTTAGCTCTTCTTGCATATCTAAAATCCATCTTTCATCTTCGAGAGCTTCTTTAATATTCTTAGGTTCAACCTCAGATAGGAATGCCATATTGTTTGAATCTCTGAAAGTTGAACTGGTTCTAACTCCTTGAGAGGGATTACCAATGATCAATTTTTCACGATGATGAGTTTTGAACTTCTAGTCTCGTATGGATTCAGAGTCAGACGACTATTGAGCAGGTGGATCAGAGGCCTGATTAGGAATTTTTGAATCCTCATTTTTCATATTATCTTCAGTCTGATTGTCTTGTCATCCAAGATCTAAAACTGCAAGATCATCTTCAAGATTTGATAGTTTCCTATCAGTCTTTAAACTATCATTAAATTTGACATCAATAGATTCCTCAACAACTTATGTTCTAGAGTTATAAACTCTGAAGGCTTTAGAAGTGTCTAAATAACCAAGAAATATTGCCTTATCTACTTTTGAATCAAACTTTCCAAGTTGATCTCTAGTATTTATGATAAAACATTCACATCCAAAAGCATGGAAATAAGAGATGTTGGATTTTCTACATTTCCACAATTCATAGGGAGTTTTGTTCAAGAAGGGTCTTATCAATATTATGTTCTGTACATAACAAGCAGTGTTTACTGTCTCAGTACAGAAGTACTTTGGGAGTTTACTTTCATTGAGCATCGTTCGAGCCATCTCTTGTAGAGATCTATTATTGCTTTCTACTACTCCATTCTGTTGAGGAGTTCTAAGAGCAGAAAAGTTGTAAGAGATATCATTCTCTTCACAAAATGTATTGAAGTGCTCATTTTCAAACTCTCCCCCATGGTTACTTTTGATAGCTGAGATGCAGAATCCGTGCACATTCTGAACTTTCTTACAGAATATAGAAAACGTCTTGAATGACTTATCCTTGTGGATTAAGAAGAATACCCATATATATCTAGAATAATCATCGACTAAGACAAAACCATATTTCTTTCCTGCCTTACTAGCAACATTTATTAGACCAAACAGATCCATATGCAACAATTGTAAAGGTCTAGAGGAAGATACCAGGTTCTTGGGTTTAAGCTAGATTTAACTTGCTTTCCACATTGACAAGAATCACATAAGACATTCTTTTTGAAACTTATATCAGGCAGACTTTTCGCAAGTCTATACTTCTGAAGCTTAGTTATCTATTTCATACTTGTATGTCCTAGCTTCTTGTGCCATACCCATCTTCCATCTTCCCTTGACACAAAACAAGTCATATTTTGTTTAGTCAATTCAGTTAGATCAATCTTATAAATATTTTGTTGCTTGTTTATTGAAAAGAGAACTTTGCCATTAGTGTCTTTGACTATGCATGCATTCTTAGTAAAGGAAACATTATATCCATTATCACATAATTGACGTATGATTAGCAGATTATATCTTAATCCTTCAACTAAAAGAACGTTATAGAAATATGGTAGAGGTGATCTCCCACCAATTTTACCTATCCCGGTAACCTTTCCTCTTTGATTTCCACCAAAGGTAACATGTCCACCTTCTTTAGGTTGGAGGTCTAGGAACATAGACTTTTCTCCTGTCATGTGTCGTGAGCAGTCACTGTCCAGGTACCATGATAGGTGTGCTTTTTGTCCTATTAAGGATATCTGCAACAGGAATAATCAAAGCTTTAGGTACCCATATTCTTTTGGGTCCTTTCTTGTTAGTTCTTGAAGTTTGTGACAACTTCTTTCTTGTGTGAATGCACTTGGACGTGATATGTCCATCTTTTCCACAGTTTTTACAGCTATCCTTATATGAATTAACCTTATCATAAAGAGCTTTAGGTTTTTGTCCAGAGATTTTGTTAGATACTTTATGATGTACCTGGTTAGTGAATCTTATACCAGTTTTATCAAGAGAGGGTTTCTGACTTCCTAACAGTTTAGTCAGATTATCTCTACCATTGAAAAAACAAGCAAGATCAAAGATGAGCTCTTATACCTTCTGTTGAAGTACAACTTCTTCAGATTGTGGCGTCTCAACTATGATCTCAGCCTTAAGCTTTTCAGCTTTAAGCTTATTGTTTTCTTGAGACAGTTTGTCACACTCTTGAGTCTTATGTTCATACTCTTTTATGAGTTTCACATATTGCCTCTTAAGTGTTCTGGACGCCTTAGTTAAACAGTTAGATTCCTTAACCAATTCATCATAGGCATCTTGCAATTCCTTAAGATCAGAAATTACCTCAGAGTCAGAATCAGCATTTGCCATTAGACACAGATTTGCTTCCTCGCCTTCTGCACACCTAGCCTCCGCAGGCTTAAACAAGTATTGCTTGCACACCTCTCCAGGCTCAAACAAGTAGTCTTTCAGCAAGCCTCTTCAGGCTCTACAAATGGTACGAGTTGAATGAAGTAGCAGCTTCACATATTACAACTTTGCAGATCTACCAAGTAACACTTCTGGAGTGAATAAGTATTTAAGGTATGTAAGATCGCAATAAATACTTCTCAATAAATATAAATGATTTGAGAAGAGAAGTGTTCTATGAAGAACTTAAGAGAGGTTTGAATGCTTGAGAGTATTGAATGATTGAGTTAATTGATTTCTGGTGTGTGTGTCTTCAATAGCCTTCAAAGTCTTCTATTTATACTCAAGAGAGATAAATCCGTTGAGGAGAGTTCTTCAGCTGAGTATTCTTTTGTTCTTCATTCATATATGCCAAAGAGTCATTCTGGTCCTGAATTTAATGTTTATGATTGTTGGGGAGCTTCAAGACAAGTTGAACGTATAGGTTGGCATAGCTTTATCAGAGTGTAATTTGATTCAGAGCAGTGTTTGTTGCTTTTCAAACTTGGGCAGTGCGACTTTCCTTATTTGTGCTTAGCGGGTCTGTGAACGAGTAAAGTTCACTTTGCCTTTTGCAACAAAAAGAATCTTCAAGCGCGGAATGGTGCTTTGAGCTTTCAGATATCGAATTTCTTTATTCGGAATAATCAGAGAATATTCTTTGTATTTGAATATTGTAAAAGCGAGGGACTTTCAGTCGCCTGAGCAGAATTAGTAGAGATTGTTCAGATGCATCATAACACAGACGCATCATTAAGACTATGTTTCTTTGTCATGAGACTCTTGCTTTTTGATCTGCACACTTAATACACATATTAGTATATTTCACAAGGTTCACTTAAAATCATTCTTTGTTTGGATTCGTCAAAATCAGAGATGTCAAAAGATGTAGTCTTAACAATCTCCCCCTTTTTGATGATGACAAACATTTTCTTATGATTTTAAAGAACTTAAGATAAAAGCAGATTTAAGCATAGAGAATCATATGAAGTTATTCAAGCTTATAAAGATATTCAAGCTCCCCCTGAACTAATGCTTTCATAATGTATTTAGACACATGGTTAAAGTTATACTTATTCTTAAGATCGTAATGTCTTATCAATTAAGTTCAGAATCAGGATAAAATTCAATTATTATTTAGTTCAGATACTAATATATCCTCCTCCTTTGTTATCAGCAAAAAGATAAAGCAATAGATAAAAGATATCCGAAAAAAGAAGTTTATTAATTTATCCATCATTGACCATTACATTGCATATTAAAAGGAAATAAAAACTAAGAGTTTTGTTTTTCAAAAAATTTTGGTAAGAAGTACCACAACAATCTGCATCGTCTCACGAAGACCGTTGATTTCAACACTATCTAATGGATCCATTCCAATAATGGTGGATGTCATTTCAATAGGGTAATCATGCGGAGATGAAGAGGAGGGGCCAAGGTTAGAAGGAGTGGCTGTCGTGGGTGGTTCATAGGGAACAATTTCCAGACAGTACCAGGGAAGAGAATAACTGTTAGACTTAATGACTTAGAGATTTTGATATATGACAAATACAACTTAATGTGTATGCAAGTGTTTTATTGTTAAATTACAAAGACAGGTATCAAGCAATAATCAACAAGTTCGGTGAGCGATTAAAGGAGAACATTCAAGGAAGAACTTGAAGGAATCAAAGAGCAAAGACAAAGATCAAGGAATCATCAAGACAAGAGCTTAAAGGAGAAATTAGATTTAAGTCTTAGATGATCTGTAAGATAAAGAAATCTCTTAGTCACAAAGAATCTCAATTAAAAAGATGCATGAAGAAAATCAATTTTCATAACCTGCAATAAAAGGAATAAGTTTTCATTAATGAGATGATTTTTGGAAATAAGAAGTGCTTGTCCAAAGCGCTCGTCCAACACTGAAGTAATACAAGCGCTCGTCCAAACACAAGTGATTGAAGCGCTCGTCCAACAAGTGACAGAAGCGCTCGTCCACTGAAGTGACAAAAGCACTCGTCCAACATAAGTGACAGAAGCGCTAGTCCACTGAAGTGACCGAAGTGCTCGTCCACTGAAGTGATACAAGCGCTCGTCCACTAAAGTGACAAAAGCGCTCGTCCACTAAAGTGCCAGAAGCGCCTATCCAATAAAGTGACACAAGCGCTCGTCTACTAAAGTGATAGAAGCGCTCGTCCACAAAAGTCTTTGGACCTGCTAAATCCTTAAATGAGAAGCTCCGTCCAATGACATGGCATATGGAACTCGTCTACTAATTAGATCACGTCTAATTACTTTGTGTTTTAGTACTCCCGTCTACTGACGTGGCATATGGAGCTCGTCTACTAGCCCATCCGAATGTAAAATGTTAATGGCTAGATGGACGCCGTTATTTTCAAGATGGACGCGAATTCTATAAGAACTATTAGAATATTACTTCAAGAACCAGAATCAAGAAAATAGATTCTGTTAACCAGATCCAAATCTGTTTTGATTGATCCCAACGACTATAACTTGTTTTCGATATATAGAGGGATCAAAGGAACACTTTTTAAAAAAAGGATATCAATCATAACAACAGAACACATATCATTCATCATTTTTCTTGAGCTTATTGTGAAAAGAGTGTTTCGTTCTCCTAAGTGCTTCAATTTGTTTATTTGACTATTGAGAGTTAGGAATCAATTTTTTGTTTTACATTTCGATTGTAAAGAGAGAGGGAGTCTCTCTGAGTGATTAGGGTGAGGTATCCCTAAGGTTGAACATTGAGGCTCTTCACAAGAGTGTGGTATCTCGAGGTGAAGGAGTGCTCTGTGGTGTAAAGGTTTTTCAAGCTACCTGGCAAAGCTTGTGTGTTAGTATGTGAAATCCCATAGGTGGAGGCGGGACTAGATGTAGGTCACAGTGGAGGTGACTGAACCAGGATAAATCTGGTTGTGTAGTATCTCTAAACTCAAATTCCTTTACTTTCTGTTTATGATCAAGAACCTGTGATTTTGATGTTTAAAGTTCAATATAATTTCTGTTCTTGATCTGTATAAACTATATTGAAACCTGAGTTCGATTGTAATCAAGTCCATGTTATCTACGTTCAAAACTGAGTTGATCAAAACCATTCTTGATTACTGAAATTGAACTATACTGAAACTTGCATAACTAGTTCTTAATCTTTAAAGGATTAATCAGTTTATGTATCTTGTTATTACTGAGTTATTGATCCTGAATCTATACTAACTTAATTCTGAATTAATCTTTCTTATCCTCATAACCCTCTATTCAAGATTTTATATAAGCCCTACATTGATTTTGTAAAAGATCCTAAGGTCACAAATCCGCAACTCTGATTTGAAAATTTCCCCCCCCCCCCCCCCCCTGAGTCGTTGAAGCCAAAACAACAATTGGCATCAGAGCTAAACTCTTAACTTTGGCTTAACAGCTATAAGAGCACGGCTTCCAATGACTGTTTGAATGAAGGGTCTTCCCTTTGCATGCCCGCTTGCTTTCAATGGATCTGAGTATATCTATTGGAAGGAAAGAATGGTAATCTTTCTTGAGGCAGCAAGTGTTGACATGTGGGATTCAGTAGAAAATGGATCATCTGTCCCCTCTACCATAGATGCTAATGGTGCTCCAAGAAATAAGCCTAAAACTTAATGGAATGAGGATGATAAGTAAAGAGTTCAATATAATGCACATGCTAAGAATATTATAACATCTTCTTTAATCCGTGATGAGTTTTTCAGGGTTTCAAATTGCAAATTAGCAAAGGAGATATGGGATACATTGCAAGTAACACATGATATAGAATCCACTGAAGAATCTGAATCTGAGGAGGCAAACTTGTGCTTGATGACCAGCAATCATAGTGATTCAGAAAGTGAAGTAAGTTCTGATTATCAACCTTCATATGATGAATTGCAAAATGCTTTTGAAGAACTTCATAAAGAATCCATTAGACTTGCTAGATTACTAACTAAGTCTAAGAAAACCATCACATGCTTAGAGGAGAAAACTTCTGTCTTAAACAAAGAGGTAGATCAATTAAAAACAAAAAAGTGTGCCTTAAAAGAAAAATTAGCTACTGTTTTAGATGCATCTATATGTGATAAATGTCCTAAGTTGGAGAAACATATAAATCATTTGAATGTTGATCTATCTAGAATTACTAGTGATAAAGAAATCTTGAATGCATCTAGTTGTACATTGACTAAAGAGGTTGAAAAACTGAAAAATGACCTAGCAAGATTCACAAATGGTAGAGATAACTTGAATGCTTTATTAGGACAGCAAAAGTGTGTTTATGATAAGGCTGGAATAGGCTATAAACCGAAGATACATGAGAAATCTTTCAATAATTTTTTTGCTGCACCTAAGACATCAAACACACCATTTGTTAAATGCAATTTTGTTGCTAGAAAAGGGCACACAGCTTCTACATGTCATTACAGAAAATCTTCTTATAATGAGTCTAAGTATATATGGGTTCCTAAAGGAACTATTGCTGCAATTAACTCAAAAGGACCCAAACAGATTTGGATACCTAAAGCAAAAACATGATTCTGTTTTGTAGGTGTGTTGGAAAGCCAAGAATGTGAAATGGTATCTTGATAGTGGTTGTTCCAAACACATGATTGGAGACAAAAGCAAGTTCATTTCCTTTACAGTGTTACCTATGGAGACAACAATAAAGGGAGAATACTTGGCATTGGCAACATTGGATGTGACTCAACAACAATCAATGAGGATGTACTATATGTTAAGGGACTGAAACACAACCTATTAAGTATCAGTCAACTATGTGACAAAGGCTTCAAGGTAAAATTCAATTCCAATAGTTGCTTAATAGAAAATCAGCATGATGAAAATTTAAAATTAATTGGACATAGGACAGATAACATCTGTATGCTTGATTTAGATAATATCTCTTCAAATACTGCATGCTGTCTTATTTCAAAAGAAGAAGAGAATTGGCTTTGGCATAGAAGAATTGCACACATTCACATGAACCACTTGAATAAACTGATTCGTAAAGATCTTGTGGTTGGCTTGCCTAAACTAAAATTTGTGAAAGATGGACTATGTGATGCATGCCAAAAAGGAAAGCAAGTTAATGTCTCTTTTAAACCAAAGAACATTGTTTCAACAACTAGACCCTTGCAACTTTTACACATGGATTTATTTGGTCCATCTAGAACCAAAAGCTTTGGTGGTAACTCGTATGCATTGGTAATAGTAGATGATTACTCTAGATATACATGGACATATTTTTTATCTCATAAGAGTGATTCATTTGCTGCATTTAAGAAAATGGCAAAAATTGTGCAAAATGAAAAGGGCGTATAAATTGTTTCTATAAGAAGTGATCATGGGGGAGAATTTCAAAATGAAGTGTTTGAAAACTTTTGTGATGAGCATGGCATTCAACATAATTTTTCTGCTCCTAGAACTCCACAACAAAATGGAGTAGTGGAAAGAAAGAATAGATCATTAGAGGAGATAGCAAGAACTATGTTGAACGACTCTAGCTTGCCAAAACATTTTTGGGCAGATGATGTCAATACAGCCTGCTATGTGCTAAATAGAGTCTTGATAAGACCAATCTTAAAGAAAACCCCTTATGAGATTTACAAAGGAATAAAACCAAATATAACACATTTACATGTTTTTGGTTGCAAATCTTTGTTCTTAACAATGGAAAGAATAATCTTGGAAAATTTGATGCACAGGCTGATGAAGGAATTTTCCTAGGTTACTCTCTATCTAGTAAAGCATTTAGAATATATAATAAGATAACACAAACTATTGAGGAATCTGTGCATGTGACATTTGATGAGTTTAACCCCAAAAGGTTGGGAGATGATTCTGTTATTGATGATCTTGTAGATTCAATTGAGAAAAATTTCCTAGAAAAGAAACAGGACAATGAAGAAGATGAAAGCTTAAATAATGAATCGCTGCAGCAAAAGCAAACAGAACAATAGCCTGACCTACCAAAGGAATGGATGACTGTTAGAAATCATCCAATTGATAACATCATTGGTGAAATTACAAAGGGGTAACTACTAGACAATCTCTTAGAAATGTTTGTAATCATATGGCATTTGTGTCTCAAGTAGAACCTAAGAACATAGATGATGCTATAATTGATGAACATTGGATGATGGCTATGCAAGATGAGTTAAACCAGTTTGCAAGAAACCAAGTTTGGAAACTAGTGCCTAAACTCAAGAACTGTCAAGTAATAGGTATAAAATGGGTTTTTAGGAATAAACTAGATGAAAATGGTATAATTGTAAGAAACAAGGCTAGATTGGTAGCCAAATAGTATAACCAAGAAGAAGGCATAGATTAAGATGAAACATATGCACCAGTAGCAAGATTAGAAGCTATAAGAATGCTACTTGCTTATGCTTGCATAATGGGATTTAAATTGTATCAAATGGATGTTAAGAGTGCTTTCTTAAATGGATTTATACAAGAGGAAGTGTATGTTGGTCAACCACCTGGTTTTGAGAATAATGAATTACCTAACCATGTTAATAAACTGTCTAAAGCACTATATGGCTTAAAGCAAGCTCCTAGATCTAGGTATGAAAGGTTAAGTAATTTTCTCATTGAAAAAGGATTTAAAACAGGTAAAGTTGACACAACTTTGTTCACTAAGAAAAAGGTACACAACATTTTACTTGTACAAATATATGTGGATGATATAATTTTTGGTGCCACTAATGAGCATTTGTGCAAAGAATTTGTAAGTCTTATGCAGAGTGAGTTTGAAATGTCAATGATGGGTGAGTTGAACTTTTTCCTTAGACTGCAAATAAAGAAAACTGAAAATGGAATCTTTGTTAGCCAAACCAAGTACTGTAATGAATTGATCAAGAAGTTTGGTATGGAAAATGCTAAGGAGATGGTTACTCCAATGAGTACCTCCTGTTATCTGGACAAGGATGAGCAAGGTAAACCTTTTGATGTTTCTAAATTCAGAGGTATGATAGGCTCGCTACTTTATCTTACTGCTAGTAGGCCCGATATCATGTTTAGTGTATGCATGTGTGCTAGGTATCAAGCAAATCCAAAAGAATCACACTTAACAGCAGTTAAAAGGATAATTAAGTATCTGTTAGGAACAAAAGACATGGGATTATGGTATCCCAAGGGAGCTACATGTACTCTAATTAGCTATTCAGACTCTGATTTTGCTGGTTGTAAACTAGACAGAAAGAGTACTAGTGGAACTTGCCATTTACTAGGAAACTCATTAGTATCATGGTTCAGTAAGAAACAATCTAGTGTGGCTTTATCCACTGCAGAGGCTGAATATGTAGCAGTTGGTAGCTGTTGTGCACAAGTTTTATGGATGAAACAACAATAGTTGATTATGGTGTGCAACTAAACCAAGTTCCTATTAGATGTGACAATACGAGTGCAATTAACCTAACTAAGAATCCCATAATGCACTATAGAACTAAACACATAGAAATCAGACATCATTTCATTAGAGATCATATACAAAGTAGAGAAATTGAGATTGAATATGTTGATACAACTAAACAACTTACAGATATTTTTACCAAGCCCTTGAACAAGGAAAGCTTCTTTTTCATTAGAAGAGAATTGGGCATAGTTGATCAATCCTAGATCTAATCTCTAAAGAAACAGAAGAAAATCAAAAAGGGGAGGAAAATTAGATGGACGCACTTTTTTAATTTGTCCCTGCACCTATCCCTCTATCATGAACAATTTTATATGCTATGTTTGAATGTTTAAATGCTCACCTTCTCTATTGCTTTGAATGTTTCTTTTATTTACCTTTTTGATGATGCCAAAAGGGGGAGGAAAGAGTATGATATAGAGAAAGGGGATAATAACAAATTATACATGAAAAAAAGTATGATCTAGAGAAAACGAATTATACATGCATATGTTGAGGGGGAGCTTAAAAGCTTACATGATTAATGGGGAGTAAATCAAATTCTGCTCTGTTAATATTTTTTTTTTTGCTCTGATATACTTCTGCTCTGACTGCTCTGATATCATGATATAAATTTGACAAAAACACTTAGCGTCTACAACACTTATACTCTGATCTTATAATTTGTCAAAAGGTTTGTCATAATCAAAAAGGGGGAGATTGTTAGACTCAATGACTTAGAGATTTTGATATATGACAAATACAACTTAATGTGTATGCAAGTGTTTTAGTGTCAAATTACAAAGACGGGTATCAAGCAGTAATCAACAAGTTCAGTGAGCGATTAAAGGAGAACATTCAAGGAAGAACTTGAAGGAATCAAAGAGCAAAGACAAAGATCAAGGAATCATCAAGACAAGAGCTTAAAGGAGAAATTAGATTTAATTCTTAGATGATCTGTAAGTGAAAGAAATATCTTAGTCCCAAAGAAGCTCAATTAAAAAGATGCATGAAGAAAATCAATTTTCATAACCTGCATTAAAAGGAATAAGTTTTCGTTAATGAAAATGATTTTTGGAAATAAGAAGTGCTCATCCAAAGCGCTCATCCAACACTGAAGTAATACAAAACGCTCGTTCAACACTGAAGTAATACAAGTACTCGTCCAAACACAAGTGATCGAAGCGCTCGTCCAACAAGTGACAGAAGCGCTCGTCCACTGAAGTGACAGAAGCCCTCGTCCAACATAAGTGTTAGAAGCACTAGTCCACTGAAGTGACAAGTGCTCGTCCACTAAAGTGATACAAGCGCTCGTCCACTAAAGTGACAGAAGCGCTCGACCACTAAAGTGATAGAAGTGCTCGTCCACTAAAGTGATACAAGAGCTCGTCCACTAAAGTGACAGAAGCGCCCGTCCACTAAAGTGACACAAGCGCTCGTCTACTAAAGTGACAAAAGCGCTCATCCACAAAAGTCTTTGGACCTGCTAAATCCTTAAATGAGAAGCTCCGTCCAATGACATGGCATATGGAGCTCATCTACTAATTAGAGCACGTCCAATTACTTTGTGTTTTAGTACTCCCATCTGCTGACATGGCATATGGAGCTCATCTACTAGCCCATCCGAATATAAAATCTTAATGGCTAGATGGACGCGGTTATTTTCAAGATGGACACAAATTCTATAAGAACTATCAGAATCTTATTTCAAGAACCAGAATCAAGAAAACGGATTATATTGATCAGATCCAAATCTATTTTGATTGATCCCAACGACTATAACTTGTTTTCTATATATAGAGGGATCAAAGGAACACTTTAAAAAAAATGATATCAATCATAACAACATAACACATATCATCCATCATCTTTCTTGAGCTTACTGTGAAAAGAGTGTTTCGTTCTCATAAGTGTTTCAATTTATTTATCTGACTATTGAGAGTTAGGAATCAATTTTTTGTTTTACATTTCGATTGTAAAGAGAGAGGGAGTCTCTCTGAGTGATTAGGGTGAGATATCCCTAAGGTTGAACATTGAGGCTCTTCACAAGAGTGTGGTATCTCGAGGTGAAGGAGTGCTCTGTGGTGTAAAGGTTTTTCGAGCTACCTGGCAAAGCTTGTGTGTTAGTGTGTGAAATCCCACAGGTGGAGTGGGGACTGGATGTAGGTCACAGTGGAGGTGACTGAACCAGGATAAATCTGGTTGTGTAGTATCTCTAAACTCAAACTCCTTTACTTTCTGTTTATGATCAAGAACCTATGATTTTGATGTTTAAAGTTCAATATAATTTATGTTCTTGATCTGTATAAACTATATTGAAACCTGAGTTCGATTGTAATCAAGTCTGTGTTATCTGCGTTCAAAACTGAGTTGATCAAAACCATTCTTGATTGCTGAAACTGAACTATACTGAAACTGAAACTTGCATAACTAGTTCTTAATCTTTAAAGGATTAATCAGTTTTTGTATCTTGTTATTACTAAGTTATTGAACCTGAATCTATTCTGAACTAATCTTTCTTATCCTCATCACCCTCTATTCAAGATTTTATATAAGTCCTGCATTGATTTTGTAAAAGATCCGGAGGTCACAAATCCGCAACTCTGATTTGAAAAGTTTTTTGAAAAGTTTTTCAGAGGAAAATACTTTTAATAAAACTCAATTCCCCCCACCCAACCCCCCACCCCCTCACCACTCTTGAGTCGTTGAGGCCAAAACAACAATAACCAGAGCAGAAAATGAAACTGAGATCAACGAGAATTGGGAACAAAGAAAGAGTTAAAGGAAAAATTGAGTGCAACGAGCCAAAGGGTTGCAAACAAGTAATTTTAAAAGAGGGGATTTCTATATTGAATAAAGAAATGAAAAGAAGGGAAAGATGATTGAAAAACAAAGTCAAATTTGCTTCATAAATTGGTAAATCAAAAGAGTAAATTGAAAAAGGATTTTCATAAAAAGATAAAGCTAAAATGAAAAGAAAAGGAGTAAAGATGAGAGTTGGTTGGAAGGGGTAGAGTTACCTTGATTCTTCTCTGTCTTCATCTGTATATCCAATCCAGGGAACCTGTTAAGAACTGAGTCTGGCGCTATCTGTAGGCATCTTAAGTTTGTCAAACAGAGATAGGCGACAGTGATGAGCTGGGTCTTGAAGAACATGAGGCTCAAGGTGACTCGTGAACGAAGTAGACCATCTAGGGAACTTCAGTTTCTTATGCTTCCTTTCTAGCCAGACAAATGGCTTCTTGGATTTTGGATTTAACTTTGGCTTGGTACAGACAGATCTTCAGCACTGTATTATCCTTCATGTAAGCAGTAGGATTGGGTCTGTTTTTCCAATAGGCTTGATTTAGCCTTAGTGCAGCCTGCTCAGCAACAAGGTTGTTGATTTCTTTTAGATCATCTAGGCTAAGAAGGTCAGGGTTGATTTGATCTATAGGTAGTGGCTCAGAAGGCTTGATGAGGGTAGATAGATTTCTTTGTGGCGAGGTGTGAGGAGGAGGTGAAGGATGAGAAATAGGTGAGATAATGGAATCAAAAATTCTTGAAACATGAATAAGAGTTTGAATTTCTTGAAATGGTGAGGGAGAGAGTGATGATGAAGGATTGGATATGTGGTCAGGTGGGTTATAAAGAATAGGTTGTGGTGAGGGGTGATCTGGAGTGAGATTCAAATTAAAATCTCGAACAGATAAAGCAAACAAATTTTCAGCAATTGAAATTTGGTTGTGAAGAGGGGAGTTATGAGAGGAAGATAAGGATGAATGTGAGGGTGAGGATTAAACAATGGGTGAAGGAGGTGAAGGTTCAGATGACCTAACTGGTGAGACAGCAGGTTGTAAAGAGACTTGCACAGGCTCAGCTATCATCAGCCTTGTAGATCTTCTAACTGGTGTAGCTGCAACAACAGCTTTCTTCTTGAGTTCCTTTCGAGGGGCAGCAATAGGTTTTTGAATCATTTCCTTCTTCAGGACTTTGGAAATTGGTTGGTCATCATCATCAGATGCTTCTGAGATGACCAGCTTCCTTTTTATTAGAAGCTTTGATCTGACCTTGGGGTCCAAAGGTACAGACACCTCTATTGCTTCTGAGTCATCAGACTCATCAGTTTCCTCGTTAGCTTCTTCTGAAGATCTCTTCTTCTTATCATCTTTATCAGAATCAGGAATCCTTCCTGGTGGTCTCAGCTTCATCTGAGAAAGGGTTCTTTTATGTATGGCAGTAGCCATATCAACCTTTCCAGTGAGGGGAAGGCCCTTGATGTTCAGCAGTTTAGTAATCAGCAGGTGTAGGAGGTCTTGATTTGGGGATTTACCATCCTCAGCATGTACTTGAAAATCAAATCATTGATATCAATCTTCATCATGCTTAAGAGATGAAATAGGGTAAACCTATCCATCTTGTTGACATTGTCACGAGCGCTGGTTCTTGGAATTACACAGTTAATCAGCAAGACATGCAAGAACCTTCCTTTCTGAATCAGTTGAGAAGCAGCTTTATTCCTAGGGTTAGACACCTCGTACAAAACTTGATGTACCGTTTCTTCTCCATAATGAATTTCCCAGTCATCTGTGAAAGCGGCACCTTGCTTAGGGCAACCAGTTGCTTTCTGAATACCGTTGAGAGTGAATGAATAAGGTTTTCCATTATACTTGGTTCGAATATAAATCTGGATCTGAGACATCCTTTCTTCAGCATTTTCCAAAAATTCCTGAAGCAGTAATGGGTACACTGATTCATTCAAAGAGACGAAATTGACCTATTGAGAAGCTTTTAGTTCCGCCATTACGTTCATCCCTCCTTTTGTGATTTTTTTCATCTTTAAGAATCTCCCAGGTACAATCATAGAGATGTCCTCGATACTCATTCCCAAGTGAGTAGCAGCACAGATGAGTTTCTGTGGGGGGTCCTTCGGGTGCCATGGATTTGGGTTTGAGAAGAAGGAGACGAAGGGTTTTGAAAAGGGTTGTTCGCACAAGAGAGAGAGAGAGAGAGAGAGAGAGAGAGAGAGAGAGAGAGAGAGAGAGAGCTTTTTGAAACAGTAGAGTGTTTGACAGAAGACTTTTGCTTTTTAATTGAAAGGTTTCAAAAAGAGAAGTTGAGAGTAACAAAGACAAAAACGGTTTGAATTCAAAAATATTTTAGATAACTTCAATGTAAAGTCTCAGTCATTAATCCACGTCAGCAAACGCTTTTACTTAGATCAGACACATTCCATCAAACATTATTCATTTATGAAATGCATGTTAAGATTTTCTCTAATATATACGAACCTGTCTTCAGCTAAGGGTTTTGTTAATATGTCAGCCCACTGATTTTTGGTTTTAATAAACTTAATGTCGAAAAACTTTCATGAACATAGTCTCTTATAAAGTGATGTTTAATTTCTATGTACTTAGCCTTAGAATGTTGTATGGGATTCTTAGATAAACAGATAGAATTAGAATTATCACACCAAACAGAAATATTATGTTCAAAGATAGAATAATCTTCAAGTTGATGTTTTACCCATAAAAGTTGTGAACAACAGCTTGCAGCTAAAATGTATTCTGCTTTTGAAGTAGATATAGCAATTGTAGTTTGTCTTTTGCTTGTCCAAGATACTAAGCTTGCTCCAATGAATTTACATCCTCCACTCGTGCTTTTCCTTTCTACTCAGTCTCCAGCATAATCAGCATCACAGAATCCAACTAATCTGTATTCTTGTGTTCTTAAATACATCAAAACAATATTAGTGGTTCCAAGAAAATATCTAAATATTCTTTTAGTCGCCTTGAGATGTGATGCTCTTGTATCAAATTGGAATCTTGCACACATACAGACACTGAATTGAATATCAGGCCTACTTGAGGTTAAGTACACAAGAGAACCAATCATACCTCTGTAGATAGTTTGATCTACCTTTTTACCTTCTCTATCCTTGTTTAATTTTGCATTTTATTTCATAGGAGTTTTCATGGGTTTTCCTGTATCTAGTTTGTACTTCTATAAGATTTCCTTGGTATATTTTTTTTGATGGATGTATATTCCATCATCTATCTGTTTGACTTGCAGACCAAGGAAGAACTTTAATTCTCCCATTATGCTCATCTCAAATTCATTCTACATAAGCTTGGAGAACTCTTTACATAGTTTTTCACAAGGTTCACTTAAAATCATTCTTTGTCTAGATTCATAAAAATCAGAGATGCCAAAAGATGTAGTCTTAACATAAGAACATATGCCTTTCTCCTGTCATGTGTCGCGACCATCCACTATCCAGGTACCATTGTAACACCCCATTTTTCGTTAAGTGCTTTTATATATGTTGTTTCTTGTTTAAGCCTTAGGACTTAGCTTAGAGTTGTTGTTGAGGGCTAAGTGGGATTTCTAGGCTTAAATCCCATTCTAGTACATAAGCACGACCGTGCTCATGTCCAGCACGCCCGTGCTCAGTGCTGTGTCTTGTGACCATTTGGATCATAAGCACGACTGTGCTTAATGGAAAGCAAGGCCGTGCAAGGGATTGGCGTCACGGAGACACTGAGGTAAGCACGCCGGTGCTTAGTAAGGTGCACGACCGTGCTTAGGTCTGTAGCCTATAAAATGGCACAAAAACCTAGGGTTCACGTTTTTAACCCTATTTTGGCATAGCAGCCACCCTAGTTCGGCTATACCTCTGTTTTTCCCTATTTTTATCTAAACCCATTGCATTGTTGGAGCTTTAGAGACTCTTGGGAACGTCTAGTTCGTCTGTGTTGATCCTTATAGGTAATGGTTCCTCCCTCTTAGTGTTTCCATTTCTATTATTTAGATTTTGGGACTAATTGGTTAACCCTTTCTATTTGACCAAGGCTTGGAAAGCTAACTGAGCCGCTCGAGGAACGCGTGGTTTACTGGTTGTGTTGTCACTATCAGTTTCTTCATACCGGGTATGGGGAGAAGGATAGTGTAATCATTTGGCAAGGGGATAGAATAATATGAGGGGTTCCCATAGCCCCGTTGTTATTAACTGTTGTCAATGGCATGTTATATTTGATTATATACAAATTTGGATTAATTGTTATTATTGTCGTTTGATTATGAGTATGCCTGTTATGTAAGCTTAATCGCTATAACTGCTCATTAGTTATTGGTATGCCTGTTGTATGCCTATTGGCTATTGTTGTAAACTGGTTATGAGACTGTATACCAGTTACTGTATGATATGCTTATGACATGAATTATGTTGTTTGATGATGTTGGTTGGCTGAATGATATTGTTTAACGCTGAAAAATTAATAAGACCCTAATTGGCTAAATAGGACTCTTAATTAACATAACGGTTAAGGGATTAATTCCCCTAATGTTTCATAAAACATGAACTTAGTAGTGAGATGTGAGGTTGATGCTAACTGGTTTAGTTAAGACCCTTGGATCTGATTGAGAATGTTTAGGGAGTTCTTGGCTTAAAGGACATGTTGAACCTGCCTAAAACAGCATGGCCACGCCTAGGAGCACGACCGTGCTGAACAGGGAGCAAGCCTGTGCTCCCAGTTTGAATTCTGGAACATGACCGTGCTTTAAGCACGGCCATGCAGAATAGAGCACGATTGTGCATCAAGCACCGCCGTGCATAAAAGGAAGCACGACCGTGCTTCACTTAAATGGAAGCACGCCCGTGCTTTGGGTGAGCACCCCCGAGCTACCCCTCCAGGTCAGAATCTGAGATTAAAGGTTAAAGGGGTATTTCACCCAAGTGTCCCCAATAATGAAACAAGACACCAATCAAATAAAGACAAGTTAGATAACTTAATTAAAGATTAATTAAGGTGATCAACAGTAATAAGTGGGTTAAGCCGGTGCCCAATGGGTTGCCGCATGTTGTTATGCTTTGGTGCTTTTTGTCCAAAGTGGCCCCGATGTTTTTTGGTCGAGGTGTTGATATGTTGAACCTTGGTGTTTTTTGGCCAGGGGGCCTTGACCCATAAGGGTTAAGATGTTAATGTTGATGTTGGTGATAAGTCTTGGATGCTTATTGGCTCAAGCGAAGGAGGTGGTTGCCCTTGTTTGTTGTTGTGCTCATGCATCATGCATTGGAGTTGTTAGTAGGGGAAGATCAACATAGGGGAGGTCGTCCTAGAGTATAGTGATTTGGCCGTCCGCAGGTGGTTCACCCAAGTTTTGGTGGATCATGCACCCCCGTGGTGGCGCATCCAAGGTATGGTGTGTCGGCTATCCAAGGGGTTCACCCATGGTTTGGTGGACTGCCGGTATTGGTGCTTTTTGGCCATTATGGATATGTAACTCCGAAGTTGCCTTCCTGAGATAGTTTGGATCCATATGCATGATGAAGTAGTGGAGTAGTGTTGCACCGGATAGCATATGTTGGTTGAGATAGCATGTCGATGTGATCATATTATGTTGATGATATATGTTGTATATTACTATGCCATGCTATGATGTATGTTCATCTTACTTACTATCTCCATGCCATTGCGTTTACATGTTTTCTTACTCCCCGTTTTCTATGTTTCTGTTTTGGCGTCTCTCTTTATGCAGAGGACGGTGAGCAGCCAGTGAAGGAGTGACTCTGAGGAGCCGCGACTCTAGTTAGGATTTATCAGTAGTTGTAGTTGTTTTTAGTTTAGTTGTTTTCATTTGTATTCCGAGGATTTATTCCGGAACGGTTATACCAGCTCTATATGTGACATCGAGGTTGGGTTATGTTTATGTATGTTTTTATGTTTATTTCTTTTAAAACTTATTAGGTTTTTCTGTGTTGTTGATACGTTACAATGTGGTGCTTTCTATCCAGTTTTTATTTTAATTAAATAAATTCATGTTTTTATATTACCTCCTTTAAGTAAATGTTTTATATTAACATGTGGGGTAGAGGGTGTCACATTTAGTGGTATCAGAACAGGTCTGTCCTATCAGGCCGTGGTATGAGTCTGTTGTGAGTCTGTTGTGTGCTCTTGTTTGAATTGTCTATACTTGTTATAGACAATGATGCTTAAAGTTATGAGCCTATTGCTTTTTCCTGCTTAAGTTCTCTGTATTTAATGATTGTTTTGGACATGTACAGGAACTCATGGCA
Organism: Sophora flavescens; assembly: GCA_030762895.1. Lineage (NCBI taxonomy): Eukaryota > Viridiplantae > Streptophyta > Magnoliopsida > Fabales > Fabaceae > Sophora > Sophora flavescens. The sequence continues at coordinate 107,028,739 of CM061068.1, forward strand.
GGAAGAGGCAGAATCGATCAAGCAATCGTTGACGCGTTGGTACTCTTTGCCAATGCAATAGGGCAAGTTCGGAACAACAACAACGGAGGACCGACTAAGTTTCAGGGTCTTGACAAGTTCCAGCAGAATAATCTGCCATCTTTCAGAGGAGCTTATGACCCCGAGGGTTCTCTGTTGTGGATGAGGGAGATAGAAAAGATCTTCCGAGCCATGGACTGTAATGATCAACAGCGGGTAATCTTCGCCACGTTTATGCTCATTGAGGAGGCTGAGCACTGGTGGGAGAACTGCCGTCAGAGGATGGTGGCTGAGGGCACGGCAGTTACATGGGCTGTTTTCAGAGATTGATTCTTGGAGAAAGAGATGGAATTATTGGTACTGAAGCATGGAAATATGTAAATGGGGTGAGTATGCGGCAAAGTTCGAGGAGATGGCTAGGTATTACATGTCGTATCAGGTTATGGTTGATGATCGTTCAAAGTGTGTCAAGTTTGAGGATGGCCTTCATCCGGAGATCAAGCAGGCGATCAGTTACTAAGATATCAGAGTCTTCCAGACCTTGGTGAAAAAGTGTAGGACCTTTGAGGATACCTACAAGTCTAGAGTGGCCAGTTTCAGGAATTCAGATAGCCAGGGTAGCAAGAAGATCGAGCAGAAGGACAAGGGTAAGCGACGTTACGCTCCAGCCAGTCGGGATTTCAAACAGAGTGGCAGGAAGCCACATTTTTCTTATGATAAGTCCAGGGGTAGGAACTCTAATGCCCCTAGGCCCATGAAGTGGGGCAAGTGCGGCGCACCAGATCACTTCACCATCCAGTGCAAGGAATCAGACGTCATCTGCTTTAGGTGTGGCAAGTCTGGCCACATCAATCGAGATTGTGGAGGAGCTAAGTCAGAACCTCCAAGTGTTAGCAAGAGTCAGCAGTCTCAGGCTAATCGACTGAAGACCACTGGGAGAGTCTTTACTCTTAGTGGAGCTGAGGCCTCCGAGTCTGATGAATTGATTCAAGGTATGTGCTTAATTGATGGAACTCCTTTAACTGTATTGTATGACTTAGGTGCTACGCACTCGTTTATATCACATGATAGGGTCAAGAGTTTAGATTTTCCTGCTACCTTTCTTGAGTATGATGTGATTGTTTCCACACCTACCAACAAGCCTGTTCTCACTTCCCATGCATGCAAGAACTATCATATTACCATTGATGGTAGAATCTTTAATGTTGTTCTTGTATACTTACCTTTAAAACAGCTTGATATTATTATTGGCATGGACTGGTTATCTTCCAACCACGTCCTTATGAATTGTTTTGATAAGACCATAGTTTTTGGAACTCCTGTGGACTCTAAGAATCTGACCTTTCCCTCTGCCAACCAAGTTAAGGCTTTGATAAGAGACGAGGCCCAAGTGTACATGATGTTATCTTCCCTGGAAGTAGAGAGCCTTCTTGATGTGGAAAGTGTGCCTGTTGTGCTGGAATTTCCTGAAGTGTTCCCGAGGGATGTTTATAACTTGCCCCCTGAGAGAGATGTTGAGTTCACCATAGACTTAGTGTCTGGCACCGGGTCAATATCCATAGCGCCCTATAGAATGTATCCTCTAGATCTAGCTGAGTTGAAGAAACAGATAGATGATCTGATCCAGAAGCAGTTTATTAGGCCTAGCGTATCCCCATGGGGAGCGCCGGTGTTGCTAGTAAAGAATAAGGAAGGCAATATGAGGTTGTGTGTCGACTATCGACAGCTCAACAAGGTGACCATTAAGAATTGGTATCCCCTCCCTAGGATTGATGATCTTATAGACCAGTTGATAGGAGCTTGCATCTTCTCAAAGATAGATTTAAGGTCAGGGTACCATCAGATTCGGGATAAGTCTGAGGACATCCCGAAGACAGCATTCAGGACGCGTTATGGTCACTATGAGTACTTAGTTATGCTCTTTGGTGTGACTAATGCTCCTGCTGTGTCCATGGGAAACATCAACAAGACCTTTCACCCTTACTTTGATAAGTTTGTGGTGGTTTTCATATATGACATCTTAGTGTACTCCAACACCAAGGAGGAACATGAGGAACACCTGAGGGTTGTCTTGCAGACCCTTAAAGAGAAGCAGTTGTATGCTAAGTTGTCTAAGTGTGAGTTTTGGTTAGAGGATTTGAGTTTATTAGGGCATATCATCTCTAAATATGGCATAGTCGTGGATCCGGCTAAGGTTGAGACGGTGCTCCAGTGGGAAGCGTCGAAGTCAGTGACCGAGATTAGGAGTTTCTTGGGTTTAGCAGGGTACTATAGGAGGTTCATAGAAGGTTTCTCTAAGTTAGCCTTACCCTTAACCCGTTTCACCAAGAAAGGAAAGTTGTTTGTGTGGGACTCTAAGTGTGAAGAGAGTTTCCAAACCTTTAAGGATAGGTTGACGTCAGCACCAGTGTTAGTTTTTCCAGATCCTAGTGAACCTTTCGTAGTTTGCTGCAATGCTTCTAATCAAGGTTTAGGTGGTGTGTCGATGCAGAATGGTAAGGTAGTAGCTTATGCTTCTAGGCAGTTAAAAACCCATGAGAAGAACTACCCTACCCATGACCTAGAGTTAGGAGCTGTGGTGTTTGCCTTAAAGATTTGGAGGCATCACCTTTATGGAGTGAAGTTTGAGGTCTTTAGTGGTCATAAGAGTTTGAAATACCTCTTTGATCAAAATGAGTTGAAGATGAGGCAATGCAGGTGGATGGAGTTTTTAAAGGATTACGAGTTTGATCTAACCTACCACCTAGGGAAGGCCAATGTAGTGGCAGATGCTTTGAGTAGGAAAATCTTGCACGTCTCAGCTTTGATGGTTAGGGAGATGGATCTGATTAAGGAGTTTAGAGACGTGTGTTTAGCTTGGGAAATTACCCCTAAGAGCATTAGCCTTGGAACCTTGAAGGTTACCGACAATTTGATGGATCAAGTTAAAAAGGGTCAGAAGATAGACCAGTTTCTCTTAGATCAGAGAGAGTTGCTTGCTCAAGGTAGAAACCTTAGTTTTAAGGAAGGAATTGATGGAGTTTTGAGGTTCAAAGATAGAGTTGTATACCAGATATCCCGGAGCTTAGAAAGTTGATCCTTGAAGAAAGACATATGAGTGTTTTGAGTGTGCACCCAGGTGCTACTAAGATGTATCAGGATCTTAAGCGCATATTTTGGTGGCCTAGGATGAAGAAAGATGTGGCTGAGTTTGTGTACGCTTGTTTAGTGTGCCAAAAAACTAAGATAGAACACCAAAAGACGTCAGATAAGTTGCAGCCGTTAAGTATCTCAAAATGGAAGTGGGATAGTATCTCCATGGATTTTGTGTCTGGACTCCTTAGGACTCCAGCTGGTTTTGAGGCGATCTGGGTTGTTGTGGATAGATTGACTAAGTCTGCCCATTTCATCCCTATGAACAGGGAGTTTCCCTTAGAAAAGATAACCAGGTTGTACATCAAAGAGATAGTTAGGCTACATGGTGTACCCACTAGCATAGTGTCATATAGAGACCCGAGGTTTACCTCTAGGTTTTGGAACAGTTTGCATGAGGCATCAGGAACCAAGCTTAGACTTAGTTCAGCTTATCACCCACAAACTGATGGTCAGTCTGAGTGAACCATCTAGTCCTTAAAGGACTTGCTTAGAGCTTGTGTGCTAGAATAGTCTGGTAGTTGGGACAAGTTTTTGCCCCTAATAGAGTTTACCTACAACAAAAGTTTCCATTCCAGTATTGGGATGGTGCCTTATGAAGCTCTTTATGGGAGGAGATGTAGGACACCCTTGTGTTGGAATGAACCTAGTGACCATGTTATGTTAGGACCTGAGATAGTGCAAGAAACCATATAAAAAGTGAGGATGATTCAGGAAAAGATGAAAGTGGCACAAAGTATGGAAAAGAGCTACCATGACAAAAGGAGGAAGACACTCGAATTCCAGGAAGGTGACCATGTGTTCTTGAGAGTTACCCCGACAACTGGGGTTGTTAGAGTGATGAAAGTGAGGAAACTTACTCCTAGATTCATTGGTCCTTACCAAATTCTAAAAAGACTCAGCGAAGTCGCCTACCGAATAGCTTTACCATCACTATTGTCTACCCTTCATAGTGTCTTTCACGTGTCTCAACTCATAAAGTATAATCATGACCCTAGTCACGTGATAGTCCCTGATACCATACAGTTGAAAGAGAACTTGACTTTTAAGGTATTACCCATTCGAGTCGAGGATAGGAGGGTGAAGCAGCTAAGAGGTAAGGAGATTCCTTTGGTCAAAGTTGTTTGGAGTGGGGCTACTGAGGAAAGTGCTATGTGGAAGTTTGAAAGCAAGATGATGGAATCGTATCTACACCTTTTCAATCAAGGTGACTGGAAATTTCGAGGACAAAATTTTTATAAGAGGGTGGAATTGTAACACCCCATTTTTCGTTAAGTGATTTTATATATGTTGTTTGCTTGTTTAAGACTTAGGACTTAGATTAGAGTTGTTGTTGAGGGCTAAGTGAGATTTCTAGGCTTAAATCCCTTACTGGTACATGAGCACGGTCGTGCTCATGTCCAGCATGCCCGTGCTCAGTGCTGTGTCTTGTGACCGTTTGGATCACAAGCACGGTCACCGTCTGCAAGGGTAAGGTGCACGACCGTGCTTGGTAAGATGCACGACCGTGCTTAGGTCTGCAGCCTATAAAATGGCACAGAAACCGAGGGTTCACATTTTTAACCCTATTTTGGCATAACAGCCACCCTAATGCGGCTATACACCTGTTTTTCCCTATTTTTCTCTAAACCCATTGCATTTTTAGAGCTTTAGAGACTCTTGGGAACGTCTAGTTCGTCTGTGTTGATCCTTATAGGTAACGGTTCATCCCTCTTAGTGTTTCCTTTTCTATTATTTAGATTTGGGGACTAATTGGTTAACCCTTTCTGTTTGACCATGGCTTGGAAAGCTAACCGAGCCGCTCGAGGAACGCGTGGTTTATCGGTTGTGTTGTCACTATCAGTTTCTTCATACCGGTATGGGGAGAAGGATAGTGTAATCATTAGGCAAAGGGGGTAGCGTAAGATGATGGGCCTTTGCTCTTGATTATAATATTACTAATGTGAATTGGAATTCAATTTTGATATAGTATTGTCAGTAAAGTTTTTAAAGAGAATGCTAACCAGTACCCTTTAAGGAATTCAGGTATAAAAAGTTTGTACCGGAAATTATCATATTCAATGCATTAAAAGCACAAAACTTGTGATTTCCAATAAGTTTTTCTATATATTGATTCCTTAACCAATGCCCTTAGTACATTATTGGTTAGCAAGACCCAATTTTTAATAATGTTAACCAATAACAAATTATCTTATCATTTTATATAACTTTTAAGATATTTACAACAAGTATATACAATTATTAATGATGTAATAACTTATGATTAATTGACAGTAGATTGAATCTTTACACTAATTGTACATGTCTGGTAAATCTTGTGAAATAAGCCGCACCAAAATATATATATATATATATATATAAATATATATATATATATATATATATATATATATATATATATATATATATATATATATGAGTTAGGATCAATTGATATCATGGTGTCAAATTTTACTTTGACACCAAATTTTAATCATTGATCTTAATTTAATCTAACGACTTAAATTTATTATATTTATTGAAGAGAGAGAAACATTAACAACAACTTTAATAGGAAAAGAAAAAAAATGGGATTTATTTAATGAAAAGAGATGCTAAGTATCTTGATTATTCATCAAAATTATAATATTTATTTCACATAATTATATTTTTTATTTACAATAATTATTATGCTATATTTTCTAATATCAATTTTATAAAATCCTTTTAATAGGTTTTATGAAACAAATATTTTATTTATTCAATTAAACGATATTTATTATTTACCTATTAACTTTGCATTCTTTTTTCTTCTTTACTAAATTAATTATAATATAAGACATATATTGAATTAATTTTTTTATCTATTAATTAAAGATATTAATGATATATATATATATATATATATATATTAAATATCGGCCTTTCAATTTTTTGCTAGAAAGCAAAAATTAATTTAACACTTAGTTTATCATATATTCATGTTAATAAAGAGATAAAAATGATAACAAAACTAATTAAATAAACAATAATTTAATGAGTTGAATATAGAAAATATTAATCAAATTCTTATATTTTATTAAAATGAAACTAGAATTTTTTAAAATATAAAATATTTATCTTTTTTTGAACAAAAATTATTTGTCTGATAAACCTTTTATATTTTTATTCATCTATATATATTTTAATTTAACTATATTTTTTATATTATATTATATTATATTATATTATTAAAAGAATTATGTGGTAAAATACGTATTGTCTAAAAACCATAGCACAATAAGTATTTTCGATTAAAAATATAAAATAGTTATTAAATAAATATTATAATTTTGATGAATAATCAAGATGCTTAATATCTTTTTACCCTTAAAATAGTTTATACTTCTTACACTCCATCTCACCCTTCCATATGAAGCAAATCTGATGACTCTAGTTTACTCATTTAAAGAAGTCACGTGACCGCATGTTCCTTTCTTTTCTCCTATGTGTTGGTCGCTGAAAATACAAACTTTTTGCTTCTCTCCCTGTAACCTTGTTTCTCTCACAATGGGACTCTTCAACCTCTAACCATGGCAACCTTGTTCCTCTCACTTTTCTCTTCAACATCTTCAATCCTCCTCGTGTGACGCCCCTGCTCAATTGAACGCCTCTGTCACGTTGTCCCCACTGGTGTTACAGAGTTGCAAACAAAAAAATTTGTCATAAAATTGTCCTTTGAAAGGGTAGTGCTCGAAAGCAACGGATGAGAGCAGAAGGTATGGAGTAGCGGGAGAAAGTTGTGGAAGCAACAAGACTGCATGTTAAATGTTTGATTAAATGCCACACCACCATTTTACGATGTCTCTTTTCGTTTCCCTCATAGTCATTTATCATTCTCAAGTGCCATTTAAATAAATAACACAAATATAGTCATTTACATCCTCCAAAGATAAAGTTTACTCTGAAAATAAAGTTTGGGCCAGTATCATTATTGTATATTTCTCGTGGCAATATATAATTATTGTCCTGTCTTCAAAACTCTGGACGAAGCATCAGATTTTAAGTGTAAACTGATCCTTATATATATATATATATATAAAAGAAGAGCAGAACGAACGAAGTAGGAAAACAGACGGAAATTACATAAATTAAAACAAAATTAAAATATGGAAATTAAAACATGAAAACAGTAAAAACAAGTACTGTAGAGATTAAAACAGTAAATATAAAAACTTTAAAACATAAACCCAGAAAGGTGGTAGAAACGACCAAGAACTGGGTAAAAGGAAAATAAAAAGAAACCAGAGCGGAGGCAGAGCCTCACTAGAACCGGTGGAGGGAGAAGAGATGATTTAAACCATGCAGGTTTTGATTGATTGGATGCTTGAAAACTACAAGATTGAAAGATTGAAAAAGAAAGAAGAACCGAGGAACTCACAAAATGAAAGCTCTTAAGGCTCTCAGAGTTTCTCACTCTAAACTCTCTCTAAAATTTCGGATGTCTAACAATTGAGCCTAACATCCTTTAAATAGAAGATTGAAAATTTACTATTACAACAGTATCGGTAATATTGACCTATACTATTGCAACTATTGTAGAACAAAGGCTTGGATTATCATGACCGTACACGTGTCTTTGTCGGTAAGTGAATAGTGCCGGTGATAAACAGTGCCGGTAACTTGACTGGAATTGTGACTGTCGGCAAGGAACAGTATCAACGGTTGACTAGAACTATTCAATACATAATTTTGATTGATCTTTTTGGCTAAGTGGTTGGGATTACTCATCGTCATTCAGTTGACTGTGGTATCAATACCATAGCAGTCATCTTCATTTTGATAGAAGGGATCCGAACAATGGCTTGAATCCTCTTCTTCTTCGTCTTCATCAGATTGGGGAAGCTTTTGCTTGGAGGATTTTGATGAAGAGGGTACTTCCTCTTTTGCTAGCTTCAAGATTGCTTCCATATTTCGAAGGAAGCTTTCTTTTGAATTGGATCCTGTCAAAACTGAAACTCTACGAGATCTCTGATTAAGAAACTCACAAGTTTCTGGGTTGGTTGCTTTCATCCACTTAGGATTCTACTGGAACCATATTTTTACATTGTCACTTGTGGCTGCAGCATAATTGAACTGTGACCACCACTTGACAAAAGTTGCTCTTTGTAAGATTGACAATAAACCAGGATATTGATCTTGCTTCTGGTATTTATATTGCCAGCTGAAAACCCATGAAAGGGAAAATTTTGAGAAAAATATTTAATTGACAGGAAAAGGGGTTTCTTTACTGTCAAAATATTTTTCAAATGTTTGGTATCCTTCAAGGACTTCTTCAGGAAGGATATGTTTGATTGGACCAAAAATTCTCCACCAGTGGACGAACCAATGAGGGAATCTGTATCTGACATTCTTCTTGAAATAAATCAACCAAGAATGTTTATTTTGAATATTTTGGTACCAGAAAATGTTGTACCAAGCTTGTTGATAATCCCAGTAATTAAATCCAATGGGATCAAAAGTTTGAGAATTTTTTTTGAAAACATTCAAGTTCTTTCCAAATTGCTCAGGTGTTAAGACCTTCAAAATCTGGAAAGTTGAATGAGTGTATATTGATTGATCCTTAGGGTCACGATAATGTTTGATCGTGACTGAATCTGTATCAATCAAAATAAACTCGTAAAAATTTCTGTTTTTGTTAGATTGAGATTGTTGGAAATGAGAACCATTTTGAAAGATTTTGGAGGGAACTTTGTTAGGGTTAATATCCCAAAATCCTGGTTCCATTTGAACAACAAATTGAAATTGGTTTTTTGCAACATAGTTAGTTGCAATTGTTTGAGTTTAGGTGTTGTCTTTTGATAATCTTGTATCAGGTTTGACAACATTTATAGGGATAGCTGTCTGGGCTAATTCCTTGATTAGGTCTTTGAGAGGGGGTGGAGAACCTGATTCGTTTTCCACTCTATCTCCCCATGTTCCCTTAGGGAGTGTGGTTAGGCCTTGATCATGAAAGGCTTGTAAAGTTTGAATGGGGATGCCATAGTCTTCTTTTGACTGTTTGGCAGTTTGTTGGGTTGAAGACCTAGATTGGGTTGAAGACCCAAGCTTGATTGCGGGTTGTTGGGTTGATGACCCAGGTTGCTTTTGGGTTGAAGACCCAGATTTTGATGCACCATGGCGATTGGGTCCTTTAAGGACTATTCCTTTACCTTTCCCCTTTGCAGAGGAAGCTTCAGATTTTGGCATTGCTACCACTCTCACTTTTTTACCTACCCTGTAAATATTCACGAGTAAGAAAGTCAGGAAGAGAATTTGAAGAGCCTTCGATAAACTCAATTTGAAAATCAAAAGCACTTAAAATTGCTTGCCATCTGGCAAAAATTTGTTTTGATGCTAAGTTTTTTAACATCTTTTTGCAGAATATCTTTAGCAGATTTGCAATCTACTCTGACTAAAAATTTTTGGTTTAGTAAATCAGATTGAAATTTTGAGATGCATAAAACTATTGCCAACATTTCTTTTTTGACAGTCGAATAATTTTGTTGAGAAGAATTTCAATGCTTAGAAGTATATGCAATGATATACTCTTTATTTGAAATTCTTTGTTTCAAAATACCGCCATAACCAATGTCAGAAGCATCGGTTTCAACAATTTTGAAAGCAGAAGTGTTTGTAAGATAAAGACATAGAAGATTCTTTAACTTAGACTTAATAAGTTGTACAACTTTTGTATGATCATTGGTCCAAGGAGGGAGTTCCTTCTTTAGACGATTGTGCAAGGGTTTGATGATATTACTAAGATTGGGAACAAAATCAGCAACATAATTGAGACATCCTAAGAATCTCTGAAGCCGAGTCTTGTCAATAATTTGGTCAGGAAATTTATCAGCGAATTCAATCGCTCTGCTGATTGGAATAATAGTTCCTTGGAAAATATTATGACCAAGAAATCTAATCTTAGTTTGGAAGAGATCGATTTTGGTTTTAGACACAGCTAAACCATTTCTTTTTATCACACTTATGAAGATTTTCACATGTTTGAAGTGTTGATCAATGGATTGCGAGAAGACTAATACATCGTCAAGGTAGACAATTGTAAAGTCTGAGTAAGGATTGAAGATCTCATTCATAATTCTCTGGAATTCTGAAGGAGCGTTTTTAAGACCAAAGGGCATAACATTCCATTCGTAATGCCCAAAGGGAACAGTGAACGTTGTTTTATAACGGTCACTTTCTTTGACTTCTATCTGATAATAACCAGATTTCATATCAAATTTGGAAAAGATTTTTGCCGTACTTAGGCGGTTAAGCAAATCCCTTTTGTTAGGAATTGGATATCTGATCCACCTAAGAGCTTGGTTTAAGGGTTTGTAATTGATAACTAGGCGAGGTGTCCCACGCCCAATTTCAGCCTGCTTATTAACATAAAAAGCAGAACAAGACCAAGGAGATTTGCTCTCCCTGATTAAACCCTTCTTTAAGAAATCATCAATTTCCTTTTGACAATATCTAAGAAGCTCATGATTCATTTGGATTGGTCTGGATTTAGTTGGAATTTGCCTTTTGTTGAAATCTTGTTCATAAGGCAAGTCTACAAAGTACTTCTTTCTATTCCAAAATGCTGTTGGCAAGTCAGAACAGATAGACTTTTGGATTTCATCAGAAAGGATCTGAATCCTATGTTTGATGTTTGGTTGTTGCAATTGTAATTCAATATTCTTAAAAGAAATTTCTTCTTTCAAGAAATTGATTTGGTTAATCTTACAATCGAGAAGATTTAAATCTCGAATGATAGTTTCCTGATGAATGGGAAGACTATATCTTTACCCAGATGCTGAGTTATGATTCCATTATGAGTAATTGAAAGAGGGAAAAGTGATCTAATGAACGGAGATCCAAGGATCACTTCATTTTTTAAGTTTCTAACTAATAGAAAAGGGGTTTCCACTTGGAGACCTTGGTTTTCTATTAAGGCTTTAGACATCTTATAATTAATTCTAAGTTTAGAACCATTAGCTGCGCTTAATTTCTCTGAGGTTTTCTCAAAGAATTTGGTAGGAACTAATCCTTCTTGGATACAGTTTGAATCAGCACCTGTATCAAAAAGTGCTATGGAATCAAGAACAAATTCTCCAATAATAATTTTGATCTTGATATGGAATTTTTGAATCCTTAATTGATTTACTAAGTTCAAGAATGCCTCATCCTCATGATCATCTTGAAGCTTAGGACTGTTATGCTCATCTTCTTGATAGCACTTGATTCTGGTTTTTCTTCATTACCAGAATCATCCGATTGAGCCTTTGCAATTTGAGACAAAATCAGTCTGTGAACAGCTTGTTCTTGTTTGATCTCTTTGATCTCTTGCTTTAGATTCTTAATCTCTTGCTGGAGATCTTGAATCGTAACACGCTTAGTTTTTTGAACAACTTCTAGTCGCTTCAGAATCTGTTTGAAGTAAAAAATGATCTTTGACTATAACTTTGCCTTTTCATTTGAAATCCTTTTCCTTTGAGGATTCCATGGAAGTCTTGAGCTTATCCAGATATTTTCTTCTTTCATCTGGATCAGCTATAGAGTTAATGACTTCAAAAAGGATATCTTGCTCCTTAGTTAAGACATTAATTTCCTGAGATGAATCGGAGCTGAGATTCCCAATATCATCTTCTTGAACCTGATTGATATCTTCAGCAAAATCACCCATCTGATTCTTCTTCTGAAGTATCTGATTGAATCAAGAGATTGTTCAATTGTTCCTCAACTGAAGGTTCGAGATTCAATTCTTTGATTCTCTTTTTTAGCCTACAGTATTTACTGATGTGGCCAGTTTGCCGCAGTTATAACAAGTAACCGCTTTCCTATCACCAGTAGCTGGCTTAGGTTTGAATTCTGCCTTAGGTTTGCCATACCTTTTGTTTTTCTTGTACTTAGTATACTTGGTATACTTAGGTTTTTGGGGTTTGCCTTCGTATTTCTTAGAAGACTTGGTTTTATCCTTTGGGCAAGGAGGTATACCAAATTGTTCACAAAAAAATCCTAAATCCTTTTTGGCGGCCTTTTCTTTTTTGAACTGATCTCTGACTTTGTCTTCCTTACAAAGTCTTGCCCCTATCTTCTGGGTAGCAGCAATGAGTTGACCATAACTCAATTGCTCATATGGAATATTTCCATCTGGGGATTGGGCAATAAGATCATCTTTAACAAGATCACCTAACGATGTTGGGAGACCTGCTATGAACTTTTCTTTCCAGAATCTATTCTGGCAATCTTCTCTGGTGTACACCCTAGTTAGGAAGGTATCTTTATACCACCTAAAACTGGCTAACGATCTACACTTGAGATTGGACAATAATTCTACAGACCTATCCTTCCAAGTGGAAGCATTGCCCATAAAATGTCCGCATATTGAAAAGATTAAGGTGTTGACCTCATCTGGAATGGTTTCACCTTCGTTATCATAGATTGGGTTTCCTTCTGCATCCGTCTTGATAGCAGAAAACATCTGTTCTTTCTGTGTTTTAGAGAAAGAATAGTCCCACTAGCCTTTTAATTGGCCTGTGAAACCTGCAGATAATATGTTGCAAATGGCTTCTTCGGAGCAGTCATTTGCAGTCTGATAAGCAGTAGCCATCATTTGTCATATGTTGCATATATATATATGTGTGTGTGTGTGTGTGTGTGTGTGGGGGATCCACGTACTCCAGAAGTAACTCTTGTCAGAGTTACTCCGCTTAATAACTCATTGGAGACATTGAATTTCAACAATCCAATCATTAAATATTGTCATATTATCCTAACAATCATGCATACCAATTTTTTGAAAAATTAGACATTCATGGCTATGTAATCTTATAGTTGACATTTACTCATATTTTTAAAAAACGCATTATACGTTAGATCGAAGTTATTTGATGAAGTATCAAATATTTTTTAAATTTTATGAATCTTTGAAGAGTTGATCTACTCATTAAGAAGTTTTAATTCGACGGTTGGATTGTTGAAATTCAATTTCTCGTTTGAGTTATTAAGTGGAGTGGAATAAGTGGTATATATATATATGTGTGTGTGTGGATGAACATTTATTAAAGAAAGTTAGAAAGGTAATCTGATTTATAAAATATAAATTTTGGGCCTTGAATTAAAAAAAGGAAAGAAAAAGCAATTTAAAAATGAAGGGGAAAAATGAGATTTCCATGAAAAAATATATCTAGATTTTCAAATATTTATTGTTTTTGGTTAAATGAACAAATAGTTTAAGTTTGTGTCCTTTCAAATAAAAAAAATTGCTAAAAGCTTTGTATCTGGACAATCTATTGGCGGTGTTGTATAGAGATGAATATATGGACTAAATGCAAAAGAAATGTAATTCCTATAGAATGGGTTTTCGAATCAGTTGACAGCAAGACAATTTACTACTAATTTAGAGGGAACTATTTATGGAATCTTTTTGTTTTCTTTTTATAGAATTTATAGATTTGTTTTTACAGAATTCTATAGAATCTTTAATTTCTTTCGTTGTACAGAGATAAATATATGGGCCAAATGTAGAAAAATAGTTGAAATTCTTAAAGAATGGGTTGCCGAATCAGTTGAGACTTGAGAACTAGACAATTCAATAATTTAAAGGGAAGTATTTAAAGAATATTTATTGAAAAGGAAAAAATATTTTTTTTAAAGTATAATATATTTTGTTTTAAAAGAATTTGTTTCATTTTATTTGCCACTTTTAAAACAAATACTGATTGTTTTTATATTTTCAAGATATTGGATACCTTTTTTTTTTAAGGAAAGATATTGGATACGTTATTTTTTTCATTTAATACTTTTTTTTTTAGTAGTAGGAGGATTTTGTTGAAGGATAAGGATATAGCAAAACTCATCTATCTTGCATATTAACACTTTGTTTGGGTAATTGGAGAAGTATGGAGGAGAGAAGTGGGGAAGAGAAAATGAGTAGAAAATAAGTAGATTTTTAAATTGCTTAGATTGAAAGAAGTAAGAGAGAAGTATGAGAGAAAGAAAAGTTAAATTTTCTCGAAAATACATATTTGTCTCTAATAATATATTTGTATTATATAAAACAAAAGGGTATATTTGTCAAATGAAATTGATATGGAGAGAACTTTTTCTGTATGGGCCCACAACAAACCTCTCTCTCCCTCGTTAAATTCTCTTCAAACAAACAGCAAAAGTGGCAAAATTCTCTCCCGATTCTATCTTCTAAAGTTCCCTCTCCCCAGAATCAACCCAAGCAAACAGAGAGTAAATGCCTATTGGTTGTATTGTAGCTTCTTGCACGGATGGAGGGAACCTTCTTTTGAGTAAAATATCAATTTGGTTCAATCAGTCAAACTGATCATTGCAAAGCTGAAATTTTTAAATTTGGATCTATCTTTTTAAAGGTTAAACTTTCTTTAGGATTTGCCACGTAGTTGTGAAGTTTGTCTTTAAGATATCACGTGAGACACTTCAATAGATCTAGCTTATCAGCACTGATGTCGAGAACTAAGTTGACCAATGATTATCAAAGTTAGGAGATAAATTTACTTTTTCGTAATGGCAGGAATCAAATTAATTGATAGTGTAAGGGGAACCAAATTGATCATCTACTCCAATAGAAGTTTTTTTTTTAAAAAAGTTCTGAACCAGTGAGTAAGGATGGAAATTGGACTCAAATTCAATGATCACTTACAAAATTACTCGTAATGGGGATAGCTTTGGGTAATTACCTACAGAAATCTATAGGGCGCCACTACTTGCATATCTAATTAATATTTATTATTATTATTTTAAAAATAACAATGGAAAAACTTTTTATAGTATTTGTAACTGAGCTAGATGTTGTATTTTTAATTAACATTCTTTATTTTATTTTATTTTTCATAATTAATTTTAATATTAAAGTAGGATAATCGTTATATACTAATTTGTCATAAGACATATTAAAGGAATAAGATATTTTATTTAACTAAAACATGGGTAATAGATTTTTGTTTGGATATACAGGTACTCAGAGGGTATGATAATGGATATTAACACTATGTTTGGTTGATGAAAGAAAATGAGAGGAAAGAAAGTGGAAGGAAAGAAAAGGGAAGGAGAAAAAACTAATGGAAATGAGATGATTATTTAGTTGTTTGGTTGAAGAGAAAATGAAAAAAAAAACCTACAACTTTTATCTTCTCTTGTTTGATTGGGTAGAAAGTGAGAGGAAAGAAAAAAAACATATTTGTGAAATGACATAAATACCCTTTTAAAATATAAGATGTAATAATCATAGAATAAAAAAATTTACATTGTTGTTATATGAAGGTTAATTTATAATCTTGTTGGATAAAAATTAAATAATTTATATTTTAAAATATTACATGTAATATATTTTTTATTTAGTATTTTCTTTCTTAAACCAAAGAAGAAAAAAAAGTCAGCTTAACTTGTCAAAGTCAAGTATTCTAATTGGTTTAGCCAGATTACCTTATTCATAGTTATATTGGTACACATCCATACAAATATACAATCCATCTAATGTTTCTTTGTAGAATTGATCCATAAAAACTTTTTTTTTTATAAACTGTAAACATGTTTTCTAAATAAACATGTTTTCACGGTTTTTTACATAGCAAAACCCAGAAACCTTTCCCACTCAATCCCAATGCCAATATCCACCGCTGGAAAGATGATATCATCAACGGAAAATAGTCCTCTTTCTTTCTGATTACAGGTTTTCTTCTTGTTTTCCTCCCGATTTGGGCGGATTGAATTTTGAGGTGCGGGCCACTGAAATAATTCTTTCCTCTCTTTTTTCACTTGGGAACCAAACGACCGAAACCACCCCTTTCCCTCCTCTTTTCCTTTCTCTTCTTTTATTTCCTTTTGTCCTTAAAATCAAAAGAGTGTAAAGTCGCCACCACGCGGGTAAGTAGGGGGATGAGTATGAGTTTTTATTTATTTTATTTTATTAAAAAATGCGGGTATGGAGATAAGTTCTCTAATATCTTACATAGACTTATTTATTGTCATCCTACCATAAAGGTATAATGTTTAGTATTTTTCTCTGTTTTTAATTTTATTGTATAGTCATATTTGTTGGAGAATAATTGTTATGTCCTAGATCCAATCTATTATGTAATTTTTAGAATGCATTGTAATGATTTTATTTTGATAAAATAACTTGGCTTTCTATTAATTTTGGTTTTATTTGTCATATTCATTAATTGGTTATTTAAGTTATATGACAAAATCTTTGATTAAATTTAGATACTTGCTATCATGATAGAGATCATGTTAATGAGAGACGAGTTTTTTTATAATTTAATCTAAAGTATATATTCTTGATCGTGGGATTATTAAGCATATTTTATTTAGAATATATAAATAATTGAAAAATATTTTGCAAAATTAAATTGAATTTGGTTCAAAAACTTGTGAGATCTCAAGTTTGAAAACTGATTGAAATAGTGGATTAATGCAAGTATGATAACTTGCTAACTTGATCAATCTTGTTTCAAGTTATATAAGTTGGTAACAAAAAGAAACAATATAAGTTGGTTGGTTTGAAATATGATAAAGTGATAGAGAGATGAAAGATAAAAATCAGTTAATGGTTCCTATTGGATATGAATAGTGATGTGTTTAGACGTGTGCTCTATAAAAGGTTTTAAGCTGCACATTAATGATAGATAGTTACTACTATCTTCTCTCTTTCTTTTTATCATTGACATCAAAATATTTTTTAAAGGGTTGCTTTGATTTTTAATTCCACTCATCAAAAGATTGATAGCAAATATTAGTCTCGGTGTGGATATGCATAGAGCCTTATTCTCTACCAGGTATTTCCGTTTACATCTTCTAAATGCAGTGATATATTTTAGACCCAAAAGATTTTATTGAATTGTTTATTCTGTAGTTGATATGATTACCGTGCAATCCTTCGATATTAATTTTTTTTGATGAAATCCTTCAATATTTTTTTTTTCCAGTAAAACATAAAAGATTTTAATGTTATTGATGGTATTACAAATTTGAGAATGAAATATAACAATTCAAGTAATTTCGAGACTATACTATTTCTATTCTTTTCCGTTCATCAACTTTTGATTAAAAAGGCAAAAATCACTAAGGAGTGCACGGTCTCTTTTAGCATGGAGCTTCCTGGATACAACTATACAAGTTTGTGGGTCCATAGTCCATACTGGTGATTTTCATATACAAGTGAGAGTCACTTTAAATTTATGACTCTTCCTGCACTCTCAATTCATCTTGGCTATATAAAGTAGTTATTAATATTTTGATATGTGTGCTTTTATCTTAATAACTAAAAATAGAAATTTAAGGATTAAAGTAGTATACACTTTTAAAGTAAAAAGTTTTACGCTGACATCCAATAATTTTTTGATATGTGTGCTTTTATCTTAATAACTAAAAATAGAAATAACAATAATATTGATTTATCAAAATATTATTTAATGTCTTTTTAAAAATCATTTACACTGGTTGTGCATAGAAATTAAATTCTAATTTAATCACATTTAACATTTCTCTTATTTTAAAAATTATACTCGTCTTTTTTTTTTTTTGAGGAGGCCACTGTAATTTTAATATCATAAGGTGAGTTATCATAATATAAGTCTCAAGGATGGTCGATATAATAATTATATAAAGAAAAAGGATACTCAATATAATTAAGTCAAAGTTCAGAGAAATTAGTATAATTTCTTTTTCTTTTAACAGTAATGTTTGATATCTTGTGACATTATAATAAAATTATTGATTTTTAAAAACTCCTCAGAATTTCACCAATTTATTTTTCTTCTATTTTTTTATTTTTATCAAACACCTTTAACGCATAAAAAAACCCCAAATAAAGAAATGTGCCAAAATTAAAATAAGGCAAATTTTGAGTACCAAAAAAAAATAAGGCAAAATTTCACTACCTATAATTAACTAATTTGAATAAAAGGGTATATTTGCAAAATCGTATCTTTTTTTCTGCCTATATAAGAGCAAGTAAAACAAAACCAAAAAAGGTGTACGAGGTAGGAGGTACGTACGTAGAATCGCAGGAGGAGAGAATCAGAGGGAAAAAGGGAAACAATGATATTTTTTTCCGCTTCATATTAATTCCTCTGGTGCTTCTTCTGCGTGACGGTAAGATCCTTCTCCCATTTCCTAAGTTTTGCTCACCTTTCGTTTTCACATTCATCACTTTCAATAATTCAATAAATAAGGTTCCAACCCCAAAATCACCATCATCATCATCATATTCCAAAAATAGGGCACGTGCCCTCTCTCTTCCCTTCTCTCTTTCATGCTTTGTCACAGTGTCCTTGGTTCTGTGTTATCTGCACTTGCATGCATTATTCCCAGGTTTCAATTTTCCTTTTTTATTTATAATTTTTTTAAGGTTTTAAATTGCACTCGCAATCATGACATTATGCCACGAAGATGCCATGATTGCAATATTGTGGTTTTGATAATTTTCACACAGGTGTCAAGCTTGCAATTGTGGTTGCAATATTATGATTTTAATAATCTTTACAACTGTTTGGTGTCTGTAATTATGATAATGCCGGCTGTATTTTCCTGCGTATCAATTTAAAACCATAACTTTACTTTTTGTTATGGCTGTTTTCCTTTGATTTGATATACTAATGAATTCTGGGTTTTCAAATAATCTTGTTTTCACTTTGGAGGTGCAGGTATCATATTTACATATAATTGGCTTTTATTTTTTGCAATATAATTTAATTTTTTTCTATTAATTTCTCAGCAATAACCCTAAGATTTATGTAATCTTTTTCGAGCTCTCTATCTTCTGTATAGCGTTTTTGTTTTATTTGTGAAAGTGGCTTATGGATTCCGCATATATGTGTATCTGTTGTTGCTGTTAGCTGTCGCTATCATGCGGTTGGTTTGTATTTTGGGTGCTTGTGATATCATTACACGCATTTGCTGCAAGATTTGTTTTTTTAATGATTTGATTAGGATATCACAAATTGTTACTACACATCACTATTAATTGAAGTTTGAAATTAAGGGGACCATTGTCATTTTCACTCTATAATGTGATTGTGAATTGTAGCGTGAGATTCCATTTAGAATTTGATTAACTCCATTACTGGTTTTGTATCTGTGAATAGTTTAGCACTTTCTGTTTTCTATGTAATGAAGTCACGGGTTAACTACTACTCTGTTGTATTCCTATAATTCTATTGTGATTTTAGCTATTACGTAATTCACATGATGACTACCACTAATGGTGAAATATCACAATATTTCCGCGTGGTTGAAAAAAAAGAAAAAAAAAAATCACAATGTTTCCACTATGTGTATTTTCCACCATTCCTATCATAGCTTTGCTTCACCTCTTCCCCCAAGTCCTAATTTATTAGCAATCTTGCTCAATTTTGCTGTATGCTTTGTTCATTCTGATTTAAGTTGTTTCTCTAATTATCTGTGTTTATTTATTTTCAGATACCTCCAAGTTGACCTTTGCATGTAAATAAGAGAAAAAGAATCATCAGATTAGAAATCTCTAGTGAAACTATGGCAGATGTCAAAAAAACACATGATATGGCAGAAGAAAGCCTATATACAGAAGATGGGACAATCGACATTCACAAAAAACCTGCCAACAAGAAAAAGACTGGAAATTGGAAAGCATGCCGCTATATTCTTGGTATTGATTTTCTTTGTACTTTTAGAGTCTTTGCTTATGTAAACATCCAACTATTTCTGGCACACATTCCTGCATTGGAATTTGATGACCCTAAGATGTTGAAAAAAAATTGTGACAGGAAACGAATGTTGCGAAAGATTGGCATACTATGGCATGAGTACGAACCTTGTTAACTATCTCCAAGATCGTTTCAACCAAGGAAATGTAACTGCTGCAAATAATGTCACAACCTGGTCAGGGACATGCTACCTCACACCATTGCTTGGAGCCTTTTTAGCTGATTCATACCTGGGAAGATACTGGACAATTGCCAGTTTCTCAACTATCTATGTCATTGTAAGTTTACTTAAGAGAATGCTATCTTGCTTGTTGAAATCCATGTTATGTTAAAGGCCATTTAATCTGCATTATTTTTTTCAATCTGAGTTCATATTTTATGTCTATGTATGAGGTTCCAGTCAACAAGGACCAAATTTTGGTTCCTTGTAGAGTTTTTTTCCTTTTAAATTATTTATGTTGTCCGCCACTACTTATTATATTATTTTCTTTCAAGCATAATCCAAAACTACAGTGTAAACTTTTATCAGTTTTTGTTTTTTCCTAGTCGTCACTATAGACATGATTTACGATAAAACATTATAGTATTGTTTGAGACTTTGAATTGTTGTTGAGTTATCAAGCCAATTGAATTTCTTTTAACTCTAGAAGAATATGGCCAGTTTATTATATTTTGAGAACCTTTCTATGACGAATAAAAGGATAAATCAATAGTATGGTAAGCCCTGTAAATGGTGGATGTGTATTTTCTTTGCAGGGAATGGCACTTCTGACGTTTTCTGCTATATTACCTGGACTGAAGCCTTCGTGTGATGCGGGTGTTTGCCATCCAACATCGGGACAAACTGCAGCTTGCTTTATAGCACTGTACTTGATTGCTCTTGGAACTGGTGGTATCAAACCATGTGTCTCATCTTTTGGTGCTGACCAATTTGATGAAAATGATGAGTCTGAGAGGAAAAAGAAGAGCTCTTTTTTCAATTGGTTTTACTTCTCAATCAATATTGGTGCACTCATTGCTTCCTCAGTGTTAGTTTGGATACAAATGAATGTGGGCTGGGGATGGGGTTTTGGAGTCCCTGCAGTTGCAATGGTCATTGCAATTATATTTTTCTTCATTGGTAGTGGATGGTACAGACTACAAGTACCTGGAGGCAGTCCCCTTACAAGGATTTGTCAAGTGCTAGTTGCAGCCTCTAGGAAGCATAAGGCACAAGTGCCAGATGATAAGTCTCTTCTCCATGAGACTGGTGATGCAGAATCTAACATCAAAGGGAGCCGCAAACTTGAACACACAAATGAACTAAAGTGAGTTATTAAAACAATGTTTGCATTTTATAAACATCAGTGGTGAAAATGAAATCTTCATATGCTATTCTGACTTAAGTGTATGATACATAAATTTAAAGTACTTTTAGTCCTTATGTCTTCATGATAATTGACTAATTATTGGTCAATTAGACCAGATTCGGCAATTAAAAGTAGTTGCAAGCATCTCTTTTTCATATTGTTGGCTTCATCATAAAGCTTCTTCTCTTTATGCTATCATTCCAAAGTTTGGTTTATAATCTTGGTATTATTCTGATAGATAAAAAAAAACGTTTGATTCCAGGTGTTTGGATAAGGCTGCAATAGAGACAGAATCTGACCGCATTAAAAATTTGGCCAATCCATGGAAGCTCTGCACGGTAACACAAGTTGAGGAGCTCAAATCCGTAGTTCGTTTGCTCCCAGTTTGGGCATCATTGATTGCCTTCGCAACCGTATACAGTCAAATGAACACCATGTTTGTTTTACAAGGAAACACAATGGACCAGCATATTGGCCCTCACTTCAAAATTCCATCAGCATCCCTCTCTCTGTTTGACACTCTTAGTGTCATCTTCTGGGCTCCGGTGTATGACCGCATAATTGTCCCAGCTGCAAGAAAGTTCACCGGCAACGAGCGAGGATTTACGCAACTTCAACGAATAGGCATTGGTCTTGTCATCTCCATTATTTCCATGATTGTTGCTGGGATTTTAGAGGTCGCTCGCCTTCACAGCGTCCGGAAAAACAACTACTATGACCTTGAGACCATCCCCATGACAATCTTCTGGCAAGTCCCCCAGTATTTTCTTATAGGAGCTGCAGAGGTTTTTACTAACATTGGTCAGATGGAGTTCTTTTATGGTGAAGCACCTGATGCTATGCGAAGCCTGTGTTCGGCTCTCTCTCTCACAACGAATGCTTTGGGAAATTATGTGAGCACTCTCCTTGTTATCATTGTAACAAAAATCACTACAAGCAATGGAAGGCTTGGTTGGATTCCAGACAATCTGAATAGGGGTCATCTTGATTACTTCTACTGGCTTTTGACCATGCTCAGCGTGCTCAACTTCATCGTATATCTCTGGATTGCTAAGAGGTATTCATACAAAAAGGTCGCACATTGAGATGTTGGTGTGATGATTCACAACTTTATTTGCACCTTTCAGGAAGATATTTATTTGTATAGATGCTATTTGGAGTGTTTTTAATCAAAGATTGTTCTGTTCATGGTTTGCTTGTGATTTTCTCTACCTCATCTTCCTGTTTGAGATTTGATCTTGCCATAATATATAGCGATATCAATTCTCTTATATTTTAACATACAAGATACAACAATCACTTGTCACCTCTCTTGTATTGGTGTATGGTGCTTCGATCCCACTCGAGGATATGATCACCATAACATCTGTCAAAGCTCACGTTTAACACAGCGTGCGTTTGTATATGGATTTGGATTTTCTCTTTTTTTTTTTTTTTTTTCTTCTCATTTTTTCTCTCATGTTAGAGAAAGAAAGATATAAAATTAAATTTATTTATGTGTATGGTTCATTAAAATTTACTTTTTGTCTTTCTCTCTTATAGCATGAGAGAAAAAAGAAATGAATAAAATGAAATCATCATAATCTCTGTGTACCTATTAGTTAAGGAATTGAGTTATTCATTAGAAACCAAATGATTAGTGCCTTTCAAAACCTTTTAATATTTATTTAAAAATTGAACCTTTTTCAAGGAAAAAAATGATCGATTTAATTTTATGAATGTGATTAGTTAAAATGGATTGATTACTTCAAGAATAGAATTATTTTATTCATTTTTAAATATCTAAATTTTAAAGATCAATCAAAACAATTAGAAGACATCAATAAGGCCTAACGCATTTAGTAGATAGTTGAATTCTTCAAGCATATTGTCAAATATTTAATTTTTGTCGTATGTATGAAAAAACTTTGTTAGACTTTAAAGATCTCTACGTCTCAAACATAATTAATCTCTAAATATCGATCCGGAATATCTAGATGCACCAAAAAACAATTAGAAGACATATTCCCAATTTTTCAGGTTTAATGGTCAAGTACGGTTCACAAATGTGTCAACTCATAGATAAAGTAAATTATTGTTTCATCCTAAAATTGTAAGTATAGTAATATTAGATTTTAAATTTAAGAAAGTTTAGTTCCTAAAATTATAAACATAAATTATATTAGTCCTTATAATTAAATATATATTTTTTAGTTAGCTTGATTGGTTAAGATACGAGACATAAATTAAGTATGCAGGCTTAATTTCCCGGCTCGCTCCCTTCTTCTCTAACATTCTCTCCCTTATAAGGTCTCCATTTGATCCAAAAAAAAAAAATTATATACGCTAGTAACCTATTTCAACCTATTTCACTAATGAAATATAATTTCATAGATTAATAAATTAATTCTTTTGATAGGGTTGAATCATAACATAAGACTGGTAAAGCTCTCCCTAATATATCAATAGACTTGATGATCGTAATTTCAAAATCTAAATAATAATTTATTAAAAACTAATATAATAAAAACAAATATTAACAAATATTTTAAGGACATTACTTAAACTCTACAAAGCAAGTTTAAACAAGTTTTTACATGAAGTTATATATTTAGGCCCCGTTTGTGAGAGCTTAAATAAGCTCCTTATGACTTATCTTCTGTCATAAGCTCTTATGACACGTGTTTGTCAGAACTTATCAAAAGAACTTATGGCATTTCATAAGTTGTTTTTACCTTATTCTCATAAGTCAGGGAAACTAGCTTATCAAAAAATAAAAAGCTCCTTATGCGGAGCAAGGAGCGAACATTTCACCCTTCGAATCCCTCCTCCTTCGTTTTTCTTTCTTTTTTTCCTTTTCTTCTTCTGCTTCGACGAGCTCCTTCTTCTTCTGCTTCGACGCTGCTTCGACGAGCTCCTTCTTCTTCTGCTTCGACGAGCTCCTTCTTCTTCTGCTTCGACGCTGCTTCGACGAGCTCCTTCTTCTTCTGCTTCGACGAGCTCCTCGCCCCTCGCCTCCTTCTTCGTTTTTTCCTTTTCTTCTTCTGCTTCGACCAGAGCTCCTCGCCTCTTCCTCCTCGCCTTTTGCACCAGCGATCGCGGCCTTCCTCCGAGCGTCGCCTTCCGCCAGCGAGCGCCGCCTTCCTCCGAGCGCCGCCTTCCTCCGAGCTCCGCCTTCCGCCAGCGAGATCTGTTGAGCAACGCCATCCACGAAGGTATCTCTCTCTCCCTTTCCCTTCTCCCTTCTCCCTTTCCCTGAATCTGAGCTCCTCCTTCTCCCTTCTCTCTTTCCCTTTCTCGCCCTTTCCCTTCACCCTTTCCTGTTGATCTGTTGATCTGTTGATCTGTTGATGTTTTGCTGCTTATCAGAGAGATTAGATGATCTGTTGATGTTTTGCTGTTGATCTGTTTATGTTGATGTTTTGCTGTTTTGCTGTTTATCAGCGAGATCTGTTGATCTGACTACCCCTATGTATGCTCTGACTAGCACTTTGATTTCTGCTGAGCTGAATATCAGCCATAAAATTGGATCTCTAAACCAAGTTTTATTAGTATCAAATGCTATCCTAGAGCACTATGATCTACACAGTCAGGTTAGCTAGATCACCAAACACGAGTATGGCAGGAAGTTTACATATTTGATCAGAAATTAAAATAACTCAGCCTGTCAACTAAACAGCTTAATCATTAAGCAAACTGCACAAAATAAATGCATCCATATTATATTAGCTAAATTATAATTATTAGCAGAGGCACCCCAGCTAGATCAATTAATGTTGGATGTTAAAATCAAGTTTTACCATATATATGACAAGAGCCAAACCATCATAACACCAGTCAGTGCAATTAGGGAAGTGTTAATGAAATCAATTAAGTAGAGGAACTCAAGGTAAAACACATAACAATTCTGAATTTACTTTTTTTTATTTTTTTTTGCAATATCTGATTGGTATGACTAGGAACTATGAAGATTGATGCATTGAAGTATTCTGTGCTAACTTTAACAAATTGGTACCTGTCCGCGGCTAAGCATCTCTGACTTCTTCAATTTCTTCATGGCAAAAATCTCTCCTGTATTTTTAGCACGGCATAACCTCACCTACATTTTCTAAAATTGTTAAGAATCTATATTCTATAGCAATGCATGAATAAAATGCATTGAGTTTACAACACAAGACACCACTTAGTTTGCAATTTCACTTCTCATTCTTTCTTATTTTATGTAGTTTACGAAATTAGATGATCTTCTTAATGCTGTGTATTTATATTGTGTTAGAATTGCCTCTAAGATGTCTTCAAACCCAGTTGAAGGGAATGGAAATGGTAGTGGTAATGGAAAACGACCCAAGGCAGATTGGAATGAAAAAAATAATGAATTATTTCTTAAGTGTTGTATTGAACAAGTACGTGATGGGTATAGGCCACACGCTCACTTTAACAAAGAGGGGAGGGCAAACTTGATCAAGAGTTTTAATGAACAATCAGGGTTATGTTATGAGCAAAAGCAAATGAAAAATAAATGGGATATTTTGAGAAAAGAGTGGCAGACGTGGGAAAAACTCAGAACATTGGAGACTGGTCTTGGAATGGATCACAGTAAGGGGACAATTGCTGCCACTGATTCTTGGTGGGATGAAAAGATTAAGGTAATTTGATATCCTTGATGTAATTATATATTTATATAGTTGTTTATATGTTTAAAATATTTACTGATTTGATGTACTTTTATCTTAGGTTTATCCCGAGTTTGCAAAATTCAGAAAGGAAGGTCTAAGAAATTTGAATGAAATGGAGATCCTTTTTAAGGATACTGTGGCTATTGGTACTGGTGCATATGCACCATCTCAAGACCCAGAGGAAGAAGCAAGAAAAAATAGTAGTGAAAGGTATGCACCAATGACCGAGGAGCGTGGTGTTCAGGAAGAATATGGGTGCGTTTGGGTAAATGACTTAACTAAGCACTTATAGCATAAGGCCTTATGGTACAAGAGCTTATGCCATAAGAGCTTGAATTCAATAAGTCATGTGCGTTTGGATGCATATTTTCAAAAGCACTTATACAAAATTAAGGCGTTTGGATACATTACTATATAAGTGCTTATGGAATTTTTTTTTATAAAATTACAATAAAAAAGTAATTTTAACAAACAATTTGATTGCTTCAACAAAAAAAATCAAATAATTTGAAGTATTGGTTTTTTTTTAAGTTAATCTCAAAACATATTTATGATAAAATTTTTAGATGTTAATTTAAAATGTAATATTATCTCATTTTGATAGAAAATAGAATATTGTTCAATAACACCAAACAAGTTGCATTACTACCATAAGTTTGAGGCACTACCATCAAACTAGAATATTGTTCAAAAATACCATCAGTTGCATTAGTACCATAAGTTAGAGTTACAACCATCAAACTAGAATATTGTTAAAAAATACCAAACAAGTTGCAACATAATTAAACTAGATAAATCCAGGCATCTGGTTTCTAATGGTGTCTCTGACTTGCTCCATTTGCCTAACACTTTGTTGATTTGGTTCCTCCCATGTGACTTCTTCTGATGTAGTTTCATGTACATCCATATTATACTCTAATTCAACATTCTCATCAAATAAAAGAAATTCTTCATCACCTATGTCATTCCTTCTTATGAAGTTGTGCAAAGCCATACAAGCAACAATTATGTGAGTCGCAATTTCACTTGGGAACGGAGGCATGTTGCCTAGTATCTTCCATCTAGCTTTGCAACACCCAAATGATCGTTCGATCGTGCTCCGGAGGCTAGAATGTAAATAATTGAACACTTCATTTCTTCCTCTAGCTCTCGGCCCTATTCTAAAATGAGGGAGATGATACCTAGTAGTTTTGTATGGTCCCAAGTAGCCCATAAAGTTAGGATAACCAGCATCAACAAGATAATATTTACCTGAAAATAAAGTATACAATAATTTAATATGTATTCATAATGGTGAAAAAACTTAAAAAAAATATGTATACAATTCATGAACCTGTAGGAGGATGTGGAAAATGCAACTCAGGCTTGCGTAAAGCTTCCATAAAGATTCTAGTATCATGTGCTGAACCCTCCCATCCTGCTAGCACAAAAGTAAAGCACATATCGAAATCACAAGCAGCCATTACATTAGTTGTTGTATACCCCTTTCTGCAAGTGTACGGAATTTGATTTTCAACAGGGACTATAAGCTTCACATGAGTGCCATCTATAGCACCAATGCAATTCTTAAAGTAAGGATTATATCGGTCATCGTTGCTAATATGATGAGGAATGTCTCTAAAGGTTGGGTCAACAGGCTTTACAATATCCCTGGAAAGTGCAAGTACCGCCTTCAGAACCCGATGGAATTGTCTGGAAATAGTCTCTCCAGAATGTTGAAATCTCTCCTCCGCATTACGAATTGAACCTGGTTGTCCCAACACATATAAGAAAAGACCAACTTGTTCATGAATACCCATGCCCCTTGTTGGTTTTAGACCATAAGTCTGCAAAACATTACACAAGTGCAAAAACACATTTTTTTTCATCCTGAATTGTTGATAACAACGAACCCCATGTCCATTGAGAATCTCTTGAACCCATAAATGACCTGTCAATGCAGAAGTCCTACATGGCCTCTTTTCCACATGATTCAAGAACCACTGTGCAGCATGAATTACCATCGACAACAATACCTTTCTTTTCTTCCTGCTTCGTGATAAATGACTACAATCACATGAATCATCACTATATAACCCAGAATCAGTATCATTTGTACTAGTTGTAGACATCCTGTGCAATTTCCAAATCTAAAGATAACATCATAATCATAAAAAGAAATGCATATAAACGATTAACAACATTTAATAACTTGATAAGTAATTTTTACACACATAAGTTCACCTAACAACACATAGCAAATCCAAATCAAATAAAAATAAAACAAGTCAAGGCTTCAAATAGAAGTTAAACAGACTGGGAAACAACTACAAAGTCAAAGCTAGTACATAATTGATAATTCAAAGACGAGCAACATCAGCCAAAGTGTGGCTCTTGATCCAATTAAGCTGAAGGACGGGGTCATTCATTAGAACAAAGGCCTCCCTATTTGACTTGCGGTTCATTAGTCTAATACCTATTATATGAGTCTCCCCGCCATACTCCAACCCCGGCAATTGTTTAAGCATATCCATGCATTCAGCCAGTGTAGGAACATTGCTAACATTGCTAACACTGGCACTAGTAGCAGAATTTTCAGTGTTCAAACTTTCAATTATGCGATCGAATTGCTCACACATTCGATGCCCGACACTACCTCTCTTGTTATCCCTCCCACCCCTTTTCCTCTTGGACCTTTGACTAGAAGGACTTGGATCAATTGTGAGGTCTTCAATCCCCTCATAGGCCCCGTTTGTGAGAGCTTAAATAAGCTCCTTATGACTTATCTTCTGTCATAAGCTCTTATGACACGTGTTTGTCAGAACTTATCAAAAGAACTTATGGCATTTCATAAGTTGTTTTTACCTTATTCTCATAAGTCAGGGAAACTAGCTTATCAAAAAATAAAAAGCTCCTTATGCGGAGCAAGGAGCGAACATTTCACCCTTCGAATCCCTCCTCCTTCGTTTTTCTTTCTTTTTTTCCTTTTCTTCTTCTGCTTCGACGAGCTCCTTCTTCTTCTGCTTCGACGCTGCTTCGACGAGCTCCTTCTTCTTCCTCGCCCGACGAGCTCCTTCTTCTTCTCCGCTTCGACGCCGCTCGACGAGCTCCTTCTTCTTCTGCTTCGACGAGCTCCTCGCCCCTCGCCTCCTTCTTCGTTTTTTCCTTTTCTTCTTCTGCTTCGACCAGAGCTCCTCGCCTCTTCCTCCTCGCCTTTTGCACCAGCGATCGCGGCCTTCCTCCGAGCGTCGCCTTCCGCCAGCGAGCGCCGCCTTCCTCCGAGCGCCGCCTTCCTCCGAGCTCCGCCTTCCGCCAGCGAGATCTGTTGAGCAACGCCATCCACGAAGGTATCTCTCTCTCCCTTTCCCTTCTCCCTTCTCCCTTTCCCTGAATCTGAGCTCCTCCTTCTCCCTTCTCTCTTTCCCTTTCTCGCCCTTTCCCTTCACCCTTTCCTGTTGATCTGTTGATCTGTTGATCTGTTGATGTTTTGCTGCTTATCAGAGAGATTAGATGATCTGTTGATGTTTTGCTGTTGATCTGTTTATGTTGATGTTTCTTTGTTTTTTCTTTGTTTATCGGAGATCCGTTGATCCGACTACCCCTATGTATGCTCGACTAGCACTTTGATTTCTCTTGAGTGAATATCAGCCATAAAATTGGATCTCTAAACCAAGTTTTATTAGTATCAAATGCTATCCTAGAGCACTATGATCTACACAAATCAAGTTAGCTAGATCACCAAACACGAGTATGGCGGGAAGTTTACATATTTGATCGAAATTAAAATAACTCACTGTCAACTAAACAGCTTAATCATTAAGCAAATCGCACAAAATAAATGCATCCATATTATATTAGCTAAATTATAATTATTAGCAGAGGCACCCTAGCTAGATCAATTAATGTTGGATGTTAAAATCAAGTTTTACCATATATATGACAAGAGCCAAACCATCATAACACCAATCGAAGTGCAATTAGGGAAGTGTTAATGAAATCAATTAAGTAGAGGAACTCAAGGTAAAACAAAGAATCAATTCTGAATTTACTTTTTTTTTTTTTTTGCAATATCTGATTGGTATGACTAGGAACTATGAAGATTGATGCATTGAAGTATTCTGTGCTAAGTTTAACAGCTGGTACCTGTCCGCGGCTAAGCATCTCTGACTTCTTCAATTTCTTCATGGCAAAAATCTCTCCTGTATTTTTAGCACGGCATAACCTCACCTACATTTTCTAAAATTGTTAAGAATCTATATTCTATAGCAATGCATGAATAAAATGCATTGAGTTTACAACACAAGACACCACTTAGTTTGCAATTTCACTTCTCATTCTTTCTTATTTTATGTAGTTTACGAAATTAGATGATCTTCTTAATGCTGTGTATTTATATTGTGTTAGAATTGCCTCTAAGATGTCTTCAAACCCAGTTGAAGGGAATGGAAATGGTAGTGGTAATGGAAAACGACCCAAGGCAGATTGGAATGAAAAAAATAATGAATTATTTCTTAAGTGTTGTATTGAACAAGTACGGGCTGGGAATAGGCCACACGCTCACTTTAACAAAGCGGGGTGGGCAAACTTGATCAAGAGTTTTAATGAACAATCAGGGTTATGTTATGAGCAAAAGCAAATGAAAAATAAATGGGATATTTTGAGAAAAGAGTGGCAGACGTGGGAAAAACTCAGAACATTGGAGACCGGTCTTGGAATGGATCACGATGGGGACAATTGCTTTCGATTCTTGGTGGGATGAAAAGATTAAGGTAATTTGATATCCTTGATGTAATTATATATTTATATAGTTGTTTATATGTTTAAAATATTTACTGATTTGATGTACTTTTATCTTAGGTTTATCCCGAGGTTTGCAAAATTCAGAAAGGAAGGTCTAAGAAATTTGAATGAAATGGAGATCCTTTTTAAGGATATCTGTGGCTATTGGTCTTGGTGCATATGCACCATCTCAAGACCAGAGGAAGAAGAAGCAAGAAAAATAGTAGTGAAAGGTATGCACCAATGACCGAGGAGCGTGGTGTTCAGGAAGAATATGAGGGGATTGAAGACCTCACAATTGATCCAAGTCCTTCTAGTCAAAGGTCCAAGAGGAAAAGGGGTGGGAGGGATAACAAGAGAGGTAGTGTCGGGCATCTAATGTTTGAGAAATTAGATAGCATAATTGAAAGTTTTAACACAGAAAATTCTCCTACTAGTGCCATTGTTAGCAATGTTAGCAATGTTCCTACACTGGCTGAATGCATGGATATGCTTAAACAATTGCCGGGGTTGGAGTATGGCGGGGAGACTCATATAATAGGTATTAGACTAATGAACCGCAAGTCAAATAGGGAGGCCTTTGTTCTAATGAATGACCCCGTCCTTCAGCTTAATTGGATCAAGAGCCATACTTTGGCTGATGTTGCTCGTCTTTGAATTATCAATTATGTACTAGCTTTGACTTTGTAGTTGTTTCCCAGTCTGTTTAACTTCTATTTGAAGCCTTGACTTGTTTTATTTTTATTTGATTTGGATTTGCTATGTGTTGTTAGGTGAACTTATGTGTGTAAAAATTACTTATCAAGTTATTAAATGTTGTTAATCGTTTATATGCATTTCTTTTTATGATTATGATGTTATCTTTATATTTGGAAATTGCACAGGATGTCTACAACTAGTACAAATGATACTGATTCTGGGTTAGATAGTGATGATTCATGTGATTGTAGTCATTTATCACGAAGCAGGAAGAAAAGAAAGGTATTGTTGTCGATGGTAATTCATGCTGCATGTGGTTCTTGAATCATGTGGAAAAGAGGCCATGTAGGACTTACGCATTGACAGGTCATTTATGGGTTCAAGAGATTCTCAATGGACATTGGGTTCGTTGTTATCAACAATTCAGGATGAAAAAAATGTGTTTTTGCACCTGTGTAATGTTTTGCAGACTTATGGTCTAAAACCAACAAGGGGCATGGGTATTCATGAACAAGTTGGTCTTTTCTTATATGTGTTGGGACAACCAGGTTCAATTCGTAATGCGGAGGAGAGATTTCAACATTCTGGAGAGACTATTTCCGAGACAATTCCATCGGGTTCTGAAGGCGGTACTTGCACTTTCCAGGGATATTGTAAAGCCTGTTGACCCAACCTTTAGAGACATTCCTCATCATATTAGCAACGATGACCGATATAATCCTTACTTTAAGAATTGCATTGGTGCTATAGATGGCACTCATGTGAAGCTTATAGTCCCTGTTGAAAATCAAATTCCGTACACTTGCAGAAAGGGGTATACAACAACTAATGTAATGGCTGCTTGTGATTTCGATATGTGCTTTACTTTTGTGCTAGCAGGATGGGAGGGTTCGGCACATGATACTAGAATCTTTATGGAAGCTTTACGCAAGCTTTGAGTTGCATTTTCCACATCCTCCTACAGGTTCATGAATTGTATACATATTTTTTTTAAGTTTTTTCACCATTATGAATACATATTAAATTATTGTATACTTTATTTTCAGGTAAATATTATCTTGTTGATGCTGGTTATCCTAACTTTATGGGCTACTTAGGACCATACAAAACTACTAGGTATCATCTCCCTCATTTTAGAATAGGGCCGAGAGCTAGAGGAAGAAATGAAGTGTTCAATTATTTACATTCTAGCCTCTCCGAGCACGATCGAACGATCATTTGGGTGTTGCAAAGCTAGATGGAAGATACTAGGCAACATGCCTCCGTTCCCATGAAAATCTGCGACTCACATAATTGTTGCTTGTATGGCTTTGCACAACTTCATAAGAAGGAATGACATAGGTGATGAAGAATTTCTTTTATTTGATGAGAATGTTGAATTAGAGTATAATATGGATGTACATGAAACTACATCAGAAGAAGTCACATGGGAGGAACCAAATCAACAAAGTGTTAGGCAAATGGAGCAAGTCGAGACACCATTAGAAACCGGATGCCTGGATTTATCTAGTTTAATTATGTTGCAACTTGTTTGGTATTTTTTAACAATATTCTAGTTTGATGGTTGTAACTCTAACTTATGGTACTAATGCAACTGATGGTATTTTTGAACAATATTCTAGTTTGATGGTAGTGCCTCAAACTTATGGTAGTAATGCAACTTGTTTGGTGTTATTGAACAATATTCTATTTTCTATCAAAATGAGATAATATTACATTTTAAATTAACATCTAAAAATTTTATCATAAATATGTTTTGAGATTAACTTAAAAAAAAACCAATACTTCAAATTATTTGATTTTTTTTGTTGAAGCAATCAAATTGTTTGTTAAAATTACTTTTTTATTGTAATTTTATAAAAAAAAATTCCATAAGCACTTATATAGTAATGTATCCAAACGCCTTAATTTTGTATAAGTGCTTTTGAAAATATGCATCCAAACGCACATGACTTATTGAATTCAAGCTCTTATGGCATAAGCTCTTGTACCATAAGGCCTTATGCTATAAGTGCTTAGTTAAGTCATTTACCCAAACGCACCCTTAATATTAGGAAGAGTTATAATACAAAAAGATGGATTGATAAAGTATCCTTTTCCATATACGTTTGTGAGTCGTTACTAAGGGTGTTCATCAACCGATCCAAATCGATTCAAACCGTAAAAATCGAATCGAAAAATCGAAAACCGAACAAACCGAAAACCGAAAAAACCGAAAACCGAAAAAACCGCAATTTTTTATTGGATTGGATCGGATTTTGGATCCTATAGTGAAATCCAATCCAATCCAATCCAATTCAAACCGATCTATTATATACATATACTATTATTTTTGAAATTATAGTAGTACTCGTACTTAAATATTATTCTTCATACTTTTATGTCCCTCGTTTTCTTTAATATTTTTGTTGGAATGACATATATAAGACTATTTAGAATAAATATTAATGTCTTGAAGTTATATTTTACTAAAAGTTTTGATGCATATCATATATATATTTGATTAAGTAATCATGAAAAATAGGAAAACAATTAAGTAAATTTGAAAAATAATTAGCTACAATTTATTTGTAAAATTTATTCAAGGAAAAAAATAGGATAAGTGGGAGTAGATATAGAGAATTAATATAAAAGAACGTGTTAAAAAATATCAATAATTTTTTTCTTCTCAAACTCCCAAATTAAAACGAAGATTATATTTTATCCACTATTGAATAAGTAGAAATGACACTTGACATTAGAAAAAAAATAAAGTATGATAAAAACTGAATTATTCAATCCAATCCAAACCACATTTGATTGGATTGGATCGGATCGGATTTTTTTAAGGAAGCAAACTGATCCAATCCAAACCGCATGATATTTTCATCATTTGATCGGATGACTTTTTAGCTCAAAATCGATCCAATCCAGCACCCCAGTCGTTACCAATAAAATATATCATCAACCTTGTTTCCAACTGAGGAAGGAAAAAAAAAAACCTTGTTTCCAAGTTCCAACTGATAAGATACAGGGAAACGAGAGGTTCAAAATACTTCAATCCAAAACAATTTTAATTTGTTTCTGCTGTGTCCCCTTTCTCCCCCATTTCCCTTTCTTTTTTTCTTCTTTCCCTTTCAAACACAAACTTCCTCTGTTATGAAAACATGTTTGCCCTAAAAGCAATTCACCATTCCTTCAATTCCCCCAATACCAACTATACCCACCACCACCACCACACAAGACTCCCAAACACAAAAAACTCAGTTTTGTGCCTCTGCAAGTCCAATGATTCTGATTCCAATACTCCCCAACCAGAAGGAGATGCTCAAAACCAAGAGCTGCTAGCTCAGATGGCCATGCTTCAGGCTCAGAAGGTCCGCCTTACTGATTATCTGGATGATAAGTCTGCATATTTAACCCAATATGCTGAAGAAGCAAACGCTGAGCTTGACAAGATTGGAGAAGATGCCCTCAAAGGATTAGATGAAGCTGGTACCAGAGTATGTTTGCTACTACTTTTGAGTTAATTAACCATGTAAATCACGCACAACATGATGGACAATATACATTCAAGTAAATAACACTTTAATTAGAAGTTTTTTTTGTATAGACTTTAATTAGAGTAATGATATTTGGAAAAAAAAAATGGTGTCCAACACCGTATAAAAGTATATCCCCACTTATTTATTGTTTTTTTTTTCTCTTTTATCATATATTTTATCACTTTCAAGACCGTCATAAATTTTATGATGTCTATACAAGATATTCAAATTGTGTCGAAATATCTTTACTCCTTTAATTAGAAGTGTTCAGCTTTACTATTGTTTAATTTGGTTTTGGATCAAAACTTGGCATATATAAACTTAAATATTATGGATAGATAAATCCTAGGATCAAAAAAGAAAATCGCTAAGGAGGGGTGTGGATCAAGGGCTAGTAGCTTGGGTTCTTTAATCATGTGTGTAAAAAAAAATCATATCTTTAGGGTTCGAATCTTGGTGATGGGAATAGAACTGTATTTGTGGGTAGAAGAGTTGTCCTTTAACTGATACTCTACATCCTCGATGGATTAATCATGGGGTTACCGGCTGTGGGGATACCGTGTGTTCCATCTCGGACCTAAAATAAATCACTAATTCTAAGTTATATATTATAATATATACTTTAAAAAAATAATATCATAATAAATATAGTATCATATAATGGAAAATGTTATTAATTTGTTAAATTATTATTATTAATGTCTAACTGTAAAAAAAATTGTAAATTTATAAGAATGTGTGATACTGAGTGGAATTAGGATGACTCAAAATATAACTGGACGGACAAAATACGGGTACATTTCCATAAGTAATTTAGGTGCTCATTTTTAATGAGAAGAACATATATGTAATGTAACATTTGTCACACATATTATAATTTTATTGATGGGCGTTACATATCTCCTATCATTGAAAACAACACCTGCTGTACCACAGAATTGCACATAAGTTTTGTGATAACATACTCGAAAACACATTCGGAATTTTTTTTTAAATCCTAAATTATGATGGACACCCTAACTTTAGTAATGAAATGATCCTTTTTATGTCCATTTTGTGGTTTACAGATAATAGCAAACATAGAGAGTGAGATGCTAGAATTTGAGGAATCTACTCAACTAAACCAACTGGAGATTCAAGAGAGTGAAAACAAACTACTGGAGATTGAAGGTCAAATGGAGGAGGAAAGAAACGTAGGGCTATTCTTCAAGAACCTCGGGCAAAAGGAACCTGTTAATGAAGTAAAAACAAAGGTGGAAGTTGAAAACTTCAAAGATGAAACCAGAGAAAAAGATGGCAGCAAAACCAGGAAAAATGTTTACCTTTTCTTCATTGGCCTGCTGACATTTGGAATAGTTGATTCTATTGCCCCATCCTCAAGTACTGATTGGAGAAAAGTTGCAGTTCAAGGAGCTATTCTTGTGGCTTTATTTTCTCTGTTCATCTATGAACAAAACCAGGGCAACAACAAAGACAAACAATAGAACTGAAGTTCATTCTTATTTTGATTCACTAAAAGTTTCTGGGTGAATTGTAGTTAAATGTGTATTGTGTGATGCAATATATAACCCCAAGTGAGAGCTTACAACTTGGGCCTGATACACCAAGCAGCTTTGTATTGGCATCAGCAACAGGGGATACTGGTGATATCACTACAATCATCATAATTTGGGTAACAAAGCTAACATGTGATGCTGCAGAATTTCTTAACATTTTATATTGACTTGATACTTAAAAAATTATAGCTTTCTTACCATCACAGCAATTACTAATGTCTATTTATTTTGAAGCACAACATATCTCTAAATCTTGTATCATATATTACAAGTGATGAGAAACTGTACAAAGTGAAAGTCAAATTCCTTCTTTACAGCTTAACAAACTGTTGTACTTCTTAGAGATGAGTAGTATTGCTGCACTTTCATCCAGTGCCTAAAAGTAAACTGGGTAGTGGCTACGGTCTCAAGAGGAGGGTGAATTGAGATATTGAAAACTTTTTCAACACTTTAAAGCAAAACAGTGTTTCTTTAAAGAAAATTGATTTTTACTCGATTCTAATTTCCAAGAATCTGGTTATGGAACAAGTAATGATGACAAGAAGAATTATAAGTAGTAACAACAGATTTTAACACAGATTGCCGATTAAAGATTCAAGTTAACAAGTATATGGAATTTAGGATGAGAAGAACACGCAAACCGATTTATCCTGGTTCGGCTACCTCCTCTGGTAAGCCTACATCCAGTCCCACACCCTCTGTGGTTTTCTTCACTATAATCAGCAATTACACAATTCTAATTACAGCAACACAAGGATAACCTCCTTGCTTGAAAAATCTTCAGAAAGCACACTAGCTTTTTTATACCCAAGGATCCCTTCTATCCTTGTTAAACCCTAAGAGATACCCTCTCTTAGTCACACTAATTCACGAAAAGAATTGAGTAGAAGTAAGGCTCTAAAAGCCTGATAATACAAATTGAAGTTCTAACTACTATCACACTTTTCTCAGAGATGAAGCACTTTGTTTCACAATCAGAATGAGTTGCGTTTTTTTGTATATGTTGTATTGAAAAGTGTTCCTTTGATCCCTCTTTATATAGAAGACAGATTATAGCCATTGGGATCATTTAAGACAGATTTGGATCTGATTTAACAAAATCTGCTTTCTTGATTCTTGATCTAGAAAAGAGATTCTGTTTGATCTTTGTAGAGTTTGCGTCCTTCTATAACTGTTTCCATCTGAAAGGATAGCGAAGTCTTTTTGAAGAGTAATATATCCGTGTCCATTTGCCACATCAGCAGACGGGAGTATTAGCTCAAGGTAATTGGACGGGCTCCAATTGGTAGACGAGAGTGCTAACACAAGGCAGTTGGACAGGCTCCAATTGGTAGACGAGCTTTATTTGCCATGTTAGTGGACGGAGCTTCTCATTAAGATCTTAGCGTGTATCATTAGCAGACGAGATCCAAGTGCCACTATCAGTAGACAAGCGCTTCTTTTACATCAGTAGACGCGCGCTTCTGTTTCTTCAGTGGACGTACTCCAAGTGCCACGTTAGTAGACGAGCTCTTCTGTTTTCTCAGTGGACGCGCTTCTTGTGCCACGTCAACAGACGAGATCTTTTGTTTTCTTAGTGGACGCGCTTCTTGTGCCACGTCAGCAGACGAGCTCTTCTGTTTCTTTCAGTGGACGCGCTTCATGTGCTCTTTCAGTGGACGACAGCTTTTTACTTTGTTGTTCCTTTAGTGGACGTGCTTTTTTTGTTCTTTCAATGGACGTCAGCTTTTTGTTTTGTTGTACTTTAGTGGACGAGCTCCTTAATTGTTCATTGGACTTCAGCTCTTTACTTTGTTGGACGTCATTCTTGGTTCACTTCATTGGACGAGTGCTTGTTTTGCTTGATTGGATGTTAGCTTGTTTTGCTCTGTTTATGAGTAATCTTTCATGCAACTTAACACGTAATGAGTGCGTAGTCAAAATTAAAAATCTTATGCAAAATACACTTTGTTTGTCATACATCAAAACATAAATGAGGGCTTAGTCTTACAAACTCCCCCTTTTTGATTATGACAAACCTTACCATACTTAACCTTAGTTATTAAAAAATCAGAGTGCAGCTATTCTGTAAGCATGGTTCTTTTGTTATTTTCGTCCTCCCCCCGTGTCATTGATTTCTTTCAAAAGATCAAGTGTTATCATATCATTAAAAAAAAGACATCTTGCATTTATTATAAGTTCTAGTATGTCTTTTCAAAGCAGTTCATACTTATGTGTCAGAAATAAAAATTTGCATATCAGAAAATGCATGGTTCATTTTTATGGTTCATATTTCTCAAATGCATGGTTCATATTTATGGTTCATCTTTCTCCCCCTTTGTCATTATAAAAAAGAAACTATGGAGAATATTGAAATAAAAAAAACAGTCTTATTTTCATTGATAATAAATCATTTCAGAACTTATGCAATACATCAAAACATCCAAAACAAAACAAAAAAATTACAGACACCTAAGGACGCTTAGCATCTTGCCCATGTCCTTCATAATTTTTAGCAACTTGTGCTGCCTTGCGTGCCATCTGTTATCAATTATTTTGAGGATCAATTATGTCAAGTTCCCTTCTTATAAAGAAGAAACTCTCCTTATTTAGTGGTTTGGTAAATATATCAGCTAATTGCTTGGTTGTATCTATATGTTCAATCACAACATCACCACTTTGAATATGATCCCTGATAAAATGATGCATAATTTCAATATGCTTGGTTCTTGAGTGCATAATTGGGTTCTTTGTTAGATTAATTGCACTAGTGTTATCACATTTTATTGTTATATGATCCAGATAAACACCATAGTCAATTAATCGTTGTTTCATCCATAGGATTTGAGTACAACAACTCCCAGCTGCAAAATATTCTGCTTTAGCTGTGGATAAGGCCACACTAGTTTGCTTTTTACTAAACCAGGACACTAGGGAATTTCCTAATAAATGGCATGTTCCACTTGTGCTCTTCCTATTTAACTTGCATCCAGCAAAGTCAGGTCGGAATATCCTATTAATGTTCCCTTGGGATACCACAACCCTATTTCTTTTGTTCCTAAGAGGTACTTCATGATTCTTTTAACTGCAGTAAGATGTGATTATTTAGGATTAGCTTGATACCTTGCACACATACACACACTGAACAATATATATGTCCTACTAGCAGTGAAATAAAGTAAGGATCCGATAATACCTCTATACTTGGATACATCTATAGATTTACCATGTTCATCTTTGTCCAAGTAGCAGGCTGGACTCATTGGTGTTGCCATTTCCTTTGCGCTTTTGATTCCAAACTTCTTTAGTAGTTCCTTGCAATACTTTGTTTGGCTTATGAAGGCTCCATCTTGGCATTGTTTAATTTGAAGTCCAAGAAAGAAGGTAAGCTCTCCCATCATTGATATTTCAAATTCACTTTGCATTAGTTCACCAAATTCCTTGCATAAAGACTCATTAGTAGCACCAAAAATAATGTCATCAACATATATTTGAACAAGTAAGATATTGTGTGCTTTTGTTTTAGTAAATAGCGTTGTGTCAACTTTTCCTCTTTTAAAGCCTTTCTCTAGGAGAAAATTGCTTAACCTCTCATACCAAGCTCTAGGAGTTTGCTTGAGTCCATAGAGGGCTTTAGCCAGTTTATAGACATGATTTGGGAACTCACTATCAATAAAGCTAGGGGGTTGACTTACATATACTTCCTCCTGTATTATTCCATTTAGAAAGGCACTTTTCACATCCATTTGGTACAATTTAAAGTTCATTATACATGCATAGGCTAAGAGCATTCTTATGGCTTCTAATCTAGCTACGGGAGCATATGTTTCATCATAATCAATTCCTTCTTCTTGATTATATCCCTTAGCTACTAGTCTATCCTTGTTTCTTACTATTAATAGCATCATCAACACATTTTGGTTCTATTTGATATACAAACGCCATGGTATTGCAAATATTCCTTAAAGAGTTTCTAGTAGTTACCCCTATGGTGATCTCACCAATGATATTGTCTATGGGATGATTCTTTGAAGCTTGCCACTCCTTAGGAAGATTTTCTTGTTGAAGTTCTGCTTGAGGTTCTTTATTGCTTTCTTCATCTTCCTTTTCCTTGTTGCTCTCCTTTCCTTCATCAGATTTCACTTCATCCTCAAGAGTTTCTGCATCATAAAAAATGTCATTTCCCAACCTTTTGGGGTTAGACTCATCAAATGTTATGTGAACAGATTCTTCCATTGATAAAGTACGCTTATTAAACACTCTATATGCTTTGCTAGCTAATGAATAACCTAGGAAAATACCCTCATCAGCTTTGGGATCAAATTTCCCAAGATTATCCTTGCCATTATTTAGCACAAAATATTTACAGCCAAAGACATGAAAATGAGAAATGTTAGGTTTTCTTCCCTAGTAAAGTTCATATGGAGTTTTCTTCAAAATTGGCCTTATTAGAACTCTATTTAAAACATAACATGCAGTACTCACAGCATCAGCCTAAAAATACTTTGGTAAATTAGAGTAACTTAATAAGGTTCTAGCAATTTCTTCAAGTGACCTATTTTTCCTCTCAACTACTCCATTTTGTTGTGGAGTTCTAGGTGCAGAAAAATTATGTTTTATGCCATGTTCGTCACAAAAGTTATCAAACTCCTCATTTTGGAATTCTCCTCCATGGTCACTCTTAATTGAAACAATTTTCACGTCTTTCTCATTTTGAGCAATCTTAGCCATTTTCTTAAAAGCTTTAAAAGCTTCATTCTTTTGTGCTAAGAAAAAGGTCCAAGTTAATCTAGATAAGTCATCAACAATTACAACACCATAGAGATTTCCACCAAAGCTTTTTGTCCTAGAAGGTCCAAAAAGGTCCATGTGCAGTAATTGTAAGGGTCTACTAGTAGAAACAGTGTTTTAGCCTTAAATGAGGTTTCCACTTGTTTACCCTTTTGGCATGCATCACATAGGCCTTCTTTAACAAAATTTTTATTTGGTAAACCGATTACAAGTTCTTTGGAAATCAATTTATTCAAGTGATCCATATGAATGTGAGCTATTCTCCTATGCCAAAGTCAATTTTCATCTTCTTTGGAAATTAAGCAACATGCATCATTGGAAATTAAGTTGTCTATGTCTAGCATATAGATGTTATTGATTCTATTTCCAATCAATTTTATGTTATTATCATGAATAGATTCGATCATACACAAATTTGAGTTAAAGTTTACCTTGTAGCCTTTACCACATAATTGGCTTATACTTAGTAGATTGTGTTTGAGCCCTTCCACATAGAGAACATCCTTAATCTTGATTGCTGGAATTTATCCTATTGTTCCAACACCAAGGATTCTTCCTTTGTTGTTGTCTCCATACTTGGGAGTGAAAGATGTAAATTTTGTGATGTCTCCGGTCATGT
This sequence comes from Sophora flavescens, assembly GCA_030762895.1. Classification (NCBI taxonomy): domain Eukaryota; kingdom Viridiplantae; phylum Streptophyta; class Magnoliopsida; order Fabales; family Fabaceae; genus Sophora; species Sophora flavescens. Next base: position 107,070,516 of record CM061068.1, read on the forward strand.
GTTTGGAGCAGCCACTGTCCAAAAACCAGCTTGAGGTTTTGGCCTTCAAACACACCTCGGTTTCACTATCACTTTGATGATTTGCCATGAGACATAGGTTGGCTTCTTCATTTTCAGATTCGCTACTAGTGGAATCCGTATCATTTTCTTCCCAAGCTATGTATGCTCTTCTAGGCTTTCTTCCTTTCTTTTCTTTGCTGTCATTCTTCTCATACTTTTCTTTCTTTTGTAGCTTTGGACATTCATTTTTGTAGTGTCCAAGCTTTCTACATTCAAAGCATTTGATTGTTGAGGAAGAGCTTTCACCTTTGTTCGTGTTCTTTTTGGTAGGAAAACTGAATTGCTTCTTGTTTCTATTCTTCTTGATGAATCTTCTAAATTTCCTCACAAGCAATCCCATGTCTTCTTCTTCGATTCTTCACTTTCATCAAGGTGTTCATCTTCATCACTTTCTATTGATTCTTTGGAGATATGAGCCTTGAGTGAGAGTCCTTTCTTCTTTTTCTCCTTATCTTCATGACTTTTCAATCTATTGAGTTCCAATTCGTGTTCTTTCAACTTGCCAAATAGAGTAGCAATCTGTATGGTGTCAAGATCCTTTGCTTCAGCAATTGCATTAATTTTTGGCTGCCATTCACGACTCAAACATCTCATAATCTTGTTAATCTTTTTCTCATCTGTGATTGTATATCCGAGTCCTTCTAGCTGGTTCACAATGTGTGTAAACCTATTTTGCAGATCATCTATCTCCTCACCATTCTTCATGTGAAAGTGTTCATATTCATGGATTAGTGCATTCATCCTTGCTCTTTTCACATCGTTGGTTCCTTCATGAGTAAGTTGAAGAGTATCCTACATTTGCTTTGCCGTTTTGCAATTGGAGGCCCTGAAAAACTCATCATAATTCAAAGCAGCTGTTATAATATTTTTTGCCTTAGCATTATAACCAAATCTTCTTTTATCATCATCATTCCAGTCATCTTTTGGTTTAGTTTGTTTATTTCCCTTAGCATCAAGAATAAATGGAACATAGGGACCATTTTCAATAGCATCTAAAACATCTAAACCTGCAACCTCAAGAAAGATAAGCATTCTTTCTTTCCAATACATGTATTGGGAGCCATTAAAGGCAAGGGGTCTAATCCATCTCTTGAAGCTGTTAAGCTTTGTAACAAGAGTTTTAGCCCTTATGCCAATTGTTGGTAGTGGCTACAGTCTCAAGAGGGGGGGGGGGGGGTGAATTGAGATATTAAAAACTTTTTCAACACTTTAAAGCAAAACAGTGTTTCTTTAAAGAAAATTGTTTTTTACTCAATTTTAATTTCCAAGAATCTGGTTATGGAACAAGTAATGATGACAAGAAGAATTATAAGTAGTAACAACAGATTTTAACACAGATTGCAGATTAAAGATTCAAGTTAACAAGTATATGGAGTTTAGGGATGAGAAGAACACGGAAACCGATTTATCCTGGTTCGGCTACCTCCTCTGGTAAGCCTACATCCAGTCCCACACCTCTGTGGTTTTCTTCACTATAATCAGCAATTACACAATTCTAATTACAGCAACACAAGGATAACCTCCTTGCTTGAAAAATCTCCACAAAGCACACTAGCTTTTCTATACCCAAGGATCCCTTCTATCCTTGTTAAACCCTAAGAGATACCCTCTCTTAGTCACACTAATTCACGAAAAGAATTGAGTAGAAGTAAGACTCTAAAATCCTGATAATACAAATTGAAGTTCTAACTACTATCACACTTTTCTCAGAGATGAAGCACTTTGTTTCACAATCAAAATGAGTTGCGTTTTTTGTATATGTTGTATTGAAAAGTGTTCCTTTGATCCCTCTTTATATAGAAGACGGATTAGAGCCGTTGGGATCATTTAAGACAGATTTGGATCTGATTTAACAAAATCTGCTTTCTTGATTCTTGATCTTGAAAAGAGATTATGTTTGATCTTTGTAGAGTTTGCGTCCTTCTATAACTGTTTCCATCTGAAATGATAGCAAAGTCTTTTTGAAGAGTAATATATCCGTGTCCATTTGCCATGTCAGCAGACGGGAGTATTAGCTCAAGGTAATTGGACGAGCTCCAATTGGTAGACGAGAGTGCTAACACAAGGCAGTTGGACGTGCTCCAATTGGTAGACGAGCTTTATTTGCCATGTTAGTGGACGGAGCTTCTCATTAAGAACTTAGCGCGTATCATTAGCAGACGAGCTCCAAGTGCCATTATCAGTAGACGAGCTCTTCTTTTACATTGTGAACACCTAATTTTGTCCGGGTATCCTTTTAATCAATGTTTTGAAAAAATTTATTATTAAAATAAATAAGTAAATAACTTTGAAAAAAAAAATATGAAAGGGACAAAATAAGTGTACAGAACATGTTCAGCATCCAGGTCATCCAGGCATACAACCAAGAGGTACAAGCCAAATTCCTTAATAAATTTCAGAAGCTTAAATGGAACAAGACGGTGTTCAGCATTTGCAACAAAAAATGATTTCAAAATTCATGTATCAAAGAGGAAATAACTGGAATATGTATTGTTTTGTCATTTCTCAAGCATGGTCAAACCTGAATCAAGAATAAAACCACCATACATAAACAAAGGAAAGTTGCAGCACATACAGATGAAGCAACTATGCAGAAACACTGAGAAGGGAATGAATGAAAATGACTATCCATTGTGGCCATTGGGTTCTGTTTTTGGAGTTTTGCAACCAAGGAGGATTTAAAAAGGGAGAGGTTCAGAACAGAAAAAAAGGGGAGAACCGCACTTCATCTTCTCCTTCAACCTTCACAATCCCTTCTAACTTTTGGCCAAACCAACAGAGCAAAATCACTCTATCTTCACCATCCTCCATTCATATCATCCCATCAAACACATCTTCAGCCATCAAAAATAAAACAAAACAGGAAACTCCATTCCTCAACCCATCTTCATGTACTTTCACTTAACTGAACCCCACAACAACAAACAAAACACAAATCAAAGAAAATCAACAGAACCGTGACTCCCCAGGTTCCCATTCGAACCAAAGATCAGTTCATTTTGCCTCGCCGCCAACGCCTCCACCAAAACTGTCGTCCGGACGCAGATCCGCTCCGCCCACCACCGCTTCTGCTCTGTCCGCGTCCTCAGCCACCTCCTGAAGGCGTCGACCGTCGCTCCGCCTCCTTGATCGCGACCCACGCCAACGCCCAGTCCCGTCGCCGCCTCGCCTCCGCCGTCCTCGCTCCTGTATGGGTCCACCTCTGCAACTTCTCGGTTCACCTCCTTTGTTGGTAATGTAGGAGAAGAATGGCTTCTGACCTTGTTTTGTTGTTTTTTAACTTTATTTTCATTTTTTTTTATTATGAGAGTTTGTTAGCTTGTTGGGTCTGATTGTCTAGGCCAGTTAGTTTGTTTTATTGCCATGTTTCTTTCCAATTGATGCTAAGTTATAAAATGCACAAAAAAAAAAAACATTTGAAATCACAAAACATAAAAATAAAAATATATTTTCAATCCTTGTTTTAAATAAAAATTTAATTAAAAATGTTTTGAAATAAAAATCTCTTTCGGGTTCATGCAACAGTCTACAATGTTGATGTATGATTTTTCATCTTCAAGTGTTGTATGAATTGTAAGGGTTTATCGTATAGCTTCACTATCTTTAACCCTGTGCAAGGGTGAATACCATTTTTCTGAAAAATAATGTTTTCAATTTTCTCTCTTAACATTTTTTTTATATCCAAATTTATTAGCTGAAATATCTTTTTGAATTCACGCAACAATCTATGACGTTGATGTATGAATTTTCATCCTCAAGTGTCATATGAATTGTAAGGGTTCACTGTATAGCTTGACTATCTTTAACCCTGTGCAAAAGTGAATTATCTTTTATAGAAATAATAAATGTTTTCAATTTACTCTTTTTAACAAATTTTATTCAATTTTATAAAATAAAATTTATTTGAATTCACGCAACAATCTACGACGTTGATGTATGATTCCTCAAGTGGCGTATGCATTACAAGGGTTTATCGTATAGTGCTGCCATCTTGGACCCTGTGCAAGAGTGAATTCATTTTGCAATAAAATCCTTTTTTTAACATAAAAAAATTTTTAAAATAAAAAAATCAAATCTTTCCCAAAAATTAAAATCAATCAACCAATCAAACTTTTTTCTAAAAGAACTACATGGCTTTGAGTTTCCCATCGCACCCGGGAATACGTAGGAGCAAGATAAATCATCTTGTCAAGCAAAACTAAATCTTAATTTTTTTGTGTGTCTCTTTTTATGTTAAAATAATTAATCAAGATAATCAAACTTTTCTATTTTTAGGGATGCTCTATGGACACGGTGTCATGTTCAGTCCCTTAGATTTGAGGTTGCCCCGTGGACTCATGTGCCATGTTCAACCTCATTTAGTTTTTATAAACAATAAATCAAAAAACGTAAATCAATAAAAATTTAAAATATTAAAAATTAAAAAAATAATTCTTTCTTGTAAATAATTTTTGGGGTAAAATAAATATTTAAAAGGATATTAAAATGTTTTTGCACAATTAACTTGAGGTACCGTTTTTAAAAAAAAAACGGGTGATGTGGGGTGCTAACACCTTCCCCATTCGTAACCGACTCCCAGACTCATCTCTCACTTTTTTTTAGACCAGTTTACCTTTAAATAAATGGGTTTTACAATGTTTTTCTCAAATAAAAAATGTTGGTGGCGGCTCCTCTGTTTTTACCATCTTTTCGTGGCTCCCAGACGGGACGGTCGCGACAGCTGGCGACTCCACTGGGGACTTGAGAGTCAGGCCTATCATAGTTGGTTGTGCAAATTTTTTTAAACAGCTTTGAAAATATTTGTTTTACCCTTTTTCTTTTATTTCTTTTTTTTATGCTTTCTTAACTGCTTTTGTGTTTTCTTGCAACCTTAGGGTAGAGAACTTTTGTATTGGTGTTGTTTGTTCCTTTTTTGTAGGTTTGGGGTAGTTTTGTTTTAGTAGGTTTTGAGAAGGTTTGTATGCTCTCATCACACACATCACTATCACATGTTGCACACACTTTTGGGCTCTATACCCGAGTCTTGAAATGCCATAAGATTAGAAGGGGCTTCAGTGATGTTATTGTGATGCATCTGCATCCCTGACAGACATTGATTCTCCCGCTCGGATTGCTACCGGAACATGGACTGCCATATTGTGACTTTTCGGTCCCTCGTGGTGAGGTTCATGGATTCGGTCCTCATTTTTAGATGAGGGTAATCCGGGGACCATATGTTTAGGGGTCTAGATCTGTCCCGAAATTCATGCACCTAAAATGCCATTAGTAGCCTACCAAACTAGGGTCTTGACCTTAGAAGTTCAAACTTTAGGATATGACCCATGTAGGACAAAAGCGAGTGCATTCCACCTTTTTTCTGCAACATGAATAATCACATGCATCATAATGATTTTATGTATGCATTCCACAGACACCTTCATATGCCATTCATTCATGCATCTTGTTACATTCATTATTATTCATGGTATGCTCGTGCATGTAGTACATTAAGTCATGCATTGTTAATATATCATTCATGCATTTTGCTACACTCTCATGTTATTAACAAATTAAAATTTCCCTCCACAGATAATTTGGTTTGAGATAACACCTTTGATTACAAGATATGGAAAAAGTCAGACACACTAGCAATGTTCCTACCACCAAGAGCTCCAGGGTGATATTGAACTCATTAGAGAATCTAAAAGAGTTGAGCCAATCTTTGCCTCAAGAACGTCGGAGAAGCTTCTCCAAGAAGTATGGAGGGATCTTGGACCTAATTTTCATACCGGTTGAGACTGCTACCTTGAGTGCTTTGTGACAGTATTGTAACCCCCACCTTAGATGTTTTGAATTACAAAACATGGACATTACTCCCACCATTGAAGAATATGCTTGCCTGTTAAGGTTGCCAATGCAGAAAAACCCCGTCGTATACTTTCACTTGGGGAAATACTTGACCACTGCAAGCATAGCAGGGTTACTAGGGCTTCCTGAAAATGATTTGAAGTTGACCGGGCACTCAAACTCGCGATGATTAACCTGAACTCTTCTTGAAAATCATTTGAAGAAACTAATGGATCGACAAGATTGGGAAACCTTTGAGAGGGTATTGGCGCTAACAATATATGGGTCGGTTCTATTTCCATCAGCTCTAGACATGATAGATCAAGCGGCAATGGATGTATTCTTCACAGTAGAAAGAAAGAAAAACCATGTGCCGGCAGTGTTAGCTGAAACGCTTTTGACTCTAGAATTTTGCCAGCGGAATCCAAAGGGGAAGCTCCGATGTTGTGTACAATTGCTCTATGTGTGGGCCATGACTGACATGTATGCAAAAGGTTATATCACTGATGAGTGTGATTTCACATCATCTTTGTCTATCATTTTGCATGCATTTTCATGTAGTTTAGGCATATTTCATTTGATTTTTGGTTAATTTTCCTTTGGAACGGGTAAGGCGGTTTTCATGGTGTTGTTTTGCAGAAATCAAGGGTAAAATGCTCAAGATCAGCCATGATGGAGTTTGGATGAAGATAGGGCTTTAAAAGTGAAGAAAATGAGTCAAACAGAGCCTATCACGGCCTAGCCGTGATGCCCATCACGGCCATGATCGAGTGGTCGCGCTGTCGCGAACGCGCCAAAAAGGACGAGCGGGTTTAAAACTGTAGTTTAGTGCGACAACTCGGATGTCGTCTCTCAAGGACTCTGAAAATGTTATCTTCCACAAAAATCAGTTTTTGGGGGGGTTGGATTGGAGTGCAAATAAGAAACAAGCAAAACAGAGCAATTAAAAACAAGGCAGTTGAAAAGAGATTATCAATTATCAAACAACGATTAATCTACTGTCAAGAATTCCCAACGATCCTTGGTTAATGTAATCCCAGGCCCTAAGCAGGTTCTAATCGCCTTTCAGTTACAGTAACAACTAACAACGTAATTGCTACTATGGATGCAAATTCCTATTCCCGAAATAACAAACGGGATTAACCTCTCATGAACAAACGAACATGAATGAACACACGCGAATTAACAAACGCGATTATGTATAGGAAGATAACATCACTGAAACAAATCAATACAATACTACACACTCCTGAAATAACAAACAGAAATGTGTAATATGGTATTGAAAAGGGAAAAGCAATTAAAATAGGGATTTACAAAAACCTCAAGTATATAGAATTCTCATACAGTAGACTAATCCTAGAACTTAGTTCTCCATGGCAAAAACGAAATCACACAGAGAAAATATAAAACTAAACAAAGGAGAAGCAAAAATCTTTGCAAATTGTTCGAATGACCTTTTATACAAATTCAGAATTCAGCTAGCTCGGAGGCGAGCACACATTCGCGTGGCGAATTTCATGACCAGTCAGCATCCTTTGGCATTCTCGCGAGGCGAAGTCGTTTATCGCGAGGCGAGGATCTGATGAGTTTTCTCCTTACACCCGTTATGGCCATCGAGGGCCAACCGTGATGCTCTCGACTTCCCGGACTCGCGAGGCGAATGGATGCTCGCGAGGCGAGACTCTTCAACTTCAAAACTGCCACGGCCATGACCTTTAACACGGCAAGCCGTGATCGCCTCTCGGACTTTTTCAGGGTTGCAAGACTCGCGGGCGAGACCTTCTTCGCAGGCGGAACCGGAGACTTAGCATTTTCTTGGATCGGTCAAGCTCGGGTCGCGTGGCGAGCATGTCCTTGGGGCGAATCCCTGCTCTTTATTTTCTCAACTTCTACTTAACCTGAAAACAAGGAAATAACCATAAGTGTATTATTTTGACTCAAAACTAGCTAAATTAACTTAAAACTACTCTAGAGACTCAAAACCTTGCTTGAGGACAATCTAATCTAATTTGGGTGAAAATACGATATAATTTGCACAAAACCCTGGTCATACTAGCTATAAAACTAGATGAGCCAGAGGCTTATCAAAATACCCCAAACTTAAACTTTGCTTGTCCCCAAGCAAACTAAGACTCAAAAATCAAAAAGACTCAAGACCTGGCAAGCTTAAAAGATCCACTCAACATTGCACAAATTCAAGCAACTTCATCAAAACAGTTTTTCTTCATTGTTTCCCCCCTTTTCAAACAGAGCAATCCCCACATTCATTTATTCTAAACATTTGAGAATTTCATCATGAAAACAATCAGAAATCTAAGCAGGGGATCCAAGTCACACACAATAAGGAGATCACCAACTTCAAACAACTGCCTTCCTCACAAGGGCATTTAGTATATCACTCAATCACTCAGTTTGTGTCAGGCTAACAACTTGCACTCAGTTTCACTTTTCAAGAACACTTCCCAAAAATTTGATTTTCATCTCAAAATGGTTCCCACAGAAAACATGCATGCAACATCAAGAGGTCTTTATGGGATGTAATGGGGCCTGGCTAAGGGTAGGATATACAAAGGAAACTAGGCTGAAGACCCTAGGAACTAAGAGAGCATGAACTATATTTACACTTTGAAATTCACTCAAGTTCCTTTCTTTATTTTTTTCTTTACACTTCTGGGTGGCTACAGCCTTTTTATTTCTTTTTGGCATTTTGGTATTTTTGTATTTATTTTTTTTAATATATTTGTACACTTTTTCTTTCACGAGTCTTTGGCTCCAACTTTTTTTCTCTCTTTTTTTTTTCTTCTTTTTTATTTTTCTCAATCCCAACAACATATTACACCTTGCAGCCACCCCAAACTTAGTTTCTTGCACCCATTCTAAGATTACATGCTCTCCTAATCCTAAGATCGGGTTAACATGGTTTTCCAGATTTTTGGGCTTATAACATTAGGTTATCAAGAACTAACAGGCTAATAGGCTCAAAAGGGCTAACTAGGGAACATGCATTAGGAATTGGTTTATTCAGACCAAGTAGCTATTTACAAAGAAACTGCCTAAATAATCTGAAGCGAACACATAATCATGCAAACCAAAAAGAGATTCAATCAAATCCAGGGAAGTGCAACTTGAAAGTGATTTTCACACAGTTTAAAACATGCTGGAGGCTCAAAACCTCACCTGGACATTCATGCAAATTGTTTGAAAGAGATTATATCCCTAGTGTGTGCTTCCTATCACCCCAAACTTATCATACATCATGCCATCATAACAAAATCTCAAAGTTCAGTTTTCAATTTCACATGGGAATCACTTTTCAAAAACAAAAATTTTTCAGCCTAGGGAGAATCATCACATATCAATCATGCAAGAAATCTGTGCAACATCAATCAAAATCTAGCAAACTTGCCAACAAAAGACTCAACACACAAATGCTCCTGAGCTTCTCAAATTATTCAGGAGCTTTATTCAAAGAAACAAGACTCAACAAAACTACAACTAATTCCCTCCCCCACACTTGAAACATGCATTGTCCCCAATGAACAACAGAATTATACAATCAGAGTGAGGGAAAGGAAAAGAAACTCCCTGATCAAGTATCAGTGTAGGTTGGAGCATCCAAAGATAGCTCCTCAACATTGGCATCCATAGGAACAACAGCATCCACACCATGGAATGGCTTCAACCTCTGCCCGTTAACCTTGAAGGGCTTGTGTGTACCGCACGTGTAATCTCTACCGCACCATAAGGAAACACATTAGTAACGACAAAGGGGCCATCCCATTTGGACCTAAGTTTCCCAACATCGCCAAAGTGAGTTAAAACAATAAGACTAGCCGGCCCACAAAAATTCTTTCCTAACAATCATTCTATCATGAAATTGTTTTGTCTTTTCTTTATAAATCTTGGAGCTTTCATAGGCTTCAAGCCTAAGCTCCTCAAGTTGCTGCAATCGCAGCTTTCTTTCAACACCGCATTTATTCATGTCCATGTTACAACACTTTACTGCCCAATATGCTCTATGCTCAACCTCCACCGGAGGTGACACGCCTTACCAAAATCTAGCCGAAATGGGGACATTCCTATAGGGGTCTTGAAAGCAGTCCTTTGTGCCCACAAATGTCGTCTTCCAGACGGCGGCTCCATTCCTTTCTATTAGGGTCGCACCATCTTCTCTAGAATTTGCTTGATCTCCCCGTTGGATATTTCAGCTTGGCCATTGGTTTGGGGGTGGTAAGCAAAGGACACTCTATGTACAACCCCATATTTCCCGAGTAAGGCCTCCATGGTTCTCATTGCAAAAATGTGTGCCCTGGTCACCGATGATGGCCTTGGGTATGCCAAACCTGCAAAAAATGTTGGACCTAACAAATTTGGAAACAATCTGAGCATCGTTAGTCCTAGTGGGTATTGCTTCCACCCACTTTGAAACATAATCTACAGCCAATAGAATATATACAAAACCAAAAGAAGGAGGGAAATGACCCATGAAGTCCATCCCCCACACATCAAAAACTTCACAAAAGAGCATGGGCTGTTGAGGCATCTCACTCCTACGAGTGATTGCAGGGCCTGTTATTTGACATTCTTTACAATTCTTGTATACCTCATATGAATCCCTAAAAATTGTGGGCCAATAAAATCCAGAATCCAGGACTTTTCTTGCTGTCCTCTGAGGTCCAAAGTGTCCTCCAACTGGAGAGGCATGTGAGAAATGCAGGATGGACTCCGTCTCATGATCGGGTACACACCTCCGAATAACCTGGTCACTGCAAAACTTCCACAGATAGGGGTCATCCCACACATAATACTTTGCATCGCTCTTCAGCTTGTGGAACTTATGTCTACTTGTACCTGCAGGAACAACACCAGCAACTAGAAAATTTACAATGTCAGCAAACCAGGGGGTTACCCCATACAAATGTAAGAGTCTCTCATCAGGGAAATCATCTTGGATGGGAAAAGTATCCTCATCCCTTGCTATCCTGCTCAAATGATCTCGCTACAAAATTTTCAGCTCCACTTTTATCCTTTATCTCCACATTGAATTCCTGGAGCAAAAGCATCCACCTGGATCGTCTTGGCTTAGCTTCGGCTTCTTCAATAGATATTTCAAAGCTGCATGGTCAAGAAAAACAATCACCCTAGAACCTAGCAAATAAGACCTAAACTTATCAAGTGCAAATACAACACTAAAGCGGCTCTTTCTCGGTGGTGGTGTAATTTGCCCGAGCAAGATCTAAGGTCCTAGAAGCATAGTGAATTACATGGGCAACCTTGCCCACCCTTTGTGCCGAAACCGCTCCCACAAAGAAAATTGGAAGCATCACACATCAATTCAAAAGGGCGTGTCGGTCCTGGGGCTGGATGACAGGGGTAGAAGTCAACGCTTTCTTCGGATAGTCAAATGACTCCTTGCACTTTTCATCAAACCGAACAGGGCATCATTTTTCAGCAGATTTGACAATGGCAAGTGCTATCTTGTCAAGTCCTTTATAAAGCGCCCAGAGAAACCTGCATGGCCAAGAAAGGAACTGATCTCGCGTACGCAAGATGGGTAAGGCAATGAAGCAATCACATTTATTTTTGGCAGGATCTACGTAAATACCCTCTTTGGAAATTACATGACCCAATACGTTCCCCTGTTCTACCATGAAGTGACATTTCTCATAATTCAAAATCAAATCAGTATCAATGCATCTTTGTAGAACTAGACTTAGACTATGCAAACAAGCATCAAATGAGGAGCCATACACAGTAAAATCATCCATGAACACCTCTATGCAATTTTCAATAAAATCGGAGGAAATACTAAGCATGCATCTTTGAAAGGTGCCGGGAGCATTACGAGAGGCCAAATGGCATCCTCCTATAAGCAAACGTCACGGGGGGCACGTGAAGGTGGTCTTTTCCCGATCCTCGGGGGCAATATGAATCGGAAATACCCTAAAAGCCTTCTAGAAAACAATAATGGGATTGACCAGCCAATGATCCAAAGATCTCGATCTATGAACGGCAAAGGAAAATGATCCTTTCTCGGTGGCCTGGTTTAGCTTCCTATAGTCTATACAAACTCTCCAAACTATTCTGGACTCTAGTAGGCACAAGTTCATTATTCTCATTCCTAACTACTGTTAGACCAGACTTCTTTGGTACAACTTGCACCGGACTTACCCAAGTACTATCAGAGATGGGATAGATAATACCTGCCTGTAGAAGCTTAGTCACCTCTTTCTTTACCACATCCAGAATCAGTGGGTTAAGTCGCCTTTGGGCTGCTCCTGACTGGCTTAGCCCCATCCTCCAATAAAATTCTGTGCATGCATCTGGAGGGGCTAATTCCTGGAATATCAGCTAATGTCCACCCAATGGCCTTCTTGTTCTTCCTCAGAACTTCTAAAAGCTTGGCTTCCTGATCAGAGTTGAGGCTGGAGGAAATGATGACTGGCAATGTTGCATTCCTCCCCAAGTAGGCATACTTCAGGTTCTCAGGAAGTGGTTTGAGTTCCAAAGAAGGTGGCTGCTCAACAGATGGTGCATTGGGAGTAGCCATGGGGTCAAGGACTTCTGCTGCGAGTAGACAACCTTCACTCTCATTATCACTATCACTATCATCCTCACCCTGCAAGGTTGAATCCAAAAACTCAGAACAAACAGAACATGGGTTAATGTTAGTACAGTTAGTACAAGTATATACATCATCAAAACCAGAAATAAGAGGAAAATCAGAAATAAAGTCATCATGTGTATCCTCAATAAGCTCAGAAAGCAACTCTAAGTGGAATACAGAGTGCTCCTCTACTGGGTGTTTCATAGCATCAAAGATCTTGAATTTGGCCACAATACCACCAAACTCCATAGACATAGTCCCATCATAAACATCAATCTTGGTCTTGGATGTCATCATGAATGGTCTGCCCAAGATTATAGGTGATCTACTGGACTGAGTCTCTCCTGCCATGTCTAGGATGTAGAAGTCCGCAGGGAATATCAAATCGTCAACTTGCACTAGCACATCCTCTACCATTCCCATGGGTCGCACTCGTCCTCGTTAGCCAACCGGATGGTCGACACAGATACCGCAATGGCCCAAGATCAAGGTTATTAAAGATGGAGGTAGGCATGACATTGATTGATGCTCCCAAGTCCAACATGCAGTTCTCAAACTTCTTGTCCCCAATAGTGCATGGAATAGTGAAGGTGCCTGGATCCTTGCACTTCTGTGGTAGTGCTTGAGTAGGGGCTATAGAAGCAACTCTTTCTATCTTAGACTGGATAAGCGCTGAGACATTCATTCCAAAATCAACCCTATCATTAGTCTTCATCTTCCTCTTGTTGGTTCATATGTCCTTCAGAAATTTGGCATATCTGGGCAATTGCTTGATCAAATCCAGGAGAGGAATATTTACAACCTACTTTTCAAAAACATCAAGAATCTCCTTCTCCTTATTTTCACCACCAATCTTCAAATTTTTCCGAATTCTGTGGGAATGGAATGGGTGGTCTATACACTTTCTCAGCTTCAACTTCAACCATAGGCTCGGGAGTAACCTCAATAGTAGGCTCTGGAGTAACCTTCATAGTTTCTTCATCCCTTCCGTAAGTGGCCTCAACAACCTTTCCGGATCTCGGAGAGATGGCACTCACATTAGGGTTGGAGGCATTAGGATTTATCACCGGGCTCAAGGCAGCACTGGTTTGTCCCTTGACCTTGCCAGCATGCTATTCATGGATGTGGCCAGCTGTCCAATCTGTGTCCTCAAATCTTGAATACTAGCATCTCGTCCATTCTGAAATCGTACACTAGATGCAGCCCTTTGCTTTACCAAGTCTTCTAATGATGGTCCGTAAGGTGCGTAAGTGGTCACCGGATGATGATTCGAGGTGCCATCGGTGTTGTCGGGATGAGTTCCCATACCGCAGATTAGGGTGATTCCTCCAACTAGGATGGTACCTATTAGTAGAGAGGTCTGGAATGCTGACCGATTCTGATTGCTTCCTTGATTATAGGGGTTTACCGCATGCTTGAGGTACCTCACTGACAAACTCTTCTCTCTGGATCGGGCATGGATCAAATGGGTGCTCAGGTGAATTGCACATGCTACATAACTTTGCAGGCTGAACCTTGTCTATTGCCAATTGCCTTACAAAGGAAGTCAGCTCATCCAATCTATTCTCAAGGGCGGCCTGGTTGGAAGATGAACTATGAATCTCATGCACACCTCTTGGCTCAACTGAATTTCTTCTTGTAGAAAACTGCTGGGAATTCAATGACATATTCTCAATGAGTTGCTTGGCAGCAGCTGGGGTCTTATCAACTAATGCTCCCCCACTAGCAGCATCCAAAAGATTCCTATCCATCTAAGAACAATCCTTCATAAAAGTATTGGATCAGAGTTGTTCGTAAATTTGATGTCAGGGCAGCTAGATACCAAATGTTTGAACCTTTCCCAGTATTCAGCTAGTGACTCGTTCCCTTGCCTGATGCCACATATCTCTTTCCTTATTGAAGCAGCTCTTGAAGCAGGAAAATATCTTTCTAGGAACACCCTCTTCAAATCATTCCAAGTGGTGATGGAGTTGGGCTCAAGATACAATAGCCAATCCTTTGCAGCTCCCTGGAGTGAAAACGGAAAAGCCTTCAGCTTGATACTATCCTCAGTGACTCCCTCTGCTCTCGAGGTTGTGGAGCATAAAACTTGGAATTCTTTCAAGTGCTTGTGTGGATCCTCACCTGCAAGACCATTGAACTTGGGCAACAAGTGAATAAAACCAGATTTCAATTCAAAAGGAGTGTCAGCACCAGGATATGAAATACACAATCCATTATAGTTGACATCAGGGGCAGCAAGCTGTCTTAATGTCCTCTGGTCTCCCATGTTTTCAAAAGCAGTTTTAAAATTGGAATCACTACTAGTGCTAGCCCGAAATTCCCTACGGAGTGTGTGCAGTGTTCTTTCAATTTTCGGGTCAAAATCACACAGCTTCAGGGCAATGAGACCTAGTAGCCAGGACCAATTCAAAACAAAACAGAAAATAAAAGAAAGAAAGAAAAATAAAATAAAACAAATTGCGAAAATAACAACTCGTAGTCCCCAAGAACGGCGCTAATTTTTGGTCGCACTGTCGCACGACGCCAAAAAGGACGAGCGGGTTTAAAATCGTAGTTTAGTGCGACAACTCGGATGTCGTCTCTCAAGGACTCGAAAATGTTATCTTCCACAAAAATCAGCTTTTGGGGGTTGGATTGGAGTGCAAATAAGAAACAAGCAAAACAGAGCAATTAAAAACAAGGCAGCTTGAAAAGAGATTATCAATTATCAAACAACGATAATCCATCATCAAGAATTCCCAACGATCCTTGGTTAATGTAATCCCAGGCCCTAAGCAGGTTCTAATCGCCTTTCGATTCTGAAGAATAACTAACAACGTAATTGCTACTATGGATGCAAATTCCTATTCCCAAATAACAAACGGGATTAACCTCTCATGAACAAACGAACATGAATGAACACACGCGAATTAACAAACGCGATTATGTATAGGAAGATAACATCATCAAAACAAATCAATACAATACTACACACTCCGAAATAACAAACGAAATGTGTAATATGGTATTGAAAAGGGAAAAGCAATTAAAATAGGGATTTACAAAAACCTCAAGTATATAGAATTCTCATACAAGAGACTAATCCTAGAACTTAGTTCTCCATGGCAAAAACGAAATCACACAGAGAAAATATAAAACTAAACAAAGGAGAAGCAAAAATCTTTGCAAATTGTTCGCAATGACCTTTTATACAAATTCGGAATTCAGCTAGCTCGCGAGGTGAGCACATATTCGCGAGGCGAATTTCATGAAGAGTTAGCAACCTTTGGCATTCTCGCGAGGCGAAGTGCTTTATCGCGAGGCGAGGATCTGAAGAGTTTTCTCCTTACGCCCAGCTATGGCCATCGGGGGCCAACCGTGATGCTCTCCGACTTCCCGGACTCGCGAGGCGAATGGATGCTCACGAGGTGAGACTCTTCAACTTCAAAATCGCCACGGCCATGACCTTTAACACGGGCAAGCCATGATCGTCTCCGACTTTTTCAGGGTTGCAAGACTCGCGGGCGAACCAAAGACTTAGCATTTTCTTGGAACAACAAGCTTGGGTCGCGTGGCGAGCATGTCCTTCGTGGGCGAATCCCCCGCTCTTTATTTTCTCAACTTCTACTTAACTCCGAAAACAAGGAAATAACCATAAGTGTATTATTTTGACTCAAAACTAGCTAAATTAACTTAAAACTACTCTAGAGACTCAAAACCTTGCTTGAGGACAATCTAATCTAATTTGGGTGAAAATACGATATAATTTGCACAAAACCCCGGTCATACTAGCTATAAAACTAGATGAGCCGGAGGCTTATCATCGAGCAAAACCGAAAAAGAAGAAAGGTCAAGTCGAGTGCAAGACGGCACCGGCCGTGATATCCATCACTACCGTGACCAAAACCCCCACAAGTCGGAGACCATCACGGCCTAGCCGTAATTTCATCATGGCCATGAATGTAAGGCTCGCGTCGCGAGCACCATTTTCGCGTCGCGAAGGTTATGAACTTCAAAGAACAGCCAAAGGCGAGCCGCCACGCCTGCCCGTGATGGCCATCACGCCGTGACGCGCATTACTTGGACCTCAAGAAACTGATTTGGATCGAATTTGAGTTAGATTGGGACTCCAACTCCCCAATTCTATAAATAAGGACCAGGCAGATGCAGAAGGGAGAATCGAACAATAGAGAACACACGCATAGACTTAGGCTACATTTTAGGATCTATCTTCTTCTTCCTCCTCTCTTTTCTGATTTGTAATTTTCATAATGTTGTCAACCAAGCTTGTCATCTCCATGGCAAGACTTGAGTAGTAGTTAGTTTCTAGGGATTGGGGCTATGCCCGAGATTCGTTTTTGATGTTGAATTTGATGTAATATCTTTGTTATTTCGATTTTGCTTTAGATCTGATTTCTAGTGTTCTAATCACTTTTAAATTCAGCGACCACTCATTTGCGGGATGTAGACATTCTAAGGAGGAACCTAGCGGTGAACTTAGGATTTCTAGTGTTTTTCACTCGTAAAATTCGGCGGCCGCTTATTTGCGAGAAGTGGATGATCTAAGGAGGAACCTAGCGGTGAACTTAGGTTTATTTGCATGACTTAGACATTCTAAGGAGGAACCTAGCGGTGAACTTAGGTGTCGGATCTATAGATTCAGACTTGGGACTGAAATCACGAGAGTTAGAAGCCGTCCCTTGAGGATCAATGAGTTGTCACGAAACGGAAATGGTCCAATCTGAGTTCGACTACCACGAGAGTAGGGGTTGGGTCAATTGGGCACGGTTTTTGTAACCCGAGAGGGAGCTTAAGCTATTAGAGGATAAACTCGCCTTCAAGGCAATTTCTCTAATTAACAAGGGTAATCGACTTAGCAACGTGAATGATCTCGTAGGTAACCCAAATCCCTAGGAATCCATTTAGATCTGAAAAACCAAAATGTTTTGTTTTCTGTTTTATTTGATTCTGTTTTAGTTATCTCTTAATTCAAAATTCAAAACCATTTCAAAATATAAAAATCCTTTTTACACACATCCGAGATCTACTCAATTTGAAAATCGATTGCGATTCGGGATCACAGTCTCTGGGATCGATATCTTTTATTACTTGGCGACATCCGGTACACTTGCCGGAATCGCAAGCCGCTTCACGCCTGCGTCGCTCGCGCCCGCTGTCAAGTTTTTGGCGCCTGTTGTCGGGATCGTGCGTTTTAATCTCAATTTAATTTTTAAATTGATTTTTCTGGACCTTTTCTTTTTATTTAATTTTTATATTTGAAAAAAAATTCAGAATTTCTTTCCTTCGAATGTATCCATCTCTTTGTGTGTTTTATGCAAAGATCCCTAAGTCTTGGGAGCCTTAGTGAGGTTGATCCAGAAATCGAGAGGACCTTTCCACAGGCGAGGAGACTACAAAGAGAGAGAGAAAGGTTGAGTCCCGTTCCACTCATGGCAAATCAATCGGATACAAAACCTTTGAAGGACTACGCAGCCCCAAATGCGAGAGGCTTGGGAACCGGGATTGCCAGTGCCGGAGATCGAAGCGGAGAACTACACTATACCACCCATGCTAATCAACATGATTAGCAGCACCAATCGGAGGATTGCCCTCGGAGGACCCGAATCGATCACGTAGAAACATTCTTGGAGTTCACCGACGCAATTAGGATTCATGGTGCACCCGGTCGATGCTATACGCTAAGGTTATTCCCCTCATCTCTCGATCGAAAAAGCAAAGGCTTGGCTAAAAGCAAATACCCGCCAACACCTTATCTACTTGGGACCAACCGAACAGGCGTTCTTGGAGAAATTCTTTCCTCCATCCAAGACGGCCTACATAAGAACCCAGATCATCGGCTTCTTCCAAAAAGACGGAGAATCCTTATCGGAAGCTTGGGATCGCTCAAGGGGACTGGGAGTCTTGCCCACACCATGGACTCAAGAGGTGGTTACTAGTGCACACCTTCTACAACGGATTGGACTACTCTTCGAATGTGTCACTTGATTCTGCAGCTGGTGGAGCATTTATGAATAGGCCTCTTGACTGAGGCATTTAACATCATTGAGAACGTGGCCACCAACTACCACCAATGGGGTTCAGAAAGAGGTAATAACCCGAACAAGATTTCGGGGGGTAAGTTTGAAGTAAATAACACTGATCTTATAATGTCAAAAATAGACTCACTTAATAAACGTTTTGATCGACTTGAAAGGACTAATGTGAGTGCAATAGGTGCTACTAACATTGTTTGTGAGATTTGTGGAATGCAGGGACACGACATCATGGAGTGTCCGCGAGGTATTGCTCATGGATCCGGCGCTTCGGGTGAGCAAGTGAATTCTTGTCACAACTTCTACGATACAAACCCGAAGTTGCCCAATTATGCTCCCCCAAATCCCTACAACCAAAGGAAGAACAACCCTTACCTCTCCCTACGTCAACTACAGCAACACGTTGAACCACGAGTTCCAAGAGGGCCAAGGTAATAAGAGAGCCGCATCGAGGTATCCTCAGGTGCAGATATCTAAACTCGAGACTTTATTTGAAAGTTTTGTTGAAACTCAGACAAAACAAAATGAGGAGTTTAGACAACAAGGCAGGGCAGTGAACGAGGCAATCAAAGAGCTAGCGTCTAAGGTAGACAACTTAGCAATCCACAACAAGATGCTAGAAACACAAATTGCCCAACAAGCCAAAGACATACACTAGACCTAAGGGTACGTTCCCAGTGTCAACCAAGCTAATCCCATTGAGCATTGTAATGCCATACACTTGAGGGATGATAAGCTTGGGGTGGGGGAAAAGGACGTGGAACCGTGAGGGAGGACATGAGCGAAGATGAAGATCCGTAACCAAAGTATGTCCCTCCACCACCGTACCAACCCCCGATACATTTCCCACAAATGTTGGTCAAGAGAAAGCAAGTGGAAGTAGAAACTAAGAGCTTAACTAAGGAGCCAAATGTCATGAAAAAATCTAATATGCCTCCTAAACTGAAAGACCCAGGTAGTTTCTCTATCGCTTGCTTCGATTGAAAAAGTGCAAATAGACCAAGCCTTATGTGACTTAGGGGCTAGTGCGAGCTTGATGTCGCTCACTATCTTGGAAAGGTTGGGAACGAAAGAGTTGAGACCATTCAAATTCTCCTTACAATTTGGGATGGCTCAACTAGGACTCCTCTAGGCATACTAGAGAATGTCCCTGTGAGGGTAGGGAAATTCTTCATCCCAACCGACTTCCCGGTATTGGACATGAAAGGGAATTCTAAATTCCCCATCATTTTAGGAAGGCCATTCTTGGCCACCGCTGGAGCAGTAATAGACGTAAGGAATGGTAAACTCTCTCTAAATGTAGAGGAAGGTAGGGTAGATTTTCAATTGACTAACTTTTATAACAACCCTCCTTTTGAGAGCCATGTGTGCAGGATCGATTTAACGTCTCCAGTGGTAAAAGAAGAGCTCAACATGGAAGCAACTCCGAAGATATGCATGGCTAATGACACACCCAGTAGTGATGGAATTGGAGTTGCTATCCATACGGAAACAAAACTTCCGCCGGAAGGAAGGAAGGCAAGGAAGCTCCGAGAGAAAAGAGCAAAGCGGAAGCGTAACTGGTCGTATGAGCAAAATCGGCTCTTTGAAGGAGTCCCATGGAAGAGAAGTGTTCCGGCACATCTACGCCCAGCCGACCCCGGTTGATTGAAGGAAGTATGGTCAAGCTTAAGACCATAAATAAGCGCTTCTTGGGAGGCAATCCAAGTTTTCTTTCCCTTTTTCCTTTTATTTTTGAATTTATCTCTTGAATAATTTGAGAAGATCAAGAGGCAAAAAAAATCATAAATTAATAAGTTTGTCTAGTGTTTTCAGGGTAAGAAGGTAGGAAGAGCAAGAAGAGCAGAAAAAAAAAAAGTCAGAAAGGATCACGACCTGCCCGTGATAAGCCTCATGGCCGTGATGCTATTTCCACCCAAGTTTTGACTGGAATGTGAGCCAACACCCGCTACCACCTCGGTGAGTTGTTCCAATTTTTTTATTTTTGCATTTGCATTGTTGCATTCATGTTTCATTCTCATAGGCATAGTTTGGTATGATCACATTCTCTAGATTGCCCCTCACTTAGAATATGCATCCAATTGTGAGAACTTGGTGCCAAATGAATTGAGATAGTGAATTTTTGAACCCAATTTTTTATTATTCTTGTGATAAGGCTAAAAATAAAAAATTCTTGAGATAATCTTTTGATAGTTAATGATTAGCCTATGGTTCCTTATGTTTGTATGTCTCACTGATTTTTGAACTACTAAATGTAAGATTTTGAGCCAAAAAGGGGTACTCACTAAATCTACCCCATTCCTTGTGATAGAGTGATGTAATTCCTCTTGGACTGTATTTTCTAGAACTTGACTTGAAACCGTTTCAAAACTTAAAAATTTTTTAAAACACTTTTGAAAATGATTGAGGCACTAGGTATTTTTCCGGCCTTCTGAGCTTTGATTGATTAAATGCTACCCCTTAGTTACCCAGTTTTGAGCCTAAAAGATTAAAATACTTTTCTTGGTACCTTGAATTGCTTTGATAAATAATGCTTGGTATGGCACCTTTTAAAGTATTGCAAAAGGGTAAAAGGTAGTTTGAAAAAGTTTGGGATGAAAAAGCTAGAAAATAATTTCTCTTGATCTATAAATCTCCCCTTCTCCAAATAAATAAAATGAAATAAACACAAAAAAAAAATTGGATAAGTGGATGACAAAAGAAAGTGAGAAATGAAAAAAAAAAAAGAGGTGGAGAAGTGAATCAAAGCCCCTAAAAGGTATTTTAGAAGGTGTCATGCTTTGCAATGTTTGATGATTTGTCTAGCCTTCTTGAAATTCCCTTTCCTTGATTTTCCCACCTAACAATAAATCTCATGGCCACATTACAACCAAAATAAAAGACCTCTTCATTCTTATGTGTTTTCATTAATAAAGTAGAGATTTGGTTAATAGTCAAGCCTATGGTAGAGTACTTTCCTTGAGGAAATTGAGCAAATTGTAATATACCCTAAAATACTTGAGTGAGGTGAGACGAGTGCCCGAGTCAGTGAGAATATGAATTTGATGAACCTAAGCTTCTAATTGGACTAGAAACTGATTATATCTTGGGTGCTTTTTTGAACATGCCTGTCACTTGGATTAGTTGCTAGGGTTCTTGATTCACTATCCATGCTTTGATTGATATATCTTATGGCCTTAGTAATTGCTTGAGGACAAGCAAAATCTTAAGCTTGGGGTGATTTGATGAGTGTGATTTCACATCATCTTTGTCTATCATTTTGCATGCATTTTCATGTAGTTTAGGCATATTTCATTTGATTTTTGGTTAATTTTCCTTTGGAACGGGTAAGGCGGTTTTCATGGTGTTGTTTTACAGAAATCAAGGGTAAAATGCTCAAGATCAACCATGATGGAGTTTGGACGAAGATAGGGCTTTAAAAGTGAAGAAAATGAGCCAAACAGAGCCTATCACGGCCTAGCCGTGATGCCCATCACGGCCATGATCGAGCAAAACTGAAAAAGAAGAAAGGCTGAAGTCAGAGTCTGTCACGGCCTGGCCGTGATATCCATCACGGCCGTGACCAAAAACCCCCACAAGTCAGAGACCATCACGGCCTAGCCGTAATTTCATCATGGCCATGAAAAGAAGGCTCGCGTCGCGAGCACCATTTCGCGTCGCGAAGGTTCTGAACTTCAAAGAACAGCCAAAGGCAGAAGCCGTCACGGCCTGCCCGTGATGGCCATCACGTCCGTGACGCGCATTACTTGGACCTGAAGAAACCGATTTGGATCAGAATTTGAGTTAGATTGGGACTCCAACTCCCCAATTCTATAAATAAGGACCAGGCAGATGCAGAAGGGAGAATCGAACAACAGAGAACACACGCATAGACTTAGGCTACATTTTAGGATCTATCTTCTTCTTCCTCCTCTCTTTTCTGATTTGTAATTTTCATAATGTTGTCAACCAAGCTTGTCATCTCCATGGCAAGACTTGAGTAGTAGTTAGTTTCTAGGGATTGGGGCTATGCCCGAGATTCGTTTTTGATGTTGAATTTGATGTAATATCTTTGTTATTTCAATTTTGCTTTAGATCTGATTTCTAGTGTTCTAATCACTTGTAAATTCGGCGGCCACTCATTTGCGGGACGTAGACATTCTAAGGAGGAACCTAGCGGTGAACTTAGGATTTCTAGTGTTTTTCACTCGTGAAATTCGGCGCCGCTTATTTGCGAGAAGTGGATGATCTAAGGAGGAACCTAGCGGTGAACTTAGGTTTATTTGCATGACTTAGACATTCTAAGGAGGAACCTAGCGGTGAACTTAGGTGTCGGATCTATAGATTCAGACTTGGGACTGAAATCACGAGAGTTAGAAGCCGTCCCTCGAGGATCAACGAGTTGTCACGAAACGCAAAGGGTCCAATCTGAGTTCGACTACCACGAGAGTAGGGGTTGGGTCAATTGGGCACGGTTTTTGTAACCCGAGAGGGAGCTTAAGCTATTAGAGGATAAACTCGCCTTCAAGGCAATTTCGCTAATTAACAAGGGTAATCGACTTAGTAACGTAAACGATCTCGTAGGTCACCCAAATCCCTAGGAATCCATTTAGATCCGAAAAACCAAAAAGATTTGTTTTCTGCTTTATTTGATTCTCGTTTTAGTTATATCTTAATTCAAAATTCAAAACCATTTCAAAATATAAAAATCCTTTTTACACAGTCCGGATCTACTCGATTTGAAAATCAGTTGCGATTCGGGATCACGATCTGTGGGGATCGATATCTTTTATTACTTGGCGACAATCGGCACACTTGCCGGAATCGCAAGCGCGCTGCCATCGCCGCCGCGCCCATTGTCAATCACCCGCCATTCAAATCCACTAAGATGCTTCCATAACATCCCTATAAGACAGCTAAATGAAGAGGAATGGAAGAGCGAGTTTGACAAAGTGGAAAGGGACTCTTTTAGGTGGGTATCCCCATGGTATGAAGGTCAACAGGGGCAATATATCATTTATAGTTGTGGTGACTATCCCAATGTTCCTTTGATGGGTCCAAGATGGTGCATATCCTACACACCCGCCATAGTCTTACGACAGCTTTGTTGGACGTAAACCGTGCCAAGAGAGGAACAACTCGGCGGATGCTGTTTCCGGTACAAGGATGGAGAGAATACCAAGTTGTTGGCAAAATCAGTCAGAAATGCATGGAAAGATGTGAAGATGGCAGGGAGAGCACAATTGGGCCGGCCAATCCTAATCATTGTCTCAATATGAAGCATGGAGAAAATCAAGGAAAGGTCCCATCAACTTTCCGGCAGAGAGCATGAAAGATAAAGATCACTCCCCTTTGGTAACTCAAATGACAGAACAACTAAAAATTCTAGAAGCACAAATGAAGGAAATGGAACAACAAAAGCAAGATGCCGAGTTAAAAATAGCCATTGGACAGAAGTGTTGTGAGAAGTTAGCAAAGGAAAATGAACACTTAAAAGATTTGTGTGCAGATATCTCCACAACCTCAAGAGTCCAGATGAATACAGACAATGTCTCACCAAGCATCATGGCTAAGGTCCGGAATCTTGAAAGTAAAGTATTGTCCTTGACAACGGAGAGGCATAGGCAAAGAAAAGAAAAGCGTCAGTTAGAAGAAGAAGTCATCCATCAAGAAGGTGTGAGAAAGTCATTGGAGGCGGAGGTTGATCGACAAAGGGGAGTCAGTAACAACTTACAGAAGCAAATTTGTGCACATAGTAGGATGACTGATGAATTGGTACAAAAGGTCAAAGAACTAAATATCCTAATGGTCAAAATCGAGAAGGAGTCCGATTTGGGGTGGACCTCGGCAAAACATTATCATGATCACATGGTTCAAGCAATGAATGCCGTGAAGTGGTGGAGAGAAGAAGCGCGAGAGCGAGGGATAGATATTGACATATGGAAAAAGAGATATGTGAGCATGAGTTTGGAGCTAAGCCATTGAATTCAGAATTTTGTCCAAAGCTTTGAGAAGGCAAAACAACAAATCTGCGGGGACCCTATGCTTCGTCTCCCGTCTGAAATGGACGATTTTATGCAAATGTGTGGAGGGTTTACTCGAGGGCTAAAAAGAAAGAGACCGAAGTTGTTGACTTTAGGATGAAATGTTGTAACAATGTTGAAAATTATGATTTGACAATGATGTAATCCCAATCTATGTATTGCTTCAAGGAGTTTCTAATGAAATCTGTTCTTGCCTCTATGATTCCTTCGCACTCCAACTCTTACACTTGACTTGCGACGACACCTATCGTGGAGCATGGTCTCCCTTTAGTATGTTGTCAACTACATCTTTGCCTTATAGGATTCTTCCTTCTGTGCAAAGGGTAGGTCGGGATGTCTCAATTCAAAATTCGCATTGCTAGTGTGTTTAAGACAACATCTATTGTGGAGAGATGTTCTTCCCCTAGATTTGTTGTCAACTCCATTTCATCTTATGAGCACAATGCTCTGTGTGGGATGGAGGGACCATCTCTTGTCAGTCACAAGGTGTTAACTCAAGAAAAAATTATATAAATGATAACTCCATAGGTGGTTTTCACTAAAGCTTTTTTGCGATGTTCTTACTTTTTTCTGATTAAAACAGTGTGACTCTTCTGAACAATTGCTCCGAGACACCCTTATCGCACTCGATCACAAGCAAGAGCCATGGCGGATGAACTAGAAGAAGTTCAAGAGATCAGGGATGAAGTCAGTCAAATCAAGGATTAGATGACTAAGATGATGGAGATCCTACAAGAAATGCATAAGGAAAAGAACACAGAGGAGAACCCTCCAGCTTCGAACGAAGGACAGCCAGCCACACCTCTCATCCCGCCCGGTTTTTCTCAGATTACTATTCAAGGCTTCAACCAACCAGGGGCCATGATGCCTCTCACTATTTATCCAAGCAACCAAACTCACTTTTCATTTGACCCGAACAATCCCCCATACGGTTTGCCTCGTGGATTTGTGCCACCAACAGCCCCCAGCCCACAGGATGGCATCCAGAACTCCGAACATATCACTCAGACACAAACCCCTACCAATGCTATCGAAATACCGCAAACACAAACTGTCAACCCTACAGATGGTAACACCCCGATAGTGACCCCTTCTGTCAATCTAAAGCCCCCACAATACACCCTACATTATGGACCCCAGGGGGCTCAAATGATGCCAAACTTCGGTTCCTCCTCCATTCCATATTCATTTCCCCATAATATGTACGGAGAAACTCCGGTGAATCAGTCGGGAGGGAATTCCCAATCTAAAGAAAAGCTGGAAGTACTAGAGGAAAGATTGCGGGTCATTGAAGGGGTAAATAGTTATGGTCTTCGGGATGCCTCGGAACTTTGTCTGATGCCAAATGTTGTAATTCCGCCGAAATTTAAGGTGCCCGATTTTGACAAATATCGGGGAACCACTTGTCCCAAAAACCATTTGACCATGTATGTTAGGAAGATGGCGTCATATGCCCAAGATGATAAGCTCTTGATTCACTTCTTCCAAGACAGTTTAGCTGGGGCAGCTTCAAATTGGTATACGCATCTCGAGCGGGCACACATCCGATCTTTCAAAGATCTAGCAGATGCATTCCTGAAGCAGTACAAGTACAATATTGACATGGCTCCCGATAGGATGCAACTCCAAAACATGTCAAAAAGGGGCGTAGAGACTTTCAAAGAGTATGCACAATGATGGAAGGAACTGGCTGCTCAGGTGGAGCCTCCCTTAGCCGAGAAAGAAATCGTAGCAATGTTCATCGATACACTCCAGTCGCCCTTCTACGATAGGATGATTGGCAGTGTGTCATCAAATTTTTCTGACATGGTCATAATCGGCGAGAGAATTGAAAGCGGAATGAGAAATGGCAAGATCACCAAGGTTTCAGTAGGGAACGGCCTAAAGAAAGCCCCGTTTGTGAAAAAGAAAGAGGGAGAAGCACATGCAGTAACCTTTGAACAGAAGAAACCAAACCAATGGAGACCGAACCAAACACCCGTCTTCCAAGTCCAATACGCCCCATATTACCAACCACCTCCAAATCACCAAGTCAACCAGCCATACATCGCTACCACCTCGCAATTTCCAAACCCTCAACAGATGGCTCCTTACCGACCGTCATACCCTTCTCAGCCTCAAACACACCCTACCATGCCACCTCAAATTGTTCAGCCCCTAAATCCAAACCCAAACCCAAACCCAAACCTCAGCCAAACAAGACCACCGTATAACTCGGAAAGAAAGCCAGTGCGTTTTGACCCGATACCCATGACATACACTGAACTATTCCACCAACTTGTGAGCAAATCCGTGCTAACTCCTATCCCGATAAGACCAATAGACCCTCCTTATCCAAAGTGGTATGACCCAAATGCTCAATGTGAATATCACGATGGGGCCACAGGTCATTCCACCGAGAGTTGTAAAGCTTTGAAGTTTAAGGTGCAAGATCTGATTAATGCCAAATGGTTGAGCTTTCAGAAGGATACTCCAAATGTGGCATGGGGTCCTATGCCAAATCATGGGAGTTTGGGAGTCAATGCCATTGAGAGCTTCTTAGAACATACTCTCAAGAGTAAAGTGGCCGATGTTAGGACTCCTATGAGAGTGGTTTTCAGAGAGATGTGCAAATGTGGATTGATCCAAATCCCGATCATGGAAGAAAAGGCTCTCGATGGAGAGATAAGGTGTGACTTTGATGGGAACATGGGGCATTCGATTGAAGACTGTGCAGAGTTTCGGCAAGTTGTGCAGCAATTAATAGATATGAAGATTATCTTAATTGGTTGTGAATCAAATGAGTATGCCATGAATATGGTTACTGATTCTACAATTTCCCCAACCCCAATTAAGATAACCCCTTTATCATTGTGGTTAATCCTCAACCAGTTCCCGAGCAAGTCACTCCAAAACCAGTGGTGATATACTATACTGAGAAGAAACCCTTGCCGGTTCCAAGTGGGCCAAAGCGGTACCATGGAAGTATGAGATGCAGGTTCAACCCAATACTTCCGATGGGACTATCGTGGTTACCAACATTTCAAGAATTGGTGGAATGACTAGGAGTGGTCGCATTTACACTCCAGAGGTATTGCGAAGGGGGGAAACAGAAAAAGGAAGGAATGGATCGCAAGGGGAAAGAGAAGGTGGAAGGAATTCTAGATGACAAGGAAGCAAACGGGGGTGAGAATAAAAAGGAGGTATCCGATGAAGAAGTTGGCGAATTCTTGAAGTTCATCAAACAGAGTGAATATAGGGTTGTGGATCAGTTAAATCGAACTCCGGCTCGGATATCTCTTTTGTCTCTATTGATGAACTCTGAGCCACACAGGAGGGTACTGATGAAGGTGTTGAATCTTGCTCATGTCTCCCATGACATCACAGTTGATAAGCTCGATAACATTGTAGGTAACATAGTTGCTGATAATTATGTCACTTTCACCGATGATGAAATACCAGCTGAAGGTATGGGGCACAACAAAGCATTGCACATTTCTGTGAAGTGCCGAGACCATGTCATGGCTAGGGTTCTCATTGATAATGGATCTTCTTTGAATGTAATGCCAAAGTCAACACTGGCAAAGTTTCCTTTCGATGGAACTCATATGAAGCCAAGCACACTGATTGTAAGAGCTTTCGATGGCACCCGAAGGGAAGTCATGGGAGAAATTTAATTGCCTATTAAGATTGGCCCTTGCACCTTTGAACTACTCCTCCAAGTAATGGACATCACACCAACTTACAGTTGTCTCCTAGGACGACCATGGATCCATTCGTCTGGAGCTGTACCTTCCATATTGCACCAGAAGGTGAAGTTCATTGTTGATAGTAAGTTGATAACTGTTTCTGGAGAGGAGGATCTGTTAGTAAGCAAGCCATCAACAACCCCTTACATTGAAGCTGCCGAGGAAGCTCTCGAGACCGCCTCCCAGTCGCTTGAAATTTCCAATGCCACTTATACTGGGGAGGGAGCTCCACTCTTGAAACCTCAGTCATCTAAAGCGTCCATTATGATGGCCAAGGTTATGCTCGAAGGAGGATACCGACCTGGAAGCGGTTTGGGCTAAGAATAGCCAAGCTGTCGCTGACATCCTCATGCTCATTGAGAACAAGGACGGGTTTGGGTTGGGATACAAACCCACCAAGGCCGACAAGATGAGGGTTATAGAAGAGAAGAAAAGAAAGAGGTTGGCTCGGCTGGGAAATCGTGAATACGAGGCTAAAAGGGTTCCCATCTGTGACATTCGACAGAGCTTCCGAAGCGTAGGGTTCGCATTCCTGGACCAAGCAACAGCTATTGAAGATGATTATCCTGCCGATCATGGTATCAATCTGGTGTATCCATGCTCTCCGGATACAGAGCTCAACAATTGGGAGATCATTGAGTTCCCCAAGACCATAGAGTCATTTTCAAAGTAATTCTGTAATGCTTATCCTTTAGCTCTGCCCAAGGCTTTAGGAATTTTGTTGTAATGGGCTTACTTGTTTTTGTTTCAGTATGTCTTATCAATAAATGCAAGCATTCAGTATCTTTGTGTTGTTATCTCTCTTTTTAATTTCGTTTTTGTTCTCCATTCCTCACCAATAAATGCAGTCTCTCGTCTTTAACCTTTATTCATTCATCTTTCCCTGATAATTACCAAAATGTAGATCTAAAACTGACTCTCTTGAAAATGACAGTGTTAGTAACTCATCATACAATTTTGACTATTCTGTTGAACATGCTGAGGAGGTAGTTGATGATGACGGGGAAGTTCCTCCTGAACTATTGATATTGGTAGAACAAGAAGCCAGGGAAATTCGGCCCCATGAAGAGCCGAGTGAACTAATCAATTTGGGAACCAAAGATGATAAAAAAGAGGTCAAGATTGGCCTTTCCCTGAAAGAAAAGGAGCGAAGCAGATTGATCAAGTTGTTGATGGATTATAAAGATGTTTTCGCATGGTCGTACCAAGACATGCCAGGGTTGGACCCTAGTGTAGCAGAACACAAATTGCCATTAAAGTCAGAGTGCCCTCCAGTAAAGCAGAAGCTACGAAGGATGAAAGCAGAAATGTCTTTAAAGATCAAGGAGGAGGTCAAGAAACAACTGGATGCAGGTTTCCTAGAAGTTGTAAAGTACCCTCAATGGGTTGCTAACATCGTTCCTATTCCCAAGAAAGATGGAAAGGTTCGAATGTGTGTTGACTATCGAGATTTGAATAGAGCTAGCCCGAAAGATGACTTTCCTCTGCCTCACATTGATGTTCTTGTAGATAATACTGCTCAACATGCATTATTCTCTTTCATGGACGGTTTCTCGGGATATAATTAGATCAAGATGGCACCTGAAGATATGGAGAAAACTACATTTGTCACTTTATGGGGGACCTTTTGCTACAAGGTTATGCCCTTTGGCTTGAAAAATGCTGGGGCAACATACCAGCGGGCTATGGTGGCTTTATTCCATGACATGATGCACAAGGAAATAGAAGTTTATGTAGATGATATGATCGCAAGTCCAGATCCGAAAATGAGCATGTTGATAATCTGCGAAAACTTTTTGAGCGGCTTAGGAAGTTTAAGCTCCGACTGAATCCGGCCAAATGCACTTTTGGGGTGAAATCAGGTAAGCTTCTGGGCTTCATAGTTAGTCAAAGAGGAATAGAGGTTGATCCTGAAAAAGTTCGTGCGATCATCGATATGCCAGCACCACGAACAGAGAAAGAGGTTCGTGGGTTTTTAGGAAGATTGAACTACATTGCCAGGTTCATCTCCCAATTAACAGCGACATGTGAACCAATCTTTAAACTGCCGTGCAAAAATCAGGCAGTTACATGGAATGAAGATTGTCAAAAAGCATTTGAGAAGATCAAACAATACCTACAAGAGCCTCCAATCTTGGTTCCCCCGGTGCCAGGAAGACCTCTCATCATGTATTTGACTATGCTAGATGAATCTATGGGTTGCGTACTGGGGCAGCATGATGAGTCAGGGAGGAAGGAGCATGCCATATATTATCTAAGTAAGAAATTCACCAATTGCGAAGCCAACTACTCACTACTAGAACGCACTTGCTGTGCCTTGGCTTGGGCGGCTCGCCGTTTGAGGCATTACATGTTGTGTTACACTACCTGGTGGGTGTCCAAAATGGATCCGATCAAGTATATCTTTGATAAGCCTGCTCTGACTGGAAGAATTGCTCGCTGGCAAGTCCTGCTATCAGAATATGACATTGTCTATGTCACCCAAAAAGCAATAAAAGGGAGTGTTCTTGCAGAATATCTAGCCAATCAGTCGGTAGAAGATTATGGATCGATGCAATGTGATTTTCCGGATGAAGATAGAATGGCTTTGTTTGATCGCGAGCAATCACCAGAAAAAGAAAAGTGGAACTTGTTATTTGACGGAGCTTCTAATGCATTGGGACACGAAATCGGGGCAATCTTAATCTCACCAGAAAATGATTATTTCCCTGTCACTGCGAGGCTCTGCTTCGATTGTACAAACAATATAGCCGAATACAAAGCTTGTGAACTAGGGATCTTGGCAGCAATAGAGGCAAAAGCAAGTATACTGGAGGTATACGGGGACTCTGCATTAGTCATCCACCAGCTTAGAGTGGAATGGGAAACCCGAGATGCCAAGTTAATCCCGTACCATGATTACATCAAAGGTTTGATTGAGTAGTTTGATGAAGTCACATTTCATCATATTCCCCGAGAAGATAACCAATTAGCTGACGCGCTGTCTACCTTGTCCTCGATGTTCAAAGTAAGTGACGAGAGCAACCTACCACTCATCAAAATGGAAAGTCGTGATCATCCTGCATATTGTCAAGTGATAGAGGAAGAGTCTGATAAAAAACCATGGTACCATGACATCAAATGCTTCTTCTAAAGAAGGGAATACCCTCCTCCGGCACTTGAAAAATGACAAAAGAACTCTAAGAAGACTTGCAATGGGTTTCTATTTAGATGGAAGTATTCTCTACAAAAGAAATCATGACATGGTGTTGTTGAGGTGCGTTGACGGAAAAGAAGCTAAACGGATAATTGAGGAGGTACATGAAGGATCTTTTGGAATACACGCAAGCGATCATGCAATGGCCAGGAGAATCTTGAGGACTGGCCAATATTGGTTGACAATGGAGGCTGATTGCTTTAATTATGCGAAGAGGTGCCATAAATTCCAGACATATGCTGATAAGGTTCATGCACCGCCGGCTCCCCTTAATGTCATGTCGGCACCCTGACCATTCTCAATGTGGGGAATGGATGTTATAGGACCAATCGAACCAAAAGCTTCAAATGGGCATCGCTTCATTCTGGTTGCCATTGATCATTTCACAAAGTGGGTGGAGGCCGCATCATATGCCAATGTGACCAGGAACGTCGTGATCAAGTTTGTCAAAAGAGAGTTAATTTGTCGTTATGGGTTGCCGAGTGAGATTATCACTGACAATGCGACCAACTTGAACAACAAGATGATGAAGGAGATATGCGAAAGCTTCAGGATAAGGCATCACAATTCCTCCCCGTACCGCCCAAAGATGAATGTGGCAGTTGAGGCCGCTAACAAAAATATCAAGAAGATTGTCCAAAAGATGGTAGTGACGTATACAGATTGGCACGAGATGTTACCTTTTGCTTTGCACGACTATCGTACCTCTATTCGCACATCGACAGGGGCAATGCCATATTCTTTAGTGTATGGGATGGAGGCAGTGCTCCCGATTGAAGTAGAGATCCCCTCATTAAGGGTACTGAGAGAAGCAGAATTGGAAGAAGCTAAGTGGGTTCAGGATCGACTAGACCAATTGAACCTCATCGAAGAGAAGAGATTAGCAGCACTGTGTCACGGTCAATTGTACCAGAAAAGGTTGACGGACCTTACATAGTGAAAAAGGCATTCTCTGGAGGGGCTTTAATCCTCACCAGGATGGATGGGGAAGATCTTCCACTCCCTGTAAACTCAGATGCAGTCAAAAAGTATTATGCTTGAACACACTTCCCAAGAAGAAGAAGAAAAGAAAAGAAAAAGTGAAAAATGAAAAAAAGAAAAGCTCGCTAGACTGAAAATCTGAAAAGACAGTCTAGGAAAAAGTTAGAGCAACCCGCTAGGCTGAAAACCTGAAAAGGTGGTCTAGGCAAAAGTTAGGGTTCAAAAAAATAAAAACATAACAATGGAAGTGTCGTCAAGTGGATGAACTGGGGCAGTCAGTAGGTGGGATGTATGAAGACTGGGGCAAACAACATCTCTAAAGCCAATTAATAAGCAGTCAAGGTTGTATGAGGGATACTAACATTAGTCATTGAGAGAGACATCACCTGAGGAGATGCGATTCTACTCTGCAATGTGTTACAATTTATGCTTTGTACACCTTTTTCAATCCAAATATAATGACATTGACTTCCTTTATTTTATTTCGCTACCTTGGTCCCTTTCTCTTAACTTTTGTCATTTGTGTGTGTGCATTCATCTTGATAAGTATATACTGAAATGTGAAACAAGTAATCTTAATAAGTATAGAACTCCTTAGAAAGCCTTAAAAAGTCATGGGGGGCGCGATGGTTCCCCTATAAAGGGCACTGAAGAAAGCAAAGAATGTTAAGGATCAACCATTGGGATAATTATCATCAAGGATGTCTAATATCAAAAACAAAAGTACAAGATATCTCCCCGATAAGATGGGCCTTATTTTAGTTCATCCTCAAGACTAACTGTGATCAATGATTTTAAGGGGTCAAGGAGCCAATAATGAAAAGACACAGCAAAGAGGAAATAATTTCATCAAAAGTATCTTTTGCATTGTGCCAAAAAATAATAAGGGTTTTCTTCATTAGCATTCATCAATGAAAGGCATCTTATGCATTATCATTCTATCAATGAGCAAAATCAACATTCATATTGCATTTGTCTGTATGGCCCCACAAGCTTTTATCTTTCCGTTCGAGTTTCTCACGGCCAATCCACCCCGTAAGCTCTTTTATCTTTCCGTGTGAGCTTCTGACGGGCAATCCAACCCGTAAGCTCTTTTATCTTTCCGTGCGAGCTTCTGACGGGTAATCCACCCCGTAAGCTCTTTTATCTTTCCGTTTGAGTTTCTCACGGGCAATCCAACCCGTAAGCTCTCTTATCTTTCCGTGCGAGCTTCTGACGGATAATCCACCCCGTAAGCTCTTTTATCTTTCCGTGCGAGCTTCTGACGGATAATCCACCCCGTAAGCTCTTTTATCTTTCCGTGCGAGCTTCTGACCGGCAATCCAACTTGTAAGCTCTTTTATCTTTCCGTGCGAGCTTCTGACGGGTAATCCACCCCGTAAGCTCTTTTATCTTTCCGTTCGAGCTTCTGACGGGAAATCCACCCTGTAAGCTCTTTTATCTTTCCGTTCGAGCTTCTCACAGGCAATCCACCCCGTAAGCTCTTCTATCTATCCGATCGAGCTTCTGACGGATAATCCACCCCGTAAGATCTTTTATCTTTCCGTTCGAGCTTCTGACGGGCAATCCACCCGTAAGCTCCTTTATCTTTCTGTTCGAGCAATTGACGGTCAATCCACCCCGTAAGCTATTTTATCTTTCCGTTTGAGCTTCTGACGGGTAATCCATCCCGTAAGCTCTTTTATCTTTCCGTTCGAGCTTCTGACGGGAAATCCACCCCGTAAGCTCCTTTATCCGGCAATCCACCCCTAAGCTCTTTTATCTTTCTGTTCGAGCAATTGACGGGCAATCCACCCCGTAATCTCTTTTATCTTTCCGTTCGAGATTCTCACGGGCAATCCACCCCGTAAGATCTTATATCTATCCGATCGAGTTTCTGACGGGCAACCCACCCCGTAAGCTCTTTTATATTTCCGTTCGAGCTTCTCACTGGAAATCCACCCCGTAAGCTCTTCTATCTATCCGATCGAGCTTCTGACGGGAAATCCACCCCGTAAGCTCTTTATCTTTGTTTTTAAGCTCAGCAGGAAATCCACCCTGCAAGCTTTTATGTGTAAAGCTCAGTGGGCAATCCAACCGACTGATTCTTTACTGGAAATCGCTTTGTAGTCACCTGTCTTTTTGCTACTCAGTGTACCCCGAACAAAATTGGAGTTCATATCTTTACTCGTTTCTTATAACAATAATAGGTTAACTACGATTATACCTATTATCTAATAAGAAACAAGTAAAGAGGGGCAGCTGTGAACACCTAATTTTATCCGGGTATCCTTTTAATCAATGTTTTGAAAAAACTATTATTAAAATAAATAAGTAAATAACTTTGCAAAAAAAAAATAGGAAAGGGACAAAATAAGTGTACAGAACGTGTTCAGCATCCAGGTCATCTAGGCATACAACCAAGAGGTACAAGCCAAATTCCTTAATACATTTCAGAAGCTTAAATGGAACAAGACAGTGTTCAGCATTTGCAACAAAAAATGATTTCAAAATTCAAGTATCAAAGAGGAAAGAACTGGAATATGTAATGTTTTGTCATTTCTCAAGCATGGTCAAACCTGAATCAAGAATAAAACCACCACACATAAACAAAGGAAAGTTGCAGCACATATAGATGAAGCAGCTATGCAGAAACACTGAGAAGGGAATGAATGAAAATGACTATCCATTGTGGTCATTGGGTTCTGTTTTTGGAGTTTTGCAAGCAAGGACAATTTAAAAAGGGAGAGGTTCAAAACAGAAAAAAAGGGGAGAACCACACTTCATCTTCTCCTTCAACCTTCACAATCCCTTCTAACTTTTGGCCAAACCAACAGAGCAAAATCACTTTATCTTCACCATCCTCCATTCATATCATCCCATCAAACACATCTTCAGCCATCAAAAATAAAACAAAACAGGAAACTCCATTCCTCAACCCATTTTCATGTACTTTCACTTAACTGAACCCCACAACAACAAGAAAAACACAAATCAAAGAAAATCAACAGAATGGCTTCTGACCTTGTTTTGTTGTTTTTTAACTTTATTTTCATTTTTTTTATTATGAGAGTTTGTTAGCTTGTTGGGTCTGATTGTCTAGGCCAGTTAGTTTGTTTTATTGGGCCATGTTTCTTTCCAATTGATGCTAAGTTATAAAATGCACCAAAAAAAAAAATATTTGAAATCACAAAACATAAAAATAAAAATATATTTTCAATCCTTGTTTTAAATAAAAATTTAATTAAAAATGTTTTGAAATAAAAATCTCTTTGGGGTTCATGCAACAGTCTACAATGTTGATGTATGATTTTTCATCTTCAAGTGTTGTATGAATTGTAAGGGTTTATCATATAGCTTCGCTATCTTTAACCCTGTGCAAGGGTGAATACCCTTTTTTTCTGAAAAATAATGTTTTCAATTTTCTCTCTTAACATTTTTTTTATATCCAAATTTATTAGCTGAAATATCTTTTTGAATTCACGCAACAATCTATGACGTTGATGTATGAATTTTCATCCTCAAGTGTCATATGAATTGTAAGGGTTCACCATATAGCTTGACTATCTTTAACCCTGTGCAAAAGTGAATTATCTTTTATAGAAATAATAAATGTTTTCAATTTACTCTTTTTAACAAATTTTATTCAATTTTATAAAATAAAATTTATTTGAATTCAAGCAACAATCTACGACGTTGATGTATGATTCCTCAAGTGGCGTATGCATTACAAGGGTTTATCGTATAGTGCTGTCATCTTGGATCCTGTGCAAGAGTGAATTCATTTTGCAATAAAATCCTTTTTTTAACATAAAAAAATTTAAAAATAAAAAATCAAATCTTTCCCAAAAATTAAAATCAATCAACCAACCAAACTTTTTTCTAAAAGAGCTACGTGGCTTTGAGTTTCCCATCGCACTCGGGAATACGTAGGAGCAAGATAAATCATCTTGTCAAGCAAAACTAAATCTTCCTTTTTTTGTGTCTCTTTTTATGTTAAAATAATTAATCAATATAATCAAACTTTTCTATTTTTAGGGATGCTCTATGGACATGGTGTCATGTTCAGTCCCTTAGATTTGAGGTTACCCCGTGGACTCATGTGCCATGTTCAACCTCATTTAGTTTTTATAAACAATAAATTAAAAAACGTAAATCAATAAAAATTAAAAATTAAAAAAATTAAAAAAATAATTCTTTCTTGTAAATAATTTTTGGGTTAAAATAAATATTTAAAAGGATATTAAAATGTTTTTGCACAAATTACTTGAGGTACCATTTTTTTTAAAAAAAAAAAAACAGGCGATGTGGGGTGCTAACACCTTCCCCACTCGTAACCGACTCCCGAACTCATCTCTCTCATTTTTTAGACCAGTTTACCTTTAAATAAATGGTTTTTCCAATGTTTTTCCCAAAGAAAAAATCTTGGTGGCGGCTCCTCTGTTTTTACCATCTTTTCGTGGCTCCCGGACGGGACGGCCGCGACATACATCAGTAGACGCGCGCTTCTGTTTCTTTAGTGGACGTACTCCAAGTGCCATGTCAGCAGATGAGCTCTTCTGTTTTCTCAGTGGACGCGCTTCTTGTGCCACGTCAGCAGACGAGAGCGCTTCTTGTGCCACGTCAGCAGACGAGCTCTTCTGTTTCTTTCAGTGGATGCGCTTCATGTGCTCTTTTAGTGGACGACAGCATTTTACTTTGTTGTTCCTTTAGTGGACACGCTTTCTTTGTTCTTTTAATGAACGTCAGCTTTTTGTTTTGTTGTACTTTAGTGGACGAGCTCTTTAGTTGTTCATTGGACTTCAGCTCTTTACTTTGTTGGACGTCATTCTTGGTTCACTTCATTGGACGAGCGCTTGTTTTGCTTGATTGGATGTTAGCTTGTTTTGCTCTGTTTATGAGTGATCTTGCATGCAACTTAACACGTAATGAGTGCGTAGTCAAAATTAAAAATCTTATACAAAATACACTTTGTTTGTCATACATCAAAACATGAATGAGGGCTTAGTCTTACATAAACAACAAATTCAGGTACCACCCGAGGCAGATAACTATCTAACAAATCAAAACAATGACTCTGCATACTGCTTCTCCATCAACCCACACTAAAAATTCAAACTCTCTTCAAGCTAGGTAGAAACCATTATTTTTGTTTGTTTAAAATGAAAGTGAATGCGTAACACAAACACTGATCATGAATAACAAGAGCCGCCTGGATCAACATTTCAAACTAAGCAGTATGTATGTAGTCACTAAATCCCACTACTAGAACAAACAAGACTCGACATAATTGGTAAATAATTGGATCCCTTAAGTATGTTGAATAGGGTTCGATCCCTGACCATGAGTATGGAAAAGACT
The DNA here is from genome assembly GCA_030762895.1 of Sophora flavescens. Taxonomy (NCBI): domain Eukaryota; kingdom Viridiplantae; phylum Streptophyta; class Magnoliopsida; order Fabales; family Fabaceae; genus Sophora; species Sophora flavescens. The sequence goes on from CM061068.1 coordinate 107,108,315, forward strand.
GCTGGAGACGTTTTACCCACTTCAGCTATCTCTTTAACTCGAAAGATATTAGTCTCCGACTGTCAATTATGGAATATCATTAGTGCACACCAGAAAAAAAAAAAATCAATTACTATAGTAAGACAATTTGGCGATGTTAAAATTGGAGGACTCACCATCTTCAAGATAAAGCTAAATTCTAAATCGAACCAGACCTTCTTGATAACACAATCTTAAACAGCATTTGCAATTAGTTCATGAAGTAAAACTAAAGCTAACATGCGCCTCATCTTAAAAGGGCTGGAGTGTTTTCATCCTGTCTTCTGATATATCAATGTGTAAATGCAATAATCATTGCCATGCGCAATAGGTGCCAACATTTGAACAATTGCATACGTACTACTGACCAGTTCATCAAGTCGTTCAGGGGAACTTTCTGGCACAGTTCTGTATGCTGCTTTAAGGGTTAGAACAATTCATCATGTAAGAATTAGGATATTGAATTCCGAGCTTGAGACAATAGAAAACATCTGTATGATTTTTTTCTCCTTTTAAGTAGGAATAGTGTAAAGGAATGATATTTTATTCCTTAAGGACCCGTAGACTATGTACATAGATGGGCACCACAATTCCTCATAAATTTGTGCCTGTCATAATACAACTATTTCCACAAGAGCCTAATTACAGCATGTCTAATTACAGAAAAAAAAAAAACAAATCAAATATGATTTACCTAATTAAAGGAATCAAATCATAATTACAACAAACAAATCAAATCTGATTTACCTAATTAAAGAAATCAAATCAGATTTCAAATTAATAAATATATATCTTCTTGCCAAATATCTTAACACCCCCCCTCAAGTGGGAGCATGAAGATTTCGAATTCCCAACTTGCCAAGGAAGGATTCAAATTGCGGTTTCCCCAATGCTTTTGTGAATATATCCGCGAGTTGAGCAGTGGTAGAGACGTAAGTTGGGCAAATGTTGTCTTTAAGAACTTCATTTCGAACAAAGTGGCAGTCTACTTCAATGTGCTTGGTACGTTCATGAAACACCGGGTTTTTAGCAATGTGTAAGGCCGCCTGACTATCACAGTGAATGATCATGGGTTTGTCATGAGGTACCCCTAGGTTGGAGAGAATCCCCTTTAACTATTTCAACTCGCATGTAGTAGCTGCCATAGACCTATATTCAGCTTCAGAAGACGACCGAGAGACGGTGTGTTGTTTCTTTGTTTTCCATGAGATAGGGGAGTCACCAAGCTACACCAGCCAGCCAGTGACGGAACGTCTGGTTAAAGGACAGCTAGCCCAGTCTGAGTCGCACCAACCATGAAGCTGCAAGTCACAGTTATGGCCAAGAAATATTCCTTGTCCTGGGTTACCTTTTAGGAACCGAACTACTCGTAGTGCATCTTCCCATTGTTCAATTCGAGGTTGGTACATGAATTGAGATAAAGTGTGGACACTGTAAGAGAGCTCAGGCCGTGTGAAACATAAGTAAATCAACCGTCCAACCAGACGTCGATATTGTTCGGGAGTTTCAAGAAATTGGCCAGCAACAAGTGACAAGTGATGATTTTGTTCCAATGGAGTGCCTGCTGGTTTAGGACCGAGCAGACCAGCTTCAGATATAATGTCAAGCGCGTACTTACGTTGACAAAGGAAAATACCCGTAGGGTTTCTGGCAACTTCAGTACCCAGAAAGTACTTCAATGCACCAAGGTCTTTCATACGAAAACACATGCTGAGATAATGCTTAAAGCGCTTAATGGCACAAGAATCATTACCAGCAATGATTAAATCATCAACGTATACAAGAACCACAAGTTGGATGCCTTCTTGGTGCAAAGTGAACAGAGAATAATCCAGATATGATTTCTGAAATCCGTAAGACTTAAGGGCAGTGGAGAGCTTTGCAAACCAGCAACGTGGAGCTTGTTTCAATCCGTACAGCGATTTGCTTAGTTTGCACACCATGTTCGGTTTCGAAGTTGAAAACCCAGGAGGCATTTTCATGAAGACTTCTTCATTTAGATCTCCATGTAAAAACGCATTGTGCACGTCCATTTGGTGAAGCTCCCAAGTTTTTGCTGCTGCCACTGCTAATACAGTCCGTACCGTGACCATTTTTGCGACTGGTGCAAATGTTTCGGTGTAGTTGATCCCTTCCACTTGATGGCTCCCGAGTGCAACCAACCGAGCTTTAAACCATTCAACTGCTCCATCTGAATTATACTTGATGCGGTACACCCACTTGCACCCAAGAGCTTTCTTCCCAGGTGGCAGCTGTTGCATGCTCCATGTATGATTTTGTTCAAGAGCTTGGATCTCATCTTGCATTGCTTCCCTCCATCGAACATCTTTCACTGCCTCATGAAAGTAGAGTGGCTCTTTTTCTGCAGTAATTGCTGCAAGGAAATGTCTGTGTGGCAAGGAAAATTTGTCACAATTTACATAGTGTGCTATAGAATAGGGTGTACCTGAAGAATGTGATTGAGCTGATGAACTAGAGAAAGGACTCAACTTCTGAACCGTGTTTGTCACATAGCCCTGCAGCCGAGTAGAGGGTTGTTTCACACGACAGCCACGTCCCAACAACTCATTTCCATCATGACTACTTGAGACTTCCATGCTCGCAGCCTCTGGTATTGCAGCTGCATCGGCTGCAGCTGTCTCTGCAGTGTCACTGTTCTGGACTTCTGCATGTGAAGGTACTGGCGTCGTGGCAGTGTCTGCAGCAACTGTTTCTACAGTGTGAGTGCCCCCCCTGTCGGCAACACTCACTTTTGTTGATGCCTCCATTTGATTTTCTCGCGCGATCATCCAAATTGACTCTCCATGTCAGCATCTTCAGTAATGGAATGAGAGAAGTTTGGTGCGGTTTCATTATGTTGGAATGGAAACTGGGTCTCGAAAAAATTGATATCCCGTGATACAAAGAATTCATGGGTCTCAAGATCATAAACTCTCCAACCCTTTTGCCCATAAGGATACCCCATGAAGACGCATCTACGACTGCGACTTGCAAATTTGTCTCCATTCGTATTTTGGTTGTGTTCGAAACACAAGGATCCAAAAACACGCAAATTAGTATAAGAGGGTGGCTGTCCATGCAATACTTCATATGGAGTTTTTCCTTTTAGAATCGAGCTTGGAGTGCCATTGATCAAATATCCTGCTGTCAACACACATTCTCCCCAAAAATCAATAGGTAAGTTGCCTTGAAACCGCAAAGCTTGTGCCACATTGAGGATATGACGATGCTTTCTTTCGACCCTCCCATTTTGCTGAGGTGTTCCTGTACATGAAGTTTGAAAAACTATCCTATGTTCAAGAAAATATTTTTTCATGCAAATAAATTTCGTTCCATTATCACTTCTCACAGTTTTAACCTTTTTGTTATATTGCCTTTCTACCATAGAAAAAAATTTGTCAGTGTTCGTGTTACTTCTCTCTTTTCAATTAGCAAATAAATCCACACTGTACGTGAGCAATCATCAACAATAGTAAGAAAATATGAAGCACTACAAGAAGAACGAGTTCTATATGCTCCCCATAAATCACAATGTATCAAATCAAATGTATTAGACGCTTGATGATTACTCAAAGGAAATGTTTTTCTAGTTTGCTTAGCTCTTTGACATGTATCACAAACTTTGTTCTACAAATCACTGACTCTACTTCAACTACCATTAGAAACCAACTGAGTAGTTTTCCAAGATGGATGTCCCAACCGCTTGTGCCATACTTCTAGTTGATTCATTCCTTCAATTCTGCATGCCTTCACTTTTGGAGCTTCCCGGAAGAAGTAGATTCCATCCCTTCGTTCACCCGCTCCAATCAGCATCTTCGAAGTTCGGTCCTGTATGGCACACAAATTGGCAGTAAATTGGACATTACAATTTGATTCATCAGACAATTGTGATATAGAAATCAAGTTGCAATTCAACCGAGGTAAATAAAGCACATTTTCAAGTTTTAAACTATCAGTAAGTCTTATTGTTCCTTCCTTAGTAGATGAGGCAATAAGTCTGTTAGAAAGTCCAACAAGACATCCAGGCACTTCCCTCACATTACACAAATGTTGCAAGGTTCCTGTCATGTGGTTAGACGCCCCACTATCGAGGATCCATGAATTGAGTTTAGTCTTACCAGTCATGCTTTCGTTTGTAGTAACCTTTGAAGAGTTAAGCATTTCTACCAGAGTTTTCCACTGCTCCTTGGTCAAACTTGTCCTGCTCCTTGCTCAAACTTGTCATGGCCGAACTTTCTGCATCCATAACAGCCGCCAGGTATATTTTCCTAGGGTTGTATGCGCTCTGATACCATGTAAAGGAATGGTTTAGATATTTTATTCTTTAAGGACCCGTAGGCTATATACATAGATGGGCACCACAATTCCTCCTAAATTTGTGCCTGTCATAATACAACCATTTACACAAGAGCCTAATTACAACATGTTTAATTACAACAAATAAAACAAATCAAATCTGATTTTCCTAATTAAAGAAATCAAATCATAATTACAGCAAACAAATCAAATCTGATTTGCCTAATTAAAGGAATCAAATCAGATTTCAAATTAATAAATATATATCTTCTTGCCAAATATCTTAACAAATAGTGTAAACAGAGGTGAGCAGTGTATCCATTGGGGAACCAGGACCAATATGAGGAAAGGCCTAAGCAGGCAGAGCCATAGAGGTCAGTGCAGGCACTCCCTCAAGGCAAACTGAATTAAGCAGAACACAATTGTTGAGATCCCACCTCAACCAGAGATATGGACAGACTAGTTTTTCTAAGACTTGAGCAATCCTCACCTCTTGAGCTAACTTTTGAAATTGAGTTAGGCCTAAAGTCCAAATTCTAAGTTGGTATCAAAACTTATCAAGCAATCGGGTTGAGTTTGGTCTAAAGTTCAAATTCTAAAAACAATTAAGCACTGTAGGCTCTCACCAAAAGTCCTAGACATACCCCATTAGCTGATGTACTCAAAAAGCAAGAAGAAAAAGTAAGGGCTGAAAAATTGCTTTGATCTATTTAGGGCCCAAAAGCATCAAGTTGAAGCCTCATTAGTAATCGCTATTCACTGCATTAGCTGGTATATCAAAGTAATGGCAGTTAGGCAAACTGCATGCACCAACCTTCATCCACAAAATCCAATTGCATCCATTAATCTATCACAAGAGCAAGCCCCAAACATTAAATATTATATAAGATGCTATCTGATTGTAAGCCATCTTCGGAGATGTGAGCCCAAATCGATAATACTTTTTTCACAGTCTATCAATGTATTGCAGACATGTGGATTCAATTTACAACTACGTTTATCTATGGGTTTGACTACTCCAATCAGATAGCTCATCTTCCTTAATAAGTATGTCATAACTCCTTATACAAGAAGCATATACCTTCCCATCTAATAACAATATTGCAATTATAGCAAAAATAAAATAAAATAAAATAAAATAAAACAATATTACAATATAAAAACAAATAATAACAATACTACAACGAAAATACATGATAATTAATGTATGATATGTTTGAGGATACATTTAAACACATTTCAATTATGAAGTTTTGACTAAAGTTGTTTTCGTTTATTTATTCCATTTTCTTTAAATACTTAGTACACATTTTCTCTTTAAGTACTTGTAGGTCACTAGTAACAACTAACAACTAATAGATCCAACAGTCAATACTATGGAATTTGCCAATTTGGCATGTATTTCTATAATGTTTAAAGCTACCTGAGCTTAAATTTGATTCCTCGAAGCCTATGCTGAAGGGGTTGGTCCAGTGGACTAGTAATTAACATTTTTTATCCTGAGCTTGATAGGACAATGACTAATAGGCATAGATTCTCTAAAAAAGCTTGATTGGAGTTGTCATTTTTAGAATGACTTTACCTAATGATTACCCTCAGTCCGAGGGTTAGTCTCACATCTTTGCACATGAAATATCCGATCACAGACAAAAATAGATTCTCTAAAGAAGCCAAAGAAAAAATGCTAAATACTTCAAGAAAACAAAAATGTTGATTGTTACAAGATGAAAAAATTATGAAAGAGGTTCTTTCTCCCCGTTGGTTGAAAAACCAATAAGAAAATAGGAACCTATGGCCCTTTTAAGTTGAGAAACATGGAAAATAGGATGTAGACTGGATGTGCGTTGTAGCAACAGTTTATAAGAAACCTCTCCATACTTCTCTTGAATTTGGAATGGACCATAATATCTTGGGGCAAGCTTCTGATTAATGCGAAGAGCTACAGACTGCTGCCATGTGGTCTTAGATTCAAAAACACCCACTCTCCAATAGAAAAACTTTGCTCCCGTCTCTTCTTATTAGCATAATAACACATCTGATCTTTTGCCTTGCTCAAGTGATGCTTAAGTTGATTGAGAGCTTTATCTCGATCTTTCAATTCCCTTGCAACTGCTTCGGCTTTACTTTCCCTTTCCATGAATCGAGTAATAGTAGAGGGTGCACGCCCATCTACTATTTGAAAAGGAGTGGTACCAATTGAGACATGGAATGCGGTGTTGTACCAGAATTTTGCCCATGGCAACCAGAGAGACCAGGTGATGGGCTGTTCGGATGCAAAACAGCCTCCGAACAATGATTTACCACCTCTGTTTGACGTCCGTCTCCGGATGGTATGATGACGACATTTTTAGAACTATACCCTGCATTTTAAATAACTCCTGCCAAAAGATTCTCACAAATAAGGGGTCACGGTCACTTAGAATAGAGTGTGGTATACCATGCAAACAGGCCACCTCTTTAACAAATAAAGCACCTACTGTTTTAGCAGTATAAGGATGTTTCATAGAAATAAAATGATTGTATTTAGAAAGAAGGTCCACCACAACTAACACGACGGCATACCCATTTGACTTAGGAAGGCCAGTGATGAAATCCATATAAATGTCCTCCCAAATTTGAGATGGAATGGGTAGAGGCTACAACAAGTCTCTAGGAGAAGCTGCAATGTATTTTTGCCGCTGATAAGTATCACACTCCTTTACAAAATCCATAACTTGCTTACTCATTCCTTCCCAATAAAGATTGCCAGCAAGTCGTCTATAAGTTCTCAAATAACCAGAATGTCCGCCAGTGGGAGAGGCGTGAAATTCCTTAAGCAGAAAAGGAATAATGGCTAAAGAGGAAGGAATTACCAGTCGGCCTTTGTATAACAACACACCATTAAGGAAAGAATAACCTGGCTGAGCATTGGGATTTTCTTACAACATAGTAATTAACTTCTTAAGTGTCGGATCAATATGAATTTTGTCAAAAATCTCCTTTCCCTGCAGCCATACTGGTGTGGAAACTATGGTTTGCAATTATGTTTCCTCATGCATTCTAAATAATGCATTTGCTATTCTGTTCTCTTTGACCGGTTTGAAGACAATATCGAAGTGGAAACCCAATAGTTTTGCCAACAAAGATTGTTGATCAAGAGTAGCTATTCGTTGATCCAACAAATGTTTAAGGCTCTTTTGATTAGTATACACAACAAACTTCCTAAGTGCCGCCAATGATTAATTGCCAAGACTAATGCCATTAATTCCTTCTCATAAACTGATTTATTCAAATTGGTACACGAGAGAGCCTTGCTGAAAAATGCAATGGGTCTCTTACACCGCATCAAAACCGCCCCTATACCCTTCCCACATGCATCACATTCAATCTCAAATGGAAGTTGGAAATTCGGATAAGCCAAAACAAGTGAGGAAGTGACTGCTCTTTTTAATTCTTCAAATGCCCTCTCTGCCTCTGCATTCCAATGGAAATTGTCTTTCTTGGTAAAATCCGTCAATGGTCTTGTAATTCTTCCATAATGACAGATGAATTTTATATAGTATCCAGTCAACCCTAAAAATCCTCGAACCCTTTTGAAACTTTTAGGAATTGGCCAATCTAGAACATGCTACACTTTTGCGGTATCAACTGTCACTCCTTGATTAGATACTCCATCCGTTGCTTGCCAAAACTGCACTGTTTTTGGTTAGCCACAAATTTAGTATCTTTCAGAACTTGTAATACCACTTTTTACTGTCCAGATTCTTGCTGTAAAGTAATGGCATGTGAAATAGACCTGCTGGGAGGCGGCCCTTCAAATTCCTGAAAAGCTTCTGAATATTCTCCAATAACTCATTCAATTCAATCCTCTGCCCATCATCCAAATTTATGTTTTGTGCTGCAACTGGTAGACTATCCAATGACCATAAAAATTCCTCACTTTCCCTCAGACTCTTCTAAAATGCTATTAAAAGTGGCTATTTCTATAATAGGACCTTGTTGCTTGATTTTCTTCCCCTCGGTCCTAACCTGGCCTTGTAGTCTCATAGTTTGTGCTCCATGTTGGAAAATCATAGTCATATCCTTCCAATCCATGAGCACCTTTCCCAAAGTTTGTAACCACGCAACTCCCAGAATAACATTTACACCTCCAAGATCAAGCACATAGGCATCCATGGTTACATCAATGCTGCCCAAATTCAACACCAAACCCAAACATTTTCCTTTTGTCTCCACACGATGGCCATGACCCAATCTCACTCCTAACTTCTTAGTGATATTGACATAAAGTCCCAAAGCAGTAGTGACTTGGGAATTGATAAAATTATGACTGGCCCCACTGTCAATCAATACCACCATAGGCACTCCTTTGAGTTTTCCCTCCATCCTCATAGTTTTGACTTCTTGAAACATTTGACTAGCAATCCCAAATACCCCCAATGCACTACATTCGAAAGCTACTTCCCCTTCATCCTCATCTACCTCTATAGCAATCATTTCTCCTACTTCATTGAAGGTTTCATTATCTCCAAGAATCACCAACCTCAACTGCTTCTCAGTACATTGGTGTAACGGATGGAACTTTTATCCACATCTAAAACAGAGCCCTTTGCTCTTGCATTCCATTAGTTGTTGATAAGTTAAATGTCGCGGGCCTTTATTTTTTTTCTGTATTTCCACGAACTCGCACATCTGGTTTTATGCCTGTGGATGTAATGATGACGAATTATCTTTGTATTGAAACTGTCCAGTCGATCCAAGGCCATACCCTGATCTGTTCTGCCCAAAACCTGCATCTCCACTAACCTTATTTGACATTGAGGAAGTAGTAGCAAAAATTTTCTCTCATGCACTCTGCCCAGGAAATTTTTTCTAAAATTGAGCACCAGTGCTATATTTACTGCTATTAGTTTGCCACCCATAATCACCTTTAGAAACAGGTAATGTTGTCAGTTCTACCTCCATATTGCTAGCCAATTCCATGGCTTGAAGTCGTGATTTGGGGTTGAAGGTGTGAAGCCTGTGACACCCAGCTACCCCGCATGTCATAAATCAATTTAAAGATAAGGATATAAAAGCAATTAAAACAAAACATGCATTTACTGGATAAAATAAAACATTTGTCCATTGGTAGAAAGGTCCCACATGAACGAGTTCTCAAAACGCGGAAAATAAAACAAGTTTATAACAAATAAACCAAAAGATAAACAACATAACCCAACCCGATGTCACAACAAAGCTGGTATAACCGTTCTGGAAAATATCCTCGGAATACAACTAAACAAAACTAACTAACAAAGAAAGGCCCTAACTATGAGTGGTGGCTCCTCAAAGCCACTCCTATCTAGGCTGCTCGTCGTCCTTTGCAAGATTCTAATCAGGACAAACAAACAAACAGAAAGAGGGGAGTAAGAATCATGTAAACATATACGGCATGGAGATAGGAAGCAAGGTAAAACATACAGCATAGCATCATCATAACATACATCAACATAGACATATATATCAACATCCAATCAACATCATATCAACCAAGTATGCTATGCAGTGCAATACAACATTACTCCACTACTCCAACATGTATGTGGATCCAACTAACTTAGGATGAACGACTTCGGAGTTAAATGTCCACATTGAGAATCTACTCAACGCTAGAGAATCCACTCCTTGGATAGCCAATGCATCAAACCAACGAATGCCTTATCACGGGAGTGCACGGTCACCAAACCTTGGGTGACCTACCGTGGATGACCAGATCGCCGTACTCTAGGACGACCTCCCCTATGTCGAACATCCACCAACAACAACATCTCCAATGATGCATGCAGCATAACAACAAACAACGGGCAAACGCCACCTCCTTCGTATCAACGGAATCAACCTAATACTTCAGCAGAATCGACCGCAGCGGAATCTACCGCAACACTTAAACCTTTAGCGGAATCAACTGCAACACCTTAGACCTAATCGGGTCAAAGCCCCCTTGGAGAAAACTCTCGGCCACCAAGGTACAGCACCTTAGACCCAAACCGCAGGGTCAAGGTTCCCTTGGAGAAAACTCTTGGCCACCAAGGTACAACTCATCAACGTGCGGTAACCTAACGGTTATCGACTTAACCATCTTAATTAGTCTTTAATTAAGTGATCTAACATTCATCATTGATTAACTATGTCATCATCATCGTTGGGGGAGATTGGGGTTAAAAACCCCTGTTTAAGTCCTTAATCTCAGATTCTGTCCAGAGGGGTGAGCACGGTCGTGCTTGACCCTAGCACGGGCGTGCTGCCACTAAAGTGGTGCACGGTCGTGCTTCATTTTGAGCACGGTTGTGCTCAGCTGCACGGGCGAGCTCCTCTGCTGCACGACCATTTTCCAGAATTCAAACTGGGAGCACGGGCATGCTCCCTGTTCAGCACGGTCGTGCTTAATGCACGACAATACTGTTCTGGGTAGAGTTCAACATCAATTTTTAACCAATTAAATTAAGGATTAAGTCTATTAATCCTAGGCCAGTTACAACATATTTTTAGGACTAAACATCATCATCAGGAATCAACCAACATTCAACATTATCATTACAGTCATGGCATCAACCATCCAACCAACACAATCAACAACATCAACGATGCATATATCATGCCAATAATCATCATCAACACAACATCATGTTCATATCAAAACAACCAACAAGAACATCAAGAACATAATATGAACATAAGTCATATAAACAACATATTAACAACCAGACCATGTTATCATCAATCAAACCAACATATTAATCATGTATTCATACATAGCAAACCGGGGTTATGGGAACTCATTTACCTTACACTACCCCGGTAACATCTTGGTTTATGGATTAATGCTTTGATGCGAAGATGAACATATTTTCTAATGATGATAAGTTGGTTTAAAGAGAATGAAGTTTAGGTATATGGTGTTTATAAGAGAAGTTGAATTGAGTGTGGCTTGTCCATGATAGGATTTAAGTCCTTATGTTGAGAATATAATTTTGAGGCCATTGGATGTTATTAAGATATTGGACTTATGAAAATAGTAGTAAATTTGGATTTGGTGAAAGATTTATTATTCTAAATAGCACTGGGTAGGATTTTGAGTATTTTACGGTTAAGTCAAGAGGTTTAGAGATTGGACATGTGTTCCCGAGGATTTTGAATTTAGGATGATAATGTATATATTTTCCGATGGCATAGTATATAAAATATGTGTGAAATATGAAGTGACAAGTTGGTGAATGTTAAGTCTTGATAAATAAAAGTATATGTATGAGTAAGAATCATGTGATTGATAATTGTATCATAGTGCGCAGCAGAGTTGCTGTTGCATGTAACCCCTGCAAAATTTCGAGGACAAAATTTCTTTTAAGGGAAGTAGTAATGTAACATCCCGGTTTTTAGGGTTTTGTTTTACGAAAAAGGAACATGTTTAAGACCTGAATTATATGGCTAAGATGTTTGTTAAGATATGGGAATTTTTGCATAGAAAGTGAGCGATCATCGGGAATGAGTTTAAATGTGAGGAAAACTTAGGATTTTCCCGATTATCATTTTTAGGACGTTTGAATATGAAACAAGAAATTTTGAGTTGGGTTTAAGATTAGGAATTTTTATTGTTTGGAGGTTGTTCCTTAGGTGTTAATGAGCCTACATTTCAAATTTGGGACCAGAAGGCCAGCGCTGAGCTCTGGTATATAGCGCTGAGCGCCCAGAAGACAGACATGCAGTGACGCGTGTCGCTGACAGGTCACGCATGCAGGGCCTTTGACTGCATACCCAGTGCTGGGCGCTGGTTTTGGGCGCTGAGCTCCAATGCTCAGCCGAGAAAGAAATAAAAGGGATTTTCACCCCTCATTTTAGCCATTTTGTTGGCTTTTCCAGAGCAAAAACAAAAAGTGATAAGAGAGGAAAAGATAGAGAGAAAGGAGGAGAGAAAACTAGTGAGTAAAATGGAGAAAAGAGGAAGAAATCTACCCAAAACCCAAGCCCCCCACTGCTGAAAAACTGAAAGCTTAGTGGAGCAGCTTCTGAAAACTTTTCACCATGACCCTATCAACCGTTAGATCTTGTTCAAATTTAAGAGAGAGGTTCGGGACTAAGATTATTCCATATCCAACGGTTTAAATGTCTGTATGTTCACCAGAGTGAGTGTTATTCAACTCGAATGAAGGAAGGAAAACCAACACGAGTAACTCCTGACCAGTCACATTGAAAGGTTCGATCTAGACTCGTTCACCGTTGGATCGAGCTGAAATTTTCAGGGAATGTAAAGGAACGGTATTTATTTAAACTCAACGGTCAGGTTTTGAAACAGAGGTCTATATTTGGAGATATTGATCTAGAATAGTGGTGGATTTACCAATGTTACTGCAGTTTTGAGTTCATTACTTTGTGCCTTTCAAATGTGATGTTTAGGAGGAATATCGGAGCTTCGGGGACCTGTTTCTAGGCAAGACAGAATCGAGGAGTTTGAGGATGCTTCGTTTTAGTTCATTTCGTGTCGTTCCGATTAGCGCGCGACTCTTAGGTGGGGGAAATAAATTATTTAGCGTCGGAAACGGCATGGTGACGTTTAAATCGATAATGGCGTAGGGCGACCTAAACCCTACATGATTGAGAATAACGGACAATGTCCATATCACGATGAGGACAACTTAGTGGTACCCGTGATGATATTGAGATTGTGTGTTTAGTCGTTACGTTTATTATATATTATTTTATTATTTTATTGTTGCCTGCTTGGACTGCTTGATTGGTTGAATGAATATTGGTGATTGATGGATGTTATGAGTGTTGTGATTATTTTATGAATATGTTATATTATTATTTTATTAGATTTTGATAATGATTATTATTTTGGAAATGATGATTTTATGACATGATGATAATGATGATGATTTTGATAACATGATGACGTGATGGTATGATGTGATGAGTGTTATGATTATGCTTAGAGGTTGAGTAAGTGATAAGTTATGTTAAGACATGATGATGTATTGGGGAATTCATACCATATGTGTTAGTAGTGCATAACCGAGATGATTACTGTGATATGATGATGAGATTGATGAGGCGAGATTATTATTGAGGTTATTTATGAGATTAGGATGAGCGGTTAGGGCACTAGGGGGTGACCTGAAACACGGTCTGTGATATGGTTGACCTGAAACATGGTCTGGTGGACCTGAAACATGGTCATGTGGGGTCTATTCCTCAGAGGGAGAATTCCCGGGGTTTAGGCTAACGGCGGACCGTCCCAGACATGATTTCATTTTAGTTGCAGCTATAGTTCATGCGTTGCATGAGCACCCTGGCCGTGGTTCAGAGGTGTGTACCGGATTGTGCAGCTATAGTACCATTGCTTTGCATGGGCATCCTACATCCGGGGATGAGGGTGTGCGCCAGGGACTCCGGGACGTGTCGATTCTATTGATATGATATCCGGATATGGCTGATACCTGATGAGATGATTCATACAACATTTGCATTGCATCATGGTGGAGGGTAGAGGAAAGATCCTAGATGTGGATTGATGATGATTGTGTCATATATATATATATATATACTTATACTTTTGGAGACAGATGTTTGTGTGCTGTTATGGAATTAAATGTTGCTAAACCCTTTCCACGTTTGACGTTATATTGTTTCTTATCCATTTTCTTCTTGCTGTTATGTATGTTTTATTTATGTGAACGCTATAAGAAGACTCGATGGAGGAGCCAACTATGGACGAGCTAGGTGGAACCCCTTATGAGCCAGATGCTGGAGGACAGGCAGAGAACCCAAGTAATTGAGTAGAGAGTATGCGGCCAGTGCGTCTTCTTGAGGCGTTTTATCTTCTGTTTCAGTCTTTTGATGTATTTTATTTTCTTCCAGTTTGTACATATTGGGATCCTACTGATAGGAATCCCTTGACAGTACAGTACCAGGAGGTTGTGTATATATAGTTATGTTTATGCATGTATGTATATACGTTGTTTATATTTTAAGTTTTAATTTTTCCGCCACTTTAATATATCCGCTTAACGATAATAACGAAATTAGGTCTTAATATTTTGGGTTTTTATTTAATGGGACGTCGGGGCATCTCAACCCCCAATGCCTATGATATCCACTATCCTTCTCCCCATAACTGGATTGAAGGTCGCTCCAACGTAAGCTCCTAACAGCAAACTGCCCTCGGTTCCCAAAGCGGCTCAACACAAACTCAACCTTAGCCAAACCAAACATAAACACGTTAGTTTTTCATTCAAAAATTATGAAAGGAAACCACAAGGGAAGGGAACCTTACCTCTAAACTGAAACATATCAAACAAGCTTCCCAATCGGCTTCCAAAACTCCACTATAGCAATGGATGAAGGGGAAATAGGTAAGGAGGCACACTAGGTCGCAACAGTGGCTGCTGTAACCAACAAAATAGGGTTTCACGTTAACCCTCGGGTTCTGTACCAAACTTATATAGGCTGGGCCTGAGCACGGTCGTGCTCCCCACTGAGCACGGTTGTGCTTAACTTAGAGTCACCAAGACGCGGTCAGCACATTGAGCACGGGCGTGCTCACTGTTGAGCACGGGTGTGCTTCAACTTAAAATCAGAAACACACTTCTGACTTTAATCACGGGCGTGCTCATGCACCATAAATGGACTTTTTAAGCTAAAATCTCATCTAGCCCTTAGCCAACAACTTAACAAAACCATCTTAAACAGTCAAACAAGCTTTAAAGAAAAGCACTTACGAAAAACAGGGTGTTACAAAGCCTGCGTTTGATATCAGGTTGTAACCCCCCAATGAAGTAACCCAAATATTGTTCTTCTGGCAATTTCCTCACTTGAGAATAGGGGTATAAACGAGTCTAGCCGAGCCGAGCCGAGCACTTGAAGCTTGAGCTTGGCTTGTGAAAAAATAGTAAGGCTTGAGATCGACTCATTTATTTAAATGAGCCTAACTAAAAGCTAGAGTTTGACTTGTTTAAAAATAATAAAGCTTGAGTTTAGTTTGTTTAGCTCATTTATAATTAAATTGTTTTTGCATTTATGAAATTTTTTCTTTAATTATTTTTTAATTTTATCAATTTAGTACCTAATAAAGATTTTAATATTATATGATAATCTATAAAAATAGAGATATGTACTTAACATATGATATGTTAAATTCAATATTTCTTAACTATTATAAAAAAGAAACTTCAAAAGTATGACCAAAATATCATAAAAACATGTCCTTGTCAAATACAATTTAAGTTTGACCATTACAAAAGCATGAGTCTAAATATACAATTTAAGTTTAACCATTATAAAAGCATGGGTCCAAAAACAAAAACACGATCACCATCTATTTATTGAGATATGTAGTCCAATGTTACCAGAGCAACTTCACCCAACAAAAAACCACTGTAACAACTTAAAGACCACAAAACCTACACGAGCTATTCACGAACCATTTAATGTTGAGCATGTAAGGCTTGGGCTTGGCTCATTTAAATAATATGTCTCAATCTCAAGCTTGAGCTTGACTCGTTTAAATAAAGAAATCGAGCATTTAACGAGCCAAACCTGAATAGTTCACGAATAGCTAAACTGATTTACACCCCTATTAGAGAAGACAAATATCCAAATGCTTCTATATACTCTCTAACATCTGCAGTTTGCTTAAGTTCCAGTGTTCCACCAGTTCCTCATACAGGTTCTCTACTTTCCTCCCACCAAACAGAAATCAAGGCTGCCTTAAATTCTTACGAAGTAAGAGTCTCCTGTTTCTCGCAGCAAGTTAAACCAATGAACGACTGAGCCTTCCATACTCAATTTTGCTAGTTTGATCTTCACATCCTCGCTAATTTCTTGCACCTCAAAGTAAGTTTCACTCCTTGTGATCCAACCAACTAGATCTGCCCCATCAAAGGCTGGTAACTCCACTTTCTTAATTGCCATTTTGTACTCATTCTCTTGTTGCTCCTGGTCCATTTTTTATGATGCAGTCTCCTTTCCTTTATCATTAGAACTCCATTGCTCGCCTGCTGATCTTTGCTCTAGCAGTTTTTGCATGTCCATTAAAAGTTGCTCTGAATTAGCCTCCATTCGTTCCTCTACTCGCATCAACCCATAAACGAACCCTTCGACCTTTTCCTCCAATACTTCCACACGATCTGAAATCCTTGACATGGTCATCTACAGAAATGCTGCTGGCCACTTAAATTCCCTTCCTTTCAATGCAACAGGTCGGACCAAAATGATAGATCTCATGCTAGGAATTTAAGATTTAATTAAACACACTATAACTACACAAATTACAACAAATTATAGAAAGAATATGCTGTCCCAGAGTTATACTCCTACAAAGAACCATAACAGTAGGTTTATGCTCTTAAAATACACCATGCAACATATATACCAGACATAACACACACCCTCACGTTTTTATCTTACTGATAATCCACTGGATTTTAGCTAATATTTTAGAATGGATTTCATCAATTAAATTGATTTGAATGTTTGATTTGATCCAAATTAGACTTTATTTTCCTATTTTGATTATTTCAGAATCAGTGTTTGCATTTAATAACTTTTAATTAGATTTTAATTGATTTTCTCATTATTTTCTTATTTTTATTTTTAGGAATGATAGAACAAAGAATAAGAATAGCATTTGAATTGGAGTTGAAATAAAGGAATTTTAATCAAAATGATAGAGAAGCTGACGTTGAGGCATATATGAAGCAAGTGAGAAACAAATTGGATTTCAATTGGATTTATAAGTGGGCCTGCATAAAAAGTAATTTGAGATGAAAATAGAAGCAATGTGACTAAGTGGTCAATATGGAGCTTCAGCAAAACTCACATGAAGCATTGTACAAGGGGCCCACGTGGTGTATTTTAGTCCAAATTAATTTGGATTTTGATCATTATGTAATATATTCAATTGAATTAGAAGATAAACTTTAATTGGAAGTGGCAGCATGAAACCAATTTGTTGGGGAAGCAAAGTTAATCAAGGATAAAAAGATAAGGCAGCTTGATTGCGAGAATCCTGGATGCAGTTCACTCGACCTTTTTTTTTTCTTATTGAAAGTTATATGATAGAAGAAGTTGCAGTTGGATAAATTTAAAAGAGGAAGACCTAAACTATATAAAGGGATGCACAAGGCAGCTGCTGGGGGAATTTTTTGGATGCAGTTTTCTTTTCTTCTTCTTGTTATTTCTTTTATGGTTGAGTAGTTGTTTTGTTTTTTGGATTGGATAATGCCCTTTGACATTATTGTGATAAATATTTGATCTTCCCCTTTTGTTAATATTTCACTCATTGATTTAGTTCTTATTGTGCTTCATCTACATAAATTAATTGATCACGAGAGTTAGAAGCGGTTATTCGAGGATACCGTTGAATTATCATAAATCGTAATGGGTTCAATTTAAATACAATTACCACGAGAGTATGAGTTGATTTAATTGGGCACGGTTCTTGTATCTCGAGAGTGAACATTAACTAAATTAGGATGATTCACCTTCAATTGAGTTTACTACAAGAAAATTTGATTTTAGCGAGGGCCAAAAGCCGTCGCAAATCACAAAAATCCGTCGCAAAACAATTTTTTCTGACGGATTTGCGACGGCCACAAATCCGTCGCATACAGGGTCGTCGCAAATTAGCGACGGCCTAGCCGTCACAAATAATAAAAAATTAGCGACGGCCTAGCCGTCGCAAACCAACAAAAATTAGCGACGGTCTGGCCGTCACAAATCACCAGAAATTAGCGACGGCCTGGCCGTCGCAAATTGCAATACATATTTTTTAAAAAATAAAATAAATAATTTGTTGCTTTGCTTCTTTGGAATCACAAACAGAAATCTTCCACTAATCACAATCTGGATTATCTTCATAATTTTTCTTCTTAGCTTGCTCAGGTAACTAACTTCCATCTTGGAATTCGGTTCAGCTCTCCAACTCTGGCCGCAACCATGGAGGATCTTATTCCAGCTTATACCTTCATACTTGGCATTATTTCCAGATTCATCAACCTGTAATACGAAGCCATGTAAAACTTATGAAACAAAACAAAACAAATGCAATTCATACATGGATTGAAGTTAAAACAAACACAAAACTTATGAAACAAATAGAATACCAGTGACCAGAAGAGACTTGGATGGTGGCCGGAGATGCAGCGAGCGGTGGCGGCAGCAGTCTTCGAGAAATGTCAGTGGGGAAAGGAGAGGAGAGGGAAATGAGAGGAAATGGCCATCCGTGGTGGAGATGCGAAGAGGTGGAGACGCGAACGGCTGGGAGCTGTGGAGGCGTGAGAGGAGAGAGCTGGACGATAATGAAAAGGGGCTGGGTTCTGAAATATTATATTGGACATTAGCGATGGATTTTCCGAAGGCCTAGCCGTCGCAAATCTGGACAAAATATTAGCGACGGCTTTGGCAGTCGCAAACAT
This sequence comes from Sophora flavescens, assembly GCA_030762895.1. Lineage (NCBI taxonomy): Eukaryota > Viridiplantae > Streptophyta > Magnoliopsida > Fabales > Fabaceae > Sophora > Sophora flavescens. The sequence goes on from CM061068.1 coordinate 107,127,061, forward strand.
AGCCACCTCGAAATTCCCATTTCCCTTAGCGACGGCTTTGGCCGTTGCAAATCTGGAAAAATATTAGCGACGGCTTTGGCCGTCGCAAACATGGCCGCCTTAAAATTCCTATTTCCCTTGCAATACATATTTTTTAAAAAATAAAATAAATAATTTGTTGCTTTGCTTCTTTGGAATCACAAACAGAAATCTTCCACTAATCACAATCTGGATTATCTTCATAATTTTTCTTCTTAGCTTGCTCAGGTAACTAACTTCCATACTGGAATTCGGTTCGACTCTCTCGGCTACGCCGCAACCATGGAGGATCTTATTCCAGCTTATACCTTCATACTTGGCATTATTTCCAGATTCATCAACCTGTAATACGAAGCCATATAAAACTTATGAAACAAAACAAAACAAATGCAATTCATACATGGATTGAAGTTAAAACAAACACAAAACTTATGAAACAAATAGCATACCAATGGACCGAAGAGACTTGGATGGTGACCGGAGATGCAGCGAGCGGTGGCGGCAGCAGTCTTCGAGAAATGGCAGTGGGGAAAGGAGAGGAGAGGGAAATGAGAGGAAATGGCCATCCGTGGTGGAGATGCGAAGAGGTGGAGACGCGAACGACTGGGAGTTGTGGAGGCGTGAGAGGAGAGAGCTGGACGATAATGAAAAGGGGTTGGGTTCTGAAATATTATATTGGACATTAGCGATGGATTTTCCGAAGGCCTAGCCGTCGCAAATCTGGACAAAATATTAGCGACGGCTTTGGCGGTCGCAAACATAGCCACCTCGAAATTCCCATTTCCCTTAGCGGCGGCTTTGGCCGTCACAAATCTGGACAAAATATTAGCGACGACTTTGGCCGTCGCAAACATGGCCACCTCGAAATTCCCATTTCCCTTAGCGACGGCCCTGGCCGTCGCAAATCTGGACAAAATATTAGCGACGGCTTTGGCTGTCGCAAACATGACCACCTCGAAATGCCCATTTCCCTTAGCGACGGCTTTGGCCGTCGCAAATCTGAAAGCTGTCACAAATTTGGAGCCATTTATTTCGCGGAAAAGAGCACATTTATTAGTGACGTATTTTCTGACGGCTACTGTAAAAGGTCGTCGCAAATCATTAAAAAACAACAATGATGCATACTGACGGTCCATGCCGTCAGAAAATGACTAAAATTCCGTCTGCTTTTTGGCCGTCGCAAAATGTCCGTCGCAAATAGGCCTGATTCTTGTAGTGGTTAGACATTAATAAAGGGATAGTCAATTAGAATTCGTAGTTGGTCATTGTGGTAGCTCCAATCATGGAAATCTCTCTTATTTTTAAAAACCCAAAAATATTTGATTTCTTTTATTGTTTCCTTTATTTTCTTGAAATATTTTCACACATATTTCTTAGTCTAAATAGTTGTTTAATTTGTGAAGTGGTACTTGGTTTCGCAATCCCTGAGTTCGATACTTGGTTTCTCACCGTATATTAATACATGCTTTGATCCGATACACTTGACGGAGCCTATCACCTACTACACATCTAAGAGTAACTGCCTTATAGCTGTTACAGCCCCTAACACTACTAGAAATCTACTTTTTAGTGACCGAATTTAGAGACCCAAAATATTTGGTCACTATAGCAACTAGAGACCGATTCCATACATTTTTTACAAAAAAAAATAGTTGGTCTCTAAATCGGCTTCTAATATATTTTAATGACCGAAATAGAGACCAATTATTTGAATGAAATTAAAGACCGAAATATCGATCACTAACTTACTAAAAGGTTTAATTTAAATTAAAATATAAATAAGAAGTTGAACATTAATCAACAAACAGAGATCAATCTATTATAATATATCAAAGTTCCTCCTACAATTCTGCCAACACATCTCAACTGACTTTTTGACACATCTTACAATTTGTTCCGCATCATCACTTAGTCCTAGGTGGCTATCCCAACTCTCAAGGCTCTTAGAAGAAAAACCCTTGCAAACACTCAATCACCTCAATCTCCCATCGTTACCGAATTTCTTCCCCTCCATAACCATCATCCTTTCACAATCTTCGAACCCTAACAAACTCAACCACCTCCTCCACCCTCCTTGCCGCCACAACTTTGCATTCCCGCCGTATCACCCAGAACAACAGACCACCATGATGTCGTCGTACCCTCACCACGAAAAGTTGTCTCGCCCGGAACAACATCACTATCGCGCGACGCCGTGATACCACCACCAAGCTGCGCCGCCCGCTCCAGCTGGATCATCACCCACACGTGTTCCTACACAGGTCCGTTACCCTCCGCCAGCACCTCCGTCACGAGACGCACCGCCGCCATGAGCCAGAATCGCCGCATCACGAACCCGAACCGCCGCTGCTTCCGCTCCTTCATTTAGTGTTACGTTGTGCAGGTGAAGGGCCAAGGTCCTTTTGTTTTTTTTTTCCTCCTCTGCTGTTTTCGGTCCCTGTAACTATTTTCCATCTCCAATGTTAATGTGTTGATATAACGAACCTTTACTCTTAGTTTATTCTACAATTTTTTTAATTAATTTCTTTGTTATTTTGTCCCTTTTCTTTATGCAGCGTGAGAGCCCTTCTGAAAGGAACACAACTGTGTGAATGAAGGGGGTTCAGGAGGGGAACACAGACCCTTTAATTCAATCCTATCACGGCTAGCAAGGGACTGCTGCCACATTATGGTCGGCACAAACCTGACTCAGCTTGAACCTTCTGCTGAAGTAAATAGAATAATGCCTTTTTTTGGTGTTTTAGTGATTTTTTCGGCTTTCAGATAATTTATATTGCAGGCATGTATATATCACAACATCGGAAATGATAACTGGTCCCATAATTTTTGCTGTGTAATTTTGTATATTAATTTGGTTGCTTTATAAAGGTCATAACTAGCTTAAGGATCAGAGAGAAAATTAAGTGTAGACAAGCTTATAGCTTCTGAGTTCTGGTGATAAAAAGTGTAGAATTTTGCATTTCTTGGGAAAAAACAATAATAAAATTATCAAACATTAAAATAGTAGTACTGTAACTGCTAGAACTTTAAACTGGTTGTTATTACAATTCATTTACTTTAAATTGTTCTTTTTATGGGATCTGTTTGTATGCTTTTTATTTATGTGTATTTTCCTTTGATTGTCTTTTCAATTCAATTGGGAAAATGTGTTTAACTTTAAACATGTCTTTTATTTTCTATTTACCGAATGTTTTGATCAATGAACTTTATCATCATAGTCAAACCCCATTGTAACACATGACAGATTTCTTGCTTAGATTACCCCACACCATGGCTCTTGTAATCCATGCACAGACCATAAAAGTAGAAAAAAAATTTGAAATTTTTTCTATAATAGTAACATAAATGAAACAAATGCAGGAGATGGGTTACCAGGAATAAGAGTGTATTGTGTAATAAATTTAGATGAGTCCATAGATTGATTAATCATCCCAAATTTTGAAATAAGATATGATATGCTTGCATGGAATTTTTTAAACTTTTTTGAAGGAATAAAAATCAATGGTTGATGTCTAATGTGTCAAAACTTTATTTTTTGGGTACAAGACTAATGTATCATTTAATATGTTGTTATCACTGCAGACATACAGTCATACACTAATACCCTAATCCTTTGCAAGACAACCTTGCTTACTTGGTAGTTAAGTGTTATGTCTTATTTAGTTATTTGTGCTCTAATTTTTTTTTACTATTGTTTATCTTAGACTGATAATTGATTTTTACTTGCCATTTGTCTGGCAGTATTTTGTGCATGTGGATGACAGCATTCCTAAGAAGGTTGGTACATGCAAGTACACATAAAAAAAACAAACGAAAACTTTGATGCGAAGTGATACCTCAATTTGTGGACCCTTATCATCCAGAACAGGGCAAAATTTTGGCAGAGTTGCTTTGTTGAAGACAACAACTTTTCCTTATTGTTAGCTGCTAGAGGTAAAAAAAATTATCATTCAAATATTTATGTGACTCTTCCAAGTAGGTCATGTAAGATGGTGTTTTATTTTTGTTGAAGAGCATGTATTCTATAACATGGAATCTTCTTATGATCCATAAACTCACTATTACAGTGCCAGAGGATTTCAAGCTGCAAGTTAGCATTTACTTGTATGAATCAATCTCACTTAAACAAGTTCCACTCATATTATGCGTATAATATGAGTGTCTTATTGTATGTCATTCATTTTAATATTTGTCTTCGTTTTTTCTTTTGGTTTTTAGATTTCCCAAGCTTTTTATTGAGAGATTTATGTGGATGTAGCAGTAAAGTTGTAGTGTTGTATTTAGTTGAATTTTCAGGGTAGCAAACACAAATGGAAAATTAATGGTAGTGGATGGCTTTAACATTTGCATTGTTCATTCCAGTTCCAAGTGCACTTTCAAAGCATCTTAAACATGAAATGAGTAAAATGAGTGTTCTAATATGTATAGCATGCCTTAATCTGGAACTTTGAATTATCTTTCCTTACTTCATTATTTTTTCTTCTCGGTGATTGTTGATTAATACAGCAGGTAAGTCTGTCTAATTTTTGGTTTTCTGCAAATACGACAATAAGGTTATTTCTGTTAGCAGGGATTAGAATTTTATTATAATTAAACTGCTTTATTTCAATCTTATTTTATTAGAATGAAGTTACTCATTGGAAGAAGATTTCTGTCAAGCTGTTCTGTGATAAACTTATTTAATGCATCTATTTAAGGTTATTGGATCACACTGCAAGTTCACAATAGAAGAAAAAAAACTATCAAAATGTCCTCATCTTCGGCTTTGCCAAATGGTAAAGCAACTGACAAGATGGATGATGGGGAGGTTGAATTGATACCATATCTGATGATGAAGCTTATGCCAGATGGAACAATTTAGTCCTTGCTTCTTAGTTTGCATTGTTTGTAAAGTTGTGCTGATAAAATTTAGATAAAAAGCTCATTCTATTAAGTTATGCAAAGCATTAAAACTTTCAGCAATTAAAATGGTTGAATTTTTTGTGCCACTAGCTTAATTGACTTTGATATTAATTTGGTTGCTTTATATAGGCCATAACTAGCTTAAGGACCAGAGAGAAAATTAAGTGTAGACAAACTTATTGCTTCTGAGTTCTAGTGATAAAAAGTGTAGAATTTTGCATTTCTTGGGAAAAAGCAATAATAAAATTATCAAACATTAAAATAGTAGTACTGTAATTGCTAGAACTTTAAACCGTTGTTATTACAATTCATTTTTTAAATTGTTCTTTTTATGGGATCTGTCTGTATGCTTTTTATGTGTATTTTCCTTTGATTGTCTTTTCAATTCAATTGGGAAAAAGCGTTTAACTTTAAACATGTCTTTTATTTTCTATTTACCGAATGTTTTGATCAATGAACTTTATCATCATAGTCAAACCCCATTGTAACACATGACAGATTTCTTGCTTAGATTACCCCACACCATGGCTCTTGTAATCCATGCACAGACCATAAAAGTAGAAAAAAAAAATTGAAATTTTTTCTATAATAGTAACATAAATGAAACAAATGCAGGAGATGGGTTACCAGGAATAAGAGTGTATTGTGTAATAAATTTAGATGAGTCCATAGATTGATTAATCATCCCAAATATTGAAATAAGATATGATATGCTTCCAAAAGCAAATCAAGAATTCAATAGTGGATCACTTTGATAGGAAAGTTTCTAAATTAAAAAGAATTGTAAAAAGATAAAATGAGGTGACAAGTTTTGGTCGTTTACAAATTTTTGAATAATGATATATATATATATATATATATATATATATATATATATATATATATATATATATATGTTATCCGTGATATTTATATGTTGGCACATGGTATGACTGAGGAGGTGTTTGACATTTGGTCCAATTCTGGCTATATAATTGTTATTACTCTTGGTGTAACAAAGGGAGCAAATGACCGGTAGGTAACCTTCACATAAAGAGTTGTATAGGACTATAGGTTGCTACATGAGTGTATGTAAGTGTATCAAATACTGGATATTATGTCTGAGTGCAATTTACTTATGCCATATTCATTGAAAACTGCCACCATAAGTAATTCAGAACGAAATCTTCTATTATCTTTCACTATTTCATACAAATAGTCTTTTATTATCATCTCACTTACTGTTAAATTATTCTCATTCCAACACGATAAAATTTTAAAACAAATTAGAGACCGCGATATCGGTCACTAAATTGCTAAATAAGTAATTAACATTAAAATAAAAATAATATGTTGGAGATTTGAGATCGAAATAGAGATCGATTGTTTGAATAAAATTAGAGATTAAAAAATCGGTCAATAAATTGCGAAATAATTTAATGCCGGTCAAAACAAAAATAATAAGTTAATTAGGATTGGAGACCGAAATGAAGACCAATTATTTGATTAAAATTAGAAACTGAAATATCGGTTACTAAATTGTCAGTAATTAAATTCACATTAAAATAAAAATAAGAAGTTGGAAATTAGAGACAGAAATAGAGACCAATTATTGGATTAAAATTAGAGACTGAAATATCAGTCACTAAATTGTTAAATAATTAATTCACATTAAAATACAAATAAGAAGTTGGAAATTAGAGATTGAAAGAGAGACTCGTTATTTGATTAAAATTAGAGACCGAAATATGGGTCAATAAATCATTAAATACTTAATTCACATTAAAAAAAAAAGTTGGGAGTTTGAAGATGTCAAAAAAAAAAAAAGAGTTGGAAATTAGAGACCAAAATAGAGACCACTTATTTAATTAAAATTAGCGATCGAAATATTGATCACTAAATTGTTAAATAATTTAATCTACTTCCAAAAAATAATAAGAAATTGAGAATTAGATACCCAAATAAAGATCGATTAGTTGAATAAAAAAAATCGGTCATTAAATTGCTAAATAAATTAATTTCACTAAATCTAAAATGAATAGTGAATAGGGTTTCATACTTTCATTTTCATTTTTCACGGTCTCACTCACTCACCAGTCACCCCTGACGGTGCCGCTGTCTCTCACCTCTCAGTCGTCGTTCCACTCAGTCGTCGTTCCACTTCCTGTTCGGTCTCACCTCTCAGGTTCTCAGCGCTGTCCGCTAATGACAACATCTCCCGGCCGCGCGCACGCCGTCAGTCGTCGTTCGCCATTGTCCGGGCCATCTCTCATCTGCTACGTTCTCGTACTCCCATTCTCATCTTTCTAATCTTTGTTTCTCTGTTTCATCTTTCTCAATCTGCTTCTTTTTTTTATTATTATTTCTTTGATTATCAGGTTTGTGTTGGAAGATGATGATTTTTTTTATTACTTTGCCACACAAAATACAAGAGTATGATCCCTTATTTAAACTAGAATAGAATGACTATTTGACTAATCACATAAATGCTTAATACCTTATTCTAAGATACTAAATGCTAATGGAAAACTACCAGATTCAGTAACTCATAATCTTGACTTAGTAACTTACAACTTTGACTTAGTAAATCACAACTTTTAACTTAGAAAGTTACACAATTATAAGACTCATAACTATCAACTTAGAAACTTGCTATTATTAATTTTCTAATTAATATCTAACATCCTCCCTTAATTTGAAAATTCTGCTGCATTCCAAGTCTTGCTCGCAATCTTCGAAAATCTTCAAATTTGAGAGGCTTGGTGAAAATATCTACAACTTGATCTTGAGTCTTCACATAAGTCAATTCCACTTCTTTCTTGGCAATACATTCTCTGATGAAATGATACCTTATATCTATATGCTTACTTCGCTCATGGAACACCGGGTTCTTGGCAAGTTCTTGTGCAGATCTATTATCGATATAGATCTCTGTGCTCTCCTTTTGCAACAAGTGAAGTTCCTTCAACAATCTTCTAAGCCAAATGGCATGACATGTGCAAAAAGTTGCAACCACATATTCGGCTTCACAAGTAGAAAGTGTCATAATGGCTTGCTTCTTAGAACTCCATGTAAAAGCACAATCACCCATGAAAAACACAAATCCAGTAGTACTTTTTCTATCATCAACATCTCCCACAAAATCACTATCACAAAACCCCAAAAGCTTGAAGTTATTAGAAGGAGACTAAAACAATCCGAAATCAATTGTACCTTTCAAGTAACGAAGAATTCTTTTTGCGACTTTTAGATGAGTAGAGGTAGGAGCCTCCATAAAGCGACACACAACTCCAACCGCATATAGAATATCGGGCCTTGTATTGGTTAGGTACCTCAAACTCCCCACAAGACTCTTGAAGACTGTGGGATCTACCTTCTCTCCTTCATCAAACTTTGATAACTTCAAACCACCTTCCATAGGTGTGTTTACAGGATTGCAATCAAGCATATTAAATTTCTTCAACACTTCTTTTGTATAGCTTTCTTGTGAGACAAAGATGCCATTCTCCATTTTCTTCACTTCCATTCCCAAGTAGTATGACATGAGTCCCATATCTGTCATCTCAAATTCACGAGACATGGCCTTCTTAAAGTCTTCAAACAAATTTGGGTTATTGCCGGTAAAGATAAGGTCATCCACATAAAGACAAATAAATAAAACATCGCCATTATCAAAAGCTTTAACATAAAGAGCATACTCATTTTGGCAACGGACAAACCCATTGTCTTGGAAGTACTTATCAATGCGACTATTCCATGCCCTCGGTGCTTGCTTTAGACCATACAAAGCCTTGTTCAATTTCAAGACTTTTTCTTCTTGACCTTCAACGACAAAACCCATTGGTTGTTCAACATAGACATCTTCTTCAAGATAGCCATTTAGAAATGCCGATTTCACATCAAGATGAAAAACTCTCCACTTCATTTGAGCTGCCAAGGAAATAAGAAGACGAATTGTCTCCATGCGGGTAACCGGTGCAAACACTTCATCATAATCAACTCCATGTTGTTATTTGTAGCCTTTAGCAACGAGTCTTGCTTTGTGTCTCTCCACCTCTCCTTTGGCATTCTTCTTAGTTTGGAACACCCATTTGACTCCAATTGCTTCGTAACATTTGGGAAGGCTTGATAACTCCCAAGTGTTGTTCTTCTCAATGGCTTTGATTACTTCTTCCATGGCTTGTCTCCACCTTTTGTCTTTCATGGCTTCATCAAAATTTAAGGGCTCACTGTCAACAAAAAGACAAAACAAATCATTTATTACTTCTATTTCATCATATAATTCTTGAATGCTTCTCATTTTTCTTGGCCTTTCACTTGAACTCCCTTCGGAAGATGACGAGGCTTCATTGGTTGAAGGAGTTGGTGAAGGAGGTGGAGTTGAATCATTTGGAGTCAAGTCTTCTTCATCTCTTTCTTCAAAGTATGGGAAAAAAATCATAAGTGTCTTCTTTCTCCTCCCAATTCCATGTGTCTTCTTCATCGAACTCAATATCGGCTCACAATTGTTTTTCCATTTCTTGGGTTGTACAATTTGTAGCCTTTTGAGCTAGCCAACAAACACATGTTTCACACACCGATCATCAAGCTTGGATCTTCCTTGGTCGGGTACATGAGCATATGCAATGCTTCCAAATACCTTCAAGTGCTTAACTCTTGGCTTCACTCCACTCCATGCTTCTTTTGGTGTTTGATCTTTGACATTCTTTGTTGGGAAGCGATTGGACAAATAAAATGCACTTGCAACCGCTTCGGCCAAAAATTCCTTGGGCATATTTTTAGCCTTCAACATACATCTAGCCATATTAAGAATAGTTCTATTTTTCCTCTCCAGTACCCCATTTTGTTGTGAAGATCTAGGAACCGTTAGAGGGCGACGAATCCCATATTTTTCACAAAAATCATTAAATTCTTTTGATGTGAATTCGCCACCTCTATCGGATCTTAGAGCTTTGATTACATAACCACTCTCCTTTTCCACAAGAGCTTTGAAATTTTTAAAAGCTACAAATGCCTCGAATTTTTGCTTTAGAAAATAAGCCCAAGTCTTTCTACTATAATCATCAATAAAGAGTAAGAAATATTTATTGTTACCACATGAAGGAGGATTGATTGGGTCACACACATCGGTGTGAACAATTTGGAGAGGCTCTTTTGCTCTTGAATTGACTTCTTTTGGAAAACTCCTTCTTGCATGCTTTCCAAGGAGACACTCTTCACACAATTGATTAGGATGGTTGATGAGAGGCATCCCTTTCACCATCTTCTCGTCTCCTAAGGATTTTAGTGCTCCAAAATTCAAGTGCCCAAATCTCATATGCCAACACCATGATTCATATTTTATGCTAGCCTTCAAACATTTTGCTTCATCGGTCTTGATGTTCAAAGTGAACATTCTATTTCTAGACATAAACACCTTGTCAATCAAATTAGAATTTTGATCTCGAAGCCATAAACAACAATCTTTCACATGAATTTCATACCCTTTTTCAACAAGTTGTCCCAAACTCAAAATGTTACTTTTTAGTTTAGGAACATAGTAAACATCCGTGACTAATTTGTGAGCACCATTTTTTAGAAAAATTAAAATGGCACCTTTCCCTTGGATTTTCACCTTGGAAGAATCTCCAAAGGAAACATTTCCTTTTACATTCTCATCAAGCTCCACAAATTTCTCTTTGCATCCACACATGTGATTGCTTGCTCCGTTGTCAAGATACCATAATCATTTGTCATCCTTCTCATCATTATTAAGTGATAGCAATAATGTTGGCTCTTCAACTTCTTTGTCATCAACAAGATTGGCCTTCTTTTCAACATAAGTTCTACACTCCCAAGAGTAATGGCCATATTTATGACAATTAAAACATTCAACATTAGATTTGTCATACCTCCTTTCATATGCTCTTTCATAATTGCCTCTACCTCTTCCTTTTCCTTTTCCACGACCTTTAGTGGATTGATGGCTCCTCCATTCATTATTGTCAAAATTATCACGATCTCCTCTTCCTCCTCTTCCTTGGGCATGACCACGTCCACGACCACCTCTTCTTCCATGTTCACGTGCTCTTGGTACCTTGATTTATTTTGATGAATGATACTTGGTATGACACCTTTTAAAGTATTGCAAAAAGGGCAAAAAGGTAGTTTGAAAAATAAAATTGTGGGATGAAAAAGTTAGAAAAATATTTCTCTTAAGTTGAAAATCTCCCCTTCTCCAAATAAGAAAAATAAATAATAAAAAAAAATGGAGAAGGGGATGTGAAAAAGAAAGTGAGAAATAAAATTAAAAAAAGAAAGAAAGGTGGAAAAGTGAATTAAAGTCCAAAAAGGTAATTTAGAAGATTGTCATGTTTTGCATTGTTTGATATTTTGTTTAGCCATCTTACTTCTACGATTAGGGTTCCTGAGATCCGTATGGTTGCACTCCATGGCAGCCATCTCGGATTGTCCTTGCCATTTTCTTTTCCCTGAATCTTCTTCGCCTCCCTCCCCACCCTCTCTTCTTCCTCCTTCGAACCATGCTTCTCCTCCTATCTCTCACTCCTCTCTGCCTCAACGGAAAACCTTTGCACAAGCGTTAAATAACGCCTGTGATATCCCTCTAAGCCAGCTGCCTGTTCCCTGTCTCAAGGGTGATGCAATGGCAGTTCAGATTCCAGAGGATGAATATCTTAAAGGACTGGAAGGGTGTAAAAATAATCTGCACGGCAGACTGTTATTGTCTAAGGGTGATACTCCAATCAAATTTGAGGACTTACGTTCCAAGCTTGATAAGCTATGGAAGCCGATTGGTAATTGGAAGGCTGTTCCGATTGGAAAAGGTTTTTTTGAATTCTCCTTTTCGCCTATAGAGGATCTCAGGAAAGTCTTGTTTGTGGGATCTTGGAGCCTTGATCAAGGCTTGCTTCGTCTGTTTCAATGGTCTCCAGACTTCAACCCTGCCAAGGTTAAGCAGACGAATGCACAATGCTGGGTCCTCATTCTTGGTCTCCCTCAAGAATACTGGCGGCCAAAAATTATTTTTGCCATTGCAAGAGGAATTGGAGTCCCGTTGTCTCTAGATGATGCAACTTCCAACAGAGTTCTTGGTCATTTTGCAAGAGTTTTGGTAGATGTTGATCTTGCGCAACCTCTAAGGGATAGGATTATGGTTGAAAGGAAAGGTTTTGCATTCCTGGTTGATATCCAGTATGAAAGATTGCCCAATTTTTGCTCTTTCTATAAGATGATAGGGCATGCCACTGATAAATGCAAAAGGAAGCAAAATACTGATCAGGTTAATGTCATGAAGGCTATTCCAAAAAAGACAAATTTCAGCAAAGATGTCCCCAAAAACACTGCTGCTTGTTATAAGCCAGATGCAGCTACAAATAATGATGTTGCTCATATGGATCCTATTTTTGGACCTGATCAGGTAATTGACAAAGATTTGAGAAGATCAGAAGATCCAGGTTTTTTGGAAGGGTCTCAACATGCAGAGAAGCAAGCAATCTCAGACCATGATGAAGATGATGTGGAGATTGTCTTTGCAGAAAGACCTATCAGCCCTCTTAATGATAATGACTTAGGGACTCATGTTTCTAATTCTTTAAGTACTGTTAATGAGGTTGTGGCAGATAGCATAGATCAATTTGACAGTATTGATGAAACTCAACACTCTAGGGAATCTACACCTATGCAGAGAGACTTAGCTATTGTTTCAAATTTTTGGGTCAATGATGATGATGATCAAGAGTCTTCTCATGTGCAACAAAGACGATGAAGTGTTATTTAAGAAAGTGTTGACTAAGAGCCGAAAAAGAAATTGAAAAAGCAAAAAAAATTCAGGGCAATGCTTGATAGATATTTAACCCGTTCCAGGGCAGACCATTCTCCTGTTTTCTAATGAGAATCCTCTATTGGAATGCTAGAGGAATAGCTAATCTAGATACTAGATTAGTCCTTAAGAAGTTGTGCAATCTGCATAAACCTGATATCCTTTTTATTTCAGAGCCTTGGATCTCCATTGATCAGATTAATGCTGGTTTTTGGAAAAGTCTGAATTTGAAGCTTATTACAGTTAATGATAAGCCATCTCCTAACATTTGGTGCTTTTGCTCTGAATTCCACTATCCATCCATTGTTTCTAGCTCGGCTCAACAAGTATCTCTCTCCTTCTTGGTAGATGGTCAGCATATCTATGTTTCATCCATTTATGCTTCTACTTCTCATGCTATCAGAAGGTCCTTATGGCAGGAGCTATCAGGATTGCAGAATTTATATGTGGGACCTTGGTGTTTTATTGGCGATTTCAATGCTGTTCTTGGATCGCACGAGCAAAGAGGTAGCAGTCTGCCTCTGTCTGTTTCTTGTGCAGAGTTTCAAAACTGGTCAGACCTGAACAATTTAACTCATCTAGTTACTAGAGGTTCAGATTTTACCTGGAGCAATGGCAGAAGAGGAGCTGCTCGTGCAGAAAGAAGACTGGACAGGGCTGTCTGCAGTGATAGTTGGATGTCCTTCTGGGACTCTTCTTCATGTTGTACTCTTGCTAGGAGCAAGTCTGATCATCATCCTATTCAGCTGGATTTGAAAAAAGGTGCTGGATTCCATGCTGTTCCCTTTAAATTCTTGAGCATGTGGATTGAGCATGAGGACTGTTATAGGCTTGTATCAGAAGTTTGGGCCAAACCCTTCTTTGGTTGTCCAATGTCTATTCTTATGCAAAAGCTTAAGGCTCTTAAGGCCGAGTTCAAAATTTGGAACAAGTTAGTTTTTGGAAATGTCCATCTCAGGGTTGATAAAGCTTTAGCTGATGTGGAAAATATTCAAAATCAACTCAATGTTGGTTGGTCTGAGGAGCTCCAGGAGAAAGAGGTCAAGGCTCAAATTGACCTTCAACAAGCATTATCTTTTCAAGAGAGCTTTTGGAAACAAAAAGCAAGGATAACTTGGCATGCTCAGGGTGATAGGAACACAGCCTATTTCCATAGAGTTTCTAGAATTAGAAATTCCTCTAAGAGGATGTCTATTTTGAAGAGTGGTGATGCTATCCTCAGTGGCCCTGCTGAGCTGGAACAACATGTGCTAAGTTATTTTACTTCTCTATATGCCTCTGAAATTGCCTGCACAGAGAATGAGCTAGTTGGCACTGTGATTCCTAAGCTCGTAACTGATGTAGATAACTCAGTTCTGGTTGGTATGCCGACTAATGAGGAAATCAAGGCTGCAGTCTTTGCCATGAATGGGGGAGGTGCTCCAGGGCCTGATGGTTTTGGGGGAATCTTTTATCAAACTTTTTGGAATGTGGTTGGTGATGACGTGTGCAGGTCAGTCTCTCAATTCTTTGCCCAGAATTGGTTGCTTCCAAATTTGAACTCTAACTTAGTGATCTTAATTCCGAAAGTGCCAAATGATGATAGGATTGAGGACTATAGGCCAATAGCCTTAGCCAATTTCCAGTTCAAGATAATTACTAAAATTCTTGCTGATAGGTTGGCGTGAATTGCCCCTAAGCTGATTTCGGACCAACAAAGAGGGTTTATTAGAGGCAGAAGCATAGTTGAATGTATCAGCCTTGCCTCTGAATCTATCAATCTGCTTGATTACAAATCTTATGGTGGAAACATTGCTATCAAGTTTGATTTCAAAAAAGCTTTTGACACATTGGATTGGAGTTTTCTGCTTAATGTCCTAAAAGGTTTTGGTTTTCACTCCAAATTTTCTGATTGGGTTTGTACTATCCTGCATGCTGCTAAGCTTTCTTTTTCGGTTAATGGCAAGCCAGTGGGGTTTATATCCTGCAAAAAAGGTGTAAGACAGGGTGATCCTCTCTCCCCTATTCTGTTCTATTTAGCTGAAGAAGCTCTCAGCCGTGGCATCTCTTCTCTGGTCAGTGAGGGCACTTTCAAGCCAATGACAGGTCCAAAGGGTATCAAGGCCCCTTCTCACATCCTTTATGCTGATGATGTTTTGGTTTTTGGCAAAGCTACTAGGAAGAACTTGCAAGCTCTAATGTCTTTGTTCAAGACATATGGTCATGCTTCTGGCCAGTTTCTCAATTTACATAAATGTAAGTTTTATGCAAGTAATTTGGCCTACAACAGAATTGTAGACATCTCCAATGTGCTTGGTTTTAATCAAGGTAGGCTGCCATTTGCTTATCTGGGTCTGCTAATTTTTAAAGGAAAGCCTAAGAGGATACACTTAATGCCTATTTTCGATAGAGTTAAAGTTAAATTGGCTAATTGGAAGGGCTCTCTACTCTCTGCAATGGGGAGGCTTCAACTAGTCAATTCTATCATCTATGGTACTTTAACTTACAGCTTCCACATATATGCTTGGCCTGTTGCTTTATTGAAGTCCATTGATAAGTGCATTAGAAATTTTATTTGGACTGGGGACATTAACAAAAGGAATCTAGTCAGTGTTTCTTGGAGCACAGTCTGTAGCAAAATTGAAGAGGGAGGCCTTGGTATAAGGTCTCTTAGGGCCATCAATAATGCTGCTTTGCTGAAGTTCAGCTGGGAAATCTTCAGTGCCAACACGGATTGGTCTTGCTTCCTTAAAGCCAGATTCTTCAGGTACAACAATCCTATAGTTCATTACACCAAATCATCAATCTGGCCGGGTATTAAAGCTCATATGAGCACTGTCATTCAGAACTCAATGTGGCAAATTGGTAATGGTCATTTGGTAAACTTTTGGAAAGATAAATGGCTAAACTGCCCTATTGTGGAATTATTGCAGATTCCTACTCAACTCCATGCTCTCCTTCATTCTAATGTTTCGAGTTCTATCGGGAGATAACTCATGGAATATTAATCAGGTTTTGGCCCACAGGTTCCCAAACCTTGTTGCTGATATCAAGCAAGTCATAATTCCAATGTTTGACATCAATGATATTCTGGTTTGGACTGGCACGGATTCCAGTTGCTTGTCTTTCAAAGATGCTTTCAGTTTCCTATATCCAACTCAGAATATCATTCCTTTGCACAAAGACATTTGGTCTGCTGAGATTCCACCTTCTAGATCCTTTCTTGTTTGGAGAATTCTGCATGGAAAGCTTCCAACAGATGACAATTTGATGAAAAGGGGTTGTAATATAGCTTCTGTTTGCAGCCTTTGTAGGTGCAGTGTTGAATCTACTCAGCATTTATTCCTTCATTGCTGCTTTGCTAGGTTCATCTGGAATTGGGTGAGCTATTCCATTAATGCTCAGTTGGACTTGTCTTCTTTTGCCTGCATTCTCTCTATTTGCAACAGGAATTGGCCTACTCAATCTAAAGATCTTATCGTAGCGGTAATCATAAATACTTGTTGGTTCATTTGGCACTGCAGGAATAAATCCATTTTTGAAGGCAAGAGGATCCATCCTAAAACTGTCATCAGTTGGATTAGGGCTGCCTCATCTATATCTGGGACCCTATCAAAAGGAACAATTGCCCCTGCCACTAAAAATTCTGTGCTTCTAAATAACTTTGCTGTTTCAGGTCATCTTGAGAAAGCTCCCACTATCACTCGAGTGGACTGGATTTCTCCTCCTTGTGGTTGGATAAAATGCAACACTGATGGGGCTGCTAAAGGTAGCCCGGGTCATGCGGGTGGAGGAGGTATTTTTAGAGGCATGAATACTGAAATAGCAGGTTGTTATGCTCATTATTATGGCATTACTTCTGCTTTTACTGCTGAGCTCCTTGCTGTTATCTTCGCCATTGAAGCTGCTCATGGCAAGGGCTGGAACAAGCTTTGGGTGGAATGTGACTCTAGCATGGTTGTCTTGGCCTTCTCCAAGCCTACTATGGCCCCCTGGAAGTTTAGGATGAGATGGTTGAATTGTATTCATCTCACTAAAAGTATGTGTTTTAGAATAACACATATTTTCAGAGAAGGTAATTGTTGTGCTGATAGGCTAGCCAACTTTGCTATTATTTCTGGTAGCAGCTCCTGGTGGGATCTTGTCCCCGCCTTCATTAGAAATGAGTTGTTTCATGATAGACTATCCTTACCTAATTTCAGGTTTAGGTGATTTGTTCTCTCGTTGGGTTTTGGTTTTTTGTCCCCCCATCTTGTACTCTTTTTTTTCTTATTATTCAATATATTGGTGGTTGCTTCCAATGATCGTAAAGGCTCTTGGTGCCAACCTAGTTGGGACGATTTGCCTTATCATCATGCTTAGCACACCTTTGCCTTAAAAAAAAAAAAAGTTTAGCCATCTTGAATTTTCCCTTTCTTGATTTCCCCACCTAACAATTAATCCCATGGCCCCATTACAACCAAAATAAAAGACCTCTTGAATCTTATGTGTTTTCATTAATAAAGTAGAGATTCGGTTAATAGTCAAGCTTATGGTAGGGTACCTTCCTTGAGGAAATTGAGTGAATTGTCAAATGTCCTTAAACACTTGAGTGAGGTGAGATGAGTGCCCGAATTAGTGAGAGGCATGAATCTAGAGAACCTAAGCTTCTAATTGGACTTGAAATTGATTGTCTCTTGGTTACTTATTCGGATAAGCCTGTTACTTGGATTTATTACTCGGGTTCTTAGTTCACTGTCCATGCCCTAATTGTTTATCTTTTCTGGCCTTAGTTATTGCTTTAGGACAAGCAAAAACTTAAGCTTGGGGTAGTTTGATGAGTGTTATTTCACCTCATATTTCTTTATCATATTGCATGCATTTTCATGTAGTTTAGGCATTTTTAATTTGATTTTTGTTAGTTTTTACCTTGGAACGGGTAAGGTGGTTTTGTGGTGTTTATGTGCAGGAATTGAAGATTAAAATGTTAAGGATCAACCATGATGGAGCTAGCATGAAGACGGAGCTTGAAAAGTAAGAAAAATGAGCCAAACAGAGCCAATCATGGCCTAGCCGTGACAGCCATCACGGCCATGATCGAGCAAGGCTGAAAAGAAAAGAACGAAAAAGTCAGAATCTGTCACGGCCAGGCCGTGATGGCCATCACGGCCGTGACAGGCCATCAGTGCCAAGTTTTCCAAGACAGAATCTGTCATAGCCTGGCCGTGACAGCCATCACGGTCGTGATGCGCAATATCTGGAATTTTAAAACATGATTTGATCTGATTTTGTAATTGCTTGGGATTCAAGTTAACCTATACTATAAATAGGGCAATTAGGCTCGAAAATAGGGATCTGAGGGGGCTGCTACCTTAGGCAAAAATTAGGATTTCTCTTCTTCTCCAATATCTTCTCTTCTCTTAGGTTTTCTTTTATGCTTTTGTTAATCAAGCTTGCTATGAACATGGCAATGCTTGAGTAGTCTTTTTATTTCTAGGAATTGGGGCTATGTCCAAGACTTGTTTTATGTTACGATTTGACGTTTTACTTCTTGTTAATTTCAATTTGATTTCGATTTGATTCCTATTGCACGAATTACTTGTGAATCTGGTGCGCACTTATTTGCATGTCATAGATACTCTAAGGAGGAATCTAGCGGTGAACTTAGGTATTGGATCTATAGGAATCAAACTTAGGACTTAAATCACGAGAGTTAGAAGCGGTCCTTCGAGGGTTCACTGAATTGTCACAAAGCTTAAAGGGTTCGATTTAAATTCAATTACCACGAGAGTAGTGGTTGGTTTAATCGGGCACAATTCTTTTATCCCGAGAGGGAACATTAACTTATTTAGGATAAATTCACCTTCAAAGCAAATTTCGATAATTAACAAGAGGGGTAGTCAATTTAGTAACATGAACAGTCTTGTTGGATACCCAATTCCTGGGAATCCCTTTTGATATTTTGAAATCTCAGATTTGTTCTACTTTCCTATTTTGTTCTTGATTTCGTTTTAATTGCAACTTAAATTTGATTTGCTACTTGATTCAAAAATCAAATCTTT
Source organism: Sophora flavescens (assembly GCA_030762895.1). Classification (NCBI taxonomy): domain Eukaryota; kingdom Viridiplantae; phylum Streptophyta; class Magnoliopsida; order Fabales; family Fabaceae; genus Sophora; species Sophora flavescens. The sequence goes on from CM061068.1 coordinate 107,145,799, forward strand.
TCCAAATCTTTATCTTTTTATAGTCCAGTTTAATTGATTTAATAATTAATTGTTATTTGAGATCACGGTCCCTGTGGGATCGATCTTTTTATTACTTGACGACGAAGCCGTTCACTTGCGGATTCGAGCAACATCAAGTTTTTGGCGTCGTTGCCGGGGACTGTGCTTTCTTGAATCTCAATTTAATTTTTAAATTGATTTTTATGGACTTTTTTTTGTATATTAAATTTTCTCTTTTTCTTTTTCTAGTATCTATCTCCCTCTTTGCAGGTATTTTTCTCTCTTATGCGAAGATCCAAAAGTCTTGGGAATCTCATTGAAGTTGACCTCGAGATTGAAAAGACCTTTCATAGACATGGGAGACTACAAAGACAAAGAGAGAGAGAGAGAGGGGTTGATTCCCATTCCACTCATGGCGAATCCACCGGATACCAAACCACTGAAGGACTAGCAGCCCCAAATGCTAGGGGTTTGCGAACTGGGATTGCTAGGCCAGAAATTGAGGTGGAGAACTACACTATACCGCCTTTGTTAATTGGCATGATTAGGAAAAATCAATTTGGAGGATTACCCTCGGAGGACCCGACTGATCATGTGGAGACATTCTTGGAATTCACCGATGCAATAAGAATTCGAGGTGTCCCGATTGATGCTATTCGCTTGAGGTTATTCCCCTCCTCTCTGACTGGAAAGGCAAAAGCTTGGCTGAAGCAAGTACCCGCTAATACTTTGTCAACTTGGGACCAACTGGAGCAGGCATTCTTGGAGAAATTCTTCCCTCTGACTGAAGCATTCGATATCATTGAAAACGTAGCCACCAACTATCACCAATGGGGTTCAGAAAGAGGTAATAACCCGAAAAAGCTTCGGGGGGGTAAGTTTGAAATGAATAGCACTGATTTAATTATGTCTAAATTTGACTCATTGAATAAACGCTTTGATAAGCTTGAAAAGGCTAATGTGAGTTCAATAGGTGCTACTAATGTTGTTTGTGAGATTTGTGGAATGCAGGTACATGACATAATGGAGTGCCCACATGGTATTGCTCCTGGATCCGATGCTTCGGGGGAACAAGTGAACTCTTGTCACAACTTCTATGACACGAACCCGAAGTTGCCAAACTATGCTCCTCCAAATCCTTACAACCAAGTGAGGAAGAATAATCCTTATCTCTCCTACGGGAACTACAACAACACATTGAACCACGAATTCCAGGAAGGCCAAGGTAATAGGAAACCCGCATCGGGGTATCCTCATGTACAAAAGTCTAAACTTGGGTCTCTTTTGGAAAATTTTGTTGAAACTCAAACAAAGCAAAATGAAGAGTTTAGGCAACAAGGTAGGGCAGTCAATGAAGCAATAAAAGAGTTAACATCTAAGGTAGATAACTTAACCATCCATAATAAGATGTTAGAAACTCAGATTGCCCAACAAGCTAGTACATATTCTAGAACTAAGGGTACGTTTCCAGGACAACCCGAAGTTAATCCCAATGAGCACTGTAATGTTATATACTTGAGGGATGATAAGCTTGGGGTAGTTGAAAAGAATGTGGAATGTGAGGAAGACATGAGTGAATATGAAGAGATAGAGCCAAAGTATGTCCCTCCACCACCTTATCAACCCCCAATACCCTTCCCAAAAGGTTGGTCAAGAGCAAGCAAGCAGAAAAAGAAACTAAGAGCTTAATTGAGGAGCATGATGCCATGATAAAAAACTAATATGCCTCCTAAATTAAAAGATCCATGAAGTTTCTCTATTACTTGCTCAATTGGAGAATTAAAAATAGACCAAGCCTTATGTGACTTAGGGGCTAGTGCGAGTTTGATGCCACATACCATCTTTGAGAGGTTAGGAACCAAGGAATTGAGTCCATCCAAGTCCTCTTTACAATTTGCGGATGGCTCAACTAAAACTCCTCTAGGCATACTAGAGAATGTTCCCATAAAGGTAGGGAAATATTTCATTCCTACCGATTTCATGGTGTTGGACATGAACGGGAATTCTAAATTCCCTATCATTCTTGGAAGGCCATTCTTGGCCACAGCTGGAGCAATAATAGATGTAAAAAATGGTAAGCTCTCTTTGAATGTAGAGGAAGGTAGGGTGGATTTTGATTTGACTAACTCATATAACAACCCTCATTTCGAGAGTCATGTGTACAGGATTGAGATAATGCCTTCAAAGGTGAAGGAAGAGCTTAACATGGAAGCAACTCCCAAACTTTGCATGACAAATGATGCACCAAACAATAATGAAATTGGAGTTGCTCAACATGTGGAGTTAAACCTTCCGCCGGAAGGAAGTAAAGCCATGAAGCTCAGAGTGAAAAGGGCAAAGCGAAAGCGCATGTGGCCATATGAACAAAATAGGCTATTTTAAGGACTTCCTTGGAAGAGAGGTGTTCTTTCACTTCCAAGCCCAGCTGATCCCGGTTGATTGAAGGGAGTATGGTCAAGCTTAAGACCGTAAATAAGCGCTTCTTGGGAGGCAACCCAAGTTTTCTTTCCCTTTTCCATTTGTTTTTGAATAATTTGAGAAGATTAAGAGAAGAAAGATCACTAATTGATGGTTTTGCCAAGTATTTTCAGGTTATGAAGGCAGGAAGATCAAAAAGGCATGGAAAAATAAAGTCAGAGGAGATCACGCCTAGCCGTGATATAAGTCATGGCCGTGAGAGGCCAGCCCCTATAGACCCGAATTGATCACAGCCCAGCTGTGATGTATATCACGCCCGTGATGTTGACTTGCTTCACACCAGAACTGATCACGACCTGCCCGTGATGAATATCACGGCCGTGACACGTCTTCCAGCAGCTCTTTGACTGGCATGTGAGCCAGCACCCTCCACCACCTCGGTGAGTTGTTCCATTTTTCTCCTCTCTCCGACTTGATTATTTACATTAGGGACAATGTAAGTTTTTAAGCTTGGGGTAGGGATATTTTTGCATTTTTGCATTTTGCATGTTGCATTTGTAACACCCTGTTTTTTCGTGTGCTTAATTATTAGTAAATGCATGCTTTAATGTATTTAATTGTGATAAAATTCAGAGGATGATTTTATTTTAAATAAAATCATTTTCTTGTTTTATTTTACTGTATGAAGTCACAGTAAAATTTTCGGTATAAAATTCAGACGAAAGCCTGTGCTGGTTTTCAAAGCCAGTACGAGTTTACTGAGCTAGAGACCTAATATTGACTCATGAACGAGACGATTAGTGTTTTTTTATGTTTTGTGTGGGTTTGGAGTGTTTTGAGAAATCTTGTTCGGGGCCGAATTTCCGAGTATTACCCGGGCGAATCGTCGGGAAATACGATCGGGAAATTCATCTGATGCATGTTGGAGCAGAGCAAAAATGGAGTAGATTGACTGATGTGAAGGCTATGACATAGGCATGTCCATGGCCATACCTTCCTTACACCAATCAAGTCAAATCACCATACTTTCTTACACACACCTTACCTACACCATACCTCCTTTCTTCTCAACCAAGTCAAGCTCTTCTCTCCCCTCCAATCTGCCCCAAAACTGACGCCTCCCCCTCTCTTTTCCTTCTTCTATTTAAGTTTCAAAGTGTAACCATTTCACACTTTTGCTTCCTTTCACAAAAAAACACTTTTTTACAACTATTCATCTTCTTCTTCACACAACTAAAGGTACCATTTTTACTAAGTTTTCAAGTTGTGTTCTTCATCAAAGTTGTTCATATTGGTAAGGGTAATGTCCCTATACCATTTGTTTTTCAAGTTTTGGCTTTATTTTCATAGTTGATGTTTTGAGTTCATAATATGCTTTTAAACTTCAAAAAATTCTCAAAAATTGTAGAAAACTCCGATTGAGGTGAAACCAATTTCTATATTCTTATTTTTACTTCCTCTACAACATACTAAAATCTTGTGGAAAACAAAAATCTCGAACACCATTTTCTGTACTGGACAGAATCTATGTCTTTTGTGCCATATGAGTTTTGTTTCATCTTTGCTTGGTTAGCTTGTGTTTGAGTGTTATTCCAACATGATCATGACCAAGAGCTCCTATGTACATAAGGATGCTAGGTTTAAGTGATTGGAAAAGTTTAGAAACTTTTATGTATTTTCATGAAAAAGTGAAAACTCTAAGTGTTTTGTTATATGTACTTTGAGGTTTTTCCAAAGTGATCATGGATTTGGGCTCCTTGATGTATAAGGATGCTAGATCCAAGAGATTGGAAAGTTTGAAAACCTCTAACCCTCATTTTTACTCAAGGCCGAATGGTAGTGTTTGTGGCCTAGGGTATTTGATTTTTTCATTTTTCCAAAATGATCAAGGTTTTAGGCTCCTTACTAGGTATGGATGCTAACCTAAAGAGATTGGAAAATTTAGAACATCCTAACCTATTTTAGAGGATGAAAACCGAAACCCTAAGTTGATGACTTAGTGGGATTCTTGATTCAAACTTGTTAAACTTTTGGTGTTTAAGAACTCCTAGCACTTAAGGATCATAAATCCATAAGTTGCATGATTTTTGGAAACCTTAATCCAAAACCATTGTTGAAAACCGAACCTATGCCTTGTGGCTAGTGTTCTTTGATTAAAAATCTAACCTATGGTTTCATGTGTGTAACCTTAGATTCAATTCTGTGGGACGTTCGTGATCCTTAGTTTTCGTAGTCGGAACCCTTATCGTCTTTTTGAGGTAAGAGGGGATTTCCGAAAGATATTCAATAACTGTATGCATGTGTGTATTTGATTAATTGTTTACTTGACGGTTATTGAGTTACTGGATTAACTGAAATGTTATGCTATTATATGAAGTTGAACTGTATCGTTATATATGTTGAGATGTATAACTGTGATGAACTGTGATATTGGCATTGAACTCGTGAATATATATATGTGTACATACTTGCTGTTGTTGTTTGAAGTTTGCTAAGCGGACGTGTGTCAGTGCTCAATCATTAATAAGGATTAAAAACCTTAATAAGCTTTGAAGATGAAAGGATGGGTGTTCTTTTCCAAAAAGCTTGAATGTTTAAAAGTACTTGTTTTATGTGACAATATAGTTTTAGTGATTTCTAGAATGCAAGAGAAAAACCCTTTTCGAACTATGTGTTTTAAGTGAAAACTTTCGAAAATATTTTACAATATCCTATTGGGGATTTTCAAAGTTAAAAGTGTTTCAAAAACGTTTTATAAAGGATCTTCAAAAGAAAAGGTTTTCTCCCAAATGATTTAGAAACTTTCCGATAGCCAAAGATAGGTTATCGAGGCTTTGATTTCAAAATTGTTTTCGTCAAATGAAAGATAAGTACTAAAAGAATAGGAATCTAGACGTGAGACGTCGCCTCTAGTTTTCCATGCTTAGCACGTGATCTTGGATCGGTGTTACTCGGGACCGTAAAGTCCTATTCGTAATGTTATGGACTTCAAGTCCAATTCGCGGAATCGAGGACAGTTCGTTCTGATTTCCGTTGTTGTGGGCTATTGTCCTTAGCATGATAAGTAAAACATTACTAAAAGTATATTGATTTCCATTACCACAAACCTTGACTGCGGCCACGGTCTAGGTGTTGGGATTGAGCATTCGGACTGTGTGTCCTATGTTTCTACGTTTTCAAGTGATGGGGAAATAATGTTAAGTCATTAGCTTTGAGCTTTGACAAGGAAATATTTACACAAAGAAAAACCTTAAAAGGAAAGTTTTTATTCATATGCATTTCCCCCGCAGACGTGCCTTTGCTTATTGAGGATACCCATGGGGTATCTGAGAGTCAGTCACATTGCTAGCTGTTTCGTTAAGGGCATGTGGCGTTGTCTGACCAAGAGGCCTGGTGCATCAGGATGCGGTGGCTACAGCCCGGTGGGCAGAGCTTGACCAACTCTATCTTCTCCAGTGATAACATGGTGTTGTGATCTCATGAGATTAGGATAGAGCCGATATTGAAGTGTCATGCACATTTTCGAAAACTGATTTTACGGGCTTGAGGACCCCTTGATATAACACTCGTTATATTATGATGATTATGCATGCTTTAAATCGTTGATCTGATTTCGTGTTGCATGTATCATGTATATGGTTGTTGTGGGATATATCTTATGACGGTATCTCACTCTTGCATGTCTGTATGTTCTTTTATTTTCCTCGTCACGGGTATGCGTATGCTTTTAGATGGACCCTCTTGTCCCTCTTGTACCGAGGTCACACGGACAGAGACTTTTGACGAGGCCGACAGGATTGGGAATTGGAGGATGGACGCGAATGCGACTACGGCGACGCATCGAGGGCCAATCACTACTACTCAAGCTAATATACATGGAGAGCTCATTAGGAGGATCCACTCGGTGGAATCCAGGAACGTGATTCTTCCACCGCCATGGTTGTACCTGAACACGCTACGGAAGCCGGTCTACTTCACCCTCACGTTGAGCCCGCCGAGCCGGAGAGAGGAGGAACCGATGGAGGAAGATCCTGAAGAAGATCCCGAAGAGGATCCCGAGGAGGAGCCTCATGAGCTGGTAGACGACCGGTGGGATGAGGAGCTCGAGGCGGGTTATCACCCTTTGGATATTGAGGAGGAGGATGTCCCGTTGGATGACGGAGGAGAGGTGATTGACCGGGCTTGGAGACTTCTTCTTGTGGGAGCGTTTGTGGCCACTCCGAGTGTCGTAGGCATTGGTAGTGGTTGGAGGCTTTGTTTTGAGTGGTCCGTTAGTCTTGGCTTTTGAGATTTTCTTTTGAGTTTAGATTCCCAGATTCCCATTCCCAGTTGGTGTTTTATTTACCTTATCTTCTCAGTTATGTTTCAGTTATGTTTTCGTTTCTGTTGGCCATATTGATTAAGGCCGTGGTGTAATGTTAAAACCTAAGACCTTTCGAGGCAATATTATATGTATGTATCTGTTGTCGTTTTCAAGTTGTGAGTTTCTTTACCTTTTACTTCTTTTCTTTAAAGAAAAAAAAATTAAGTACCTTTTCGGTAACCTTGTGTATGTTGAATAATCTTTTTCCGAAAGCGACCAACATTTAAACGAGCATTTTTCCGCAAAAAGGGTAACCATGTGATGACCAAGTTAGGGTGTCACAGCATTCATATAGGCATAGTTTTGGATAATCACATGATTAGATTGCCCCTTGCTTAGAGTATGCATCCAATTATGAGAACTTTATGCCAAATGAATTGAGACAGTGAATTTTTGAACCCAATTTTTGTATTCTTGTGATAGGCTAAAAATAAAAATGCTTGAGATGATCTTCTGATAGTTAATAATTAGCATGTGGTTCCTTAGATTTGTGTTTCTCATTGATTTTAAACTACTAAATGTGAGATTTTTGAGCCTAAAAGGGGTACTCACTAAATCTACCCCATTCCTTGTGATTGAGTGTTTTATTCCTCTTGGATTGTGTTCTCTAGAACTTGACTTGGAACCATTTTGAAACTTAAAAATTTTTGAAAACATATTTGAAAATGATTGAGGCACTAGGTATTTTTCTGGCCTTCTGAGCTTTTAATGATTAAATGGTACCCCTTAGTTGCCTAGTTTTGAGCCTAAAAGAATAAAATACTTTTCTTGATACCTTGATTTATTTTGATGAATGATGATTGGTATGACACCCTTTAAATTATTGCAAAAAGGGCAAAAAGGTAGTTTGAAAAATAAAATTGTGGGATGAAAAAGTTAGAAAAATATTTCTCTTAAGTTGAAAATCTCCCCTTCTACAGATAAAAAAAAAATAAAAAAATGGAGAAGGGGATGTGAAAAAGAAAGTGAGAAATAAAATAAAAAAAAGAAAGAAAGGTGGAAAAGTGAATTAAAGTCCAAAAAGGTATTTTAGAAGGTTGTCATGATTTGTATTGTTTGATATTTTGTTTAGCCTTCTTGAATTTTCCCTTTCTTGATTTCCCCACCTAACAATTAATCCCATGGCCCTATTACAACCAAAATAAAAGACCTCTCGATTCTTATGTGTTTTCATTAATAAAGTAGAGATTTGGTTAATAGTCAAGCTTATGGTAGGGTACCTTCCTTGAGGAAATTGAGTGAATTGTCAAATGTCCCTAAACACTTGAGTGAGGTGAGAAGAGTACTCGAATTAGTGAGAGGTATGAATTTAGGGAACCTAAGCTTCTAATTGGACTTGAAATTGATTGTCTCTTGACTTCTTATTGGATGTTTCTATTACTTGGATTTGTTACTCGGGTTCTTGGTTCACTGTCCATGCTCTGATTGTTTATCTTGTATGGCCTTGGTTATTGCTTGAGGACAAGAAAAATCTTAAGCTTGGGGTAGTTTGATGAGTGTGATTACACCTCATGTTTCTTTATCATATTGCATGCATTTTCATGTAGTAGAGGCATTTTTAATTTGATTTTTTGTTAGTTTTTACCTTGGAACGGGTAAGGCGGTTTTGTGGTGTTGTTGTGAAGGAATCGAGGATTAAAATGCTCAAGATCAACCATGATAGAGCTTGCATGAAGACGGAGCTTGAAAAGTAAGAAAAATGAGCCAAACAGAGCCTATCACGTCCTAGCCGTGACAGCCATCACGGCCATGATCGAGCAAGGCTGAAAAGAAAAGAACGAAAAAGTCAGAACCTGTCATGGCCGTGACAAGCCATCAGTGCCAAGTTTTCCAAGACAATCTGTCACGGCCTGGCCGTGATAGCCATCACGGCTGTGACGCCTAATATCTGGAATTTTAAAACCTGATTTGATCTGATTTTGTAATTGCTTGGGATTCAAGTTAATCTACTCTATAAATAGGGAAATTATGCTCGAAAATAGGGATCCGAGGGGGCTACTACCTTAGGCAAAAATTTGGATTTCTCTTCTTCTCCAATTTATTCTCTTCTCTTAGGTTTTCTTTTATGCTTTTGTTAATCAAGCTTGCTATGAACATGACAATGCTTGAGTAGTCTTTTTATTTCTAGGAATTGGGGCTATGCCCAAGACTTGTTTTATGTTCTGATTTGATGTTTTACTTCTTGTTAATTTCAATTTACTTTCGATTTGATTCCTATTGCATGAATTACTTGTGAATCTGGTGCGCACTTATTTGCATGTCATAGATACTCTAAGGAGGAACCTAGCGGTGAACTTAGGTATTGGATCTATAGGAATCAAACTTAGGACTTAAATCATGAGAGTTAGAAGCGGTCCTTCGAGGGTTCACTGAATTGTCACAAAGATTAAAGGGTTCGATTTAAATTCAATTACCACGAGAGTAGGGGCTGGTTTAATCGGGCACGGTTCCTTTATCCCGAGAGGGAATATTAACTTATTTAGGATAAATTCATCTTCAAAGCAAATTTCGATAATTAACAAGAGGGATAGTCAATTTAGTAACATGGACAGTCTTGTTGGATACCCAATTCCTGGGAATCCCTTTTGATATTTTGAAATCTCAGATTTGATCTACTTTCCTATTTTGTTCTTGATTTTGTTTTAATTGCAACTTAAATTTGATCTGCTACTTGATTCAAAAATCAAATCTTTTCCAAATCTTTATCTTTTTATAGTCTAGTTTAATTGATTTAATAATTATTTGTTATTTGAGATCACGGTCCCCGTGGGATCGATCTTTTTATTACTTAACAACGAAGCCGTTCACTTGCGGATTCGAGCAACATCAATGTATAACCCAGCTTTATTCCAACAATAAAGATGTCATCGTACAGGTCGTTTTGCAATTCCAATTGTACTATTTGCTTTTTGTATTTAAAGTTATAAAGAACATATATTCCTTTGAAATAAATATCAATCATTTGAATTAAATTCAACGTGGTCCAAATTGTATTAAATCATGTTCAAGGTAGTAAAGATATAGAAGATGTAGAACCGCTCTGAGGATTCAGTTTTAGAACGCGTCTACACAAGGTTTTATTCTGCTCATCCACTAATGTGGTAGAAGCGCTCATCCACACAAGTCTTTGGACTTGATAAGTCCTTAGAGAAACTCTGTCCAATGACGTGGCACTATGGACGTCTACTGAATTTTAGTTAGGCACTATGGATGTATACTTGAGTTTCAAGGATAGCACTCGTCTGCTGGCGTGGCAAGATGGACGCGTTTATTTTCAAGTCTTTGGACTTGTTGTACCTAACAAGTTATTTAGGTATTCATTTATAGCCTCGTCTAGTAAAAAAAACAACAAGGTAACTTTACCATAGTTCTTGAGCAGCCCATCTACAGGGGTGGACGCGTATTTTTCAATTGGAACTTATACCAAGTTTATTTTACTTATAAAAGCGTTCCTGAATAACTGAAAGCACTAGTTAGATCTCGACTAACACTTTACCAAACAAATTTAATCCTTTTGTTAACATCAAAACCTAGAGATTAAGTGAACCAGAACCACTTTGGTTCCGACATTCCTAGGTGGGGAAAAGAAACTATTTAACGTCGGAAACGGCGCGGTAACATTTAATTCGATAATGGCGTAGGGCGACCCAAACCTTACACGAGAGCTAGTAACGGACAATGTCCATATCACATTGGGGACTACCTACTGGTACCAATGATGATATATAAATTATGCGTTTATCGTTGTTACGCTATATATATATATATATATATATATATATATATATATATATATATATATATATATATATATATATATATATATATATATATATATATAATTTTATTATTTAATGGTTGTCTGCTTGACTGCATTGATTGGTTAAATTGAACATGTATGATTGTTATATTTCTGGATATTATTATTATTACTATTATTTTTGGAAACGATGATAATATTATGACATGATGATATCTGATGATGATTTTGGCTAACATGATGATGATTGTGATGATATGATGAGTGTTATGATTGTGCTTAGAGGAGTGAGTAAACAATAAGTTATGTTGAGACATGAGGATGTATTGGGGATTGCATACGATATGTGATAGCAGTGCCTAACCGAGATGATTATCGTGATATGAGGATGAGATTGATGAGATGGGATTATTTTGAGGTTATCTATGAGATTATGATGAGTGGTTAGGGCACTAGGGGGTGACCTGAAACATGGTCTGTGACATGAGGGACCTGAAACATGGTCGTGTGGACCTAAAACATGGTCGTGTGGGGTCTATGCCTCGTAGGGAGAATTCCTGGGGATAGGCTAACGGCGGACCATCCATAGATGATTTCATTTTATTCGCAGCTATAGTTCATGCGTTGCATGAGCACCTTGACAGGGGTTCAGAGGTGTGCACCGGATTGTGTAGCTATAGTGCCATTGCTTTGCGTGGGCACCCTCCATCCATGGGTGAGGGTGTGCGTCGGGGACTCTGGGACGTGTCGATTATATTGTTGTAAGTTCCGGATATGGCCGATACCTGAGGAGATTATTCATACAGCATTTGCATTGCATCATGATGGAGGGTAGAGGAAAGATCCTAGATGTGGATTGAGGATGATTGTGTTACATATATTTATACTTGGGAGACGGATGTTTAGTGTGCCGTTATTTAATTAAATGTAGCTAAACCTTTTCCTCGTTTGATGTTATATGGTTTCTTATCCCTGTCTTCTATATATATATATGTGTGTGTGTGTGTGTGTGTGTGTGTGTGTGTGTGTGATCGTGATGAGAAGAACCTACGGGGGAGCCAGCTCTGGAGGAGCTTAATGGGACCTCGTATGAGCCAGACGTTGGAGGACGAACAGTGGATCCTCATAGTTGAGTACAGAATCTATGGCCAGTGCGTCTTGTCTCTTTAGGATGTTGTTTTTATTTTCTGTTTGATTATCAGTTTGTACATTTTGGGATCCGACTGATGGGATTCCCTCTACTGTACTTTATCAGGTCTTGATGTGTATATATTATGTATGTATGTATATATGTTGTGTATATTTTAAGTTTTTAATTTTTCCGCTGTTTTAATATATCAGCTTAAAGATAATAACGAAATTAGGTCTTAATATTTTGAGTTTTCTTTAATGGGATGCCGGGGTGTCTCAACCAATGATTTAGAGACTGAAAAAAATCGGTCTCTAATTTGGTCACTAAATCATTTAGTGACCGATTTCCTCATTTTAGTGACCAATTTTTTGGTCTCTATAGACTAGATTTCTAGTAGTGTAAAGATAATTGCTATATGCAGGATAACTGCTACATAAAGGATAGATAACTTCTATTTAAAGTGTAACTACTGCATAAAGTGTAACTGCTACATAACAGTTGGTGCTGGCTAGGGTGAGCGACTTCACTATGTTGCTCACCGTGAGCAACTCTTATTAGCCGTTGATCAAGTGAGGTTGCAGAGATCTTATGATGCACCATCAACACCTGATCCTCTCCTCTTTTTCCCTCGACACTCCATCAACACCGGTTCTGCATTTTGCAACCCACACCCAACCCACCGCGGCGTCCTCCCTCCGGCATCGAAGCTCCGATTTTGAAGAGAGCTGAAGAGAACTCCGCTTCTCATACCTATCTTCAACCATTTCTATATTCCTTGTAACCTTTTCCTCACCGAAAACCCTATGTTCTTCGTCGACGAGAATCAGATCTTCTGCTGTGGTTTCGGTCTGTCAGATTTCTTCGAGCGAGAGTCGTTGTTTTGGAGCTCCGAATCCGACCCGCAGGTGATGGAGAAACAGAGATTCGTCAGCGAGAAATCTGCGGGTTCGTTGGCTGCTTTCTCCCGGAGGAATCTCGACACCGGAGGGAGGACGCCACGGTGGGTGGAGTTCTAGAACATGGGAGAGTATATGGAAGAACATTTTGAAAGGATGATCGAAGCTTGGTCGACGGAGATCGACTCCGTCTTGGGTAGTGAGGAAGGATCGAGTGGGAGAGAGAGAGGCAAACCTGGATGGATCAAACCCCAATTCGCACCAATCGCAATTCATCACTACCAATCGCACTTAAATTTCCCCAAAGCCAGTTCTTAGTGTTTTTGTTTTTGCCTACCTTTTGTAAGCTTTCTGGAATGGGGGATCGAGGAGAATACATGGATTTGGAAATGGCGATTCGGATGAGCATGCAACAGGCGACGCCGGAGCCGAAACGCAGCAAGCGGAGGGACGCCATCAACAGGGTCGTTTCTAAGGCTCTGGTGGATTCTCATGGCAGCGGCTGCTGAGAAGAGGATGGCGGCGGCTCCAGGTGTTTCACATTCACCTTCCTGTGATTGCGGGTTTCGTTCAAAAGCGGGTGGATCCGATTCTGGCGGTGGCAACAGAGATTGAATCTGGTGGCAAGGTTGAAGACGGTGACGGTGGCGGTGGGGTGGGGTGCGGTGGTTGGGGGGGGGGGGGAGAGGGGGGAACGGTGGGAGATAGAAGAGGAGAAGAGATGTTGTTTTGGCTTCAAAGACTCAAGAGGGGGGAGGGGCGGGGGGGTGAATTAAGCTTTCAAAAAGCTTTTCATTCAAAAACTTAACTTTTCAAATCAGAGTTGCCTCAGGATCTTTTACAAAAGCAGTGAATGGATTTTTATGAAATCTTGAATAGAAGGTGGTGAGAAAAGAAAGATTAATTCAGAAAGATAAATCAGTAATATGATTCAAGTTCACAGCTCATAGCTATCAATTAAACAGTGATTGAATCAAATAGGAAGAAGTTCAGTTCAAGGTCGTACATGTATTAGATACAGGCCTTAATCAGTCAAGAACTGAAGTTACAATATATCAGTTTTAGTGATCAAGAACAGTCTTAATCAACTCAGTTTTGAACAATTAATAACTCAAGATTGATTGCAGTAATACTCTGGTTTTAATTCATATTAAACAGATCAAGAACTGATATCAATTGAAAACTTAGAACATCAAGATCACAATTTTATGCGCAAGACAGAAATTAAAGAGTTTGAGTTTAGAGATACCACACAATCAGTTTTATACTGGTTCAGCCACCACCACTGTGACTTACATCCAGTCCCCGCTCCACCTGTGGGTATTGACACACTAACACAACAAGCTTTAGCCAGGTAGCTTGAAAAACCTTTACATCACAGAGCACTCCTTCACCTCGAAATACCACACTCTTGTGAAAAGCCTCAATCAATGTTCTTCCTTACGATTCCTCACCCTAATCAGACAGAGAGACTCCTTCTCTCTTTACAATCGAAAAGTACATAAAGATTGATTCCTAACTCTCAGAAGTCAGATATACAAGTTGAAGTTCTTATGAGAATTGAAACACTCTTTTTCACAATGAAGCTCAAGCAAGAAGATGAATGATTTTCACAATTGATCTCTCAAATTGATTTTCTAAAATTTATGATATGTTAAAAGTGTTCCTTTGATCCATCTATATATAGGAAACAAGTTATAGTCGTTGGGATCAATTAAAACAGATTTGGGTCTGATAACAGAATCTGTTTTCTTGATTCTGGTTCTTGAACAGGGGTTGAGTATATAGCTGTATTAACCAATTTCATATTGATAGTTCTAATAGTTTCTCAAAATCTTGAACTAGGTTAATCCATCAGTACATCCATTCAATACATCTATGTATTGAATCAAGAACCTTAAATTCATTTGTCAGTTACAGTAACCGACATACATCCATTGATTACATGACTATACCCGACAAATAATTTTCTTATTTCCAAAAATTATTTTCTTTAAAAAAAAAAACTTATTCCTTTTAATGCAGGTTATGAAAATTGATTTTCTTCATGCATCTTTTTAGTTGAGCTATCTTGTGACTAAGAGATTTCTTTCTCTTACAAATCATCTAAGACTTAAATCTAAAATTCTCCTTTAAGCTTGGTCTTGATGGTCCTTTGATCTTTGACTTTGCTCTTTTGATTTCTACATGCAGCTCCTTGATTCCTTCAAGTTCTTCCTTGAATATTTTCCTTGAATTTTCTTAATGAACTTGTTGATCAATGCTTGGTACTTGTCTTTGCAATTTGACACTAAAACACTTGCACTCACATTAAATTGTATTTGTCATATATCAAAATCTCTAAGTCATTGAGTCTTACAAGAGATTCTATAATGTGTGTGCTGTGCATAGTAAATCTGGTGGGTCAGATTAATCCAACGGTCAAAAATCTGTCTCAACCCTCTCTCATATCTCTCTCATCGTGAGAGATATGAGACACTAGCTCACCCTAGCCAGCACCCATAACAGTTATTGTCCTTTAAGTTTACTCTCCAAATCCTTGGTTTAGTTGCACCTTCAGCCACAGGATCACGGGTAGGTCCATCACATGCTCTAAGTATGTGTTTGGATGAGCGTTTGACAAATGTGATTTTGGAAAGAATTGATTTTGCAAAATTGATTTTGGTTAAATGTGAGTTGAAAGTGAAGTTTTTATATTTGGTTGCCTTCATGAAAAAATGATTTTTATCAATTCTTGTTGTTTGGATAGTTTGGATCAAAATTACTTTTGGATGTGTAATAGTAGAGGTCATAAATTATTGACTCAAGATTACCTTGTAAAATCAATTATCTTCCCACATGAAAGCTACAAAATTTAGCTTCAAAACAAACTTGATTTTGGGACTAGAACCACTTTTCAACTTAGAAGCCAAACATCACCAATATTTGATCAAACCATGGTTGTCAAAACCGGACTGGGCGGTTCGACTAGGAACCGGCCAGCCTTCCAGTCCTCACAATCCCTGTAATCGCTCTGCAAAAAAACGAGATGGAAAACCGTCGAACCGGTATGGAACCGAGGAAACCAGGTAAAACCGGTGGTCCACCGATTTTCGACGGTCCGAGAAAAAGCAGAACCTCCGACGAGCTATAGAGATGGTAGGGCGAGAAAAAGCTGAGAGAGGAGGAGATCGTGAAGAACCATGAACGTGCAAAGACAAGTTCTACTTGAGTAGAAGAGACGAGCAAAACAAACCAGATCTGAAGAGATGAGCAGAAGTGGATGTGAAGAAAGACTGAGAGAGCTGGATCCTGTTTTAGTGTTTTACATAAAAGAAAAGTGAGAGGTAGGGGGTTGTTGCTGCTGATTGAAAAATAGAAGTATGGTTTCTTTGCTTTGTATTTTGTACAAAATAAATGGGCTTGGGTTGATAGAACCAACATTAGTTTTCGTTTTTTGTTTTTTCTGATAGTTGAATAAAAGCATATAACTAAGCTTGTTTGATAGGTTCTTGAAATTGGTTTTTTTTACACTTGTGGAACAAATACAAGAATTATTTTTATAAATTTACTAACATAAAATATTAAAAAAATTTATATTGTTAAAAAATATGAGAATTTAAAATTTATGTTAATATTACCTAATATATTATATTAAAGTTTAAAAAATATTATCTTATTATTAAGGGTTTAACCATGGTTCAATCACAGTGGGACTATTGAACCTTAAACTGGTGCCTTTACCGATTTAATGATCGGTTCGATTTTAAAAACATTGAATCAAACCACATTTGACATGGTCAAACGCAAGTCTGATGATAGAAACCATCAAACCAAACACACGCCAATACTTTTTTTCCTTTCTGGTTTTGAATATTGTATTAAATGTTACCTTTGTTATTTTATTAAACGTAACCCTCAGTTTGTTAACATCATATTATCAATAACTATATATATATATATATATATATATATATATATATATATATATATATATATATATATATATATAAAAGATATTCATTCATTCGAATTTGTAAAATGCATCGAAAACAACACAAATCCAATATCGTTAAAAATCGAAAAGGATGAATCTGCGAACAAACTCACAGCATCCAGATTAATACCATAATTAATAACGATATTAAACTATTAACGTAAGTGTTTTAAATATTGTATTTTACGTTAAACTATTAACATGCACTTATTTTACGATCTAGAATTATTAAATTGCACAAATAATACTTTCTTTCTTTTTTGTACAGGCACAAAGCAATTGTTTAGTACTGTAGACAGGCACTTATTTAATGTCATTCACATTAAAATATATAAAATACTAGAACTATTATATTTACAACATTATTTTTTAGCTTAAATTTTTGAGATAACACATGATGACATTGACAAATTGAGATGAATTATGAGGCTGGATCGACAAATCGCATCTGTGCAATAATTTACCACGGACCGACCCATATATTCTGCATCATTTGCTTTTCCATGTAGTTCTCGAAGGTCGGCAATTCCCTTAGAAAACTGGCTTGGGCCAACCAATATCTGCTTACCTCAATCTGTACATGTCTAGAAAAGAAAATGTGTCGTGAGTAGTAATATTTTATGGTGTTATTAATCGGTGTCCTAAAGATATTGGTTGAGGATTTTATTAAAAAACAGGTTTTTATGAAAAAACTACCAATAATACTTTTCAAAATTTTGAATACACTACTTTTCAAAGAAAACCTTTTTCATTTTGATTTCTTAACTAATGTCATAAGGATACTTATTAACATTCTCTATATTCTATGATACAATGAAAAAATTGAAAAATCCCAAAGAATCTCTACTGTTCAAGCCCAAAAAAAAGTGATCTTTAGAATATATAATAGTCTCAGAAGCACAGGCAAGCCTGCTAAGATACACTTTGTATTTGTATTCTATAGGCAAAATACTGAGCAACTCTAAACTGGCCTCTGGAAATTCTTCTTTATTATCAGGACAAGGCATGCATATGGAAAAAATATTGCATCAGAAGCACAGTGAATAGTACAAGGAGAGAGCTTACCAATAATATTTTATGTATAAAAGAACAAAGGAAGCAAGTACCTGCTATGCTTTTCTACACCATAGTCCATATAAATCTCTACATCTAGTGAAAACATATCAACTATCAAGCTTCAGATGACATTGACTTAACATTGCCAGTAGCAATAATATTCCTCTAGTTTCAAGTCAATCAGTATTCTCTCACACAGAATCTGCAATATTGTTCTTCTTTTACAAACATGGAGGGCCAGCCTTCTGCACTCTTATTCCCATGCTATGTATTCTTCTACTATTGTCTTGTTCCTGTAACTGTTAAAAATTTTCCTATGTCCACATATTTTGTTAAGTGTCTTGGTAACCCAAATGCATGTGTCCTATGATCTATCCATTTCCTTGATCACTAGAAAAGAAATGCTAGCAACGTACTCTTTAACACTCACTTTCCAATATACTTCCTTCTATTGATTGAAATTCATGTAGATCTCACTATTTTGGGAATGGGTCACACTTGAATTTTGTAGAACCCACATGAATTTCAAGCAATGAAAGAGAGTATGTTGGAAAGAGAGTGTTAGAGATTGTGTTGCTAGCACTCCTTTCACTGGAACCACATAATTATATTGAGGTCGCTGTACACATTAGTGAAAAAATTGCAACTTCTCATAATGGTCTCAATGTCCAAACAATCTTAAAATTACAAAGTCACAATACCATAGAGACGCTTGCAACATTAACATAGAAATGCCAAAGGGGTTTAGTCTACTTTTATGAAGTATAAGCTAAGTAGATCTCTCTAAAGCAGAAATTTTCAAAGATCTCAATTTTCTTTCTAGTCACACAAGCATAATCTAGTGGACATAGATATGTTGATATGACAAAAGCAATGGTGATGTTTTATGGGGACCACGGTCTGGAGTAAATCACATGTAATAAAGTTTGATTAATTGATGTCAAGGGAAAAAAGAACGCGGCCACAACTTATGACAAACAGCAAAGACCAGGTGGCGTGAGCCCACCTTGTTACCACTTTTGAAGGAATATATAACATGCCAAAAATAAGTTAAAATGTTCCTAAATTATAATCCTTCCAACTTTATACACCAAATCAGCTAAGCATTTACACCGAAAAGATAGAAAAAGAAACCATTATGTGTCCAAAGACAAAGCATATTTTGAGTAGCGCCATAAATCTAGCCATAAAGGAAAATCTAGGATTTGGGTTCATTGCGGTCAAAAATTACTGCATTCACTACATTTCTTGAGATACACTTTTGGATACATTTGAGGGTATGTAAAAAAATTGACATATTACTTATACAATGATGCATATCACTAAATGCAGTGTTGTTTGACTACATTGAATCCAAATTCGAAAATCTAGCTATGGCTGCAATGTTTTAAAAACCAGATCCAACCTAACGGTTCAACCGGTTCAACCATGAATCGTTCAGTTTGGCGGTTCGGTCCGGTCCTATTGAATCGTGCTCTGGTTGAACCACCCAAAAATTGGTTGAATCGGATTGAACCGGGGTTGGACTGCTTTGAACTATCAATTGAACGGGGTTGAACCGTTCAAAATGATTTTTATATTTTTTTTTTAACTTTTCCCCCCAATTTAATATTATTTATTTATTTATTAATTAATTTATTAATCATCCGGTTCAACCATGGATTGAACCATGACCCGGATGCCTCGCCGGTTTGATCTCCGGTCCGGTTTTTAAAACATTGCGTGGCTGCCTATTTTTTTATTTTATTTTTGTAACGATGATATAGGTACGAGGTATCCACCACTGTTAGCAGTGACTAATCTCTTTCGGGAAACCTGTTGGACACACAAGGTGGTTTCTTCCCTCCCAACTAAGTTTTCTCCATACACAAGAGACAATATTCGAACCCCCACTACTTAGTCCCTTACCACTTGGACCAACCACGTGTTGGTACAAGGCGGCGTGTTTTGGCAATAAAAGAAAAACATGTTTGCTTCATTTTTAATTTACTATTTTCATTTTTGTTTTCATTAATAATTATAAAATATTACCTTATTTTTATTTTGTTTTCTATTTTAAAAAAATGATAAAAAATAAAAATACAATTTTTTTTTAATAAGAAATAGAATAAAAATGAAGTGAAGTGACATTTTTTTAATTATGTCTGAAATAGAAAATGAAACCAGAAAAGGAGAATGAAATCAAACATACCCTAACAAGGATTGAAGGATTGAAAGAGAAGATTCATAAAACAAGAAACACCAAAATTTCCTGTTATTAAGATTATATTGAAGAAGCATGCTACTCACTGTAAAAGAAAAATGCAGGGTACTTCATCCAACCAATGATCATGAATACATTCGGCATTGTGGTTAACTCAACAAGTGCAGCAACATTAACAACATACAAAAATCAAAAAAAGAAGAAAAACATCTTATGGACCTTCAATGTTAATACAATTTAGGCACATTTCTTGCAACAGATTGTGCCTGGTTCGACTTACTTTTCACAGACCCATTTCTACGGCTACCTCTCATGGGGGTCAAGTAGAACCTTAAGAGACCATTGTTGTCAATGTTGTTAGGAGAGTACCTTGCACTCCTATTCCTTTCCAATACAAACTCATCTTTTCCCTTCTTTCCATGCCCATTACCCTTAATAGTACCATTGCTCCCAAGAGTCCCAAATGATCCACCTATACCTTGACCATTTCTCCAACTAACACTGCTATTACTCCTTAATAACCTGCCATTGAAACCACCCACATTACTATCACCTCTCAACTCTTGCCATGATTCTGAGAATGACCTCTCAACACCATTACCTCTACTATCCCTACCCTCATCCTTGTTCCCACCTTTAATAAAACCCCAAATACTCCATGCCTTGCTCCACCGGAGTCGCGATTTCTTCAACCCTTTCCGGTCACCATTGTCAATCACAGATGCACCATTATCTCTAAACCCCAATTCAATTGTCTCTGAACAACAATCATCCCTCAAATCTCCATCAACAAAACCACCCGTTTTCGCGCCACGAATCATTGAATCAACACTAGCATGATTCACCTTATTAGCACTATTATTAGTACTATTGGTATTATTATCAACAATGCCACCACATTTCAAATCATCCACAGATGCTGAACTTTTCCTAATTGAATTGGACCTATCAAGGCTCTTCCTCCTCTTAGAGAATGAATCTGAGTAATACTCTTTGGTTTGTGCAGATCCACCAGGAACATTGCTATCATCAGATTCATCCTCAACAGGGATTTGTGAATCAGTCCTCAAAACATTCACAGGTGCATCTTCAACCACAGACAACATAGTAGGCATTCTCGGAAACACTGTTGTTGTCGTTCTTCCTCCAATCAAATATCCATCCCATGAAGCTCGAGGCTCTTCCAACGAGTACCTCGGATCATCGAACGAAACCCTACCGATGTCGAGCGAGAATCGTGGATCGGTGTCGCAGGATCGTCTTCCGAAACCGTAATCGGCGATCTCCGATTGTGTTTCCCTGAATTGCCGGCTCATCGGTTTCTCCACTGGCAATGTGGCGGAAACGTCGTCGTTTTGGTGGTCATGGAGGTGGTGGTGGTGCTTCTTTGTTTTCTGCTTCTGTCTCCATTTCTGTAACTTAGACCATAAACTTCCCTTGAAATCTTTTGAAGCTTTTTTGGATTGTGAAGAATTGAGGTCTATGTGATCCTTCATTGTCTTCAATTCTAGCTCTCCTTCTCCTTCTTCTTCAATAGAATTCACATTGGGTTCCTCGGAAACCCTAATTTCGTCGTCCTCGACAACGTTCACTTCAGGATTCTCGTGTTCGTCGTCGTTTTTGAATGCTTTCTTGTCGTTGTTGAAGAATAGTGAGGTTCGAGCCCTGACGTCACAGGATTTTCTCTGAGGCTGGAACGCGGAAGAGAGGGTGTCGTTTTTGGAAGCGGAAAACGACTTCGTTCTGCGGAGTTCGGGGAAGAAGGGTTTAAATGAAGAGGAAGAGGCTGAGGAGGAGTTGGAGGTGGGATCCAGTACGGTGAGGCGTTCGTAGAGGCATGAAGGGCAGAAGCCAGTGAAGTGTTCTTGTGGGTGGATGTTGCAGTGAGTGGAGGATCTGTGTGGTTGTGGATTCATAACAGGGAATGGTGTGTGGAGAAGATTATTTGATGTCTGGTCATGTTATTATGTTATTATTTGGGAGAAAAGAGGAAAGGTTTTGGTACCAAAATGAGGAGTGAGTGTTAGTGTGAGTGTGAGTGTGTGTGTGTTAAGGATTTGCCTATGTTTGTGTTTGACAGAGAAAGAAAGAGAGTGTGTATGTGTGTAAAAGTTGCTGGAACTGTTTGGTTACGAGGGAGGGACAGGGGAAAACAAAGACAGAAAAAAGCAAGTGAGAGAAAACGGAAAGTGAAAATTATGAATGAAAACAAGTGCAGGGTGTGATAATACACAAATTTGGAATTTTCTCAAACACTCCATAAGCTGTCTCCTTAAAATTTTTAGTAGTGTAAGTTTAAGACCCTGCTTAGTATTTTCATTTGTTACTTTCTCTCTTTGATTCATTTATGTTGTGTTTCAGATTTGTGTTATTTGAATTTTTTTTCATGGTGCATTCATGCCTTCCTTCCCCATTATATTTCTCTAGTTATTTTATGTTCTTTATTTTTTTTTCTTCATTTTAATTTTTCCCTTTTCTCCTGGTTTCGTGGGGATGCTTTCGATTTTCAAAGATTCCTGTCGAGAAAATTAAAAAAGTGAAAGTAAATCACGCTATCGCAATGAGGTTTCTAGAGGTAGAAAGAAAAGGCCTTCTTCCCTATTCTGCCCTGTTTCTCCCCTGTTGCTCCCTTACTAGCATTTCGCTTTCTTTATCTTTCAATTATTTTCCTTTTTGTTTTATTTTTTTACCCTCTATCTTTTACTTTCCTTTTCCCTTTTTCTTTTTCCTGTTTCAAGTTTCCTTTTTCGGCTGTCTTCCCCAATTGCTCTCGTCGTAAGCAAACAAACTGCTTCATCAGTGGCCCAAAGTCCAAAGACAAGGAGTGCACATAACCAGCCCCATCTCACAGTAGCATATAAAGGTGTTAAAAAAATTAAATTAAATTAAATAAATTAATGAAA
Source organism: Sophora flavescens (assembly GCA_030762895.1). Lineage (NCBI taxonomy): Eukaryota > Viridiplantae > Streptophyta > Magnoliopsida > Fabales > Fabaceae > Sophora > Sophora flavescens. The sequence goes on from CM061068.1 coordinate 107,168,506, forward strand.
CGTAGTCAGGAGATAGAGCTTCTTGAAAACGGTGTCGTTTGGAGATTTATTTGTGCTTTGGAAATTTGCAACAGTGCAAAACATGCATTTGGAGAAGGATTTTGCAAACACTTGATTTTTTTTTACACGTGGATTTGGACACCCGTATAGATATAATAGATTGATCTGAATGTGGGTGGAATGAAGATGTATTGTACTTTGAGATAAAATAGATGTGTAACATTCAGTTGTGAGTGTGAGTGTCACTTAGGTGTCCACAAAAACCGTACAAATAACATAGCTCTTTTGCAAATGTTCTAAACTATTGGTTAATGAATCAACGACAAATCAGTTTTTATTAAAAAAAATTAAGTGTATTATCTCTCATTCCATTAAATACAGGTATTTAAAAAAAATTATCATTTTAAATTTCTTAACTAGTATCTTTAACACGGGTTAGCTTAAATGTCATTCAAAAGTATAAAGTAAGAAAATAAAAATATATCTATCATTCATTAGTTAAAGCGTATTGAGAACTTATTTCAACAAATTAAGGGTAGATATATACTTATTTTCTCATTTTATATTTTTTTCCACTTCAAAGAAGTTAAAGGAGCATTCACAAGAAAGGCAAATGTTTTTTTAACACGAAAATAGGGATATCATATAGTATCTCTTTGTTTATTTATTTATTTATGTAATATTAAAATATGTATATATAAAAAAATAAAAATAAATATATATCAATATCCAAATTTTATATTCAAACAAAATAATTGTCCCAGGAATACCTAATGCAATGTTTTGCCGGTGTCTATGGTTGTATGCCTCTTCTACTCTCAAAGACGTTTTGCTGCCTAATGTAGGTTGAAGAATGGGACATAAGGTAGGAATTGACTTTCAGCATGCGTGGTTTTCCTTTTTATATTTGGAAGAAAGGGTGTGTAGGAGACAATGATAAAGACTAGACAAATTAATGAACCAAGACTCATCCAAAAAGACAAATATGGTATCCCTTAAGGGTTTTTTTTATTTTTATTTATCAAAATGGTTGCTTTTAAAAATTATTTACCATTTTAGAGTTATTTTGAAATTATTTATTAATGAGAGATCCTTTTGGACATGTGGTATATATATATTTTTATTCTGACGGGTCAAAGTCGCCAGTTAGATTGGCGCCTTCAAAGTCGTCAATCAGATTGGCATCTACCAGGGTCAAAAGCGCCAGTCAGACTTTGAAGGCACCAGTCTGATGCCTTCAAAAACATCAGTCAGACTATCGCCTACCATTATTAAAAAAAAGAAAGACAAAACCTGCCCTGCAGTGCCACGTACTGCAGTGTTTCTTTAAAATTGCAGATAACTTTCTTTTAATTCTTACAAGGTAAATTTTTTTTTACTACTGTAATAATTGATTGATATTTATTGGTGTAAATTGTTATTGCTATTATTTTTTATGCCTCTTGTGATATTATTTACTACTTGTTATTAAGGGATTTTTTTATTGTCTCTTGTTATTATTATTTTTATTTTGCGGTAATAATGTTGTTATATTAATGTTATTTTTAAGTTTACATATTTAATATTAAATATGATGTTAATATTATTAATACCATTATTTCTATTTGTTGTTGTGTATTTTTAATATTGTTATTATTAGAAATTGTAAATTTATGGGTTATTTTTATGTATTTGATATTATTGTAGGACAGACGTCATGAGCCAAGTTGCAGTATTTGTGTACTCGAACGGGAGCGTCTTCGATGGACCAGAAGGAATTATATTTGAAGGGGACCAAGAAATTGTGCAAATAAAACATGGCATCCGGTATGAGCGTTTGAGGGCAAAGATTCACTCGAAGTTGAGGCTGCAACCAAATCAATCAGTTTCAAAAATTGTGACAAAATATATGATATGTGACAACCCGACGAAATATATTCTTGTTGAAATTGCTAATGATCGAGATGTGGAGTGCATGCGGAATGGTTTAATCCAAAATCCCTGGATGTCGACACTTAAGTTGTACGTTGATCTTAATGTTGCAGGCAATTCCACATTTCCTGTGCCGTCATTGGGTAGTAATTTTGAGCAGCGAAATGTGCCGGTAAACCTTGGGTCAAATGCAGATGACGAAGATGATGAAGATGAAGATGAAGATTGGGCGAGCAGATGTAGGATGAGTCAGATGAAGATGAAGATGAACCATACAATTTCTAATAATAATAATATTACAAAATAAAATTAATTACCAATTACTAATAGTAAATATCGATACTAATAAAAATAATATTACTATTATATTATAATAAAAAAATAAACTTAATAATTAAAAGAAAGTAGTAAATAATATCACAAGAGGCAATAAAAAAAATCCCCTAATAACGAGTAGCAAATAATATCACAAGAGGCATAAAAAATAATAGCAATAACAATTTACACCAATAAATATTCATCAATTATTACAGTAGTAAAAAAGAATTTTACCTTGTAAGAATTAAAATAAAGTTACCTGCAATTTTAAATGAACACTGCTACAAAAGAAATTATACTATAAGTATAGGGAGTAATGATGACATTAATGATAAAGTATCTATTTAAAATAACAAGAGACAATAAAAAAAATCCCCTAATAACAAGTAGCAAATAATATCACAAGAGACATAAAAAAATAACAGTAATAACAATTTACACCAATAAATATTCATCAATTATTACAGTAGTAAAAAAATTTTTTACCTTGTAAGAATTAAAAGAAAGTTACCTACAATTTTAAAAGAACACTGCAGTACGTGGCACTGCAGGGCAGGTTTTGTCTTCTTTTTTTTAATAATGGCAGGCGCCAGTTTGACTGCCGCCTTTGACCCTGGTAGGCGCCAGTTTGACTGGCGACTTTGAAGACACCAATCTGACTGACGCCTTTGACCCATCAGAGTGAAAAAAAATAAAATATGCCACATGTTCAAAAGGACCCCCCATTAATAAATAGTTTCAGGATAATCCTAAACTGATAAATAGTTTCTAAAAGGAACCCATTTTGATTAAAAAAAAAAAACCCTCTAAGCATAACGTGAAAGGCCACAAGTTCCTCCATCCATCAAATTCAAAAGGGATGCTTTATCCATAAAAATCAGGGGAGGATGTTGACTAAAAAAATCTGGAGGAGTCACTAGATATTAACAAACAAAAAAATGTACTTAATGTTTATAATTAATCTTGTATAATTTTATCATTCAAATATATAAGGTTTAATTACAATTTTGGTCTCCCTATTATTGGTCATGTACGATTTTGGTCCTTAAACTTTTTTTCGTGCACATTTGATCCCCATATTTTTTCTATGTTGTAAATTTGGTCATTCTATCAATGTCTGACAATTTTCTCAATGATCAACACAAAGGAACCACTCCTCTAAGCACACATAATCGTTACTCTAAGAACATAAAACCTCTTATTGAGCTTATGTGGTAAAGGATCATGTGGTGTAACAAAAAAAGGCTAGTAAATAGCAGAGAGAAACCACCGAATCATGTTGAATCGAAGACGTAGAGGAGGGAAAACCTCAACCAGAGGTTCTGTGTGCTTAGATGAGTGGTTCCTCTATGTTGATCATTAAAATAATTGATAGACATTGGATAGAAGGACCAAATTTGCAACATTGAGAAAATAAGGGATCAAATATACACGAAAAAAGTTTAGGGACCAAAATTACGCATAATCAATAGTAGGGACACCAAAACTGCAATTAAGCCAATATATAAAGAGAGTAAAACATCCAATATACAAAATCTTAACTAATGTTTGCACATTGTAACGCTCCGATTTATGTGTCCTTCTGTAGTAGTAAATACATGTGTATATGTATTTATTTTTGATAAAAATCCAGAGAGTGATTTTAAATAAACTAAAATCATGTTCTTATGTTGTTTTATCTTATGAAGTCACGGCTAAATTTTCGGTTGAAAATTCAGACGAAAGTCGATCTGCGTTTTCGCTGCCAATACAAGTTTACTGAGCTGAAAACTTAATTTTGAACTGTGAACGAAACAGTTAGTGTTTTTGTGATGTTTTGTATAATATTGGAAACTTTTGAAATTTTGAGTTTGGAAATAAAATATAATATTTATTCCAAGCGAAATACGATCAGAAACTTGAACCGGATACACAATGGAACAGAAAAGGGAGCCCAAAAGATGTGAAGTGACTTGATGGGATGTGATGGACATGGGTTATGACACACTCCAAAAGTGTAATCATCACATTTTTCAAATTATATCATATTATATTTTAAAAACCCAATTTTCTCTCCCTTCTTCAACCAAACAAGGCATAAGCCAAAACTGGGCCATCAAGACTTGCTCTTCCCTTCCCTTTCACTCCAATCTCACCCCTCCCTCTATAAATACCCATTTCATTTTCTGTTCACCACTTTCCTACTTCTTCACTTTCTCATTTTTTAGTTTCTAACACTTAAAGTTTTCATTTTTACTTAGTTTCAAGCTTCAAGTTCTTCATACCTTTTCATTATAGTTTCAAGGGTAACACTCTCGTACTCTTCTATTTCAAGTTTTACACTTATTTCATGAGTTTACTTTATATCTTCTTAAAATGTTCTTAAAGCTCTTTTAACTTCTAAAATCTCTAGAAAATGGTAGAAAACTCCATTTGAGTTGAAACCAATTTCTAAGGACTTCTATTAATCTCTACTTTCATATTCTAAGAGCTTGTATCAAACAAACATCTCTAACATACTTTTCCAAGGATGGTCGAAACTATGTTTTAGTGGCCTAGGAAGTTTTGTTTCAACTTTTTGAAAGATGATCATGTATTTGAGCTTCTAGATACCTCTTGATCTTAAATCTAAAGTCTTGGAAAGTTTGAAAATTCCTAGCTTGTTGATCCCATGATGGCCGAACTTAGTAGGTTGTGGACCTAGGATGTTTTGTTTTCATTTTCCAATATGATCATGGACTTGAGCTCCTTAATACATTGGAATGCTAAGTCTAAAAGATTAGAAAGTTTAAAGATTTTTAGCCTATTTATCCTATGATGGTTGTGAACCTAGGATGGTTGTGAACCTAGGATGGTTGTGAACCTAGTATGTTTTGTTTTCATTTTCCAATATGATCATGGACTTGAGCTCCTTAATACATTTGGATGCTAAGTCTAAGAGATTGGAAAGTTTAAAGATTTATAGCCTATTTTGAAGTTGACACAGGTAAACACAAGAAGGGGGGTTGAATTGGGTTTGTTAATAATTTTCAAAAACAACCTTTAAAACAATTTTTGCACACAAGGAGATTAAAAAAAGAAGCAAGCACAAAGAAATAGATCCTTTTTAAAAGGCTTTAACAAAAGCAATATCAAAACCTCTCGATTAGTAAGAATCAAATAAAACTGTAAGAGTTAAGAGATAGAGGAATCACACAAGATGTTTTATCCTGGTTCACTCTCTTCCAACCAAGAGCTACGTCCAGTCCCTTCTACTTGAAGGATTTTCTCCACTATTTTCCAAATAGAGCACAACCACGTATTCAACACCTCTCCAGGCTACAAGTATTTCTTTCTTACCAAGGCTCTTCAGGCTCTAACTCTAACAAAGAGATTTAATGTTTGATCTTCTTAACTCACTATGTGTGAGGATATGACAGCTTAAGATCAGATGAATATTTTCACAATATTCAAACTAAGAATACATACTCTTGATTTTGAAAGAATATAAGAATGAGTGATTGTCGATTGGCAAAAGTTGAGCTAGCAAGGTTGTCCTGGTAAGAGTTGTTCTTCGGTATCTCAGGTCTTCTATTTATAGTGACCTTCTTCTTCATTTGTATTTCTTCAACAGTTACTTTGAATAATTCCGTTTAGAGATAACATTTAATGCATGATAGCCGTTGTGACTGATGGCTTGATTGTGGGAAGCTAAATAGTACTCTTGGTTATCGAGGTAGCATGAAATTGGAGGCTTACTGATCTGAGAATTGCAGCTTGAGAACTTGTTGTTCCTCCTTTGTGTACAATCCAGCTTTTTCAGTCATAAAGTTGTCATCGTACATATTGTTTTGCAGTATCTCATTGTACGATTCTGCTTTTTGCATTTCTTGATGGTACTATGTTTCTTTTACAACAATGTAAAATATTAAAGCAGATAGGACAAAAGTGGAGAACAAATATTCTATTGAAATAAATATCAATCATTTGAAATAAATTCAAGAGATTCGGATTGCATTTAATTCATTCTAAGATGGAGCTCGTCTACTTTAAAAAAATTTGTCTACTTAGTTATATGTGAGACCAGGTCTATTTCAACAGATTATTTGCTCGTCCGATGACGTGGCATATCCTCTTGTCTATCAAGTCTTTGGACTTGCTATTCCTCAATGAGTTATAAAGATCGTCGTCTAGTGACGTGGCAGATAGAGCTTGTCTACCTGATTACTTTATTTTTCAGTTCATTCAATTTTATCAATTACTTTCGTCTGCTTACGTGGCAAGATGGACGCGCTTTGAAGTTGGTACAGGCAAATACAAGAAGGGGGTTTGAATTGTGTTTGTTAATTATTTTCGCAAAAACCCTTTTGAACAACTTTTTCACAAGCAGAAGATAAAAAGATAAAGCACACAAGAAATCCTTTTTTAAAAGATTAATGAAAGCAATATCAAAACCCCACAGTTAGTATAAGCAAATAAATTGAAGAGTTTAGGGATAGAAAATTCACACAATAGATTTTATCCTGGTTCACTCTCTTCCAACCAAGAGCTACGTCAAGTCCCTTCGACTTGAAGGATTTTTCCACTATTTCTCCAAATAGATTACACAACAAGTATTCAACACCTCTTTAGGCTACAAGTATTCCTTTCTTACCAAGCCTCTTCAGGCTCTAACTCTATCACAGAGATTTAAAAGTTGATCTTCTTAACTCACTAAGTGTGAGAGTATGACAGTTTAAGATCAGTTGAATATTACAACAATATTCAAACTAGAAGATTACAGACTTTTGCTTTTGAAAGAATGAAAGAATAAGAGCTTGTCTTCTCAAGAATTGTATCGACAGAGGTTGGGCTAGCAAAAGTTGTTTTTCAGTATCTGAGGTCTTCTACTTATATAGTGACCGTCTTCTGCTTTTGTAATTCTTCAACGGTTACTTTGAATAATCCCGTTTAGAGATAACATTAAATGCATGATATCCGTTGTGACTGATAGCTTGATTTTGGCGAGTTGAAATGTATCATTGGTTATCAGAAAATCACAAAATGGAGCCTCACTGTTCTGAGCAATTGTACCTTAAAACCTTTATTTCCTCCTTTGTGTATAACCCAGCTTTTGTTCAATAATAAAGCTGTCATCGTACAGATCGTTTTGCAATTCCAATTGTACTGTTTGCTTATTGTATTTCCTTGATAGTACTATGAAATTTCTCAAGGGAAATAAGACATTAAATCGGATAAAGACAAATGGAAAGAAAAAATATTCATTTGCAATAAATATCAATCATTTGAAATAAATTCATTGTGGACCAGATTGCATTAAATCACATTCAAGGTAGTATACATATAGAACCGTCTACTTAGTTTTAAGAACGCATCTATACAAGATTTTAATTCTGCTTGTCCACTGTTATGGCAGAAGCACTCGTCTACTAATGTGGTAGAAGCGCTCGTCTACTAATGTCTTTGGACTTGCTAAGTCCTTAGAGAAGCTCCGTCCAGTGACGTGGCACTATGGACTTCCACTGAATTTTAGTTTAGGCACTATGGATATATACTTGAGTTTCAAGGATAGAACTCAATCTCATTGATGTGGCAAAATGGATGCGCTTATTTTCAAGTCTTTGGACTTGCTATACCTAACAAGTTATTTAGGTATTCATTTATAGCCTCATCCACTAAGGAAAACCATCCTACTTATCAATTAAAATATAAACAGTTTAAATAACCTTTGGACGGGTAATTCTTTGCACGAGTCCAAGCATTGTATACCTTATATTATTTTGGATATTCCTGCATAAACTGAACTCACTTGTTAGATCTCAACTAACACTTTGCCAAGCAAATTTAATCCTTTTGTTAGCATCAAAACTTAGAGATTATTAAATCCAAAACCACTTTGGTTTCAACAATCTCCCCCTTTTTGATGATGACAAAAACTGATTAAATTTAAATAGCAAAGTCTAAGAGAGCTTGCAAGGCTCCTCCTAAGACAAAGCATTCAAATACTTTAAGCAGACTAACAGATAGATACAAACACTTATCATTATATAAACACAAGTATCAGAGCAAATAATATAAGCAAAGCAGATCAATGCAAATGCAAACATATAAGAGCTTTTCAACAACTGACTTTATTTATAATTTTCTTTCTTTTCCTTTCTCCCCCCTTTTTGTCATCAGTCAAAAAGGTAAAAAGGGAGTGGACCAACACTGTCAGCAAAATAAAATAAGAAAGAAGAGATTCTAAAAAGAAGGAGGTGGTGGAGGGGGTTGGTTTGGATTTTGATTTTTTTGAAATTGAATTAGCAAGGCCAACATTTGAGTCACCATGGCATTTGTAGGGGCCAAGGTGTCTTGCACTTGCTTTGGCACTATTTCTTCAATTTGTTGTGCCATCTGCTCAGTCTTTTCTTCGACTATCTTTCCAACCTTATCATCAACAATTTTGCCAATGATGTCCTCAAGATTGGATGGCAAGGATAATTGTCTTGAGCTTTCAGTAGAGTCTGAGATAGTGTCTTGAGCTTGGGCTGATGGATGAACCATAGCAAGAGCTAATGGTTGAGAAGATATCTTAGCAGACTCGGCACCTTGCTTAGAAGCACATATCTCATCAGACTGTTCTGTCAGAGTTGGCTCAACGGTAGCAACGGTATTAGCTAAGGGAGTTGAAGGCTCAAACAGGTTTGGAAAGGATTTCTACATTTAGCTCAGGGCCTTCCACAACTAATTCTTCAGATGTATGCTCAAAGGATGAGGTTGAAGCTGTGGCAAAAACATATTGTATAATTGACTCAGGGATATCCTTTGCCCATCTGACAGGGTAGACAAATTCCACATTTCTGCTATTGATAGGAAGTCCCCAGAGGTCTTTATATATCATGTACCTAAAGTGTGAGAGTCCACACTTTCCTCTGACCTTGGGAATATCTTCCTTTTCTTTATCAGTCAATCCAGAGGAAGATGCCTCTCTGGTGCAGTGAATTATGTGTGACTTCCAAAAATCAGCAGCCTTGTGCTCATTGATTAACTCAATGGATTCATGATTTTGAAGGAAATCCAACATTGAGTTAATCAATGAGCACAAGGCTGCTGATTTTTGGAAGTCACACATAATTCATTATGAGAGAGGATAATTTTCCTTGGCCTCTTTGCAGCAGGGGCAACAAAAGGCTCCCTGATAGAAATCCCACTTGCTGGTCTTTTGGGAGCAGACTTTCTTGTAGCAGTTGTCTTTTGCCTGGTTACCCTTCTAACCCATAGGATTTCAGCATTATTTTGTTCGATCATCTCTTCTTTAGCCACCATTAATTCATTAGTTTTAGCCATTGCAGCAGCAGCATACGTACTGAGGTTCATGTTGGCTATGTTCATCTTTCCAAAGTCTACACCAGACATTGGTTTATCAGTCAATAACCTCGCTTGCTCCTCAGGAGTCTTGGCAGGAATAAACTCATATACTCCTTGAGCCTTGAAAATCTTCGAGAGAAGGTGGCAGCAGGGAAGTGCAGAGAGTCTTTTCTTATTCATTACTGCATCTCTGAATCTTCCATAAAGAATTCTTGGAAGATTGATTCTTGTCTCTGTGAGAAGATGGCAGAGACAAAACTTGTAAAGAGATGAAAGGCTGTCCTTTGATCCAACCTTATGAAGCACCACTTTGTTGAGAAGCTGGTGAAGGATGCGAACGATATCCTTCATTTCAACAGCCTTCCACGATTGAGTCCTGACCGTGCCCTCCTTCATGAGACAGACTTCTATAGTCTCAGAACCGCCCAAGTCTTCTTCCCAAGACTCAGTGAAAACTAGTCCTTCTTGAGCACAGAAGATTGCTTCAGCAATAGTCTTCTCCGAGAATGTAATCTTCCTTCTTAATACGGTTGAGTAGAAGTCAGTTTCTGTCAATTGGATGTTTCTCCAAAATTCCCTAACAAGATTTGGGAAAATAGAGACTTTCTCTGCGAAGAGTCCTTCCCAGCCAACAACATTGACATATTTTCTTATGTCAAGATTGTAGTCTTTTAGCACATTAAGGTTGAAGTGATGCTCTATTGTTAAGTTGAGTTTGTCCATGTTGAAGGTTGAAGATGCCATTGTAGATGATCAACGAGCTTAGGGTTTGGAGAGCAGAGAGAGGTAAAGAGAGAGATAGCTCGAGAGATTATGAAAGCGTAAAGTCTTTCTCAGAGGGAAAAGATTTCTTTTAAATGAATCTTGACTATCAAAAGTTTTTTTTTAAAAAACTTTTGATATGACATGTCACAATGATAAAACTGTGTTGGTAACTTGGGACCATAAAAAGGTCTTGATGGGATTGATGATGGTAGTTGACTCAGCAAGGAAAGAGAAGCGTTTTATATAAATGTGTTCAAGAACAAATTAATATAAGCAATAAATGTGTGCATAGACGAGTCCACACAAGACTGAGAGTGGACGCACTACAAAAAAAAAGCCCAATTACCGACGGCCAAAAACCGTCGGAAACACTAAAAATCCGTCAGAAAACTACATTACCGACGGACACGGTTCCGTCGGTAATAGACGCGTAGGAAAGCCTTTCCGATGGATCTAGTGCGTCCGTCGGAAATTTCCGACGGCCTTAACAGTGGGAAAGCTTGCCACACAGAACCCCTAATTACCGATGGAAATTCCGTCGGTAACTCTCTATGGAAGTTACCGATGGAATTATCCGTCGGAAAATGTAACCAATAGTTACCGACGGAAATATCCGTCGGAAATGAGGTTTTTTAATTTTTTATTTATTTTGTTTTATATTAATAATTAATTATTAATTTTTTATTAAAAATTATATGTTAAATATTAAATAATATGTTTTATTTATTAATTATTATTATATTTATTTTAATTAATTATATTTTATTTATTAATTATTATTATAATTTATTTATTAATTTATAATTTATTTTAATAAATTATAATTAATTATTAATTTATATTTTATATTATCAATTACAAAACAAAATTGAAATTAAAAATAAAATTTAAAAATAAATTAAATTAAAATTAATTAAAAATAAAAACAAACTCAACATATAATCCATAAATAAAATATCCGTCTATCTACAAATATCTAGTACACCTATAACTATCCTAATACCCATCGCCATAATATCCTTCATCGTCGTCTTGTCGAGGGGAGTCTGTCGGCGTCACATGACCATCAAGCTGCGGCTCAGTAGACAGACCGTCATCATGTGACTGCGGTGGTGGATCAGTAGTAGTAGTGGAAGGCTGGTGCTGGGGCCGGGTGGCATGGAGGACCCCCTGCAGAGCGTTGCGCCTGTCTGGTGGGACGAAATCGAGTACAATGGTCATGACAGTAGAGAATGTCTCCATCTGATGCACGATGCACTTGTTCTTCTCCCTTTGCTGCTGCACCTCCTGCCTCAGCCGATGCACCTCCTCTGTGTCTTGTGAGCCAGAAGATGTAGGCTCCCTAATGGTCATGCTCGGCATCGACCCCCGGCTAATCGACCTGGCTAGGGTCGCAGTACCGTAAATCCATCCCTTGTTCTTCCCGCCCGCTACATCCATCCAGGCCTGGGTCTGTAGTCGCTCAATCTCTGCGGGGTCCAGTTGAGAAGGATTTGAGGCACCAGAGCAGGAAGGAGCCTCAGATGCTACCTGACTAAACTTGGCGTTGTACTCCGCCTGCGATCAATTTAGCTCAACACTGTCTGCCTCGACCTCTCATCAACAAACTCACCGGTGTCCGAGCGAATATGTGTTTGCTCAAAGACCGTAGGGACATCAACGAACCGAGCTAGCTCTCCTGCCTGCAACCGACACACCAATAAAATCAATTAGTTATAAAACAAATTTTAAATAAAAATATACAGTTTATAAATAATGTTATTTATATATGCATACCATGTAAATGGCATGCTGCATGTGGCTAATAGAACCACCAGTGTGCATGCTCCCACCCTTCTCGGAAGCCCGATTTCTCTTCGCCTGTTCACACTTCAGCTTGTAAGCTGGAGTGTCCCAGTACGCACACAGTTGGGCCCAAACGTTGGGCCCGATGTAATCCGGACATACCCAGCTCTCCCTACGCTCTCGGAGCATGTCCCTCAGTCGAGCAGCTGCCCGGTCGTCAAAGATAGCACGTACCTCTGAGGTATGCTCCGGTAACCAGCACACAAGCTCCTGTTAACAAAGAAAAAATTAATAATAACATTATACAAAAGAATATATAAAATAATTGGAAAATTACATGAACTAATGAACAAGAACTTACCTTGAATCGTCTGAAGATACGATCCCGATCTTCCCCGAGGATCACCCCCCATGATGGCCAGAAGCAACGATACTACGCCTTGATGGCGAAGGTAACGTGCTTCGATCCCACTTTCGATGGGGTGAAGCTAAAAAATTCATAATTTTATTAAATCAACAATATGACAACCAACAAAATATATGTTTATTAAATAGTAATTATTTTTAAACAACATTGAATTAAATTAAACTTACGATCCAGAAACAGGACGGATCCATGGTCGATCCTCAAGTGCGGGAACCCTGGCCCACTCAGGCAAGTCCTCAGCCGCGACCGACTACTGCACAGATGATGATGATGGTATAGCCGTGTCGTGACCGTATGCGGCCTCAGATGATGAGGATGGAATGGTCATGTCCGACTGTGGCATCATCCCAGGAGTCGGCATAAATGATAATCCTGCTGGGTGTGCGGACGGCGCGGTCGATGATGATGGTGGTGTTGGGTGTGGGTGTGGTGTGGGTCCAGTAGGGGGCGACGAGTAGCCAGCTAGTGGGCGTCGTGGCGCAAAGCGAGTGGAGGTCTGGACATGGGTGGAGGGTGGGGTAGTGTGGGTAGGGGATAATGTAGTATGGGTAGGGGATGATGTAGTATGGATCGGTGAGGGTATATAATGGGTGGGGGATGGTGTAGAATGGGTGGGGGAGGCTCCTGTAGGTGGCGATAGGGTAGGTGCAGTAGGGATGGGGGTGGATGTGGTGGGTACGGAGGGACCTCTAGGAATGCGAGCAAGCACCTGGGACTTCACGGTGTATCGTCCCTGCTTAGCCTTCCCCTTATCACCGCTAGGTGGTGGGGGCGGGGCGGCTGTCCTCCTGATGCTGACATATCTGTTTTTATATCACAATTACAAATCAGTGTAAAAACAATAAGTAATCGACATTTAACAGTCTAATCTAAGCAAGTATTTTTATAGAACAATAGTTGTCAAGTCTTACATTATATTTCATAAGAAAATATTTAAAATACAATAAAAATAACATAATAGTAAACTTCCTATTCAGACTCGGTATCGTCAACTGATTGTAAGTCCGACTCTTCTTCTTATTGCACTGAGTCATCACTCTGGATTTCTTCCTCTGATGATACATGCATGGATGCCTGATTACCAATGACCACTTCTTCCCTTTCATTTGTAGATCCCAACATGCCAGTAATACGCTCGACCTCAATTACTTCATTGACATGTGACGATTCATCCGCCTGGAATGGCGTCTCATCCTCTGCATCATCGATTTCTATGCGACCCCTAGGCTTGGTAGTGATAGCAACACACCAACCTCGTTTGTCTGTTCTCATTGCTGGATAAGGGACATAATAAACTTGTTTTGCATTATGAGCAATTATAAACAGATCAAACTGTTGATATCTTCTATCCATGCGAATGTCCACAGTTCCATACTTGGGATCCACTTTTGTGCCATCCTCAATGGATCAAACCAGTTACAATAAAATAAGACTACTTTTTTAGGATAAGTAGTAGTATTGTATTGTAACTCGTATATGTGTTTTATGACCCCATAAAAATCACCGGTACCTTCACCCTGTACGACAACCCCGCTATTAATTGTCTTTTTGTCTGTGTTCCATTCATCTGTGTGGAATTTGTACCCATTAACAAAGTATGTATGGCATGATGTAACACAGCTATAGGGCTCACACCCTAAATCTCTCAAGTGTTGATTAGTCACGCTTAACGGTTGTTGATACACCTACGAAAAGGTAAGTCATATTAAATAATTACTTTTTTCAAGGGCAAAATTAAGCTTAATATAGTGTATGCATCGTCATATTACACTTACTTGTTGCTTGAACCATTCAGGAAAATCTGCATGTGTACGAGCAAAACCATCTTGTTCACTAAATTGATTAATTTGAAGGAACACACTAACAAATAAAATATGTACTATGTGTTAAAGGAAAAATTATAATAACATGTGATACATTATTTCAAAAATAGGTCGTTAAGACTTACTCATGGTATGGTTTCACCTCTGCAATTTATCAAGACATGTACATGGGCCGATGCATACTCCTGATCAGTTAACCAGTAAGTAAGCTCCTTGCCAGCATGACGGCCAGGAAGGTTAAATACGGATAGCATATAAGGATACCCTGTATTATCAGCATCTACCTCATTCCTAACATGTCTTGGTGCCAACATAAAGTTGTTGAAATAGTGGGAACAGAAATAGGTTGTCTCACAGTGTAAGTAAGACGCACAGATTGATCCTTCCACCCTCCCCTTGTTTTTAACTGATCGTTTAGAGTCTCCCATGAATCTAAGTAATAAAAAACATCGTTGACAAGGCATTATTCAATGGTCGCTAATTATTTAAATGTCAAAATATAATAAAATTACCTTTCAAACGGATACATCCACCTATATTGTACTGGTCCACCAAGCCTCGCTTCATATGCAAGATGGATAGGGAGATGTTCCATTGAGTCAAAAAATCCTGGGGGAAAAACCCTCTCCATCTTGCACAGAATTATTGGAATGTTTTCTTCCATCTTCGTCAGACCATCCGCTCTTAAATTTGCAGAGCATATTTCTTTAAAGAAATGACTGATTTCTGTAAGCGAATTCGAAACATGCTGGGGCAGTGAGCCGAAAGCAATAGGAAGCAAACACTCCATGAATACATGACAATCATGACTTTTCATCCCATGAAGCCTCCCTGTTCCTACATCAGCACATCGTGCCAAACTAGAGGAATAACCATCAGGGGTCCTAAGGTCTTTTAACCACCGACAAATTGACTTCGCTTCATCGGAGGTTAGAGTGTAACAAGCTTTTGGTTTGACAATTTTTCCATTAGGCTGCGGCTTCAGCTCCAAATCCTTTCATCTACAGTATAGAGCTATGTCCATCCTTGCCTTCTCATTGTCCTTCGTCTTGCCAGACACATTCATAACCGTGTTAAAAATGTTGTCAAAGAAATTCTTCTCAATATGCATCACATCAAGGCTATGTCTTAACAGATTATCCTTCCAATACGGTAGTTCCCAAAAAATACGTTGTTTTGTCCAGTTATGTCATTCTCCATACCCTGATAATTTTGACACACCAGCTTCAGTGACTTTAGGAAGATCCCTAACCCGACCCCATATTTGTTCAGGAGTCAACAAAGGCAGTGGACCTTCCTCTTCTGTCTGATTCTTTTTGAATGCTCGGACGTTTCTTCGGAAGGGATGGTCGGGATCTAGGAACCGACGATGAGAATCAAACCAGGAACTTTTGCCACCATATCTAAGGGGAAAAGCCTTTCCATGTTCCATGCAATACGGGCATGCCAATTTACCGTGGGTCCCCCCAACCAGAGAGCATGCCATATGCAGGAAAATCATTGATGGTCCACATCAGTGATCCCCTCATCATAAAGTTTTGCTTCTTTGAAACGTCATAAGTCAACACACCATCCCACAACTTCTTCATATCATCAATCAGAGGCTGCAAATATACGTCTATCCCAGCCTTCGGATAAGATGGTCCCGGTATGAGACAAGTCAGAAATATATATGGTTTTGACATGCACATATCGGGAGGAAGATTGTACGGTGTAACAATCACTGGCCAACATGAATATGGCGAGGCTGAGGCCTGAATTTACAGGGTAAAACCATTTGAACGTAGCCCAAGTCTCACATTCCGAGGATCTGCTGCAAAATCAGGATGAACCAGATCGAAGTGCCTTCACCATCAGAAGGATGGCGTATGACACCCGTAATTCTTCTATTTTCATTATGCCACCTCATTTGTCCCGCAGTTTGCGTTGATGCACACAGTCTCTGCAACCTTGGAATTATTGGCAGATAGAACATTGCCTTCGCAGGAACTGGTTTCCTCTTACTATGGTCACTACTTTGAACGCGGTAGCTGGGTGTCTGACAAAATTTACATTCTTCCAACGCACTGTCATTTGTGCCAGACTGACTACCATAATATAGCATGCACCCATTTGGACAACAATCAATCCTCTTAGTCCCCCAAGTCTAGTTTCGACACCAACCACTTTGCATCATAATAACTTTTTGGCAACAACTCTTTGAAGGGTGTCATATCTTGAAGCATTTTACAAAAGAACTCCAAACACTGCTCTGGGACATTCCAATTGGACTTGCAACCTAGAAGCCTAACACAAATTGATAATTTTGAATCTGACGCCCCTTCAAACAATGACTTATTTGTCTCTAACAATAGATTGTAGAATCTCTGTGCCGATTCATTAGGAGGCTCTTCCATGTCATCAGACTCATCCGCCTCAAAATTCCCATGTTTCCCAAGACAATCATCGACCATCATATGCATTGACTAGATTTGTTCGACATATTCATCGTGGTAGCCACTGCCTGATGCACCCATTTCAAGATCGTCACCAGCGACTTCATTCAAATCAATATCCGGCAACTCCTCACTATGATCAGTCCATATCCAATAATTAGGCTTGAACCCACGCCGGTATAGGTGTAACTTCACGTCATCATCACTCAAAACCGCCATACAGTTGCACTTTGTGCACGGACATCTAATCCCCCCCACTTCGGCATAATCACAATATTGCTTTGCTTTTGATATAAACTCATCAACTCCAGCTACAAATGATTGTTTCATAAGTCGTCTCCCAGATTCGTTCCTATCATACACCCAACTACGGTTCGAGGGATAATATGCCATCCTTCTGCATATCCAGATAAATTAACGTATTTTTAAACATAATACTATAACCTCGAATCGTTCCCTTTCCTTCAAAGGTGTGGTCCTATCTCATTCGAGGAAAAACTTTTTCACCACTGTATTATACTAGTTACTCATCGCTTCTCACGTCTTATAGTTGACGAAATTTCGGCAGCATTACCCATTGGTCTCCAAGTACACGACTTGACCGCGGTAATATACCACAATCAAGCATGGACCGGAGAACAAAAGGAAATGCTTCGACCCAAAATTTCATCAACTATATAAGGATGAGAATCAACAAGTGATTATTATATCAGTGGAGAAAAAGTTTTTTCCCAAACTGTCCTAATTGGACAATTCAAGATTCAATAAAATGAGTGATACCATGACCACGAGTACACATGCTCAATAATATTGAACCTTGAACGAGAATCTACGGTTTTTCTCAATTACGTATAATTAATTGTACTCTATAAGCATAAAAACTTTAAATAACAACATTTAAAATTTGGCATACAAACACATAAGTAAAACTATCGGGACTAACAAAATTTCATACTAATTAACAACATAAACAATTTAAAACAAATTGAAGTAAATAAAATGTTAACAATAAACTACGTAATTTCCAAATTTCACTTAAACAACATTATTTCTCAAACATATTTAACAACATAAACAATTTAAAAAAAATTAAGTAAATAAAAAATTAACAATAAACTACGTAATTTCCAAATTCCACTTAAACAACATAATTTCTCAAAGTACCTAGACACTACACCACATAATTTTTTACAAACTACATGATTTCACAATATTAAACTATCAGATTTTCAAACTAATTAACAATAACAACAATTGAAAAATAAATAAATATGAACCTGAGAGTATAGGTGCCTACTGACAGTGGTGGTTGCTGCCGCGGTGGTGGTGGTGACAGTACTCTGCCTTCAACAAAAAATTAGGACAGTAGTGTCAAAGGCAACCAAAATAGTAAAGTGAAACAATGAAAAAAAATCAACCAAACAATCTATAAATGCAAACCTGGCAGTGCTGGAATGGAAATGGGTGGTTGCTTAGGTGGTGACCGGCACGGCTAAGGATGTGGCAGCACGGCGGTCGGAGCAGGTTAGGGCGAAGGAGAGGGAGAGAGAACAGAGGGACACGGCGGCGGTGGCTTGGGGTGGTCACGGCGGCGCGGGGTGATGACAGTGGCGGATGGTGCGACTGAGAGAGAAGAGAGGGAGAAGGAGAGAAATAAAGAATAGAGGGAGAGGGAGGCGGTCGTGGTGGTGCTTCTGGTGGTGGCGACGACTTGCGGTAGTCACCGAGGAGGAGGGCGCAGCTGAGACGAGTGAGGAGAGTAGAAAGAGATCAGAGAAGAAGGAGTAAAGGTAGGAGAAAAGGGTGTGGCTTGTGACTTAAAATGAAAATTTCCGACGGACAAGAACATTTCCGACGGCTTTTGCCGTCGATAATTCAAGTAATGGGCTAACAACGGAAAAGTCTGTCGGTAAGTGAGATCTAGATTTCCGACGGAATGTCCGTCGATAGTATATTATCGCAATTTCCGACGGAATTTCCGTTAGTACACTTGGTGCCACAATTTTTTCATTTCCCGCCATTGATACCGATGACATTACTGATGGAAAAAGTCTTCGGTAACGTTACCGACGGCTTTTCCATCTGTAATTTTTGTGCCTTTTACAGTTCACACGTTGCGACGGAATTTCCGTCGGTAACACGTCAATTACCGACAAAGGACACGACCGTCGGTAAATTTCCGTCAGAAATCAGGCATTTTCTTGTAGTGACGTGCAAAGACATAGGTAGTGGACACGTAGAATCCACTTGCTCTGGACGTCATGACTAGTGAATGAATGTGCAGAGAGAACATGCAACGGACGATCAATTTAACAATAAATATACTAACTCAATCCACATACAACATATTCAAATGCTTTCTTATAAAGATAAAGCTGTCCTCAACAAGAGGTTTAGTGAAGATATATGCCCATTGGTGGTCAGTATCTATAAATTGAACATCAAACACACCTTTTTGTACATAATCCCTAATAAAATGATGTTTGATTTCTATATGCTTAACTCTAGAATGCAGTATTGGATTCTTAGATAAATTGATTGCAGCAGTATTATCACATATAAGTTGAATACTACTTACAAATACATTGTTGTCCTCCAATTGGTGTTTGATCCATAGAGTTGTGAGCAGCAGCTTGCAGCTGATATGTATTCTGCTTCAGTAGTTGATAGAGCAATGATACTTTGCCTTTTGCTTGACCATGATACTAGGTTAGCTCCAATGAAGTGACATCCTCCACCGGTGCTTTTTCTTTCAATTCTATCTCCAGCGTAGTCAGCATCACAAAAACCAACTAATCTGTAATCATCATTTTTCTTAAAGCATAAACCCAGATTAGTAGTACCTTTTAAATATCTAAATATTCTTTTAACTGCTAAGAGATGAGACTCTCTAGGATCATATTGAAAACGAGCACACAAGCAAACACTGAACATTATATCAGGTTTAGACGCAGTTAGATATAAAAGAGATCCTAT
This sequence comes from Sophora flavescens, assembly GCA_030762895.1. Classification (NCBI taxonomy): domain Eukaryota; kingdom Viridiplantae; phylum Streptophyta; class Magnoliopsida; order Fabales; family Fabaceae; genus Sophora; species Sophora flavescens. The sequence continues at coordinate 107,188,254 of CM061068.1, forward strand.
CATACCTCTATATACCTTTTCGTCTACCTTTTTATCTTTATCATATTTGTTTAGTATTGAAGTAGGATGCATAGGGGTATTCATTGGTTTGCAATCATCCATCTTAAACTTCTTTAGAAGTTCCTTTGTATACTTAGTCTGATGGATGCACACCTCGTCCATAGACTGTTTAACTTGAAGTCCAGGGAAGAATTTGAGTTCTCCCATCATGCTGATTTCAAATTCTTTCTGCATTAACTTAGAGAATTCCTTGCACAGAGATTCATTAGTAGAACCAAAAATGATATCATCAACATAAATCTGTACTATAATGAAATCTCACTTAATAGATTTTCTAAATAGAGTTGTGTCTACTTTTCCTCTGTTAAAACCATTTTCCATTAGAAGCGAACTTAACCTATCATACTAAGCTCTAGGAGCTTGCTTAAGTCCATACAATGCTTTCTTAAGCTTATAAAAATGTTCAAGGTGATTTGTATTTTCAAAGCCTGGAGGTTGCATGACATATACTTCTTCATTAATAAATTCATTTAAGAATGCACTTTTAACATCTATTTGAAAAAACATTAAGCTATGATGTGTAGCAAATGATCTTAAAATTCTTATAGCTTCTAGTCTAGCAACTGGTGCAAAAGTTTCAGTGTAGTCTATACCTTCTTATTGAGAGTAGCCTTGAGCAACAAGTCTAGCCTTGTTTCTCACAACCTTACCATCTTCATCAAGCTTGTTTCTGTAGACCCACTTTGTTCCAATGACTGACTTGTCTTCAGGCAGGGGTACAAGCGTCCAGAGTTCACTTCTCTCAAACTGATTTAGCTCTTCTTCCATAGCAAGAATCCATCCATTGTCCAATAGAGCTTCGTCCACTGTCTTTGGTTCACATTCAGAGACAAGAGCAGAATCACTTTGTTCTCTGAAGGTTGAACTAGTTCTTAGCTTGTCATTGGGGTCACCAATGATTTGATCATTAGGATAGTAATTTCTGAAATACCAAGATTTCTGAGCATTTTCTTGTTGAGATGTAGAAGTTTCAGTTTGTTGTTGAGAAGTGTCATCTACTTGGATATCAGACTTGATTTCTGGTTGCTCTCCTGAGATATTTAGATCAAGATCTGCAAAAGCTTCGTCTAGCTCTAATAGTCTCTCATCAGGCTGTTTGTCATCAAATTTCACATGAATACATTCTTCTACAACTAGAGTTCTGGAATTATAAACTCTAAAGCCTTTTGAAGTTTCAGAAAATCCTAGAAGGATTCCATTATCTACTTTAGCATCAAATTTACCAAGTTGATCTTTTGTATTCAAAATATAACATTTACATCCGAAAGGGTGAAAGTATGAAATGTTGGGTTTTCTACCTTTCCACAATTCATAAGGAGTCTTATTCAGAATAAGTCTAATATATATTTTGTTCTGGATGTAGCAGGCAGTGTTCACAGCTTCAGCCCAGTAGTGCTTAGGGACAGAATTGTCATTGAGCATAGTCCTAGCAATCTCTTGAAGAGATCTGTTCTTTCTCTCTACCACACCATTTTGCTGTGGTGTTCTTGGTATTGAGAAGTTGTGTTGAATACCACTTTCTCCACAAAACTCATGGAATAGCTCATTGACAAATTCTCCCCCATGATCACTTCTAATTGAAGCTATACGCATTCCTTTTTCATTCTGTACACGTTTACAGAACACAGAAAAGACCTTGAATGACTCATCCTTGTGAGCAAGGAACATAACCCATGTCCATTGATGTGGCGTGTGCGATGCACGTCTTGCGATCCGGCAAGTGTACCGGATTGTCGCCAAGTAATAAAAAGATATCGATCCCACAAAGACCGTGATCTCAAATCACAACTAATTATTAAATCGATAAAACTGGACTTTAGAAAAGGATTTTTAAAAGGTTTTTTGATATTTTAAATAAGAGATAACTTAGAAAATCAGATAAGGAATGCAATCAAGTAAAACAGAAAGTAAATCAGTTTAGGGGTTTTTCAGATCTAAAGGGATTCCTAGGAGTTTGGGTTACCGACAAGATCGTTTATGTTACTAAATTGATTATCCCTTGTTAATTATCGAAATTGCCTTGAAGGCGAATTTATCCTCAAATATTTAATGCTCCCTCTCGGGTTACAAAAACCGTGCCCAATTAAATCAACCCCTACTCTCGTGGTAGTCGAATTTAGATTGGATCCTTTACGTTTCGTGACAATTCGTTAATCCTCGAAGGACCGCTTCTAACTCTCGTGATTTAAGTCCTAAGTCTGATTCTATAGATCCGATACCTAAGTTCACCGCTAGGTTCCTCCTTAGAATATCTACGTCACGCAAATAAGTGGCCGCCGAATTTACAAGTAATTAAAACACTAGAAATCATATCTAAAGCAAAATCGCAATTAACAAAGATAAAACATCAATTCATTACCATAAACAAACCTTGGGCAGAGCCCCAATCCCTAGAAATTAAACTACTACTCAAGCCTTGTCATGGTGATGACAAGCTTGGTTAACAACAACATGAAAATAAAAATAAGAGAATAGAAGAGGGAGAAGAAGAGAGATCCTAAATTATAGCCTAAGAGTAGCAGCCAAAAGTCTCCAAAAGTCCTCTTTCATCTCTGCCTAGATGCCTTATTTATAGATTAGGGAAGTTTGAATCCTAATCAAACACAAATCAGATCCAAATCAGTTGCTTCATATCCAAGTAATGCGTGTCACGGCCGTGATGGCCATCACGGCCAGGCCGTGACGGATTCTGCCTTGGGCATTTCTTCACTTTTTGGTATGTCACGGCCGTGACCACCATCACGGCTAGGCCGTGATCGGTTCTGCCTGTGAGGGTCTGGTTTAGCTGACAGGTCACGGCCGTCACCAGCTCTGACTTTTGCCTTCTTTCTTTTCAGTTTTACTCGATCATGGCCATGATGGTCATCACGGTCAGGCCGCGATGGGCTCTGTTTGGCTCATTTTCTTCATTTTTGAAGCTCCATCTTCATATAAGCTCCATCATGGTCAATCCTGAGCATTTAATCCTTAATTTCTGCAAAACAACACCACAAAACCGCCTTACCCGTTCCAAGGTAAAAACTAACAAAAAATCAAATTAAATATGCCTAAACTATATGAAAATTCATGCAAAATGTCAATGAAATATGAGGTGAAATCACACTCATCAAACTACCCCAAGCTTAAGATTTTGCTTGCCCTCAAGCAATTACCAAGGCCAGACAAGATAATCAGAGCATGGAAAGTGAACCAAGAACCCGAGTAACTAATCCAACCAACAGGCATATTCAATAAATACCCAAGAGACAATCCATTTCAAGTCCAATTAGAAGCTTAGGTTTCCTAAATTCATATTCTCACTGATTCGGGCACTCTTCTCACCTCACTCAAGTGTTTAAGGGTATATGACAATTCGCTCAATTTCCTCAAGGAAGGTATTCTACCATAAGCTTGACCATTAACCAAATCTCTACTTTATTAATGAAAACACAAAAGAATCAAGAAAAATACCATGGGATTAATCGTTAGGTGGGGAAATCAAGAAAAGGAAATTTCAAAAAGGCTAAACAGAATATCAAACAATGCAAAGCATGACACCTTCTAAAATACCTTTTTGGGTTTTAGTTCACTTTTCCACCTTTCTTTCTTTCTTTCTATTTTTATTTCTCACTTTCTTTTTGTCATCCCCCTTCTCCATTTTTGTTTGTTTATTTTATTTTATTTATATGGAGAAGGGGAGATTTTCAATTCAAGAGAAATATTTTTCTAACTTTCTCATCCCACAATTTTATTTTTCAAACTACCTTTTTACCCTTTTTGCAATACTTTAAAAGGCGTCATATCAAGCATTATTCATCAAAATAGTTCAAGGCACCAAGAAAAGTATTTTATTCTTTTAGGCTCAAAAATTGGGCAACTAAGGGGTAGCATTTAATCAATCAAAGCTAAGAAGGCTAGAAAAATACCTAATGCCTCAATCATTTTCAAAAATGTTTTCAAAAATTTTTATGTTTCAAAATGGTTTCAAGTCAAGTTCTAGAGAGTACAATCCAAGAGGAATTAAACACTTGAGTACCCTTTTTGGCTCAAAAATCTCACATTTAGTAGTTTAAAATCAATGAGAAACACAAATTTAAGGAACCACATGCTAATTATCAACTATCAAAAGATTATCTCAAGCATTTTTATTTTTAGCCTTATCACAAGAATAAAAAAAATTGGGTCCAAAAATTCACTATCTCAATTTATTTGGCACCAAGTTCTCGCAATCGGATGCATAATCTAAGCAAGGAGGCAATCTAATCATGTGATCATGCAAAACTATGCCTATATGAATGCAACATGAAAAATGCAATTGTAAAAATACCCCTACCCCAAGCTTAAAAACTTACATTGTCCCCAATGTAAATAATCAAGTCGGAGAGAGGAGAAAAATGGAACAACTCACCGAGGTGGTAGCGGGTGTTGGCTCACATGCCAGTCAAAAACTTGTTGGAAAATGTATCACGGCCGTGATGTGTATCACGGCTAGGCCGTGATCCTTTCTGATCTTCTCTGGTTAGCTCATCACGGTCGTGACCTCTGTCACGGCCTGGGCGTGATGGTTGCTAACTTTATTTGTCCTTGCCCTTTTTGCTCTTCTGCTTTCATAACCTGGAAACACTTGGCAAAAATCATCAATTAGTGATCTTTCTTTTCTTATCTTCTCAAATTATTCAAAAACAAAATTCAAAAACAAATGGAAAAGGGAAAGAAAACTTTGGTTGCCTCCCAAGAAGCGCTTATTTACGGTCTTAAGCTTGACCATACTTCTTTCAATCAACCGGGGTCGACTGGGCGTAGAAGTGCAGGAAAACTTCTCTTCCATGGGAGTCCTTCAAAGAGCCGATTCTGCTCATATGGCCAATTGCACTTTTGCTTTCCTCTTTTCACTCTGAGCTTCATGGCCTTACTCCCTCCTGGCGGAAGTTTTGTTTCCACATGATGAGCAACTTTATCACCACTGGGTGCATCATTCGTCATACAAATTATCGGATTTGCTTCCATGTTGGGCTTTTCCTTTACCACTGGAGACGTTACAACGATCCTGCACACATGACTCTCAAAAGGAGGGTTGTTATATGAGTTAGTCAATTCAAAATCTACCCTACCTTCCTCTACATTTAGAGAGAGTTTGCCATTCTTTACATCTATTATCGCTCCAGTGGTGGCCAAGAATGGCCTTCCAAGAATGATGGGGAATTTATAATTCCCGTTCATATCCAATACCAGGAAATCGGTAGGGATGAAAAATTTCCCTACCTTTACGGGAACATTCTCTAGTAGGCCTAGAGGAGTTTTGGTTGATCCATCCGCAAATTTTAAGGAGAATTTGAATGGACTCAACTCCTTAGTTCCCAACCTCTCCAAGATAGTAAGCGGCATCAAGCTCGCACTAGCCCCTAAGTCACATAAGGCTTGGTCTATTTTCACTTCTCCAATCGAGCAAGCAATAGAGAAACTACCTGGATCTTTTAGTTTAGGAGGCATATTAGTTTTTATCTTAACATTGTGCTCCTCAATTAAGCTCTTAGTTTCTATTTCTACTTGCTTTCTCTTGACCAACCTTTGTGGGAAAGGTATTGGGGGTTGGTAAGGTGGTGGAGGGACATACTTTGGTTCTGGCTCTTCATCTTCGCTCATGTCCTCCTCACATTCCACATCCTTTTCAGCTACCCCAAGCTTATCATCCCTCAAGTATATGACATTACAATGTTCATTGGGATTAACTTCGGGTTGCCCCGGGAACGTACCCTTAGGTCTAGAGTATGTGTTGGCTTGTTGGGCAATCTGAGTTTCTAGCATCTTGTTATGAATGGTTAAGTTATCTACCTTAGATGCTAGCTTTTTTATTGCCTCGTTTACTGCCCTACCTTGTTGTCTAAACTCTTCATTTTGTTTTGTTTGAGTTTCTACAAAACTTTCCAATAAAGACTCGAGTTTAGACTTCTATACCTGAGGATACCCCGGTGCGGGTTTCCTATTACCTTGGCCTTCTTAGAACTCGTGGTTCAGTGTGTTGTTGTAGTTCCCGTAGGAGAGGTAAGGGTTGTTCTTGCTCTGGTTGTAGGGATTTGGGGGAGCATAATTTGGCAACTTCGGGTTCGTGTCGTAGAAGTTGTGACAAGAGTTCACATGTTCCCCCGAAGCACCGGATCCATGAGCAATACCATGTGGGCACTCCATTATGTCATGTCCCTACATTCCACAAATCTCACAAACAATGTTAGTAGCACCTATTGAACTCACATTAGCCTTTTCAAGCTGATCAAAGTGTTTATTCAGTGAGTCTATTTTAGACATAATAAGATCAGTGCTATTCATTTCATACTTACCCCCCGAAATATTTTTTGAGTTATTACCTCTTTCTGAACCCCATTGGTGGTAGTTGGTGGCCACGTTTTCAATGATGTTGAATGCCTCAGTCAGAGGCCTATTCATAAAGGCTCCACCAGCCGCGGAATCAAGTGATACCTTCGAAGAGTAATCCAATCCGTTGTAGAAGGTGTGCATTAACAACCACCTATCGAGTCCATGATGTGGGCAAGACTCCAGCAATCCCTTGTAGCGATCCCAAGCTTCTGACAAGCATTCTCCGTCCTTTTGGAAGAAGCCGGTGATCTGGGCTCGTAGGTAAGCCGTCTTGGATGGAGGGAAGAATTTCTCCAAGAATGCTTGCTCCAGTTGGTCCCAAGTCGGCAAGGTATTATCGGGTATTTGCTTTAACCAAGCTTTTGCCTTTCCAGTAAGAGAGGAGGGGAACAACCTTAAACGAATAGCATCAACTGGGGCGCCTTGAATTCTAACCGCATCGGTGAACTCCAAGAATGTCTCCACGTGATCAGTCGGGTCCTCCGAGGGCAATCCTCCGAATTGATGTTGCCTAATCATGTTGATTAGCATAGGCGGTATAGTGTAGTTTTCCGCCTCAATCTCTGGCCTAGCAATCCCAGTTCGCAAACCCCTCGCATTCGGGGTTGCGTAGTCCTTCAGTGGCTTCGTATCCGGTAGATTCGCCATGAGTGGAACGGGAATCAACCTCTCTCTCTTTGTAGTCTCCTACATCTGTGAAAGGTCCTTTCGACTTCGGGGTCGACCTCACTAAGGTTTCCAAGACTTAGTGATCTTTGCATAAAAGAGAAAAACTCAGAGAGATAGATACAAAAAGAAAAAGAGATTGATGAAATATTTTTTTTATTTTTTTAAATAACAAAAACCAATTAAAAAGAGAAAGAAAAGGTCCAGAAAAATCAATTTAAAAATTAAATTGAGATTCGAGGAAGCACAGTCCCCTGCAACGGCTCCAAAAACTTGATGTGGCTTGCGGGATGCACGTCGTGCGATTCGGCAAGTGTACCGGATTGTCGCCAAGTAATAAAAAGATATCGATCCCACAGAGACCGTGATCTCAAATCGCAACTAATTATTAAATCGATAAAACTGGACTTTAGAAAAGGATTTTTAAAAGGTTTTTTGATATTTTAAATAAGAGATAACTTAGAAAATCAGATAAGGAATGCAATCAAGTAAAACAGAAAGTAAATCAGTTTAGGGGTTTTTCAAATCTAAAGGGATTCCTAGGAATTTGGGTTACCAACAAGATCGTTTATGTTACTAAATTTATTATCCCTTGTTAATTATCGAAATTACCTTGAAGGCGAATTTATCCTCAAATAGTTAATGCTCCCTCTCGGGTTACAAAAACCATGCCCAATTAAACCAACCCCTACTCTCGTGGTAGTCGAATTTAGATTGGACCCTTTACGTTTCGTGACAATTCGTTAATACTCGAATGACCTCTTCTAACTCTCGTGATTTAAGTCCTAAGTCTGATTCTATAGATCCGATACCTAAGTTCACCACTAGGTATATCTACGTCACGCAAATAAGCGGCCGCCGAATTTACGAGTAATTAAAACACTAGAGAAATAAGATCTAAAGCAAAATCGTAATTAATAAAGATAAAACATCAATTCATTACCATAAACAAACCTTGGGCATAGCCCCAATCCCTAGAAATTAAACTACTACTCAAGCCTTGTCATGGTGATGACAAGCTTGGTTAACAACAACGTGAAAATAAAAATAAGAGAAGAGAAGAGGGAGAATAAGAGAGATCCTAAATTATAGCCTAAGAGTAGCAGCCAAAAGTCTCCAAATGTCCTCTTTCATCTCTGCCTAGATGCCTTATTTATAGATTAGGGAAGTTTGAATCCTAATCAAACACAAATCAGATCCAAATCAGTTGCTTCATATCCAAGTAATGCGCGTCACGGCCGTGATGGCCATCACGACCAGGCCGTGACGGATTCTGCCTTGGGCGTTTCTTCACTTTTTGGTATGGCATGGTCGTGACCACCATCACATCACGGCTAGGCCGAGATCAGTTCTGCCTGTGAGGGTCTGGTTTAGCTGACAGGTCACGGCCGTGACCAGCTCTGACTTTTGCCTTCTTTCTTTTTCAGTTTTGCTCGATCATGGCCGTGATGGTCATCACAGCCAGGCTGTGATGGGCTCTGTTTGGCTCATTTTCTTCACTTTTCAAGCTCCATATTCATGTAAGCTCCATCATGGTCAATCCAGAGAATTTAATCCTTAATTTCTGCAAAACAACACCACAAAACCGCCTTACCCGATCCAAGATAAAAACTAACAAAAAAATCAAATTAAATATGCCTAAACTATATGAAAATGCATGCAAAATGTCAATGAATTATGAGGTGAAATCACATTCATCATCCATCTAGTGTAGTCGTCTACTATGACAAGACCATATTTCTTTCCACTGACAGAGGCAGTCCTTGTTGGACCAAAGAGATCAAGGTGTAGCAATTCTAGTGGTCTGTTGGCACTAACAACATTCTTAGGTTCAAAGGAACCTTTGACTTGTTTTCCCTTCTGACATGCATCACAAAGAGCATCAGATTTAAAACTAAGGTTTGGTAGACCTCTTACAAGGTTATGATTTTTCTGTTTTGAGATTAATCTCAAACTTGCATGACCTAACCTTTTGTGCCAAACCCATCGCTCATCCTCAATGGACACTAGACATGAGACACTTTGATTTGAGAGGTCATCTAAGTCAATCTTTTACAGATTGTTTTGCCTCTGGGCTATGAATAAGAGTGATCCATCAGCTTTCTTGACAGAACACATATTCTTATTAAATGAAACAACAAACCCACTATCACATAATTGACTAATGCTAAGCAGATTGTGTTTAAGACCATTTACTAACAGAACATTATCAATGGAGGAAAAAGGATGTTTACCAATTTTACCTATACCAATGATCTTTTCTTTTTGGTTTCCTCCAAAGGTGACCCAGCCACCATCTGTGGGCCTAAGGTCTTGGAACATATACCTTTCTCCTGTCATGTGTCGTGAGCGCCCACTTTCCAAGTACCAGGATTTCTGTTTCTTTCCTGTTGTTAAGCAGATCTGCAACAGGAATTATCTTATCTTTAGGTACCCAAATTGACTTGGGTTCTTTCTTGTTAGTGATCATAGGTCGTGAATGCTTTGCATGCTTGTTATGTATGCATTTAGATGACACATGCGCACTTTTTCCACATACTTTGTAGTAAGTATTGGAAGGGCTTGGTTTTGACTTAGTATGCTGTGGATGGGCTTTAAAAGCCTTATATTGTGTATGAACTTTCGGTTTATTTAGAGACGTGTCTTGCTTCTCTTTATCATAACCAATGTCAGATTTGTCATGTGGTGATCTAGAATATCGTAATATAAGATTTAATTTATCTGAGCTACCAACCAGTTTTGACAGAGAGTCTATCAAGTATGTCACATCTTGTTTCAGTTTTTCAACTTCACAAGAGCTATTAGACTTACACTTAGTCTTGTCAGTCAGACTAACATTGTTTGATTTTAATGTTTCATTCTCATCCCTAAGGTTTTGATTTACTGTGCAGACCTTATCATAGTCTCTAGAAAGTTTAATAAACTTCTTTTTGAGACTCTTATACTCTTTAGACAGTATGCATGATTCATGCAGCAATTCATCAAAAACAATTTGAAGAGTAGATGGATTAGATTCTATTACCTCAGCATCAGTGAATTCACTTTTTGATGCAGTGTCAGCCATGAAGTAAATGTTTGCTTCTTATCCTGCTTCATCTTCTTCATCTGAAGAGGACTTGTCAAGATCCTCCCATGTAGTCATCAAGCCTTTCTTCTTTTTGAAGAATTTCTTTTTCTCCTTCATCTCTGGGCAGTCAGCTTTGAAGTGTCGTAGTTTCTTACATTCAAAGCACAGGGGTGGACCCTTTTCCTTGGAATCTGACTTCTCCTTGGAGAATTTTTTGTTGAGCTGCTTCCTTCTGAATTCACCTTTCTTTCTCCACATGTGTTGTATTTTTCTGGATATGAAAGATAGTCCATCCTTATCTGATTCATCTTCCTTATTTGATGAATCAGCTTCATCTGAAGACTCAGCAACTTTAAGCATCTTTGAGGAACTAGCTTTCTTGGGTTTTAAGGCAATGGACTTTCCTTTTCTGGAGTTTTCCTCTTCATTAAGTTCAAGTTCATGAACTTTTAATGACACCAGAAGCTCATCCAGAGAAAGAGTATTCAGATTATTTGCTTCCTGGATAGCAGTTACTTAGGTCTCCACTGCTTTGAGAGACTTCTCAAAATTTTTCTCATGTGATCTCTATTTTCAATAGACCTTTCCAAGAAACCTGAGACTGTTTGTCATTGTTTGGAATCTTCCAAACATCTGGTCTATAGTTTCATGATCATCCATCTTGAATAGCTCATACCGGTGAACCAGCATGCTTATTTTTTATTCCTTCACTTGTGAGGAACCTTCATGAGCTAGTGTAAGAGTATCCCAGATTTCTTTAACTGTGTTGCAGCTATGAACCTTGGCATGTTCAGATATGGTGATAGCACACATGAGATAGTGCTTAGCTTTCAAGTTTTGTTGATGTTGGCTTTTCTGCTCTTGAGTCCATTCAGCTCTAGGCACTACAGCTCCAGCTTCACTCATTGGCTCAGTGTAGCCATTTTCAATTAGTTCCCAGATGTCAGCATTCTGTGCATCCAAGAATGCCATCATCCTCTTTTTCCAATAATCATAATCAGTTCCATCGAAGAGAGGAGGTCTGCTGATAGCTTGTCCTTCTGCATCCATGATTGTAGGATCGTATTGCCTAAGCACTTGTTAGATGCTCAACCCTGTCAAGGCTGAGCTCTGATACCAACTGAAGTTGGCACAAGCAAACACAAGAAGGGGGGTTGAATTGTGTTTGTTAATTATTTTCGCAAAAACCCTTTTGAACAACTTTTTCACAAGCAGAAGATAAAAAGATAAAGCACACAAGATTGTTGTTTTGGCTTCGACGACTCAAGAGGGGGTGAATTCAGTTTTCTTTTAAATCTTTCCCTCTTAAAGACTTTTCACAAAACTTTAGTTTTCAGATTTGTGGCCTCAGGATCATTTACAAAATCAATGAAGGCTTTATATAAAATCTTGAATTGGAAGATGATGAAGATAAGAAAGATTAATTCAGAAAGATAGATCACAGAATAGGTTCGGGTTCAAAACTCAATAATAACGAAATACAGAAACTGATCAAGCCTTTAAAGATTAAGAACAAGTTATGCAAGTTTCAGATACAAGCATTAACAATCAAGAACAAACTTGCAGGTTTCAGTTTCAGTATATGATGAAAGATTCAATTCAAATATTGATCCTTGAGAATAGAATTGAATACACAGTTATTATTACAGTTTACTCAAGGTTCAACACTGATTATGCAGATCATGAACTGATATCAATTGAATACTTAGAACATCAAGATCATAGTTATATGCGCAAGACATAAATTTAAGAGTTTAAGTTTAGAGATACCACACAACCAGATTTTTCCTGGTTCAGTTACCACCACTGTGACCTACATCCAGTCCCCACTCCACCTGTGGGTTTTCACACACTAACACAACAAGCTTTAGCCAGGTAGCTTGAAAAACCTTTACACCACAGAGCACTCCTTCACCTCGAGATACCACACTCTTGTGAAGAGACTCAATGTTCTTCCTTAGGGATACCTCACCCTAATCACTCAGAGAGACTCCCTCTCTCTTTACAATGAAATAGAATGAAAAATTGATTCCTAACTCTCAATAGTCAGATAAACAAATTGAAGCACTTATGAGAATGAAACACTCTTTTTCATAATAAGCTCAAGAAAGATTATGAATGATTTTGACAATTGATCTCTCAAATTGATTTCGTGTAATTCTAATATGTTGTGATATGTTCAATTTTTTTTCATAAAAGTGTTCCTTTGATCCCTCTTTATATAGAAAACAAGTTATAGTCGTTGGGATCAATTAAAACAGATTTGGTTCTGATAACAGAATCTGTTTTCTTGATTCTGGTTCTTGAAATAAGATTCTACATCGGTTCTTAAGAATTCGGGTCCATCTTGAAAATAAGCGTGTCCATCTAGGCATTTTGAATTAAGATTTTATATCGGACGAGCTAGTAGTCGAGCTCCATATGCCACGTTATTGGACGAAGCTTCTCATTAAGGACTTAGCAAGTCCAACGACTTGTGTGGACGAGCGCTTCTTTCACTTGTGTGGATGAGCACTTCTGTCACTTTAGTGGACGAGCACTTCTGTCACTTTAATGAACGAGCACTTCTGTCACTTTAGTGGACGAGCACTTCTGTCACTTCAGGTGGACGAGCGCTTCTTCACTTGTTGGACGAGCGCTTTTGTCACTTTAGTGGACGAGCGCTTCACACTGTGTTGGACGAGCGCTTCTATCACTTGTGTTGGATGAGCGCTTCTTATTTCCAAAAATCATTTTCATTAATGAAAACTTATTCCTTTTAATACAGGTTATGAAAATTGATTTTCTTCATGCATCTTTTTAGTTGAGCTATTTTGTGACTAAGAGATTTCTTTCTCTTACAAATCATCTAAGACTTAAATCTAAAATTCTCCGTTAAGCTTGGTCTTGATGATCCCTTGATCTTTGTCTTTGCTCTTTGATTCGTCCGTGTAGCTCTTTTGATTTCTTCAAATTCTTCCTTGAATATTTTCCTTGAATTTGCTTAAAGAACTTGTTGATCACTGCTTGATACCCGTCTTTGCAATTTGACACTAAAACACTTGCATACACATTAATTGTATTTGTCATATATCAAAATCTCTAAGTCATTGAGTCTTACAGAAATCCTTTTTTAAAAGATTAACGAAAGCAATATCAAAACCCCACAGTTAGTATAAGCAAATAAACTGAAGAGTTTAAGGATAGGAAATTCACACAAGAGATTTTATCCTAGTTCACTCTCTTCCAACCAAGAGCTACGTTCAGTCCCTTCGACTTGAAGGATTTTTCCACTATTTCTCCAAATAGATTACACAACAAGTATTCAACACCTCTTCAGGCTAGAAGTATTCCTTTCTTACCAAGCCTCTTCAGGCTCTAACTCTATCACAGAGATTTAAAAGTTGATCTTCTTAACTCACTAAGTGTGAGAGCATGACAGTTTAAGATCAGTTGAATATTACAACAATATTCAAACTAGAAGGTTACAGACTTTTGCTTTTGAAAGAATAAAAGAATAAGAGCTTGTCTTCTCAAGAATTGTATTGACAGAGGTTGGGTTAGCACAAGTTGTTCTTCAGTATCTGAGGTCTTCTACTTATATAGTGATCTTCTTCTGCTCTTGTAATTCTTCAACGATTACTTTGAATAATCTCGTTTAGAGATAGCATTAAATGCATGGTATCCGTTGTGACTGATAGCTTGATTTTGGCGAGTTGAAAAGTATCCTTGGTTATCAAAAAATTACAAAATGGAGGCTCACTGTTCTGAGCAATTCTACCTTAAAACCTTTCTTTCCTCCTTTGTGTATAACCCAGCTTTTGTTCAACAATAAAGTTGTCATCATACATATCGTTTTGCAATTCCAATTGTACTATTTGCTTTTTTTATTTCCTTGATAGTACTATGAAATTTCTCAAGGGAAATAAGACATTAAATCGGATAAAGACAAATGGAAAGAACAAATATTCATTTGAAATAAATATCAATCATTTGAAATAAATTCATTGTGGACCAGATTGCATTAAATCACATTCAAGGTAGTAAACATATAGAACCGTCTAGTTAGTTTTAAGAACGCATCTATACAAGATTTTAATTATGCTCATCCACTGTTGTGGCAGAAATGCTCGTCCACTAAAGTGGTAGAAGCGCTCATCGACTAATGTGGTAGAAGCGCTCGTCTACTAATGTAGTAGAAGCGCTCGTCTACTAAAGTCTTTGAACTTGCTAAGTCCTTAGAAAAGCTCCGTCCAATGACATGGCACTATGGACTTCCACTGAATTTTAGTTTAGGCATTATGGATGTATACTTGAGTTTCAAGGATAGTACTCGTCTGCTTACGTGGCAAAATGGGCGCGCTTATTTTCAAGTCTTTGGACTTGCTATACCCAACAAGTTATTTAGGTATTCATTTATAGCCTCGTCCACTAAGGAAAACCAGTCTAATTATCAATTAATATATAAACAGTTTAAATAACCTTTGGACGGGCAATTCTTTGCACGAGTCCAAGCATTGTTTACCTTATATTATTTTGGATATTCCAGCATAAACTGAACTCACTTGTTAGATCTCAACTAACACTTTTCCAAGCAAATTTAATCCTTTTGTTAGCATCAAAACTTAGAGATTATTAAATCCAAAACCACTTTGGTTCCAACACGCTTATTATCAAGTCTTTGGACTTGCTGTATCTAACTAGTTACTTTGTTATTCGTCTAGCAAACATTTAGAGCCTCGTCTACTTAAATAAATAAATAAATAAGTAACTTTACCAAAATATTGAGCAGCCCGTCTACAAGGGTGGATGCGTATTTTTCAATGAAAACTTATCACATGTTTCTTTTACTTATATTTAAATATTCCTGCATAACTAAAAGCACATGTTAGATCTTAACTAACACTTTGCCAAGCAAATTTAATCCTTTTGTTAGCATCAAAACTTAGAGATTATTTAATCCAAAACCATTTTGGTTCCAACAATATCCCCCTTTTTGATGATGACAAAACTAATTAAATTTTAAAAGCAAAGTCTAAGAGAGCTTGCAGGGCTCCCCCTAAGACAAAGCATTCAAAAAATTAAGCAGAAAAAGCATATGAAAAACAACTGCATATAAGCTAACAGATAGGTGCAACAACTTATCATACTTAGAGTATATATGAAGGAATAAATAAGGATAGTCAGCAGATATCAAAGCAAATAAGCAAACATAAGTATCAGAGCAGTTAGCAAGTAGTAAAGAATATGCATATGCAGACAAATATGAGCTTTTCAAAACTGACTTTTTTTATATATAAACAAATCTCTTTCTTTTCCTTTCTCCCCCTTTTTGTCATCAGCCAAAAATGTAAAAGGAGTGGACCATCATTGTCAATATAAGAAGAAAAAAATATAAAAGGTTAAAGGTTAGGCAGGAAGAGGCGGTGGAGGTGGAGCGTTCTGAGTCTGACTTTTCTTGAAATCCATGACGAATTCCATCATTTTATTGACAACTTCTAAGGTTGTAGCCATTGATGTTTGTACATGTTGTTGAACATCCTCCTTAATATTCTCAGTCATCTTCTCAACCTTCTCATCAACTATCTTGTCAACCCTTTCATCAACAATTTTTCCAAGAACCTGTTCAAGATTAGGTGGCAGAGCCTGTTGCCTTGAGCTTTCAGCAGACTCTTGAAATGTGTTTAATGTTATTGAATGATCTGAAGGGTGCATCACAGCTAGAGCTAATGGTTGAGAAGAGTGTTTTTCTGATGAGCTCTGATTGTGAATGGATTCATCTGTTTCTTCTGAGCCAACAGTAGTGGCATTTTGATCAGGTTCTTCAACAACAGTTTCATCTGCGATAGGCTCTGAAGTGGGTGAAGGGATCACTGAGACTTATTATGCACATCTGATGGGGTAGATGAATTCCACATTTTTACTATTTATAGGAAGTCCTCAAAGATCTTTATAGATCATATATCTGAAGTTTGAAAGACCACACTTCCCTCTGACCATAGGAATTTCCTTCTTCTCTTCTTCAGTCAGTCCAGAGGAAGATGCTTCTCTTGTGCAGTGAATAATATGATATTTCCAGAAATCTGCAGCATGTTGTTCACTGATTAACTCAATCGGTTCAGTATGCAAAAAGAAATCCAGTATTGAGTAGTCAAAAGTTTCTTGATGTAGATCAAGCATTGCTGATTTAGCTTCAGGCTTGACTCATTTGAATCTTCTGTTTTTCTTGTCTTTGTCCTTATTCAGACCTACCATTGGCAGTCTTGGACATATTCTGTAAGGCATGATTCCAATTCTGGTTGCTTCATTATGTCTCAGTAAGGATAGAGGGATGCACGACTCTTTCAACTATGAAATGACTGAATTCCCACTTCAGCATTTCATAGATGAGCTGATCCAGGAAGAAATCAGAGGCCCTCCCATAGACTCTGGGATGCTCAAAGGATACCCATTTTGTGACCCGTGGCATGATCATAGGAACATGCTTTGAGGATCTTGCTCTTTGCTCAGGGATGGTAGGAAGATTTTTTCTTTTGGGGTGAGTCTCCCAAACAATTATAATGTGCCTCTCAACTCCATCAGTGAGGTGTATGAAATGAGGAGTTTTGACAAGGTTAGGGTAAATTTTCTGGGGGGGAATTTGTTTAGGGGTAGGTGAGTGACAAATGGTCCTAAGTTGTTGTGCATTTATGAAGGCATATTTTTGATTAATTTACAGTCAGGATGAGGTAGGTAAAGGGGTTCAACAAGTGGACTCACTTCTTCCTCATACTCAGGTAGAGGATACCATCTGTTGGGAATGTGTTCGGGTTCTGGTTGGTGAGAGTGAAACAGAACTTTCCATTCCCTTTTTACCTTGGTCCAATCCTTAGATTTGCCATCATAAAGAATAGAATTTGGAGTGAAGGGAAATAGGGTTCTCAAGGGTTTGGGGAAAGGAGCACCAGGGGAAATGCCATCATCTGGTTGACTGAACCAGGGATCATCGACAAGGATAATATGTTGAAATTGTGGAGTGGTTATTTGTGTTGGTTAGGGTGAAATGGGTGTGGGAATGTACATATGATCTGGAGTGGAGACAGCAAGGTTATCATCAACAGACACATCATAGACTCTAGTTTCTAGACTAAACACTAAGGCATCTACTGCTATTTGAACAGGATCACTAGAAGAGATGGTTACCTTAGAAGCCTTAGTTGTTTTGGTCTTTCTTGCTGGTTGCCTTCTAGGTTTTGTTGTAACAGGAACAACGACCTCAGCAACAGCAACAGAAGTCTTATGCTTCTTCAGGATGGTACTGATAGGAACTCTGTCCTCATCAGCTTCCTCATCTTCATTGTGTGAGAAGATAACTCTTCTTTGCTTCTTCACAGCAGGAGCATCAGAAGGTTCCATGATAATAATGCCACCAGCTGGTCTCTTGAGGGCAGGCTTCCTTGCTGCAGTGGTATTTTCTTGATAATCTTCATTGGCTCCATAGCCTCAGCAGTGTTTTGTTCCACCATTTCCTCTTTCATTTTCATCAGCTCCTCAGTTTTGGCCATTACAGCAGCAGCATAGGTACCGAGGTTCATGTTAGCTATATTCATTTTACCAAAGTCTGCAGTCGACATTGGTTTTTCAGTTAAGATCCTAGCTTGCTACTCAGGAGTCCTTGCAGCAAGAATTTCATTAATTCCTTGAGCCTTGAAGATCTTAGAAAGAAGATGGCAATAGGGAAATGCTGAGAGTCTTTTCTTGTTCATCACAGCATCTCTAAATCTTCCATACAGAATTCTTGGAAGATTGATCTTCATTTCGGTGAGAAGAGGGCAGAGGCAGAATTTGTGCAGAGAGGAGAGTTTGTCTTTGGATCCAACCTTATGAAGAACCACCTTATTAAGACGCTGATTGTAACGCCCCGATTTTCTATTTCTTGTTAATTTGTGCTTGCCAGTAATTGATTTTAAAGTTTTAGAGATTATTTTGATAAACTAAAATCATTTTCATAACTTAGTCTATCTCAGAAAGCTCCAGTAAAAATTTCAGCTGAAAATTCAGACGAATCCCGATCTGCGTTTTCTCTATCGGTACAAGTTTACTGATCAGAAAATGAATTTTTTAATCGTGAATGAAATGATTAGGCTTCTAATTACGATTTCTAATGTTTCCACTATTTTAAAATTTTTCTTAATTTCATTAGAAATACGATTGATTCGGTATAGATATTTAACCGGAACGAAACAAAAATCAAGGGAAATAACTTGTATCAGATTTTGGAGTGTTGGGTGAGAAAAATATGATTTTTTGTAAGATGAATATTAATTTTATGACACAAAATCATAATTATCATAATAAATTATTATATTTCAAATTTTATATTAAAAATACTTTTATTTTTATTTTTTTTCCTCTCCCTATTTTCGGAAACTAGCACCCCCCCCCCCTCTCTATTTAAACCCTTCTCCATCACTCTTCATCACCTTTTCTCTCTTAAACTTCAAAACCACACTTGGTTCTTTTTCTTCTTAAGATAGATCAAGTTTTTTTTTTAATGCTTTCAAGCTTCCATTTTCCAGCAGCTCCTAGGTATAAACTCCATATATGGTTATGCACTTTTCTTCTATGATCATTTTCTTCACTTGCTTGTTGAGTTGATTCATGAAAGTTTGTTTATTTTGTTTCAAAACTACATTTTTTCAACTTCTACTCATTCTTCTTACCATCATCAACACTTGCATGTTGAAGAAGACTTTCCCATGACCTATTTTGAGGGGTTGGCTGAAACCCTAAGGGAGGAAAAGTTGATGGTTTTGCAAAAAAAAACCTTCATGAAAGTTGATTTTATGTTATATGTTCATGATTCCAACTTATGATCTTGAAAACAAAATCCTTTTTGCATAAGAATGGTTCCTATCAACTTCTACTCATTTTCACTTTCATGTTTATTTCTTGCATGTGGTGAAAAATCTTCATACCCTATGATCATGGTGTAACCAAAAACACCAAGAGGGAAAAAAATGAAACATTTTGATGAAAATCTCACACGCATGGCTTTAGATCTTTGGTTCATGAATTTTCTCAACCAAACCATTTTTTTTGAGACTATGTATACTTTCTTGTGATGGTTCTATGCCCAAAAATCTAAATTTTTTTAAGTCAGTGAGGCCAAATTTTTAATCACTTGGAAGGTTGCATGGTTAATACACTAAGTTCTTTACTTTAGTAGCTTAACAATGGTGCTTGAAAAATTTTAGTGTTCCTAGCCTTGTTGGCTTGTGATAGCCAAAACTCACTTGATGAGTTGATGAGGCTTGTTCATTTTTTTAAGCTAAATGATGCTTAGAACACAACAAATTTTACATGCATGAAATTAGATTGATGAAAAATAGTATTTTTCCACCATTTCTTGATATGACCGAAACATGTATGATGATTTTGGGATGATTTTATGAAAATTTTAACATATGTTAAACCTTGGTTTTGTTTAGATTTGCAATCGTAACGTGAAACTCAAGTTCGTTGTTTTGAAACCGCTACCAAATCCTTTACCGATTTAATCTGAGGTAACCGAAGATAGCTTGAGGGATATTAATTTATGATAACTATGTGTTACCTATTGTTGTTTGATGATGCTTGGTTGATGTTTTGTCATGATGTTTGGTTGATGGTTGATGTTGGTTTGTATTGATATGCTAAGTTTGATTTGTTTTTCATGTACTATTTTTAGGTTTATTTTATAAAATACTATGATGCTATGAATATGTTGAAGTGATAGTTTAATTGTTAAGTTGTTGCATGAGAAGCCTAACCTTGGGTTAGAGCTCAATTTAATAAGTTAAGATAAAAGTCTTAACAAAATTATGAAAGAAGTTTACAAATAAATAATGTTTTTGAAAAGAAGTTTAGTTTTGTTTGAAAAAGAGAAGAAAGTTAAGGTTATATTTCTAAATTTTGTAACATTAGAAATTTTATGAAAAAGCATATTTTGATTTATTGAATTAAAAGATTTTTTTAAAATTAAGATTAATTTGATTTTATTGAAAAAGAGTGAATTTTTAAAATCAAGGTGGTTTTTGAAAAATGAATTTCAAATAAAAAAAAATTTAAAAAAAAAAACTTTGTTCAAAACAATATTCCAATAACTTGGATAAGTTATGGAGATTAGATTTTGTTTTGTTTTTCACTGAACGAAAAATAACGTTGAAAAGTGGACCTAGTAACCGAGACGTCGGGCTACTAGTGTAATTAAACACGTTGATCTATGATCCGTGTCACGTTGTTGTGGACTGTGTGTCCCTATACGTTGTTGTGGACTGTGTGTCCCTATACGTTGTTGTGGACTGTGTGTCCTACATACGCTATACAAATGTGGTAAAAGAAATAAAGGTGAAAAGTTGATTTCTACTACCACAAAGTCTTAGACTGGTGCATCGGTTTAAGACTCTTGTGATTGGACACTCGGACTCAAATGTCCTGTGTTTACAAATTTTAATACACTGAAAAATTTTGGAGGTTGTGAGCCTTTAAGCTTCGACAAGAAACGAATTACACACAAAGAGAAGCTGCGAAAATAAAATGTTTTTCATGCTTTTGGCAGGCGTGCCCAAAGTTGTTTTGAGTGAGTACCTTGAAGGGCAGGGTATATCATGCTACGTTGTATCATTGTGCCTTAACGGACAATGAAATCCATATGCCTTGAGTTGGATAGTATGCTATGGATATCCACGCACGTTACACACTGTGCCAAGAGTTTTGGGTAGTGTAGTGGACTAACACGTTGTGCCTTTTATGGCAAAGATTTCAGGACTGATCGGCTCATTTTAAACAAAGTGAAAATGGGGTCTCCGGAGATTAGGATAGACATGGAATCATAGAAGTGCCATGGTTTTCAAAAGCGATGATTATCTCTTGCTATGCACTTTTTAAAATGATATCTTGTTACTTGTATATGTTACTCTGTGTGTTTTGGGTGCATATAGTTGTCATAATTATCCATATATTGGTATCTTACCCTTGCATTTTCCTTCATGTATATATGATTATATCCTGTTATGTTGAGACTAGATGGACCCAGCCCTGCCTCTCGTGCACTCCCGGGTGCGGACGATCATGTTTGAGGATGCCGACAACCCTGGGGCTTGGGTGATTCATCCACGGAATCACATGGCCGAGTACACTGGCTCGGTTTGCACTATAGAAGGAACACATGAGGGAGGTCCAGAGAGGAGGATTCATACCATAGAGACCATCCAGATATCACTTTCGCCAGCTTGGTTGTATGTACAGCACCTAGCAGACTTAGGACAGCTAGTGTTGAATCCACCACCTCTAAATGTGGTGCCAGCTTCACCCATAGAGGAGGTTCCGGAGGAATTTATGGATGAGGACCCTCAGTATCATCCTATGAGCAGTGATGATGATGATGATGATGCACCTGGCGAGGGAGCCGGGGTGGAAGTATCCTCTTCTGATACTTCTTCTGGAAATGAGAGAGACTTTCGTGGTCTCTTGAATGGGTATCACTAGTTGTCTTGACCAGCTTAGGAAGTCTTGTTTCATTTTGGATTGGTGATGTTCGATGGATCCTTTCAAGAACATGTTTAAATTGTCTCATTAACCTCTAGTATGACTTTAGTATTTTATTTTAAGTAACTTGGATGTATACTCAAGGAAACTTCTGTCAATACACCTGTCACTAAGAAGGTGTTTGTTATCAATGTGAATATTATGTACGTCTTCTATGAATGTAAGTTTATCTTTTAATTTCCCCATTTTATGTTGAGAGTTTTAACTTAAAATGACTTACCAATTAAGTATTAACTTCCGAAAGAAATCGACATGTCTTCAAATATCGTTAATATTGGTAAAGAGGGTCAATTAATGTAATGCCCGGGAAAGGGTGTCACATTAAAGGTGGTATCAGAGATGGTCTAGTATTTCGGGAATCTTTGGGAACTAGGCCTATTCTGTTTGTGTTATGTGATCTCTGAATAGGCTTGTTTGAATTACTTCTTAGAAGTAATAGATGTTGTAGAAATAATTGAATATTCCTTATCTACTTGCCATTTAACTGATTTTATCTTGTTGGTCAGTTATGGAGCTAGAGGCAGGACGAGGACGTGGCCACAGAGGAGGATGTAGAGGTGGTTTTATTGGTGGGCTCGGACCGGTTGGTGGGGGAATGGATTTTGCAGCACAAGCTATGGCAGATGTTGCAGCTGCCATTGCTCAACAGACCGCTACTATGGCTGCACAACACCAACAGGAGCAAGCTCGTGCTGAACAAGCTGCTGAAAGTTGTGCTCTGACCGCTTTCCGATGCTAGAACCCACCGCAGTTTCATGGGGTTGTTGATCCCGTGAAAGCCGACTTGTGGATTCAATTGATAGAGTAGATTTTCAAACTGATCAACAGCCCTGAGGCAGTTAGAGTGCCTTATGCCACTTTCCTGTTGATGGGAGATGTGGAGTACTGGTGGAGAGGCACCCGGAATCTACTCGAGGCGAACCAACAAGAGATTACTTGGGAGTTTTCCGTACAGCGTTTCTAAACAAATATTTTCCCCAGAGTGCTCGAGCTGAGAAATATCAAGAGTTCTTGCGTTTACGACAATGAGAAATGACCATCGGAGAATATGCGGCCAAGTTCGAGTCATTGGCCAAATATTTTCAGTTTTTCCAAGACAACCCAGATGAAGACTGGAAGTGCAAAAGATTTGAAGGAGGATTATGGTACAAAATCAGAGACTCAGTACTGCCCCTGGAGATCATGAATTTTCAAGCTCTGGTGGAGAAATGTAGAAAAGTGGAACAAATGCGGAAAGGAAGGGACAATCGAGGGAATGTTGGGGGACCCTCACGAACAAGGAACCAAGGCCAGAAAGGAAGACAAGCCCAAAAGAAGCCATACTCTAGACCAACTGGGAACAATTGGAACCACCCACAGTACCGTCCAGTTTCTTCAGCCACCGGAAGTATTAACCAGATGAGTCGAGGTAATAATCAAGGGAGGAGGTGTTTTAAATGTGGAGATCCGACCCACTTAACTGATGTATGTCCCGTGAGAGGGATGAAATGCTTAAACTGTGATCGGATAAGACACTTGGCAAAGGACTGTGAGGTGAAAAAGCAGGAACCCACAGTCAACAGTGCCAGAGTTTCAAAACCAACAACTAAAGGGAGAGTTCTTACTATGAGTAGTGCAGAAGCCTCGAACTCCAAAGACCTTATGAAAGGTACTTGTAAACTAGTTGGTAACCTTTTAACAGTGCTTTTAGATTCGGATGCAACTCATTCCTTCATCTCAAATGATTGTGTGTGACATTTTGCCTTACCTGTTACTTCATTACCATATGATTTGATCGTCTCAACACCTACTGCGGAACCTGTTACGGTAAATTATGTGTGCTTGAATTGTCCGATTGTCATACAAGATCGACACTTTCTTGTTGATCTTATCTGCCTGCCCTTAATACAACTAGATGTGATTTTGGGCATGGATTGGTTGTCTTCCAATCATGTACTTTTGGACTGTGCTCACAAGAACCTGGTTTTTCCGGATTCCGAAATTTCTGGATTTCTATCTACCTATTTGATGATGTCTTTCTCGAAGGAAAAAGATCATAAATTCTTTCTTTTAACAAGCTCAGATGTCGAGGAAGAAGTTAGTTTGAATGCTATACCTGTTGTAAGAGACTTTCCAGAAGTGTTTCCTCCTGATGTACCAGGATTACCACCGGGAAGGGAAATTGAATTCTCTATCGATCTAGTTGTGGGAACTGGACAAATATCGATTGCTCCTTATCGGATGTCACCCTCAGAGCTCGGTGAATTGAAGGCTCAACTAGAAGATCTGTTGTCAAAGCAGTTCATAAGACCCAGTGTTTCTCGTTGGGGAGCACCTGTTCTTTTAGTACGAAAGAAAGATGGAGGCTCAAGACTCTACATGGATTTTAGGTAACTCAATAAGGTGACGATCAAGTATAAGTACCCGTTGCCACGCATAGATGATCTGATGGACCAATTGCAAGGAGCTGCCGTTTTATCGAAAATTGACTTGAGGACGGGCTATCACCAGTTTAGAGTCAAGACTGAGGACATACCAAAGACGGCGTTCCAAACTATCTTGTGATGCCTTTCGGAGTGACGAATGCACTAGCTATTTTCATGGATTATATGAATCGAATTTTTCGACCATTTATGGATAAGTCGGTAGTCGTATTCATCGATGATATCCTCATATACTCTAGGAGTCATGAAGAGCACGAGGTACATTTGCAGCAAGTTCTACAGATTCTACGGGAAAATGAGTTATATGCAAAACTCTCTAAGTGTGAGTTTTGGCTCGAAGAAGTCAAGTTCTTGGGACACGTAATTTCTAAAGATGGAATTGCTGTTGACCCCGCTAAAGTGGAGGCAGTGCTTTCTTAGGAAAGACTGAAGACCGTAACGAAAATCCGAAGTTTCGTCAGTTTAGCTGGATATTACCGGAGATTCATCGAAGGATTCTCCAAGATAGTAGCCGCTAACTCAACTTACAAGAAAGGATCAACCCTTTGAGTGGACTGCGAAATGCGAGGAAAGCTTCCAAAGGAAAAAAGAACGATTGATAACTTCACCGGTGCTGATACTTCCAGAACCCAATGTGCCTTATGAAGTATACTGTGATGCTTCGTATCAAGGCTTAGGATGCGTATTGATGCAAAATCGGAAAATTGTAGCATATGCGTCATGACAACTAAAGACTCATGAGAAGAATTATCTGACGCTTGATCTATAGTTAGCTGTTGTGGTTTTTGAGCTGGAAATATGGAGACATCATCTGTACGGAGTCAAGTTCGATGTTTTCAGCGATCACAAAAGTTTCAAGTACCTGTTCGATCAGAAGGAATTCAACATGAGACAAAGGAGATGGATGGAATTCTTGAAGGACTATGACTTTGCATTACAATATCATCCCGGGAAGGCGAACGTTGTAGCAGATGCTTTGAGCCGAAAGGCCATTCATGTCTCTAGAATGATGGTGAAGGAACTAGAGTTGATCGAGAAGTTCCGTGACCTTGATTTAATGATGGAAATGAGTCCGAAAAAGATCAGTGTGGGGATGATCACAATATCAAGTAGATTGATGGAAGAGATCAGAGAGAAACAAGTCACTGATGCATTCCTCCAAGAAAAGAAAGAGCTCATGGAGCAAGGAAAAGCCATCGAGTTTAGTTTAGGATCAGATAACATCTTGAGATATAATGGTCGAATCTATATTCCCGACAACCCTGAGATGAAGAAGATGATTCTTGCTGAATCACACAAAAGCACCCTAAGTATCCATCCAGGATCAACTAAGATGTATCAAGACTTGAAACAAAGATTTTGGTGGCCAGGTAAGAAAAAACAAGTAGCAGAGTATGTGGCATCTTGCCTAACTTATCAGAAGGCAAAGATAGAACATCAGAGACCCGGTGGAATGTTACAGTCTCTAGATATACCCCAACGGAAGTAGGACAATATATCCATGGGTTTCGTGGTAGGATTACCGAGGACTTCAAAGGGGTTTAATTGACTCAATTTGGGTGATCATAGACAGGTTGACGAAGTCGGTACACTTCTTACCTGTCAAGGTGAAGTACACGATGGACAGACTAACCGAAGTATACATTAGGGAAATAATTAGACTTCATGGATTGCCTTCCAGTATAGTCTCAGATCGAGACCCAAAGTTTACTTCGCGATTTTGGGGAAGCTTACAAAAAGCACTAGGAACCAAGATAAGGCTAAGCTCGGCTTACCATCAGCAAACAGATGGACGGACTGAAAGGACAATACAGACCTTGGAAGACTTGCTTAGAGCTTGTGTTCTGGACAATCGTGGAAGTTGGGACAATTTGTTACCACTTACCGAGTTCACGTACAACAACAGTTTCCACTCAAGTATAGGTATGGCACCCTACGAAGCTTTGTACGGAAGGAAATGTCAGACGCCGTTGTGCTGATATCAGGACGGAGAAAGCGCCATTTTAGGACCTGATATTGTGCAACAGACAACAGAGAAAGTAAAGCAAATCCGCGAAAAGATGAAGGCCTCTCAAAGCAGACAAAAGAACTATGCTGACCATAGGAGGAGACCTCTCGAATTCCATGAAGGTGAGCATGTATTCCTAAGAGTCACCCCTACCACAGGGATAGGCAGAGTCATAAAACCCAGAAAACTTACCCCAAAATTCATTGGACCTTATCAAATCCTCCGTCATATTGGTCCAGTAGCCTATCAAATTACCTTGCCGCCTTTTCTTCCAAATATCTGTAAGACTAAGCCCTCATTCATGTTTTGATGTATGACAAACAAAGTGTATTTTGCATAAGATTTGTAATTATGACTACATACTCATTACGTGTTAAGTTGCATGCAAGATCACTCGTCCAACAAAGCAAAACTAGCGCCCGTCCAACACAGGGAAAATATAAGCGCTCGTCCAATGAAGTGAACCAAGAATGACATCCAACAAAGTAAAAAGCTGACATCCACTAAGGAAACATAAGATCTCGTCTGCTGACGTGGCACATGAAGCACGTCCACTGGAAGAAACAGAAGAGCTCGTCTGCTGACGTGGCACATGAAGCGCGTCCACTGATGAAAACAAGAGAGCTCGTCCACTGATGAAAACAGGAGAGCTCGTCTACTGATGTAAAAGAAGCACGCGTCCACTGATGTAAAAGAAGAGTGCGTCCATTGATATAACAGAAGCACGCGTCCACTGATATAAAAGAAGCACGCGTCCACTGATGTAAAAAAAAAGGAGCTCGCATCCATTGATGAAACAGAAGCGCGCGTCCACTGATGTAAATAAGAAGCTCCGTCCACTAACATGATATATAAAGCTCGTCTACCAGTTGGAGCCCATCCAATTACCTTGAGCTAATACTCCTGTCTGCTGACGTGGCAAATGGACGCGAATATTTTTCTCTTCAATTAAATGCGGATATTTTTCTCTTCAATTAAACGCGGATATTTTTCTCTTCAAATAAACACAGATTAATTACTCTTCAAAAAAAAAAGATTTGGCTATCCTTTCAGATGGAAACAGTTATATCTCAAGAAGGACGCAATCTCTACAAAGATCAAACAGAATCACATTTTGAGATCAAGAATCAAGAAAGCAGATTTTGTCAAATCAGATCCAAATCTGTCTTTAATGATCCCAACGGCTATAATTTGTCTTCTATATAAAGAGGGATCAAAGGAACACTTTTCTATACAACAAACAACAACAACAACAACAACAACAACAACGCAACTCATACTGATTGTGAAACAAAGTGCTTTATCTTTGAGAAAAGTGTGATAGTTAGAACTTCAATTTGTTTTATCAGGCTTTTAGAGTCTTGCTTCTACTCAATTCTTTTCATGAATTAGAGTGACTAAGAGAGGGTATCTCTTAGGGTTCAACAAGGATAGAAGGGATCCTTGGGTAAAGAAAGCTAGTGTGCTTTCTGGAGATTTTTCAAGCAAGGAGGGTATCCTTGTGTTGCTGTAATTAGAATTTTGTAAATTGCTGATTATAGTGAAGAAATCCATAGAGGTGTGGGACTGGATGTAGGCTTACCAGAGGAGGTAGCCGAACCAGGATAAATTGGTTTGCGTGTTCTTTTAATCCCTAAACTCCATATACTTGTTAAACTTGAATCTTTAAATCTGCAATCTGTGTTAAAATCTGTTGTTACTACTTATAATTCTTCTTGTCATCATTACATGTTCCATAACCTAATTCTTGGAATTAAAATTGAGTGAAAACCAATTTTCTTTAAAGAAACACTGTTTTGCTTTAAATTGTTGAATAAATTTTCAATATCTCAATTCACCCCCCTCCCCCCCCTCTTGAGACCGTAGCCACTACCAACAATATCCATGATGTGTTCCATGTCTCTCAATTGAGAAAATATGTTTCTGATCCATCACATGTAATTGAACCCGGTGAAGTACAGTTAAAAGATAACCTATCCTATGAAACTACACCGGTACGGTTCGAAGACAGAAGGATTAAGCAATTCTGGGGAAAGCAAATTCCCCTGATCAAAGTTATCTGGGATGAAGCAACAGGAGAAGCAACTTGGGAGACTGAAGAGAAGATGAGATTACAGTACCCCGATACGTAATTTCGAGGACGAAATTTATTTTTAGTGGGGTAGTAATGCAACGCCCCGATTTTCTATTTCTTGTTAATTTGTGCTTAAGTGTGTGCTTGCCAGTAATTAATTTTAAAGTTTTAGAGATTATTTTGATAAACTAAAATCATTTTCATAACTTAGTCTATCTTAGGAAGCTCCAGTAAAAATTTCAGCTGAAAATTCAGACGAATCACGGTCTGCATTTTCTCTATCGGTACAAGTTTACAGATCAGAAAATGAAACTTTTACTCGTGAATGAAACGATTAGGCTTCTAATTATGATTTCTAATGTTTCCAATATTTTGAAAATTTTCGTTAGAAAAATTTATTTTATTGATTTTTCTGGTGCG
Organism: Sophora flavescens; assembly: GCA_030762895.1. Lineage (NCBI taxonomy): Eukaryota > Viridiplantae > Streptophyta > Magnoliopsida > Fabales > Fabaceae > Sophora > Sophora flavescens. The sequence continues at coordinate 107,216,870 of CM061068.1, forward strand.
ATTTTCATTAGAAATACGATCGATTCGGTATAGATATTTAACCGGAACGAAACAAAAATCAAGGGAAATAACTTGTATCAGATTTTGGAGTGTTGGGTGAGGAAAATCTGATTTTTCGTAAGATGAATAGTCATTTTATGACATAAAATCATAATTATCATACTAAATTATTATATTTCAAAATTTATATTAAAAATACTTTTATTTTTTTTTTCCTCTCTCTTTTCTGCTGAACCCCCCCCCCCCCCCCCCCCCCCTATTTAAACCTTTCTCCTTCACTCTTCATCACCTTTTCTATCTTAAACTTCAAAACCACACTTACTTGGTTCTTTTTCTTCTTAAGAAAGATCAAGTTTTTTTATGCTTTCAAGCTTCCATTTTCCAGCAAATCCTAGGTATAAACTCCATATATGGTTATGCATTTTTCTTCTATGATCATTATCTTCACTTGCATGTTGAGTTGATTCATGAAATTTTGTTTATTTTGTTTCAAAACTACATTTTTTCAACTTCTACTCATTCTTCTTACCATCATCAACACTTGCATGATGAAGAAGACTTTTCCATGACCTATTTTGAGGGGTTGACCGAAATCCTAAGGGAGGAAAAGTTTATGGTTTTGTAAAAAAAAAAAATCATGCAAGTTGATTTTATGTTATATGCTCATGATTCCAACTTATGATCTTGAAAACAAAATCCTTTTTGCATAAGAATGGTTCCTATCAACTTCTACTCATTTTCACTTTCATGTTTATATCTTGCATGTGGATAAAAATCTTCATACCCTATGATCATGGTGTAACCAAAAACACCAAGAGGGGAAAAAAATGAAAGATTTTGATGAAAATCTCACATGCATGGCTTTAGATCTTTGGTTCATGAATTTTCTCAACAAAACCGTTTTGTTTTGAGACAATGTATACTTTCTTGTAATGGTTCTATGGCCAAAAATCTAAATTTTTTAAGTTAGTGAGGCCAAATTTTTAATCACTTGGAAGGTTGCATGGTTAATACACTAAGTTCTTTACTTTAGTAGCTTAACAATGGTGCTTGAAAAATTTTAGTGTTCCTAGCCTTGTTGGCTTGTGATAGCCGAAACTCACTTGATGAGTTGATAAGGCTTGTTCATTTTTTTTAAGCTAAATGATGCTTAGAACACTATAAATTTTATATGCATGAAATTAGATTGATGAAAAACAGTATTTTTCCACCATTTCTTGATATGGCCGAAACATGTATGATGATTTTGGGATGATTTTATGAAAATTTTAACATATGCTAAACCTTGGTTTTGTTTAGATTTGCAATCGTAACGTGAAACTCAAGTTCGTTGTTTTGAAACCGCTACCAAATCCTTTACCGATTTAATCTGAGGTAAGGGAAGACAGCTTGAGGGATATTAATTTGTGATAACTATGTGTTACCTATTGTTGTTTGATGATGCTTGGTTGATGTTTTCTCATGATGTTTGGTTGATGGTTGATGTTAGTTTGTATTGATATGCTGAGTTTGATTTGTTTTTCATGTACTATATGTTGGTTTATTTTATAAAATGCTTATGATGCTGTGAATATGTTGAAGTGATAGTTTAATTGTTAAGTTGTTGCATGAGAAGCCTAACCTTGGGTTAGAGCTCAATTTAATAAGTTAAGATAAAAGTCTTAACAAAATTATGAAAGAAGTTTACAAACAAATAATGTTTTCGAAAAGAAGTTTAGTTTTGTTTGAAAAAGAGAAGAAAGTTAAGGTTATATTTCTAAATTTTGTAACATTATAAATTTTATGAAAAAGCATATTTTGATTTACTGAATTAAAAGAATTTTTTTAAATGAAGATTAATTTGATTTTATTGAAAAAGAGTGAATTTTTAAAATCAAGGTGATTTTTGAAAAATGAATTTCAAATAAAAAATTTTACAAAAAAAAAAAACTTTGCTCAAAACAATATTCCAATAACTTGGATAAGTTATGGAGATTTGATTTTGTTTTGTTTTTCACTGAACGAAAAATAACGTTGAAAAGTGGACCTAGTAACCGAGACGTCGGGCTACTAGTGTAATTAAACATGTTGATCTATGATCCGTGTCACGTTGTTGTGGACTGTGTGTCCCTATACGTTGTTGTGGACTGTGTGTCCTACATACGTTATACAAATATGGTAAAAGCAGTAAAGGTGAAAAGTTGATTCTACTACCACAAAGTCTTAGACTGGTGCATCGGTTTAAGGCTCTTGTGATTAGACACTCGGACTCAAATGTCCTGTGTTTACAAATTTTAATACATTGAAAAATTATGGAGGTCGTGAGCCTTTGAGCTTTGACAAGAAAAGAATTACACACAAAGAGAAGCTGCGAAAATAAAATGTTTTTCATGCATTTGGCAGACGTGCCCAAAGTTGTTTTGTGTGAGTACCTTGAAGGGCAGGGTATATCATGCTACGTTGTATCATTGTGTCTTGACGGAGGATGAAATCCATATGCCTTTATTACTATGCCTTGAGTTAAATAGTATGCTCTGGATATCCACGCACGTTGCACACTGTGCCAAGAGTTTTGGGCAGTGTAGTGGACTAACACGTGCATTTTATGGCAAAGATTGCGGGCCTGATCAGCTCATTTTAAACAAAGTGAAGTTGGGGTCTCCGGAGATTAGGATAGACATGGAATCATAGAAGTTCCATGGTTTTCAAAAGCAATGATTATCACTTGCTATGCATTTTTTAAAATGATATCTTGTTACTTGTATATGTTACTCTGTGTGTTTTGGGTGCATATAGTTGTCATAATTATCCATATATTGGTATCTTACCCTTGCATTTTCCTTCATGTATATATGTATGTATCCTGTTATGTTGAGACTAGATGGACCCAGCTCTACCTCTCGTTCACTCCTGGGTGCGGACGATCATGTTTGAGGATGCCGACAACCCTGGGGCTTGGGTGATTCATCCGGGGAATCACATGGCCGAGTACACTGGTCCGGTTTGCACTATAGAAGGAACACAGGAGGGAGGTCCAGAGAGGAGGATTCATACCGTGGAGACCATCCAGATATCACTTCCGCCAGCTTGGTTGTATGTACATCACCTAGCAGACTTAGGACAGCTAGTGTTGAATCCACCACCTCTAAATGTGGTGCCAGCTTCACCCATAGAGGAGGATCCGGAGGAATTTATGGATGAGGATCCTCGGTATCATCCTATGAGCAGTGATGATGATGATGATGATGCACCTGGAAAAGGAGCCGGGGTGGAAGTATCCTCTTCTGATACTTCTTCTGGAAATGAGGGAGACTTTCGTGGTCTCCCGAATGGGTATCACTAGTTGTCTTGACCAGCTTAGGAATTCTAGTTTCATTTTGGAGTGGTGATGTTCGATGGATCCTTTCAAGGACATGTTTAAATTGTCTCCTTAACCTCTAGTATGACTTTAGTATTTTGTTTTAAGTAACTTGGATGTATACTCAAGGAAACTTCTGTCAATGCACCTGTCACTAAGAAGGTGTTTGTTATCAATGTGAATATTATGTATGTCTTCTATGAATGTAAGTTTATATTTTAATTTCCCCATTTTATGTTGAGAGTTTTAACTTAAAATGAATTACCAATTAAGTATTAACTTCCGAAAGAAATCGAATTGCCTTCAAATATCGTTAATATTGGTAAAAAGGGTCAATTAATGTAATGCCCGGGAAAGGGTGTCACGCTGATGAAGGATGCGAACAATATCCTTCATTTCAACAGCTTTCCAAGTGTTAGTTCCGACTGCGTATTTATTTCATGAGACAGACTTCAATGGTCTCAGAGCCACCTAAATCCTCTTCCCATGACTCAGTAAAAACCAAACCCTCCTTAGCACAGAAAATAGCATTAGCAATAGTCTTCTCCGAGACTACAATCTTCTTTCTCATAACCATAGAGAAGAAGTCAGTACCAGTCACTTGTACATTCCTTCAGAAATCCCTAATTAGATTGGGAAAGATAGAGACTTTCTCTATGAAGAGTCCTCCCCACCCAGCTGCATTAACATACTTGCTTATGTCTAAGTTGTAGTCTTGCAACACTCCAAAGTTGAAATGATGCTCAATTGCCAAGTTAAGCTTGTCCATGTTGAAGGTTGAAGAAGAAGCCATTTTAGGAGATCAGAGAGCTTAGGGTTTGGAAGCAGATAGAGAGAGATAGCTTGAGAGGTTAGGGAAGTGTAAAGTTTTTCTCAGAGGGAAAATATTATTTTTAAAGGAATTTTGAATTTCAAATGTTAAAGAAAAACTTTTGACATGACATGTCATTATGGATAAAACAGCGTTGGTAACTTGGAACTATAAAAAGGTCTTGATGGGATTGATGGAAGTACTGACTCTGCCAAGAGAATAAAAAATAAATTTGTCATTGTGACAAAATAAATGCATTTATTAAAAAAAATATGCTTAAACACAGGCAGATGTGGACTCGTCTGAAACTATACAATGGACGCAGTAACAAACAACAATGGACGCGTCATATGGTCGTGCAACACAACATGCAATAGATGCATGACACGCTATCGCACACGCGTCAAAAAACGAGCGGTTTGTAAAAATGTAGATAGGGAGCGACAACTCGAGTATCGTCTCATAAGGACTCTTTGATTGTTGTTAACAGAAAAAGTCAGTTTGGGGGGGGGGGGGGTGGATTTGAAATTAAATAAAGAAAACAAAGCAGAAAATAATGCAAACTAAATAATTATCAAATAAGCTAAACGATCAACCTACTGCTTTCGGTTTCCCACTATCATCGGTTCATGTAATTCCAAGCCCTAAGCGGATTCTAATCCCTTTTCGATTGTAACATCGATTAACAAGCGAAACCGACGCTACGAGACATATATTCCTAATTCCCGAATTAAACAAACGGGGTGAAGCGCTCGTGAATTAAGCAAACACGAATGAAAACACGCGAATTGAGCAAACGCGATTAAGTATAGGAACACACAATCATCGAAACAAATCAATACCCATTCGATACAAACTGAATTAAGTAAACAGAGAATATAGAATAGTATTGAAAGAGAAAACCAATGAAATCAGGAATTACAAAACCTCAAGCGTCAATGGAACCCGATTACAGCAGATCAATCGAAGGAGACTAGTTCTCCATTACAAATATGACAGAAACCTAAAAGTATATGTAAAATAGTGAAAACTGGATGATTTCTGTCTGCTGCGCTTGTATTTATAAAGAGGTCGCGCGTCACGCCCGTGATGGCCGTCATGGCTAGGCCGTGACCGCTTCTGTCAAGGGCGCGCATTCAAATTCTGGTCCGTCACGGCCGTGATCTTCATCACGGCTAGGCCGTGATCGCTTCTGACTTTGGGTGCTGATCTGTCACGGTCGTGACCTCTATCACGGATGGGCCGTGATCAATTCTGTCCTTCAGGTTCTCCTCATGACGCCCGTGATGTGTCTCACGGCTGGGCCGTGATGCTTTTTGACTTTCATGATCTTCTCATCACGGCCGTGACCAGTATCACGACCTGGGCGTGATGGCTTCTGCTTCAGGTGTCCTTCCCTTTTTGCTCTTTTTATTAACCTGAAAACATGAACTAGCAGTGAATGCTTTTTTTGACTCAAAAACTAACTAAAATGTCCTAAACTACTTAATAAACTCAAAATGTTGCTTGAGGACAGTTAAATCCAAATCTGGGCTAAGACGAGATTGAAACTCGAATAATTAGCACAAAAACCATGATCTTACTGGTTATAAAACTAGTTAGTCAGAGGCTGATCAAAATACCCCAAACTTAAACTTTGCTTGTCCCCAACCAAACTAAAACTCAAAAAGGACTCAAACTTGGCAATCTTAAAGGATTCAATCAATTTCGCACAAACTTCATGCAATTTCAACAAAACAATTTTGCTTCAATGTCCCCCCCCCCCCCCCTTTGTAACAATGCAATCCCCACATTCATTTACTTTAAACAATTGAGAATTCCATCATTCATGCAATTAGTAATCTGAGCAAGGGATCCAAGTTACACACAAAAGGGAGATCACCAAATTCAAACAATCGCCTTCCTCACAAGGGCATTTAGTGTTTCACTCATTCGCTCGATTTGTCTAGGCTATCAACATTCCACTCAATTTCACTTTTAAGACCACTTCCCATGAATTTGATTTTCATCTCAAACAAGGTTTCCACGAAAACATGCATGCAACATCAAAGGTCTTTAAAGGTTGTAATGGGGCCTGGCTAAGGGTAGGATATTCAAAGGTACTAGGCTTAAGTCCCTAGGAACTAAGAGAGCGTGAGCATTTTGATACATATTGAATTCCCACTCAAGTTCCTTTTTCCATTTTTCTTTTGCTTTTGGGTGACTACAACCTTTTTCTTCTAATACCCTTTTTTGACATTTTTGCACTTTTCTCTTCTTCTTTTTTCCCTTTCTTTTTGCCTTTGGCTCCAACCTTTATATTTTTATTTTTCTCAATCCCAAACAACACATCATGTCCTTGTAGCCACCCCAAACTTAGTTTCTTGCAACCCTTCTCTTGCTAAGCTTCCATGCTCTCCTAATACTAAGATCGGGTTAACATGGTTTTTCAGATTTTTGGCTTGTAACATAGGGTCATCAAGAAGCAATAGGCTAATTAGGCTCAAAGGGGCTAACTAGGGAACATGCATTAGGGACTAGTTCAATTTAGGCCAAGTAGATAATTCAAAGAAAATTGCCTAAATCATTTTATGCAAACACATAGACATGCAAACCATGAAAAGATTCAAGCAAATTCGGGAAAGTGCAACTCAAAAGTGATTCACACAGTTAAAAACATGTTGGAGCCTCAAATCCTCTCCCGGACAATTTTGCAAATTGTTTGACCGAGATACAATTCCTATTGTGTGCACCCCTTCACCCCAAACTTATCATAAATAATGCAATCATAATAGAATATCTCAAGATTCAATTTTCAATTTTTCACATGGGGGTCAATTTTCAATTTTCAAGACCTAGGGGGAAATCATCAACAGTCAACAAGTATTAGGCAATCATCTATGCCAAATTTGATCAAAAACCAACAAGCTCACCACACAAGACTGACACACATACTCTTGATCTTCTCAAATTATTCAAGAGCTAAAAGAAAACAAAACAAAAACAAAGCAAGGAAAATTAAAAAGAGTAAGGTTTAGATAAAACTCATGGAGGCGGTTCCACCGGGATCCCACTGTCTGTGATACAGCGGCCACGGAGTGCCCAAAGTGTAATATGATCCTCCCGAATCCCATGGCTTGTAGCATAAGGCCCAAGTGATAGACAAGGGACGGAAGCTCATTCCATGATCCCCTAACTTGCAGCCTTGATGTGGAGGTGAGCACTTGACAATTATGGTGACCTCGCCAAGTGCGGCGGACTTCTCACTCCCTCTTGGGTCAAATATGACCTCCTTGTCAACCTTGTCAACAAAGTTCTCCCAATAAAAATGGGGTTCAACCTCTTGGACTGGCCATAGTGTCTTCATATCCAAGGGTGCAAAATCCAGTCTCTCAGGCAGAGGCTTGAACTCCATCACCGGTTGTTCCACAGTGGGAGGTGGCAAACAGGTAGCGAGGATCTCCGGTGCCACTTCAACTTTTGCACGATCTTCATTCACTGCACTAACAAATCCATCACCTGCTATACATGCAGAAATCTCAGCACACACCACACAAGGGTTAGTGTTAGTACAGTCAGTACATATAGTACAACAAACTGAATCAGAAAAGGCTTGAATGTCTGGAAATTCAACACAAAGTTCATCCATCCCATCACATTCAACACATGCATATGAGTTAATAGGATCATCTAATTCCAAAAGTTCTTCATCATCCTCGAGCATGGTGAAGCAGATGTCCTCCTGATCCTCATTTTCTATATTCCCTGGCCGAACAGGCCCCTCAACCTCATGTGTCTCATGTTTCATATGGACGTTTTTCTCTTCATACCTTTCAAAACATGCTACACACGAAGTAAATTCATTACAATCAACACATGAAGTATAATAGATAGAATCAGGAAAGGTGTGAATATCTGGAGATTCAACACTCAGTTCATCAGTAGAAGTATTCTTGACATCATTATCAATATTATGCTCAAAAGAAGTATTGTCAAGAACAACTACTTGTGAATCTGTATGTTCTTCAAGGGGATGTGGAGTTTGCAGTGTAGCCAAGGCGGAAACGATGTAAGCATTTTGAGTGGCAAAATCCTGAAGACTTGCTTTCATCCTCTGTTGAAACTTGAAATTCAACTGTCCTCTGTTGGATTTCAAGATTTTGTTCTGCTATTCGTTGCTCCAATTCTTCCAGACTGAGTTGGGCTAGTGTAGGGTCAGGCTGATATTGGTGCTGGCTTACTGTCATTTGATGCACCAATGAAGCTATCTCATCCAGAACGCCCCTTCCTCCACTATGTTGACTAGAATAATCATTCACCCCACACATGCCAAAATCACTGTTAGACTCATAACCTCCAGCAAAGTTAGGATAATATATGCATGGTGGTGGCTTATAATCAACAGTAGGCATATAACCATGCATGTAATTATCCATGGGAAGTGCTAAGATTCACAACCAGACAAAGCAGCCGTAACTAATTCAGCAATGCAAATTTTTTATTTTTTTATTTATTTTTTTATTTATTTATTTTCTGTCAATAACAACAAGAGTACCCGGCAACGGCGCCAATTTTTGACACGCTGTCGCACACGCGTCAAAAAGCGAGCAGTTTATAAAAATGTAGATAGGGAGCGATAACTCGAGTATCGTCTCACAAGGACTCTTTGATTGTTGTTAACAGAAAAAGTCAGTTTTGGGGGGCAGGGGGGTGGATTTGAAATTAAATAAAGAAAACAAAGCAGAAAATAATGCAAACTAAATAATTATCAAATAAGCTAAACGATCAACCTACTGCTTTCGGTTTCCCACTATCATCGGTTCATGTAATTCAAAGCCCTAAGTGGATTCTAATCCCTTTTTGATTGTAACATCGATTAACAAGCGAACCCGACGCTACGAGACATATATTCCTAATTCCCGAATTAAGCAAACGGGGTGAAGCGCTCGTGAATTAAGCAAACACGAATGAACACACGCGAATTAAGCAAATGTGATTAAGTATAGGAGCACACAATCATCGAAACAAATCAATACCCATTCGATACAAACTGAATTAAGCAAACAAAGAATATAGAATAGTATTGAAAGAGAAAAGCAATGAAATCAGGAATTACAAAACCTCAAGCGTCAATGGAACCCGATTACAGCAGATCAATCGAAGGAGACTAGTTCTCCATTACAAATATGACAGAAACCTAAAAGTATATGTAAAATAGTTAAAACTGGATGATTTGTGTCTGCTGCGCTTGTATTTATAAATAGGCCACGCGTCACGACCGTGATGGCCGTCACGGCTAGGCCGTGACCGCTTCTGTCAAGGACGCGCATTCAAATTCTGGTCCGTCACGGTCATGATCTTCATCACGGCTAGGCCGTGATCGCTTCTGACTTTGGGTGTTGATCTGTCACGGCCGTGACCTCTATCACGGCTGGGCCGTGATCAATTCTGTCCTTCAGGTTCTCCTCATGACGCCCGTGATATGTCTCACGGCTGGGCCGTGATGCTTTCTGACTTTCATGATCTTCTCATCACGGTCGTGACCAGTATCACGGCCTGGGCGTGATGGCTTCTGCTTCAGGTGTCCTTCCCTTTTTGCTCTTTTTATTAACCTGAAAACATGAACTAGCAGTGAATGCTTTATTTGACTCAAAAACTAACTAAAATGTCCTAAACTACTTAAGAAACTCAAAATGTTGCTTGAGGACAGTGAAATCCAAATCTGGGCTAAGACGAGATTGAAACTCGAATAATTAGCACAAAAACCATGATATTACTAGTTATAAAACTAGTTAGTCAGAGGCTGATCAACGCACTACTTTTAATAGGTATTAGACGTGCATAGGTAGTTGACGCAAGATTAACAAAAATATTCTCAAGGTTGGACGCCTAAATTAATCCACACGTATCATATTAAGATGCTTCCTAATAAAGATAAATCTGTCCTCTACAAGAGGTTTAGTAAAGATATATGCCCATTGATGGTCAGTATCTACAAATTGAATATCAAACACACCTTTTTGCACATAATCCCTAATAAAATGATGTTTAATTTCTATGTGCTTAGCTCTAGAATGCAAAATTGGATTCTTATATAGATTTATTGCAGCAGTATTATCACATATAAGTGGAATACTACTTACAAACACATTGTAGTCCTCCAATTGATGTTTGATCCAGAGAAGTTGTGAGCAGCAACATGCAGCTGATATATACTCAGCAATTGATAAGGCAATGGTACTTTGTCTTTTGCTTGACCATGAGACAAGATTAGCTCCAATGAAGTGACATCCTCCACTTGTGCTTTTTCTTTCAATTCTATCTCCAGCATAGTCAGCATCATAGAAACCAACTAATCTGTAATCTTCATTTTTCTTAAAGCACAGACCAAGATTAGTAGTACCTTTTAAATATCTGAAAATTCTCTTAATTACAGATAGGTGAGATTCTCTAGGATCATATTGAAATCGAGCACATAAACATACACTGAACATAATATCAGGTCTAGACGCAGTAAGATATAAGAGAGATCATATCATACCTCTGTATACCTTTTGGTCTACCTTTTTCTCTTTATCATCTTTGTTCAGTATGGAAGTGGGGTGCATAGGAGTATTTATTGGCTTACAATCATCTATCTTAAACTTTTTCAGAAGCTCTTTTGTATACTTAGTTTGGTGGATGAGCACCTCGTCCAAGGTTTGTTTTACTTGAAGTCCAAGGAAGAATTTGAGTTCTCCCATCATGCTCATTTCAAAATCTTTCTGCATTAACTTAGAGAATTCTTTGCATAGAGACTCATTAGTACCACCAAAAATAATATCATCAACATATATTTGTACAACTATGAAATTAGACTTAATGGATTTTCTAAATAAGGTTGTGTCAACCTTTCCTCTATTGAATCAATTTTCCATAAGAAAGGAACTTAGTCTGTCATACCAAGCTCTAGGAGCTTGCTTAAGACCATACAAAGCTTTCTTAAGCTTAGATACATGTTCAGGATGGGTTTCACACTCAAAACCCGGAGGTTGCATAACATAGACTTCTTCATTAATAAATCCATTTAGAAAAGCACTTTTAACATCCATCTGAAAAAGCATAATACTATTATGTGCAGTAAATGAAAGTAGAATTCTAATAGCTTCTAATCTGGTAACAGGTGCAAAAGTTTCAGTATAATCTATACCTTCTTCTTAAGAGAAACCTTGAGCAACAAGTCTTGCTTTGTTTCTTATTACCTTACCATTTTCATCGAGTTTGTTTTTGTAAACCCACTTTGTTCCAATCACTGATTTGTCTTTGGGCAGTGGAACCAAAGTTCAAACATCACTTCTTTCAAATTGATTAAGTTCCTCTTGCATAGCTAGAATCCAACCATCATCTAGCAGAGCCTCGTCCACAGTCTTTGGCTCCAACTCAAAGACTAGTGCATAAATATCTTGTTCTCTGAGGTTGATCTGGTTCTTAGCTTGTCATTGGGGTTTCCAATGATATGATCTTGTGGATGATAATTCTTGAAGTACTCAAATTTTTGAACTGTATCAGGTTAAGAAGTGGAAGTTTCTGGTTGTTGAGTGGGGTCATCTGCTTGATCATCAACTTTTATCTCTGGTGAGTCTCCTGGAATGTTTAGATCAAGATTTGCAAAAGCTTCATCTAGCTCTGATAATTTCTTATCAGGCTGTTTTTCATCAAACTTGACATGAATACTTTACTCTACTATCAGAGTCCTAGAATTATAAACTCTAAAGCCTTTAGATGTTTCAGAATATCCTAATAGTATTCCATTATTTGTTTTAGCATCAAACTTACCAAGTTGATCTTTAGTATTCAGTATATAGCATTTACAATCAAAATGGTGAAAATAAGATATGTTGGGTTTTCGTCCTTTCCACGGTTCATAAGGAGTCTTATTTAGGATAGGTCTAATGTATATTCTGTTCTGAATGTAGCAAGCAGTATTAACAGCTTCAGCCCAGAAGTGTCTTGGGACAGAGTTTTCATTGAGCATATTCCTTGCAACCTCTTGAAGAGATCTGTTCTTTCTCTCTACTACACCATTTTGCTGTGGTGTTCTAGGTATTGAGAAGTTGTGAAGGATACCACTTTCTTCACAGAACTTATGAAATATCTCATTTTCAAACTCTCCCGCATGGTCACTTCTGATTGAAGTGATACACATGCCTTTTTCATTCTGTACATGTTTGCAGAATACAGAAAATACCTTAAAAGACTCATCTTTGTGAGTTAGGAACACAACCCATGTCCATCTAGTGTAATCGTCTACTATGACAAGACCATATTTCTTACCACTGATAGAGGCAGTCATTGTTGGACCAAAAAGATCAAGATGTAGCAACTCTAGTGGTACTAACAACATTCTTAGATTCAAAAGAACCTTTGACTTGTTTTCCCTTTTGACATGCATCACAGAGAGCATCAGATTTGAACTTAAGGTTTGGTAGTCCTCTCACGAGGTTATGCTTGTTTAGCTTTGAAATTAATTTCAAGCTTGCATGACCTAGCCTTTTGTGCCAAATCCATCGCTCATCTCCAATGGACGCTAAACATGAGACATTTGGATTTGAGAGGTCCTCCAAGTCAATCTTATAGAGATTGTTTTGCCTTTTAGCAGTGAACAAAAGTGATCCATCATCTTTCTTGACAGTACACATGTTCTTATCAAAAGCAACTGCATATCCACTGTCACATAATTGACTTATGCTCAGTAGATTGTGCTTCAAGCCATTTACTAAAAGAACATTATCAATGAAGGGAAAAGGATGTTTACCAATTTTACCTATACCAATGATTTTCCCTTTCTGATTTCCTCCAAATGTGACCTCGCCACCATCTTTAGGCTTAAGGTTTTGGAACATAGACCTTTCTCCCGTCATGTGTCGTGAGCAGCCACTGTCCAAGTAGCAAGACATCTGTTTTCGTCCTGTTGTTAAGCAAATCTGCAACAGGTATTATCTTATATTTAGGAACCCAAACTGACTTGGGTCCTTTCTTGTTCGTTGTCTCTGGACGAGTATGCTTACCATGTTTATTGTGTATGCATCTAGATGTACCATGCCCACTTTTTCCATACACTTTGCAAAAGGTGTTGGACGAGCTAGACTTAGCTTTTGTATATTTATTTGGAACTTTTGAAGCTCTATGTTGTGTAAGAGGTTTTGACTTTTTGTGAGATGCATCTTGCTTCTCTTTGTCATAACCAAGACCTATTTTATCATGAGGTGACCTAGAGTACCTTAAAATGAGACTAAGCTTATCTGAGTCACCTACAAGCTTTGATAGAGAATCTGTTAGATATGTTACATCTTGTTTCAGTTTTACAACTTGACAAGAAACATCAGGTTCACACATCATTTTGTCATCTAGACTTATATTCACTAATTTTAGTATGTCATTTTCATCTTTAAGGTTTTGTTTCTCAGTGCTGACCCTATCATATTCTCTAGTCAGTTTAGAGAATTTCTTTTTGAGACTCTTATATTCTCGTGATAGTATAGACGACTCATGCAACAATTCATCAAAAGCATTTTGAAGAGTGGACGGGTTAGAGTCCATTACCTCAACATCAGTATATTCACTTTCTGATGCCGTGTCTGCCATGGGATAGATATTTGCCTCTTCCTCAGCTTCATTTTCTTCATCTGATGAAGCAGATCAAGATCCTCCCATGTAGCCAATAAGCCTTTTTTTTCTTTTTGAAGAATTTATTTTTATCCTTTAGCTCAAGATAGTCATCTTTGAAATGACCAGGTTTCTTGCATTCAAAGCACAAGGGTGGACCTTTTTCCTTGGAGTCTGACTTCTCCTTGGAAAACTTTTTGATGAGTTACTTCCTTCTATAACCACCTTTCTTTCTCCACATTTTTTGAACCTTCCTGGAGATAAAGGACAATTCATCCTCATCTGATCCTTCATCATTATCAGAAGATTCAGACTCATCTGATGTCTCCGCAGCTTTGAGAACTTTTGATGAACTTGCTTTCTTTGTCTTTAGGGCAATAGATTTTCCTTTTCTGGAATTTTCTTCTTTATTAAGTTCAAGTTCATGAACCTTGAGAGATCCAAGAAGATCTTCCAGAGAGAGTGTATTCAGGTTTTTGGCTTCCTGAATAGAAGTTACTTTGGGTCTCCATTGCTTGGATAGACTTCTCAGGATTTTTCTGACATGATCTCTATTTTCATAAACTTTTCCAAGAGATCTGAGACTGTTGGTGATGGTTTGGAATCTTCCAAACATTTGGTCTATTGTTTCATGTTTACCCATCTTGAACAACTCATACTGATGAACCATCATGCTGATATTTGATTCCTTAACTTGTGAGGAACCCTCATGAGCTAGGGCAAGAGTATCCCAGATTTCTTTAGCAGTATTGCAGCTGTGAACTTTGTCATGTTCAGATCTGGTTATAGCACACAAGAGATAGTGCTTAGCCTTCAAATTCATTTGATGTTGGTTTTTCTGCTCTTGAGTCCATCGGGCTCTAGGAACTGCAGCTCCAGCTTCATCTCTTGGTTCAGTGTAGTCGGTTTCAATCAGCTCCCAAATACCTACATTCTGTGCATCTAAGAAGGCCATCATTCTATTCTTCCAGTAGTCATAATCTGTTCCATCAAAGAGAGAAGGTCTGTTGATAGCTTGTCCTTCTATATCCGTGGTTGTTGGATCGTACTTCCTCAGCACTTGTTAGATGCTCAACCTTTTCGAGGCTGAGCTCTGATACCAACTGAAGTTGACACAGGCAAACACAAGAAACGGGGGTTGAATTGTGTTTGTTAATAATTTTCAAAAACAACCTTTAAAATAATTTTTGCACACAAGGAGATTAAAAACAGAAGCAAGCACAAATAAATAGATCATTTTTAAAAGGCTTTAACAAAAGCAATATCAAAACCCCTCGATTAGTAAGAAACAAATAAAGTTGTAAGAGTTAACAGATAGAGGAATCACACAAGATGTTTTATCTTGGTTCACTCTCTTCCAACCAAGAGCTACGTCCAGTCCTTTCTACTTAAAGGATTTTCTCCACTATTTTCCAACCGAGTATTCAACACCTCTCCAGGCTACAAGGATTTCTTTCTTACCAAGCCTCTTCGGGATCTAAATCTAACAAAGAGATTTAATGTTTGATCTTCTTAACTCACTATGTGTGAGGATATGACAATTTAAGATCAGATGAATATTTTCACAATATTCAAACTAAGAATACAGACTCTTGCTTTTGAAAGAATATAAGAATGAGTGATTATCGATTGGCAAAAGTTGAGCTAGCAAGGTTGTGCTGGTAAGAGTTGTTCTTCGGTATCTCAGGTCTTCTATTTATAGTGACCTTCTTCTTTACTTGTATTTCTTCAACGGTTACTTTGAATAATCCCGTTTAGAGATAGCATTTAATGCATGATATCCATTGTGACTGATGGCTTGATTGTGGCAAGCTAAATAGTACTCTTGGTTATCGAGGTAGCATGAAATATGAGGCTTAATGCTCTGAGTATTGCATCTTGAGAACGTGTTGTTCCTCCTTTGTGTACAATCCAGCTTTTTCAGTCATAAAGTTGTCATCGTACAGATCGTTTTGCAGTATCTCATTGTACGATTCTGCTTTTTGCATTTCTTGATGGTACTATGTTTCTTTTACAACAAGGTAAAATATTAAAGCAGATCGGTCAAAAGTGAAGAACAAATATTCTATTGAAATAAATATCAATCATTTGAAATAAATTCAAGAGATTCGGATTGCATTTAATTCATTCTAAGATGGAGCTTGTCTACTTTAAAAAATTCTGTCTACTTAGTTATATGTGATACCAAGTCTGTTTCAACAGATTATTTGCTCGTTCGATGACATGGCATATCCTCTTGTCTATCAAGTCTTTGGACTTACTATTCCTCACTGAGTTATAAATATATTCGTCTAGTGACGTGGCAGAGAGAGCTTGTCTACCTGATTATTTTATTTTTCAGTTCATTCAATTTTATCAATTACTTTCTTCTGCTTACATGGCAAGATGGACGCGCTTATTATCAAGTCTTTGGACTTGCTGTATCTAACTAGTTACTTTGGTATTCGTCTAGCAAACATTTAGAGCCTCGTCTACTTAAATAAATAAATTAGTAACTTTACCAAAATATTGAGCATCCCGTCTACAAGGGTGGACGCTTATTTTTCAATGAAAACTTATCCCATGTTTCTTTACTTATATTTAAATATTCGTGCATAACTAAAAGCACATGTTAGATCTCAACTAACACTTTGCCAAGCAAATTTAATCCTTTTGTTAGCATCAAAACTTAGAGATTATTTAATCCAAAACCATTATGGTTCCAACATATTTATCCTATGATGGTTGTGAACCAAGCATGTTTGGTTTTCATTTTCCAATATAATCAAGAATTTAGACTTCTTGGTATCTTTTAACGCTAAATCTAAGAGCTTAGAAGGGTTGGAAATTTCTATCCTACTTATACTAAAGAGGTCGAAACCCTAAGCATGGATTTAGTAGAATTTTGTTCTATCTATGTAAAGTGAACATTGGTTATGAACTCCTAACACTTAAGGATCATTAATCCATGAGTTGTATTTTTTTTTTTTGAAAACCTCTAACCTTATTTTATGCCATGGCCGAACCTATACCTTCTTGGTTTAGTGTTCTTGGTTAACTTTTAACTTTTGTTTTTATGTTCATAAACCAAGACTTTCGTCGTGGAGTAGACGAGGACATTCGTAGTACACTTCCTCAAGCATCACGTACCTTTACCTTCACAAAAGGTAAGAGGGGACAGCCTGAGGGATATTCAATAGCTATGTGCATGTGTGTATGTGGTTTGCTCGATTTATTTGAATATTGTTATTATATTGAATCAAAGTTTGAATGATTTGTACACTTGAACTGTTGGGATAACTGTTTGAAGTTGATCCTTACTTGATTTAAAGTGTTGTGAATCATATATGTTATGAACTGTCATTAACTGTTATATTGTTGACTGAGATTATGATGATATTGATTGATGTCTGAAAAGCCTGACGTTAGTCGGTGCTCAACTAATCATATGATTAAAAACCTAAATAAGCTTCAAAGAGAACTTTGAAAGTAATGGTGTTCATTTTAAAATGTTCTTTAGTAAAGTATGTGTTTTAGAAAGTAAGTGATCTTACTTGTATTTATTCCGGAAGGATAAAACTTTGGAACTTGTGTTAAATAATTTCAAGTTAAAGGAAATTATTTTCTTACGAACTAAGTTTTTGTACAAGAGAAAATCATTTAGAAAATATGTGTTTTTACGGAAGGAAAAGCCTTTTGAAAATATTTGACCTTAACTAGAGATGATCTTAAGAAAAGGATTTCAAGAGAAAATGGATTTCTTATAATAGTTTACAAATGATTTTCCAATGAAAAGATTTCCTGCAAAGAAATACTTTCGAAAATATTCCAGTAACTTGGATGGGTTACCGAGGTTTTATTTTGGTATTTGATTTTCACTGAACGAAAAGTAAGAATAGATGAAATCGAATATAGTTCACGAGACGTCGCTTCTAGTATTCTATAATGTGCACGTTGATCATTGATCCGTGTTAAGTATTGTGGACCGAGAGTCTTAATCATGATGTTGTGGGCTAAGAGTCCTAATCTAGTTATTTTGGACCAAGTGTCCTAATTACATTGTTGTGGACTAAGAGTCCTAATTATGTTGAAATAAAACATGGGTATGATTGTAAGTCTTTTTCTATGACGACAAACCTTGACTGAGGCATCGGTATTAGGTGTCGTGATTGAGCACTCGGACTGCGTCTCCTGTTTTGATGTTGAGTAATTTCAAGTGATGAAAATTATGAATGGTCGTTAGATTTGAGCTTCAACAATGAATAAGATTGAACACAAAGAAAACATCTTGAACGAATGTTTTTCTTCATGTATTTAGGCAAACGTGCCTCACAGGTTAGTCACTTCAGTGATGCCCAAACAGGGGCTATTAGTCACTTCGGTGATGTCCAAGCAGGGACTTTTAGTCACTTCGGTGATGCCCAAGAAGGGGATGACATATAAGTCACAACGGTGATGTCCAAACAGGGACTTTAGTCACGACGGTGATGCCCAAGTGGGGGCTTTGAGTTTGATCAACTCTTAGAAAGATGAAGGGATCTCATGAGATTAAGTTTATAGAGCCGGAATATTGAAGTGTCATGCATAATCTTTATAAAAGCTGATTGTATGGGTATGACACCCATTGATATGATACTTGTTGTTTTATCTATTAATATTTGGTAAATGTTAATATATTGATGTTATGCATGTATCATGCATATGGTTATTGTAATCTATCCATATATTGGTATCTCACCCTTGCATATCTTGTTATTTCTCTTTGCTTTTCGGTATCGCTGTATATATAAGAGTTTAGATGGATCCGAACATCCCATTGGTATCGTCGGAATCGAAGACCGAGATCTTCGATGATGCGGGGAATGCGGAGGCATGGCAGATTCACCCCGGATCTACATCGGCTACCTATCATGGACCGATAACCACGCTGGAGAAGAATGCCGAGGGCGAACCATGTTGTAGAGTTCAGATAGTTGAGACGAGGAGGATTGCTCTCCCACCACCTTGGTACTACTTGCACGTGCTATAGATGAATGGACAGCTACATGAGCACTCGCCTCTAAGAGTACCATTACCAGGAGTCGAGCCAGCTTCACCGATTGGGGAAGACCAGGAGGTGGACCCCGAGGAGTACCTGGAGGATGAGCTCGTGTACCACGTCTTGGATCACGACTATGATCTTGATGAGGTGCCGAAGTACGTGCTTGATGACGATCCGGATTTTTATGATTCCGACTCTCCTTATGAGGGCGGAGACGTTGCGAACCTATCACCTGGGGTCTCTTCTTGTGGGAGTGTTCGTTGCGAGTGTTCCTTTTAGTCGTTAGTAGTGGCCAGCTTAGGGGTGTATATTTTGTGGTTAGTATGTCTCGGTCCGACTGTATTTGGCTTCTTAGAGCCACCCTTTTGATGCGTGGTTCCGGACCCTCCCCCTATTTTGCTTTACTTAGTTTACAACTGTTAACTTTATGTTCTGTAATTCTGTTACTAATGGCCATCCTGATCAAGCCCTAGTTTCTATACTACACTCTGAATCCCACTGGGATATATATATATATATATATATATATATATGATGTTTACATTTCATGTTCTGAGTGTTCATCACTTACCCTTGTTTAAAAAAAAATCATCATTTTATGAATACTCACTTATTAAGAAAATGTCATTTACCGGAAGCAGCCATAAATTTATTTTTTTTAATTTTCCGCAACGGGTAACAAAGTGACGCCCAAGTTTAGGGTGTTTTAATTAGTGGTATCAGAGCTGGTCGAGTCTTTCGGGAATCTTTGGGGTTTAGGTCTGTTAGGTTGATGTTGTGTGTTCTCTGATTAAGACTTGATTGAATTACTTCTTAGGAGTAATGTGTAATAACCGTCGGGTTAGATTTCCTTTTCTGGTTACCATTTCACTGATTGTGTCTTACAAGTCAGTATGGAACCAGGAGGTGCATGCGGGCGTGGTGGTTGTGGCAGAGGCAATGGCGGGATGGACTTCGTCGCCCAGGCAACGGCTGATGTGGCTGCGGCTATTGCTTTTCAGACTGCTACGATGGCTACCCAGAACCAACAGGAGCAGCTGAGGGCTGAAGAAGCTGCTGAGGGAAAGCATCTGAATGCTTTCAGACGTCAGAATCCGTCACAGTTTGATGGAGACGTGGATCCTAAGAAAGCTGATCTGTGGATCCCGGAGTTGGAAAATATCTTTGAGCCATTTCATACACCTGAGGAAGCAAAGGTGCCCTATACAATTTTCCAACTGGTAGGAGATGCTGAGTACTGATGGAAAGGCACCAGACAACTGTTAGAGGCTGAGCACCAAGCAATCACCTGGGAAGTAATTCGTCACAAGTTTCTGGATAAATACTTTCCTCAGAGTGCTCGGACTGAGAAGGAACAAGAGTTCCTGAGTTTACGTCAACGAGACCTGACTGTGGGGGAATATGCGGCAAGATTCGAATCACTTGCCAAATATTTCCGCTTCTTTCAGAACAACCCAAACGAAGAATGGAAGTGTGAAAAGTTCGAAGGCAGACTGTGCTTCGAAATCAAGGAGTCGGTACTACGACTGGAAATCAAGAACTTCCAAGACTTAGTGGAAAAGTACAGAAAAATAGAGCTAATGCGGAAAGGACGAGACACCAAAGGGAATGCTGGGGGACCCTCTCGTCCTAAGAGCCAATTTCCAGGGCAGAACGAGAAATGGAAGTAGAACCAGAGGAAGCCATACTGAAATAGACAACTATAAACACGAGAAGGGGGTTGAATTGTGTTAATCAGACTTTGAACAAAGTTGAAAACTTTTCGCATACAGAAGCTTAGTTCAGACGAGCAGAAAGATACTGGACAGACAGGTGACCTGTCTGATGAAATTTTAATAGAGACTTAGGCAAACACACCACTTGATAAACGGATAAGAAGACTAAAGCAACTAAAGAGTTTATAAGGAAAGAGAGATTAACACAACTATTTATCCTGGTTCACTCTTCAAAGCAAAGGGCTACGTCTAGTCCTTAGAAGCATCAAGTTTTATCCACTATAACTGATCAGGTTACAGACTCCAAGTATTGTTTGCACACCTAGCCTCTTCAGGCTCCAAGACAAGTATTCTTTGTACACCTAGCCTCTTCAGGCTCATTCAGATTTGTTTTGAGAAATGTGGTTGTAATAAATACAACTTCAGACAGACAGATCTTTCACCAACACTCAGAGAGTGGTTTAAATGTAAAGCTTAGGAAAGTCTACATAATAACTTCAAATGATTGAAGAATACGGAATGAAATAATGAAGAAATTAATGAGCAGAGTAATGGCTCTTGAATGCTATGATTGTTCTCTATTTCTTCATCTTCAATGACTTATGTATTTTTAGTCTTCAAGTATTTAAGATTCGTTAGGGACATTCCCTCAGATGTTGGCTTCAAGCGGAACTTCATTAAATGCAATAGAGTCGTTCTGGGTAGCCATTAATGCAATAGAAACGTTGGTTGTACTCTAACTTGAAGGATCATGGCTTTATGTATCGTGAAACAGCCATATCAGAGTTGTGCAGAGAGCTTTTCGTAGTTTGTTGAGTACAACTCCCTTTTCGTGAAAGGACCAGAGGTACTAGGGAATAAAGCACGTTGGAAACATTCTTTAACTGGTCTTTGGTTCTGATAAACGAGGTTGCTAGAGAGAGTAACTTCTGACTATTCTTGATAAGCGTGAGACTAAGTAGGAGAGAAGGCTTCAAGTCTCTCTCTGATAGGACAGCTCACAAAAGCTTGTTAGGTCATTGGTTCTTCAACGAGTAACCTCAGACAAGTGTAGTAACTCGTGGAGAGATAGGTTGAAGACGTATCTTAAAAGAAGTCAATAATCCTAGTCAGCAGACAGGTTGACTTTCGTTTATCTAGACAGGTAGTCACTTATGTGAGCAGACAGATGATTCTTACTGTTTTAATCTGCACACTAGATAGACAGGTTAGCAACCAATATGAAGGTTAATTAAATCATTAACCAATGTTTAGTTCTCATAAAAACTTAGGGAAATGTACATCTGACATTTTAGAGACTTAACAATCTCCCCCTTTTTGATGATGACAAACATTGAGATGATTTATTGAACCTCAGAAAATATCAACAAAGAAAGTAACATATAACAGACAGGTTGAAATTTTCTTAAGCGGATAGGTTATGCAGATGCTTGATCAGACATTAAGATTAATATTATAATCCGGTTAACTTAGTCACACATAAATTTGAATTGTCTTACTTAGAAATTATCAGAGCAATCTTACTTAAGATTTATCTGAGCAATTATAGCAACTATCAGAACATACTTTGATCAACATACTTTGCTCATATCAGAACATACTCATGTCCATGTATTATTTTCTTATTGAGATCAAATCATATTCATTAAGATCAAATCATATTCATTCTCCCCCTTTTGTCATAGCAAAAAGGAGTAATCATAATAAAAAAAGTAAAAAAAATAAGGAAAGTAAGGAAGAAATATATTTTATTCATCATGAGCTTTGATAAATACATGGCAGTTTACAACTGAAAAACAAAAACTACCTAGATTGACTAAGTAACAAATATAAGGCAGCAATCATTTGCTCTAAGAGCAGTCTAGCTTGCCTTTCTTGATCCAGCTGTCTTCTTAAGTCTTCTACTTGCCCTTGAAGCAGATGAAAGTCTTGTAAGGCCACTGTCTGAGAAGTGGAGGCTTCTGTAGACAGGCTTAAGGAAGAGACAGACAGAGGAGAGTGCCGGGGTAAGGCTAAAACTTGGGGTGCCTTAGGTAGAGAAAGGGGAGAGGTGATGGATGGGAAGAAAAGTTAATGGAGAGTTTGAAGGGCATAGAAAGGAAGAAAGACAAATTTGAAGATAAGACTGATTCTGACAAAGTCAGTATCAAGTGAAGGAAACATACAGGAAAGTCTCTCGGACAGAGACAGTCTGGTGATGATTATTTGGATAGGTGGGGTAAGAGGTGTTTGAGCTAAAACAGAGGGAGGGATAGGTAATAAAGAATCAATATGGCAGAAAAAAGAATTAGATCATGTGACTAACATAAAGAAATACCTAGACCAATGAGGTAGCATTACAACAGAAGCAGGATAGTGAGTTCCAGCTAATGTTCTAATGAAGACAACAGTAGGTGGGTAGAAGAAAAGTTCTCTACAGGGATTAAGAATATGAGGGGGAGGAGAAGGGATGACGGAGACATGTGAGATACTTGCAAAGAAAAGATATTGCAGATCAGACACAAAGAGTCTCGATGATATGCCAGTTTGTTCTTTGGGAGCAGAGTCCCTGTGAACAACTGTGTACTGACAGTCATCAGGTAAAACAGTGAAAGAAGATTTTTGATTTTGAAAGGAGTGGATGGGTGAAGGAAGAGTAGATGCAACAGAGAGAGGTTGAATAAAAAGGGCGGATGGAGAAGAGATAGGTGGGGTGATTATACCTTGATGAGAAGGGAAAGGGAAAGAAGGAGATGTCTGCTCTTCAGATATCTTCAACTTCTTGTGAGAAGGAGACACTTGGTCATCCTCAGGTACAACTGTCTGAGCTCCTCCAGACAGGTCTTCTGCAGTGTTAGCTTCTGCAAGCACTTCAATCTTTGCAGGTACTGGGTAACCAGATCTTCTCTTTTTGGGAATAATTCCCAAAATGAAAGTCTTCTTTGGTTCTTCCAGAACTTGCTTTGTCTGCTCCCCCTGAGCATATGCTTCCTTTTTGCTAGGCTCAGACTAAACTTGTTTAACCTTGGCACAGGTCTTCACCAGCTTCCTCTTCTTGCTGGGATGAGCAGGAACAACCACTAACTCCTCAGCTTCACTAGTCTTCCTCTTGGGAGAGGGTCTCTTCAGCTTGAACCTCAAGGGCTCAACTGTCTCAGCAGAATCTTCAGACATTGAAGGTTACAGCTCTGGAATTTGGTCGTGTCTGGTCACCTTTCCAGACGATTTGAACAGTCTCTCAGAAATAGGGACTTCAGATTCATCAATGGAAACCACTGGTTCTTCCTCCTTCTGCTCAACAGCCGGCTTCTTCTTCTTCTTCTACTTCTTCTTATCAACTGCCTCCTCATCAGAAAGAGGGATTCCCTTGATGTCCATCATAGACAGTATCTTCCTGTCTATGGACAGTGACATGTCCACAAAGTGATCATCACTGGGAACAAACAGCTTGTCCCTGAAGACCCTAGTCAGCATCATCCCATGAGGATATGTCTGTATGTTGGTTCTCTTGATCAGAGTCTAAAGGTACATGTAGATAAGGTCGTTGATGTCAACCTTGATTTTGTGGATCAAGTGGTACAGAGCAAATCTGTCCATCTTTGTCACACTGTCTCGTGAGGCTTTCCTTGGCATCACGCACTCCAACAGCAATTTGTGCAGGAATCTACACTTGACCACCATGTTGACGGGTTTAGGGTTTAGGGTTCACAGTTGGGTGTGAAGCCAATTCCGATTCTTGGACATTTTGTGACAAGATCCAGAGAGCTAATAGGGAAGAGAAGGGTTCTATCCCCCATTTCAACCTTAAAGCTCTTGATTCCATTGAGTCTATTGATGACAACCACAGCATTTCTCCAGAACGTTTGAACGAGCTTAGGGTGAACAAGCTCCTTGATGTCGAAGAAAGGAGTCCATTTGGAGTACTCCAACACTTCAGTAACATCCATACCTAGCTTCTTCATCTGTTGAAGATCAACAGTCTTTCCCGAAATGATCTTCCCGATCTCAGTAACTTTGATATTGTATTTCTCAGCGATTTCTTTTATAGAGAGATGCTTGGATGATGCCATTTTTTAGAGAAAACGGTTCTAGGGTTTCGAGAGAGAAGAGGGTTTGAAAGATGAGAAGACAAAGAGATTTTGGAATATTGAAACGTAAAGGTTCAACCTTTCTGATCTATTGTCTTTTATAGTCATAAAAGTACTAGAGAGAAAATGACATTTTTAATTCAAAATGGCATGATTTGTATGGGGAATCGCAACGCCCACTTAAGACATAATGAAAACATGGTTTCAAGATATATAAACTACCATGTACATGATTAGCTTCAGATAAGGAATGGTATACAACACTTAATAGCCATTTCAACAAAAATGTTGAGTTCTAGCATAGTGACTCAGCAGAGTCAGATAGGTAAGCATAGACAGGTGATAAAGCACAGACAGGTTAACATTCAGACATGTCATTCAACAATGCAATGCATATTTAGATTATCTCTAATAAATAAAAACCTTTCTTCTGCTAAGGGTTTAGTGAAAATATCATCCCATTGATTTTCAGTTTTAACAAACTTAATATCAAAGATGCCTTTCTGAACATAATCCCTAATAAAATGATGTTTGATTTCAATATACTTAGCCTCAGAATTCTGAATTGGATTTTTAGTTAAGCATATAGCATTTGAATTATTACACCATACAGATATGTTATGTTCATAAATAGAGTAATCCTCAAGTAGTTGTTTTATCCATAAGAGTTGATAGCAGCAACTAGCAGCAGAGATGTATTCTGCTTCAGCTGTAGACAGTGCAATAGTTGTCTGTCTCTTGCTTGACCATGAGACTAAACTTGCTCCAATGAAGTGGCATCCTCCACTTGTGTTTTTCTTTTCTATTCTGTCTCCAAAGCAAAATCAGCATCACAATATCCCACTATTCTATATTCTTTTGATCTTAAATACAAAGAAACCAAGATTAGTAGTTTCAAGCAAATATCTAAATATTCTTTTAACAGCCTTAAGATGAGATTCTCTAGGATCATATTGGAATCTAGAACACATACGGACACTAAATTGAATGTCGAGTCCGCTTGAAGTTAAGTACAGCAGAGAGCCAATCATACCTCTGTAGACAGTTTGGTCTACCTTTTTACCTTCAACATCTTTGCTTAGTTTTGCATTGGGTTGCATATGGGTTTTCATGAGCTTTGTATTTTCCATTTTGTGTTTCTTAAGTATCTCCTTGGTATACTTTTGTTGATGGATGTAAATTCCATCACTTGTCTGCTTGATTTGTAATCCAAGAAAGAACTTCAATTCTCCCATCATGCTCATCTCAAATTCAGCTTGCATTAGATTTGAAAATTCCTTGCACAGCTTTTCATTAGTTGCTCCAAAAATAATATCATCAACATATATTTGAAATAAGATAAAGTTCTCTTTAGAGCATTTCTTGAACAGAGTAGTGTCTACTTGTCCTCTAGTAAAACCATTATACATGAGAAAAGAACTAAGCCTGTAATACCATGCTCTAGGTGCTTGTTTCAAACCATATATATAATGCATTTTTAAGTTTGAAAACGTGATCTGGTTTATCAGTATCCTCAAAACCAGGTGGTTGTTTAACATACACTTCTTCTTCAATTATACCATTTAGAAAAGCACTTTTTACATCCATTTAAAACAGGGTGATTTGGTGTTGTGCAGCATATGACATTAAAATGTGTATGGCTTCTATTCTAGCTACAGGTGCAAAGGTTTCAGTATAATCAATACCTTCTTGTTGGTTATAGTCTTGAGCTACTAAACTTGTCTTATTTCTGACAACTTTACCATCTTCATCCAATTTTTTCTGAAGACCCATCTTGTTCCAATAACATATTTGTTTTTAGGCATAGAGACAAGAGTCCGGACATCATTTCTGGTGAACTGGTTAAGTTCTTCATGCATATCAAGAATCCAGCTTTCATCATCAAGATCTTCTTCAATGCGTTTTGGCTCTAATTCTGATATAAAAGCCATATTGCTTGATTCTCTTAGTGTGGATCTGGTTCTTACTCCTTCAGAAGGATTTCCAATAATAAGATCCTTAGGATGATGAGTATTGAACTTATAATCCCTTTTGAGATAGGCATGAAGATCTTAACTTGTCTGCTGACTCGTCTGTTGACCCGCCTGCTGACTTGTCTGCTCCACTTGTCTGCCAGCCTCAAGCATAGGTTATGTTTTGGTTAGATCGGGTTGTTGACTTTCTGGCTTGTTTATATAAAGACCTGCAAGATCATCTTCTAGATCTAATAGTTCTTTATCAGTCTTTAATCCATCATTGAATTTAACATGAACAGATTCTTCAATAATACAAGTTCTTGAATTGCAAACTCTAAAAGCCTTAGACATTTCAGAATATCCTACGAAAATACCTTTATCTACCTTAGAATCAAACTTCCCAAGATTATCTCTGGTATTCAGAATAAAACATTGACATCCAAAATCATGAAAATAAGATATGTTGGGGCTTTTTCCTTTCCACAATTCATAAGGAATCTTCTTTAGAAAATGCCTAATAAGTATTCTATTTTGTATATAACAAGCAGTGTTTACAGCTTCTGCCCAGAAGTACTTAGGGAGATTATTTTCATTGAGCATAGATTTAGCAATCTCTTGCAGAGATCTGTTCTTTCTCTCAACCACTCCATTTTTCTGTGGAGTTCTAGGTGCAAAGAAATTGTGAGAGATCCCATTCTCCTCACAGAACTGTCTAAACTGTTCATTTTCAAATTCTCCCCCATGATCACTTCTAAGGTTAGAAATACAGAAACCCTGCTCATTTTGTACTCTTTTACAGAATACTGAGAAAGCCTTAAAGGACTCATCCTTGTGGGTTAAGAAGAGTACCCATGTGTATATAGAATAGTCATCAACTATGACAAATCCATATTTTCTTCCAGCCAGGCTGGCAACACTAACTGGTCCAAACAAATCCATGTGTAACAACTGAAGAGGTCTAGAGGTTGAAACTTGGTTTTTAGATTTGAAACTTGATTTTATCTGTTTACCTCTCTGACATGCATCACACAAGACATCTTTATTAAAAATAATATCAGGCAATCCTCTCACAAGGCTATTCCTTTTCAATTTAGAAATTAGTTTCATTCTAGCATGTCCTAGTTTCTTATGCCATGACCATCTCCCATCCTCTTTAGACATCAGACAGGTTACACTTTGATCTGAGAGATCAGATAGTTCAATCCTATAAAGATTTTGTTGCCTTTTAGCTGAAAAGAGGGTTTTGCCACAACAGTCTTTAACTATGCATACATCCTTGGTAAAGGAAACATCAAATCCACTATCACATAATTGACTTATGCTAATTAAATTGTGTCTTAATCCTATAACCATAAGAACATTAGATATAGAGGGAAGAGGTGGTTTACCATCAATAGTACCAATTCCTATAACTTTTCCTTTATGACTCCCTCCAAAGGCAACGTGTCCTCCTTTCTTAAGTTGGAGGTCTAGGAACATAGACCTTTCTCCTGTCATATGACACGAGCAACCATTGTCCAGGTACCAGCAGTGGTGTTTTCTTTGTCCTGTTGAGGACACTTGCAACAAAAATTATTTGATTTTTAGGTACCTATATTTTTCTGGGTCCTTTTCTGTTAGTTCTAGGAGTCTCAGGAAGACTTCCTTCTCTTCTTATGGATACACTTAGACATAACATGTCCAGTTTTTCCACGAAGTTCTGAGGCAGTGTAGAATTGGTTACTGATTGACTTAATGACATCTTGTAGAAGCTTTAGTTGATACTTTAAGATGTGTCTGATGGACATATCCAATACCTTCTTTGTTAAGAGAGTTCCTCTGACAGCCAAGTAGCGTAGTCAGATTGTCTCTACCATTAACAAATTTGGCAAGATCAGAAGTGAGCTCTTCCACTTTCTGTTGAAGTTTTTCAACTTCTTCAGATGGTGATGTTTCACTTGAGATCTTAGCTTCATTAGACTTTTCAGTCTTCGGCTCACTGTTTTCTCTAGCCAGCTTCTCACACTCTTGAGATTTCTGTTTATGCTCACTGGTGAGCTTTACATACTCTCTCTTGAGGGATTTGAAGGCCTTAGATAAGCAGTTGGATTCCTCGAGCAACTCCTCATAGGCATCAAGTAATTCCTCATAGTCAGGATGTACCTCATCGTCTGAGTCTGAGTCAGTGTTGGCCATCAAATAGAGATTGGCTTCTTCCTCTGTTTCTTCATCAGAAGATGTTGACTCCAAATCCTCCCAAGTAGCCATCATTTCTTTCTTCTTCTTCTTGAAGACTTTCTTAAAAGGGGCCTTCTTGAGTTGAGGACATTCAGCCTTGATGTGACCAGACTACTTGCACTCATAGCAGACAATTGAACTTTTGTCTGTTGAAGTATATTCTTTGAAGTTCTTGTCCTTGTTGAACCTTATGAATGGCTTATCCCACTTGAACTTCTTTTTCTGTAGGAGAAGCTTTATCTTCCTGGTCAGGAGTGACAATTCTTCATCACTCTCAGAATCCTTGTGTTCAGACAGGTCAGCATCACTGGATGACCCGTCTGCCTTTAGAGCCTTGGAAGCTTTTACTAACTTTTGATCAGCCTTTAGAGCAATTGACTTGCCCTTCTTTGGTGCAACTTCGTCTCCAAGTTCTTGCTCATGAACAGTGAGTGTTCCAAGAAGTTCATCCATAGTCAAGGTAGTGAGATCCTTGGCTTGAGAGATAGCATTGACCAAAGGTCTCCACTGTTTAGGTAGACTTCTCAGAATCTTTCCAACCTTCTCAGCATTGGTGTAGACTTTTCCAAGAGATTTTAAATTGTTGACTATAGTTTGAAATCTTTCTATCATTTGAGCAACAGATTCTCCTTCCTCCATGACAAACAGTTCATACTTTCTGGCAAGTATGGCAATCTTTGACTCTTTGACTTTGGTTGTTCCTTCATGTGTGACATCTAAAGTGTCCCATATTTCTTTGGCAGAGTCACAAGCACATACCTTCTCAAACTCCTCAGGACTGAGAGCACAAATGATGTTGTATCTAGCTTTGTGGTTCAGCTCCCATTTTGTCTTTTCTGCAGTAGTCCACTAAGATTTTGGCTTGTCAGTGTCATCATCATTCTTGGGAATGAATGGACCATCTGTAATGACATCCCAGAGATCAGAGTTTGTAGATAGAATGAACCATTGAAATCTATCTTTCCAATAGTTGTAGTTTTCTCCATTGAAGTAAGGAGGTCTGGTTAGGGAAGCTCCTTCAGTCTGGCGACTTCCGCTTGAACTAGCTCCAGCAGTCATGTCTATTCTTCCGGACCTTTTACCTCGCATTGTTAGATGCCCAACCCAGTGGCTGAGCCTTTGATACCAACTGAAATAAACAACTATAAACACGAGAAGGGGGGTTGGATTGTGTTTATCAGACTTTGAACAAAGTTGAAAATTTTTGGCATACAGAAGCTTAGTTCAGACAAGCGGAAAGATACTGGACAGACAGGTGACTTGTCTGATAAAATTTTAACAGAGACTTAGGCAAACACACCACTTGATAAACGGATAAGAAGACTAAAGCAACTAAAGAGTTTATAAGGAACGAAAGATTGACACAACTATTTATCCTGGTTCACTCTTCAAAGCAAGGAGCTACGTCCAGTCCTTGGCAGCACCAAGTTTTGTCCACTATAACTGATCAGGTTAGAGACTCCAAGTATTGTTTCCACACCTAGCCTCTTCAAGCTCCAAGACAAGTATTCTTTTCACACCTAGCCTCTTCAGGCTCAGTCAGATTTGTTTTGAGAAATATGGTTTGTAATAAATACAACTTCAGACAGACAGATCTTTCACTAACACTTAGAGAGTTGTTTAAATGTAAAGCTTAGCAAAGTCTGTGTAATAACTTCAAATGATTGAAGAATACAGAATGAAATAATGAAGAAATTAACGCACAGAGTAATGGCTTTTTAATGTTATGATTGCTCTCTATTTCTTCATCTTCAATGACTTCTATATTTATAGTCTTCAAGCATTTAAGAACCGTTAGAGACTTTCCCTCAGATGTTGGCTTAAGCAGAACTTCATTAAATGCAATAGAGTCGTTCTGGATAGCCATTAATGCAATAGGAATGTTGGTTGTACTCTAACTTGAAGGATCATGGCTTTATGCATCGTGAAACAGCCATATCAGAGTTGTGCAGAGAGCTTTTTATAGTTTGTTGAGTACAATTCCCTTTTCGTGAAAGGACCAGAGATGCTAAGGA
Organism: Sophora flavescens; assembly: GCA_030762895.1. NCBI lineage: Eukaryota > Viridiplantae > Streptophyta > Magnoliopsida > Fabales > Fabaceae > Sophora > Sophora flavescens. The sequence continues at coordinate 107,247,631 of CM061068.1, forward strand.
ATAAAGCACGTTGGAAGCATTCTTTAACTGGTCTTTGGTTCTGATAACCGAGGTTGCTAGAGAGAGAAACTTCTGACTTTTCTTGATAAGCGTGAGACTAAGTAGGAGAGAAGGCTTCAAGTCTCTTTCTGATAGGACAGCTCACAAAAGCTTGTTAGGTCCTTGGTTCTTCAATGAGTAACCTCAGACAACTGTAGGAACTCGTGGAGAGACAAGTTGAACACGTATCTTGAAAGAAGTCAATAATCCTAGTCAGCAGACAGGTTGACTTTCGTTTATCCAGACATGTAGTCACTTATATGAGCAGACAGATGATTCTTACTATTTTAATCTGCACACTAGATAGACAGGTTAACAACCAATATGAAGGTTAATTAAATCATTAACCAATGTTTAATTCTCATCAAAACTTAGGGAAATGCACATCAGACATTTTAGAGACTTAACACATACTACCAATCACCCAACAACAATCAAAGGCAACAGCAACATCGTTCCGGTACTTCTGGGACTAGGACTGGGACTGGAGGCCAGAGGAACCGAAATCAAGGAAAAGGGAGGAAGTGTTTTAAGTGTGGAGATCCAAACCACCTGGCTGACACTTGCCCGAAGAGAGGGGCACAGTGTTTCAACTGTGATCGTTTGGGTCACTTAGCTAAAGACTGCAGAGCACTAAAGCGTGAGCCAGCTGTCAACCACACCAGAGACAACAAGCCGACTGCAAAAAGAAGGGTGTATACGATGGGTGGAGCTAAGGCATCAAACTCCTGCGATCTCGTGCAGGGTATGTGTGACATAGCTGGTAATCTTTTAACTATACTTTTCGATTCGGGTGTAACACATTCTTTCATTTAAATGGATCGTGTTAAACTTCTAAGTTTGCCTATTTCTTCCTTGCCATATAACCTGATTGTTTCAACCCCAACTGTTGAGCCAGTTACTGTAAATTATGTGTTTGAACTGTTCTATCATTGTCCAAGATAGACATTTTCTTGTAGACCTGATCTGTTTGCCTTTAATTCAGTTAGATGTAATTATAGGCATGGATTGGCTATCTTCCAACCATATCTCAATAGATTGTGCTCAGAAAACCTTTGTTTTTCGGGATGAGATTTCTGGATTGTTATCTGCTAGTCAGGTAAGGGCTTCTTTGAAAGAGGGAGCACAAGGATACATGCTGTTGTTTTCCTTAGACATTAAGAACGAGTTAGACTTAGAGTCCATCCCTGTCGTCAATAAGTTTCCGGAAGTTTTTCCTGAAGATATACCTGGACTATCGCCTGTTTGAGATATCGAGTTCGCGATTGATCTAGTTCCAGGCACTGGGCCAATCTCTATGGCACCATACCGTATGTTGCCTTCGGAGCTAGAAACCTTGAAGGAACAATTTGAGGAGCTGATGAGAAAGAAATTCATTAGACCCGGTGTGTCACCATGGGGAACCCCAGTCTTGTTAGTGAAAAAGAAGGATGGAACCTCTCGATTATGTGTGGATTTCCATCAGTTGAACAAGGTAACGATCAAGAACAAGTATCTGCTTCCAAGGATAGATGATCTAATGGATCAGTTACGTGGAGCAACAGTTTTCTCAAAGATAGATTTACGGTCAGGCTACCATCAAATCCGTGTGAAGGCAGAGGATTTTCCTAAGACAGTGTTTCGAACACGCTATGGGCATTATGAGTATCTGGTGATGCTGTTTGGAGTGACGAATGCTCCTACAATATTCATGGATTAGATGAATAGGATCTTTCATCCTTACTTAGATCAGTTTGTCGTTGTCTTCATCGATGACATTCTAATCTATTTCCCAAACAAGGAAAAACATGTTGAACATCTCAGCATCGTTCTTCAAACCTTGAGAGAGAAGCAACTTTACCCGAAACCAGAAAAGTGTGAATTTTGGTTGGACCAAGTTCAATTCTTGGGTCATGTCTTGAAGGGATTGCAGTGGACCCGTCGAAAGTGGAAGCTGTTTTGGAATGGGAAAGACCAACAACGGCAACAGAGATCCATAGTTTTGTGGGTTTATCTGGATACTACAAGAGATTGATTGAAGGATTTTCCAAGATAGTAGGACCCCTTACCCAGTTAACTCGGAAGGATCAAGCGTTAACCCGGACGGAAGCATGTGAAGAAAGTTTCCTAAAGCTGAAGAAAAGGTTGACAACTTCACATGTGTTGATACTACCCGATCCCAAGGAACCTTTTGAGGTTTATTGTGACGTTTCACATCAAGGGTTAGGCTGTGTACTGATGTAGAACCGTAAAATTGTAGTGTATCGTTCGAGGCAGTTGAAGATTCATGAAAGGAATTACCCTACGCATGACTTGGAGTTAGCGGCAGTGGTCTTGGCACTAAAAATCTGGAGGCATTATTTGTATGGAGCTACATTCAATGTCTTCAGTGATCACAAAAGTTTGAAGTATCTGTGCGACCAAAAGGAGTTGAACATGCGGCAGAGGCGTTGGTTGGAATTTTTGAAGGATTATGATTTCCAACTACAGTATCACTCTGGGAAGGCAAATGTAGTGACTGATGCTCTAAGCAGAAAGTCAATACATGCATTAGTGATGATGGTCAGAGAGCAGGAATTGTTGGGACAATTCCGGGATCTAAGTTTGTCAATTGAGATGTTTCTAGGAAAGCTTTGTTTAGGAAGGATCATGGTGTCCAATGGATTGATGGATCAAATAAGAGAAAATCAAGGGAGCGATCAGTACCTATAAGGAGAAAGAGATCTAGTTCGACAAGGAGCATTGTCAGAGTTCAAGGAAGGAACAGATGAAATTTTGAGGTTCGGTGAAAGGAATTGTGTGCTAGATGATGCTGAGAGTAGAAAGTTGATTCTGGAGGAGGCTCACAAGAGTAAGTTGAGTTTGCATCCAGGAGCCACGAAGATGTATCAAGACCTCAAGAAGTTATACTGGTGGTATAGAATTAAGAAGGACGTAATGGAATATGTTGCTTCGTGTCTAGTATGTCAGAAGGCTAAGGTTGAACACCAAAGGCCAGCCGGGATGCTACAATCTTTAGACATTCCATAATGGAAATGGGATGGTATTTCAATGGACTTTGTGACCAGTTTGCTAAGGACTCGGAAGGGACATGAGGCTATATGGGTAATAGTGGATCGACGGACCAAGTCAGATCACTTCTTACCTATTAGTATGAAGTACCCGATAAAAAGGTTTACTCAGTTGTACATCGATGAGATTGTCAGATTGCACGGTATACCTTCGAGTATCATTTCGGATCGTGATCCAAGGTTTACGTCAAAGTTCTAGAAAGGACTACAAAACTCATTGGGAATGAAACTCGAACTGAGTTCTGCCTATCATCCACAAACCGATGGACAATCAGAAAGGATGATTCAGTCATTGGAAGATTTGATGAGAGCGTGTGTGATGGAAGACACTGGGAACTGGGATGAATTTCTACCACTGATAGAGTTCACTTACAACAACAGTTTCCATTCAAGCATAGGAATGGCGCCTTACGAAGCTCTATATGGTAGACGGTGCAGAACACCTCTATGTTGGTACCAGGATGGAGAAAGTTTGTTGTTAGGACCAGAGATTGTGCAGCAGACAACAGAAAAGGTAAAGATGATTCAGGAGAAAATGCGGATAACTCGAAGTCGACAGAAGAGTTATGCTGACAAGAGACGACGACCTCTTGAGTTTGAGGTAGGCGAGCATGTGTCTTAGAGAGTAACGCCTACGGCTGGGATTGGCAGAGTAATTAAATCCAGAAAGCTCACTCCCAAATTCATTGGACCCTACCAAATCCTTCGTCGTGCAGGTCCAGTAGCCTATAAAATTTCCTTGCCACCTTTTCTTTCCAATATTCACGATGTTTTCCATGTTTCACAACTGAGAAAATATGTTCATGATCCATCTCATATAATTGAGTCTGATAATGTACAATTAAAAGAGAACTTGTCTTTTGAGACTTTGCCTGTACGAATCGCGGATAAGATGACGAAGCAGCTCAGAGGTAAACAAATTTCGTTAGTCAAGGTCATCTGGAATGACGCAACCGGAGAAGCTACATGGGAAATCAAGGACAAGATGAAATTGCAATACCCTGAGTTATTTCAAGGTACGTAATTTCGAGGACGAAATTCTTTTTAGATGGGTAGTATTGTAACGCCCCGATTTCTGTGTCCTTCTCTAGTAGTAAATACATGTGTATATGTATTCATTTTTTATAAAAATCCAGAGAGTGATTTTAAATAAACTAAAATCATTTTCTTATGTTGTTTTATCGTATGAAGTCACGGTTAAATTTTCGGTTGAAAATTCAGACGAAAGTCAGTCTGCGTTTTCACTACAAGAGCAAGTTTACTGAGCAGAAAACCTAATTTTGGACCGTGAACAAAACGGTTAGTGCTTTTGTGGTGTTTTGTATGATATTGGAAATTTTCGAAAATTTGAGTTCGAAAATAAAATATAATATTTATTCTGGGTGAAATACGATCAGAATCTTGAACCTGATACATAATGGAACAGAAAAGGGAGCCCAAAAGAAGTGAAGCGACTTGATGGGATGTAATGGACATGGGTTATGACACACTCCAAAAGTATAATCATCACACTTTTCAAATTATATCATATTATATTCTAAAAACCCATTTTTCTCTCTCTTCTTCAACCAAACAAGGCATAAGCCAAAACTTGGCCATCAAGACTTGCCCTGCCCTTCTCTTTCACGCCAATCTCACCCCTCCCTCTATAAATACTCATTTCATTTTCTCTTCATCACTTTCCTACTTCTTCACTTTCTCATTTTTAAGTTTCTAACACTTAAAGTTTCCATTTTTACTTAGTTTCAAGCTTCAAGTTCTTCATACTTTTTCTTTCTAGTTTCAAGGATAACACTCTCATACTCTTCTATTTCAAGTTTTACACTTATTTCATGAGTTTACTTTATGTCTTCTTAAAATGTTTTTAAAGCTTTTAACTTCTAAAATCTATAGAAAATGGTAGAAAACTCGGTTTGAGTTGAAACCAATTTCTATGGACTTCTATTAATCTCTACTTTCATATTCTAAGAGCTTGTATCAAACAAACATCTCTAACCTACTTTTCCAAGGATGGCTGAAACTATGTATTAGTGGCCTAGGAAGTTTTGTTTCAACTTTTTGAAAGATGATCATGTATTTGAGCTTCTAGATACCTCTTGATCTTAAATCTAAAGTCTTGGAAAGTTTCAAAATTCCTAGATTGTTGATCCCATGATGGCCGAACCTAGTAGGTTGTGGACCTAGGATGTTTTGTTTTCATTTTCCAATATGATCATGGACTTGAGCTCCTTAATACATTTGGATGCTAAGTCTAAGAGATTTGAAAGTTTAAAGATTTCTAGCCTATTTATCCTATGATGGTTGTGAACCTAGGATGTTTTGTTTTCATTTTCCAATATGATCATGGACTTGAGCTCCTTAATACATTTGGATGCTAAGTCTAAGAGATTGGAAAGTTTAAAGATTTCTAGTCTATTTATCCTATGATGGTTGTGAAACTAGGATGTTTTGTTTTCATTTTCCAATATAATCAAGAATTTAGACTTCTTGGTATCTTTTAATGCTAAATCTAAGAGCTTAGAAGGGTTGGAAATTTCTATCCTACTTATATTAAAGAGGCTGAAACCCTAAGCATGGATTTAGTGGAATTTTGTTCTATCTATGTAAAGTGAACGTTGGTTATGAACTCCCAACACTTAAGGATCATTAATCCATGAGTTGTATTCTTTTTTTGAAAACCTCTAACCTTATTTTATGCCATGGCCGAACCTATACCTTCTTGGTTTAGTGTTCTTGGTTAACTTTTAACTTGTGGTTTTGTGTTCATAAACCTAGACTTTCGTCGTGGAGTAGACAAGGACATTCGTAGTACACTTCCTCAAGCATCACGTACCTTTACCTTCACAAAAGGTAAGAGGGGACAGCCTGAGGGATATTCAATAGCTATGTGCATGTGTGTATGTGGTTTGCTCGATTTATTTGAATATTGTTATTATATTGAATCAAAGTTTGAATGATTTGTATACTTGAACTGTTGGGATAATTGTTTGAAGTTAATCCTTACTTGATTTAAAGTGTTGTGAATCATATATGTTTTGAACTGTCATTAACTGTTATATTGTTGACTGAGATTATGATGATATTGATTGATGTCTGAAAAGCCTGACGTTAGTCGGTGCTCAACTAATCATATGATTAAAAACCTAAATAAGCTTCAAAGAGAACTTTGAAAGTAATGATGTTCATTTTAAAATGTTCTTTACTAAAGTATGTGTTTTGGAAAGTAAGTGATCTTACTTGTATTTATTCCAGAAGGATAAAACTTTGGAACTTGTGTTAAATAATTTCAAGTTAAAGGAAATTATTTTCTTACGAACTAAGTTTTTGTACAAGAGAAAATCATTTAGAAAATATGTGTTTTTACGGAAGGAAAAGCCTTTTGAAAATATTTGACCTTAACTAGAGATGATCTTAAGAAAAGGATTTCAAGAGAAAATGGATTTCTTATAATAGTTTACAAATGATTTTCCAATGAAAATATTTCCTGTAAAGAAATACTTTCGAAAATATTCCAGTAACTTGGATGGGTTACCGAGGTTTTATTTTGGTATTTGATTTTCACTAAACGAAAAGTAAGAATAGGTGAAATCGAATCTAGGTCACGAGACCTTGCTTCTAGTATTCTATAATGTGCACGTTGATCTTTGATCCGTGTTAAGTATTATGGACCGAGAGTCTTAATCATGATGTTGTGGGCTAAGAGTCCTAATGTTATTATGGACCAAGTGTCCTAATTATGTTATTATGGACTAAGAGTCCTAATCATGTTGAAATAAAACATGGGTAAGATTGTAAGTCTTTTTCTATGACCACAAACCTTGACTGAGGCATCGGTCTTAGGTGTTGTGATCAAGCACTCGGACTGCGTGTCCTGTGTTGATGTTGAGTAATTTCAATTGATGAAAATTATGAATGGTCGTTAGCTTTGAGCTTCGACAACGAATGAGATTGAACACAAAGAAAACATCTTGAACGAATTTTTTCTTCATGCATTTAGGCAGACGTGCCTCACAGGTTAGTCACTTCGGTGATGCCCAAGTAGGGGCTATTAGTCACTTCGGTGATGCCCAAACAGGGGCTATTAGTCACTTCGGTGATGCCCAAGTCGGGGCTGTCATATAAGTCATGACGGTGATGTCCAAACAGGGACTTTAGTCACGACGGTTATGCCCAAGTGGGGGCTTTGGGTTTGATCAACTCTTATAAAGATGAAGGGATCTCATGAGATTAAGTTTATAGAGCCGGAATATTAAAGTGTCATGCATAATCTTTATAAAAGCTGATTGATTGTACGGGTATGACACCCATTGATATGATACTTGTTGTTTTATCTATTAATATTTGGTAAATGTTAATATGTTGATGTGATGCATGTATCATGCATATGGTTATTGTAATCTATCCATATATTGGTATCTCACTCTTGCATATCTTCTTGTTATTTCTCTTTGCTTTTCGGCATCGCTGTATATCTATGATTTTAGATGGATCCGAACATCCCATTGGTACCGTTAGAATCGAAGACTGAGATCTTCGATGATGCGGGGAATGTGGAGGCGTGGCAGATTCACCCCGGATCTACATCGGCTACCTATCATGGACTGATAACCACGCTGGAGAAGAATGTCGAGGGCGAACCATGTCGCAAAGTTCAGATAGTTGAGACGAGGAGGATTGCTCTCCCACTACCTTGGTACTACTTGCACATGCTACAGATGAATGGACAACTACATGAGCACCCACCTCTAGGGGTACCATTACCTGGAGTTGAGCCGGCTTCACCGATTGGGGAGGACCCGGAGGAGGACCCCGAGGAGTACCTGGAGGATGAGCCCGTGTACCACGTCTTGGATCACGACGATGATCTTGATGAGGTGTCAGAGTACGTGCTTGATGATGACCCGGATTTTTATGATTCCGACTCTCCTGATGAGGGCGGAGACGTCGTGGACCCATCACCTAGGGTCTCTTCTTGTGGGAGTGTTCATGGCAAGTCTTCCTTTTAGTCTTTAGTAGTGGCCAACTTAGGGGTGTATATTTTGTGGTTAGTATGTCTCGGTCCGACTGTATTTGGCTTCTTAGAGCCACCCTTTTGATGCGCGGTTCCAGACCCTCCCCTATTTTGCTTTACTTAGTTTACAGCTGTTAACTTTATGTTCTGTAATTCTGTTACTAATGGCCATCCTGATCAGGCCTTAGTTTCTGTACTAAACTCTGAACCTCACTGGGATAGATTATACATATATATGATATTTACATTTCATGTTATGAGTGTTCATCACTTACCCTTGTTTTTTAAAAAAAAATATATCATCATTTTGAGAATACTCACTTATTAAGAAAATGTCATTTATCAGAAGCAACCAGTAATTTAATTATTTTATTTTCCGCAACGGGTAACAAAGTAATGCCCAAGTTTAGGATGTTATACACATCGCTTTTTTTATAAAAAAAATAGGGTTTGCACATCTTGCGATATGCACGAGATATTAGTTAGTGTTATTGCTTAAAATATACTTTATCCTTGATATTTTAATCTTATTTTCGATTTATTTCCTAATCTTCATTATACTTTGAAATTACAGACATATTCGATAACTCTAATTTAATAACTTTCTTTTTATTTTCCTCTAGTTCGCACCGTGTTTCCCTCTCAAGTCTTAAGACTCATTCTTTGCTAGTATATGTGTATTAGTTTCTTACTATAATGTAACATATAAGCAATATGATTAATTAACTTATTTGAATGATCAGGCTAATCATCTATATCCCCATAACTATCTAGATTGTGATTCGTTTATATGACTCTCAATAGTTTGGACTTGTATTTTTTTTTTTTTTTTATCGAAAAGGGATACTCATATTATCGAATCAAAATAAGCCTAGGTGTACCACACCCTTTACAATCATTAGCAATGAACAAATACAAACTAGGACTAACAGACTCAACTCAGAAGAAATTGGATTTGATGATTAGAAGAAGGTCCTTTGGTAACCAAGTTAACAACAACAGAAGAATCTGTTTCAAAAATAACTTTTATCAAGATGAAGACTTCTTGCCATCTTCACTCCATGAACAAGGGCCCGAAATTCTGCCATCAAAGTAGAGCAAACTCCCAAGTTGCCACAGAACCCTTTAATAAAAACACCCTGGCTATCTAGAACAAGACCACCACAAGCAGAAACTCTTGTCCAATTATTGTGTGCACCATCAATGTTAACCTTGTAGAAGTTTGCAGGAGGAGACTGCCAACAAACATTAACCTTTACTCTACTAATGTTGGAGCTATTAAGAGGATTATTGATTTCCCTCCAAAACTCATCACCCATCTTTGACTACTTAGCAAAAACCAAGCTGTTTCTATCTCTCCAAAGAGCAGCCACTGTCACAGCAAAGAAAGACATCCAATTCCATGAGGTATTGCCTATATCAGGAGAAGAAAGATTCCACTCAAGCCAAGGCACCAAACCCAAACTAAAATATTTGCTCCAATTAACTGCATCAATCACTTTATTCCATAGATCAGCAGCTCCCTCACAATCCCTCAAAATATGCATGATTGATTCTGGATTTGTGTTGTGCATCTTGGACACATTAGATCAGTAGACATGCCTCTTCTATTCCTCTCCACATTAATTAGCAATTTCCATGAAGAAGCTTCCAAAGATGAACTCTCAATCTGTTTGGGCCTTTCCACTGCCAACTCTTCTTGAAGAGGGGTTGCAGTCCTTGATCAAGATCATCCATACATGTACCTACACTCAACAGATTATAAGCAAATTTTATAGAAAAAAACCATCTGAACTTGGAGTCCAAATTGGATAATCTTGTATCATTGATGAAATAGGACAAGGGAGCAATGCAATTTTATCACAAAGACCACTTGGAATGAACCTACTGAATGCTTACCAGTTCCAATTATTATTCTGAACATAATGAGATACTGGAAACTCATCTTGCTCTTGAGGAATATTACCAAGGAAGCATTCCTCAAGGCTAGAAACCCCATGAATCCACCTATCTTTCCAAAATCTAACAGCATTCCCATTATTTAATTTCCAAGAAATCATGTTCTCCACTTCTGGCCAAACTCCAGCAATAGCCCTCCACACACTCGAGCGGGCATTCTTTGCATTTACCTTTGTCATTGAAAGAACACCACGACTATACTTGGCCTTCATGATCCTCACCCACACCTTTTCATGTTCAGACACCAAACTCCAAGCAAGTTTCATCATGTAGGATTTATTTAGTGTTCTCAAGTTCCTAAACCCAAGACCACCAGCATCCTAGGCATACAAATTTTACTCCACGAAACTAGATGACATTTCCTATGGTCTGGCAGTAGATCCCCATATAAAGTTTCTGCACACACTCTCTGCTTCTTCACAAATTGAAGCAGGGATAGGAGTAGACTGCATAACATATCCTGGTAAGTTGGCTAAGGAAGCTTGAGCCAAAGTAATTCTACCTACAAGAGATAAAGAAGAAGCCTTCCAACCAGAAAGTTTTTTTTCTTCTCATTTTATCAAGAATGAAAGCATAGGTAGTCTTGTTAGCTCTCTGATGTAAGATAGGAGCACCTAAATAGACTCCTAAGTCATAAGTTTGATCGATTCCAGCAGAATTACTAAGTTCTGCAGTAACTTTGTCATGACCTGAATTTCATAGTCATGACCGGCCAAAAAGGAAAGCATCTTCTTTCCCCTTCGCAGCCTGCCACTTCTACATAAATTTGTTTCATCCAAAATATATCAAATTACATCCATTAATATTTCAACTCATGAATATAATATATCAGAGTAACTAAAACAACACAAATTACAAAGTCCTTCTTAAATAGATTAAAAAACCTAAGGGTACAACCCTTCCAGCTATCCACATGACTCAAGGCTTCTGGCGGCTTCGAAGATACCTACGGCTGAAATGTTAAACGTGGGGTGAGTCAACTGACTCGATGAGGGAGTTCCCCCAAACACATGCAGACATGCAGCTAAGAATAAAACAATAGCACATAATCACGCAAGCACACACTCATATCCATGCTTTATCCATCTCAAACAAATACCACGACAATAATACACAACATCATTCACATAGTAAACATGGCTCAAAAGGACATCTAGTCCGCTCCTCGAGTACTTGTGGAATGTCTTGCGCTTCATTTATTTCTCGTATCTCAAGTCCCTCGCAAGGGATCAATACATTTCTCGTGTGTAGGATTACATATCATAATATCATCGAGTCTTTGGGTATCCTAGGAGGTGGGTTCTCTGAGGACCTCCTACCCCGACGGTTTTAATTTCGTATCCCGGAGATATTGCACCTTCCGACCAACATCAACATCCATCCTCAACGCCCGGGGTATCTAACGGATCCCCTCGTCCCCGGTGATGATATTTATATACCGGAGCCTTCTGCTCCCCGGTCGGCCTACCCAAAGATTCGTAACCATCATTTGACAATCCATTCCACTAAGTACTTTTCATAAAATTTTCACAGCACAAACATGTACATGGAGAATTCAATAAGCATTAACATCTTACCATTCAGTGAATACCTTTCCACACACAATGACACCTCAAAAAGGGGACCATGTTACAATTCCAACCATAGTAAAGTAGCAATCCATACCCAATATAATATCTAATGTAATATATCTATAATCACTGAGTTCATCATGGAATGAAAACTATATACTTTCATTTGACTGCAAAGTTGCCATTTAATTATTAAAGTGCATAAAAAAAATGAAAAGTTCAACACATGGATTATAACATAAAAAAAAATCAAGATAATATATATATATATATATATATATATATATACACACACACACACACATAAGGTATCCTTTTCTTTTATAGTTATTGAAAATATATATTTATATACTAACATGCTAAACCCCTGTACATTGTAATCCACTTTCAAATTGTGCACAAAAGAAATGGCACCATGAATGATTCACACGTACAGACAAAGACAAAAATGGTGCTGCCATTTTCTAAAAAAAAAACGCAGTCCCAACAAATTTATGCAATAGAGAAAAAAAAATAGATACCAATGATAGCTGGGTTTACGAGAACAGGGGAAAAATCAGTATTACCACCACATCATAAACAATATTTTATCCAAAATACAATATCCCTCACCTTAAATTAATGTTCTTAAGCTCTTGATGACCCAAATCAAAATGAGGAGGAAGAAGGATAAATGAACACTTCAAGCTCCTCCCTTTATCTTATCACCTTGTGTAGCTCTCCCTCATTCTCTCTAGCTTAGGGTTTCTAAATTTTGGAGGGAAAATGAAAGAGGAGGTGCAAAACCTCTATTTATAATAAGTGAAAATTTGCCCTAAGAACATTAAGGAAAACTCATAAATTAGCACTACCTTACTAATAAGGCTGATTATAATTATTAGGGTATGTCAAGTTATAAACTATCCTATTTAGTTATGTCATACAATTCTTATTTAATTTATCTATAAAAAAAATTACCAAAGAGCATTTTTAAATTAGTAATGTTACTACCAACTGAGGCTGACGTGAGTGGTTAAAGGCATCTCGCCCCTTAACCAAGATCTCGGGTTTGAGCCTTGGATATGGAAAAAACCTCAGCTGGAAGGGATGCCACCCATCGAGGTGCCGAACAAACTCTCGTGGGAGATTAGTCCCCGTCTCAGGTTGGCGGTGGAATACTCCTCGAAGTAGATCGAAAAAAATTAGTAGTAACTTATTAATTTAGTACACATTTATAATTTAAATAAATAAATAAAAATTATCATGCATAACACTTATATGAAGAAAAATCTAAAATTACAAGGCTTGATGTTATTTAAAACTTTAAATTAAATCATTAAAATTTATGGGTATAACACTTCCTTACTAAGATTCTTAGAAAAGAACACCTTTGATTTGAGAAAGTTAATTTTTTGTCCAGACTTACTGCAGAAATCAGCAAGCACCTCTTGAATTAAACTAGATTGATCAACAGAAGCTTCAACTATCAAGACAAGGTCATCAGCAAAATTTATATGGGATAGCATGGGGCCATTCCCTCTACCAAACTTCATAGGTTTCCAATCCCTAGAAGCCACCAAGTCATTGATTTTATGACCTAGTGTTTCTAAAGCAAGCACACAAAGGTATGGGGAAATTGGATCCCCTTGCCTTAAGCCACTAGATGAATTAAAAGATTTTTTCCTACCACCATTCCAGTTAATGCTTAGAGAAACAGAATTTAAACAACATTTAATAAGATCAATTAAATGAGCAGGAATATTTAGAAGGCTCGAAGTCTCCAAAATAAAAGTCCATTCTAACCTATCATAAGCCTTTTCCAAATCCATTTTAATTACCATGTAACCTTTCTTACCAGTTAGTTGATTTAAAGAATGAACAACCTCTTGCAACACTAAGATGTTATCATTTGTGGATCTACCAGGTACAAAGCTACTCCGGTTTGCAGAAACCACATAAGGCATGATACACCATAGTCTTTGAGTAAGAATTTTGGTTACCACTTTATGAACTACATTATATAATGAAATAGGCCGAAATTGAGAGATTTTGCTAGGACTATCACTTTTAGGGATAAAAGTAAGGAGAGTATGATTTACCTCTCTAACTGTCTCAGGATGATCAAAACAGTCCATCACAAACTTATGAAGAGAAGTATCAATAATCTCCCATTGAGATTTAAAAAATAAGGGATGGAAACCATCTGGGCCAGGTGACTTGTAATTCTTCATGCTAAACAAAGCATTTTTAGTTTCAATTAACAAAATACTACTGCTAAGGAACTGCATATCCTCCTCTTTAATATCAGGAAATGAGTGAATTGTAGGGAAAATAGAGTTTGCAGGTCTTGAAGAAGCATAAAGGTCCTTTAAAAATTGTTGCACTAGGACTTTTAATTCTTGATCTTCATAAATCCAATCATCTACATCATTTTGTAGGGCAGAAATTTTGTTCTTCCTTCTTCTTTGAATAGAAGAAATATGGAAGAATCTAGTGCTAAGGTCTCCAAGCATAAGCCATTTACTGAAACCAGAAAACTTCCTCTTGTCTAACAATTAAGTTATATTCTTGCCACAACTGATCTCTTAAGGAAATGAGTCTATCTATAGAGTTTAAAAGCATAACCCTATTAATACCCTCTAACATTTTCAATATTCTATGTTTTCTTCTAAAAATATTTCCAAAAACTTCCCTATTCCAAATGCTTAGACTTTGGGAAGTTCTTAAGATATTTTCATTCCAGTCATGAGAATCATGCCAAGAATTTACAACCTGAGTTTTAAACTCTGGATGATCAATTCAAGGATCAATAAACTTAAACTTGTAATTTAATTGGTCAAAAACCAAATCATTCAATTCAATCTCCGGTTTGATCTCATTCAAACTAAATCTTGTCTGGTTTTTTTTTATTATTATTCAAAAATCTCGTCTAGTTAACATGTTCAAATTGGATGATTTTATTTTTTAAAAATCAGATCAAATCGAACACAGACGCCCTTAATATTTTCTATTGTACAACCTGACCTTTGCTTGCTTATATATGACGACCAACAATCAGTCGATTTCATCTTTCAAATTTTAAAGCTAACTTTTTAGAATCTATGGTCCTATGCTTATAACGTTTCTTGACTACTGTTGTCTTGATGAATTATTAATGTTTAGTTAAAACATATTTGTGGTAAAAAAAGTATTAATTCAGTCTCAATACATACAATTGTTCTCAATTTTTGTCTTTTACATTATAATATCATTTATTGGAGTTATAACACATGATATAAAAGCTAAATTGAACATAAGTGTGTATAGAGATTTTAAAAATAACTCAAAAATAATTTTAGTTTTAAAGCATAACACTCATTTTTAATTCGATTTGGATACTTCACCTAATTTTCTCAATATTATAGCAGCAAAAAACAACACAAATTAAATAAAAATGATAACTTACTTTTTTAATTTAAATTAAATTAAAAATGAGTGTCAAATATAGGGATTAAAAATAAAATCTTAACATTTTTTATTGAAAGTTTAGAGGATGAGATGATGTTCCATTTGAAGATCAAAGAAGCACCAACCATCTTAATAATTTAGCATATTCAATGGTCATAACATTTTTTTCTTAGGAGTGATTGTCCTAAAGTCAAGGCAGACTCTTTCGATAAACCTACAACTTCATAGAAACCTTGGAATTAACGATGGACAATCTTGAGTCAAATCGTATGTCCTCAAAAACAAAGAAAAGTTGGAAAGCGCGAATGAAAAAGCTAGATACAAGGGCTCGTTGGAAGCTATTCTAACAAATGGAGATGGCAACATTTCCATCGCATTAGGAAAGGAATACTTCCATCGAAATTCCGAAAAGAAAGGATCAAAGACAAGGAAACGTCTAAGGTCCTCCTTGCAATATGCGGAGGACCAATCCACATGAAATGAGAGACATCGATTTAATAATTAAATATTTAAATACTTGGAATAATTCAGATTAAAAGATGGCAATTGATGAATTAGGTGACACGATGAACTGAGAATCGACAGATCAAGTTGCAGTTTTTCTCATCTCCTTTGTTTCAATGGTTCTTTTTTTGGCTCTACAATGTTGGAAATTTAATATTAATTTTTTTTAAAATATACATACAAGAAAAACAAAATCACATGCATGCATTTTCTTCTGGAAATGCCCTTACTTCGGTATCGCACTGAACAACACCGCAAACTTCCCCATAACGCCGCCGCCACCTATAGCCCTTCCTCTCCTCGACCGATGTACAGTAACGCCACCGACAAATCAAGTGACCCATGACTGTTTCTCCTCCTTCCTTCACCAATCTATGTTTTACGGTTGTATATCCCTCCCTTGAAATAGCTTCGTCCAAAATAACTCCCCACTTAAAACTTACTACATCACACTTCATCTTATTACATCTTGTTGTGATAATGTCTCAAGATTCATCCCTCACCCATATCAATCATCCAAACCACCCATAGATGATCAATATGGATATCCAGCTTGAATATAATCGGTAATATTTCATCTAATTCAACGGATCACTAACGAATTTTCTACTTTAGAGACCCAATTAAAAATTTTACATTTTACATAAATTCAGAAACCCAATTAGAAATTTTTTAATTCATAGACCCAATTGAAAACTTTATAAAAGTTTTGACTCAATTAGAAACTTTTTTTTAAAATTTCAGAACCTACTTAAAAATTCCCAAATAATTCAGTTAAACCTACAATTACTGAGGCCATTATTAACTGTCAAATATTGTATTGTTTTTAAAAAAAAAAGTATTAAAAGATCATTCTATACTGTTTTATTTGATCATTTTCACATCCTAGCTCTGCTTAAAACAAATGAGCACCCATGTACAAAACTAAAAAATACATGGAGAAAATCATGTTAAATATCTATTCCGTTATAAAGACGCCAAAGAAAAAAGTCCAGTGAAACATTTCAGTATAAAGATTAAACTACAAGAATAAGGGCAAAATCCCAATATCCACATCTCATTCACTGTGTTGCAATCTTCAACTATACCTGTATCAAACCTAAACTTAATTTAGCTGAACAAATACTTTAGCCCCTTAAAAATATGCTTTAACTAGGAGATCAAAGCTCACCGTAGCACCAAGGCATACACAGTAAAGATTCACTCAATTTGGCATAAAAAATTATTCACATTTTCTGAACTTACTGATGCCTTAGGCATGATACAAAGTAACCATCACTAATCAGTGTTCCTCGAAAATGATGGCAATGGCACTGAGCCTTGTGGGCGAAGGATGACAAGTACGCCAAACATCCCGATCATTGGAAAGACAAGAAGCCACTTCAACAGTTTATAGTAGTGCATATGGAATGTAAGAGAGAAATCATCAGAGAAATATAGTCCATTCCTGTCAACCATCTCAACCAAAACAGATCCTGTGGTCCTTACTCCCACAGTTGGCAGTTTGATCCGATATTTACCGGGTTGATGATAGATCTGGTTCTGCTTTATCGTTCTCTCTCCTTGGTAATTACCAGGAACTAGCAAGGATGTCTGATGAATTTACAATGCACGAAAGGGAAATGACACAGAACTGAGTGCCTGGCAAAGTAAGTGATATAAAGAACTCAGTTAATTTGGTTGAGAACTTACAGTAACGTTGTATGGTCCTTGATGCCCAGATGGGTATCTGTAATTATCAACAATCTCAATTTCCACCCAGAAGCTCTTGCCTTCTTCATCACGGAATGCCCTAGAAGGATGAGTGACATAGATACCTTCGCGACTGTGCCGATTTGCAACATTATTTCTTCCTTGATTAGGCATTCTCCATGCCTGAAATAAGGTATAAAGCAATTAAGTAACAAAATGAAACAGTTCGAATGAGCAAATTTGAAATATATCCTGCCTTGAGGGGATGATGATGAGAGGGAGTTGAGAAACAAAAGACATTGCCGTTCATAGTTGTGACAATTAGATCAAGATCATCCCCACCATCTACATTGTCTGCCAAGGCCATGGTATATCTGCAACAAAAATTACTCATAGTTATATAACTTAATAGAAAGTAGGATAGAAAGCAAACCCATGACAGAAAGGTTAATGAATCTCTTACGAAGTTTCGCCAATGTCAACAACATCAGCACATCCTGTAGGTCCATCAATGAGGTACAAATAGCCATCGAATGATGTGGTGACAATAGTCAATCCTTTCTTTTTCTCCTTATGTTTACTAAAATCAACTAGAAGAACTTGATTCATCACTCTTCCATGAGTTTGATATGGATACCGTCCAATAGATGACCCATCCCTGCCATCAAGTATGTGAATCTTCCCGGACAGTGTTGGCACAACAAGCTCAGTATGGCCATCCCCGTCAACATCACCAACAGTTGGACCCTAAGGAAAATGAAATCAGGAGACATCGTAAAAAAAAAAAAATTAGACAGGGAATCAGCTAAATGGTTGCTTATACAGTGAGCAACAGTATGAGTTTGAAGGACGGTTACAAAGTAACGGATGCAACAACTTGTAGCTACAATTCAGAAATGATGCACCTTGGAAAATCAAATTACATGTTGAAACTTAAAGGACTATTCTAGACAGCACGAGGTATTCATGGAAAGCTTGAAGTCTAAATGAAAAGAATCTAATGTGTAGAGTTTTAAAAAGGAATATACGAAAAGAAAAAGAATTAAGCAATTAAAAAAAGGAGCAATTAGGTGTGAGTATTAACTATTGTGTTAGGAATAATTGTTTTGGATGGGCCTTAGTAGTTAGGAATAATTGTGATGCTGTTAGGAATTGTTAGATAATTGATTTGTGGCTGATTAGGGGTTTGTTAGAGAAATCAGTTAACTAATTGGTAGGGGTTTGTTAGGGGTTGCCTATAAATAAGGCTACTAATAGGGTAGGAAATCGGTCTTTATAATCATTGATTTGTGACTGGGTTAATCCTAGTGTGAAAGGAGGGTGCTCCTTTGGGGTATATACTTGTATACCTTGTTTTGTGTTGTTTTCATTTTTACTATCAATAAAGAAGTGTTTTAGTCTTTCTTTTTGCTGCTGTGAGTTTCTTTCTTGAGAGTTAGGCTCTGTTCTTCATATAAGGAAGAGAGGGTCCTAACATATTGCTAGTAACCTCAATTGAAAAATTCATTAGGCCAAATTTGTTTTAAAATGAGACTTGTATGCTATGTGGGAGAATTGTGTTTAAAGAGCTCGGCTGCTAAAAACATATTTTAGACAGATTATTATTGCTACATGTCCCATCATTGAATATATATTTTACTTTGAAGGAGAAGGACCATAACCCATAGCCAAACCATTTACCCCATGACCAAATTGATCAGTGTCCTGGTCCTTGCTTAAATATAATTCTCCCTTAATAACTTCTTATGATAGTCTTCCTTTTCCAAACTTTTCCCAATATTAACATACTATCCGAAGCTAGACTCCCAAATTTGAAGCTACTGAGTTCCATCTGGGAAAAGAGCCCTTATGCTTGCAAAATCTCTAAACTCAATGCCGTAATTACAAAATATAGTATTGTATAGGATGAGCGAGAATCCAGATGTGCTACAAAAGGTGAAAAATCACTTCCAAAATTACAGTAGCCCTTTCTCTAATTTTAATAGTAGTGATTTTCAAAACATAGTAGTCGCCATGGCTGAATTTAACTATAACCTTAGAGTCTCCAGGTATTTGGAGATACAAAAGTTGCATATTTTCTTATAGCTATTAAAACACCATACTTACTCCACTTTTACAATTCATTTGATCATCTCAGCAAAATTCAAAATTCTTAAGAATTGCTGCAA
Source organism: Sophora flavescens (assembly GCA_030762895.1). Taxonomy (NCBI): domain Eukaryota; kingdom Viridiplantae; phylum Streptophyta; class Magnoliopsida; order Fabales; family Fabaceae; genus Sophora; species Sophora flavescens. The sequence continues at coordinate 107,267,051 of CM061068.1, forward strand.
AGAGTATAATCAACTTTCAAAATTTTACTAATAGCACTGTAGGAGACAGAAGATCAAAGTAAGCAAACCTAAAAACATGAATAGGATTAGGTGCAAATGAGCATATTCTCTAAATTTAGTTTAACGTGTGATTACTTATACAAAGTGAACATTAAGTATTCTATCATCAGTAACAGATGAGTACATGTCTTCACGAATTGGAAACAAATGAACAGAGAGCAAAAAGTAAGACTGGCAGCTCTAAGGAATAACTGTAAAAACAAATACATGTTTCTCATTGTCTTCTTATATTAAGAGAAAACAATTTCACCCAATGTTTTAAAAACCGGACCGAACCGGACGGTTCAACCGCGAACCAGTCAATTCAGCGGTTCAATCCAGCCCTTTTGAGCTGTGATCTGGTTGAACCGCTTTGAACCATCAATTGGACTGGGTTGAACTATTCAAAATGACTTTTTATTTATTTTTTTAACTTTTCTCCCCAATTTAATAGTTTATTTATTTATTTATTAATTTATTAATCATCCGGTTTAACCGTGACTTGAACCGGTTGAACCAAATGAGCCATGACCCGGATGTTTCGTCGGTTCAATCTCTGGTTCGGTTTTTAAAATGCTGATTTCACCTCTTGACCCTTCTCGTGTTTTTGTGCAAATCCTCTTCCCAATTTTTAACTCATTCATTTGATAAACCACTTTGGAATTCCAAAGTTCCCTTTACGGTCAACTCTAACCCCATGGCTTATAAGCTAACTCACAATGCAAAAAAGTGATTTCTATTCCTTTCAGAACTACCATGGCACATAACAAACATCAGGTGAGACAGGGTCACCGATGGAGTAGAGCGCATCAACCAGTGCTTTCAAACGAAGCACAAACTCTGAGATCGATCGATCCTCTTTCTTGGTGTTGCGAAGCTCTGTGCGAAGCATTTTTGCTCGCGCACGAGTCTTGGACTGGAAATGGTTGTGTAATTTCTCCCAAAGTTTCCATGAATGAACACATCCAATCAGCCGAGTAAGGAATGGTGCAGTAACATAGGATTGGAGCCAAGATAGAAGCAAAGAATCTTGAAGCTCCCAGCGTGTATACTCAGAATTTAGGGTTCCTACAAGTCGATCTGATTCAGTGAGGTAACGATTTGGAATTTCTTGTGATACAAGAAAACGATGAAGTTGATGTCCTTTGATGATCGGCTCAATCTGCTGCTTCCACAGGAGGAAATTGTCTTTGGTAAGCTTCTCTGAAATTCTTAAGGAGAAGGCAGGTGGAGGCACAGCTGAGGTTGGCGCCGGAGGAGTGGACTGCGGATGGGGGGGAGGAGGAGAAGAATCGGAAGCCATTGATTCTTCACCTAGCACTAGATACCATGTTAGAATTCATACAGTGAGATTAAAGAAAGAGATAGAGAACTGAATTTCATATTCTCAATCACTGAACGTTCCTGATTACAGGGATCTTGTATATATACAAGTCCATTAGCTTACAACTCATAGTAACTGAATAGCTAAGTCAGTTACAGTTAACTAACTCGGTAGGGATACAGTGGTGCTGCACTGTATCACCTTACCATGTACTCTATCACAAAGTTGCCAAGCTACCTACCTTTCAATGCAAGATGAGATTTATATTTATTTCAAAATTTTATGGCATAAATAATGCACAAACCAAACAATATCAGGAGAAAGGACCTTATGAGGCGTGTGCACCAGCCTAACCGTATCAATTTGTGTCCCAAGGGGGATTAGTCTCACATCCAAATGGTATGAGAATACGGATACCCTCTCAAACCTATATATAGATAGATAGATAGATAGATAGATAGATAGATAGATAGATAGATAGATATATAGACACACACATTAAAAAAAATGCCTCTGCAGTCTGCACCTATAACAAATCACTAGCGTTAATCTTTAAGTATCAGAGTTCAAATTTGCAAGTCAAAATATGATATTTGAAGAGGATTACAAATGAGAAAGGAATTGCAAGAAAAAAAATGGAAAATATATTAAAAAATCTACAGTCCATGTACCAGCATTAGGAATATTTTATCAGAATAATAAAATGAAGCCAGAGTATGCTGCCAATGGAGCGAATGACAAGTCTCAGTCATGAAAATTCTGGATTCCCACGTTGGTAGCTCAATTTAAAAACAGTGTAGAAATATACTAACGACCAATAATTATAAAAGCACAGACACCGACACGGACACCGGACATGAAACAGACACCAGACACACAGACACCAACAATGTCCAAAATATAGGATACCGCGACATGACAATAATATATATATGTATATGTTGTGTGTGCATGTCAAATCAAATAAAAATAAATATGAGCATCACTATAAAAGATCTAAATTGAGAATCAAGATTTACATATTCATCATCTCAAAATACCTTGTTAAACATTACGTTTTTCCTAGGATAATGAGTCTTAAAAAAAAATTTGAAGATAGACATCATTATAAAATTTTGGGTGTCTAGCCACATAGAAGTGTCGGCTAGATGTCGGCGACTAGGCGTGTTCGAGAAAACAAAAAATAGTTTTTAAATTGGACACCTGACAAGGAGTGTCGGACATGTGTCGTACGAGTCTCGCAGACATTTCGGTGTCGGACGCGTGATCGACATAAAATGCAAATGATCAAGTCCCAAATTAAACAAACAGAAAGCATTTTAAAAGACAAAATTAAGAACTTCTAGTCTTCTACCCTAACCTAACCTAACCCAACCCAACCCTGCCTTAGCACTTAGAGATTTTAAATATTTACAATTTGCTCCAAAGGAAGCCAACCAAACATTTTGGAACCGGAGTACTGCATTCAATTTCCTCTACTGTCTTTCTCTTCCTTTCTTCTCTATAAGTCACATATTCTTCCTCTTTACCTCTACACTTAGAGTAGACATCCCTTCTTCTATAATTATCCCATCAACCCAAACCAATTTGAAAATCTAAGATAGATATTGATTGTTCTATAACCAAGATTCTGTGCTGAGATCACGTAATGCATGCAATCATGGTACATTCATTGACATGCTAAGGAAGAATGAGTTAGCAAGTTACCTGCGGAATAAGACTCTTGAGATGTTTTTCCCATATCAAATCCCCTTTTGGAGTCCATACAGCAACATTTCCATGTGTATCGGCAGTAACTAGCTCAATTTTCCCATCATCATTAACGTCAGCCGCAATAACAGGTGCTTGAATCTCAGCCATTTCAAGAGGGAACTTTTCTCTAACCTTGCCTGTTTGAGGAAAAAACATTATTAGATTTTACTAAACAAGCTATAAATATATAACACCGAAAACCCTTTGATTCCAAAGCTCCAGTTTTGAGAAATAAAAAAGGAAGTCCTAAAAGAATAACTTGCAACCTTTGAAATTGAAAATAAACCATATTTAACAGTCCCTAATCTTAAGATTTCTGAGGAAAAACATGTTCAACTTTGCCATGCTAGACATCCTCAGTCAGGAAACTGCAATAAAACAGATCAGATAGAAGCAAAAAAAAAAAAAAAAAACAGGTTTCCAAAAATTAGACATGAGGGAAAAGGAAAATTGCACTTTAGCCCACTGAACTATAGGCCAAGTGCGGCTAAATCCCAACGTTTAAAAACATGTATATGCTAGTACAGTACACTCACACACACACCCACATGGTTATTCCTAACTGTTCTAACAGTGGCAGTTACAAGGCTAACCGAACCTAACTTAGTTGCATCTGTAATGATACAGTGCACTCAGGTCTATGCTAGTACAGTACACTCACACCCACCCACCCACAAGATCAAGGTGGGGGTCTTGGAGAAGCCATGGCAGCCACCTTGAGCTTGTCACACAGCATGAGAAACCGAGCAGGGGACAAAGGTTTACTAAGAGCATCAGCCCACTGATCCCGGAAGGAACATGCAGAACCTGAAGCTGCTTACTGAGGACCTTTTCCCAAACAAAAAATAGATCAATCTACATGTGTTAGTATTGGAAGTTAGTCAGTTAGACGGGAGTAGTTTGTTAGCTTGGTTTATCTCTTAGGGTGCGTTTGATTTGCAAAAATTCAGGGGACTGGACAACACAAAAATTTGTCCCGTTTGATTTGAAAAATGGTCAAGGGACAGGACAAAAAAGGGGGTGAGGAATAGGACAAAAACCCAAAATTTTGTCTCCCACCAAACCACGGGACAACTTTTTGTCCCATAGACAAACTACCAAAAAAGACAAAATTATCCTTACATCTCCCTCCCCCCAACCCCCACCACCCACATTAACATATATTTTCCAAACGTCAACGTTTAACGTAATAATATATCATCATATGTACTATATATTATAAAAATATATTATGTATTGCCTAATACTTACATATATTAATAATATATATTATTAATATTATATATTAATATATGATAATATATATTACAAAGGGTATCATAGTAAAATTATATTATTTTAATTGTGTTGTTCATTATCTATCAAACGATGTACAGGACAAGTAACTTAAGGGGTTGTCCTGTGCTGCCCTGATTATCTTGTGCCTTAATACGTATCAAACGCACCCTTAGTATCCTGTAGTTTAGGATAATAGTTTATGTTTTTTTCCTCTTTATATCTTATCTCTTATCTTCTGTATATATAGCATAATTGTTTAAAATGTAAAGTATCATTATATCAGTTTTTCGAAGATTAATAGAAAACAATGTTTTATAAAGTTTCTTTCCTCACCTAAACTTTAAGGTATTAGATTTAAAAGGTTGATTGTGAGTTGAGAGAAACTTCGGCTACTATGGCTGATTCTGGTACAAGCGGGGGTGATGGTTCTGTGTCCCGAGAGTCAAATCTCACAATCAACCTCCACAATTGTACCCGTTGCATAGCACTCTGATAGTATGTCTCTTCAGATTACTACTCATAAACTCTCTAAAAAAAGTTTGTTCAATGGCCTCGCTCAGTTCAATTGGTGATTCACGGCAAATGAAAGTTTGGTTACTTGGATGGTTCCAGAAACCATATGCTAAGGATCCAACGTTTTCAAACTGGGAGATTCAAAACTCTATAGTCATGGCTTGGCTAATTTATTCAATGGAGGACGGTGTAGGTGATACTTGTTCTATACCACTGCAAAGGAAATCTGGGATGCAGTCACAATGGCATATTCTGATTCAGGAGATTTATCACAAATTTTTGAACTCTGAGATCGTGCTAGTAATTTGCGACAATGGGAGATATCTATAACCTAGTATTTCACTGCTTTAAAGAAGGTATGGCAAGAACTTGATTCTTTTCGCATTTGTAACTGGAATGATACTGCTGATGGCACCCAATATAATAAAATGTTAACAGAGGACAAAATCCATGATTTTCTTGCTGGTTTGAACCATGAACTCGATGATGTTCATGGTCGCATCTTTGCCACAAAACCTTTACCAAGTATTGATGCAGTTTTTTCAGAGATTCGTCGAGAAGAGAGTCGAAAATGTGTCATGCTTGGCAGTCCCTCTTTGTCTCATGTAGAGACCTCAGTTCTTGTTGTTCGGAGCAATGACAATAAAAAGAAGTCTCAATTTTGGTGTGATCATTGTCAACGCCCCTATCATAATAAGGAAACCTGCCAGAAGCATCATGGTAAGCCAGCGAATTGGGTGCCTCAAGGAACAAGAGGGAAAGAAGGAAAAGGTTTTCAGGCTAAAAGTGAGTCGAACTCCACGAAATCATCCTCTCCAGTTCCTTTTTCAAAGGAACGGATGGATCAACTTTGTAAAATTCTAGCTGGTAACAATGTTTCTGGTCATTCGGTGGTGGCACAAAAAGGTACTTCTTTGTCTGCCGCTAGCAGTTTGCCTACAAAAGGTGAGTTGTGGATTATTGACTCCGGAGCTTCTGATCATATGTCCGGTTGTAGACAATTGTTTTCTTCTTATCTTCCTAGTTTTGGTAATCATAAAGTTAAGATTGTTGATGGGTCTTTTTCACAAGTCACTGGAATTGGATCTATATGTTTAAGTCCTACTATTACACTTCATTCTGTTTTACATGTCCCCGACTTAACTTGCAATCTTCTTCTATAAGTAAAATTACAAATGACTTGAAGTGTGAAGTTAAATTTATGCCATCTACTTGTGTGTTTCGGGACCTGTCTTCGGGGAAGATGATTGGGAGTGCCAAGGAAGACTCCGGGCTATATTTCTTTGAGAATAATTATTCTATCAGTTGTCATGTTCATGTTGATGCTAGTCACTCCTCCATGACTCGAGAACAACAAATAATGGTTCTGCATTTTAGGCTAGGACATCCAAATTTCTTGTATTTGAGACGATTGTTTCCTTCTTTGTTCCACAATAAAGATGACTTTCAATGTAAATACGGGGTTCCACAATAAAGACGGTGCAGGTTCGTAGCTGGTTTTAGTTTGGTGGGAGTGAATACGGGTTTGCCATGGTGATTTGGATCTACGGCTATTGGTGACGATTTGGCTCAAGGTTCGTGCTTGTGCTTGGAGTCTTTGTTCATTGGTGGCTGCAGGTGGGCTTGGGTGGCTGAGACAGTGACTTTCAGTTGGTGAGGTGGAGCTGCAACTGGCAGCAACAGGGTGGTTTCAGGTTGTGGGTAAACTACAGTTATGGCTGATGAGTATTTTCCGGGTTCGTTTTTGGGTCAGTGGGTTTGGGTTTTGAGGACCATAATACACGTTTTTGAACATCAGGGACTATGTTGCACATGGCCTAAAATAGTTCAGGGGGCTAAAGTGTATTTTTCCCTGATGGAAATATTTTAAGGGAGAAACAAAGAAATGATTCTACTAGAAACGTTAACAGAGGAAATAAAGTAACATTAATAATCAATAAAAACTATTTTGGAATTCATAATATCTGAAAAAATGAGGGTAGCAAGTAAGTGAAGGAAAAGGAAAATAGAAAAGAGGGGAGAGAGAGAAATCAAGAAACTGGAGCTGTTGTTCTTAACTTAATCAGTTAAGATTCAAATACATAAAGAGCTCTAGAACACTGTAGAGACCTAACTAACTTACAGCTGGGGACAGCTGTGATGACATATCTTCAAGCTTACAAACTGATGTAAAGCTATATACTCTAATAAGCTAAAATCCAAGAGAAAATCAATGAAGACATCATAGAGGCATGAATTGATAGAATATTGTAAGGTGATACAGTGCGCAACACTGTATCCCTCCCCTAAGTCAGCTAGAATACAGCTAGCTAGGAGTAACTGATCAACTGAATCAGTTACTGAGCTTAGTTCATCTAGGCTATGTATAAATATATCATCTCTGTACAATTGTCATTAAGCAATGAAAGCATGAAAACTCAGTTTAGCATTTCTATCTTTTCTCTCCCTGTATGATTTCTTTCATGGTATCACAGGGCTAGGTGAAGCACATCAATGGCTTCCGAATCCTCCTCCCCTCCTCCTCCCCTGCCACCTCCACCGCCGACGGCGCCGGTTTCCTCTATTCCTCCACCTGCATTCTCCATGACAATATCGAAGAAGCTCACCAAAGACAATTTTCTACTGTGGAAACAACAGATTGAACCTATTATCAAGGGTCATCAGTTGCATCGCTTCTTAGTTTCGTCTCAGATCCCGATCAGATACCTCTTCGAAGCGGATCGTCTCGCTGGAACCGTGAATCCCGATTACACGCATTGGGAACTCCAAGATTCGCTGCTTCTGTCTTGGCTCCAGTCGTCGATGACGGTGCCGATCCTCACCCGCTTGATCGGTTGTGTCCATTCTTGGCAACTCTGGGAAAAGCTGCATAACCACTTCCAATCCAAGACTCGAGCACGAGCTCGTATGCTTCGCACAGAGCTGAGAAACACCAAGAAAGATGATCGTAGCATCTCTGAGTTCATCTTGTGCGTGAAGGCCTTGGTGGATGCACTTTACTCCATCGATGATCCTGTATCTGATCAAGAACAGCTAGATGTCACCTTAGAAGGACTACCGGAAGTGTATGATTCGTTGATAAATCTGGTAAGCACCAGATATGATGCATCGAATCTGGACGAGTTGGAGGCTCTCCTTTTAGCTCAAGAAGTAAGACTAGATCGATACAAACAAGCTGCTCGAGCAAATGCCACAGTTAATGTTGCGTCAGTGGCATCTTCAGCTGCTTCCTCTCCCTCCAATCCGGCACCACAAGCAAACTTAGCCCAGAACCAACAACTTTACTCCGTCTTGCTGTCACAGTACTTTCGTGGTGGCCGGAATGGTCGTGGAAGGGGCCGTGGTGGCTGCGGCGGCAGAGGCCGTGGTGGTCGGAGCTCAGTGCAATGCCAAGTTTGCCGTAAGTAAGGCCACGATGCTTTTGCTTGCTGGCACAGGTTCGACCAGCAGTATCAACCCAACCCCAACCTGAACCAAAACCCTAACCCAAACTATCAACCATATCAGCCCAACCCACCACCATGGCAGCAACAACCATCCTCGCCCCAAGTCCTATTGACATAACAACAACTTCTCAAACCAATGGTACCCTGATTCGGGTGCCTCCCACCATGTTACCCCAAATTTCCAAAACATTCAGCAACCTATGCCCTATGAAGGTTCAGATCAGATTCTAGTGGGTAATGGTCAAGGTTTATCAATCTCTTCCTCTAGTTCTACTTTCTTTAATTCCCCTGTCAATTCTAATGTTAAATTGGCCTTCAAAAATCTCTTACATGTTCCCAATATCACTAAGAACTTGGTCAGTGTAAGCAAGTTTGCTAAGGATAATTGTGTCTTCTTTGAATTCCATTCTGACAAATGTCTTGTGAAATCCCAGGTTACCAGTGAAGTCTTGCTTCACGGTGAGGTCGGAGCTGATGGACTCTACCAGTTCACAGATCTTCACCTTCTCCCTCAGCAAAGTCTTGATTCTAGTCACTCTAGGTCTTGCAGTGATTCTTCCTGTAATGTTTCTTTCTTCCCTTCAGTCAATACAGTGACACATGTATCACTCACCACATGGCACCTAAGACTAGGCCATCCAAACAAAGACACACTTAAACATGTATTGCAAAGTTGTAATCTTCCTATCAGTAATAAAACGTTTGAATTTTGTTCATCTTGCTGTCTTGGCAAGGCTCACCGCCTACCTTCTACCCAATCTACTTCAATTTACAACAATCCTTTTGATCTTGTTTACAGTGATTTGTGGGGACCTACCCCTTTTGTCTCCTCCACTGGTTATCAATATTACATTTCATTCATTGATGCCAACACAAGATTTACTTGGCTTTTTCTTCTTAAAAAGAAATCTGAAGCGTTACCAACCTTTCTTAACTTCAAAACAATGGTTGAGCTCCAATTTAACACAAAAATTAAAGCCCTCCAAACTGATTGCGTGGCGAATTTCGCTCTTTTTCAAAAGTTCTCCAAGAATGTGGATTAATCACCGGGTTATTTGCCCTCACACATCACCAAAATGGTGTTGAAGAACGCAAGCATCGACCCATTGTCGAACTAGGTCTAACTCTCTTGGCTCATTCTTCTCTTCCATTTAAATTCTGGGATCATGCCTTTCTCACAGCTGTGTATCTAATAAATAGACTGCCTACGGCCTCCCTCCATAAGGAAGTGCCACACACTAAGCTTCTTGGTCAAATTCCTGGTTATAGCTTTCTAAAAACTTTTGGTTGTGCTTGTTTTCCCCTCATTCGTCCTTACAATCGTCACAAACTTGAGTTTAGACCCCATGAGTGTGTATTCTTAGGTTACTCTACTTCTCACAAAGGCTATGTGTGTCTCTCACCCACTGGAAGAACTTTCATCTCCAAAGATGTAATCTTCAATGAACTGAGATTTCCATATCAAGAATTGTTTGGAAACAAAGAGCCTGCCCCGACTACATCTCCTCATTCTCTCTCACCTATTCCTCTCATTCCTTATCCTCACACTTCACCTACTAACTCACCATCACCAAATAACTCTCCACACCATGTTCTGCCTGCACACTCTCCTCCCAACCCATCCCTGTCCCCAATTCCAGCACATCAACCATCTGCTACTTCTTCAAATTCCAGCACACTTGCTCCCTCTCCAAACATTCCTAGCACTATATTTCCCTTTCCCACTTCATCTTCAGCTACTGGACCCATTAACACTCATCCCATGACCACTAGATCCAAGAATGGTATTGTAAAACCAAGACTCAACCCTACTGTACTTCTAGCCCGTACAGAACCTAAAACTGTAAAACATGCTCTTGCTGATCCAAATTGGCACTCGGCCATGAAGGTTGAATATGATGCTCTTATGAAGAACTCTACTTGGTCCTTAGTTCCATTACCACCTCCAAGGCAAGCTATTGGTTGCAAATGGGTTTTCCGTGTCAAGGAAAACCCCGATGGTTCCATCAACAAGTACAAGGCTCAGCTTGTAGCAAAGGGGTTCCACCAACAACCCGGTTTTGACTATACAGAAACCTTCAGTCCAGTTGTTAAACCCACTACCATTCGGGTTATCTTAACCATTGCACTGTCAAATGGCTGGCCACTTCAACAATTGGATGTAAACAATGCTTTCCTCAATGGCGATCTAGAAGAAGAGGTCTACATGGAGCAACCTCCGGGGTTTGCTTCCAATGATTCAAATCTGGTCTGCAGGTTACATAAGGCACTCTGTGGCCTAAAACAAGCCCCCAAGGGCTTGGTTTGACAAGCTCAAAGGAGCTCTCTTGACACTTGGGTTTATTGGCAGCAAGTGCGACCCCTCTTTGTTCACCTACACTCATCAATCTCAGGTGATTTACATGCTTGTTTATGTTGATGATATTATGTTAGATTCCATTCTAAAATCAATTGGTATTAAGTGAAGTTGCCCAACAGGTATTTAAACCGCACCCCAGGATTTGAGGCAGGCGATGTGGGGCTTCCAACACCCCTCCTCCACAGATGCCTGCCAAAACAGGTGTTACACAGGAAGATTGCCATAACAAGCAATACGCAGGAAGATGGGCTCTGGCTCTGATACCATGTTAGATTCCATCCTAAAACCAATTGTTATTAAGTGAAGTTGCCCCATAGGTATTTAAACCGCACCCCGGGATTTGAGGCAGGCGATGTGAGACTTCCAACATATTATCATCACAGGCACTTCCTCTTCCCTAATACAACAGCTCATCAATAAGCTGCACTCCAACTTTGCTCTCAAACAGTTAGGTGAACTGGATTATTTCCTAGGCATCCAAGTTAAAAGAACTTCAAAGGGTTCTCTGCTTCTAACTCAGACCAAGTATCTCAATGACCTTCTATCTCGTGCTAAAATGGAAGTTAAAGTCATTTCTTCACCAATGGTTGGTGGCAGCAAACTGTCCAAGTCTGGTGCTGATTACTTCTCGGACCCCTCTCTCTATGGATCCATTGTGGGTGCACTGCAGTATGCCACCATCACAAGGCCTGAGATCTCTTGTTCAGTCAACAAAGTGTGTCAGTTTATGGAACAACCACTGGAATCCCACTGGACAGCAGTCAAACGCATCCTAAGATACCTCAAAGGCACTCCAACACATGGTTTACACCTTCAGCCAACATCTGCAGCCTTTCCTCTTGTGCTGACTGGTTTTTCTGATGCTGGCTGGGTCTCGGACCCTGATGACAGACGCAGCACATCAGGGTCTTGCATCTTTTTGGGACCCAATTTGGTCTCTTGGTGGGTCAAGAAACAAATTGTGGTAGCTCGTTCGAGTACCGAAGTCGAATATCGAAGCCTTGTGGCTACAACTGCAGAGATTATATGGCTCCAAAGTCTCCTTCAAGAGCTACATGTGCAGCTGCCTCCACTAGTCCTTTACTGTGATAACATGAGCACGGTTGCTCCATCCCACAATCCTATTCTCCACGCCAGGACTAAACATATGGAGCTTGATTTATTTTTTGTCTGGGAAAGAGTTATTAGCAAGCAGCTGCAAGTGCTGCACATTCCATCCGAGGAGCAATGTGCAGACTTATTAACTAAGGCTTTGTCCCCAACCAGGTTTTTGTCTCTAAGGGACAAGCTCAAGGTGCTATCCCTCTTCTATAGATCAGCCACCTTGAGCTTGCAGGGGGTGTGATAGAATACTGTAAGGTGATGCAGTGTGCAACACTGTATCCCTCCCCTAAGTCAGTTAGAATACAGCTAGCTAGGAGTAACTGATCAACTGAATCAGTTACTGAGCTTAGTTCATCTAGGCTATGTATAAATATCTCATCTCTGTACAATTGTCATTAAGCAATGAAAGCATGAAAACTCAGTTTAGCATTTCTATCTTTTCTCTCCCTGTATGATTTCTTTCATGAACAAAAATTTTTAACTCAAGTTAGAAGAAATAATAAATAGTGTCCAGACATTACCACGATGATCCAACACATAGAACAGGCCATAAGAAGTTCCAACAAGAATGTCCAGATTCCCATCACCATCCAAATCTACAACAGTTGGAGAAGAATATATGTAGGCTCGGAAGTTGGCAGTATCTGTACTCAGATCAAGATCTGCAGTCCACTTAACTTGTTTTGTATCCAGATTAAAAACAACAATACCACCAGTAACATATTTCCCAATATCAATATCACCCAGTTCTTTCATATGCTCCTGATTGTCATAATACCTGTCAGCTTAAAAGGTGGCTAATTACTGACAGACCAGTAAATTAAAACATAGTCCTCTATAGATGCAGATTATACCAATACAAAAAATCAATTATCTCATTCTACAGTCAATGTCAGAAATTATATTGCATTGATTGCTATGGGAACAGTAAAAAAAGATTGATATTCCAACTTTATAAAAACGTGTTTAATGTAAAAGAACAAGCATTCCCAGTACAGCAGCCAATAAATGAAACACAAAGATGACAGAACAGATTTAGCTTTAAAAAATAGTACACTTGCTTGATACCTCTCAATAATTTATATAATCTCAACAAACTATTGTCACTTATGTTTAAATACTTATGATAAAATAAGTAGAAAAGAAATCTGCAGAGCTTCATGGATATTCAAATTCTTTGCGCATAAAATATGATTAACAGCATTATATGGTAACAGATGACATCTCCAAAGTCCAAAGCTTCCTTTTATTTTTACCAAATCTGAAGGAATAAGTTGGTAAAAAATCCCAAGATCATCTTTATCATAGTTACTTTCCTTTGTTTTATAACATCATTCCTTTGCAATGTCATCTTCTATCTAATTCTTGCATTATTCAACTCAGTATATAATACATCTTTCATTGTTAGCTATATAGTGTAAACATCTGCCAAGGGATGCCCAGGACATCCTTCACAGAATTGGATGACATCCACATTAAAGATTGTCTGTCCATCCAGATTGTGTCAAACTCGTCTATGCTAAATTTCTTCCTCTATATGTAAGTCTGAAGCATGTAGGCAGCTTACTCTCATCTATTTTTAATTTTTCATCTTAAATTCACAATGACACACTTTTAGGGCCCTAGGACCTAGGTGTCAATATGTTGGCTTTATAAATAATTTACAATGCACTGATAACAAACTAAAAAACTATTAAGATGATGGTTCACCTTCCTAAATAATAAAAGAATTGTCAACCATAATTCACATACTTGAATAACAACAGAAAAGCTGTACAGCTAGCAACCTATTTATTTAACTAGGAATTGTAAACACATAATTGTGGCAATAAAATAAAGCAAACAACAGTATAATTGGCATTTAAAATACATGTGTATAGATAGACTCACTCGTGGTCAAAGAAATAAGAAACAGCAACAATCATTTCTGATACACCATCGTTGTCAATATCTGCAATGACCTGGCAAAGACAAGAAAAATAATACATTGAACAGCTAGTGTTTGTCTATACTTTTTTCTAGGACATGCAGAAAGAAGAACTCATAAATTTTATACTATAAAAAGGTAAAGTACTAACTCACAGGAGTGGACAAGATGTGTGAGTCAATATTCACATAATCCTCTAATTTCTCGTGTTTAACTTCAGTCCATTCTTCATCACCCCACATTGACTCATCAACATAATCATCATAATCATAGTTATACTCATCAGCCAACTCATCATTATTTCGGAATAACTCAAAAGACGAATCTGCATCTGCTTCGAGGCCTTCATCATTTTCCACAGTTGCAGCATGAATACCCTCCTTACTATCTTTGGATTCAGAACCACTTTGTTCTGCTCCTTTGGAGTTGTTATCTTCCAGCAGACGTCTCCCAGTGCTGGTTTTATTATCTGCGTTAACAGTTTCCACAGACCCAGCATTCACAGAGGAATTATCAGCAATTGTTGGCATCTTAATATTCTCCTCTACTTGACTTTCACTTGTTCTTATTTCAGGCTCAGGATGAGACACATTTTTTGTGCCAAGGTGACTTTCTGTTGACGTGGCTGACGAAGAGTTGACTTCGTGTGCACTTGCATTCATTTCTACAAGGAGAATCATTATCCAAGATAAATTTTTTTTTTTTGAACAAATGTACATTTCACAATAACAGAACAAAATTATACACAACAGTTCAACTCTCTGTCAAAGCTGCTTTATTAGGTAGATAATGAAAATACAAGGAGCTCTAATCCATGCCCAACAATGCTCTGAGCGGTGAGCACAGCAGAAACTTACGAGACATAGATTTCACTATAGTTGCTTCTTGGACAAGTTGATCATCATGAACATCCGGATGGGAGCGGTCCACTGGGTCAGAATCCAAACCCACAAACCAATTTTTTGGCACTCTCCTACGTGGGACCTCCAGCTTATCTGACATCACATAGCCAGAACTCCTAAAAATGGTAACTTATTATAACCTTGTTAAAAGCACTTCAAGCATTGGGTAATTCATAAATGGAAGCAAAACGTGAAAAAAAAAAATGGAAAAAGACAGTCACCTGAAAAACAGCACTTCACCATTGTAGGTTGCCAAAGCTATTTCTCTCACCCCATCCTTGTCTATGTCATATAGAAGAGGACTAGAATGCGCAGTGGATTGGTGGAAAGCAGGCCAGCCTAAGAAACCATTCAGAAGATCATTTTGTAAAAACCTCATACCAAACACCGGGTAATCTATCACAATAAGGCCAAGCATTGACCCTAAGCATTTGCAATCAGTTATATAAGTCTGGAAGACACATTTGCAATGATCTTCTACAGTATTCACTCCCTACCACCTCTTTCATAGCAACATAATTTCTTATCATTCCTTAAGCTGCCATATCCCATATTAACAAGTAACTAGTTAGGGATATGCTAGGTCAATAAATCTAAAGTTTTATTTTCAGTACAAAGAGAAACTCTGCCTATGTAGCTATGTCATACTTTTTTTCCTCTTTAAAATAGCTACTCTGCCCGGATAAAAAACGAAGGTTGCATCATGCAGCCGACAACAACTGTAAAACTTAGTCGAATCTTATAATATAAATCAATAATACAACTGCCCTAATGGTAGGTCATTACCCATAACAAACATGCTATGTAGCTCGAGTAGTGTCAAAAGAGCTAGAGCCACCACATCAGCTCCCAAAAGTGGTGCAAAACATGCAAGAGCAAAATGCTGCAATTAGGATAAAAATCCAGGACATGTTTGGGATAAGTAACTGCTTTCAAATAGTATGCTTCCCTGTGCTTATAGAACATTCATTAGTATTCATCTTAACTAACTTCCCTTCCTTTTGCACATGACTTGCTAAAACTAGATTCTGTACATTAAATTCTATTATGCCTCAAGCTAAATCCCTATTAATCTCAAGCCTACCTCCATAATCACATTATGTCAAATAGGACCAAACTTAATTTAGCCAAATAGAATGAATATTATTAGGGGAAAACATACGTATGTTATCCCTACTACTTGTACTTTTTTTTTACAAGCTCGAGAATATCATCGACATAAAGCATATCATAATAAGAAACGTCCCATGATCTTTACCTGGCATTTTGTCCCCATCAGAACCGTCGAGAACCTCGAGGTAGTGAACAAACGATGGAACCACTATCTCAAGCTTCCCATCACTGTGAAACAAAAAGGCAAAAAATTGACAAAAATGTTACTTGTACACCCAGACACAAGATAAAATGGTTAATGGGCGTACAAATCATGGTTAATGGTGTTTGGGTGTATGGATGGCTGAATGGTTAATGTTGACAGATTTGTGGTTAATGATGTACAAAGTTTGATTAATGTTATCAAAATCTTAGATGTTCAAATATCATTGCTGAGCTAAGAGTAGCACAAATATGACCCCAAGTCCCAAATATAAAGTCAAACACAGTGAGTTACTCGAAAAATCACTCGATTCGCAGAGTCCACAACAACTTACCTGTTAATATCAGCAATCAAGGGGGTCGCATAGATACTTGAACTAACTTCCGTTTGCCATCTTAGCTCCAAATTCTTAGGGCATTTCGTATTCAACAGAGCATCCTCATCTCTAACAATAACAAAAACACAAAATCAAAAGAAATAGAGAGAATAGTGAAAAATGAAAACACGTTCTATCAAATCACAACAACAAATGACGCAATAATTACAGTTCATAAATTGCAATAAAGAAGCATCGTACATTTCGGGGTATCCGAGGGAATCTTCGGTGGCTTCTCGCTCCCGGAACGCATTGTTCTTGGAATCCTCGGAGAGAATGAAGGTGGAGCGAGCGAAGAGGATCAGACAGAGTAGAAGAACCTTCAACGACAACGTTTTCATATGATCAAGTTTGGAATTGGCTCCAGGAGATTATTTTCCCAATGGAAGTTGAAATTCTTATCGGAGATCGAATTAGAGAGAAAGGGTTGAAGGATCAGCATCCCATAGCGAGAACTGTTTGACGGAAAATGAAACCCTAAACAGTGTTGTAGCAGTAGAAGGGTTTATTTTGTGATGGATCTGTGAAGAGAAGAGAAGAGAAGAGAAAGAGTTTGAGAAAGCAGAAGTAGGTGATGGTTGGTTGCTGCTGAGGCTGAGGGGCTTACAGTCTTGACTTCAGAGTTTCGGTGCAATTAACAAGTCCAGAACATTGCACTTGTTTTTTCTAATTTCATATCAAAATAAATAAATAATTTAAAAAAAAGGATTTGCTCACGAATACCCATCAATTTTTTTAGAAGTATTTTAGCAAGTTACACATTCTAGTGTATTTTTCATTTTTTAGTTATAACTTGCTAACTTACTCCTTCTAATAAATGAATGAATGTACGTTAGCAAATCATTATGGGTTTGCTAACGTATACTCACCCATATTTAGGTGTACGTTAGCAAACTACACCTTTGAGTGTACTTTCCATTTTTTATTAATAATTTGCTAAGGTACACCTTCTAAAAAATAATTTGGTGTATATTAGCAAATCCCTTTAAATAAAAGTTATCAATTTAAATTAATTAACTAATTGATTGAAGACAAAATTATCATTTCAAAATTTTGTTAGGTCTCTTCATGTGAGTCATTAGTCATTAACTTTTATGAATTAAGCTACACTGACTCTTCTATGGGACTTTTTGTTTAAGTTGTGAGCTGATTCTAATTTGGGTGTTTTTGAAAGAACTAATGAAGAATTTATTTGAGCTTATGAGAATAACTTATGAAAATAAATTCACGTAAATAGTTTGTAAAAATGGTTTGTGACCTTTATAAGTTCATTTTAGATTACTGCAATTAGCATGTCAAATAAACTTATGAAAATAAGTTGTTTTTAACTTTTGAACAAAAAAAATTATTCATTTAATTGAGCTATTTATCGAAACGCACTTTGCATACATTATTCGCATGGTAGTAACCCACTTTGCAAATTAGTATCAAATATTAGCTTGCATGTGAAAGACTTTGAAGAATGATGGTCTGGCAAGGACATGGGAAGGATATATGCATAGGGGTATACAAATGATTTGCACCACAAGCATGACCAAGCAATCTAGCATTGTTTCCTTTATGTTGTCGATCTCTTGTACTATTGAAAACAAAATTCTTTACTTTGGAGATTATGCTCACTCCCTTCAACACTCTGGTGGGTTTGAAGATTGAGAAATAACATGGCCTTTGATGACAAACCATGGAATATGAGATTGTCCTTTCCTCCAAGGAGTTTTGGGATTATTTTTTGGAGAAACATCATCATAGATAGAGTAGTCAAGCTTCTAGTTCGTTGGGATTCTGTGAATAGGCCTTGGTCTGTACAATTTAAACATATTCTTTGTAAAGCTAATTCGTATGTTGACTTCCTTTCGAAAATAGATGGAAAAACAAAACGAAGATTAGGGATGAGCCTCCGCTTGAATTACAAGCTTTTTTTTTTTGGCAGATGCCATAAGAACTTTGTACCTTTATTAAGCTACTTCATTTCCTTTCCAATGCATCAAAAAAAAATTGTCATACTTGTCCTTGTATTCATAAGACCTATGTATGCGATGAATATTGCAAATTTAGCAACTAAGAAAATAACTTCTTAAAAATAGAAACTAATATGGCAAATGGTTACAAAATTAAGGGCTGAAACATTAATTTTGCCTAAATTAAAAGTAAAATACATGTAGAATTGTGAAAATAATTTGTCTAATTAATTTAGTTGAAGATTTTTAAAAAAAAACATTAATATTATAAATAAATATACATAATTAAATAAAAAATAATTTGAAATTAACAATTAAAATAAAATACAAGCAAGGAATATTATAAGTAATCATTAAATCAAGATTAGCTTAAATTACTTTAAAGAGGATGAACTCTAATTTATTATATAAATAACTTGCTTCATTTCATTTCCAACGCAAAAAAAAAAAAAAAAAACAGTCATACTAATCCTTGAATTTATAAAACCCATGTATGTGATGAATATTACAATTTTAGAAACTGAGATAGTAATTTCTTAAAGATAGAGAATTAAGGACTGAAATATTAATTTTGGCTAAATTAAAAGTGTAGATGGTGATGAGATAAAGTCTCAAATGTGTTTCGTGAAGAATATCTCCACATATTTTCAACATTGAAGAAATGAAGTGTTTTGATGATGATGTATCCTTTAGATGTCTAAGTTTGCTTTAGTAGGTTTTGATGTATGTCTTTATGTAACTTAGTTTGATTAGATGACTTAACAAATTAAAAAGGTAATAATGTTTAACCTAAAAATAGAAATCAATTAGAGCTATTATAAAATGCCAAATGATGAAAAATGTTTTAAAAGTATATAGGGTCTGGTTTAGATTTTGGTAGAATTGATTTTGAAGAATTGATTCTGAAGGAATTGATTTTCATAAAATTGATTTGTGTTTGGTAATGATGTTTCAAAAGTGAGTTTAAAATAATGACTTGTGTTTGGATGATAAAAGTAAAATCACTATTAATGTGTAAATATAAAGAATTTTGTGGGTCACACACCCATAATCAATTATACTCAACGAAAAAGCTAGAAATTATTGCTTCCACCATAATCAATTCTACCCACCCAGGAATCAACTATTTTCAACTGAATTTTGTAACCAAACACATAAATAGTGCTCAAATTTGATTTTGAACAGTACAAACGGAATTTTAGGCCCCAAACTGCAGTTTGCAACTGCAAACCAAACGGGCACATAAGTAATCACATGCATAGTTGTTTATTGGTCTACTTTAAGGAAAATTCGAAATTCTTTCAAGGGTACTCAAATACCAACTCATGTATGCCATTACTCAAGCATTTTGACAATTTTGAGCAGAGTATTCGAATACCCCTGCTTAGTATTCCAATACGCTCTGTTCAGTTGAAGTTGTTAACTTTTGTTAACAAGGAGTATTCGAATACCATGTCAGAGTATTCAAATACTCACCTGAAAAATCAACAAACTTCAACTTTTTTCAGCTCTAATTGAAGTCTGTATAAAGGGCATATGCTTAAGAGTTTTTAACACGAAACCATATACAAAAACATACTGTTATAATGCCAAAATAGAGAGCCATCTATTCATTCTTTGTTACAAGTGATCTTAGAAGCTTTTTCAAGCTTTGGTGCACAAGTTTTGCGCTAAGGAATTTCTCTTCTACTCAATTGTATTTCTGAGTTTTGTATTGGGAGTTTGAATCCCATAGTTACTCAAGAGTGATGTATCTCTTGAGTGGTCTAAATCTTTGTTGGTGAGACATCCATCAAAATGATCATTGGAGAAATTTTTTTATTGGTGAGGTATCCATCAAAGTAAGGGTGAGGCATCCCTTTGTGGTGATTGTTGGTGAGGTATCCGACAAGGTTTAAGGGTGAGGCATCCCTTTGTGGTGATTGTTGGTGAGGTATCCGACAAGGTTTAAGGGTGGGGCATCCCTTTGTGAGTTGTTGGTGAGGTATCCAACAAAATTCTAGAGTGTGGTATCTCTTGAGAGTGTGGTTCTTGTGGGTGAGGTATCCTACAAGAGGAGAGTGACTTTTGTAAGGTGTGTGGTATCTCTTGCACAAACTTTGTCATAGTGAATTTCCCCAATAGTATTCTTGGAGACTAGACGTAGGCCACTCAGGTTGTGGGTCGAACCAATAAAATACTTGTGTCGCTTTCTCTATCCCTACTCTCTTTACTTTCTTGCAAATTTTATTATCTTATGCATGTTCTTTATGTTCTATGCTTATGATACTATATTGCATGATTATTGTATGATACTTTATCTTTTATGCAGTTGAATATCTTTCTTCAAGTGCATTCTTGAATTAGTATTACAATTGTTTCTTGCTTATATTTCAAGGAAAATTTACTCTCTTACTACACCATTTGAAAAGGGAATATAAATCTTGTTTTTCGAACACTTTTTAAAAAGGTCAATTCACCCCCACCCCACCCCCCCCCCCGACTTAGAACCGTTTCCACATCCTTCAATTGGCATCTAGAGCGGTTTCTTGAATAAGGCTAATCACCTTTCAAGTCTCGTGGAAATGGGTTCTCAATCAAATGGGACAAGTGATTATGTTTCTATTTATAAACCCCCTATTTTCAAAGGTGAAGGTTATCACTACTACAAAAAAGGGCTTTAATATCACACTTTCAATCACGTTTCAATAAGAAACGCTACTTAAAAATAGGCGGAAGGCTTTTAATAGCATTTTTTTCAATGAAGCTCTATCTATTCCTTACCTTAAGATAGTGCCCCCTGGAGGAAGCGCTATTAAATGTTGATGGATAGGAATAGATAGCGCTTCCTCAAGGAAGCGCTATCTTAAGGTAAAGAATAGATAGCGTTTCCCCAAAGAAGTGCTATCTATTCCTTATCTAAGATAGCGCCTCTTAAATTAAATGTCATCTATTCCTTTCTCAAAGTAATGCTTGGTTGTTATGGCTATGTTGGGTGCAGGAATTGGAACTAAGTTGGAGGCTTGTGTTGGCCACAGTGATTGGTTTTCTGAGATCTGCTTTTGGAACAGTTGGCGGGGTTGGAGGGGGAGGCATTTTTGTTCCAATGTTTACTCTTCTTGATGGAAGCACAAGATGGAAGCAAAATCAAAGGAAGCCGTATCACCAACCCCCAAGCAACAACCAAAGACAACAACAACCGTACCATCCCAATACTTTCGGAACAGGAAAAGGAGGCCAAAGAAACAACAACCAAGGTCAGGGAAGAAGATGTTTTCGGTGTGGAGATCCCAGTCATCTGGCAGACAAATGCCCGAGGAGGGAAATAAGGTGTTTTAACTGTGATCGTACGGGGCATCTATTCAAAGATTGCCGAGAGCCGAAGAGGGAACCAGTTGTCGACCATGCCAAGGCAAGCAAGCCACCAACCAAAGGAAGGGTGTACACTATGAGTGGAGCTGAGGTATCAAACTCTGTCGATTTTGTACAGGGTGAGTGCGATCTAGCTGGTAATCTTTTAACTGTACTTTTCGATTCATGTGCAACTCATTCTTTTATTTCGATGGATCGTGTGAAACTTCTGAAACTGCCTATTTCTTCCCTATCATATGATTTAATTGTTTCTACCCCAACTGCTGAACCCGTAACTGTCAACTCTATTTGTTTAAATTGCCCTATCATTGTTCGAAATAGACACTTTCTTGTAGACTTGATCTGTTTGCCTTTAATACAGTTAGATGTAATTTTAGGCATGGATTGATTATCTTCCAACCATATCCTGATAGATTGTGCTCATAAAACCTTAATCTTTAAGGATGAGATTTCTGGATTGTTATCTGCTAGTCAAGTAAGAGCTTCTTTGAAAGAGGGAGCTCAAGGTTACATGCTGTTGTTTTCCTTAGACGTTAAGAGCGAGTTAGTCTTGGAATCAATACCTGTCGTCCGAGAGTTTCCTGAAGTTTTTTCTGAGGACGTACCTGGACTACAACCTGTTCGAGACATCGAGTTTGCAATAAATCTGATTCCAGGCACGAGGCCAATATCTATGGCACCATACTGTATGTCACCATCAGAGCTAGAGATCTTGAAGGAACAGCTCGAGGGGCTGATGAGGAAGGAATTCATCCGACCCAGCGTATCGCCATAGGGAGCTCCAGTCCTGTTAGTGAAAAAGAAAGATGGGAGTTCCCGACTTTGTGTAGATTTCCGTCAGCTAAATAAAGTCACGATCAAGAACCGATATCCACTTCCGAGGATAGATGACTTTATGGACCAGTTGCGTGGCGCGGCCGTGTTCTCAAAGATAGATCTACGGTCAGGCTACCATCAGATACGTGTGAAAACGGAGGATGTTCCTAAGACAGTGTTTCGAACACGCTATGGGCACTACGAGTATCTAGTAATGCCGTTTGGAGTGACGAATGCTTCTGCGATATTCGTGGATTACATGAATAGGATCTTTCATCCTTATTTAGATCATTTCGTAGTCGTCTTCATTGACGATATTTTGATCTACTCTCCAAACAAGGAAAAACATGCGGAGCATCTCAGCATTGTTCTTCAGACCTTGAGAGAGAAGCAACTCTATGTGAAGCCAGAAAAGTGTGAATTCTGGTTGGACCAAGTGCAATTATTGGGTCATGTGATATCACGCGAAGGAATCGCGGTTGATCCGTCGAAAGTTGAAGCTGTGTTAGAATGGGAAAGGCCAAAGACGGCAACAGAAATCCGTAGTTTTGTGGGTTTAGTTGGCTACTACCAGAGATTCATTGAGGGACTTTCCAAGATAGTAGGTCCCCTTACCCAGTTAACTCGGAAAGACCAAGCGTTTGTCTGGACGAAGGCTTGTGAAAGGAGTTTCCAGGAACTCAAGAATAGGTTAACCACCTCTCCTGTGTTAATCCTACCTGATCCGAAGGAACCGTTAGAAGTTTACTGTGACGCTTCACATCAAGGATTAGGCTGTGTGCTGATGCAGAATCGGAAAGTTGTAGCTTATGCTTCAAGGCAATTGGAGATTCACGAGAGAAATTATCTGACGCACGATTTGGAGCTAGCAGCAGTAGTCTTTGCATTAAAGATCTGGAGGCATTACTTGTATGGGGCTACTTTTAATGTTTTCAGCGACCACAAGAGTTTGAAGTACCTGTTCGACCAGAAAGAGTTGAACATGCGTCAGAGACGTTGGCTGGAATTCTTAAAGGATTACGATTTTCAGTTACAGTACCACCCAGGGAAGGCAAATGTAGTAGCAGATGCACTAAGCCGGAAGTCAGTTAATATGTCAGTCATGATGGTTAAGGAGCAAGGATTGCTGGAACAATTCCGTGATCTGAGTTTGTCAGTCGAGGCATTTCCAAGAAGGCTATGTCTAAGCAGGATTACCGTTTCAAATGGATTGATGGATCAAATCAGCGAGAAGCAAGCGAGCGACCCGTATCTGCAAGGAGAAAGAGACTTAGTACGTCAAGGGGCACTGTCAGAATTTAGGGAAGGCACGGACGAGATACTGAGATTCGGTGAAAGGATCTGTATACCGGACAATCAAGAGCTGAGAAAGTTGATCTTAGAGGAGGCTCACAAGAGTAAGTTGAGTTTACATCCAGGAGCCACGAAGATGTATCAAGACCTCAAGAAGCTGTACTGGTGGAATGGGATGAAAAGGGATGTGATGGAGTATGTCGCTGCATGTCTAGTATGTCAGAAGGCTAAAATCGAGCATCAGAGGCCAGCGGGAATGCTACAACCCTTAGACATCCCAGAATGGAAATGGGATGGTATTTCGATGGACTTCGTTACCTGTTTACCGAGGACTCGAAAAGGACACGAGGCAATATGGGTAATAGTAGACAGACTGACTAAATCAGCTCATTTCTTAACTGTCAACATGAAGTACCCGGTAAAGCAGTTGACTCAGTTGTACATTGATGAGATTGTTCGGTTACATGGTATACCTTCGAGCATCGTCAGAATTCTGGAAAGGACTACACCATTCTTTGGGAACGAGACTCCGACTAAGTTTCGCTTATCATCCCCAGACGGATGGACAATCGGAAAGGACAATTCAGTCGCTTGAAGATTTGTTGAGGGCTTGTGTAATAGAAAACATTGGGAGTTGGGACGAATTTCTACCACTGATAGAATTCACGTACAACAATAGCTTTCATTTGAGCATTGGAATGGCACCTTTTGAAGCTCTTTACGGTAGACGTTGCCGAACACCTCTTTGTTGGTACCAAGAGGGTGAAAGTCTGTTGTTGGGACCAGAAATGGTACAGCAAACGACTGAGAAGGTGAAGATGATCTAGGAGAAGATGCGGACAGCCCAGAGTAGGCAGAAAAGCTATGCTGACAAGCGACGACGACCTCTGGAGTTTGAGGAAGGCGAGCATGTGTTCTTGAGAGTCACGCCAACGATTAGGGTTGGCAGAGTAATTAAATCCAGAAAGCTCACTCCCAAATTCATTGGACCCTACCAAATTCTTCGTCGTGTAGGTCCAGTAGCCTATAAAATATCCTTACCTCCTTTTCTTTCAAATATCCACGATGTTTTTCATGTCTCTCAGTTGAGAAAATACATTCCTGATCCATCGCATGTTATTAAGCCTGATAAAGTGCAATTAAAAGAGAACCTGCCTTTTGAGACTTCGCCAGTACGAATCGCGGATAAGATAACGAAGCAACTCAGAGGTAAACAAATTTCGTTAGTCAAAGTCATCTAGGATGATACAACTGGAGAAGCTACATGGGAGATCGAGGACAAGATGAAATTGGAATACCCTGAACTATTTCATGGTACGTAATTTCGAAGACGAAATTCTTTTTAGAGGGGTAGTGTTGTAACGCCTTGTTTTTCCTGTACTTCGATTATCAATAAATACATGTTTAATTGTATTTATTTTGATAAAACCTATATGATGATTTTAATTAAAATAAAATCATTTCCTTGTGTTGTTTTATTGTATGAAGTCACGGTAAAATTTTCGGTTGAAAATTCAGACGAAAATCGGTCTGCGTTTTCTCTGTCAGTACTAGTTTACTGAGCCAGAAACCTAATTTTAATCCGTGAACAAGACGATGGATCTTTTCATGAGGTTTTGTGTGGGTTTGGTAATTTTTCGAATTTTTTTGTCCGAGAATAAAATATAATATTTTATCTGGACGAAATCTTTAGAAAATACGATCGGATGTGCAACCGGTTACGTATTTAAGCAGTTAAAGGAACCCTAAAGGATGAGAGAAGGCTTGATGGGATGCCTAATTAAATGCTTATGACACACTTTAAAGTAATCATGATTACTTTTTCAAATTATAATCTATTTTATTCCAAAAACCCATTAAACCTTCCTTAAATGATTCAAACAATGCCTTAAACCAAAACTTCCCCTCCAAGCCTTGCTCCTTCTCCTCTAGGCCGTGCACTCCTCCCCCTTCCTCTATAAATACCACTCTTCATCTTCACTTCATCACTTTCCTTTCTTCTACTCCATTAAAACTCTTAAGCTTTCATATTTTTCTTAACTTCAAGCTTCCAAAGCTCTAGTTTTTCTTCTTCTTTTCACTAAGTGTTCTTCATCAAAGTTGTTCCTCTTTCTTAGGGTAATACTCTCATGTATTTTTTTCTTTAAAAACTTCATCTTTTTCTAAAGTTTCTTCTTTATGTCATATACGAGCTTTTATCTTCAAAAATCTCTCAAAATGGTAGAAAACTCCTTTTGAGTTGAAACCAATTTCTATGGTCTTGTATTTACTTGTAGTTTAACATACTAAGAGGTTATATAAATCAAAATCTCCATCCTCTATTTCTTGAGGAGGCTGAATCTACTCATGATGGCCTAGGGAGTGTTTTGTTTCAACTTCTTTTACATGATCATGTGTTAGTTTTTTTTAAGTGTTCCTTGATCATTGAATCCATAAATCTTGAAAGGTTTTGATAGCTTGTTTTCTCATGATGGCCAAAACTATGTATTAGTGGCCTAGGATACTATGTTTCAACTTATCCAAGTGTGATCATGAACTTAGAACCCTAATATATTGTGATGCTTTACTTTATTCTTGCTTCATTTATTTATTGTGCTTTCTTTATGGCTTTCCTTACTTGTGCTTATTTATTTTTATGTCATTATGTTCATGTCATTTACTTCCATGTTCTTTATATTCATGTCTTTTCTTCTTTGTCATTTATATTTATGCCATTTACTTTATGTCATTTACATTATGTCATTTACTTTTATGTCATTTATGTTTATGTCATTTATGATTCATTTACTTAGGTCATTATGCTTTAATTACTTATAGGCTTATGTTGTTCTTACTTTATGTGCTTATGAGCTTTGTTATTTAAAGTCCTATGTTGCTTTCAAGATGATCATAGACTTGAGCTTCATAAGTTATTGGATGCTAAAAGGTCTAAGAGATTGGAAAAATTTAAAGATTTCTATCATGAAAACCCAAGGATGGCCGAATCTTAAAGGTTATGGACCTAGGGTGTTTCGTTTTTCATTTTCCAAAGTGATCATGGTTTTGAGCTCCTTACTATTAATGGATGCTAAACCAAAGAGATTGGAAAGTTTAAATGTTTCTAGCCTATCTTATTGGTCAAGTCCGAATCTCCATCAAGTGTAACTTGGTGGGATTTTTGTTCAACTTTGTTTAAAGTAATCTTGTTTTAAACTCATAGCACTTAAGGATCATAAATCCCTAAGTTGCATGTGTTTTGGAAACTTCTAGCCCTAAGTTCTTGGTTGAGTTCTAATCCTTTGAACCTTGTGTCTTAAAACCTATACTTGCATCCTAGCCGACTTTGAAGAACGTTCGTGAAACCGTCTATTTTCTCTCATTCTCTTACCTTCTTGAGGTAAGAGGGGATTGCCTTAAGATATTCAATAACTATATGCATGTGTGTATGTGTTTACTTGAATAACTTGAATATGATTATGATGTTGAGCAAATACTTGTCTAACTTGGTTACTTGAATTAATGTGATCATTATGTGAAGTTGAGATTTACTTGCTTTAAAGTATGGTGAATTGTACATATATGATGAATTGCCCTTTTATTGTGATATTATTGTTCGTTGAAGTTTGTGAAGCCGGACTTGAGTCCGTGCCCAATGATTTTAAGGGTTAAAAGCTTTAATAAACCTTGAACAAAACTCTAAGAGTATTTGGTTTATCATCATAACCTTTGTTTATAAGTGCTTACCTTATGAGGATAAGTTTCTTATTTTAGAAATGGAACTTGAGTTGATTTCAAACCAAAGGGAACTACTTTTGTGAACTAAGTTTCTTATTCAAGAGAAAACCTTTTGTTTGTAACCTTTACTTGATGAAGAAAAAGCCTTGTGAAAATACTTAACTAAGGATTTCAAAAGTGAAAAGGATTTACAATATGTTTTACAAAAGGTTTGTAAGAGAAAAGGATTTCTCCTAAACGATTTAGAAATATTCCGGTTACTTGGACAAGTAGCCGAGACTTTGTTTTGTATTTGATTTTCACCGAACGAAAAGTAAGTACATTTGAAAGAGAATCTAGTTCGCGAGACGTCGCCTCTAGTATTCAGTGGTATGCACGTGATCTAGGATCCATGATAAATGGGCCTAGGGTCCTAATGATGATATTATGGGCTAAGAGTCCTAAATCTCGGAATTGAGGACTGCGTGTCCTAATTTCGTTGTTGTGGACTATGAGTCCTTATCATGTTAAGATAAAACAAGGATAAAACTATAAGTATTTATATGAGCACAACCCTCGACTGAGGCATCGGTCTAGGTTGTTGTGATAGAGCACTCGGACTGTGCGTCCTGTGTTATTTTTCCAAGTGTCGGAAATTGTGAATAGTCGTCAGCCTTGAGCTTCGACAACGAAAAAGAGTAAACTCAAAGAAAAGTTTGATAATGAAAAGACTTTTATTCATATGCATTTCCCCTTGGCAGACGTGCTTGAGTAATCCGAATACCCGCTTAAGTTGAGGTATTCGATGAGGTGTTTATCCGAATGGCTTGCGTAATGAGGCATTCGAGATGATGTTGATCCGGGTACCTTGGTGCATGAGGTGACGGAGACAACTTGCCAACGTGGCATTTGAGCCTGATCAACTCTTTATTCCCTTATGATAAAACGGTGACAGTATCTCATGAGATTAAGTTAGAGCCTGATTATTGAAGTGACATGCATAGTTTTATAAAGTTGAGTGTACGGGTATGAAGCCCTTTGCTATAATACCTGTTGCCTGTATCATGTTCATGGTTATTGTATGATATATCTGTTATTGGTATCTCACTCTTGCATTTCTTATTCGTTATGTTCTACTTCCTTTTGGATCGACGTATATGTGTGGGTTCAGATGGATCCCAACATCCCCCTTATACCAATCGTGTCGAAGACTGAAGTCTTCGACAACGCGGGAGACATTAGAGCTTGGCGCATACGTCAAGGAGCTACCACCGCTACGTACACGGGACCGGTGACGACCACGGACTTGAATGAGGATGGGGACCCCATCCGTCGGAGTCATACCGAGGAGGCGCGGAGAGTGGCATTACCTCCGACTTGGTTATACCAACACTCTCTTCAGGTTCAGAGCCTACTCCACGTAGACCCTCCTGAGGTAGACGTTCCGGAGGAGGATCCTGAGGAGGACCCGGAGGAGTATCCGGAGGACGACCCCGAAGAGGAACCCGAGGGAAACCCTGGAGATTTCATGGAGGTAGAGGCCGACGATGCACCCGAGTACGAGGTCCTCGACCATGACGGTGACGACGAGTCTATGGATAATGGCGGCGAGGTCATCGACCCTATTCTCGACGATTCTTCTATGGGGAGCACGTGTGGGAACCCTGCCTGTAGGGATTGCCACTGACGTGCCGAGTTTAGGTCGTGGGTAGTCCGTGTTTAGACTTTTAGAGTCATCTTTTGAGTTGTATGCCCAGTTCCCTTTTCCCGTAGTTTTAATTTTCTGCTCAGTGGTATTTCCTTTTAGTGTAGATTCCTTCAATGACCGTTGATAAGGCCCTGGTTCTTTTGTATTAGTCAGATGTACCTCTTGAAGGAATTATATATATATATATTTACCCAGTGTTCTGCTTTTGTTTACAGTTTAAGTTCATGTTCTGAGTATCCATCTTTCTAAGCTATTTATTCCACCTTTATTTTCAAAAAAAAAAAATTAACTCCTAATTTTAGTTAACCTTTAATTGAAAATAGTATTTTCCTAAAATAATTCGTGGTGATAAACAATTTATTTTCCGTGTTTTTGGTAACCATGTGATACCGGTTTTAGGGTGTCACATTTAGGCACTAGAAGATTGTTTGAGTGGGTTTAAGTTGATTATAAGCTGCAAGACATCAGTTCTATAAGCAGATTAGAGAGGACATTGTGGAGAACCAGACTATGATAAGTTTCCCTTTGATTTACCTCCACATTTACCTCCACGTTGATTTTAAGGTAAGAATAGTCTTTTTTTTGTTTCGAAACTTAAAATTTTGATTATAAGCAATTTTTAATATCCAAACACATTAAACACTCATTTTCAAATGGCTCTTCACTTCATCATTTATCAAGCCTCCCACCTGCATCAGTTCTCTAATCTGCTTAGTTGGATGCATTTTCATGTCATTTTTTAATTAGATAAATATTTTCTTTTGATAATAATTTAACATCAATTTGTTATTTATATGGCTGGCTTGGCTTGTGAGAATGACCCAAGTACCTTGACTTAGTTACAGGCAAAAAGTCATGATTCTAAATTTTCTAGATTTGGGTTAATATATCAGTGGCTAACACACGTGAGACTGCCTGAGAAACTTTACTTTTGCACTAATATTTACACTTTAAAATCTCTTGTTTGCACTATTGCACTGCCAGAAATGGTGATATTGGGTTGCTCTGTTAAATCCGCCTATTTATTGGAATGTGCAGGTGGTTTCGGACTACTAAACAGTACTTTCAAGTTTGTGCCTCTTATTGTTATAATAAGAGTAAACTTGATTTATTGTCTATTTTGTAGGAATATAATATAAGCTCTGCCTTAGGATCTTCTCTATGGTTTATTCAAGTCATCTTGAATTTCCTGCAATTCAACTAAGTAAATTGCTAATTATAAATAGTTTGCACTCATTATTCTTGACAATATAAATGACTCCTTAAGGCTACTTGTTTGTACTTTTACAGTACTTTTTCATTACCAATCCTTCTTCATTTGATAGTCTTACTATGCTGACTAGTCTTGGTGAATTTAAATAAGAGGACACTGATTTTATTACCTTAAGAAACAAGCTCTCGTTTTATTGAATTTAACACTTCCTTTCAAGAAGAAAGAAGCACGGAGATCTGAAATGCAAAGGACCGCGTGGTACTCGAAGAACAACAAAGGATCTGAAATACAAAGGATCTGAAACGCAAAGACTCCATCTGAAAGAGAGACTCAACAACGACATTGTTTAGTATTTTGATTAGGAAAAAGCAAGAAGAAAACTCTTTGTATATTTGTATTTTGGTTTATGTAACCTAGGTTATGAATTGATTATTTTTTGTTTAACGATCATGAATTTCTTGATTTCTTTCTTCTATGCGTTCATGATTTTGCACTCAAACTGCTTGAACATTTTGCTATTTGATGTAATGATTTTGTTGAGCGAACAGAAAAATGGAGAAAATAATGTAAATAATAATTTTTAAAAAAGGGGGAATAAATAGCGCTTCTTCAAAGAATTGCTATCAAAAGTGGGGGATAGATGCTCAGTGGGGAATAGATAGCGCTTATTCAAAGAAGCGCTATCTATTCACCACTTTTGATAGTGCTTCAGAAGCGTTATCTTTTCTTTCCACCTTCAGTAGCGAGTGAATAGATAACGCTTGTAAGAGCTACTAAAGGCAAAAAACATTATTAAAGCCCTTTTCTGTAGTAGTGTATCCTTATTGGAAAGCAAGTGAGACACCCTTTCCCCGGGCATCACATTAATTACTATGTTTTACGAAAAATGATACTTTTAACAAGTTGTCGATTTCTTTCGGAAGATATTATCATTTTGGATACTTACAATTTTTGGAAATCACACAGAACTCTTTACCACAAGCATCATTAAACAAAAATGGCTAAAATGTAAATAACATCATCGATATGAAACACCTTTTTACCTTAACAAAAATCATGCTTGGTGACAGGCTACTTTGACATAAATTACAACGAGTGGATAAACATGTTTTTGTACATCAACTTGTTCCAAAATTAATATATAGTTAAAGAGTTAAAACAAAGTTTAAAGAGTTGGAGTCAAAATGCATTAAATCCAGACTAGCTATCCAGACACTTCCACCTTGAAACAAAAAGAAAACCTACAGCTGGTCTAGTCCTAGTGGTATCCATTAGGGAGACCACTACGATCCTCCCCATCCTGTGGGGGTGAAACTAACGGAAGCCCATCCACACTACCTCCATCATCGGAAGAATCGTCGTCATCATCACTAAGTGGATGGTACTGTGGATCCTCCTCTATCTCCTCGGCAGGATCCTCCTCGACTTCCTCCTGGGGATCCTCCTCCATCATCTCCGGTGGGTCCTCCTCAATCGGTACAGCGGGCTCTACCTCCTGATGAAGCTGGACCTGTGGCTGTGGAGGTTCTAAAACCACTGGACCCTGAGCTGCCCAATGCTGTAGGCAGATGTCAACCGGTGGCAGTGTAACTCGTACAGTCTCTGTAGTAAGAATCCTTCGGACATGTCCGTCCAAATCCCTGCCCTCAACAGTACATATCGGGCTAGTGTAAACTGCCATGTGGTCTCCCGGCTGAAATTCCCACGCTGCAGGATTCTGATAGTTCTAAAAAATGATGGCTCGATCCTTGAAGTGGGCCAACGGTATGTTTGGATCCATCTAATTCCCGAAACAATATATACCACATAGAAGAGAAAAACCAACAAAATGCAAGGGTGAGATACCAATATATGGATGAATTATGCCAACTACATACTTGTAATACAAAAACATCAAATACAATTACCCATCGTCATATACACAACATGAAAATTTCTAAATAAAGCATGGTAACACAAAAATTCATCGTCATTTTTGAAAAACATATGGCATCTCTATAATTCAACGTGTGATTCTAGTCTCCGGAGATTTCAACTTCTTATAAAAATGAGCTGATCAGGCTCGATTGCCAATAAGGTACAACATGTTTTTCCACATCACTGTCCAAAACTCCTGGCATAGTGATCAACGTGTGTGGATGTCCATAGCATACTGTCCAACACAAGGCACATCAACCCAAGCATATGGACTTCATTGTCCATCAAGGCACAATGAAAAAATGTAGCATGAAGTACCTGACCGTTCAAGGTATTCATACAAAAACAACGTAGGCACGTCTGCCAAATGCATGAGAAAATCGTTTTATTATCGCAACTTTTCTTTATGCTTCATTCTTTCCTTTGTTGAAGCCTAAGGCTCACGACCTTCCATAAATTTTCAACGTATTAAAACTCTTATTATCAACACAAGACCTTTAAGTCCGAGTGTCTAATCACAACAGTCCTGGACCGATGCACCAGTCTTGGACTTTGTGGTCATAGAAAACAACTTTCACCTTTTTACTATTTTCACCACGTTTTCATACAACGTGTATAGGACACACGGTCCATAACAACATACTCATGACACATAGTCTATAACAACGTGACACGGATCATCGATCATCGTGTTTTTAAAACACTAGTATACCGATGTCTCGGTTACTAGGTTCATTTTTCAACGTTCTTTTTCGTTCAGTGAAAATACAAATCCATAAACAAAACTTCCGTAACTTATCCAAGTTATCGGATATTTTTATTTTGAAATAAAGCCTTCTGAAAAGACGTTCTTCTTTTGAAATTCATAAAAAAAACTTGAGTTATATAAAGTTTCTTTCTTTTCTAAAAAAATCCATCTTTACTTTGGAAAAGGTCTATTACTATGAAAATATTGAAAACTTTTTTAGAGAAAACTTTTTTCGAAAATATTGAGAACTAAACTCTCTTCATAAAGAGCTTGAAATTGAACTTGTTTTCCTTTAGGGTTCTTCACAATAAAATAGTCCCAAAATTTAAGTTTCTCATAGAATAACAATCTTAAAAAATTTCTAGAATAAATTTCTCTTTTATTTTCATAAAGAAAAATTTTATTTAAAGTTCTCAAATCTTCACCAAATGTTAAAAGAATATTTTTCCTTTTCTTTTATCAACATGCTGCTTAAAATTTTTAAAATCTTTATCCTGTGGTTTTTCCACATGAGTTTTCTTAAGGTTTTTATCTTACATTAATAATGGAGCTCCAACCAATGGTTAGGCTTCTATGCAACAACCAAGCGGCTTATAACAATTAGGACAATGCCAATAAAATATGTGCAACAACCAAACAGTTTATAACAATTATAACATGATCAATAAAATGCACATATTTATAATTCATCATTAATCATACAACCAAGTAAATAAATCCAGCATATCATCAAGGTCAAAAATTCAATTTTTTTACTAAAATAGCCACATCAACAATCAACTTCAACAACCATCTAAAAGCAAACACACCAAGCACATTTTCACTAAAACAACCATATAAAATTAACACATCAAGCATATAGTTATCATAATTTAAATATCCCTCAGGCTTTCTCCCCTTACCTCTACATGAAGAGTAAAATCTCATAGTCTTTTCACGTTTTTAAGGTAATGGACTCGGCTCTCCTCACGTTCACAAATCTAAACAAAATTAGACACATAATATATGTCAAAATTTTATGAAATCACATTGTGCTCATATTGCATGTTTTGGCCTTACTAGAGAATCAAAATTTTATTAAATCACCTTGTGATCATAGTGCATGTTTCGGCCTTACTAGAGAATTTTATTCTTCAAACTTCCTCTTGTATGCATGTACTTCAAAATGAGGATTTTAAAACATACAACTTTCTAAAAAAATTGAAACTAAACTTTCTTAACCTCAAAAAATATAATTTTCGTCCAACTCAAGATATAGGTGAGAAAAATTAAATTTTCAACCTTATACACATTTGCATGCATCTAAAATAAAGATTAGAGCAAGTATTCTCCTTAAAATAAATATAACTCAAAATTTCTTCAACTTTTCATCAACATGCAAGAAATCAACACGATGATCAAAGTACTATATCTTCTTAAAAACTTAAAAATCAACCATTTTCAATTTGGTACCACATGCATGTAAAAATTAAGGATCAAAATAACATATTTTTCTTGAAAATCAAAGTTAAGCCTCATTTACCCTAACAATTAGGGTTTCGGCCCTATAAACTCATTAGGAGAGAAATTTTAATTTTTTTGAATGAAGCTCAAAAGCTTAGAACTCACATGCATGAAGATTTTAAGGACATGCAAGTAGAAATCTTAACAAAATATCAACTTTCCTCTTCATATCATTTTCGGCGATAATAAAAACAATAGGTTTTGATAGATTTTTCACAACATGCAAATGTAGAAGTTGATAGTAAAGATGATGATGAGTTTAAATAAATTGGTTTGATGAACATGCATCAAAAGAAAATCAACTTGCAACATAAATCATGAACATGCATGTTGATAAAAATTGGGTTTTAAGAAAGAAGAGGAGAACAAGAAGATAATACCCTTAGCGATGTTGATGACGATGAGGGTGAGCAAGTGTCGAGTCTTCTCAAGAGTATACTTGAAAGCTAAAGTAAATTTGAGAGTAGAAAAGCAAGTTGAAGTAGTAAAGCTTGAGAGCAAAAAGTGAAGGAAAATGAAATTTTGTATTGAAGAGAGGTATTTATAGGAGAATGGGGGGAGGGGGTTGCACAGCTAAGTGGGAGTGAGTGGGAGGGATTTTTAATTTTTTACAATTAAAAACTTGAATTTTCTATTTTAAAAAAAAATTACTTGCACATATAGTTAAAATGATGAAAAACAGTAAATAGAAGAACTAGTCACATCACTCATTGATGTCATTCTTTCATTTCAAATCTTTTTAATCTGCACTAAATCAGATTTTTGGTAAATTTGGTTCATTCCGGTTTCATTTGTTTCCCGTCGGTACAAACCGATCATATTTTTATTCGTAAATTTCCACCCAAAAAATCTATAATGAATGAAATAATTTCTAAAATCATAGAAATGATTAGAATTTGAGTTAGGGAAAATTAAAATCTTATTTTAAAAATTGAAATTTATTTTTTGGGTCAGTATAGCTTTACTGACAGTTAAAACTCGGACCGAAAACGTCTGAAATTTTCTACCGAAAATTCAACTGCACTTCCGTAGAATAAAATAAATTATTGCGATGAAATTTGGTTTATTAAAATAATTATTCATTAATTATAATAATAAACACTCCATTATCCACATAAACACGGATTATAACAAGCAGAAAAAAATCGGGGTGTTACAGCAAGGATGAAAATTTTCATTGAGGTAATAGATGTAGATATATGGGATACGGTTTTGAATGGTCCTTTTATACCTAAACATGTTTTTAATGAATAGGAAAAAGATAAACCTAAATCTTTATGGACCGATGATGATAAGAAGAAGGTCCAATTAGATAAGAAGGCTATGAACATCATTACTACGGGAGTTAGTATTGATGAGTTCTTTAGAATCTCCACTTGCAATTCCAAAAAGAAAATGTGGGATACACTCGAGATAGCCCGTGAGGGCACAAGTGAAGTAAGGAGATCTAGGATGAATACCTTGACACATGAGTATGAAATGTTTAGGATGATGCATGGTGAATCTATTTGTAAAATGCAAAAATGCTTTACTTATATTGTAAATCAACTTAGTGCTCTTGGTAAAGTATTTGATAATGAAGATTTTTCTAACAAAGTTCTAAGGTGTTTGAATAGGTCATGGAAACCTAAAGTGACGGCTATTGTGGAATCAAGGAATCTCTCAACAATGACACTTGCTACACTCTTCGGAAAGCTTCAAGAGCATGAGCTAGAATTATCAAGACTAAATGAGAGTGAAGAACAAGATAAGAAGAAGAAAGGCATAGCTTTGGTTGCATCCTCAAAGAAAGATGACCTAAGTGATAATGATGATTCAAGTGAAGATTTCCAAGAGAAGCACCTCAACTTGTTGGTGAGGAAACTTCAAGAGAGGAAACTTCAACAAGAAGTTCACAAAGAAGGAGAATACTTCCAACCCAACTTGTTATGAATGTGGAAAAACTGGTCACATGAAATATGATTGCCCTAACTACAAGAAGAAGAATGACAAAGATGAGAAAAAGGGCAAGAAAGACATGAAGGGAATAAAAGCATATATAGCTTGCGAGAAAAATGAGATGTCATCCTCAAGTGATGAAGATGATCAAAGTGAAGAGGCCAATCTATGCTTAATGACTTCATATCAAAGTAAGGATGAGGTAACGAATGATGAACTCTCTCTCTCTTTCACTTATGATGAATTACATGACGCTTTTGTAAAATTGCATAAAGAGTCTCTTGATCTAGAAAAACTAGTTTTGAAACAAAAGAATTTGATGGCTCAACTTGAAAACGAAAAATTTATTTTAAAGAAGCAAGTTAAGGATCAAAAGCTAGAGATTGCGACTATGCAAAAGATTTGTAAAAAAAATTTCAAAAGGAAAAGAATGTTGCATCACCTGTGAAAATTGCAAGAATTTGGAAAGTGAAAACATTGATTTGAAAAAGCCACTTGCAAGATTCACAAATGGAAGTAACAATCTTAATGTCTTACTTGGTAAACAAATTATGAGTTTTGTTAAGGCCGGATTGGGATACAATCCATTTGATGCAAAAGCCTCTAACAAGACTCAATTTGTTCCATCAAGTAAACAAAAGAAATCAACAATAAAATGCTATTTTTGTTACAAGTATGGACACCATATTTCAAAAAGTTATATCGAAAGAAAAGGTGTTGAGAATTGTAACTTGATGTGGGTCCCTAAAGGGAGTAAACCCAAGACTAACATACAAGGACCCAATCCAAATTAGGTGCCTAAGATTTGATCTCTTTTGTATAGATATGCTTGAAAACACTATACAAGAAGTGGTACTTGGATAGTGGATGCTCTAAACATATGACCGGAGAAATCTCCAAGTTTTCCCATCTATCTCCAAGGAAAAGTGGTCATGTAACATATGGAGATAACAAGGGTAAAATTCTTGGAGTGGGTAAGGTTGGTAAGAATTCTACTACCACAATTGGTAATGTGCTATTGGTTGAAGGTTTAAAGCGTAACTTGTTAAGCATTAGTCAACTATGTGATAAGGGCAAGTTGTTTTTATGAATAATGTTGCTTAGTTGAAAGTATGCATGATAAACAAGTTAGGTTTATAGGCAAGAGAATCAGTAACATATATATGCTTGATTTGAATGAAATTTCATTTTCCATACAATGCTTGATTAGTAAAGATGATGATGCATGGCTATGGCATAGAAGAATTGCACACATTCACATGGATCACCTTACAAACTTATCTCTAAGGATTTAGTGATTGGTTTGCCTAAGATAAAATTCAATAAAGAAGGTTTATGTGATGCATGCCAAAAGGGTAAACAAACTAGAGTTAGTTTTAAACCCAAGAATGTTGTTTCTACTTCTAGACCTTTGCAATTGCTTCATATGGGTTTATTTGGTCCTTCAAGGACAATGAATTTTGGTGGAAACTATTATGCTTTGATTATTGTTGATGATTTCTCAAGATTTACATGGACATTCACTACAAAAAAAAAACCTATTTAGCAACCGAAGATTTCGGTCGCTAAACATGATAATTCGGTTGCTATACTGTATAGCGACCGAATTAAGGGGGTAGCAGAAACCCTGGTCGCTAAATGTTTAGCGACCGAAATTATATTTCGGTCGCAAATCTGCGACCGATATTTCGGTTGCAAAAGTATATAATTTGTCATTGTATAGTTGGTCGCATACCAGCTCGCCTAATTTGGTGGCCGATATTCTGGTCGCTATTTTGGCCGCAAAATTTTGATTTTTTTTTTCCCGTAACGATCCTGCGACCAAATATAGTTTTTCAACTATTACCCCATTGATTTTTAATTTCGATATAAACAAAATACACCAATATTTTTTTTAAATAAATAGAAAACATAAATATGATGTACTAACGATCCAAAACACCACAAATCAATATGATCAAGAAAACATATACATTAATTAACGCAAGTTTAATAATGGTTTATAAAAAAAAGTTTAATAAGTATTAATTAACGATCAAAACATAAAAATACACCACATTCAATAAGTACTAATCAAAATATCAAAACTCATCAATCTTCCAAAGGGATGAACATGTAGAAACGAGAACCCCCAAAGTACTTAAACTTTGCCAATGCACCAGTGGACAACAAATACAACTCCCTGATACCATTTGTATCTGTTGCAAAATATGGGCGATCCTCATGGATTACTATATTCCCATTGAACAGATTTCCGCTTTTGTCTTCAATAGTCACAACACGCGGTATTTGTTGTCCCCAACGACGGTAGAATGATTGCGGGATTGAAATCAAATCCTGCAAATACACAAGAACAATTTAGTAAATGATTAGTTTATGCCTTAACCATCATTACGTGAATCCGATCGTTATTCTTAAGTTGATGAGATACCGTACCTGGTCTATATGGATGGCTGTCTCAAAACATTTAGTCGGGTCCATTTTCTGATAAAACGATAAGGAAAACAAGTCATATGTCTAAACTTCATCAAGTGATAATAAGAAAAGATAGAAAGATCCATGTAGCATACTATCATGTTAAAATAGAACAAAGAAATGCAACTTCACATGCAACTTTACATATTAGCAAACATAGTAGTTTTCAGGAAAGCAGATGCTTTTACGTCGTTTTGAAGGATGGTCATAGAGAGGACTTTTCCTACCGGAAGTGCCTAGATAACCTAGTAAGGATGGTCATCAACAACTATTTCTGGAAAGCTCCATTTCCTAATAAAACAAATGAGTAAAAAACCAAAGTTGTTTTCATAATATTGTGTACAAAGCTGCTTTCTAATGTGAATAATGTTTTAATGATGACGGCCCGTCATGCATGTGCCTGGCAAACTGTGCCTAGCCCTTCATTTTATCTAACCCTATACTTAATCCTTCATTATCTAAGAGACTCGCTTTTGTTGGCTTCAAGAAGAGACTTTCTAATTAAGCTCATGGACTTTAAATTAGTAAATGAATATTAACAACAACAAAGTCATGCCATTTACGAACTAATAACACTTTATCAATTCATTCCAATGCTTATAATGTAAATATATACAAATATGATTCCATAATCATTTCCAAACAAGTTATCAATAAATACATATCAAATTATTCTAATTACATTGATTCATTGTTATTGAAAGATTTTTATTTTAAAGAGAATAAACTATTCTTCATAGCAATCCAAATGTATGAACATGCTCAGATATAAGTACCAGCCTTCAATAAATTTACATCATCAAACAGAAAAGAGATAAGTAGAATTACCAAATGAATCTGATTCAAAATGAGTGAAAAGCTCTCTTGGAATTACAGGCTACAATAATGTTTTTAGATCATTTCATACTCCAACAAAGAATATTTTTTTGTTTACAAAGAAGTGAACAAGAACTTGAAATCCCTAAAACCCTCTTTTGAAATTTTTGAAACAGATTCAGACAAGAACCAACAAATTCATGGATTCCAAACGAATCAAAATACAATACAATCAGAATGCATACACGTACAATACGATATGAAATTATTCAAGTAAACAGCTGCATCACAGAGGCTATAGATCATACTATTGTGAGATATTCAAAGACATAAATCCAGCCAAGATATGGAAAGATAAACAGATTGTGGTCGATGCAGTCCGCAATCACGATCCGATGCGGTTTCAGTGGCCACCGTAACCGAGATGTTGCGGCCGCATCACGTGATGCAGTCCACAATTTAAAACCTTGATCTTCACACTCATTCTCGCTCTACCAATTTCCCAATACAAATATTAAAATTTATAAATCACAAAACTTTACTTGACAAATTTCTTCATTTTTCATTTAGTTAAAAACCCATTAATCTTATTCTGGCATGTGTATACTATTGTAATCAGGTATCTGACTTAAATAAACATAAAATGTTGTTTGTACAACATAAGCATGTTTAGTGATCTTATTTTATTGCTATAACAATTAAGACATTTTAATTGTAGAATTTGTAGGCTAGTTAAAGTTAGTATGACAATGAGACTGAGTAACATGACTTCCCCTTTTTCAAACTTAAAAGATTGATGGGCATAGGAAAAAAAAAGGAAATCTTGGAATCATATCCTATTAAGGCACAATTTTAGAATGGAATCAACCAAATAAGATACCATCAAAAATAAAATTTCCACCATCAATAAATGCATATTTCCCTATATGAATCCTGGTTGCTAATAAAACCATTTTGGTCAGATGACTACGTAAAAGTCTTGAACTGAGAAGTGTTGTAAGACCAAAAAAGTCAGCAAATTTATTTCTATGTTGCATTAAGAAAACATATTATTAACCATAAAAATAAGGTACACTCAAATACAATGAAATAGACCATGGTCATTTCATGTGCTTTCGGAAATCATCAATCACCAAAAAGAAGTGATTCGAAACTGAAGAACCATGGGTGAATAGCCTATCAATAGAATGGTTTAAATTACTTACATAAAGTTATAGACTTCAAGTAACAAATGTTAAATTAAATTAATAGATAAAGCTTGATAACCATATATACCCCTCATATTCGCAACCGTGCAACAATTAATCTTATGACTTCTCTCACAAAACGAAACAAAAAAATGAGATGGGTAATAAATAGGAAACAATTACCAATACTCAAGCAAAAAAACGTAATTGGCAAAGTAGCCACACTTACTCTCCTGTCAAAACTCTTTGCTCTCCCTGTAATTTTACCTTCTCTTAAGCAACTCGTATCATATTCTTAATTTTCTAGTTCAAACAAATCTCACA
Source organism: Sophora flavescens (assembly GCA_030762895.1). Lineage (NCBI taxonomy): Eukaryota > Viridiplantae > Streptophyta > Magnoliopsida > Fabales > Fabaceae > Sophora > Sophora flavescens. The sequence goes on from CM061068.1 coordinate 107,308,326, forward strand.
TATCTCATATCAAAACATATCTTCCACAAATCTCAGTATTAAATTTAAGATATGAATCTATTAACAAGATTAATTACAAATTAATGTCTGTAATATCAGTCTCAATCTCTTTTATCCACAATTTATTGCCATTATCTCTACATCTCTACAACACATCTCAATTAATGTCACCCCTTCATATACCTTTACCAATTCCCCCAAACAAGTATTTATAACCCATAAGAATTAAACTTGACAAGTAACCACTAACCACCATAATTTTTTTTTATAAACAAGCAAGTCGTGTACATTAGAAACAATGGTAAGGTCTTATTTTAAACAAATCTCACATCTCATATAATGACATCTATTATATGTATCTTAATATTCATTACATGATATAAATATATGAATGAAAATTGAAAACCACAGTAATTTTTAAATAGGAATTTACATCAACATTAATTACAACTTACATTAGAAACAATGGTAAGGTGTTCTACTCAATCACAGTCACCTATATCACAACTCACATGAAATACACAAGTAGCTCTTCTCAGTAGTAAGCAATAAAGCAAGCAATGAAACAATGAAGCAAAATAAAAAATTATACATAGAGAGTCCATGCATGGTTACCTCAAGGCAGAGCAGGGAATGCACAAAATGAGGAGAGAAGAGGGTAGGAGGAGCTCTGCGCGTGCGTGGTGACCGGAGAGCTGCGTATGGCGGCCTGAAACAGAGGGGGCGGAGTATGGCGGCCTGAAACAGAGGGGGCGGAGTATGGCGGCCTGAAACAGAGGGGGGGATTAAAAACAGAGCAGGAAGAGGGGAAAGGAAGAGAGGAGAGGAAGAGGGAAGAGATGGAAGAAGAGGAGGAGGAGGACAGAGGCTTACCGGAGACGGCGGTGGTGGCGGTGCCCACTGCACGGTGGTGGCGGCCTGAACGCGAGGGAAAAGATCGAAGATGGGTGAGGGAGGAAGTAAGAGAAGGCATAAATGAGGAAGAAGGGAAAGATTTCACGATTTTATGGATTTATAATTTAGCGACCGAAATAATCGGTCGCTAAATCGGTCGCCAATCACTTAAATAAAAAATGGTCGCTAAATTCGGTCGCGGGATGAGTTAATTTGAAATTTGAATTCATAAATTTAGCGACGGAGAACTCAATCGGTCGCTAACACGCGCGATTTTAATTTTTTTTCGCGCCGTTTAGCGACCGAATTAATATCGATCGCAAATGTAAATAAAATTTAACCGTTGCATTTAATTCGGTCGCTATTTCGGTCGCTAAGAATACATAAAATTTCTGACTTTCAACCGTTGCATTTAATTCGGTCGCTATTTCGGTCGCTAAGAAGGGATAAAATTACTAACTTTTAAGTTCCTTTATTTAGCGACGGAAATAGCGACCGATAACCCTGCTACGCTCTATTTCGGTCGCTATTTCGGTCGCAGTATTATCTCTAATCACTATTTCATGTAGATCCTACAATCGGTCGCTAGTTCGGTCGTAAAAAGCAACCGAAAAATTCGGTCACTATTTTCGGTCGCTAAACAACATTTTTTTTGTAGTGATTGTTTTTAGTTCATAAAAGTAATGCATTCCATGCTTTCAAGAAACTTTCTAAAGTAATTCAAACTGAAAAAGATTTGAAAATAGCATGCATTAGAAGTGATCATGGTGGGGAATTTGAAAACCTTGAATTTGAATGTTTTTGTGATAAACATGGAATTGAACATAACTTTTCGGCTCCAAGGACCCCTCAACAAAATGGAGTTGATGAGAGGAAGAATAGGTCCTTAGAGGAGTTGGCAAGAACTATGTTAAATGAATCTAATCTACATAAATATTTTTGGGCGGATGCGGTTAATACCTCTTGCTATGTGTCTAATAGAGTGCTTATTAGACCTATCTTGTAGAAAACTCCTTATGAGTTGTATAAAGGTAGAAAACCAAATATATCACATTTACATGTCTTTGGATGTAAATTCTCTGTTTTAAATAATGTAAAAGATAATCTTGGAAAGTTTGATGCTAAAGCGAATCAATCAAACTTTCTTGGATATTCATCATAAAGTAAAGCATATAGAGTTTACAACAAAAGAACTAAAACTATAGAAGAATCTATTCATGTATCATTTAATAAGTCTAACCCCGAAGAAATTGGGAAAGTGCATAATGATGATATTGTAGATACAAGAATGGATTCTCAAGAAGAGCAAGCAAAGGACAACGAAGAAGAACCGAGCATGGAGCCTCAAGATCAACAACAAAGAGATGAGGAACTTCCTAAGGAGTGGAGAATGACTAAATATCATCCCATTGATAAGGTGATATGTGGCATCACCAAAGGGGTAACTACTCGTTCTTCTCTTAGGAATGTATGGTGTTTTATGTCTTTTTGTGTCTCAAGTTGAACCCAAGACAATTGATGAGGCTATCATAGATGAACATTGGGTAATTGCTATGTAAGATGAGTTAAATCAATTTACAACAAATGATGTATGGGAACTTGTACCTAAAACCAATAATAAACAAGTAATTGGAACTAAATGGGTCTTTAGAAACAAGTTAGATGATAATGGTATAGTTGTTAGAAATAAAGCAAGATTAGTAGCCAAAGGTTATAATCAAGAAGAAGATATAGACTATCAGGAAACTTATGCAGCCGTTGCTAGGTTAGAAGCTATTAGATTGCGTCTTGCTTTTATATGTCTTATGTATTTTAAGCTCTATCAGATGGATGTCAAAAGTGCTTTTCTTAATGGTTTAATTCAAGAAGAAGTTTATGTAGATCAACCACCTGATTTTGAAAACTTTGAAAAACCAAATTTTGTTTTTAAACTTAAAAAGGCTCTCTATGATTTGAAACAAGCTCCAAGAGCTTGGTATGAGAGACATAGCAAATTTCATTTGCAAAAAGATTTTCAAAGAGGGAAGGTTGACACTACTCTTTTTATTAAAAAGAAAACGCATGATATTTTGATTGTACAAGTATATGTTGATAACATTATATTTGGAGCTACTAATGAATCTATGTGCAAGGAATTCTCTAAGCAAATGCAAGGTGAATTTGAGATGTCTATGATGGGTGAACTCACTTTCTTCTTGGGATTACAAATAAAATAAGTGCCTAGTGGAACTTTCATCAACCCAGCCAAGTATTGCAAAGAACTACTCAAAAGATTTGGCATGGACAAGGCAAAAGAAGCTTCTACACCAATGGGCACATCCTCCTATCTTGACAAAGATGAACATCGTAATCCGGTAGATGTAACTAAGTATAGAGGTATAATTGGCTCTCTACTTTGTCTTACCGCTAGTAGACCGGATACAATGTGTAGTGCATGCATGTGTGTTCGATATCAATCAAGTCCTAAAGAATCTCACCTAACCGCCGTAAAAAGAATAATGAAATATTTGTTAGGTACAACTAATGTAGGACTTTAGTATCCTAAAGGATCTAGTTGTAGTTTAGTTGGATATTCAAATTCGGACTTTGCCAGATGCAAACTTGATAGAAAAAGTACTAATGGCACATGTCATATTTTTGGTAATTGCTTAATATCTTGGTTTAGTAAAAAGCAAGTAAGTGTTGCTTTATCAACCGCCGAAGCGGAATACGTTGCGGGCGGTATTTATTGTGCCCAAATTCTTTGGATGAAACAACAATTAATTGACTATGAAATACAATTAGACCAAGTTCCAATTAGATGTGATAATACAAGTGTCATAAATCTATCCAAGAATCCTACCCTACACTCTAGGACTAAACATATTGAGATAAGGCACCATTTATTAAGTGATCATGTTCAAAAAGGAGATATTGTTCTAGACTTTGTTGAATCGAATAAACAATTAGCCGATATCTTTACCAAACATTTGCCTAGAGAAAACTTCTTTTATCTAAGAAGAGGACTAGGAATCATCGATGAAACATGCATTGATTGAAATTATATGCTATGATTGTTTGGATGCATGTTTGTTTGGTTCATCTCATGTATATATTGATCTTTAATCTTACAAATATGCGGTTGGATCTTTGAATGAGCAATATGTGAAATATATGTGTTTTTTGCTCTCTATACAGGCTATATTCGAATATCACCACAGAGTATTCGAATACACTGCAAAAATTCTCACTTTTTTGGGCAGTATTCAAATACCGCATGTAGTATTCGAATACCAACAAAAATATGGTCCTGATGTTGAGATTTCAATGTTCAAAGATTGCATTTCCAGTTTATTGATGAAGAGGATAGTAATGATGATAAGATTTGATTTCCTTAGTTCCTCTTCTCAATGCTTTAATGTTTTATCATGCTGGTTAACCGCGTAACCTTTATATGAATACAGTTATCCAAACAGTAGATCATGTGCCTTTATATATGCATGAAACATTGGTATGCAAATTAAAGATGATGATGAGAAATGAGTTTCTAGATTAAAAGGTTATTGGTCCAATTTACATGAAATGCAATTGGTAATTTTCTCTGATATATCCTAGACCTCTGTGATGTTACTTTTATACATTTTAGATTACTGTATTAGTATACCACTGTTGGTATACAAACTGACTCTGATAGACTGATGTGTGATGGATGTTTGTATGCATGCCTTGAACTTATCTGATATTTTGATTATGGATGTATAGCATCCATGTTATCTTTATTTGTGAATTTTGTGTCTTTTCTCTCCAAATATTATATGCTTTTTTATAATGCCAAAGGGGGAGAAAAGGTGTGCTTTTGTGTTTATTTTGCAGGACTCACTACTTTACTCAGAAGGGGTGTCATATATTCAGGGGGAGTTTGGCAAAAATCATGATACACTTTATTCACGAGTTCAAATTCAATCAAAACCTTATGATACAAAAAGCAAAGCAAGATTCAAGTTTCATTAAACCATCAAAAGAGTTGTCATCATAAAAAAGGGGGAGATTGTAGATGATGATGATGATGAGATAAAGTCTCAAGTGTGCTTTCGTAAAAAATATCTCCACCTATTTTCAACATTGAAGAAATGAAGTGTTTTGATGATGATGTAACCTTTAGATGTCTAAGTTTGCTTTAGTAGGTTTTGATGTATGTCATTATGTAAATTAGATGGCTTGACAAATTACAAAGGTAATAATGCTTAACCTAAAAATAGAAATCAATTAGAGCGACTATAAAATGTCAAATGAGGTAAAATGTTAAAGTATATAAGTAATCACATACATAGTTGTTTGATGGTCTACTTTAAGAAAAATTCGAAATTCCTTCAAGAGTATTCAAATACCACCTCATGTATGCCATTACTCAAGCATTTGGCAATTTTGAGCAGAGTATTTGAATACCTCTGCTTGGTATTCAAATACCCTCTGTTCTGTTAAAGTTGTTAGCTTCTATTAACAGGGAGTATTCGAATACCCTGTCAGAGTATTCGAATACTCACCTGAAAAATCAGTAAACTTCAACTTTTTTCAACTCCAATTGAAGTTTATATAAAGGGCATATGCTTAAGAGTTTTTAACACGAAACCATATAAAAAAATATAATGTTATATTGCCAAAATAGAGAGCTTCTATTCATTCTTTGTCACAAGTGATCTTAGAAGCTTTTTCAAGCTTTGGTGCACAAGTTTTGTGCTAAGGAATTTCTCTTCTACTCAATTGTATTTCTGAGTTTTGTATTGGGAGTTTGAATCCCATAGTTACTCAAGAGTGATGTATCTCTTGAGGGGTGTAAATCTTTGTTGGTGAGGTATCCATCAAAGTGACCATTGGAGAAAAATCTTTGTTGGTGAGGTATCCATCAAAGTAAGGGTGAGGCATCCCTTTATGGTGATTGTTGGTGAGGTATCCAACAAGGTTTAAGGGTGAGGCATCCCTTTTGAGTTGTTGGTGAGGTATCCAACAAGATTCAAGAGTGTGGTATCTCTTGAGAGTGTGATTCTTGTGGGTAAGGTATCCTACAAGAGGAGAGAGACTTTTGTAAGGAGTGTGGTATCTCCTGTACAAACTTTGTCATAGTGAATTTCTCCAAGATGATTCTTGGAGATTGGACGTAGGCCACTCAGGTTGTGGGCTGAACCAGTAAAATACTTGTGTCACTTTTTCTATCCCTACTCTCTTTACTTTCTTGCAAATTTTATTATCTTATGCATGTTCTTTATGTTCTATGCTTATGATACTATATTGCATGATTGTTGTATGATACTTTCTGTCAGCTTATGCAACTGAATATCTTTCTTTAAGTGCATTCTTAAATTAGTATTACAATTGTTTCTTGCTTAAGTTTCAAGGAAAATTTACTAAGTACACCATTTAAAGAGGGAATATAAATCTTGTCTTTCGAAAACTTTTTTAAAAAAAATCAACTCATCCCTTCTTGACTTAGAACCGTCTCCACATCCTTCAAAAAGTAAAATATATGTAGAATTATAAATAAAAAAATATGTATAAATAATTTGTTTCAATAAATTTAAAATAAAATATACATAATTATTGAAAATAATTTTGAATTAAAAATTAAAAGAAATTACGACCTAAGAATGTCAAATTTAATTATTTAATCAAGATGAGCTTAATTACTTTAAAGAGGATGTCCTCTAATCTATTACTAATATTAAAAGAAGGTTTCTCTAACAACATGTGTCACCAATGGTAATATATAGATATGTCAAAATAGTTCTGACCCGATGGACCGGCCCGTTTAACCCAATATAAATGACAGGCTAGACAACTAAAATTAGAGGCCGGTCAAATTTTAACCTGATCCAACCCGGTCCGAAAATTTGTTGGTCCAAAATAAACGGACCCAAGACTGGTTGGGCCAGCCCGCCAGCCCGAATGGGTTCCAGCATTTAACAAAAAAAAAAAAAGGAAAGAAGCTCCGGCCATTCTGTCTTCCAGCCGCCTTCTCAGCTCTTGAAGCTCCAAGCTAAGACCCTCCATCCTTGTTTCTAATCCTCCTACCCTTTCCTCCATATCCGATGCAGCATACAGGGATCCCAAGAATGGGAGCGCTGATACCAAAAAATATTAGGAACGAAAACTCAACTAGTAATATTAGGAGATTAACTCAATGAAATGCAGAGGTAGCCCTCTAGTTTACAGGAATTTAAATGCAGAAAAACAATAGAAAAGATAATCAAAGAAACAGATAGACCCGATGGTTTCCCCAGACACCAGGGAATACCACCACCCAAACCCACTCTCCTTAACTTATAATAATTCCATGTCTTCCCTCAGCCCCTACGCTCTCTCAATATCCTCCCTCTCTCACTTGCAAATGTTCCTCAACCCTTTCATAGTGATTAACCTTCGAGCAATAGGATTAGTCAGCAAAGTATTAGTTATGCTAGGAAGTCATCATATCAACGACTAGAAAAGGAATTGAATTGTTGAGGCAAATAGTAGAGAGATTTATTCACAGGAATCGATTACACTACAAAATAGAAGATAATAGGGGAACGTACCATCTTGTTTTGTTTGCTACATTTCATATCTTTTTGTGTTATGGTTAAAAGTATGTTTTCTTTTTTAAATTTCTAAGACGACGAAGATTTATTATAATATATATTCTCAATTTCTCGTCTTTTGAAAGATTTATTATAATTAAAGAGATTTTTATAGTCAAATGTATGTTAATAATTATAATCATATGAATGGAATTTTTTAATTAAAAAAATAAAATTTAAAATACAAAATCAATAAAATTTTGAAAAATATTGTCAGAATCCGTTTGACCCACAATCCGTATAAGACTAAACTGGACTAACAAATTAGTATCCCGACTTATTTTTGGCCGACCTCAATCCCCAAAAAATAGCTTAACCTGCGTGACTCCAGTTGACAGCTCTAGGAAAAGTCTTTCGTGCTCAAACACCTCCAACACATCTTACGGTGCAAGAAATACAGCTCATCACATGTCAGCTGCTTTTCCAACTTTCTGTTGATCACAAGAAAGAAAAAGGTGTTGCTTCTATTTATTTTCCGGGTAAAAGAACCTCCTCCAAAATATCTTCTTCTACCTCCGCGTCAATGCTTTTGTTTCTAGACAATTCCTTGAAACTCTATGTAAAAGCCTCAGGTAAAATGGGTCTCCATTTTGACATCGGTTTTGTCAGTACTCATTTTCTAAAGGGCAAAGTTGCTCTCTTCCTTCTTTGGTCTCTGAGGTGTTTAAGGATCATTCTCTGAGCTGGTAAATCTGAGGTACTTCTTCCTTCTTCGTGGATTATTCTTTTTATATGCTTTTTGCACTGCTAACATTATACATATGAGGTGTTTGACTGATGTATGTGTTTGAAAATGGATAATTTTGTAGATGAGAACTTGAATCAGTTTTCAAAATTTCAAGAACTCGAAGGGGTAATCTTAGCAAGTTTTCAAATTTTATCCGCAATTGCATCTTGGTTTAATTTTCTTCTTCTTCTGTTGATTAGTTGAGAAGATATTTGTATAAATAGCATTACTGTTGATCAGTTTTCAATAACTACAAGATAATAGGAATGAACTGGTGGTGAAGGATTTTGAATTGTTTAAAGGTCATAGATTCAGATTATCTAAGGATTGAATCTATTTGTTATTATCAGTACTATATGCGTCAACAAATGTAAAGAGCCATCTATTACTTCGGGGAAAGAACTTGCGTTCTCGTGTGCAAGTAATGTCACAAAGTCACACACAGACATGTGTTCTTTGGTTCTTATTCCAATATGAAAAACAACTACTCTTATATCAGATTAAAGTTACGTTTGAGTGTTTGCAAGTTTTGGTGTACATGTTGGCTGCTTTATAATTTAGGAAGTGCAGGCTTTTTAATTCTTACATATTGGCAAGAAAGACCAATGGTATGTATCATACTAAGAGAAGATATTATTCCAAGACTGGGAAAAACCATATAGCAGCTATATTGCTTCACCAAAATAAACAGCTAATCTGCAACATTAAATTTTTTGATTGACTTTCCTTTCTTAATCTCAATGGTTTTGCCCAAAAGTTAATTTTGCAGACATTACAGTAAACATTAATATGCAATATTCTAATTTCTAAGCAAACATTACAGCAAACTCAATGGTTTTGCTTCAAATTCTTCTTTTGACATCTCTGGAGTTGAGGAACTAACTTGTTAGCACTTGTATTTGGTTTATACTTTGCTATCTTTCTAATTATGGTCACTTCTTTGTCATAAGAAACGTTGTGGCCGTGAGCATGATTTGGTGGTGCGATCACACAGAGCCCCATTTTTTAGGGGGTATCAATTTTTTTTACTTAGTATATATGTATTAATGTACGTATTAAAATAAAAATATTTATATAATTAAATTTTTTATTTGAGGGCCCAATTGTTTTTTTAAAATTCAGGCTCAAAACTTGACAAGCCTTGTAAGTAGGAGCGGGATTAGGCTGGTCTGTTTACAATTAATATTATATTTTAATTAAATGTAAAATATACAATAAAAAAAATTATTTTTATTAGAAAATTAATATATTATTTCTGAATTCTAAAAGGAAAACTAAAACTCTGTGTGACCACTTTCATTCTCCCTTCTTCTGCGTGATTGACTGACTGCGTCTCTCATCTGCCGACTGCAGTTGTCCCCTTTTCTTGCCTTTTTACCGGTATTTTATACTCCCTGTCCCTTTAATTGCTTTTTAAATTTTTAAATCATATTTTGACTTTTGAAGACAAGGTCTGAAGCGTGATATTGTTTTGAAGGGAAGGCTTGCATTTGATTGCCTTTGAGTGTCATCTCTCATCTCTTTAATGAAGTTGACACAGGGAAACACAAGAAGGGGGTTGAATTGTGTTTCTTAACAATTTTTCAAAAACCTTTTTCTTAAAACCTTTTTGCAAGCAGAAAAAGAAATATACACACAATCAAAATATCTTTTCACAAGAGATAACAAACTCAAATCCAAATCCCACAGTTAGTATAAAAGAAGACTACAAAAGAAAAGGATAGAAAATTCACACGGTTGATTTATCCTGGTTCACTCTCTTCCAACCAAAAGTTACTTCCAGTCCCTTCTACCTGAAGGTTTTCTCCACTATAATCTAATAGCTTTACAAGTATTCAACACCTCTTCAGGCTTACAAGTATTCTTTCTCAACCAAACCTATTCAGGCTCTAACTCTGACTAAGAGATTTAAAGATTGATCTAAGATCTCACTATGTGCGAAGGAATGAAAATTTAAGATCAAGTGAGATTACAACTGAATATATTTGAGAGAACTTTTATCGGAGTTTTGACACTTTTGAATATCAGAGCTTTAGGTTCTTCTTTGCTGGGGTCGTCCAGTATTTATAGAGTTCTTCAGTTTGAGTTCTCTTCTTCTTCAACGGTCTTCAAACATATCCGTTTAGAGATAACATTTAATACCGAGACACGTTGAGTCTGATAACTTGATATGCTTTCTACGAAATGTGCTCTTGGTTGTCAAAAATGCTCAAAGTAGTACTGTCACTTCTCTATTGTACCGAATGTTGCTTTCTGACTTTCCTTCTTTGTACTATATTCAACTTTACAGTAGCTTGTGTGTTAGGGTACAAAGTTTTGTGTTTTCGATGGCACTATTTTTCTCTTACCAAGAAATAAAGTTATAAACAATTCAAATAACACAAGTAAAAGACATTGATACCTTCGCATTAAATAAACAATAATTTGAAATAAATTCACTTTAACTAAACGGGTTCAATTCTGGTATGCCTTTGGACGTACATTTCTTAACTTTAAGGAGCAACTGGGATGTAGTCTACTGATTTGGCATTTAGTTGACTGACTTTAGTGGACTAGTTTAGCTTAGATCTGTTTTTATCAGCTAGTCCAATTAACTACTCGTCTAGTTACAAGTCTTTGGATTTGCTATTTTTTCTGATAGATTTTAATAGCTCGTATACCACTCCTTACAGAGGTAAACTTAGATGCTCGTCTAGTGCCTTTTAACTTAGCTATTTGTAGCGTCTCGTCTAGCGATTACCTTATAGACTAGATTTTTACTATATTCTTTTGAGGGCTCGTCTAGCGAGTAAAACTTGGACCTGATAAGCTGTTATGCTATTTCTAACTAACTTTAAACTAGTTCCCTCGTCTAGCGATACTGAAAACAGTCCTATACACTTAAATAGACAAGTTAGTTCTTAATCATAACTTTGCCATACAAATTTAATATTTTTGTTAGCATCAAAACTTTAGAGATTATTTAATCATAACCACTTTGGTTCCGACAATTTTCCCCTTTTTAATGATGACAAAAACTTGTTAAATTTGTTTGAGCAAAGTCTAAGAGAGCTAAAGAGCACCCCCTAAGACAAAGCAACCAAAACATTTTAACAAGACTGCCATCAAGCATCACAGATTATATAACAAGTATCAAAGCATATGAAACTCGATCATTTAAGCAGGTATCAGAGCAAAATTAAATGTCATATATCAGAGCAAAATTGTAAACACATATATGAAAACATGCAAGCAGAGACTTTGGTGTTTAAAAATACTTCTTCAAATTTATCTCTCAACCCTTCTCCCTTTTTTTTGGTCATCAGACAAAATGTTAGGATAAGAAGTACCATTGTCAGTTATAAACATAAGAGAGAAAAAGAGAAGAAAACTAGGGATTAGCAGGTGGAGGAGGAGTAGACGGTGGATTTTGAGGAGGTTGGGGTGGAGCTGGAAAAGGCTGGCCTTGATTTTGTTGGAAGTTTGAGAGAAGTTGAAACATATGTGGAATGAAGGCATTGGTTACCTAGAGAGACTTCTCAACTTGAGCTTCAATCTTTCTAGAAATGATTTCATCAATATCAAGTGGAAGAGAAGTTATGGAACTCTCAGCAGTAGCATCCAAGTTCCTCTAACTAGGGATAATGCTTAGGGTAAGGGAATGTTGAGGTGCTTCTGGATGAATGACAGCTAAAGCTAGAGGCTGTGAAGTATGATGTCCCGATGTTCCTTGTTTGCTCCCAGTCACAGCCATTTCTTCCTCAATAGGCTCAGTTTGAATAACAGTACCAACTTTTTCTGGCCCTTCCACAACTATTTCTTCCATTTCTTCAGAAGAAGCTTCTGAAATCTGCACTGATGGCTCGGGTGTAGGCATAAAAGGAACCCAATGAACTTCATCTTCATCATAGGAGGGGCTCCTTAGGGGAATGCCTAAGGTGTCTTCATGAATGTAATATCTGACTGTAGAGAAACCATATCTGCCTCTTACTGTAGGAGTGTCTTCTTTGTCAGCACCAGTAAGACCAGAAGAGGAAGCTTCCCTGTTGCCAATCTTCACATGGCTTGCCCAATAGCTGTTTGCTTCATTGTTAAAGCATTTTTCTGGATCTTCAGCTAGAAGCATACTCATGACTTCCTGATCTATATGGACTTCTTTACTTGGCTTCAATATGCATGTGCTAGGCATGGACATTCTTTGATGTAGGAGTCTGAATTTGCCATCCTTGTCCTTGTTCAGATCAATCATGGGAAGTCCTGGACAGAACCTTGGAGGTTGCATGCTAACTCTGGTAAATCTGGTTGAGTGATGCTACCAGGTTGAAGGGACAAAGCTGGCAGCTCTGATGTATCTTGGCAAGGCAAACTCAGCGTTGAGATGGGCATAAATGATGTGATCACATATATCAACAAGAGTATCATATTCTCTTGGATGAACAAACTGCATCCACTTGACATTTCTGTCAAGGATGAATCTTCTATTGCAGTGAGTCATTGACCTTTTAAGTTCAACTTTTTCTTCCTTTAACTTGGAGGGTACAGTCCACCAAATAGAATAATATCCTTATCAACACCTTCAGTGTGGGGTTTAAAGGGTGAAAATTTGACAAGGTTAGGGTAAATTTTCTTTGGAGGGAATTTCTTTAAGGGTAGATGGGTTAAAAGGGGTCCATTGGCAGTATGGTGCTCAGAGAGAGAGGTGCAGAGGGTTCATAAGGAATGCCAATATAGCTCCTAGGTATAACAACCTCGGGTTCATATTCATACTCTAGCAGAGGGTAAAAGGGTCTAGGTTCAGGGGAATGAGAGTAAGTATGGTATAGGAATCTCCAATCCCTTTTTACTTTGGCCCAGCTTTCAACTTTGCCATCATAATGTATGGAGGGGTCAATGTATGGGAATTGGATTTTGGGAAACTTAGGAAAGGGTGCTCCTGAATTGATCCCAAACTCATCTGGTTGATTGAACCAGGGATCATCAGAGAGGATGATTGGTTGAAATTGAGGTCTAGGTGGAGAGGTTTGAATGGATGAGTGTGCAGATAGGTCTTGTGGTGATGTTTGAGGTTCAGAAGTGTTTTGCAGTGAGAATGTATGTTGGGGGTGAGGAGTGTGGTTCATATGTATGTTGGGGTGATGGTTGTGGTTCATATGGCTGTTCAGATTGGTGTGAGGTTAGGTGTTCTTGGACTGGTGAAAGTGGTTGATTTGGTTGAGGTGGAGGTGTTTGGCTTTGTGCTTGTGGTTATGATGGTGTAGTGGTGTTGACAGGAACATTAACACTCTCTACTAAAGCAGCAACAATATGTTTTATAGCAGATGGTGCTGGTGGAGTTACCTCAAGAGTCACATAGGACTTAGTTTTCCGAGCAGGTTGCCTAGCTCTGGTAAGCACTGCAACAGATGGAGTAGCTTGCTTCTGCTTCTTCAACACAGAGCCAATAGGTTGATTATCTTCATCATCTTCTTCATTATGAGCCAGAATCACCTTCCTTGCCCTTTTTCGCCTTTAAGAAGCTTGGGGTTCACCAGCCCTTGGTTCCTTGATGACCACCCCATCAGAGGGCTTTCTTGCAGCAGCTAGACAAGTTGATTTAACACGTCGTCCAACCGGCTTCTTCTACATGGCTTGAGTCTCAGCTTCACTCAGCTCAATTTGTTCCTCTTTCACTTTCAATAGTTCTTCTTTCCTGGCCAATTCCACTTGAATTATAGGATCAAACTTCATGTTGGTTAGATTCATTTTACCAAACACAGCAGGGGACATGCCCTTTTCTTGAGAATTGCAGCTTGTTCCTCAGGAGATTTGGCTTCCAGCATTGCATATATCTGTTGAGACTTGATTTTTGATAGAAGATGGCAGAAGGGTATGGCAGAAGCCTTGTCTCTATGTACAACATATTCCATGAATCTGTTAAACAGAATGTGAGGCAAGTTGACATGATATTTAGTTAGCAGATGGCATAGGCAAAACTCGTGAAGAGCAGAAAGGTTGTGTTTTGACCCGGCCTTGTGCAGAACAACCTTGTTCAGAATTTGATGAAGGTTACGAGCTTCATCCTTCATTTCAACTGCCTTCCCTGAGTGGGTTCTCACGGTCTCAGCTCTCATCAGAATAGAGACAATGGTTTCTTCACCACCTAGTTCTTCTTCCCATTTCTTGGTTAGGGTTAATCCTACTTGGGGGCAATGAACAACAGTGGCAATAGTTGCTTCAGAAACTACCACTTCCACACCCAAAACAGTAGCTTTTACCTCAGACTTAAAAACATCTGGGTTCTTTCAGAAAGCTCTGATCAGGTCTAGATACACATAGACTTTCTCGATGAACAGTCCTTCCCAACCAGCAGCTCTAACATATTGACTTACACCCACATTATATTCCTTCAGAATACTGAAATCAAAGTGATGCTCTACTCTTATTTCCAGAGCATTGACATCATACGCAGAAGAGGAGGCCGTTGTTGAAGGTTTGAAGGTAGGAGAGACAGAGTTTTCTTCGCAAGAGAGGGTTAGGTTTCAGAGCAAATGAAAGGTTTTTCAGAAAGGGGGGAACTTTAAGAAGGTTTCGGAGATGAAGGGTTTTTATTTTGAAAATAATTTTAAAATAAAATAAAAGAAGACTTGTGAGAAGACTTGCATTTAATGCTGACACAACGCATGTTTCTTGAAACCGTAAAAAGCAATTTGTACTCGTGACGGAAATAACCGACTCGGTAGAGAGAATTTTGAAATAAATGTCTTACGACATATTAAATGCAAACAATTAAAAGAAAATCATAGACATAACACATAACAAATATTCTCAGGTATTGGACGAGACATGCAATAGATGAGCACTTAACATACAGCAGCCGACCATGATTGGCCGACACATCAATCTACACAGATCATGTTAAGATGCTTTCTAATAAAGATAAATCTGTCATCGGCTAGAGGTTTAGTAAAGATATATGTCCATTGATGGTCAATATTTACAAACAGTATATCAAAAAACACATTTTTGCACATAATCTCTAATAAAATGATGTTTAATCTCTACGTGCTTAGATTTTGAAAGCAAGATTGGGTTCTTAGATAGATTGATTGCAGCAGTGTTATCACACATGAGTGAAACACTACTTACCAACACATTATAGTCCTCAAATTGATGTTTGATCCAAAGGAGTTGTGAGCAGCAGCTTGCAATAGATATGTACTCAGCTTTAGTAGTTGACAGGGCAATGGTATTTTGTCTCTTGTTTGACCTTGAGACTAAATTTGCTCCAATGAAGTGACATCCTCCACTGGTACTTTTTCTTTCTATTCTATCTCCAGCATAGTTAGTCAGCATCACAAAAACCAATTAATCTGTAATCATTATTCTTCTTAAAGCACAAACCCAGATTAGTAGCACCTTTCAAATATCTAAATATTCTCTTTACTGCTAATAAGTGAGATTCTCATGGATCAGGTTGAAATCGAGCAGATAAGCAAACACTGAACATAATGTCAAATGCTCAAAGTAATACTGTCACTTCTCTATTGTACTGAAGGTTGCTTTCTGGCTTTCCTTCTTTGTACTATATTCAACTTTACAGCAGCTTGTGTGTCAGAGTACAAAGTTTTGTGTTTTTTATGGTACTATGTTTCTCTTACCAAGAAACAAATTTATAAACAATTCAAATAACACAAGTAAAAGACATTGATACTTTCGCACTAAATAAACAATCATTTGAAATACATTCACTTTGACTATACGGGTTCAATTCTGGTATGCCTTTGGACGCACATTTCATAACTTTAAGATGCAACAGGATAGTCTACTGATTTGGCGTCTAGTTGACTGACTTTAGTGAACTAGTTTAGCTTAGATCTGTTTTTATCAGCTAGTCCAGTTAACTACTCGTCTAGTTACAAGTCTTTGGACTTGCAATTTTTCTTGATAGATTTTAATAGCTCGGCTACCACTCCTTACAAAGGTAAACTTAGACACTCGTCTAGTGCCTTTTAACTTAGCTATTTTTATTGCCTCGTCTAGCTATTTTTATGCTATTTCTAAGGAGCTTTAAACTAGTTCCCCCGTCTAGGATACTGAAAATAGTCCTGTACACTTAAATAGACAAGTTAGTTCTTAATCATACTTTGTCATACAAATGTAATATTTTTGTTAGCATCAAAACTTAAGAGATTATATAACCATAACTACTTTGGTTCCAACATGTAGGCTGTATGCAAGTTGCTATTTTAGCAATTTAGCTTACAAAGTTGTCAGACTATAAGATGAATTAGGGGGTCAAAGGGCAAACACAATGATAACATATTAGGTTCAGAAAAAATTGAATGTTTCAAACCAGCAATCAACAATCAGGTGCTATCGTTTCATGCTATACTTGTTGACTTGTCGAGTTGTTTATAATTGTTTATTGTTTGAACATGTTGCCTAGTGTGAATGATGTGTCTCAGAAATTAGTTACAATTAGTTAGGAAAGTTAGTTTGTTTAGTTGGTTGCTGGCCACAACTAACTATAACTGTTTTACAACTAACTTTGTTATCCTTTAAGCCTAATTGGAATTGGTTTCTGCTGTCTATATAAGCAACCTCTCATTGCTGCTATACATAGGCTTAATCATTCTGTGAGAATTCATTATTGTTGAGACTAGAGAGGAAAGAAAGAAAGATCAGGGAAGTGTGAAAATAGAGTGCGCAAGCCTTGAGTGATTTCTGTATAAGTCAGTACTGAGGGTAGAAATTAGGGACCAAGGAACTCTATTGTAAACTTGATCTTTGTGGTTGAATCATAGTGTGTGAAGCTGCTCTTCCCCGTGGATGTAGGTCATAAATATATGACCGAACCACTAAAATTCTTGGTGTCTTCTTTTTCCTTCTTCTCCTTATTTTTGCTGTGATTAGATTGTTAGTTTTGTTTTAGTGTTGTATTCTGTTTCTACATCTTCTTGGTACTGTGTGTGTGTGTTCTTTGATTCCATAGAAAAGCTTTCTCAATAATTGGCGCCGTCTGTGGGGAGAAATCAAGAACCTGAGAAAGCAAGCAAATGATTTCGATATAGAGAAGCTCATAAGCTCAAATGATTTCGAGCTATGGAGAATAAAGATGCAAGCAATCTTGGTACATCAAGGTCTAGCAGATGCACTGAAGGACGAGGCTGCTCTACCCAAAACTATGTCCGAAAAGGAAAAGCAAGATCTGGTTTTAAAGGCTAGAAGCACAATAATCTTGTGCCTTGGAGACAAAGCACTGAGAGAGGTAGCTCGAGAAAAAACTGCTGCAGCAATGTGGCTTAAACTAGAGTCATTGTATATGACAAAATCAGTGGCAAATTGGCTCTTCTTGAAGCAACAATTGTACTCCTTCAAAATGACTGAGGATTGACCACTCAGTGATCAGATTGCAGACTTCAACAGGACCTTGGATGATCTTGAAAACATTGATGTTAAGTTAGATGATGAAGACAAGGCTCTAATCTTACTCAGTGCGTTGCCTAATTCATATGAACATTTTAAAGATACTGTACTATTTGGTAGAGATCAAACAATCTCTCTGGAAGAAGTTCAATCAGCCATCCAGACGAAGGAACTTCATAAAAGACAGGAATCCAAGAATGACAACAATGCAGAAGTGCTTACTATTGTGAGGGGCAGATCAGAAAACATAAACTACAAAGGAAACAAACACAGGTCTAAGTCCAAGAACAAGTCACAAAGCAAGTATAAATGTTTTCATTGTCACAAGAAAGGACACTTCAAGAAGAACTGTCCAGAAAGAAGGAATAAAGATGTAAAGAATTCTCAAGAACCAGGTGGTGCTGCTATAGTATTTGATGGATATGACTCAGCAGAGGCCTTGGTAGTCTCAAATACTGAAATAGAGAAGGATTGTGTTATGGACTCTGGCTGTACTTACCATATGTGTCCAAGAAATGACTACTTTGAAATCATAGACATGAAAGAAGGTGGAGCTGTGCTATTAGGCAACAACAAGCCTTGTAAAGTGCAGGGTATGGGCTCAGTCAGATTGAAGATGTTCAATGGCCAAGAGACTCTACTTCAGGGAGTAAGGTATGTACCAGAACTCAAAAGAATCCTCATATCCATAAGCATGTTTGATAGCTTAGGTTATTTGACTACTATTGAACATGGAAGTCTGAAAATAACTAGTGGAAACCTGATAATTGCTAAAGGAATTAAAAGAAATGGTCTGTATATACTTGATGGCTGTACTATAATTGCTCAAGCTGATGTAGCAAGTCAAAACCTAATAGATAAAACCAAATTATGGCACATGAGGCTAGGTCATGTAAGTGAAAAGGGCTTGACTGAACTGGCTAAGCAAAACCTAGTAAATGGTGATAAAATAATCAGTGCATATTAGGAAAATCCCAAGGAGTTAAGTTTGGCATAGGGCTGCATACAACACATAGACCTTTTGAATATGCACATTCAGATCTTTGAGGTCCTTCAAGGACCATGTCTCATGGTGGTGGATTCTATTTCCTTACCATCATTGATGATTACTCTAGGAGAGTATGGCTTTATGTTTAGAAAAATAAAAGTGATACTTTTGGAAAATTTAAAGAATGGCACACTCTCATAGAGAATCAAACGGGATCAAATCTGGAACATTTGAGAACTGATAATGGTCTGGAGTTTGTGTTCGAACCGTTTATTAAGTTTTGCAGGGATCATGGAATTCAAAGGCATAGGACTGTTGCAAGAACTCCTCAACATAATGGTTTGGCAGAAAGGATGAACGGGACAATCCTTGAAAAAGTAAGATGCATGTTGATAAGTGCTGGAATGCCAAAACGCTTCTGGGGTGAAGCTGCCACTACTGCAGCATACTTGATCAATAGGTGTCCATCCTATTCAATAGGCTTTAAAACACCTATGGAGTTGTGGAATGGGAAACCTGCAGATTACTCAACTTTGAGAATATTTAGATCTCTTGCATTTGCTCATATCAAGCAAGATAAACTTGGAGCTCTTGCCATCAGATGTGCATTCATAAGCTATCCTACTGGAATTAAAGGATATAAGCTATGGAGAATGGAACTTGGTGAACCAAAATGCCTAATTAGCAGGGATGTTGTTTTTGATGAAACCTGAATGGCCATGATGACTACAGATCAAGAAGGAACAGGCAGCAAAGCAAGCATTTCAGATAATGCTCAGGTTGAGGTGGAGTTACCCCTCCACCAAGGCACTCGCATGTAATGCAACCTGAGGATGCAGCTGAACATCAGCAACCAGAACCAATTCCAAATGATTACAACTTGGTAAGAGATAGAGCCAGAAGAATCATAGCACCACCAAGGAGGTTTGGATATGCAGATCTCATCTATTATGCTCTAAATGTTGCTGATGAAATACAGGATAGTGAACCTAGCAATTTCAGAGAAGCACTGGCAAGCAAAGACAGTAATAACTGGATGGCAGCAATGATTGAAGAAATGAATTCTCTTGAAAAGAATAAAACCTGGGAGCTGGTTAGTCTACCAAAGAATCAAAGAGTGGTAGGCTGCAAATGGATCTATAAGAGGAAAGAATGTATTCCTGGAGTTGAACAAGCCAGATTCAAAGCAAGGCTTGTTGCCAAGGGATTCACCCAACTAGAAGGAGTTGATTTTAATGAAATTTTCTCACCTGTGGTCAAGCACTGCTCAATTAGGATTATGCTGTCAATTGTTACACAGTATGATCTTGAATTAGAGTAACTTGATGTCAAAACAGCATTTCTCCATGGAGACCTTGATGAGACTATATATATGCAGCAACCAGAGGGTTTCTCCAAAGGCAATGACAAGGTTTGCTTGTTGAAAAAATCTCTATATGGCCTAAAACAAAGTCCAAGGCAATGGTACAAAAAATTCAATGACTTTATGATGAAGATGGGGTTTCATAGAAGTAGTTATGATGGTTGTGTGTATATCATGAAAGGAAAAGAAAATGTAATTTTGTATTTGCTATTGTATGTAGATGATATACCCATAGCTAGTTCATGTAAAAATGAGATAGAAAGACTCAAATCAGATCTCAAATCTGAATTTGAGATGAAGGAGGTTGGTGAAGCCAAGAGAATCCTAGGCATGGACATCAGCAGAGACAAATCCAAAGGAGAGTTGTTCTTATCTCAGGAAACCTACTTGAAGAAAGTTGTTGAAAGGTTTAGGATGCATGAATCTAAACCTGTCACAACTCCTCTGGGGCAGAATAACAAACTCTCATCACAACAAAGTCCTAGAACAGATGAAGAGAGGTCTAGAATGGCAACAGTACCATATGCTAGTGGAGTTGGGAGCGTAATGTATGGCATGGTGTGCAGCAAACCAGACTTAGCTCATGCTGTGAATGTTGTGAGCAGATTCATGGCAGATCCAGGACCAACTCATTGGGCAGCACTGAAGTGGATTTTAAGATACTTGAAGGGCACCTTATCCTCTGGACTGAAGTTCAAAAGGAAGCAGCAACATGAAGATGCAATCAAAGGCTTTGTAGACTCAGATTATGCAGGAAACATTGATACAAGGAAGTCCTTCTCTGGTTATGTTTTCACCTTATTTGGAACTGCAATCAGCTGGAAATCAATTCTTCAATCAGTTGTGGCTTTGTCAACAACTCAGGCAGAATATATTGCTCTCACTGAAGGTTTCAAAGAAGCAATATGGTTGAAAGGTATGCTTGGTGAACTTAGCATCACTCAAAATAGTATCACAGTTTTCTGTGATAGTCAAAGTGCAATTCATCTGTCAAAGCATCAAGTCTACCATGAGAAATCAAAACACATAGATGTGAGGCTTCATTTCATCCGGAGTGTCATTGAAGCCAAGGAGATTCTGGTGGAGAAGATAGCATCAGATGTTAACCCTGCAGATGCTTTTACAAAGTCACTTCCTCAGGCCAAGTTTAAACACTGCTTGGACTTTGTGAAAGGTAAAAAAGGGTTTTGAATGGGAGAAGCAGCAGCATGAAGACTGTGATGGAAGCTCTCTGATTTAAGAGACAAGGTGGAGAGTTGTGAATGATGTGTCTCAAAAATCAGTTACAATTAGTTAGAAAAGTTAGTTTGTTTAGTTGGTTGCTGGCCACAACTAACTATAACTGTTTTACAACTAACTTTGTTATCCTTTAAGCCTAATTGGAATTGGTTTCTGCTGTCTATATAAGCAACCTCTCATTGCTGCTATACATAGGCTTAATCATTCTGTGAGAATTCATTATTGTCGAGACGAGAGGAAAGAAAGAAAAATCATGGAAGTGTGAAAATAGAGTGTGCAAGCCTTGGGTGATTTCTGTATAAGTCAGTACTGAGGGTAGAAATTAGGAACCAGGGAACTCTATTGTAAACTTGATCTTTGTGGTTGAATCATAGTGTGTGAAGCTGCTCCTCCCCGTGGATGTAGATCATAGATATATGACCGAACCACTAAAATCCTTGGTGTCTTCTTCTTCCTTCTTCTCCTTATTTTTGCCGTGATTAGATTGTTAGTTTTGTTTTAGTGTTGCATTCTGTTTCTGCATCTTCTTGGTACTCTGTGTGTGTGTGTTCTTTGATTCCATAGAAAAGCTTTCTCAACACCTAGAAAACAACTTTCTGGTCATCTAAAACGAAAAAAAAAGAAAAACAAATTCAAATTGATATTGAATCTCAAAAGGGTGCTCTTGATAAATTTTTGTCAAACATCCTACAATTTATGTTCAGAATGATCCAAATCCAAATAATTTAGGCTCTAATGTTGAAAACAATGAAAACCAAGATGATGATCAGGATGAAAATGAACATATCCTTATTGGCAATGAAAATGAACATGAATTTCCTAGTCATTAAAATTATTAGTGGCTAGTTTTTTTTTTCACCTCTTTATACGTTTTTGATAATCAAAATATATATATATATATATATATATATATTCAGCTTATAAAAAAAACCCCAATTTCCCGATTCACACATGATACCTAAAATTTCAGGGACGACCATAAGAAAATGGGACTTTCTTATGAGCCATTGGTTTCTTTTCCACACCCATGTTTCTGAACCCTATCCATATTTTCAAACCTGCCAAACATGAAACACAATTGCCTCCCTCCCCATTCTTCCAGGACGACGCCCACGCACCATAACTCTGCATTGTAGAATCAGCCATTTTCAAAAACTACTTGATCGTAGGGGTGAGCAAAATTATATGACCCGCCCGAAACAGTCCGACCCGTTACTAATTTTTGTGCAACGGTCGGGTTGAAACGGTTTGGCGGGTTGGGCTGGCAGAAAATTCGGTTTTAGATGGATAAGAGCGGGCGGGTTCGGGTCTGGGTTATGTCACCCATCGGTACCCGACCCGACCTGCTCATAACAAAAAAAAATATATATATATTTTTTTATGGAGAATGGGCTGCCAAG
Source organism: Sophora flavescens (assembly GCA_030762895.1). Classification (NCBI taxonomy): domain Eukaryota; kingdom Viridiplantae; phylum Streptophyta; class Magnoliopsida; order Fabales; family Fabaceae; genus Sophora; species Sophora flavescens. The sequence goes on from CM061068.1 coordinate 107,330,911, forward strand.
ACTGGATATTAGATTTTTTTTCTCCTCTTCTGTTGTTTTTTTTTTTTGGTACTTAATTGGGCTGAAAGACTTGAATTTTAATTAGACTCGTTGGGTTTTTTTTTTTAATTTTTTAGAATAAAATTAAATAATTAAAAATCCTACTTGATCGAGTAGAACGGACACTAGTGACTTCTTCGGCTTTGCTAACATTCACTGGGGCCACGATCAAATGTTGTATAGAATATCTAATATTCTAATTTAATTGCAGGAAAAATGCAGAATAACTTCCACGCCTAAAGAAAATTGTAGAGAATGGAAGGATTCTGTTTTCAGAAGGAAGGCTTGTTACTAATTCTCGAATGAATATTCACATACGCTATTAACAATGCGCTAGGGCCACGACAAACAACGATATTAACAATCTGATTGAAGCGTTGATGCGGGAGCAAAACGAGAGGCTTGTTAGTAATTCTCAAATTAATATTCACATACAAGTAAAAATTTTACCAATGTAATCGAAGTTCACCCTAAGAAACAGTCACCCTCTGAACTTATAATCACTACTTAAAATAAAATTGATAATATACATTGCGATCCTAAACCTAAGTCTCTTGATCTGGACAACCATAGGAAATGGATTCAGGTCAGAACTTGAGCGGTACCAACTGCATCACACAACTCAGCAGCACATCAGTAATTACAGCAAGGCCTAACTAATTACATAATATGAGCAACCTTTGGATGATGACCAAATGCAGCCAAATCCAGTACAACTTCGAATTAATCCCTCGGGCAGACATCGGTGAATCCCTTTGATCTGGTTTTCACCTGATATCATACACTACCAACATCTGATTCTTCCACCGGCGAAAAAAAATTGACGGCATGAGTCCCTGATCTAATCTAACCACCATTAATCACCTTCGTCGTGCCATATTAGCATGCTGATTGGCTTTACTATCAATTCTTATCCTGTCAGCATACATGGGAAGGCGAATTATCTCATTTATTTCATCCAACAAATCATCCTGTGTGATGTTGTCTTTTATACTTCGCATCACCTGCAACAAAATCAGCAAATAGCTGAACTGCTGAAGTGAAGAACAGATTAAGAGATGATGGAAACTAGAAAATACGGGTTGGTAGAGGACCTTCTTGTAAGTATTGAACTCGTTTGGAGTAGATTTATCTGTCCTGACTCGCATGAATACCCATTCCTGTTTATCAGCATTCCAAGAACATTCTATGATCTTTCCGGAATAAAGTGAGGGATCTGAATCATCTGCAGATTTTAAATTTTTAGTAAGCAATTAGTGAAATGATAAAGAATAAGATAGGACTAGATTCACTAGAAGCTAAAAACCTTGACAACATAAGACAAAATCATGTACTTAATTGCTAAAGCATTATCCTAAAAGATTGATAGACACTGCTTCCCCCAACCAACTTTTTGGTAGGTGCTAGAAATTGGTTAGTGTTTTACAAAAATCACCAATCTCAACCATAAGTTGGCATATGAACATGTGTCACCCTGAGAAACACATAATGCCATCACTTTGATTTTATAGATTTGCTACTCTACATGATATGTTCATAAACAAGAATGAAATTGAAAATCATTATCGGAGAAGATGAGTGGGACAGATATAGTGAAATAAAAAATTGACCTCCAAACGCAACTATATTCCCTTCCATGAGTTTCTTTTTTCCTCGTTCATAGAGAAAAAGTAGTTGACGATCACCATCAACCTGTCAACACAAGCAGTTATAAATTAGTTTACTGCATCAGCAACAAACTATACCTGACCAGACCAAGACATTAGGGCTTGTTTGTGAGTTTGGGAGGGGAAGGCTTTGGGAAAAACAAGGGGGAAAGGGATGAGAGAAGGGAAGATAGCCCTCCAAAACCCTCCAAAATCCACCTCTAGTTCATTTTTTAAGTTCCCCCAAATCGGAGGATTTTGATTCTTTTGTTAAAAAATAAACCCCATGCAAGGTGGGGGGTATCCTTCCCTTCCCCCATCCCTTTCCCCCTTCTTCCTCCCAAAGCCTTCCCCTCCAAAATTCACAAACAAGCCCTAAAGTAACATCCAACTCCATAATACAAAAAGATAATATACAACCTCAAAGAGAAAATCAACGGAATTCAGCTCTGCATATTTCCACTTTAAGAGGCCTTCATGAGTGCGTGGTACATAAGGATCATCCCAACCCTGGTAATTAATATTGTTAGTAACAAACTCTTTTCAATCCAATAACAAAAAGAAAAAGTGAAAACATTATGTTTGTTAACAAAGACTGGAAAGGAAAAGGAACGGACCAATGTACCTGTACTATGAGCTAGTCAAGTCTAGGTACAATGGTCCTCTTCATTTCCCTTCCTTCCCAAATCTTCTATCAATCATCACATCAGGTTTCACTTATACAAAGATATTCATTCTCATGCTGATTATGTTGCAGTAGCATGTATTGTGTAGATTCCAATGAATGAGGCAATCAAAAGCAAATATCCAAAACGGTAATACAATGCAATGGTTTTTTTAGGACTTGCCAGGTTGGCATAGAGCCAGAAGCAAGCTGAATAACGTCAGAACAGAGAATCTCATTCTCACGTTTAGTACACTGAAAGTGATCACCAATCACAACTCACCTGAAATATGAGACCATCTGCCTCATGTGAGAGCCTTTTAATGAATTCCTTTAAAAGCTTTGTGACAGTAGAGAGCAACCAAAAATCTTTCCTCCTCACCTAAATAACATTTCAAGCTATTAGAGTGTATAGAATATAGGCAAACTTGTAAATGCTGAGTTAATCCATTCGGTTGGAGTTTAGTTAGTTCAAGCAGTTACACTCTATTAAGTTAGGCCTTGTAAACCATAACAAACTGTGCTGAGTCAGCAACAGTTAATTATGATCTGTTAGTTCTGGTTAGCGCCTAACTGCAAGTCAGTTAGATGAGTCAAAGGCTATATATAAGCCTTGCCTTGTAATAGTTTTTTGGTGAAGAAATCATAATACACTTTCAGATTATCTCTCTCATTCTATTCTCTCTGAATTCTATTATGGTATCTAGAGCTTCTTTTCTCTGGGCCTAATTGTTCATGGCGTCCATTGGCAATCCTTTCACAGAGAATGATGCTGGAAATGCATCTTCCTCTGCTAGAAATGCATCTTCTTCGTCAAACTTCAATCCTCCACTTTCAGTAAAACTTGATGATCAAAATTTTCTATTATGGAAACAGCAAGTTGAAGCTGTTATCATTGCTCACAAGCTTCATCGCTGGGTTGTGAACCCTAACATTCCTCCGATCTACAATTCCGAAGCAGATCGAACTGAGGATATTGCGTCAGATGCATATCAGCTATGGTTAGTCCAAGATCAGAAGCTGTTTACATGGTTGCTAAGCTCGATCTCGCCAACAGTGCTCCCTCGATTCCTCAGTTGTAAGCACTCGTATCAGATTTGGGACAAAGTGCACACATTCTTCCACTCTCATCTACGCACGAAGGTTCGCTAGTTTCGGTCTGAGCTAAAGAACACTCGAAAAGGATCGCGCACGATGCAGGAATTTCTGGTGCGCATTCATGCCTTGGTGGACTCGCTTCATGCGATTGGAGACTCTGTGAGTGATCAAGATCACATTGACACGATTTTGGAAGGTTTGCCTGAAGAGTATAATTCGTTCGTAATGATGATTTTCGCTAGGGTTGATCCGATTTCTGTTGAGGACATTGAATCGCTTCTGATGGTCCAAGATGCGCAATTGGAGAAATTCAAACAAGAGCTTCCCTCGTCCTCTGTATCTCTCAACCTAGCTCACACCGCTTCAACTGCATTTTCGTCTGATCAGCCAAACAACACAGAATATGCTTCAGATCGCGGTGCTTTTCAGGGAACCAATATAGGCCGAGGCCGTGGTAATAGAGGACGTGGTGGTCGCGGTCGTGGAGGTCGCGATGGTGACAATCGCAACAGTAATAGACCTACTTGTCAACTGTGCCACAAGTATGGTCACGATGCTTTCAATTGCTGGCATCGCTTTGAACATGACTTTGTCCCTAGTCGTCCTGCTGCTCCTACTGCTCAAGCAGCCACTCACTTTCCATATCAAGGTCAAGTTCCTGTTCAGACTCAGTTTCCCTTGGCCTTACCTCCTCGACCGCCTTCAGTACAAATGGCTCAATTTTCAAACCCATCCTCTGGCTACTTAATTGCTCAGAATCAACCTTCAGCCTTCTTGACTTCTCAGCAGCCTCAGTATCAATCTCAGTGTGGTACTCCTCAGAACAGGTCATACACTCAGGAATTTACAGCTTCTCATATGTGGTACCCTGACTCTGGTGCTTCACACCATCTTACAGCTGATTCTCAGAACTTCAGCCATAGTTCACCTTTTGAAGGACAAGATCAAGTCCTCATGGGCAATGGGCAAGGTCTCCCCATAACTTCTACTGGTTTTTCCAAAATTACTACTCCAAATCACCCACACATTGTCCTTTCCCTCAATAATCTGCTCCTTGTTCCCTCTATAACTAAAAACCTTGTTTGTGTCTAAATTTGCTCAAGATAATAATGTTTATTTCGAATTTCATCCTCACTCCTGTTTTGTCAAATCACAGGGATCTAACAAAATTCTACTTGAAGGCTCTCTAGGAAATGATGCGCTGTATTGCTTCAAGCACATCAATATTGTAAAGGAGCCTTCATTTCCAATAAGTTTTCTGTCCTCCTTTCCTAGTCCTACTTGTAATAAGTCTGCTGTTAGTATTCCAGCAAGTGTTAATACTAATGTTGTTTCTAATTCCTTTGTTACTTGGCATAATAGATTGGGTCATGCCCATCCTAGTCTTAGAAAGACTGCTTTTACTGACTTTGTAATATTCCTTGTACAAATAAAATGGCAAATGATTTTTGCAATGCCTGCTGTCTTGGAAAGTCTCAGATTGTATGCTCCACCCTCCCCTACTGTTCACACTAAAGCCTTTGAACTTATTCACTCTGATCTTTGGGGCCCAGCACCCTTTGCTTCATCAAATGGCTACACCTACTACATAGCCTTTGTTGATGCTTTCACTCAATTTACATGGATTTACTTTCTCAAAAGAAAGTCTGATGCTCTAACAGCATTTAAACAATTTCACTCTCATCAAAACTCAGCCTCTGTCACGGCTATTCAGACGGATTTGGGGGGGGGGGGGGGGGGGGGGTGTGTGAATTTAGACCTTTCACCAACCATTTGACTGAATTGGGTATTGTGCACAAGTTGACTTGTCCTCACACATCCCACCAAAATGGTACTGTGGAACGAAAACACAGGCATATTGTTGAAATGGGATTGACCTTACTTTCCCATGCCATTGACCTTTTGGGATCATAGTTTCACTATGGCTGTCCATTTAATAAATAGACTCCCCATAGCAGCTCTCACTTCCTTCTCCTCTCCCTATCATGCTCTTCAAGGGTCCATTCATGACTACACTCTCCTTAGAACTTTTGGGTGTGCTTGTTTTCCTCTCTTGCGTCCATATAATCAACACAAGCTGCAATTCAGGTCAACCGAGTGTGTTTACCTTGGCATTTCTCCATGTTAGTGAGTGTGATAGAGCAGTTAGTGGATTGTTAAGAGTTAGTTAGAATTCTGTTAGTAGCTAGAATTCTGTTAGTAGCTACCAAGTTATTATAAATAGGCTTGCTCTCTGTTTTGTAAAGTTAACATTTCAGAATAATATTCTCTCCATTTTCTCGATTCTCTCTCTCTGTTCTTCTTCTTCCCTCTCTGCATCAGTTTCTATTATGGTATCTAGAGCTTCAAAGTTCTAGGCCATGGCTTCCGTAACTACAACCGATCCTCAGCCTCCACCGCCACCGACGCCACCGCAATCTTCTCTACCTAACTTCGCTTCGATTGTTACAATGAAACTCACTAATAACAATTTTCTCCATTGGAAGCAAGTCGTCGAAGCAGTCATTCAAGCAAATCGTCTTGAACGCTTCTGTGCGTGCCCTAGGATTCCACCGCGTTATCTCTCTGAGGAGGATCGTGTTTCCGATCGTGTCAATCCTGAGTACTCGGCTTGGGAGGCACAGGATCAACATCTGTTCATATGGATGCTGAACACTCTTTCTGATTCCATGCATGCACGAGTAATTGGTTGCGCTCACGCTTGGGAACTCTGGGACGAAATTCACAATCACTTCAATGCGCTGATGAAAGCTCGTAGTGCGCAGCTGAGATCTGAGTTGCGACACATCACCAAAGGCGATCGCAAGATCAATGAATACTTGTTGAGGATCAAAGCGATTGTTGACTGTTTGGCTTCGATCGGGAGCCCTATCACTCTTCAAGAGCACATCGATGCAATTCTTGAAGGACTTCCAGACAATTATCATCTTATGTTCCCTACGATTGAGTCACACCTAGGTCAATACTCAATTGCAGAGATTGAAGCACTTTTGCTCTCTCATGAATCGCGCCTGGAACGGTTGAAGACTAAGACTGCGATTGACACCTTCTCTGTTAATGTGGCTCATTGATGAATGTGTAAAATATGTTAGTTTGGAAGTGTAATTAGGAAAGAATTCATAAATAATTTTAGAAATCATAGGAAAAGTGATAAGAAAATGTACACATTCATTTGAATAGAGTTTGATACTTAGATTTCAATTTATATTGAAAATATACTTAAAAGAGGTTGAAAATGTGCAGGAATAGTAGCTCAGCGCTCAGCCTTGGAATTGGGCGCTCAAAGACGGACGGAAAACGGAAGAAAACCGCCTCTCCGCAATGCATGCAGCCGCCGCCAGTAGGCATGTGAGTGGCCAGCGCCAGCCGCTAGAATGATGAAGGAATGGGCGCCCAGCGCAGAGATGGGCTAGCGCCCGGCTCTAGGAAATAGCGCCCAGCCCTCGCTTCAGGAGCGAGAAGATGTTTGAGCGCCAGCCGCAGTTGTGGGCGCCAGCGAAGGCAGACGAAAGGTAACCAGTATAAATACGGTTTGAACAGATTTAAATGGGGACTTTTGGTCATTTTTACTTTGATTCTAATCTGTGTTCTCTGAGAGGGTGTTGAAACCAGGGAGTTCAAGAGCTTTCGGAAGAGAGGATTGAAGAATCCATGGCTTCTCTACCTCAGATTTCTTCTATTTCTTCTAGATTTCATCTCGTAGATATGAGTTTCTAAATTCCATAGGTTAGGATAGGATGAGTTCAATCAGACCTTGATGTAAGTTCGTTCCAACTCTGATCTCAATTCAGATTCATTCAATTTGAGTAATCTTTTCAATGCTTAATGCTTTTCCTGAATTGGCCATTCATGAAATTGATCATATGAATGAATGCATAATTGGAAAATGTGTGTTCATGCTAGAACTGAATTAGATTACCACTGTGAGGTTGATTCTAGGAATAGAACTTCATTGCAGTGCATTCCTTGTAAGCTTTGTGCCTATTGCTTGTGCTAATTCTGATTCACCTAAGGAATTAGGGTTCATAATTTGTAACAAAGGATTATCACCTAAGGAATTAGGGATAGATCTAAATCAGTGGCTTGAATGTCAATTAAATGAATTGAATTGAATATTAGGGTTCTGTGAGCTACATCAAGTGAAGATTGAGTGATTCCGATTCCTAACCGTTTGAAATACTTGATTCCTTTTAATTGTTCATTTGTTTTCCATTGTATTGATGGTGTGATAACAGAAAACCTATTTCGATTACCTTTGTAACAATACTTAATTCAACATCTCAGTTAAATGCTGGAACTATGAGTTTTATCCGTTCAAATATCGATTGCTTAGTTTTCATTGTTACTTGAATCTCAATCCTCGTGGGACGATACTCTACTCTCATTATTATTACTTGTACGATTTGGTGCACTTGCCAAACGAACAACAAGTTTTTGGCGCCGTTGCCGGGGATTGTTGATCAATAGCAACAAAAACAAAAGCATTTGTTAATTTGAACATTATTTTTCTGTTGATTAATTTTCTGTTTCTCTGCGAAAATTTTGAATTAGTGCATGCTCTGAAATTCTATTGAAGATCTTGTGCAGTGTATGCGAGGTAAAGCAACAAGCGAGCTGTTATTTGATCCAGAAATTGAGAAAACAGCAAAGAAGAATCGAAAGAAAACAAGAGGGCAAAAACAGAGAAATAAAAATTTGGCAAAAGAAAATCCTTCTTCATCTCAAGTCCAACAAGAGGTGATCATGGCTGGAAATGTGGAAAGGAACCGGAGAACATTGGGAGAGTATTCCAGGTGGTCCAACCAACCGGAATCACTCAAGCATTGTTAGACCACCGTAGCTGCGAACAACTTTGAGATCAAACCGGCTTTACTCAATATTATGCAGAAAAAATCAGTTTGGAGGAAGTGAAGCCGAAGATCCGAATAGTCATATCTCGAATTTCATAGAGATATGTGAGACTCTCAAGATCAATGGGGCCACCGATGATGCGATACGATCGCGGTTGTTTCCTTTTTCACTAAGAGATAGAGCCAAAGCATGGCTCCAATCTCAACCTCAAGGAAGCATCACAACTTGGGACGATTTGGAAGAGAAGTTCTTAGCAAGGTATTTCCCACCGCCCAAGTTTGTGAAGATGAGGGTGAAATCTCAAGCTTTATGCAACGTGATGGTGAAACCTTATATGATGCTTGGGAAAGATTCAAGGAGTTTCTAAGAAAGTGTCCCAATCACGGCTTTGATGATCTTCAACAAATGCAGATTTTTGTAATGGATTGAGGCCATCAACAAAGCTTATGTTGGATGCTTCGGCCGGAGGATCTATGAATTCCAAAACAATGGAAGAGGCCTTAAGGTTGATTGAAGCTATGGCATCCAATGATTATCCGATGAACCATGACAGAGGGAACACATCAAAGAGAGGGATATGGGAGCTTGAGTCTCAAAATGCAATATTAGCTCAAAACAAAATCATCACAAATCAATTGGATGCAATCACACAAAGAACTAAAGGCTATGAGTCTAGGACCAACACAAGGACAACAAGTCATGAGCTGTGATTTTTGTGGAGGAGGACATGATAATGGTAAGTGTGAAGCATCTCTAAGTTCTCAAGAGGAAGCAAAGTACATGGGGAATTTTCCAAGACAAGGGCAGAATTTGCACTCCAACTCTTATAATCAAAATTGGAAGAAGCACCCTAACTTTCCTTGGTCACAAGAAGCCCCACAAGAAAATACACCTTCACAACAACCACTACTTCAAAATCAACCACATCGTGATACCGATGAGAGGATGAACAAGTGGGAGAGCACTCTTGCACAATTCATTCAAGTCACCCAATCTAACTTCAAGAATACCGATGCATCAATAAAGAACCTTGAAGTGCAGATTGGACAGCTTTCTAGTGCATTAAGTGCAGGAGTTTCGGAAAAAACACTAATAATCCAAAGGAGGAGTGCAAAACCATCATGTTGCTAAGTGGAGAGCTAGTAGAGCGGGTGTTAAGCATTCCTCAAGTCAAAATGCTGAAAATTCTGCATTGAGAAAGGAGATAGTTGATATCAAGAGAAAGAAGAAAGTTCAAAAAGGAAAGAAAAGGAGGAACCTCAAGATGATAGGAAGGAAAAGAAACTGAAATTAGTTGATGAAAATTCTATCTTGAGAAAGACAAAGAGTCGACTTTTGAAAGAAGGGGCAAGCCGCAAGAGATTCCTTCTTATGTGAAAGTGCCATATCCAATCGAGAAGAAGAGGAAAAAGAAAGAAGAGCAATCTAATAGGTTCTTGGATACCTTCAAACAATTGCATATAAATATTCCCTTTGTCAAGAATTAGAGAGTATGCCATCAAATGCCAAGTTCATGAGAGAATGGCTTGAAAAGAAGAGAAAGATTGAATCAAGTGAGGTAGTGGCTTTGACTGAAACTGTAGCTCAATTCTCCAACACAAGCTTCCACCTAAGTTGAGGGATCCTGGATCTTTTACCATTCCTTGCGTCATTGGAGATGTAATAAAAGGCTAGAGCCCTATGCGACCTTGGGGCAAGTATTAATCTAATGCCATTATCCATGATGAAGAAGCTTGGAATTCATGATGCGGAACCAACCATGATCTCATTGCAACTTGCGGGATAGATCAATTAGGAGACCATATGGTTTGGTGGAGGATTTACTTGTGAAAGTAGGAAAGTTCATATTTCCCATGGATTTCTTTGTGATGGACATTGAGGAAGATGTGAGCATTCCATTGATTTTTGGAAGACCTTCTTGGCTACTCACGAGCTTTGATAGATGTATCAAAAGGCGAGATTATACTCAAGGTGAATGAAGAACAAATGGTTGTGAACATGTCTGATAAGGAGCCTATGGGAACTTCACCAGCTACTCATGCTCAAGTTCAATTTGTGCAAAGCCAGGAAATCCAAGAAGTTCACAAGGATGAACATGAGAAGAAAAAGAAGAGCAATGGGAACAGAAAGAAAAAGAAGAAGAGGAAGTCTCAATGGTCATCTCAATTCCAACCACTTTGGCCAAAAGAAGATGATTCATCAAAGAAGGGCAATACACCATTGGTTAATGGTGGGAATAATGTGACCAGTGGTGGCAAGAAAAGCAACAAAAATGCTCCATTTTTCTGTTCATTCAAGCCACCTTGAGCATTAAATAATCGGCGTCAAGCTAGTGACGTTAAAGAAGCGCTTCTTGGGAGGCAACCCAAGATTAGATTAGATTTTATTTGAAATATTTTTTAATCTTTCATCACACATTATGATGCATCTTACTGTGTAAAATTCATTCTGACATTTGGTACAGATTTGAGTAGGCCAAAGAATTAGCAGCAGAGGAAGTGGGAGAATTTGAAGGTAAACTGCTAACGCTAGGCGCTCGGCTTGACGCCCAGCGTAGGAAAAGTCAGAGACTACCAGGATGAGTGGCGCTGGGCGCTCCGCAGGAAGGACGAGCGCTGCACATTTCTGCAGCTTCTGGACAGCTAGCGCTGGGCGCCAGACAGCTAGAGCTGGGCGCTAGGCAGCCAGAGCTGGGCGTCCAGGGGGAGGCTGAGCGCTGTTTCAAAAAAAAAATAAAAAAAAAAAATAAAAAAAATCACATGCTCATCCATTGTGCAGAAGAAAGGGGGTGCTCTAAACTATGTCTTAATTTTTCTTTACCCTCTTTCATTTGTTAGTTAGTTGTAGGAATAAATTGCCCAAACTTGCATAGATTGCACAACTTGTGTTGAATGGATTCTTGTGTAGATTCTCTAGTGAGCATAGACCTTTTGTTTGCCTGATATTTCTAACATGATGCATTTTAGACTTGCTAAGCATAGGATTTCATTAAAACCATTGATTCTTGTGAATTGTTTGTGACAATTTTTCATGCTATGATTGATGCAATGTTGAATGCCTGGATTTTCTCTTGCACATAACCATAAACTGTGAGCTTTTGAGCCCAAATGCTCTGGCACATTATCCAGATGACTTGATTTCTTTCATGTGTGATTGTCCATCACTTGCATGTTCTCACCTTTTCTTGCCTTGCATGCTTGTCATTGTTGCAATGTTCTTGCATATGCATAAATGATTGAGGCATTAATTCTTTGTTTAAGCTTGGTGCCATAATTGCCAACCTATCATTTACCATTGTTAAGCCCAATTGAGCCTTGACTTATTGTTCTTGGTATGATAGTTCATTACAAGCCTAAAAAGCGATAAAACCATTTTGTTCCACTACTTTGGCTTAGAGGAATGTTTGGACTTAAGTTTGGGGTTGTTCTCTTGCTTAGGGACAAGCAAGCAAATAAAGTTTGGGGTGGTAAGTAGGCCACTAAAGATGCCTACTAGAAAAAAAAAAAAAATGAAAAATAAAAACTGAAAAAGAAAAAAAAAAGAAAAATAGAAAAAGCCAAAAAGAGGAAAAGGAAAGAGAAAGTATACAAAGAAAGAAAAAGGCAAAATAGAAAGAAAAGAAAATTAAAACAAGAACCAACAAGAGAAAAAGAGAAAAAGAAATAGTTGGAAATGAATAAAAAGGAAATAGCACAAATTGTGTGCTTATGTGCTTGTAGCTAGACTAGGCAAGTGAAAATTCCAAAAGAGTCCAAATAGTCCTTGAAGCCAAAGTAGCATAGCATATATATCCTTATTCGCATCCACCCGTACCTAAGCCCCATTACATCCAAATAAAAGACCTCATGATATGTGTTGCATTGGCATTTGTGATGTATGTTCCTAGCATCTTATCAAGATTAGGATTGGGGAATGCATGATGATTGGAATTGAGAGCAAACATGACCAAGTGAGGATGTGTGAAACACTGAAACAGAGAGGTTGCAAGGGATAATTTTGTGCATTCAATGGAGCTAATTTTGTACTATGTTTAATTGTTCTAAAGCATGAAACTTGTGATCAATTGGAAATTATGAATGATTGTGTGATGCTTGTCCATTTTGCAAAAGTGTCAAGGAATTGAAGTCTTGCATGAGTAATTTGCTTCACAAGAGAATTGACTCTGAAAATCTATCTCATTCATCCCTGTTTTGAATTTAATTGTTTGCTTGAGGACAAGCAAAATTTCTAAGTTTGGGGTTGTGATGAATGTGTAAAATATGTTAGTTTGGAAGTGTAATTAGGAAAGAATTCATAAATAATTTTAGAAATCATAGGAAAAGTGATAAGAAAATGTACACATTCATTTGAATAGAGTTTGATACTTAGATTTCAATTTATATTGAAAATATACTTAAAAGAGGTTGAAAATGTGCAGGAATAGTAGCTCAGCGCTCAGCCTTGAATTGGGCGCCAAAACGGACGGACGAAAACGAAGAAAATCGCCTCCCGCAATGCATGGGCCAGCGCCCAGCCACTGCATGTGAGGGCCAGCGCGCCAGCCGCTAGAATGATGAAGGGAATGGGCGCCAGCGCCAGCAGCATGGGCTAGCGCCCGGCTCTAGGAAATAGCGCCAGCCGCTACCGCTTCAGGAGCGAGAAGATGTTTGAGCGCCCAGCCGCAGTTAGGGCGCCAATGGCAAGGCAGACGAGCGGGAACCAGAGATAAATACGGTTTGAACAGATTTAAATGGGGACTTTTGGTCATTTTTACTTTGATTCTAATCTGTGTTCTCTGAGAGGGTGTTGAAACCAGGGAGTTCAAGAGCTTTCTGAGAGAGGATTGAAGAATCCATGGCTTCTCTACCTCGATTTCTTCTATTTCTTCTAGATTTCATCTCGTAGATATGAGTTTCTAAATTCCATAGGTTAGGATAGGATGAGTTCAATCGAGACCTTGATGTAAGTTCGTTCCAACTCGATCTCAATTCGATTCATTCAATTTGAGTAATCTTTTCAATGCTTAATGCTTTTCCCGAATTGGCCATTCATGAAATTGATCATATGAATGAATGCATAATTGGAAAATGTGTGTTCATGCTAGAACTGAATTAGATTACCACTTTGTGAGGTTGATTCTAGGAATAGAACTTCATTGCAAAGGCATTCCTTGTAAGCTTTGTGCCTATTGCTTGTGCTAATTCTGATTCACCTAAGGAATTAGGGTTCATAATTTGTAACAAAGGATTATCACCTAAGGAATTAGGGATAGATCTAAATCAGTGGCTTGAATGTCAATTAAATGAATTGAATTGAATATTAGGGTTCTGTGAGCTACATCAAGTGAAGATTGAGTGATTCCGATTCCTAACCGTTTGAAATACTTGATTCCTTTTAATTGTTCATTTGTTTTCCATTGTATTGATGGTGTGATAACAGAAAACCTATTTCGATTACCTTTGTAACAATACTTAATTCAACATCTCAGTTAAATGCTGGAACTATGAGTTTTATCCGTTCAAATATCGATTGCTTAGTTTTCATTGTTACTTGAATCTCAATCCTCGTGGGACGATACTCTACTCTCATTATTATTACTTGTACGATTTGGTGCACTTGCCAAACGAACAACACTCATACTACTCCTCAATCACTTCACAACTCTAACAATTTGCGGCATCAGGTGACCAATTCTCAACCTCAATCCTCCTCCAATACATTCCAACATAATAATCAGTATTCTAATCCTAATTCCACTTTTCCGTCATCTGGTAATGGCTACCGTGGTGGCCGTGGTGGCCGCTATGGCCACCGTGGCAGAGGTCGAGGAGGAAGATACTATAATCGTGGAGGAGTTGAGTGCCAAATTTGTCATCGCACCAATCACACTGTCGATAATTGCTATCATCGCTTTGATCAGCAGATGACGGTCTCGATCCACGCACTATGCACCACCTCCTCGGCCTCGTAACTCTTCTCGAGATTATGCACCACCTCCTCGGGCTCGAACTCAAATCTTGTGCAGTATCATCATTCACCTGGATCAAGAATGTTCCATCAAGCAAGCTTCCACCAACTCGCCACCTCTGTTGCCATTACCTTGGCATAACACTCGGACTTCTCGTGCCTCTCGGTCTGGTGGCCCTATGGCTATGGTTGCTTCCGGTCAAAGTCCTATGACTATGGTTGCCTCTCGGATCGGGATCGATCCTAACATGTGGTATGTTGATAGTGGTGCCACACATCATGTTACTCCCGATATGACTAATCTCCAAAGAACATTCTAACACCAATGGCCTAGATCAAGTCTTCATGGGTAATGGACTTGGCCTCACAATTAATTCAATTGGTTCTCGCTTGTTTTCTTTCACCATTTGATACTACAATTACATTGACACTCAAAGATATTCTATATGTGCCAAAAATCTCCTTAGTGTCAGTAAGTTCTCACAAGATAACAATGCTTTCTTTCAATTCTATTCTCATGAGTGTTATGTCATTTCTCAGGTCACTAAGCAAGTTCTCCTTGTTGGCAAAGTCAATCCTCAAGGTTTATATGTCTTTCCAAGTCTTACAAGAGTCGCCAAGACTACTTCACTGTCACCACAATGTCTCAGTGTATCTAGATCTAGTCCTTTGAGTTGTAATCTCTTAGGTTCATATGTAAATAAAGAAGTTTGTTGTAACTCTGTTTCTAGCAATAGCAGTAACTCCACTCATACTAATGTGCCTAATTCCTATTACATTTGGCACTGTAGGTTAGGGCATGCCAATGATGCTGCCCTGAAAACTGTTCTACAGCATTGTAACCTACCATATATGAATAAAACTGTTCTTGATTTCTGCACTGCTTGTTGCTTTGGTAAATCACACAGATTGCCCTCTAATCCCTCTACTTCTGTGTATAAGAAGCCATTTGAACTGCTTTTCCTTGATCTTTGGGGACCATCACCAGTTCATTCAACCACTGGCCACTCATATTACTTGTCCATTGTTGATGCTCATTCCAAGTTCACTTGGCTGTTTCTCTTAAAACAAAAGTCAGAAACATTAAGCATCTTTAAACAATTCTTAGAGTTTGTCAAAACTCAGTTTCAAACTGTGATTAAATCTGTCCAAACAGACTGGGGTGGTGAATTTCGCCCCTTTGCTAAGTTCCTTACTGAATTGGGCATTGTTCACAGGGTCATCTGTCCTCACACTCACCATCAAAATGGGAGTGTTGAGAGAAAACACAGACACATTGTTGAAACAGGTCTTGCTCTTCTTTCCCAAGCCTCACTTCCAATGAAATTCTGGGACTATGCTTTCTCTACTGCTACATATCTCATCAATAGGTTGCCTACTCCAACTCTCTCAAATAAAACTCCCTTTGTTGTTCTACACAACAAAGACCCTGATTATTCCTTCCTAAGGGTCTTTGGATGTGCATGCTATCCATGTTTAAGACCATACAACAAAAACAAACTCCAGTTCAGATCTAGTGAGTGCACCTTCTTGGGTTATTCTCCTTCTCATCGAGGTTATAGGTGTCTCTCTAAAGAGGGCAGGATGTACATTTCAAAAGATGTCCAATTCAATGAATACAAATTTCCTTTTCACACTCATTCAAGTCCAACTTCTGCTCCTGACACCACTGTTGAGTCAGTTTGTCCCATGCCTCTCACTGTTGTTCCCTTTCCCTTCAATCCTTGTTCACCCGAGCCTAGTCAGTCTGTGCCTAGTCCTTCACCTGAGAATGTCCCTGCTCCTTCACCCTCTCTTTCTCTCTTAAGTCCAACCAATGGATCTCCTAACTCTACTACCTCTAATCACTCCTCATTACCTTCTTTACATTCAGGCCTTACACCACAATATCCCACCTCTCCAACTCCCTCTCCTATCTCTACTAGCCTCTCCAATCCTTCTACCAGTCCCTCTCCACCCATTTTGCAGCCTGCTAACACTCATAATATGGTTACCAGATCTAAGGCCAGAGTGTCCACTGCCCTACTTACACAGGTTGAACCCCATTCACCTAAGGATGCCTTGTCCTTACCCCACTGGAAAGAGGCCATGCAACTGGAGTATGGTGCTTTGGTGCATAAGGACACTTGGACCCTAGTAGATTTACCGCCCCATAGAAAGGCAATTGGGTGCAAGTGGGTGTTCCGTGTCAAGGAGAATCTGGATGGGTCAATTAACAAGTACAAGGCTAGGTTGGTGGCAAAAGGGTTTCACCAAAAACATGGCTTTGACTACACAAACATTCTCACCTGTTGTCAAACCAGTAACAGTAAGGGTGATACTCACTTTGGTAGTCACTCATGGTTGGGAAATTCAGCAACTTGATGTGAATAATGCGTTTCTCAATGGACTGCTCACTGAAGAAGTATACATGGAGGAGCCAGCAGGGTTTACAAGCTCTAATCCTAGCCAAGTTTGCAGGCTGAACAAGGCCATCTATGGTCTTAAACAGGCACCTAGGGCATGGTTTGAGAGGCTTGCTAAAGCTCTCTTGGGGTTCGGTTTCAAATCCAGCAGGTGTGACCCCTCCCTATTCATCCATTCTCGAGATGGTCACTGCACATATATTTTAATCTATGTCGATGACATCATTGTCACTGGTTCTTCATCTGGCCGAATCACACAGCTCATTACTAAACTCAGTGCTGAATTTGCACTCAAACAACTAGGGGAATTGGATTACTTTCTGGGTGTTGAAGTTAAAAGGTTACCTACTGGGAGTCTCTTGTTGTCTCAGACTAAGTATATAAAAGATCTTCTACATAGAGCACACATGGCTGAGGCTAAGCCCCTTCCAACTCCCACGACCAGCAGTTGTAAGCTGACCAAGTATGGTGCAAATTACCTTCCAGATCCATCCCTATACAGATCAATAGTGGGTGCTCTTCAATATGCAACCATTACAAGACCAGAAATCTGCTACAGTGTTGGGAAAGTTTACCAATTTCTTTCCCAACCCTTAGAGGAACATTGGAAAGCTGTCAAACGTATCTTAAGATACCTGCAAGGCACTCTCACCTATGGTCTGCTACTCAAACCAGCCTTCAAACAATCCCCTCTCAGTCTGCAGGCGTTCAGGTGATGCTGACCGGGCAGCCGACACCGATGATAGGCGCTCGCCAGTGGTCACGTGTGTATCTTGGACCAAACCTAGTGTCATGGTGGTCCGTAAAGCAAACTCTTGTGGCTCGGTCAAGCACGTAGCGAGAATACGTGAAGCCTAGCCGCAACCACAGCCAAGTGATCTCGGGCCGCAATCACTCCTCAAAGAGCTACAAGTGCCTACACTAAGTCCAAAGTGCTCTATTGTGATAACCTAAGCACGCTTTCTCTTTCCCATAACCCCGTACTTCACTCCAGGACCAAGCACATGGAGCTAGACCTTTTCTTTGTCGGGGAAAAAGTGCTTGGACAAGACTCTAGTTGTCCTGTCATATACCTGAATGACCAAGTTCTTGTCGACTTCATCGACAAAACCTCTAACACGTAATGCATTTGAAGAATTAAGAAGGAACCTTGGCATTGTTGACAGGTTCACCTATGTAAATACACCCCCATGATTATAAGGGGGTATGTTAGTGAGTGTGATAGAGCAGTTAGTGGATTGTTAAGAGTTAGTTAGAATTCTGTTGGAATTCTGTTAGTAGCTAGAATTCTGTTAGTAGCTACCAAGCTATTATAAATAGGCTTGCTCTCTGTTTTGTAAAGTTAACATTCCAGAATAATATTCTCTCCATTTTCTCGATTCTCTCTCTCTGTTCTTCTTCTCTCTCTGCATCAGTTTCTATTACTCCCCAACATAAAGGCCACAAGTGCCTATCTCCTTCGGGTAGAATTTTTGTCTCAAAGGATGTCTTATTTAATGAACTTAGATTTCCTTATTCCTCTCTTTTTCCTTCTCCCTCTGCAGAACCAAACCCAAAAGATTCCACCTTTCCTTCCACAATTCCCACCATCCTTCCTCCTTTGAATGCTGTCCCTTTAAATCAGTTTCCTCCCCCTCTGTCTCCCTCACCCTTGTCCACTCCAGGTTCTGTTGATGTAACTACCAGTAACTCATCCTCGAATTCTGCAAACTCTGCACAACCAGAAGTGTCTCCCTTCCCTTCTTCTCCTGTCCTGCCAGACCAACAGGCCAGTGCCTCACCAACCCGGCCTGCTCATCCTATGTTAACACGTTCCAGAACTGGCTGCCTACCACCTAAGCTGTATCCCCGGGTAAATCTTGCCTATGCAGAGCCTGCATCAGTTAAACAGGCCCTGTCCAGTCCACCTTGGCTTGAGGCTATGAAAGCAGAGCATACTGCCCTTCTTCAAAATGAGACCTGGTCCTTAGTTCCCCTTCCTTCAAATAGAAAGGCCAATGGGTGCAAATGGGTTTTTCGCATCAAAGAAAATCCGGATGGCACTGTTAATAAATATAAGGCAAGGTTGGTTGCCAAAGGCTTCCACCAAACTCATGGATTTGACTTTCATGAGACATTCTCTCCTGTCATCAAACCGGTCACAATTAGAATAATTCTCACCATGGCACTGTCCTCAAACTGGGTGATACAGCAAATTGATATAAACAATGCCTTCTTGAATGGTTTGTTGAGTGAAGAGGTTTATATGACCCAACCTCCTGGTTTTGAGGCCCCAGACAAATCCCTTGTTTGTAAGCTTCACAAAGCCCTTTATGGACTCAAACAAGCCCCAAGGGCCTAGTATGAACGCCTCACTGGCACACTGCTATAGTTTGGCTTTGTAATCAGCCGTTGCGATCCCTCACTTTTCATCTACTCTAAGGGACCAGTGTGCCTCTATGTCTTGGTCTATGTAGATGACATCATTCTTGCTGGCACTTCTCCAACACTCGTCTTTGATCTTATCAAGAGACTCAATGCAGCCTTCGCTCTTAAAGAGCTTGGCTCTCTTGACTATTTTATGGGGGTTGAAGTCAAGCATCTACCATCGGGTTCAATCTTACTGAGTCAGTCTAAATACATAAGAGATCTACTCAATAAAGCCAATATGTTGGAGCCCAAAGGTATTTCTTCTCCTATGGTTAGTGGCTGCAAACTGAGTAGGTTTGGGACAGATTCAGTGGCTGATCCGAGTCTCTACAGGTCCATAGTTGGGGCATTACAATATGCCACATTAACTAGGCCAGAGATTGCCTACAGTGTTAATAAGGTATGCCAATTTATGTCTAACCCACTTGAAACCCATTGGCAAGCTGTAAAAAGAATCCTTCGGTACCTAAAAGGTTCCATGCATTTTGGACTTCTCTTACGACCTTCCTCTACCACTCAACCCTTCACTATTAAGGCTTTCTGTGATGCTGATTGGGCCAGCGATCCAGATGACACGCGCTCTACCTCTGGGTCATGCATCTTTCTTGGTCCCAACTTGATATCTTGGTGCTCCAAGAAGCAACCACTGGTAGCACGGTCTAGTGCAGAAGCAGAATATCGAAGCATGGCTAATACGGCAGCAGAAACACGCTGGATAATGTCCTTACTGAGCTACGAGTTCCATTTCACACACCACAGATTTTGTGATAACTCAGTGCGATTCGCGGTAGCTCATAACCCCCGTTACGCATTCTCGAACTAAGCACATTGAGCTTGATCTTCATTTTGTCGAGAGAAAAGTCCTTGTCTAAAGCCCTCACTTGTGCATCATGTTCCAGCCTTCCGCTCAACTAGCCGATCGCTTCACCAAGCCATTATCATCCACCGAGGTTCGGTGACATAAGAGCCACTCTCAATGTGGTTGCGGCTCCTCAACCACCTTGAGATTGCGCGGGGATATTAGAGTGTATAGAATATAGGCAAACTTGTAAATGCTTGAGTTAATCCATTCGGTTGGAGTTTAGTTAGTTCAAGCGATTACACTCTATTAAGTTAGGCCTTGTAAACCATAACAAACTGCGCTAAGTCAGCAACGATTAGTTATGATCCGTTAGTTCCGATTAGCGCCTAACTCGCAAGTCGGTTAGATGAGTCAAAGGCTATATATAAGCCTTGCCTTGTAATAGTTTTTTGGTGAAGAAATCATAATTCACTTTCAGATTATCTCTCTCATTCTATTTTCTCTCTGAATTCTATTACAAGTATATCGATAGCAAAGCCACAAAGGGAAAAAAATGAACCGAAGCTTAAACTATTTTATGCTCGAATTAAGGTTAAAAATGTGTACCCTGAATGGTTCCAGGTCATATCTATAGTAAGGATTTCTGCTCTGGTATATATGTTGCCGTTCATAATTCCTAGGTTCAATCACTTCTTTCTCAAGCATTTTCCACCGTTCATAGAAGGGTCGCTGCAACAAGTTTAAGCTATTAATCATACACGGCCACGTACATTTTGTATCAAAAAATAATAAAAACAAGAAAGAAAACACAGAATATAGCATATGTGAATAAATTATAAGAAAAACTATTCAAACATTTCAAATTATGATTCATCAAATCAATGTTCTCCACCAACAAATTTTAAGAAAATATGACTTAAAAGTTCACCACGTCATCTTTTATCATTGTTCAAGGCTGCAAACAAATACTTATGGACCTATAGAGGTTTCAAATGATGTTCACTCATAAATAATGTGGTAATTGATGTGAGCATAGACACACAAAGACAAGGACCAAGCATTGAAGACTTGTATGGACCCATGACAAGAGCAAGGCTTAGAAGAGTCCAAGACACACTCAAGAAGGTGGTGGTCAATCACTTGACTCATAGGCAACCTTATGAAGAGGGCATCATCTTGAACCTCTTATGCATTGAGCAATTGACCACCTAGTTAGGAATAGGGACTAGGACCTTTGTATAGAGTAGAGCTCATGTAATAAAGGTAGGGATTAGGACCTATGTATAGAGTAGAGCTTCTGTAAAAAAAGTGCTTATTAAAAAAGCACTTGGGTAGTTTAGGCTTTTGGGCTTTTACTTTGGGCTTAGGCTAATTGGGCCTCTTGTACCAATAGGCCCAACATAGGAATCCTACATTGGACCAGAGAGGCCCACGCTTGGGAATTAGGAGGAGGGAAGCGCTACTTTGGTCATAGAAGGTGATGAACACTTTGCCTCACCTATATAAGGCCCTCTTGTAACTCATTTCACAACTTTGAATTCAATTACAAACTTCTCTCACTTAGAGTTAAGTTGAGAGAGTTCTCTTCTTGGTTCATGAGTTGAACCAATTGATTCTTATCTTGAATATCCATATTCAAGTGGTGAATCCTCCTTGGCTTATCATTCAAATCTTGCATTCACAAGTTTGAATGTGGTGCCACCCTTCACTTTCTACCTCTTCCATTTTCTACTTTCTTGTTCTTTAATTCTTGCAATTTACCTTTTCATAGCTTAGATTTACTTTCATGTTCTTAATTTCTATTCATATCAATTGTCTTCTCTTCTACTCCTTTTCATTTTCCCCTCGATTCTTCACTTGAAGATCAAGTTCTTTTCAATTGTGTTCTTGAATTGTGTTTGATCTAAAATCTTAAAACAATTTGATCAAAGAAGATCCTAAAATGCTAAGTGATCAATCTTAGATCACATCAGTGATGAACCCAAAAGGAACTAGATGTCCTAGCAAATATGACATGATATTTCTCACAACCAATATAACAGCTTAGTCAACGGAATATGGATATGGTTTTCACTTTTTGTTATGCAGCATTCAACTAATGTTTCCTGTTGATCCCACTTACAAAGCCAACTCCTGACAGTAACACCTGAGGACAGATTGTTAGGATATTTTTTTTTATATATAGAAAAGCAGTGTTATCAAAAAGCGGCCATGGCGGCGCCGTGGTTTTGGCCAACTACTATAGCCAATTTGTGAAACAATTTGTGAAAGATGGCGGTGCCATGGCTGCAATGGCATTTTGAAGTGGCATAAAATAGCGGATTTTTTGACCTACCGCTATGGTCCGCCATCTGCAATCAATAACACTGTAGAAAAGGACATATTGTTAGGTTATGCAGACATAAATTCACATTTAAACCAATGGATCTCTACAGGATTCTTCCAATATCAAATTGCAATGAGAAGACACATCAAATTCAAGAGGTCAGGGAGGGGAGAAGATTTAACAATAAAATTGTCAAAATATACCGGACTCATTCAAATGACTAATCCCGAGTTTCATATATAGTATATAGCCAACAAGAGTACAAGATCAGATACATTGACAAGAAAGCTTAACAGCTAAGAAATATACACGCAATAAAAACTCTAAGAAAATATGAAAATGACCAAATTTTTTAAGACTAGTCATCTTTTATCTGGTGTAAAAGAGTCAATTCTCTTCAACTCTTACCCCTCCCTGCCCCAACACAGAAAGAAACAAAAGAGGAATAAAAAACAAAGTGAAAAAAAAAGACCTTGAGGCTGCCACAGAGACAACTACTATAATTTTTTCTAATTA
Source organism: Sophora flavescens (assembly GCA_030762895.1). NCBI lineage: Eukaryota > Viridiplantae > Streptophyta > Magnoliopsida > Fabales > Fabaceae > Sophora > Sophora flavescens. The sequence continues at coordinate 107,353,613 of CM061068.1, forward strand.
AAAAAAAAAAAACGAAAGGAAAGAGACAGAAAAAGAAGCAACATCCATGTTATGAAACAAAAGAAAGTGCTCTTTAGCTCACTACAATGAGCATGGAGTTAGACAAAATCTAGTGGGACGTCATTAAAATTCATCTGCTGGTTCCCATACAACAATGAGAAATCATATAATCAAACACGATATTGAAATTTTTAAAAAAAGAAGAAAAGAGAAGGGTTGCACAATTTTAGTATTTTTCAACAGTGGTATACAAATTAAAGATAACAGTAACCACAAGCAATATCCCTGATGTATGAACCAATATTGGCCAAAAACATAAATAAGGTCATCAAGCATTATTTTGTGCAAATAGACATCAACAAACCTCTATCACTGATACATGGTTGATTGCCATCAGATCATATATAAGGTATCTTCTCTCCTGCTTATGCGAATCTGGCAATGTATCAATAATCATCTCACCATCAAGTAATGTGAAGTGGTGGGTCTTCTCGCCCAAACCCTTAGAAACCAAAGAAATAAAAGTATCACTTCGTGCATCATTGATGTTGAAACAATGTTTGAAAGAAATTACATCGCAGGTTGCACGGACAGTATAATTAGAATCAATCTAGGAGCTAACTAGTAGTTAAACGTACAGTAGCTAACTTACAGCCTAATCACAAGCTAATTTACAGCAATCATGATAACTACATATGGTCATGGTGTTTAGACGTGCAAAATATAACACTCCTCCGAAGTTGGAGTATATAGATCGTATGCACCAAGCTTGTTACAAATATAGCCAACCTAAGATCTTCTAAGGGAATAGACAGGAAAATGCTCAGTACAAATAAAGAAAGAGAAGACTGATAGAGAACCTAGATCTTGTTTAGGCAGCACATCACAGAAAGGGGTAGTATGTGGAGTTTTCAGATTAAGGCAAGGCGCTTTGGGTTATGAGTGATTATATCTTTCCGTTTCTGGTGTGATGTTGTCGGTGATCAGAAGTAGCTAAAACCAAGGAAAAAAGAAGAAATAGCAAATAGACCGGAATGCTAAGTCCAAATGACCTCAGCGGTGTGCTGGCCTGATCACGACCTTTAAGGTTGCCAGAAATGGAACAGGGACGAAACCTTGCCAAATTGACACTTGGCAGTGTGAGGGCTTGCAAGAATAGAGGCATTGCAAGAAAGGGAACTGCTGGAATTCAAGCACACAAGGAAAAGTCGCCACTGGGCAGTGGGCACAGCAGGTTAAAGTGTCAGAAGAGAGATGGGTCAACATAGGCTCTGATACCTGATACCATGTTTAAACAGAGCATTTTTATGAAATTGTGTCTCTAGGCTGTACATTGATCTCTTCTTTAGAGTATAATCATAATCAATCAAGGAGGTAATCAGTTGCTAACTTACAGCATAATCAATAGGCACTAGTTAATTTACAGCAATCGTTTAATAAATATAGTTGACGGTGGTATTTACATGTCACTTAATCTAACAATTAAGTTAAATCACCTCTAACAACCATTATCAGAAACTTCCAACATAAAGTAGCACACGTACATCATTAGAACTCCTGCAAGGAAACCTCATTTGGACCCTTCGAAAGTTGAAACCTCTGTCAATTAAGTAACACCCATCCATTGTTATCAGCATCATGTATCGTGTACCGTCAGCTTTCCATGTCGCATAATAATAACGCTGTCGTAACAACTGCAAATTATCCCTGCACACCAACGTAATCAAATTTAATATAAATTTACAGATAAAAATGTGAATTTAATAAGGAACAATGTCTTAATTTACAAGTAACTGCAATTAACTAATTTAATTACTAAATTAGTAGGTTTACTAAACTATAGAATTGCATAAATAAATGAGAACATTGGTGACGGTTTTAGTTTTTTATACAACAATAACAATAGAGATCTAGTTTTGAATAATGGACAAAATATTCATTATAAAAAATAAGCTTAAAATTCTGGTGATAAGTCCATTTTAAACTCTCAATTATCCAAGCCTTCCATGCAGAATCAGATTCATTTTAAGGGAATACAAAAAAGATGGATTCCTTGCTGCTACTAAGAAAAGAAGAAAGAAAGATAGAAGTAAAATAGCAAAAGAAGTACTGCAAAATGACAATATTTAAAGCATAAGGGATTAGAATCTGATCCTTTAGATATCCAGCAATTGAAGTAATGGCTCAGCTATAAAGAATGCATTAATGTAAGGAACGTGGAAAAATTAAACATAAGAGGTTATATAAAGATGACGGTTTTCATTTTCATAGATAAAATGGATGGAAAAAAAGAAAATGCACTTAAGCAACACAATGCAAACCAGTATGCACAATCACATGATGAGTCAAGGCATAACTACACAACAAATAAAAGTAAAGTAGCAAAAGAAACAGCAGCCCCGGAATTTATTGTTCGATTAATATAACATATCACAACATAATATGCTAATGGCTCAGATCAGTACAACCTGTTAAGAGAAACAGGGTGTGAACCTGGAAATTGCGCGTGTCCTCTGGCCTGCATGCTAACCATTAGTAAAACGGCTATGCCCAGCATAAGAGGTATATGATGTAGGCTATTCATAAAAAATAAAAGGAGAAGAATGGCAAAATACTGGAAACAATCTTTGAAAGAATCCATATTATCAGCTTAGGTTTCCGCATATAAAACCGAACACAACACTAAACAAGAACATAGTGCATCTGATTTATTTGATGAACATATAAAATACAATATTGTCCCATAGTTGTCAGCCCTGCATAAAGAAGGAACGTTTACAGTACAAAAGAATCATCTTAAAATTATAATGAGCTTTTCAGAACCAAATATTCTAGAAATTCTTCGTCTGAAGAATGTCTTACTGACCCTTAATCAAATCAACAATATGTAACAAGTTCACAGCAACATACACGTCATATATCCAAGCCAAGCTTGTATAAGACGCACAAATATGAATGCATATCAAACAACCCAGCAAAGTAACAAAGAATGACAACATCCAGGCACAAAGTAACATTTTTTAACAAAACAAAGAGCAGAACCTCTAAAATGAAAGATATTTATAGAATAACACAAATATTCTGGAAACATATATAATGACATGTCCAAACACATTAAGCAACAAGCACTGACAGATAAAGACGCAACCAGAAGATAGTGTAGCAACTTGCAGATTACGTTCCATCAATTCCTTTATTGCAATGTAATTGAATAGAAATGGAAAGATGCCAGTGAAGTTATTAAAACTGAAACATCATAATTTCCAAACTAAGTTCTCAAATGTAAGCAACAAACTCAGGCATACAAGACAGCCATTTAAAAGGCTTACCCCACCAACCAATTTAAGTGTTTGATAACAGAACTGCCGGAATGCATCTTGCTGATCAGTAGGTATCTCATCTCCTAAAACATCATCGTTTGTCATTCGTGCATCAGTCTCGTGGTTCTCCTGAGAGAATGAGAAAGATGTCAAGAATTAAAACATATCATATGGCTAGTGCATTATTTTTACATGAATATTAGTATATGAACATTAAAAAAACAAGAAATTAATGTATCAAACTAGTTACTAAGTAGGTTCGGGAATGTAACAAGGTACCACATGGTAATCTGGACAGACAAATCTTAAAACAATCCAACTCTAATTGGAACTTGGAAGACACAAAAAAGAGTACAACATTAATTTTCTTCACATTTACCTGCTACAGTTATGGTGCACTTGGTAGGAATAAACATGGACATATGGAAAAAATGAAGAGGTGGGAAGAGAGGGGAAAGACTTTTTGCTGTTGAAATTGCATGGTATAGACAGGAAAGAGGAAGAAAGAGAGAATTGAGACTTTAAATATTCTGTGTACAATGATGTGATAGAAAATAATAACCCAATAATCCTTTTTATACTAATAATAGACACCTAATCCTAATTAAATAAGGAAACCAATCAGGAAGATAATAAATAAAAAATACCTCCCAAGAGATCATCCAAGTTACCCTAAAATATCCTAAGATACAATAAGATAATATGACATATTTTCTAAATATTCTAAAATAAAATACCTCTAGCTCAAACTTACTAAGCTTTAAGCTTGTTACAATTAAACACACTAAAAATAAACAAAAAAAAAATTGCGCCAATAAGTGTGACAGTGGCTGGGGACTGCATCTACAACAGAGAAAAGGCCAGACTGCATTCAGGACGGAGATGAAGCTGGTGTGAATAATAGCCAGCAAAAGTCAACAATGGAATGATCATCAAAGAGAAGTCACCATATTCATTGATAGGAAATAACTCACCCCCTTATTGATGGTGCGTGGGAAGAGAAGTCGCCAATGTTATGTCATTACTGGGGGAAAAAATGGCACAACAAACACCAGCATTTAAATATAAGTTGAGATGAATCATCATTATCATTCTCTCCCTCCATGCTGAGCCAAACAGTAGCCAAAATACTGACAAACCAAACATAACCATGAAGAATGCCAAGAAACAGACGAAGTCAACTGAAAAAACAACTCAAACCTAATGAAAATAGGAGGAACATACCAGATCTGAGAGTCAAATATGGAAAAACACAACCTAAAGGAGCCAAACAGCCACATGGAGATAGCAAAGAAAGCGATGTGGGCTAGACCTTATCAGTGATGTGTGGCAAGGAAAAGAATGGCCGAGGTTGCTAGAAAGATGGTGAAACATGGTGCCGCAGCCTTGGACCGTTGATGCAACTAGAAGAAGCCATTGTTGTTAGATTACAAAGGCCAAAATGAAACCACAATATACCCAAACACTTCAAGTAAATGTGGGGCACAACATAGACTCAAGTGTATGTTTGAAAAAGGTAAGGAAAGATCCTAGCTGGAAATGAGGATGCCGGGCCAACAACACCACCAGCAACCAAAAATAAGGCTAGAACACCACCACACATGACTGGACTGGTGGTGTGTGGACAGTTAGCCTGATGCACGCAAGCACGTGTGAAGCACGACGGGGTTTGAGTTTCCAGCAGGAATGGGAGGTAGAGACAGTGGCAGACAGTCACTAACACCCGCATGACAAGGAGAAACGAGAGAGAAATAAATATTCTGAGATACAATCAGTGTTATCAAATAGCGGCCATGGCGGATTGCGGTGGCGGATTTTTGCCTAACCGCTATGGCCAATTTGTGAAGGATGGCGGCGCCATGGCGGCCATGGCGTTTTATGGCGGCTTGAAATGGCGGATTTTTAGCCTTCCGCTATGTTCCGCCATCCGCCATCGATAACATTGGATACAATAATGATAAAAAGACATTATGAAATATTTTCTATATATCCTAACATTTGCAAAGTCCATTATTTTTTCTAGATGCATAATGTTTTCTTTTTAATTCAAAGAAAAAGAACTTATTCGATTTTAAAAGTAAAGTACAACTAGGAGGGTATCAAGATAAATCGAACAGAGTAGGAGACAGAGAGAGAGAGAGAGAGAGAGAGAGAATCTGAAGAATGAATCTGAATGTTATTGAATCTCAAGTGTTTACCGCCTAACCAACTGCTTAGTCAGCAGTGGGTGCACATGCCTTATGATGCACTGCACATCTAACATACTCTAATAGAGGGTGATAACTGATAAGATATCCTCCATAACAACGAAAAGAACAAGGAAGGAAATTAAGTTCATAATGCAACAAAGTTGCACAATCTTTGCATATGGGGGATGAAACCTCCCTTGAAGCAGCTATGACAAATAAAAACAGAAACAAAAAAGCCACGAGCACAACCCCCTCAAAGAGTAAATATAGGGTCAGAGAGAAGTTCTTGAATGCTAGAATTCAACTCCAACCAAGCAAACCAAAGAGCAGCAAAATCCTTCAAAAAAGAACCAAAGGAAAATGCTTCAAAGTGAAGGGGCGCACCCAAGATTCATCCAGATCATAAAACAACTTATTCCCTATGTTATCGATAGCGCCGCTATCGCAGCCAATAGCCGCTTCTTGGTGCGGTGTGGCACCCTGCCGCTACAGGATTTGCTGTTGTGTTGCGTTTTACTGGAACGGTGAATCGCGGGAACGGCGGCCTGTAGCGGCCGTGAATGGGAAGGCAGGCTGAAAGACCAGTTTTGCCCCTGGTTTTTAGCCGCTCCCTCCCTATTTTCCAGGCTTTTAGGTAAATCCCCCTACCCGTTTATTAGATTTTGGGCCTAACTCAATCCCAAAAGCCAGCTCATAGAATGAGGATTGCCCACTACTTGTAAGCTCTTAGTAGGCACTATCTCTAGTCAATGTGGGACTTGGGTTTTTCCCAATACCGTTAGTTTTAGGTCAGTCCGCAACCTGTTTCTTCTCTTATTCGAAGAAACTCAGCCGAAGAACTCTATTCCCTCGGCTCCCCCTACCCTCTGCGTTTTCCGACATTTGCATTTTCCAGCATTCTCCCACTCGGCTGCTTCACTGTGGGTTGTTCTCTTCAGTTCTCTACATCAGTTCCACTGTTTGGTTCTTCTCTTCACTGCTCCACTGCAATTGTTCTCTCCACTGTTGGTTCTTCTCTTCACAAGAGAATGATGATGAGCAAGAACTTGGAAATGGAGATAGTGATTCTATTTAAGGAATCACTTGTAATTATTTTGAATGCTTACAACATAGATTAGCATTTAAATATATTGGATTTGAATGTTAGTGACAAAGACAATGAATTTTGATCATTAATTATGAATATGTCTTTAATTTTGTGTTCTTTTCTATTTTTGAGTTTTATAAATATATAATATAAATATAAATTGTATATTGTTTTCTAATCTTCGCAATAGCGGTCATCCCGCTATCCGCTATCCCACTTTAGCGGTTTTGGGGTCAGCCACTCTGTGCCGCTATCCAGGATTGACTACATAGCTTATTCCCAAGTATAGTCACCTAATGTAGAAATTTCTGAACACAAGTAGCACATAACATATATGGATAGATATATGAAGCTTACAAATCTGAAAAATATCGTTTGTGTAATGCTAAATCAATACTAACCACACAAAGGATTTGACTTAAAAAGGAAATTTTAGACTTCTAAATGGGTTCCTCAAGAAGAAACCTATAAATTAACAGGAGAATCAATAAGAAAATGAAGATAGCACTTGCAAGAAAACCAACCAGTAGATTAAAAAATCATTCATACAGCATGAGATAATAGTAAAAGCCAAACTACCAAAATTCACTATGTATACTATCCATACATGCAGCAAATGAGGGCCTGGTAGTCCATCATCATCATCATCTGGAACTGCTTCACCATTGAGGTCAAGTTCAGAAGATCTCTTCCACTCCGGAGTAGGAGGACAAACTACCATATCAGGCTTTTTTTCATGATAAAATGTGTACAATGCATCAATATAATCAGGTTTGTAGATTCCCGGAGGGCGTGCATCAGAAAATGTTTTTATTGCCTACAAAATGGGCAAATCAAAAATATGCATACAGAACTTAAGCAACATCTTAAACACTCACACACAGAGAGAGAAAGAGATAATTTTAAGGCAACTCCATAACTGACCTGAGTAACAGACATTGACATAGAACGCATTAGATAATGAATGATCATGTATCCAGTACGATTATGCCCATGTGTACAATGAACAAGTATATACTTCTTTGAGTGTTTTTGACGTAGTAGAAATTGTGAAACCTGGAAATGTAAATAATCAAATGGTTAGAAGCTCATAATCATTTGGCTGGAACATAAATTTCACATCTTTAAGGAGATTTCTTAGGATGAGCAGCTTGTTTAGGATAAGATTAGGATTTAGGTGCTGGGATTCTACATTTCTACTTGGTGTAAAGCACTTGATCTTTTCATATGGGTTTCCCTAACAGATATGCATAGGACTTTGGTAGCTCTGTTTCATTGATGTTCTCTTCGTTCTCTATTGTTAAAAAGAATATTATAAAGAAAACTAGAAAGCAAGATTTTGTTGCTCAAAGAAGACATAAGAAAGTATCACTTTTTAGTTTTTATTCCGTAAAGGACAAAGCATTCATGGAGTTGTATTTTAATTACTTTTAAAAGCTTATTAATACTTGTACACATACACACAGACATGGGCAAGGAGCAAAACACCACGTGTACATAAATATATATATATATAATATTAATAAAATATAATATAATGATAATTAAAAGAGTTTATTGTAGAATTCAGGAATTTAAGGTAAAGAAGCACTAAAAAGGATGGACAATGCAAAAGCGGCTGGACCAATTAATATACCTGCTAAGGTATGAAGTGCCTAGGAAAGACAAGTATAAACTGGCTCACAAATTTATTTAATGAGATAATAAGATCTAAGAAAATGCCAGATGAATGGAAGAAAAACACCTCCATCCCTATTTATAAGAACAATGAGATATACAAAACTATGTTAATTACAAGGGGACTAAACTCATCAGAAATATTATGAAGCTATCATCAAGAGTAACTGAAAGAAGATTAAGGCAAGAGACTCACATTTGAAAGAACCAATTTGGTTGTATGGCTTAGAGATCAACCATTGAAGCAAAGATTGGCGGATAGGTATTGGAGGAAACAAAAAGATCTATACATGGATTTCATTTATCTGGAAAAGGCCAATGATAATATTCCAAGAGAGGTCTTGTTGTAGGCTTTGGAGAAGAAAGGAGTTTGTATCACCTATATTAGAGCAATCAAAGAAATGTATGATGGGGTTAAAACTAGTCTGACTGTAATGAGAACACATGATGGGATCACAAAATATCTCCTTATGGGGTTAAAACTAGTCTGACTGTATGAGAACACATGATGGGATCACAAAATATCTCCTTATAACTATGGGACTATATCAAAGGTCAACATTGAATCACTATTTTTTAGCTTGGTCTTGGATGTGCTTAGTAAGCATATCCAAGAACCGGTGACACATTGTATGCGTTTTTGTAGATAATATAGTCCTAGTTGGGGAGTTGAGAGAGGAAATAAATGGGAAGTTAGAGCTATGGAGACAAGTTTGGGAAGTACATGACTTCTGTCGAAGAAGTAAAATGAAGTATGTGGGGGTATAAGTTAAGCAAGAAGCATGATAAAACTAGCCTAAGGTAGCGTTTGATATAAGTTATATTTTAATATTCCCGGGAATGTGAACATGTGAATAAAAGTTTCCCATGTTTGGTACAAGTTTTAAAAAAAAAATCTCAAGCGTAGAAGATGTCTGTGAATAAAATATTCTCTATGGTAGACACGCTGAGGCATTGACATGATTTGTTGTAGGGCTTAGTCACCTAGTTTTTAGTTGTTACATTTTTATTTTGAGTATATCTTATCCTCTTCAATTGCCCTTTTCTCTTCTCAACAAATGGTATTTATTTATTTATTATAAGAAAATAACTAGCTTAAATGGAGAAGCTGGGTGCATGAAATGGGCAAGCGTTTCGGGTATTATTCGTAAAACCTCGCCATAGGTGGTTTGGTATGTGAGGAGATGACCATTAGAAAGCCCAGTAAGAACAATAGATCAAGCTGAGAATCGCTCAATTGTTAAAGGTAGGGGAGACCAAGAAAAGCTATAAGTGAAGTCATTAAAAAGGATTTTAGTATTTCTAAAGACGTGGTTTACGATAGAACACAATGGCATCATTTAATCTATATAGCCGACCCCACCTAGTAGGAAAAAGCTTTGTTGTTGTTGTTTGATAACTAAATGGGTAAACACATCCCCCCTCATGTTTTGTCCATCATCACTTTCATACATGGAGTTCATTTTGTAACACAACCCCAGCCCTAAACTATGGTGATTGGTGAAAAGTCTAAACAAGTGCTTTCTGTTAATTTTAACAGTCGAAGTCTGCACGTGAAATGTAATCTCTTTCAACATGATCCAGAAAGACTAAACTCTCAAATCCGTGCATACTGGGTTAAACTTTAGGGGGTAATTTGTAATTTATCCCTTTTAAAATTTAGGCTTTAGGCCTAACTCAACCTCACAAAACCGGCTTGCAGGTGAGGATTGTTCAAGCCTTATAAGTACTACCTAGGCCATATCACTAGTCGATGTAGAACTCTCAACACACCCCCTCACGCTTAGGACTGGACATCTGAAGCGTGGACTGATGCGGGTGGAATAACAAGGATCTCAACACGCTCCCCTCAAGTCCAAGACTGGACATCTGGAGCATGGACAAATGCGGGAGGAATAACAGATCTTGGCCCAATAACAGATATACGATAGGCTCTAATACCATCTTAAAATTTGGGTTTTAGGCCTAACTCAACCCCACAAAATCGACTTGTAAGGTGAGGATTGTCCAAGCCTTATAAGCACTACTTGGGCCATATCTCTAGTCGATGTGGGACTCTCAACAAACCCCCTCACACTCAGGACTGGACATCTGAAGTGTGGACTGATGCCGATGGAATAACAAGAATCTCAATAATCCTAATTAAAATAAAAGAAGTCCATATGGTCTACCAATTAAATTTACTAGAATCAACTTTTAGCTTTCATTTAGCTTCTGCCACGAATTAATCTACAGAAAATTACTTACAAAATAATTTTTTTCAAAACAAAACATGAAATATGAATTCAAAACATCAAATAGTTTTGGAAGTATCAGGAACCCCCACTTTTAGAGCATGTTGCAACGTAATAAAAATGTTCATTCAAATAGACAACCAATTGCTTGTCATTCCTAAATACAAAAAATGCACACCAAATTTGTCTAAATAATTGGACTACAAAAATATGATCAAGAAACCAACCTCAGAGACAAACTGATTCACAGATAAATTATCAGGTACCGAATCACGCCCCTTGCATTGAATCTGAACCACAACAATGATCTTCAAATGTAAGGGCAAGAAAAGGTCTAACAGTTTAAAAGACAAAATTAGAAAACCTTGAGATGTGACTACAATTTGGATACTACAAACCTTAACATGCTTGATACCCTCTTTCTTTAAATCTAACACAGGATAGTATCGAGAAGTATTTGTCAAATCAATCACCATACCAAGCTGCAAACCAGGAGAATGAAATTCAAAAAATGGAGTAAAAATTAACCAAAAAAAAAAGTCTCGAAGTATGAAGTAGAGCATTCAATTTCTTTATATTGTGCTGCTAATGACATGCAACAAAGATTGTAACCGAGTAAACAACCAGATATAAGAATCCTTTTCTGTTTTTTCTTGTTTCTCAAAATCTAGAAATTCCTTTAATGATCATGCTAACGAGTGCCCTTAAGGCTAAGGACGCTCGTTAAGAAATACACAAAAAGTAAGTTTCCATTGAAAAACTAATTCACTTCTTCAAATATTAAATACAGCAATTCTCAATCAAAACTTTCTTTTTTGATTCCTTAACGAGTACCCTAACACTTGTTAACATTCTCCTTCCTTTAATTCAATCCTGCTCTTAAAATTAAAATTGACGAAAAATTCAACAACAAAGAAGGAGAAGAAACATAGAGACTAAAATCTAAATGAAACATCACACTTTTTAATAGACTGCTTACCTTTCTCCCTAATACTCTCTGTTGATGTATCACTTGTTTAAATGAGTATCTTTTACCAGGAACAATACAGTCATTGAATGATTCACCAAGTGGAACCTTGGAAGGTATCATGCAACAAATTTCCTGGCCAAATGGAGGGCAATCCAACCACCCTGCATATAAAGAATAAAATGATATTTTTTCAAACACATATACAACCATTTTAATAGTCACAAAATGTTTTCTAATAATATCGAATATGACTGAAGCAAATTAAAAAATAGCTATCCATCTGCATTTTATAAATATCTCCAAATATCATGTACTCATTTGTGCTACGTAATCCCACCAAGCCACCCCAAAAAATAAAATAAAATCTCGTAAACAGTGCAACTGCAGCATAAAACTATTAAATATTTAGCCAAATTTATTTACCAATAACAAAAGTAACAATTTTACATAATAAATCCACTATAAAATAGTTCGAGAAAAGGATGGAAATGGAATCATATTTAAGTTTTAAGAAATATTACACCTTTATTTTCATTAATTTTTATTTCTCCTTGTATTTTCGGTTGTTATTTTAGTTCTTCAGGAATTCTTATCCTCTTGCATTTGTACTATTCTCTTCTCTTTCTCTCCTAATAAATTCTTCAATTTATTAAAAAAAATCTAAATGCAAGATTGCAGGGAACAAAAGCATTATGTAATCATATTAAACTCCTGGAGAAAATTATGAATTGAATAACAGTAATTATCACTGGCTAGGCAGCATTGGAGTAAGGGGGGGACCCTTACCTGGAGGAAGCCTACTTTTATCATATGTTTTCATGGTCTTGGTATGAAACAGCTGATCATATCCAGGTGACTGTGATACATGCACTGGCCTGTCATCTGAACGTTCTCTCTTCAACCGTCTCTTTCTTTCTTCGCGCTCCTAAAAAGAAACAGTAACTCAGAAATTGTGTTATTGAAAAGATAGGTAAAATACAATTTAAAAACTTATGGGTCTCAAAGAAGCAGCCAAACATGCAGCATATATATGATTGACACTATGATTAGGAGGAGGATCAATTTCATGTGCCTACAAGAAACTTAGTGGGTGAGAGAAAAGGCAAAGGAATTAGACTCTTCGGGTTTTAAGCTTTGGTACACTGGCAAAGTAAAATCGAGAAATGGGATGGGCATAATTGTGGATATATATTGGAAGAATGTAAAAAGGGATGGAGATAGGATCATTGCCCTAAAATTTGTAGTGGAACAAGACACCTTTAATGTGATTAGTGCTTACGCACCTCAGGTAGGGTTAGAAGAACACTTCAAGGTAAAATTTTGGGAGGATTTAGAAGGCCTAATTCAGGAAATACCGCTAGGTGAAAAGATTTTCTTAGGAGGTGATCTAAATGGGCATGTAGGGAGGGCAGCTAGAGGTTACGACGGTTTGCATGGGGGATATGGCCTAGGGGGGGTAAATGGTGAGGGTAAGTCTATTTTGGACTTTTCATCTGCTTTCGATCTTACTATAACAAATACGTGTTTTAGGAAACGTGAGGAGCATCTTATCACGTACAAAAGTGGGGTGACAAGCTCTCAAATAAATTTCTTTCTTATTAGGAGATCGGATAGAAAGATTTGTTTGGACTGTAAAGTCATACCTGGAGAGAGCTTGACTACCCAACATAGAGTCTTGGTCATGGATGTAAGAGTTAAGAGGAGTGCGAAGAGAACAGGCCACGAAAAGGTTTCAAGGATCAAGTGGTGGCAACTGAAGGGTAAAAAACAAAGGATCTTCCAACACAAGGTTTTGGAGGGAGGTTTTGGGAGGCAAACGGACGTGCAAATGATATGTGGGACAAGATGGCCAAGGGGATTAGGAAGGTAGCTATAGAGACGCTTGGTGAATCAAGAGGATTCGGACCTAGAGGTAAAGAATCCTGGTGGTGGGATGAAAGTGTGCAAGCTAAGGTTCGGGTTAAAAGGGAATGTTTTAAAGCTTGGTCTTCATGTAGAAATGCTGAAAATTGGGAAAATTATAAGGTGGCCAAAAAAGAGACCAAGAAGGCAGTGAGCAAAGCTAGAACTAAAGCTTTTGACGGGTTGTAACAATCCTTAGGCACCAAAGATGGTGAGAAATCTATTTATAGGCTTGCTAAAAATAAGGAAAGAAAGACAAGAGACTTGGACCAAGTGAAATGTATTAAGGATGAAGGAGGTAGAGTTTTGGTTAAGGAACAAGATATTAAAGATAGATGGAAGAATTATTTCCACAAGTTATTTAATGAAGGATTTGTAGTTTTATCATGCTCACGGGTGCTTGACATCAGAGAGGAAGACCAAAATTACACCTTTTATCGTAAAATCCAAGAGCATGGGGTAAAAGAAGCTTTGAGAAGGATGGATAATGGCAAGGCAGTTGGACCGGACAATATACCTGTGGAGGCATGGAAGAGTCTAGGAAATAGAGGCATTAGTTGGCTCACGAAGTTTTTTAACGAGATTATGAGGTCAAAGAAAATGCCGGACGAATGGAGGAGAAGCACTTTAGTTCCAATTTACAAGAACAAGGGAGATATACAAAATTGCGCAAATTATAGAGGGTTTAAGCTTATGAGTCATACTATGAAAAGGGTGCTTGAACGGAGACTAAGAAAATAAACCAAAACCACCGGCAACCAATTTGGTTTTATGCCCGGGAGGTCGACCATGGAAGCAATTTACTTGCTACGACGAGTGATGGAACAATATCGAAGGGATCAAAAGGATTTACACATGGCCTTCATTGATTTGGAGAAAGCGTATGATAGGGTGCCAAGAGAGGTTTTGTGGAAAGCCCTAGAAAAGAAAGGTGTTCGGATTGCCTATATTCAAGCTATCAAGGATATGTATGAGGGGGCAACGACTAGTGTGAGAACGCAGGGTGGAACCACAGAAGATTTCCCAATAACCATAGGTCTGCACCAAGGGTCAACTTTAAGCCCCTATCTTTTTACCTTGGTCTTGGATGTACTTACGGAGCACATTCAAGAGCCAGCACCGCGATGCATGCTTTTCGCAGACGATGCATGCTTTTCGCAGACGATATAGTTCTAGTTGGAGAGTCGAGAGATGATATAAGTGGAAGATTGGAGACTTGGAGACAAGCTTTAGAAGGCACATGGCTTCCGCTTGAGTAGAAGCAAGACGGAGTATATGGAATGTAAGTTTAGCAAAAGGCGAAACACCTTTAGCTTAGAGGTGAAAGTTGGAGACCACAACATACCACAAGTCACACGGTTTAAATATCTTGGGTCTATTATACAAAATGACTGAGAAATTGAAGGGAATGTAAACCATCGGATTCAATCAGGGTGGTCGAAATGGAGGAAGGCTTCGGGTTTTTTGTGTGATAAAAAGGTACCTCTTAAGCTAAAGGGAAAATTTTACCGTACAGCTATTAGATCGGCGATGTTGTATGGGACGGAGTGTTGGGTGGTAAAAAATCAACATGAGAGTAAAATCAATGTAGCAGAGATGAGAATGTTGCGCTGGATGAGCGGAAAAACTAGATGTGATAGAATTAGGAATGATAGCATTAGAGAGAGAGTTGGGGTAGCACCTATTGTAGAAAAGATGGTTGAATCTCGACTTAGGTGGTTTGGGCATGTATGGAGGAGACCTTTAGATTCTGTAGTAAGGAGAGTGGACCAAGTGGAGGGCAATCCAATAGCTAGAGGCAGAGGTAGGCCAAGAAAAACTATAGGAGAAACCATTAAGAAAGATTTGGAGGCCAATGATTTAACTATTAACATGATTCATGATAGAACATTATGACGCCGTATGATCCATGTAGCCGACCCCACCTAGTGAGATAAGGCTTGGTTGTTGTCTTCCAAAATATCTATCAAACTCTATCTGCCAAGGGCTAATTAAGCATATGCATGGGTTTGCTTAATTTTGACCACCAAAAAAAATCACTTAAAACCTCTCTTTGTGGCATTTTGAGTAAATGATTACATGATTTTCTTAAAAAAAAAACCAAACATACAATAAATATTAGTATGTGAGGGAGGGGGGAGAGAGAGGGTTCTTGCTATTCAAAACTAAATTTGCTAGACTCGGATGCCATGTATCATTCAACAATCAAAAGTAAAATTTGGATCACTAAATTCATCTTTAATCATAAATCACACTTTTCCTTTTTAATTGCAAGACAGTTAAATGAAATATTTAAAGCAAATTCCACTATCGACTCATCCAAATAATATGCTAGATACATGCTCAACTACTAACAAACTTATCAAGTCTCAAGGAAGTATCAAAATGGGCTCCTGTGCATTTGCAACGGCATGGATTTACATGAATATAACATTTACTGATGCTGCAGTAGCATCTACATAGTTCGCTTTATAGTAGGACACATGGATATAATTCCTTTCCAACATCTACATACATGCATGCATATGGATACATACATCCGGATACATGCATATATATACAGACATATATCAGTGCTGTGTTGAGTTATTGTAGCAGCCATAATTTAATATTTGTATCCCCTATTTATAATATTAAGATAAGTATCCAGATTTGCAAGAAGCATCTCTTACATCATATATCCAAAAACAGAGATGTTAAGCACTAACTGGCCCATGAAAGAACTTGACCAAGAATTTTGGAGGGAGCAAATGACTGGGATCTGAACTTTCAGTTTCAGGTTGGACCTTTTGGGAAAGAAAGCATTTAAAGATCAACAGAGAAGTTTACAACAACCCCAAGGTTTTATCCTCCTGGGTGGAAGTCCAATAAAGAATCTTATTCTCAGAATGAAATTAATGCATAGCCCTGGATAATGAACCATTCAATTAAATGAAATTTTCTCATTAAACTAAAGGTAGATAAACAAGAGTTACAAGACCCCAGAAAGTAACAATAATTCCTTCAATAGACCAAGTCATTCTATACAGAAAATTTACATAGCAGGCAATTAAGGTGACAACAGAAAGAGAATTCTAAATTAACCAGAATGCGAATTCCACTCAATGTAATGGCAGCTGTGCATCATTACTATTAAAATCTCAAACCATCATGCCAGGAAAAACAAAAAGGAAATTGATCATCAGGTTGTGAAAATAATAGTTCACAGACAGTCTGATATATTTACAAATCAAGCCATTCAAGCATTAGAATGTCCATACCAGGAAGCGTCAATTCATACCTAAAAACAAAGAAAGTATACAGACTGAAAGCTAAGAGTATATTTTACTGGTTACCCAGTGTGGTCTTTTGAAGTATCAGTTTATCCCTAAAAAAACCGAATTTTTTATCAAAAAAAAAAAAAAAAATTGGGGGCCATCAAAATGCAGGGCGAGTTCGCAAGCGAACCTATTTTTTTAAAAAAAAAAGCCTTCACCAGTTTCTCCCAAAATATGTGAAACTACCGACACAGTAATACAAGTCCAGGGCACCACACAGACTGTCATGATACTAAAATGGTAGTAAATGAAACGGATAGAGGAAAGAGTACCCGGCGTGCTATATCAACTGCAGTTTCTATGCGTTCTTCTGGTGGAGGAAACTCTTCAACAACATGTCCCTCAAGAGTATCTTCATCTTCCTCCGGGACCGGCGAGGCATTCAAGTCCATAGCAACTATCATCAAGCATCAAGCAACATTCGCCCGTCACAGTACAAAATCCTAATATCCCCCAACTTGCTTTTGTTTCTCTGTAGTAACTACAATCCTTTTGCCTGCACCATTCAAATAGAAACCCTATTGAACCAGCACGCCTACGAATTCTACCAGCTTTATTTGTGCAAATAACCAGCTCAAGAAAAATAGCCAGAGATTTTTATCAGCATTCTCAACTACAGAATCTCAAATTTGATAAAAAAAAACTACAGAATCTCAAACAATCAATGAAAGTAAATTAAATAACGGAATCGTGCAAACTTTCTTCTCCAGCCTCAATTAGCCAAATACTGATTATCACAAAACAAAATAAAAAATCTCACTCCTCTTCTCTTTCTCTCATATCCTCCCAGCTCCGAGGAGTAACACATCAATGCAAAGTACTCAAACACATTATCAGAATCAAAATTCACATCAAAAAATTCACCGAAGCTTCAAAATTTGCAAAAAAAAAAACGAGCGCAGAAGAGTCTCAATTTGCAAACCTCAACGGAATCGACGGCGAAACAAGGAATTGAAGAAATCGAAACTCGTTCGATCACAGCGAGAGTGTTACGCAATGAACCAAAATCGCAAAACGGAACCCTACAATTGTGGCGAGCAGCGTCAGTGAGAGTTCGCGACGAAACCCTAGAGAGAGAAAGATGACTTATAGAGAGAAGTTTGTTGGTGTTGGGTTAGAGAGAGAGAGAAGTGAGAGTTGGTGTTTGTTGCTATGTTTTATTTAATGAATGAATTGAATGGAATGAAAATATGAAATGAAATGAAAAGGAAGGACTGGGTGAAGCGTGAAGAGGGCTTGGTTTGGTTGCTTTGTTTTTTTATTAATGAAAAATTGAAATGAAAGGGTGAACAAAGCATGAAGAGGAGGGCGTAGACGAAGAGATACGCGATTCCAAGGGAGCTAAAGAATAATGACTATTTTATTTATTATTATATTTATATCGTGTAGTTTGCATTGCACGATTATTTTTATTTTATTTTTTGAAAAAAAAAGGATTTAAATTAGAATTAGTGAGCTTTTTTTTAAGAAAGAATTAGTGAGCATGTTATATCAATGAGTGTGTTTGGGAAAGCTGAAAAAAAATAATTATACCGATAATTGATTATTGTGATAATCGATTATAATTAGAACATGTTTTTGTTTAGGTATATTTGCTGAAAAACGGCTTAAAATAATCTATTTTGTTTGGTTGGTAAAAAAAAATCAATTTTATATTGTAAATTTCGAAAAATGTATGAAGTTATTTGTTTATAATATTTGGTGGAAAAATAAAAAATATTTGTTTTTTTAACATTAGATTTTTTTTATATCTTGTGTCAATTTTTTTTTTTTTATAAAAAATTGAATAAAATAACATTTTTCCATAATTATGAAAAACATGTGAAAATATATTATTTTTACAAAAGTTAAATAAAAACAATATATATTTCAAGTTAATAATAAAGAAAAATTGAGAGGTAAATTCTAAACAAAAATAAAAATATGATATTGATATACAACGTAAATATCAATCACAAAAGTTAAAGCAATAAAAATAAAGAGAATTTACTAAATTAAATAAATATAAGATACACATGTTTAAAAATTTTCTCTTTCGTTGGAAAAAAATTATCTAAGATATTTAATATATATAGCTATGCATAGAGGCTAGAGCTCCGAAATTGAGATAATCGTTTGGTATTGTCCGGTCTATGTTTTCAGAACAAAAGCTTTGTGTAGGTACATTCACGAAGAATATTGGAACTCGGACAATCGTTGGGGCAATACGGGAAAGAAAAGCTTGAGATACAAAAATAATCAGATGTAACAATCAACCAGACCTTCATATGAGATGGGATAAAACCAGCTTTTTTTACACAAAAAAGGCTTTTTTGAAAATTTAATCTAATTGTCAAACACAATAGATTATGCATAAAAAAATTTTTTAGAAAAAAAAAGTTGAAATGGGAAATATCTATCTTTCCCAAACACATACTAAATGTAAAAGTTTAATTTTTATACATTCTTGGCATAAAAAAATTTATATTGTTAATATTAATCATTTTATATTTGATTATCAAGATAATTACGATAAGCATTAAAGAATTTAAATTTTAATGATGTAATAATGTATAATTAATTGACAAGTGAAAAAAAAAATATGCTCACGATACATACTAATTAAATTCATAATGAAATTAACATAAGAATATGTGAGATACATCAAAAATATTAAAATATAATAAAAAATATAAATATAAAATATAAGACAAATTAATATCAAGTAATTATTTTAATGATTTCATTTATTAAAATATTATAGATAAACAATTTTTTGGCTAAGAATATTTTATTAGGTTGAATTATAATTACTAAATTAATACTTTTTTTTTCAGAGTGTCCTCTCACCCGATAGGTGAGAGACTAATCTCCCGGGGTACTGGCGACTCCTTCCAAGGATGTTTTTTTCATACATACGGATATATGGATTGAACCCAAGACCACATACTCAAAGGACCCAAGCCACCTTACCACTTGGACCAACATCACATTGGTTGTATACAATATAAATAACTAAAAATATGGATATTTTAGAATTTAATTGTAAGTATTTGATAAAATAATTGCATTTTAATGATGATTTGACGTAGTATTTAAGTTAAAATATTGTATCAGACTCCTAAATTTTTTATTTGATACATCAGATCAACGTGGATAAGTCAATAAATTGTCCTAAAAATATAGGTAATGTACTCGTAAATTTGATATTTATTTTTTATCATGCCGATTATTGAAACCGTCATAAAAATGTTGTTTAAATATATATAGATTTTTTGGGTTAAATGTGTTTTATTCTCTATAAAATTTCATTTTTTTTCATTTATGGGCCCTACTAAATTTTTCTCCAAATTATACTCTACATTACCAAAAATGGTCTTCACCATTAAGTTGCACCTACTAGGGATTAAGGTGGTGTTTGGAAGAGCTTATTTAAACTCATTTTGACTTATCTGATGACATAAGCTCTTATGCAGAGTGTTTGGCAGAGCTTATGAAAATAACTTATGACATCCCAAAATGAGTTTTTGACTTATTTTCATAAGTCACTGGAAGAAGCTTATGGAATTATCATAAGAGCTTATGCACTAAACACCCTCTCCGTGTTTTTGACTATTCGAATCCTCTCATGCCCCTTTCTTTCTTTTTCTTTCTTTAAGCACTTATGGCATAAGCTCTCATGTGATAAGGTCTTATGTGATAAGCTCTTAATTAAGTTGTTTATCCAAACGCACCCTAAGTTGTCTATCTGTGATACACATCAGCATTTGCCACATGGACAAATTAATATCGTGTCATCCTGCGTGTTACATTAGATAGAGGTAAAGTGGTTTTGAAAATAGATATCAGCAAAGTTTATGATAGAGTGGACTGGGGTTTTCTCCGTGCTATGATGGAGAAGATGGGTTTCTGTGATAGATGGGTCAGATGGATTATGCTGTGTTTTTCCTCTGTTCGCAACTCGATTTTGGTTAATGATGATTCTGTTGGACCAATTGTTTCAGGCAAAGGCTTAAGGCAAAGTGACCCTCTCTCCCCTTATTATCTCTTTCTTATCTGTGCTCAGGGCCTTACTTGCCTAATCAAAAGGGCTGAGGGGAGGGGTGACATTCATGGTATTCAAATTTGTCGGGGTGCTCCTTCTGTTAATCACCTTCTTTTTGCAGATGATAGCTTTACATTTCTTTAGAGCTAGTGAGCGTGAATGTAATGTGATGGAGTCAATTCTTGCTACTTTTGAAGCAGCGTCTGGTCAAGCAGTTAATTTCAGTAAATATGAGATTTTTTATAGTAAGAATGTGGATGATGGTACTCGATTGGCTTTATCTAATATCTTAGGAGTTCAGACCTGTCTTGGGTCAGGAAAATATTTGGGGCTTCCCTCATTAATTGGTAGAAAAAAGAAAGCTACATTTAATTATCTGAAGGACAGGGTGTGGAAGAAAATTAATTCTTGGAGTGGCAGACATCTTTCCAAGGCTGGCAGGGAGGTTCTGGTGAAGTCTGTGCTCCAAGCGATTCCAGCTTATTGCATGAGTGTCTTCTTACTACCTCATTCGTTAGCAGAAAAGATTGAAAGGACGATGAACTCTTTTTGGTGGGGATCCAAGAAGGGTGATACGCATGGCATTAATTGGTTGAAATGGGATAAGCTATCTATGAGGAAGGAATTTGGTGGCCTCGGCTTCAAAAATCTGGGAGCTTTTAATTTGGCAATGCTAGGGAAGCAAGGTTGGAAATTTGTTTATAACCCAGAAGCTATGGTCTTAAGGATTTTCAAAGCTAAATACTATCCTAGAGGTCAGTTCTTGGATTCGATTCTTGGTCATAATCCAAGTTTTATTTGGCGTAGCATCTGGAATTCCCGGGTCTTGTTGAATGAGGGCTCTAGATGGAGAATTGGCAATGGACACAATATTCCAATCCTAAATGAGCCTTGGATTGCAAATGGTCAAAGGCTGAATCACCATTTTAACTTAACCCAAATGGCTCATAATTGGGTGGTAGGATGATTTTATTATGCCTGGTACCAGAAGATGGAATGAAGATTTTGTGCGTCAGTTTTTTACTCCTTGTGATGCTGCTACTATACTAGCCACGCTCTTAGTTGATAAAGTAGGGGAGGACATGCGCATATGGAAATATAGTAAGGACGACTTTTATACAGATCATTCATCTTATAGACTGTGTATCGAATCCTTATTGAACACGGCTCATCTGAAACAAGATGGAGATTGGCGAAGTATTTGGAACTTGGAAGTGCCCCCAAAGTGAAGTCCTTCATTTGACGCGCATGCGGGAGGTTCTTCCCACTAGAATAAACCTGCAGAGGCGTGGGGTGGCTTGCACAAGTTCGTGTGTGAGATGCGAAACTGGTCTTGAATCTCGGTGTCATGCATTACTGCAGTGTGACAAGAGTAGAGATATTTTGATTCAAGCTGGGTATTGGCACATCATTGATCCTTTTCTTAACCAGGTGAACTCTTTCTCTGAGTTATATTTCTTGGTCAGTGGTGTTATTGACTCAAATAAAAGGGCGGATTTTGTGATGATATTGTGGTGCAAATGGAAGGCCAGGAACCAAAAATTGTGGAACAATAAGGATATGACTGGAACTCAAGTCATCAGCTGTTCAAAAGAGATGTTATCCAGTTGGATTTTAGCTAGGAAAAGGAAACCCCCTTGGGTGGCTGTTGGTCCTGACATTACCCGAGCTAGATGGTCACCTCCTCCTGTTGGGTCTTTGAAATGCAATATTGACGCAGCTTTCTTTGAGGCCATAAATTTATCCGAGTTTGGCATGTGTATCCGTGATCATGAGGGCAAGTTTGTTCAAGCTAAAACAATGTGGGTAGAATCAAAGTTGGAAGTGAAGGTGGGGGAAGCAATGGGTCTCTTGCTTGCCATTAAATGGTGCATTGAGTTGGGTTTCACCAATATCCACTTTGAAGTTGATAGTAAAGGGGTGGTGGATGAGTTATCTTCATCAAAGGAAAATATTACTGAGTTTGGTATCATTGTCAATTGTTGCAAGGGTCTTACTTCTTACTTTGCAAACTTTTCAACAAAGTTTATTAGGAGGCAAGCTAACAAAGTGGCTCACTCTTTGGCTAGGGCGTCTTTGTTGTATGCTAGCTCCTGTTGTTTTTACATTGCTCCTAGTTGTATTGCTGACACTATTATGAATGAATTGCCATAATTTGACTTTTATCAACAACAAAAAAATTATTACTTTTAAATATTTTTTGGTAGATTAAGACTCTGTTTGACATGTCTAATAAGCTAGTTTATAACTTATTTGAGTAGCTTATAAGCTTGTTTGACTGAAGTATAGATGTTTAATAAACAAGCTTATCTCATTAGCTTATAGCGTTTCTTCATAAGCTAATTTGTTTGGCTTATGGTTAGTAGCTTATAGCTTATTGTCTTTTCTCTCGTTTTTACCCCCGTTCATTTAATGAAATTCTCATTTTACCATATCTATCATAAATATGTCCTTTTATGTCATTTTATATTTATAAGCTAGTTTAACAGCTAATTTTACTAAACACTTCAAATTCAATCAGCTAGATTTTTAGCTATCAGCTATAAGCTATCAGCTATCAGCTAAAAATTTGCTTATCAGTTATCAGCTAGCTTATCAGCTATTTTTGTCAAACAGAGCCTAAATTATTTTTAATCCATTCTAAAAATCTATCTCATTCAAATCCCTTTCTCTTAACCAAATCCCTATCTCCTTCCTTTAACTCGTGAACGAACCTACTACCTATTCGAAACTCCCCAATTTCATTCGAATACCCATCACCATGTGAAGGTCAGGCCGAACTGAGGACTCTAGTATGAACCTCGCGATTAAAAGATGTAACCATCGTCTTCTTCGTTGTCTACTCAGAGGTGGAGAAATTGTAGGTGTGATTAGAGAGCTTTATTGTTGATGGCTAGGAGCCAGATCCATTATGAAAGTTTTGGAGATGCTCAAATTGGAGGGTAGACAAATATACTTGATTTAGGAAGCCTACTTTGAGAACCAATAACTCGTTGCTTTATTTTTTATTTTTTTTGCTCATATACAGATACCTTGAAACTGCAACTATTTTGAATGCGCTTATGTAGTTGTTTTTGTTGAAAGGTGGAAAGGATTCAGTGAAGTTTGATGTAGAAGTCATTGAGGAGCTAAAGAGGAAAAAATGTGAAGCTGTAGTGGACGTTAGATGCTGAAAGATTGAAGGGAAAATGATAATTTTTGTTGTAGTTTTGTCATGGCTATTGACACTAATCTTTGGCATAACATGTCTACAGAAATGTAGTTTGTGCAGTGGCAAAGATTAGAGTTCAGTGTTTAGCAGTTGTCATTAGATTTAACAATCTTTAACAGAACCATCATTGCTACCTTCACCTTCATCACTAACATCATTTTCAACAATACATTCACTTCCACGTACACTTTTACCTCTATTATTAGTAGCTTTGTCTTCCCCCAAACGCCTCCCACATTTTCAACAATGCATTCATTTCCACGCACACTTGAAAGAACTTTTTGTGTTTGCAAAGCAAGATGGAGAATACTACAATATATGACAAATTTCAAGTTTGAAACTCAAATTTCTATTATATGGACATGTTTTGAACTCCACAATTATCTCAGAAGAATGGACTCAGATGATTTAGATATTCTTGAAAGGTTATAAAATATTGATAGCTTACAAGATGATGAGCAAAATTTCAACGGTGGGGATGGTAATGATGTTCCTGATCATGATCGTGATGTATGGCAAGATCCAACACAAGCAGATGTCACATACATTGAAGAAACAAGAAATGGTATTAGAGACCAATTGCCAAGTCGATTGAGAAATTAGATCTATTTTTATGTATTTGCTTAATATTGACAATGATTGATATGAGTAGAGCCAGTAATTTTGGCCCGGCCCGATGGGCTTGCCAGAATGGCTCGCATTTTAGGTTGGGTTGGGCTCCTAAAATATAAGCCCAGAAAAATTTCGGGCCCGATTGGCCTGACATGACTGCTGGAGCTAGTTCAAGTGGGAGCCACCTGAAGGAAAGGAGCCTCCCTAACCAGACCTCCATTCTTCAATGGAGAAAACTACAATTATTGAAAAGATAGATTTCAATGATTTATCTTATCAACAAATTCTGATCTCTAGGATGTCATCACTGAAGGTCCATTCATTCCTAAAAATGATGACAACACTGACAAGCCAAAAGCTCAGTGGACCCTTGTAGAAAAGACAAAATGGGAGCTGAATCACAAAGCCAGATACAACATCATTTGTGCTCTCAGTCTTGAAGAATTTGAAAAAGTATGTGCATGTGATTCTGCCAAAGAAATGTGGGATACTTTAGCTGTCGCACATGAAGGAACAACCAAAGTTAAGGAATTAAGGATTGTCATACATATCGGAAAGTATGAACTGTTTCTCATAGAGGAAGGAGAATTTGTTGCTCAGATGATAGGAAGATTCCAAACTATCATCAATGGTTTGAAATCTCTTGGAAAAACTTACACTAATGCTGAGAATGTTGGAAAGTTACTAAGAAGTCTTCCTAAACAGTGGAGACCTTTGGTCACTGCTATTTCTCAAGCCAAGGATCTCACTACCTTGACTATGGATGAATTTCTTGGTACACTCGGTGTTCATGAGCAGGAACTTGGTGATGAAGTTGCAACAAAGAAGGGCAAGTCCATTGCTCTGAAAGCTGATAAAAAATCATCAAAGGCCTCAAAAGCTCTGAAGTCAAACGAGTCATTCAGTGATACCGACCTGTCTAAACCCGAGGATTTTGAAAGTGATGAAGAGTTATCTCTACTAACCAGGAAGATAAAGCTCCTCTTACAAAGAAAGAAGTTCAGAAAGGATAAGCCTTTCAGATGGTTCAACAAGGAAAATAACTTCAAAGAACCCACTTCAACAGACAAGAATCCAATTATCTGCTATGAGTGCAAGAAGCCTCGTCATATCAAAGCTGAGTGTCCTCAACTCAAGAAGGTCACTCATAAGAAGTTCTTCAAAAAAAAAGAAGAAAGGAATGATGGCTACTTGGGAGAATCTGGAGTCAAGATCTTCTGATGATGAAGAGACAGAAGAAGAAGCTAATCTCTATCCGATGACCAACACTGACTCAGATTAAAATGATGAGGTACACCCTGACTATGAGGAATTACTTAATGCCTAGAAGAGTTGCTGGAGGAATCCAACTGCTTATCTAAGGCCTTCAAATCCCTCGAGAGAGAGTATGTAACTCTCATTAGTGAGCATAAGCAGAAATCTCAAGAGTGTGAGAAACTGACCAACGAGAACAGTGAGCTGAAAACTGAAAATTCCGATGAAGCTGCTTGGCTGTCAGAGACACTCCTTAACAAAGAAGGTATTGGATATGTCCATAAGACACATAATAAAGTATCAACTAAATCCTCTAAAGTGTCTGTCAAATCAACATTTATTAAATCCATACCTGTTTGTAACTTCTGTGGAAAAACTGGACATGTCATGTCTAAGTGTATCCACAAGAAGCTAAGAAAGTTTTCACAGACTCCTAGAACTAACAGAAAAGGACTCGAAAAACTATGGGTACCTAAAGACCAAATAATTCCTGTGGCAAATGTCCTTAATAGCACAAAGAAAACACCACTGTTGGTACCTGGACAGTGGTTGCTCGCGACACATGACAGGAGAAAGGTTTATGTTCGTGGACCTCCAACTTAAGAAAGGAGGGCATGTTGCCTTTGGAGGCAATCAGAAAGGGAAGGTTATAGGAATTGGTACTATTGGTGGTAAACCTCATCTTCTCTCTATATATAATGTTCTTATGGTTGAAGGATTAAAACACAATTTACTTAGCATAAGTCAATTATGTGGCAGTGGATTTGATGTCTCATTTACCAAGGATTTGTGTATAGTTAAAGACATAAGTGGCAAAACTCTCTTTTCATCTAGAAGACAACAGAATCTGTATAGGATTGAACTGACTGATCTCTCAGATCAAAATGTAACCTGTCTGATGTCTAAAGAGGATGAAAGATGGTTGAAGCATAAGAAACTAGGACATGCTAGTATGAAACTAATTTCAAAATTGAAAAAGGATAACCTTGTGAGAGGATTGCCTGATATTAGTTTTAAGAAAGATGTCTTATGTGATGCATGTCAAATAGGTAAACAAGTAAAATTCAGTTTCAAATCGAAAAACCAAGTATCAACCTCTAGATCTCTTCAGCTGTTACACATGGATCTGTTTGGGCAAGTTAGTGTTGCTAGCTTGGCTGGAAGCAATGGGGGAGAATTTGAAAATGGGCAATTTAGACTGTTTTGTGAGGAGAATGGGATCTCTCACACTTTCTCCGCACCTAGCAGCAAAATTGAGTAGTTGAGAGAAAGAACATATCTCTGCAAGAGATGGTTAGATCTATGCTCAATGAGAATAATCTCCCTAAGTACTTATGGGGAGAAGCAGTAAACACTGCATGTTATGTACAAAACAGAATATACTTATAAAACCTTTTTCTAAAGAAGACTCCTTATGAATTGTGGAAAGGAAAAAGCCTCAACATATCTTACTTCTATGCATTTGGATGTGAGTGCTTCATTCTGAACACTAAAGATCGACTTGGAAAGTTTGATTCCAAAGTGGATAAAAGTATCTTTGTAGGCTATTCTGAAATGTCTAAAGTTTTTATAGTCTATAATTCCAGAACTTCTGTAATTGAAGAATCTGTTCATGTTAAATCTAATGATGGTTTAAAGATTGATAGAGAACTAACAGATCTAGAAGATGATCTTGCAGGTGTTGACATAAACAAGCCAGAAAGTCAAAAACCGGATTTGACCAAGACAGAACCTGTAAACAAGCAAGACAGACAAGTGGAGCAGACGAGTCAGCAGACAAGTCATCCGACAAGTCAGCAGACAAGTCAAGATCTTCATGATGATTTCAAGAGAGAATGGAAGTTCAAATCTCACCATCCTAAGGATCGTATCTTTGGAAATCCCTCAGAAGGAGTGGGAACCAGATCTACTCTAAGAGAATCAAGCAATGTGGAATTTATGTCAGAAGTGGAACCAAAGCGCATTGAGGAAGCTCTTGAGGATGAAAGTTGGACTCTTGCTATGCAAGAAGAAATCAACCAGTTCATCAGGGAACACGGCATCATGTACACTTGGGCATCGTATCTCATTGAAGCCTTAACGAGAGAAAGGTCGAATTCCTAGATTTCTCAGAAGTTCCAAGAACTTTGGTTTTATCGAAGCAAATTAAAAGAACATGGTTGGAAGATAATCAATTCATTCCAAGAATAACATCGAGCTGTTTTTAAAAGGTAAGCGCGCAAGATCAGTTGTAGAGTTCTTATTATCAAAATATAATAGAACAATCTTCCTAAACACAAGAAACACTCGCAGGTTTCTTGGATCGTTCAAGACAAACCACCAAATGCAGTAAGTCAAACCAAAACGAAGCTATAGGTACTTAGTACCACGTAACATTGTCTATATAAATATAGACAATTCAAACAAGAGCACACAGAATACTCATAACAGACTCATACCACGGCCTGATAGGACAGACCTGCTCTGATACCACTAAATGTGACACCATATATCCCGCATGTTATACAAAGCGTTAAAAGGTAAAGATATAAAAGTAAAACATGCATTTATTTCACAAGATAAAAACCGGATAGAAAGCACCACATTGTAACGTCTCAACGCGGAAAAACATAAAAAGTTGTAAAAAGATAAAACGTAAACATGAACATCAAAAGCATAAAACATAACCCAACCCCGATGTCACATACAGAGCTGGTATAACCGTTCCGGAATAAAATCCTCGGAATACAACTGAAACTGAAACTAAAAACAACTATAACTACTGATAAATCTTAACTAGAGTCGCGACTCCTCAGAGTCACTCCTCCACTGACTGCTCACCGTCCTCTGCATAAAGAGATACATGCCAACAACAGAAATAGAGAAAACGGGGAGTAAGAAAACATATAAACACATCGGTATGGAGATAGTAAGCAAGATGAACATACATCATATACATAGTATTTCCATCATTTAGCATCAACATATAATTATATTATATCAACATATTAAATCAACCCATGTATGTTATGCGGTGCAACACTACTCCGCTACTCCATTATGCATGTGGATCCAAACTATCTCAGGAAGGCAACTTTGGAGTTACATATCCACATTGGCCAAAAAGCATCAACATCGACAGTCCACCAAACCATGGGTGAACCCGTTGGATACGCACCATAACGAGGGTACGCCACCGCGGAGGCGCACGGTTTACCAAACATTGGGTAAACCACCCGAGACCAAGGTTTACAAAACCGGACCGACCATCGAACCGGTGAAGGCAACGGTTTGAGGCTCAATGGTCCAACCGAGGTTGAATCGTGGTTGATCCGGTTATAATTAAATAATATTATTTTAATTTTTAATATAATATTTATAACAATATTAAACAAAAAAAACAACATAACAACTAAAATTATTAGGCACATTTTTTTTTTTTGAAATTAAACTAAATAAATATAATGATATATGTTAAAATCATCTTCATAGGGAAAACCAACCAAAAATCTACAACCAGCCCACATATGTTAGAAAATAAAAGAATTGAGTTTTGGCTAGGATAACCCAAATCCTTTTATACTATTTTTTTAATTTTTTTTAGGAAACCGGTTCAGGCCGGTTCACAACCGGTTATGACCGGTTTTACCGGTTTTGAACCGGTTCGACTGTTCTGCATGAGACCGGTTTTAAGCAAGGCCGATTCTGAGGGTCAACCGAACCGGCCTAGGTCCCTGTTAAACCGGTCGGACCGGCCGGTCCGGTCCGGTTTTGTAAACCCTGCCCGAGACTTAGCCAGATCGTCGTACTCTAGGACGACCTCCCCTATGTTGAACTTCCCACACTAACAACTTCAACGTCTGAATGCATGAGCACAACAACAAACAAGGCAACCACCTCCTTTGCTTGGGTCAATAAGCACCCAAGACTTATCACCAATATCAACGTCAACACCTTCACCCTTCTGGGTCAAGGGCCCCTTAGCCAAAAAGCACTAAGGTTCAACTCATCAAACCTCGACCAAAAAGCATCGGGGTCACTTTGGCCAAGAAGTGCCAAAGTCTATCAACGTGAGGTAACCCACTGGACACCGACTTAACCAACTTTTTATTCTTGTTTATCTTAATTAATATTTAATTAAGTTATCTAACTTGTTATCATTCGATTGATGTATTATTTCATCATTTGAGGACATTTGGGTATACCTACCCTTTAATCCTTTAGTTCACGTCACTGTTCTAATTGGGAGAGCACGGTCGTGCTCCCTGTTAAGCACGGTCGTGCTTCTTGAAGCGTGGCCGTACTGACTGGGCAGGTTTGGTTATGTTCTTTAGCCAAAAACTCCCTAAACACTCTTAAATCAGTCCTAGGGTCTAGTCAAGGACCATCAAACATTAACCTCACCTCTCACTACTAAATTCATGTTCTATAATACTTTTGGGGAAATTATTCCTTTAATTACCATGTTAATAAAGAGCCTTATTTTAACCAATTAGAGTTTTATTAACGTGTTCATCATAAATCACCATACATTCAACCATGGCATAATCAGCATCATCAAACTAACAACATTCATGACGCATTCAACATACCAATTTAACCAATTAATCATGACATAACACATATCATCAAACATATAAATTGGCATACATCATCATGAACCATAAAACAGTTATAGCAACTAGACATTCATAACTGGCATACCAATAATCAATTAAACATATAATCAAACATGTGATAGGCATAAATTAACAATTTAACAAACAATAGGGTCATGGGAACCCTTCATCTTATGCTACCCCCTTGCCTAATGTTCATACTATCATTCTCCCCATACTTGGTATGACGATCTAATCTACGGTCACTTTGAGCGAATCCAAACTTGGTCCACTCGAACGGTTCAAAGGATCTTGGTCAAGAACATCAAAGAAAGAAGGAGTAATTAATCCCCAATTCAAGAAAACAAAAGGAGATCAACAAATGGTTTACAAGATTACCTTAATTGGCACTAATGCACGGTTTATTCTCCAATCGCAAAAGAAAACACCAGGGTCTTGAGGAGGTTCAAGGGGAGGGAGAGAAGAGGGTTTTTGACGGCCAAAGATTGAGAGGAAGACTCAAAATAAGGGTTGTAACTTGTAACCCTCTTGACACACTTATTTATATTGTCATGAAAAACATCTTTGAGAAGGAGGCACAATTGTGTCCTGACCAAAATAGTGTTTGAGCGCTAGACACAACCGTGTTTTTCAGGAGACATAGATGTGTCATGGACCATATCAGCGTTCTAAGGAATTCGACACAGATATGTCTATCAAGAGACATAGCCGTGTCCTGTCCGAAACAATGTTTACGAGAAATAGACACAGCTGTGTCTATCAGGAGACACGGTTGTGTCTCAGTAGACATAGTTCACGAACAAAGATTGAGGTTCAAGGCCTGCTAAACAACTGAATTGGGCAAACCACATAAAATAATACTTGTAGATAATTCTCTTAGATTTCCAATTCATCAAAGATCACCTCAATCGGACATCTAGAACTCAAGATATGGCCAAAACGGTGAAACAGGTTAATAGGACTCTAAAAGGATTGAACCTTTCTAAGGCTAAATTTCCTCAAACATGAACTTAGACATCAAGAACAAGCATAACAAGCATATATAAGCAAAGTCCAACACATATTAACATTTATTAACATAGGGTGAAATTTAGGGTGTTACATTCAAATCTCACCATCCTAAGGATCTTATCTTTGGAAATCCCTCAGAAGGAGTGAGAACCATATCTACTCTAAGAGAATCAAGCAATGTGGCATTTAGGTCAGAAGTGGAACCAAAGCGCATTGAGGAAGCTCTTGACGATGAAAGCTGGATTCTTGCTATGGAAGAAGAAATCAACCAGTTCACCAAAAATGATGTCTGGACACTTGTCTTCAAGTCCAAAAACAAATCTGTCATTGGAACAAGATGAGTTTTCAGA
Organism: Sophora flavescens; assembly: GCA_030762895.1. Classification (NCBI taxonomy): domain Eukaryota; kingdom Viridiplantae; phylum Streptophyta; class Magnoliopsida; order Fabales; family Fabaceae; genus Sophora; species Sophora flavescens. The sequence continues at coordinate 107,385,369 of CM061068.1, forward strand.
AACAAATTGGATGAAGATGACAAAGTTGTCAGAAATAAGGCAGGGTTAGTAGCTCAAGGCTATAACCAACAGGAAGGTATTGATTACACTGAAACCTTTGCACCTATAGCTAAAATAGAAGCAATACGCATATTAACGTCTTATGCTGCATAACACCAAATCACTCTTTTTCAAATGGATGTAAAATGTGCTTTTCTAAATGGTATAATTGAAGAAGAAGTATATGTTAAGCAACCCCCTAGTTTTGAAGGCACTGATAAACCAAATCATGCTTTCAAACTTAAAAAGGCATTATATGGTTTGAAACAAGCACCTAGAGCATGGTATGATAGACTTAGTTCTTTTCTCATGTATAATGGTTTTACCAGAGGTCAAATAGATACTACTCTGTTTAAGAAAAGCTCAAAAGAAAATTTCATTATAGTCCAGATATATGTTGATGATATTATTTTTGGAGCAACTAATAAAAAGTTGTGCAAGGAATTTTCCAAGTTAATGCAAGCAGAATTTGAGATGAGCATGATGGGAGAGTTAAAGTTATTCCTTGGACTGCAAATCAAGTAGATAGGTGATGGAATCTATATCCATCAACAAAAGTACAACTAGGAGATACTTAAGAAATATAAGATGAAAAATGTTAAATCTATGAAGACTCCCATGCAACCCAATGCAAAATTAAGCAAAGACGGTGAAGGTAAAAAGGTATACCAAACTGTCTACAGATGTATGATTGGCTCTCTACCGTACTTAACATCAAACAGACCTGACAGTTTAGTGTCTATATGTGTGCTAGATTCCAATCTGATCATAAAGAATCCCATATTAAAGCTGTTAAAAGGATATTTAGATATTTGCTTGGGACTACTAATCTTGGTTTGCTGTATTTAAGAACTAAAGAATACATATTAGTGGGATGTTGTGATGATGATTTTGCTGGAGACAGAATAGAAAGGAAAAGCAGTAGTGGAGGATGTCACTTCATTGGAGCCAACTTAGTCTCCTGGTCAAGCAAGAGGCACACAACTATTGCCTTGTCTACTGCTGAAGCAGAATACCTCTTAGCTGCTAGTTGTTGCTCTCAACTTTTATTGGTAAAACATCAACTTGAGGATTACTCTATTTACGAGCGACTTTTTTACTTAACTGGTGTAATTTGGTAGTGCAATTACGTGAATGGTGTACATTTTAAAATAATTACGGAATTAGGGTAAGTCGTAAGTGTGAGTTACGAAATCAAGTATAAAAGTCATAAACCCTGCTCACGAATCACTTTTATATTCCTAAAATTTTGAAAAAAGTGAGGGAGTCGTATACAATACACACGACTTATATTTTTATTATATTTTCTTGCATGTTGTATTTAGTAGTTAAGACTTCAATCTTTTTTAATTTTTTTTTCAAATTTTTAGGCTAGTCGTATCTAAAATATACGACTTATTTATTATTATTATTTTTTTTTGAAAAAATGGCCAAGTCGTATGCCATATATATGACTCAAGTGAATAAAATATTTTTTAATTAATTATGGGCAAGTCGTAAGTATGGTATACGACTTGCCCTGAACCCTAATTTTCCACATGCAAGGCGTTACGTATACTGCATGGATGCATAAAACAAAGTAAATTTTTTTTACTGGATACAACGCTATATTATACATATGAAATTGTGCACATAATATGATAAAATTTTAAACATAATTAAAGATAATAATAGATCACTCAAAATTATTATACAAAATATGATAAAATAAAATCAAGTAGTTGTGAGATTAGTGGTGGGATGATGTCCCATAAAGAGGTCTCCTTCTATGACGTGGTGGCTGAACTCTTCGAGGTTGTTCCACTGGTTGTTCACCTTGTTCTGTCTGCCCGCCTCTTGTTCTTGGGAGTCTTTGTGGTAACGGTATGGGTTCTTCGTTGATATCATTACCATTACCATCATCGTCGGAACCATCATATTGTTGCCGTCGTTATCAATTGTTTCTCTTAATTCACCAGGTAGTATAGGATGATAGTCTGTTTGATGGTATGCAGAGGCTGGCGTACCATAAGTGGCGTCAAACATTGACGAAATTGATGGAAAAACATTTGAACTCGAAGGATGCTGGAAAGAAAATTGGGGCTGATATCCAGAGAAACCTTGTGATTGTGGTGAAGGTGATTCATGTTGTGCCTGTGGTATAGGAGACTCGACGGGGACTGTAAATTGTAACATCCTAATTTTTTGTTGCTTTCTAATAAAGGAAATTTATATAAATATATTTATATTTTTATCCGAGACTTAGAGAATGTTTTTAAATAAACCGAAATCTTATTTACACGAGTTACTTAACGGTAGAAAATTACGATTAAAATTTAGGTTGAAAGTTGGGTGAAACCTGGTCTGTGAATTTCACTGACAGTATGATTATACTGATCAGAAAACCCAAATTTGACTTGTGAATGAAAAACTTAAGGTTTTTATTTAATTTCCAACAATTTTGGTTATTTTGAAATATTTCACTAAAAAGTGAAATAATATATTTTATCCGGGTGATATATTAATCGGGTAAGCGATGGAGTAGAATATGGGATTTTCGGAGACCCGATAACGGATAAATCTCTAGTCAAATCACGATGACTCACCCTTGTGAATGCATTTATGATGCACATGGCATCAAGATTACTAACTTAGGGGAAATTACAAATTAGTCCTTAGACTTTTGGAATTTTGCAAATTAGTCCTTCAAAGTAATTGCACATAGGTCCTTAATGAAGCCACCTCCTTTTCCCTTGGCCCGTCCAAACTTGCACAGCCCACCCTTCTTAAAAAAATGAGAAGACTTCATTTCCTTCCTATTTCACACTTAGCACAAAAAACACAAAAGTTCATAAGTTCCTTAAGCATTTTGTGAAGCAAGTCTTTGATTCTTCACTTATTTTTGATCTTCAAGAGGTAAACCTTGTTCTTCTTACTCAATTATGATCATGTTCTTCAAGAAATTTCATGATTCAATATCTTGTTCATCCATGTTCATCATTTTAAATTCCTAGTTCTAAAGACTTTGAAATTTTCTAGAAAATCATAGAAAAATCCTAAAAATATGAAACTAATTTATATGATCTTATAATCATCTATATATTCATAGTCCAAGAGTTTGTAGCAAACAAAGTTTTTCTCCCTATTTTTCTCTTTAAGGCCGAAACTATGCATGTGAGGGTGGAGGAACTTTTGTTCATTTCTTTTGAAAATGATCTTGTATTTCATCCTTCTAGTATGTAACTATGTTGAATCCAAATCCTTGTATCAAACTAAAATCTCTTACTCCATTTATTCATCATGGCCGAACCTAGGTTTTTGGGGGATTGGAAGTTTTGATTCAATATTTTATGATTAGTCACTAATCTATTGTCTTAAGTACTAAGGATCACCGATCCAAAGACTTAAGCAATTTTAGAAATTTTTAGCCACAAAATATCTCTAAGGCCATGAGAGGGGAATTGCCTGAGGGATTTTTTCCAATGACTATGTGTTATTAATGTTGGTATGTGTTAATTATCTGTGATTGTGGTATTTGTTTAATTTGGTAAAAGTTTTGTTATTTCCATCTGTGATTGTTTATCTGCACTTAATTGTTTACTTGTAGTTATATATTATAATGTTGTGATGCATGATCTGCCTGGGAATATTGCTTTGATGTTGTTATTGAATGTTGTTTGAGAAGCCTGACAGTGGTCATGAGTGCCCAATCAATTAAGCAGATAAAAGCTTTAAGAAGCTTTATAAATTATATTCAATGTTTAACGGTGAAATATTGGAATATAATATTGACAGAAAATATTATTTGGAAAAAATAAGAAATGTTGGGAAATATTATTATTTTAATGATTTATCAGTGTAAGAGTGAACTATGAGTCACAGTGAGGACGTAACCGTGAAATTATTTTTGTACTGCTAATTTTTACGTAAGAAATTCCGTAATATTATAAAAAGTTATTTTATGAAATTAATCTTCGAAAATAACTTCATTATGATTTTAGAAAAATATTTAAGTGGAAAAGTTTAAGAATTGGCTTAAATGACTTTAAAAATGCTAGACGACGGTAATTTGGAAAAGTATCGACAACAAGAAATTCTACAATGGCAGTACGTGTTTTAGACTAAGACTGAGCCTCAAATGACTTTCTTTTTGAAACATAAAATTTCCAGAAAAAGATTTCAAGTAATTGATGATTTTACAAAGAAAATTCCAATTTTGAAATGATTTTTCAGAATGAAGTTTTACTCAACGACGGTATTTTCGACAACTTGGATAAGTTTCTTTAGTTTTGTTTTGATTTTGTGTTTCATAGAACGAAAACGGTGTTAACGTTGAAAAACAAACCTAGTATCCGAGACGTCGTGATACTAGCGTTCTGAAATAAAAGCGCGGAGATCTTTGATTCGTGTTACGTTGTTATGGACTTTGTGTCCTATTCACGTTGTAATGAACGTTGTTAATGGTGAATATTGTTTTCTATCACCACAAACCTAAGACTAATTGCAAGGTCTAGAGGTTTTGTGATCGAGTACTCGGACTTCGTGTCCTATGTTAACATTGAAAAATCTAACACGTTGAAAATTACGAATAGTCGTAAGCCATCTTGAGTTTCGACAAAAGAAAAATGACGAGAACAAAATGTATTATACGCATTCATTGGCAGACGTGCCCACGTTCTTATGTATGATGCCTTAATGATAAGGTTTTCGTGCTACGTTGTTATGTATGATGCCTTAATGATAAGGTATTCGTGCTACGTTGTTATGTATGGTACCTTGATAAATAAGGTATTCCGTGCTACGTTGTTATGTATGATATTCTATGCCACATTGTGCCTAACATACCTGGCAATCGGGCTTGATCAACTCATTTACACGGTGTTGGGATCTCTGGAGATTAAGTGAAAAGTTAGACGTTGAAAGTTGAAGTGTTCATGCACTTGTTTTCGAAAGACGGTGATCGAGTATGAAACCCAGTGATAGACTACTTGTTTATTTATAGAAATGTATATGTATATATGTTTTCTTTTGTGTCGCTCATGTAGTTATCGTGTTAAATCCATATATTGGTTTCTCACTCATGCATTATTCTGTTTGGATTTTCTCTGTCGTGCTCTTTATTTGGGGAGGTCGGATGAACCGCTCAGGGGATATGGTGTATACAGGAAGAAGGTTCCTTAGTTCGGGGCATGCTGATGTTTATTTGCTACTATTATGTCTGTCTTATGGGTGTGACCAGCTTAGGTTTTGTTTATGGTATGTTGTTGTTTTTCAATAAGGACCTATACTTATTAAGGTGTAGATGTGAAAACAGTATGATGCAGTATAGTTGTATGATGCTATATATATATATATTTATATATGTATATATATATATATATATCCATATACGGTTATACTTACGTTGTTGTCGTGATTGTTGAAAATTTGTCGAAAAGAAAAAGAAAAAAAAATTATTTATCACCGTTTTGAGAGATGATAACAACTTAAGAAAATATTATTTTCCGAAAGCAACCAGCGAATTACTTTTAATTTATTTCCGCATGTGTTTACGAAGTAATGCCCAAGGGGGGGTGTTACATAAAGTGATGACTCGGTGCAGCTTGCTCATAGTGAGTCGAAAAAGCTTCCGGATACATTTCTTCTAAAACAGACCACACAGGTTCACAGGTTGAGTCAATACTATGTATAGTATTGAATGGATCATTGGCAGCGGTGGGTGAGCGAGTATAAGTCCGAATCGAACGTAATAATGAAATCTAAAAACAAAGAATATAAATGTATGAGAATAATGTGGAAAAAATGACAAGATACTAATTATAAGAATAGTTTAGTAAACTTACCGTACCACCAGATAAAAAACCTTTGCGCAAAATATACCTTCGAGTTCGAGGTGTATACCATTCCATATATGCCGAGTTTTCTTGTTGAAGGCCATCATTACGAGCACCCTAAAGTAGTCGTTGATGTCGGTTGTTCCACACGTCAATCCACTTACTGTGTCGTTCGGGCCAATAAACTTCTGTTTTTCCCCGCATATCAATTGTGTGAAGTTTGTCAAAGTTAGGAGGGTCACACGGAATGGATTGGTGTAATCCAAACTGGCGCATTACCCTATCTACTGGATGCCACTCCACAATGGCAAAACATATTAAGGGGACCACCGCAAACGCAACTTGGTTGATATTAACAGTAATTAATCGCCTTATTTCTAATCAATAAGGCGTCTATATAAAATGAATCACACATGTCTCGTATGATATTAATAAATATATAAATATTATTTACAATTTAGAAGTATACTTTAAGGTATTAGTGCTAAAAACTTTTACCTCATCAACTCGCAATCGATCGAACATGCCTCTTATGATACTAACTGCATGGCTAGGGATGTTGGTTTTTTGCATAGGAAAACTCCACCTACGTGCAAGTGGAAATCCAAGTCCTTGAGACGCCTCTGCGTTAGATAGGCGACGTATACGCGGTGCAATGCTTGGAATCCGATCCCAAGCCCATGATTGGAGGAGTAACAAGCACCCACTAATCTCAACTTAATCGGCTTAGTTGCCTGGTCCAATCCTTGAAATAAACATGCCAGAACAGCCGCACCCCAGCTATAATTCCCTAAAGCGGACAAATCCTCCAACAAAAGCAGGTACATCAGGTGAACACGAGCACCTGATGTGTCGAGCAATAGGAGACCTCCGATCATTCGCATGATATGTGCCCTAGCATGTTGCATAATTACTTCATCAGTTGGATTATCAGGGAGTTCTGCGAACTCATTTTCAAACCAAGTCAATCTATCATTGCTGCCTTTTATACAATCGGTGGTGGGATAGCCCCCAATAATTGTAAATAGATGGGCTCCCAATCGGTAGAAGTTATTCCAAGTGATGCCTCTCCATCAATTGGAATACCAAGTTGCAAGGAGACATCTTAGGGAGTTATTGTAGCCTCTCCATGTGGAAAGTGAAAAATATGTGTTTCTGGGTCTCCATCTTTCAACCAATGCGAGTTACTAAATGGTGGTTGATGTGCACATTTTCACTAGTGGAAAATATACATTAGACGGTAAAGGTTTACGTCGCTTAACCAAAAACTAGACGTTAAAAAGGGGCGGTGGCAGTTTTGTAAATATCGGACTTCATTAATTCACTATTAACGTCGGTTGTTTTAGAGGACCGACGTTGAAAGTGAGGCGGTGACAGTTTTGTAAATATTAAATCACTATTTGCGTCGCTTGTTTAATGAACTCGACGTTAAAAGTGTTTTGCAAGAATTATTAACACTTTTAACGCCGGTTGTTTATAAATCGACGTTAGAAGTGTGATTTTTACTTGATTAAATAAATAACTGACGTAAATAATCAACTCATTCCTATCTTTCTTTCGTTGTCATCATCTCCCTGTTGTCACTCTTAACGCAGATCATCACTCCATATATAGTGCAATTTATTTCTAATCTTTTTTTTTTAAAAAGTTTATTTTTAATCTTAATTAATTAGCTTGAATTAGTAAACAAATTCTTGTGCAAATTAAAATAAATAAACACTTAACATAAAACAAGTTATATATGGATAATCAAATCGTATCTCATTGAAGCGATTCATAAGTTACAATTACATGATTAAAATATAAAAAATTTCCGCAAGATAACACTAAAATATAAAAAAGTTTTCTGCTTCAACATCATTTTCTTCTCAGTCCTGTCCTCAGAAACTCCGATATTGAATGCATCTCCTCCCTTACTTGAAGTCCTTGATGCTCCATCCGAATCCACAGTCAATTTGGAGTCAAAGCAGAGTGAAGGGTGCACTCGATCTGTTTCAGCAATATTCTTGGAACAGCCACTTGGTTCCAAAGCCGAGGTTTTGGAACTGTAGTTGCTGATTCTCCAGAAGGATGATGGTGTATGCAATTCACATAATGCGATTTACACACCCTTATCACCCATGTAATGTGATTTACTCAAACTCAGAAGTTGTTTGACCATTAAGACAGAGACCTTTAAGTCTAGGTATAGGAAGAAAGAGTGATGAAGTTAATCTCCATGGCAGAGCCATATTGTGAAGCAGAAAAATTAAAGGAAGGAAGGAAGCTATTTATAGGAGTAGGGGATGAAGTTACTAGGCGTCGTAAGTTGCTAAAAAATTAAATTGATCATTAAGAGCATTAGGTTCCAAGGCGCGTTGGGAGTTGGCAATCATATATTATAAACGTGCAGAAAAGAAAACGCCCGAAGGAATAGGAAGAAATATACCTTTAAGTCTAGCTAGGTATAAACTTAGTGCTCATAAAGAGGATTATAGGTTACAATGTGCATGGGTAAGTAGCACAACAATAATGTGTAATTTAGTATCAGAGTAGTCAAAGGAATGAATGCTTTAATTTTGCAGAAACTTATACACTTTTAACGTCAGTTGTTGAATAAAACTGACGTTAAAAGTGTTTTTAAAATAAAAAATATTTATTTTTAATGTCAGTTGTTTATACAATTGACGTTAAAAGTGTGATTTTTACTTCAGTTAAATAAATAGCTGACGTAAATAATCCTATGTCCCTATATGCCCTGTTGTCACTCTTAACACAGGTCTCAGAGCCATTTTGTGAAGGAATAGAAATATAGAGGAAAAGAAGAGGCAGTATTATAGACTGATACAGAATAATGGCACTTTATATAGAGAATGATTTTTACACAACACTTTTAACGTCAGTTGAATTCAACAACAGAGGTTAAAAGTATTTTTTTTAAAAAAATATTAATATTTAACGTCAGTTGTTTAATACAACTGACGTTAAACAATTACTTTTAACGTCATTTGTTTAATAAAACTGACGTTAAATGTTGTTTTATTTTTTGCTTTTTGATTATAACGTTTACACCTGCGCGCCTTCTGAACTTCGCTCTGTACGTACGTCTCTTTTCTATTTTCATCACGCTCAACCCTAGATCACTCTCAACCCTCACTCTCGCTCTTACCCAGCACAGAACCCTAATCGCGAGCTCATCTCCACCGCAACCACCGCGAGGGCTTCTTCGCCACCACCGTGAGGTACACTATTAACTCTAACCACTACTACAGAAAAGGGCTTCTGTAGCGCTTTTTTTTGGCCTTTAGTAGCGCTTCAAAGCGCTATCTATTCACCCGCTACTGAAGGTGGGAGAGATTCAATAGCGCTTAAAAAAGCGCTACTGAAAGTATGAATAGGTAGCGCTTCCTTGAGAAAGCGCTGTCTATAGTTGGTAATAAGACAATCTATTACATACTTTAGATAGCGCTTTCTCAAGGAAGCGCTATCTATTTGTCACTTTAGACAGCGTTTTTTCAAGAAAGCGCTACTGATAGTAGGAATAGGTAGCGCTTCCTTGAAAAAGCGCCGTCTAAAGTTGGTAATAAGACAATCTATTACATACTTTAGACAGCGCTTTCTCAAGGAAGCGTTGTCTATTTGTCACTTTAGACAGCGTTTTTTCAAGAAAGCGCTGTCTATTTGTCACTTTAGACAGCGTTTTTTTCAAGAAAGCGCTACCTACCCCCCCCCCCCCCTCCTTTTTTTTCATTATTCACTGTTTTTCTACATTTCCCACCTGCACAACCATCCCTCATCAATTCACAGTAACACTGCATTTAGGTACATCACACACATACACATATATAATGTACAAAGCTTACATACAATATTGGTAAGCATATATATATATATATATATATATATATAAACCAAACCAAATATCAAATCATGCATATATAACCAATTAATTAAGTAATATACTTTAACACAATTCACAGCAACAAATCGAATGAACCCCACCAAAAAAAAAGCAAGAGCTCTCTTTTTCTATATTCTGCAGCTCTACAATACAATGGCCAAGTCCAAGAATAATGCTAAGAAGCTCTAATGCTAAGAAGCACTGGTCTTTTTCTCCTCTCATTGTTTACAATCTCATCATACTCAGGACTAAGACCAGGTAGACAACCAGTCCTCACCCAAACATCCTTTTCCATTCGTAGATGAAGCGCAAGGTAGGGTCCCTTGCTTTTCATTCTCTCTGCAATCTTGTTCCCAAGTTCCTGAACTGGCTTTGCAAATCTCAATGCATTGAAAGCAACCTGAAAGATAATGTGAGAACAATCACAATCTGCTATCAATTGTTATTATATAAATAAAGTTCCGAGGGGTGAGTGTTGTTTTCTTCTTTTATTGCTTTGCTTTTCCATCTTTCAAATAAGAAAAGAGACTTGGCAATTACCTTGCATCGAAGTTTCTGGAGATCAAAAGGAAGATCCTTTGACAGCCTTGCAATACCGGGCAGTACATCAGGTCTCTATGAACTATAAAAACATGTATTTAACACAAAGTGCAGTGTAGACATGCAAAAAATATAATAAGCAAGGAAATCTAACATGGAAAATGACCAAATAATATATAGACACTTCTCATAATAAATTTTCCCTAAAATGAAAGCACAATCAGTATTCCTATGAATAACTTTAATATGGACAACTATTAATTAATATTTATACATCTATTTTTTATCTCCAAATAAACTTTTGTCAGAGAAAAAACCAAGAGATATAAAATATGAGAATAATATTCTTACATGGGAGTTTGGTATGTTTCCTCTTGGGTGGGAGTGTAGAGTCCCTCATCAGCATGCATGCTTTATGTTCCATGCCAGCATATCTGTGAAAAAACGAAGCTTTTCAATGTGGAAATCAATATGCAAAGTAACATTCATTCTTAATGTGAAAGAAAGAAATGAAGAGGAAGTTTACCACAATTAAAACTAAAAGATTATCAGCATCATATAAATCTCTATGTGAGAAAGAAACCGTGTTAAGGCTTAAGTATAACTTCTTTTAATATCATAGTCATAGTTCACTGAAACTAAACAATGATCATATATCCAAACCCAATGCGAAAACCATCCATGCTGAAAAGTTGAACAAAAAATGTAAAACTGTAATATAATTGATATAGTTAATATAGCAAAAAAAGTGTAAAACGAATCAGTTTTAAAGCAAACCAGCTAATATGAACACCGAGGAAATAGACTTCCCACACTGAGGAAATCCAACTCCAAGCATGGGTTAAATATTAAACGCGAAGAATGATTTATAGGAGACTTGGCTGGGCTATGTATGCCTTTACGGGGAATTCCTTGTGCTTCAAGGAATATAATATTTGATTTAGTATTTAGTATCATATTCACTCAAGTCCTAAATACAATCAGCTGAAGATAGAAACGACATTTCAAGTATAAGAAAGAGGAAAAGCTTTTACACTATAGGCATTAGTAAAACTTTTACACAATAGGCATTAAAAAAGCTTTTGCGCAGGAGCAGAGCATTTACCAATAGGCATTACAGAAACTTTTACACTCTTTGCCTAAGAAGCCCTTTTAAAAAATAACAATATCTCTTCTAACTAATCTCTTTTTCTAATTCTGCATATATGAGTACTACTCTTCTTTACGCCCATTTAAAATTATGCAAATATGCTTGTTTCACCTTGCTGAAAAATATCATCCAATGATGCTTTCCACAAAATCAAGTTGATGCATGTAGGATCAATCGATGACTAAAATTGTTTTGGACTCAAAGTGGATATCTTCAAATAACTATAACTATCTTGCCTCAGTTATATGTTATAAATGACTTTGAAGAATTTATGCCTCATGTTGTCCATGGCCATTGGCCAAACTGTCATATAAGATGAATGTCAAACTGTGAAAAGGCATATTAGATGCATTTCATTGTTAGGCTCCTTTCTCTCTTACTGCCACAAGAACCATTTTGCAAAATTTACAAGTGCATCACATGTCAGATTTATTCAATAGCTACTTTTAAGTTTTAACAAGTGTTCCTTGAAAGGTTGTACTAAATTATATTAAGCCACGAGGAGGTTGAATTATCTTGAAAGAACTGGTGGTGTTAGTCATACTTAAAAGAGAACTTAATCATATGAAAGAAATCTTTTCTTGAAACAACTATGGTCATTTGTTCTTGGAATTGTCATGTGGTTCTTCTCACTATTGCATAACCCAACTCAAACTACAGGAAATCGATATTCTCTATTCAAGAGTAATAATCTTATGCACAATTTTATCATCATAGCTCAACCTCATATTAAGTTAGACCTACAATTCAAGTATGCATCTCAGATTATGCCCAAAAAAATAAGATGAAAAATAAAAGCCACATTTGGTACAACAGGCTGTCAATAACAAGATTCTGCATAAACGACTCACTTTCAAATGACAACTGAGATTTAATCAATGAGCCAAAAATCATGAAATTTTTACAGTAAATATATCATGATGGTTTATTTATAAAAAGATCAATTTTACTAAATTTGGACATCTATAGCAAAAGTTATGCAATCTGCAATGTAGACTGTCTAGAGGTAGAGTCCTGCAGAATTTGTCTCCCTTTAGGCGTAAAACTGTATCAATAGGTTACTCCAAAAATTCTGATTTTTTACCCAGATTTAGTTTAGGATGTTAGCTTTTTAAATAGTCCACGTTTATGTGATTTGGACATCTATGGTGAGAGTTATGCAGTCTGCAATGCAAACTGTTCAGCAGATCATAATGCACACCGTAGTCTTACTTCAATTTACAATTGGCATCAATCTAGAGAGAAAAAAAATTCTAAACTTTTTACTGAATATGGATTAACATGTTACCTTTCAAATGAGTCAGGTTTCACTTAATTTGGACAAGTATAGGAAAAGTTATGCAACTTACATTACAGGCTGTTACAGAACAAATTATGCAGCAAATTCCTAACTTCCACATTTTTGAAGATGCTAGTTCTCCATTCCCGTGTTTCCCTTCTTGAAAGAGGAAAACAAGCCAAAGGCAATGGCCATTTTGTGAGTTTTTGGTCTGCCTGATGGTAAAGCATCTAAGGAAGCAAAGATATATCTCGACAAGATCAAAACAATGACTATGCAGAATACATTAGAATACAACAGTACAAGGAAAGGTGACACAAGCAAGAGCAAGCAACATCAAAATTACTTGAGCAACTCTAAAAAGATCTTACCCTCGGTATTGTTTAAGTTCATGGACATAGGCATTAGTGTCATCCCATGGCAATTTGGTTCTTTTCCAGAGCAAAAACAAGGGGGTTTCCAACAATGCTGAAAAAAAGTAAAAGGGAATTGCAATAAATTATCAGTTTATTACCCAATTTTCTGTTTTCCATCCAAGCGAAACGTACATACATCAGAGAGAGAGAGAATTACTTGAATGATTTAGCCAAAATTCTGGGCACAGGGCCACTAATATTGTTGTAGGACAAGTCACTTGAATTGATAACCACAAAACAAGAAACCTTATTTAGGAATACGTAAAACATAAAATGAAATTAGTGCACAAGATAAAAAAGAAGAGATCATGAATATTACAGAAAAGCAAGTCTGTGTCATATTAGCCAATGACTCAGGGCATCCACCAACAAGATCATATTATTGAGCCTCCTCGAAACAGTTTTAATAACTCCTTAGTTTTTAGACAAAACAAATTGGTACATAAAATAGCTTTACCTTAACATTTCAAATCTTAGTTCATGTTTGCTTACAGTATTGGAGGCTTCTAAGATGTCCCAGAGAGGAAGGAATTTCACCACCGAAGAAGTTATTAGAGAGATCAAGAGTTTGAAGCTTTGAAAGTTTCCCTAGCTCAAGGGGATTGGTCCAGTTATGTTGTTATTCAGAAGCGACTGAAAAGTAGTCCATAACACCCAACTTAGCAAATAACAACCATCCATCTTGAGAGTATTCAATTGCTGTTATTACTTACACAATCTGAAGGTTGGTTAAGTTTCCTATGCTTGCAGATAGAGTACCAGATAAACTTTGACTAGGAGTGCCCCTGCACCAAGCAAGACCAGTTTCAATTTATATAATAACTTTTAAAGCAATTTGAAGTACAATGTACTGAATGTCTAGTTCTTAATATGTAGAGGAAAAGAAAAGGGTACCCTGTTGTCAAATAATTCATGATAACCAAAGCCAAATAAAATAAATCAAATAACAACATATCGATCTCCAACGTATTTTTCCCCTCTATACCTTTTAAGATTCACTCAAACTCACTCCCACTGATTAACCATGAAGAGTAACTATTTAAAGTATAGAACAAGAAGAGCTCAAATCAAGTTTCCAGTGATAAGAAGTGGGAATTAAAGATTCAAACTCACCTCAAATCAAATTGTTAGATCTGCCAAAAACTGGAGAAAACGCACTCAGATTCGAAGGAGGAATTGGACCAATTCACGATTGGAGTTCAAATCAAAGTTTGTTGCCCTAACCTGAATCTAAGACGAATGGAAAGGGAAACGTAAGACGAAATTGAAAGATGAAATTGAAGAAATAGATTGATGAAATTACCCTAACCTGGTTCAACGTGAGAATCGAGCGAGTGTGAGAGCAGAGTCGAGAGCGAGCGAGAGAGCAGAGAGCCACAGCGCGAGAGAATGCGAGCAGAGAGCAGAGAACACGAAAGCAGAGAGGAGAGAACGCAAATGCAGAACGCGAGAATCGAACGGGAATGCGAGCAGGGTTTGAGAACGAGAGAAAAGAGCCGCGCGAGAGAAAGAGTGAGGTGAAAAGGGAAATATTTAGTAAAAGGGGAATAGATAGCGCTTCCTTGAAAAAGCGCTATCTATTTACTTACCTATGATAGTGTTTTCTTGAGTAAACGCTATCTATTCTCTTACTTATAATAGCGCTTCCTCAAGAAAATGTTATCTATTCTTATCAGTCAACATTCACCAGCGTTTCCTTAAAGGAGCGCTGTCTTAGAATAAGGAATAGATAGCGCTCCCTTAAGGAAGCGCTATTAAAAACATTCCGCCTATTTTTAAGTAGCGTTTTTCATTGAAGTGCCGTTGAAAGTGCGCTACTAAAACCCTTTTCTGTAGTAGTGAACTCTGTCTTTCCATTCATTCTTTGCAATAACTTGACATCTCTCTTTCCCCTTCCCGCGCACTAACTCTCCTTGTCCCTATGCTCTCAGTAACCACATCGAACGTTGGCCACCACTCGAGCGATTCCTCCCAACCACCACGCGAGCACCTATTTACGTGAGTATTTAGGACACATTTTTGTATTTTTGGTTTTGAGTGTATGTTGAAACTGTAGTCTCAGTAGTTGAAACTTGAAACCGTCAGTTTGAGTTGTTTGGAATGTACGTCTCTATTTTTGGTTTTGAGTGCATGTTGCTCTGCTGGTTGATCTGTCACGGCTAGGCCGTGATCAGTTCTGCCTGTGATGGCATGGTCTGGTTCAGTTGGCACGTTACAGCCGTGATGGACATCACTGCCAGGCCGTGACCAGTGCTTGGCAATCTTCAAAAACTATAGTTTTCAATCTCCCGTATTGTCCTTATATTGGATATATGTTTTGTATGTCTACAGGATCTATCTAGTTATGGATCGTAGTTGGATGGTTTGTAAGCGTACTAGTGCTGAGTATTTGAAGGGGGTGGGAGAATTTATAGAATTTGCTCAAAGGAATGTTCCTAATAGTAATGGAATGTTCTGTTGTCCTTGTGTCAAGTGTTTTTATACGAGGAAATGTACGGTGAAGGATATACGTACTCATTTGATTTGTGAAGGGATTTGCTTGAGTTATACAAGATGGATATGGCATGGTGATGTGTTGTTGAGTAGTACGGCGAGTGTCTCCCAAAGTGAGGACGTTGACGTAGATATGGAGGATGATCGAGTTGAGGGTATGATCCGTGATATTGGACAAGAATCTTTTCATCGAGCTCATGTGTATGATAGGTTGTGCGGTGATGCGGATAAGCCTTTATATCCAGGGTGTACTACTCATACACGGTTGCCGGCGGTGCTAAAATTGGTTTGTGTGAAGGCGAGAAATGGTTGGACCGATAAAAGCTTCACGGAATTGCTTGAAGTATTGAAAGACTTGCTTCCGGAGGACAACACATTGCCTGACCGTAACTATGAGGCCAAGAAGGTATTGTGTCCTATGGGTATGGAGTATAAGAAGATACACGCATGCCCCAATGATTGCATATTGTACACCGGTGTTCATGAAGACAATCACGATTGCCCCAAATGTGGGTTATCACGATACAAAGTGAAGGGTGGTGATGATGATGATGATCTTGATGATGTGAGAAAAAAGGGTCCTCCTGCGAAGGTGTTGTGGTATCTTCCAATAATTCCAAGGTTCAAGCGATTGTTTGCCAATGCGAAAGATGCGAAGAATCTTAGATGGCATAATGATGAGAGGAAACGTGATGGAAAGGTTCGTCATCCTGCTGATTCTATTCAATGGAAGAATATCGATACTATGTTTCCGGATTTCGCCGATGAGCCAAGAAACCTAAGGCTTGGACTTGCTACGGATGGAATGAATCCTTATGGTAACATGAGTAGTATTCATAGTTCATGGCCTGTTCTTTGGTAATTTACAACATGCCCACTTGTTTTTGCATGAATCGAAAATACATGATGTTGTCTATGATGATTTCGGGCCCAAAGCAACCGGGAAATGACTTAGATGTTTATCTAGGCCCCTTGATTGAAGACTTGAAAACGCTGTGGGTGGAAGGTGTTGATGTAGTTGATGGGTATTCTCATGAGACTTTCAAGCTTCGTGCCATGTTATTTTGCACCATCAACGACTTTCCAAAGATACGGTAACTTGTCCTGCAGTGTCAAGGGGCATAAAGCATGCCCTATATGTGAAGAAGGCACATGCTACACTCAGTTGCATCATGGAAAGAAGACGGTTTACCTTGGGCATCGGAGATTTCTTAGACGTGATCACCCATATCGTAAGATGAAAAAGCTTTTAATGGATGCCAAGAGACAGAAGAAGCGCCGGCGGCCTTAATTGGAGAGCAGGTTTATCAGATGGTAAAGGACATCGATGTTATATTCGGCAAGTCCAAAAAGAAAGGTAAAGCTGCTGAGAAAAACATATGGAAGAAGAGGTCGATATTCTTTGATCTTCCATCTTGGGCGCAAAGCTTGATGTCGATAACTTGCATTGATGTGATGCATGTGGAGAAAAATGTGTGTGATAGTGTGATCGGGCGCTTCTCAACATTCGGGGCAAGACAAAGGATAGTGTGAATGCTCGTCTCGACCTCGTTGCTATGGGTATACGAGAGCGATTAGCTACGATTGTTGAGGATGGTAAGCGGACTTATTTGCCGCCAAAGATGTCATACTTTGTCAAAAAAAAGAGAGACAAAGTTTCTGCAGGTGTCTTCAGGGCATCAAAGTTCCACATGGTTACTCTTCAAATATGAAGAGGCTTGTCTCTAGTGATCTTAAATTGGTTGACTTGAAGTCTCATGATTGTCACATCTTGATGCAACAACTTCGCCGTTGCTATTCGTGGTATTGCTACAAAAAATGTGAGACATGCCATTACTCGGTTGTGCTCATTCTTCAATTCTATATGTAGCAAAGTCGTTGACCCCCGTATGTTGGATGACTTGGAAGTTGAGGCTGCTACAATCTTGTGCCAATTGGAGATGTATTTTCCTCCTTCCTTTTTCGACATAATGGTTCACTTAATTGTTCATTTGGTGAGGGAGATTAGATTACGTGGGCCGGTTTTTCTAAGATGGATGTACCCAGTTGAACGCTACATGAAGATCTTGAAAGGGTACGTGAAGAATCCTCATCGTCCGAAAGCATCTATTGTTCAAAGGTATGTTGCAGAATAAGCTATTGAGTTTTATTCGGACTACCTTCATAACACGAATCCTATAGGGGTTCCTAAGCCTCGGCATGATGAGATCAGATGTCAAGGTAAGGGTACACATGGCTTAAGAATTAATAGGAAGGATCGGGAGGAAGTGCTTCAAGCACATTTGTATGTATTGAACAACATCGAATGTGTTCAGCCTTTCTTATTTGAACATAAAAGAAAAGTCAATCAAGAAAACCCTCGAATGAGCGAAAGGTGGTTGTTGAACAAGTATAACAAGACTTTCTTACCATGGTTCAAGGAAGAAATGCTTAAGGATGGTAGTACTGCTTCTGATGATGTAAAATGGCTAGCACGTGGGCCTAACTTCAACGTCATATGTTGGAGCGGATACGACATAAATAACTTTTCCTTTTATACAAAGGAACAAGATAACAAGAGTACCATGCAAAATAGTGGGGTTATGATCGTGGCGAAGCAATGCACTTCTCTAGTGCAAAGGACACAAAACCCGTTCTGAAGACCGAGACCTTACTTTGGATATATTGAAGATATTTGGGTGCTTTCGATTACACTAAGCTTACTGTCTTAGGTATTTAAATGTAAGTGGGTTGATAGTAACGGTGGTGTACAAACCGACGAATTGGGGTTCACATTGGTAGACCTCAACAAGTTAGGTCATATAAATGAGCCTTTCATAATGGCTTCCCAAGCAAAACAAGTGTTCTACATCACTGATCCTTCTAACAAAAGGTTGTCTGTGGTTCTCCAAGGAAAAAGCATGTATAATGGTAGTGATGAAAATGAAGATTCAAATCTTGATATTCCTGAGACTCCTTCTTTTTCAACAAACATGCCTACTATAATCGAGGAGACACAGGTGGACGATGTACATGCCACTCGTGATGATCATCACGAAGGGATATTGATATATATAGTTTAAACTTAGTATACATTTATTTTTATTTTTATTTATGTATTTATTTTGAGTTATAACCTATGTTAATAAATATATATTGTTTCTGAATACATATATATGGATCATTATTCCATTTTTCCTTTACAATTCTGTAATGTGTATGATATTACGTATTCTTGGGATATTTACTTGAATGCGGGGATGGGTGAGGGAGTGATATTTTAAAAATGAATTAAAAAAAAAATACTATTAACGCCGGTTTTATCATACAACCGGCGTTAATAGTATTTTATAAAATATACAAGATACACTATTAACGCCGATTGTTTATTACAACCGACGTTAAAATTAAGACCTTTAACGTCGATTCTTGATAACAATTGACGTTAGTTTTAACAAAAGTAACGTCGGTTTTAAAGAAGCGGCGTTAATTTTGACAAAATTAACGTCGGTTGTGTTAAAGAACCGACGCGTTAATAGTGTTATATTTAACGTTAGTTCTCAATCGACGTTAAAAGTTTAACTTTTAACGTCACCGTATTTACGTCGAAGATTCGACGTAAAAATCAATTTTAAGCGACGTAAAAGCACTTATTGCACTAGTGTTTTCAACATTAACACATGGCCAAAACTGGCTACACGAATGACATTTTGTACACGCTCATCTGGCAACCAATCATCGAATGCCCAGACATGTTGAAACCTTGGTCGAATCATTCTTTCTTCTCCACTCCATATATTTGTTGAAATATGATTATCCTGAAGCAATAGTGATCGATCAATCGACCCGGGTCCAATTTGGTTCATATCTACTTTTAAAAAATTAGGAAAGAAAGTTGGTGGGTGATGGATAAGTTTGGTCTTTGCAGAGAGATGGAATAATAGTTATGCTAAGCTTTCTATGCACAAGAGATACTCCTTCTTTATAGAACGACTAAGAACTAGTTTTGTTAAGCTTTCTATCACAAGTGAGGCTCTACGGTGAATAAGGAACCAAATGTGATGTGCCATTAGTTATCAAAGTTTCCACCAAATTATTTGTGACATTACTATTCAAGATTCCACCATTGAATTGATAGGTCTTATCTCTTGTATCATTCACGTGAAAATAGTGAAGGCACACCTCTAATCACGCTATGTTGTTCAGCCTTTGAAGTGAATCTTGTTTGTATTCTATCACTGCTACCATGTTGAATTATTTGTGCCATTGTTATCTTTTGTCCTCTTTCATATTGATGGTACTCAATGGTTGGAGCACGCGGGCCATCCAGGATCACATGTAATATCATTGTTTTAACTCATAAAATGATAATAGGATAGGTTCCCTATTAGAGATTCATTTTATGCAGCCTTTCTCCAGTCTCCACCATCATTTTATGTAGAAAAAATTGATAGGTTTATTTTATGCAGCCTTACTTGTGCATGGCCTTAGTACTTGCGCATGACCAAAGCTTCATATGTGATTACTCATTTGCGCATGGCCTTACTTGCGCATGACCGGAGCTTCACGTGAAAATAGTGAAGGCCTTTCTTGCGCATGGCCTTACTTGCGCATCCAACAGGCTGTGTTTTAAACCTTATATTTCTACATATATTAAATTTATATTTATATTTCTAAACTATTAAATTTATAATTCTATACTAAAATAATAGGAAACTGAGTTGGTCTTTTAGCTTTTATTATTTGGTGATTTGGGTTTCTTAGTTGGTTGATTAATGTAATGATCATACTTTTAAAACATATATTTCATACTATGTAAATGGGTTGAGTACTTGTACTCCTTTATTATATACTTTGGCATGTAAAAAATAATAATAATTAAGCAGAAGTTTTAATAATAAACAGTTCAACTAGTAAACATAAATAATTGAGCATTGGTCCCCTTATAATTACATAAATAATTAAGCATCGGTCCCCTTATAAGGATAATTACTATGATTATGTCCCTCGATTTGACAATAACTACATTTTTTTGTCTGATTTGGAACAGTTGCATCCATCTCGTTATGTATACGAGAAGTCTTGGGTCTCCCTAATGTATCTCTTCACATGGCAGGATTAGGCTTAAATATAGGACCTGAATATGATGTCCAATAATCTACGTCTCCAAGGGGATGAAACTCATGCTGATAAACTTTGAAGATATGACCGAGAGTGTATACTGGGTCAATATACACACTACAGTCTAAATTACAATAGGCACACGATGCAATAACATGTGAGCATGGATATCTAAATGCTTGAAATTCTCAACAATCACACCGCCAATTGTTCAAATTTACAGTGCATATCATTGCACGTCGACCGACCTGGGGATTTGCCATCTCTTCAACTTCAAACTCTTCTGACTCCCTACTATATTTGCGAACATAGTGACAGGTTGCCAGTCGTCGATTTTCTTTCAACGCTGTGGATAACTCTTCACAATAAACATGTCCCGCTCTCATCATGACAAGTGCTTTTGTCCCCCCGTCTACAAATTGTGCATTCAACCTATAAAATGTAGTCTTCACCAAGGCTGTTATGGGCAATGCCCGAGCTCCTTTTAAATTTGAATTCAAGCATTCTGCAAGATTGGTAGTCATGTGCCCATATCTTTTTCCTCCATCATAAGCTTGGGTCCATTTTTCCCTTGGGATATTATCCAGCCACTCAGCAGCTTGTCAGAAGTCTGATCTCATGGCAAGAAGCTTAGCCTCAAATCTTGGCCGCCTCAACTCATATCTTGGAAAAAAATATTGATCGTTATAAAAAATTTAGTGGTAAATAAATATATTTTCAATGCTAATTAAAAAATTTACATTAAAAATTAATCTCCTTACCAATGTTGATGACTTCTTTCTTTTAGTCAACATTTTGAAATTTTTTATTAAAATTGCTTGCAATATGTCGAATACAATACGCTGAGTGTGTGGTTGGCTAAATCCACCCAACTCATTGGGATCGCAAAGCAGCCAACAAACCTTTACCCCTGTCTGATATAATGCATAAGTTTGGTTTTGGCGTTACATTAGTCCGCAAATTATACAAGAACCACGACCAAGCTTCTTTTGTCTCTCCTTCGACAATTGCAAACGCAATTAGAAGGATGTTACGATTTCCATCTTGTGCAATAGCAACCAAGAGTGTGCCACCATATTTTCCTGTAAAAAATGTCCCATCCACTTGAACAATTGGTTTTCAAAATTTAAATCTCTCAATGCATGGTTTAAATGTCCAAAACACACGATCAAGTATCACACTATCAGAATCTTCGATACCATCGACATCGTAAGGTGATGTTTGGTATTTTACAATGGTACCTGGTATGACATTCTGGACAACATCCATCCATCTGGGCAGCAAATTGTATGATTCTTCCCAATCACCAAATACCTTAGCCATGGCTTTCTGTTTTGCCATCCATCCCTTCCTATAAGTTACAGTGTAACCAAAACGATTTCGTACCTCTTCAATCAGGGCTTTTATTGGGACACCAGGATCTGCATTTACTAAACCAACTACACAATCAGTAATTATAGAGGAGTCTAATTTATGGTGATCTTGGGAGATCATAGAAGTTGTACAAGTATGGACACCATCAATGTACTTTATCTCTCACCTAGTGCGCCTCTTACTAAATGATGCCCTAATTCTCCATTGGCACCCAAGACCAAATTTTATACACTTGCCAACATATCTATCCGACCTGGACTCTTCAACAATATAATCAAATGAATGTGCAATATGAAACCGCTTTATGGCGTTGATGGTTGCTTGTTTTGACTCAAATGACATACCCACCCAAAGATTACTATTGAAGCTTACACTGCTACCTCCTCTTTTATGTCCACAACCATCCGAAAATTTAGGATCTTCGATTGCTTGACTATTAAAGTTATTAAAAAATGGTGATGGTGTAACATGCATTCTCATACTGCGTTGTCCAATACCTTCATCACTTCCTTTATCACCATCATTGTGTATCTCATGATCTTCTCCCTCTTCACTCAACTCATTAACGTTATCCCTAATTATTGGATCATCAAACATCCAGGAGGTACCGAAAAAATTAAACATCTACAAATAATTTTTAATTTTAAAAAAACATGATTATTAACTATCTATTATATACAATAAATCATAATAAGTAATTTAATTAACAGAAAACCACAAATGCCAATACCTTTTATATATTGATATTTTACTGAAGGTGATAACAGAAAGAGAGAGAAAGTTTGTGCCGCTGCTAGTATGTTCACACCTTCTCAAACCCAATCATCAGTATGTAGCTTTGGAGGGGCTTTTATAGTAGTAAAGTCATGTACAGTAAGGTTTAGAGCAAGTCCTCCTTGCAATTAAAATTTAATATTTAAATCAAGGCATATGACTTGGCCATTTTATTTTAAAATAAAATAAAATAGTGAAGTCGTGATTCTTAGACACGACTTGTTATAAAATAAAATAAAATATTGAAGTCGTATTTCATGGTTATGACTTGCTAAATTTTTTTAAAAAAAAATATAAAATACCAAAATCGTATAGGCTAAACACGACTCGTAAAAAAAAATAAATAACATAAGTCGTATGTGATGTATACGATTCCTTTATTATTTTTTTATTTTATAAATATAAAAGTGAGTCGTAAGTGTGAGATGCGACTTTCATATTTGGTTTTGCAACTCACGGTGACTTACCTTAGCAACATAAATATTTTAAAAACCACACCATACACGTAATTGTTGAAACAAATTGCACTACGTACTTAAAAAATCCTATGTCATTAGTATCCATTTTATATAGTTATGTAATGTAATTTTTTTACATTTACTTATTATGCTAATGTTTAGCTAATCGTCTAATGTTAGCCTAATAAGTAACTACATAGAAAAATTAAGGAGTCAAGGAGTAAAATTAAGAAAAAATTATGAACCTAAGACCTACTATTATCATTATAAGAATAAAGTTGCTTTAAAATAAGTAAAAATATAAAATGAGAGTTGATTAATTAAAATGATGAGTTGAAATCTTAAATCATTTTAATTAATCCCGATGAATATACATAAATATTTATTAGATATGATGTGTCTATCCAAACAACGAGTCTCTCAAGTTGTCTCCTCTTATTCTCCCTTTGTGGGCGAAGAGTATCACTTAGTCAGCCCTCTCTTCAGTAACGTAGTTGCGTTTTCGTTCCTTTGCAGATTCTCAGATTTCATGGCGCACAAGCATCTCAATGGTAACCCCACATCACAATTACCACTTGCCTCTCTATATTGTTTTGAACTCAGTTTCTGTCACTTTCTCAGCAAACAAATAGAGCCTAGGAAAAATTATGAACTCTCTTTTAACTGTTATTCGATTCCACAGAGGTTGTTCTTGAGCAGTTGAGAAATGGGATTGCAAAATTTGAGCTTGTTTCTTCACCGGTTCGTTCAGTTGCGCCTCCTCCTTCTAACCAAAACACAAGCTTATTTGGAATTGGAAATTGTAGCACTCTCTTCTTCGCTAGAATTGGATCATCACTGTGAGTTATCCTTTTCATGTTCTTATCTTTTTTGTTGTTCTTTTTTCTTCCTTGTTTTGCTTTGTTTTTTGGGTGGTGAATGAGATTATTTATATGTTAAATTTCATGAATTTATCGTTACTTTGGGGGGGGATTAAAATTACAGATTTTGTTCATGTTGGATGTCTGTCTTTGAAAGAAGGGTATTATAAAGGACTAAACTTAGGTATAATTCTGCACGTGGTGTTGTTTTTCAATAAAAATACATGTAACAACTATTATAATGATATGTTTTTATTGATCAGCTGTTGTACATGTTATGTTTTTATTGGAAATCTGCACCACGAACACCTAAAGAATTGTATCCAAGTATATAAAACCAAAATGTTTGTAGATTTAAAGGTTCTATAGAGGTTAGCTGATATTGTGTCTTTGTTTTTAAAATACTGGTGTATATATCAAAAGTAGATCACATTTTGAATTCTTTTCTTAATGGTTTAGAATTTTGAGTTTTGTTTGTCTCCCCACTATGTCTTCACAGTGGTGGACAATCTCCAGCAATGAAGAAGCTTGAGCGTTTTTCAGTTCAGAAGGTTACAGGGGATGGACGGTGTCTCTTTCGTGCACTGGTATCATCTTTGTTGCCATTTGTTTTAATCACTTTGTGGTTTATTTTCAGTGGAATGTCATGCTAATTGGATTTATTACACCTTCTATTTGTTCTGTCTTTTATTTTTTTAAATTAATTCTTAATCTTTGAATATTTTTAAGACCTGCATAATGTGTTATTACATCGTGACTTACCTTACTGAACTGTCTAGATTTGGGACTGCATTCTCATTTCTTTGCCTGAAATCATTTTTGAAAAGATACATGATCGTTGGATTTCAAATATGGAGCCGAGTAAATGACCCGAATCATTTGAAATCAAGCCTTAAAAAAGTACAAAATTCAATATGCTGTCTGCTCTGGCAATCATGAATAGCAAGATTGAGATAATTGAAAGAAGGGAATCTAGAAGCAAAGTAATTTAGATAGTGTTACCTGGGCTATCCATATTAAGTTTGGGGTTGCTGGTGGTGGACTCTTTTGATTGAGAGTTGAAACTTGAAACTTCCAAACCGGAATCTAATTGTTTGGTTCATGACCTTTCTAGCCTCTACCTTTCCAGTTATTTAATTTTAACTAGGTATCCATTATACTGCTGTTTTTAAGCATCAATAATTGACACTTGTGAAGTAATTATTTCCGTCTAATTGATCATTGTAGACTGTGTAGAGTAGTGCAGAATGACATTGTTAGCCTTTAGATTAGGAATGTTCTTTGCGTGACACTACTCTGGAACGAATTAGTATAGAAAGTTGGATATCGAATAATCAATAAGCCTGAATAGTCTTTGCAAGATAGCAAATCATGATTAGTTGCCTTTTCTTTAACAAGGCCTTTATTTTTCTTTATTTGTATAAGATGTAATGACACATTCTTTTGGTCCATATAAATCTGTTAAGTTTAAGTTGTCAAGTCCTTCATTAGTTTGAGCTTCCACCATGGCAAGTTGTTCATATTAATTTTAGTGGTAACATCCAGTTCAACAAAATTAGGTCAAAGGAATGGCTTACAATAAGGGAATTTCTCTCAACCAACGCGAAGAGAGGGAAAATGCAGGTATGCTAACATACTGGCAGCATGACATGGATAAAGACACCCTTACTTTTGTTTGTTTTGCTTTCAATTACAGAATGTTCATTATGTAATACAAAGCTTTGATATAATGGTTTTGGCTGGTTCTGCTATCAATTTGAGCTGCTTATCTTCTTTTCTTGTTGTTTTTTCTTTTCATGCCTTATAACTTTTTTTTCTCCTTTTTCTCCCTTGCCCTTGATGGCACAGATGAATTAAGAATGGCTGTGAAAGAAACTATATGTGAAAATGATAGAGAACGTAAGTTATATGAAGAAGCCCTAATTGCCATCACAGTTGATGAGCCTCTTCAACGGTATGTTTTGAAAACATTGACAGAAAATGGAGATCTTAAAGTATATTTTTTAGTTTGTACTTAGTGGCATGATTAAATTTGTTATTTTGCAGTTACTGCCAAAGGATTGTGCGACCTGATTTCTGGGGAGGAGAATCAGAGCTACTGGTTAATGCTTTCTTTATCCTTACTTCTTAAATCCTGCTAGCTTTACTTTCTTACCTCTTTTATATTTTAAGGATTAAATACATTTCATATTTTGGAGTTTATATCTGGTTTATATTTAATTAAATTATTCTTAATGGGTCTTCGAACTTTATATAATAATTTCAATATCATTTACATGTCTTTCTATGTCATTAATTTACAAGTTCATAAAGATGGAAGACATTGTTGGGTTCTGTTCTGTCAAATCTCAGTGTGGATAAATTGTTTTTTTTATAAGCCAAAGGTATATTATAAAGAGTACAAGGGGTACTCAACCCATATATATGGAGAGTGACAATTACATGCCAATCGGCCCATCCCAGAGAACACAAAAAGGAGAAAAAACTGCAAACTACACTGTCTAGCAAACCCAGAAAACAAAGTTTTTATAGGATATGACATTGGACCATAGCCTAATATAAAAACAAGTCTGAGTGTATGACAGGTGATTGAGTTTTTGTTCTAGCCTACGAATTGGATGCAACATTTCGGGTTGAGGCACCAGTCTGTATAGGAGAAATTTCCCACCCTTTTCGAGGCCTTGCACCAGCTCCATACCCTAACTTTTATCAAATCTGTTACCTTCACAATGTCCAAGGCAGCTTGATTGAAGATGATATCATTGCGGTGTAACCAATGCGACCAAATTGTGGCGAACCAAAACATTCTCCACGCTTTTGAATTCCCCCTTTCAAAGCATAACCCATTGTGTTGTAGGAAAAAATCCCTTAAATCCCCTGCCAAAACAGTATCTATTCCCAGCCAGTTATACATGCACATCCAAAACAGTATCAAATCTGTTACCTTCTCAATGTCCAAGGCAGCTTGATTGAAGATGATATCATTGTGGTGTAACCAATGCGACCAAATTGTGGCGAACCAAAACATCCTCCACGCTTTTGAATGCCCCCTTTCAAAGCATAACCCATTGTGTTGTAGGAATAAATCCTTTAAATCCCCTGCCAAAACAGTATCTATTCCCAGCCAGTTATACATGCACATCCAAGCAAAGAGAATTTACAAGCCAAGAACAGATGCTTGGAAGTTTCTATCTCTGTTCTGCAGAAACAGCACAAAGGAGAGCTTGCACCGGTTGACACACCTCTTCTAAGCAGATTGGCAGCAGTGGGAATTCGGTTTTGAAAAGCCCTCCAACAGAAAGCTCCAACTTTGAGAGGCGCACCTGTTTCCCTCAGCATCTTAAACATATCATATTGGTTATCATCTTCCACGACAGTGATGAGTTTGTAAGCCAAATTTACTTATATATTTGAGAGCAACTTCCCAACCAACTCCAGCCATCCTCCACATCTGCTTTTACTGTTTTTAGGTTCAGAATGTCCATCATGTTGGCCAGCAACTCTTCTTCCCATACAAATAACCTTCTCCTCCAATTGAATTTCCAGCACCATTTTCCATCTCTCCACATTCCCATTTGTTCTACCTTTGCTTCCTTCATCAATGAAATGTTATTTAACCTACGAAAAGTGTTTGACAAAGCATCTGTATCTACCCATTTTTCATTCCAGAAGGAAATGCTCTTCCCACACCCTAAGACGCTCAAAATGCCATTGGATAACCACCCCACATTTTGGGTTTCTCCCCCCTCTAACCTACCCAAGTCACTCCACCACACTGAAAGCTCTCCTCCCTCAGTTGTTTGTTCACACCATTGGTTTTTCCAACTAGATGGATCCCCATACCTCACCCTAACCTAAGGATGCTTGACCACAAGGACTCCTTTTCTGTAAAAAACCGCCATCTCCACTTTCCTAATAAGGCAAGGTTGAAAGATTTTATGTTTCTAATTCCTAAACCCCCGTCTTCTCTAGCTCTACAAACCACCTCCCACTTTACCCAAAGATATTTTCCTACAGTCTTCATTCCCTCCCCATAGAAACCTTCTCTCGGATCTGTGTAATTTTATTCAATACCCTCTTGATGCTTTGTACATTGATAAATAGTATACCGGTAAAGCGGAAAGGACTGCGTTTATCAAAATGACTCTACCTCCGAAGGAGAGGTACTTGTTCCTCCACCCTTGTAGCCATTTTTGAAGAGAGTTGATGAGAGGTACCCAAGTCGCGGATCTCCTCTGGTTGGCCCCCACCAAAATTCCAAGGAACTTAAAAGGAAGGTTACTTACTTTGCAATTGAGAGTAGTTGACGCCTGCTCAATGTTCCCACCATTCGCCTTGATGCCTATTAGACCACTCTTGTGAAAGTTGACTCTCAACCCAGCCGCAAGTTCAAAAGATAGAATACATTTAACAGCCCTCACGTTGGATGAACTCATGTCTCCCACCAAAATTGTGTCATCAGCGTATTGAATATGGGAGACTCCAACTTTCTGTTCATTGCCCTCAAATACAAATTGAGAATAAATGTTTTTCTCTACTGCACTTCTGACTAGTCCTCTCAACCCCTCAGCAACAATTAGGAACAAAAACGGTGCCATCGGATCCCCCTGACGAATCCCCTTTGTCATTCTGAATTCCTGAGTTGGGCTTCCATTCACCAAAACCGATACTGAGGCCGACACTAAACATTCTCTTATCCACACTCTCCACTTGTTCGGGAACCCCATTCTAGACAGCATGTAATCCAGAAAGTCCCAACTAACCGAGTCGTACGCTTTCATGAAGTCAACTTTGAAAAGCATGCACGGTTTTCTTTTCTTCCTGGCATAATCTATAATCTCATTTATG
Source organism: Sophora flavescens (assembly GCA_030762895.1). NCBI lineage: Eukaryota > Viridiplantae > Streptophyta > Magnoliopsida > Fabales > Fabaceae > Sophora > Sophora flavescens. The sequence continues at coordinate 107,414,393 of CM061068.1, forward strand.
GCTACATTTCCACAATAGCAAATTTAAAAGATTACAGTTGAATGGCTTTGAATTGATGTGAATGTTAAAAGATGGAGATAGAGTGAAGAAAGATTTCAGGATATTGAAGTTGTTTTGGCATCAATTAGTCAAAGACTAATGTGCACTAGATTAATCAAATAGTTTCACCTTGAATGTGATTGCAGGTGGAGCTTGTGAGTTGTGATTTAATCAGGGACTGGAACCCATTTAAAAAAATTATATATCAATGGATAGGGAAATTTGGCTTATAATCTACCCAATTAAATGATTTCATATCAAACCTTACTATTTTGATATTTAATTGTGCGGAAAAGTGATATTATGTTACCTATTTAGTTGGAGCTTCCCAGAAAAACTCCCATTGGGACCTTTAAACACACTTTCACCATCACTGCTGTAACCAAGTTGATCATACGTTTTGATTGGTTTAGGTCGTGTGTTTTCAGGTGGATGCACAAACCCCTCAAATAAAAATTTAGATACTGACCAATGACCATATTCTGGCAGGTACTGTCAAAGTTATGTAAGCAGCCAATTATTGTCTACATACCAGAGCATGAGGTATGCTTTCAACAATTGTTTAAGAGGTTGATATTTATCTATAAGTAAGGCTTCTAATTTGATTAAGTGTATCATGATCTTAACCCACTAAATGATTTAAAGTAGATACACCCTTACCTTCTCACTTTAAAGACAAACTCACTTTTAGAGTTTAGGGGATCTTTTTCCTCCTTTATCTATTTACTTGGGAAGGAAGAAATTGCTATTAGCTTGCACATCCTTCACTGGTTTTAGTCATGCTGTACTTGCTACAAGGCAGGTCACTTTTCTCATCAAATCTTGCCTGTATGAAAAATATATCTCTGCAGATAGATGAAAGTACTGATAATTTATTTGTTGTGAAAATCCATTTATGAGAAAATTAGGGATCAATTGGACATAAATCCTATATTTACATAAAATGTGGACAGAGAGGTGACTTGAGATATTTAGTGCATTTATGTCCGGTTTACAGAATGATTCTTATACAGTCTACTCTAATTTATCATGACTCATTAGGACTTATGAAGGATTTAATGTAGAGTTGATAATATCAGGTTGTAAAAGATTTTATCATTACAGCAAGTAATTAGCTTCCTGATGTTAAATGTCGTATTGTATGGAGTTCAATCTGTGCATCTAATAGTTATTAACTGGGAGCGCTCAGTCCTTTGCAGATTATAGCGTAATGACTGAATAAGATGCTACTTTCCAGTAGGATATATAAAAGAGATGGGGAAGTGAAAGTTTGTTTTAGCTAACATTGGATGGACATAAACAATGTTTTACCTACGGTTTAAGGCAGGATTTAGGTTTACGAAGTAGTTAATTATTTTTCTTAAAGATGTTTGGGCTTTGAATAGAAATACTTCCAAGGTTTAGTGATTGGAGGGTCTGCAATTTCAGAAGTTAAAAGTTAAAAGGGGTCGCTGAGTTTTAAGCAGGCATGACAGCTGAATATTTGAGGCTGAAGCAAAATTAAAGTTTGTTTTATTGCTATGTAGGATTTATAATGCAAAAGCAAGCAAGTTATTGATTAGAGTTCTTAGAAAACAAAAGGGAATAAAAACAATTAAGGACTGACGTGTGGCTTTGAACAGTCTCCTTATGCACATACATGATGGGTGCCCCAGAGGGGGCAAAACAGGAGGAGAGAAATAAGGAAACTAGGCTTATAAGGCTTTGGGCAGTCATAAGTTTTTGTGTTTACAACTTAGAGTAAATTTGAAGATTAAATGCGAAAATATAGGCAAAAGAAAGATTTATTACTAATACTATCAGACTAGGATCCCTGAATTCATAAAGGTTAAGGATGGCACTCTCTGAAAATCTAACAACATATGCAGGAAGATATTTAAATACTATTTGACCTATTTGTATTATTGGACATTCATAAATCATAACCTGGCGTCGTGCTTCCAAAGAGGCTGCAATTTATATATTTAGTCCAAAGTTGCTAATCTGTAGCATTAACTTTTGTTAAGATGCTTCTTTTATGATATTCTAACCTGACTGATTAAGGGTCTCCGCTGATCAGGTTTTTACAAGATTGATCCTTCTTTATCAAGTTTACTAAAATTTTAACTTTCTCTATGTGCATGTTGAATAAGAGGTTTTAATATTTAAATGTTTTCATTGTATTTAATTATTTTAGTGAACTCACAGAATTGGCTTGATAATTAATAAAGCTTAATTAAGCCAAGTTATATTTGTATTCTTGCACCTATTTTTAAAGCTCTCTGTGCAAGCTCATATAGGGCGTATCCCTTGATCTATCTATCTATATGTTGTATGGTTGTAGAATTTCTCCACTGACATATCCTATTGTCTCTTTGTAAACTAAATGCAGCATAGAGGGAGTGGCTGGGGTTCTGGTTTCATTCCCATTGCAGAGTATGGAAGTGAATTTGGAAAGGTTTCTAGAAACTGGAAACCCAGGAAAGCTGTCAGACTACTGTACAGCGGTAAGAACCATTATGATCTTCTGGTTTGAGGAACTGTATGGACGATGGAGAAAAAGAAGAAAAAGAAAAAGAGTGGGAGATTCAGATGCCATTTTGTAATGTTAATTTTTAAATGTAGCATGGCAAAAATGACTTTGACATGGAACACACAAGAGAAATTGTGAACTGTTTTATTTTTCTCATTCTTTTATTGATGGACAATAACATTAATTCCATTAATGAAAATAGCTTGTTGTCTCTTTTTTTTTTTTTTTGAGAAGAGCAGTGCTATTTGGTTCGAAATTATATTGTACACAAAAAGTAACAAACTGTTTTTACCAATCAGATGCATTTCATTGGGGTTAAAAGCTGAAGAAGGCTGCATATGTGGCAATGTATTATGCATTCATGAGGCTTAATATGAAAATTCATTGGTATCCAAGATCTTTGCCCTTTTGTTTTGAGAATTGAAAGTTAAATATAGAATAAAAACAACTTTGAGATGTTCTCAATTTCCTGTTTTGAAAACTGAAAAGTAGACATTGATTTTACTTTTTAGAATCATTTTTTACAAAATAATGTCATCAAACAATTTTTTTTATTCTTTTGTTCTTCTAAACAAAAAAGCAGTTTTTCAAAACAGTATACAATCTGACTCTTTGATTTTCTCACTTACCCGTTACTCTTTATTCTCTAGAGTATATTCCTCGTTTTAGGGGATCTAAATCCTTATACATATAGTCAATTTATAGATATGACCAGGCTTCCTTTATTCTTTTCCAATATGGTTTTGCAATTCGCACCTTAGTATACGCATTTTGTGCATTGTGACTTGGGTCACAACTCACAACTATACATGGCAATTGGCAATCGCATCAAAATGGATTCTCTCTTGTCATGTTGTCTTTGCAGCAAGAAAAATAAGGGTGGGAAAATAGAGAAGATGAAGAGAAAATGATAAAATGATGAAGTGAGAGAAAAGAAATAAGAGAGGATGGAGAGGAGTCTGTTGGAGACAATCCAAACCCCAATCAGATTCCGTCTGGCGGATACCAAATAGATTGGAAAATTGTAGTTAATGAACTTGTGTATTGAGTAATTGTAGGCATATTGGGAAATTGTAGTTGAGGAACTTGTGTATTTTCTTGCCATTTTCACTTTCGGTCCTTCTATTATTGATCATTTGCAATTTTGATCTTATAATTTTGTTTTCACTTCTGTTTTCACATTTGGTCCCCCTATTTTTTCAATGTTGCAAATTCGGTTCTTTCATCTAATATTTGTCAATTTTTTCAATGATCAACATAGAGGAGCTATTCCTCGAAGTGTACAGAACCTCTGGCTGAGGTTCTCTATCTTTTGTTACTTCAACTCAACATGATTTAATGGTTCTATGCGCTTAGATTAGTGGTTGCTCTCTCTTAGTCATTTAAAAATTGTCAGACATTGGTCACAAGGATCGAATTTGTAATATTAAAAAAATAAGGGGACCAAATATGCACAAAAAACTATAGGGACCAAGTAGGAGGACAAAAAGTACAATTAAGACTATTTTCTTTGAAACAAAATATAGTTTTTGAAGAAAGTTGAGAGCTTCTGTCTCAAAAAAAATAGAGTAACCCGTCATTAATGCATCACTCTCTCTTAGTAAAAAATAGCTTTTCAATCTTATTGTGCTTCTAGTATATAAAGGCATGTTTAATGGTTGGGATAAGAAAGATAGGAATTTGATAAACTATAACATTCTTGTTTAATCTATGATTTGATGAACTAATAGGATAGGATGAACTTACCTCGTTAGCTTATCTATCTTGCACATTAGTTAAATTTTTATCGTATGGGAGAGACTAGATTGGAAACAAGATAGAAAATAAACTTTGTTCCCCCTCTAATCCTAACCCTTTGAATCCTACTTTACGGTAAAGGGTACTTTTACCATTTGCATATGATTTATACCATATCATGTCTTTCTCTGATTCACTTCAAACACAAAATAACTAATAACATAATATTATTTAGTAGCTTATATGATATACATCAAACATTAGATATAATAAAAACTGACTAGCATGAAGTATCTCATTAGATGCCTCACGAATGAAGCATCATAATAAAATATCGTTGGATTTATTATTAAAATAATCAATGGTTCAAAATCACTTGGTCAAACAAAAAAAAAAAAGGAAACCTTTACTTAAGTTACCCTGTCACCTAACAAATTATGTCACAAATTTACCCTACTCCTTAAATCTCAATTCGTCCTTCCCCGACATGTGACGACCATCTCCCTCATGGAAAGGAAGAAGAGGACCAATGTTGTTTTTTCATTTTATGCCAATATCCAATATTTAAGGTTATCGAGTTACACATGTAAGACATCTGGGTTTGAATTCCAGTAATGAAGTAAATAGCAATAAATTGGCAAATCTGGGTTTAAGTCATCAGATCTCATTAACAAATTGAATTCCAAATTCAAGTAAATAACAATAAATTGACCCAATAAATTCTCCTCCTATCACGCTAATGTTGTTCAACCCTTCATATAGTTCGTCAAGCAACAACCCTCCATCTTCGTCAAGCAGCAAGGCGTTTAAGATTAAACAAAATGAAACGCCCACTGCTTCTCTTTCACTCACTCTTCCCTTCGCTTCTCGCTGCAGAATAACACGTGCGTGCAAGTGAAGGATTGTTAAATCAGATCATGGTAACGAAGAACAGAAGCCCAACAAACAAGAACAGAAACCCAAAGACAAATCTAGAAATAAAAGAAAATACCCAGTTGGGATTTCCCCCAAAAGATTCAAACTTTGACAACCATGGCGGTGTTCTCCACCGCGAGGCGCAGATTTGGGGTGCTGGGTTGAATGTGAAAGGGGAGGAGATGGAAGGGCAGAGGGGTAAAAATGAATTTTCAAAATAAAAGAAATTAAAATTAAAAAATAAAAACGGAAGAAACCTACGACTACAGAGAATTCTAATGCCTCATCGGTGAAGCACTTATCCCACTGCTTCACCTTAGCACTTGTCCCACTACTTCACCTTAATCTTCGCCTCCTCAATCCTCATATACCATCTTAACCTTATTCAGTTCTTTTATCCTATTATCTTATTTGGAATCACTGAATGAGTCCTGATAGTTCGGATATGAAAAAAAGATGTACTTCTACCATCAAATTTGATCCAATTTTTCATTTTTTGAAAAACTATAAATACTCTTGAGAGTTTCCAAAATTTTAACCTAATATTCATATAAAAATTAAACAAATATCAAATTTAACAAAATTTTCGGCTCGTATATATTTTTTGTTTTTGGGTTAGAAACGATAAAAAAAAAGGCCTAATGTCTCACAAAAACAATGCCCATAGCATCAATAACTAGAAGCCTATCCATCCTTGCAGGGGAGGACTCCACAACTATCAAAGATGAATCTTTTCTGGTATCCAACTTGGCCAAGAAATCTGCATACTGATTTCCTTTCCTGAGAGTATGAATGATATGGAAATCTCACTACCTCGATAGCATACCCCTATCAAAGCTGTTTCATTGCCAAACCTGTGGAAGTTCTGATTCCCTTCCTAAATAAGATTGATTATATGTAATAGAGATCCGAGTAGCAAATAATCTTTCTGAAACCCAAATCCCAATACAAGGATACTCCATGATACAAAGCCATAAGCTCCGCATGTAAATTATCCAAATGACCGACCGATAAAAAAGTTGATCCATAAATAAAATTAACTAGTATAATAACATTGTAAAATTTTATTTTAAATGGCTGCATAAATATTATAGAGAATATAATAGTATATGTATTATAAATCATTTTGGACCTTCAGATGAGAACTTGGCCTTATAAAATACGGTTCATTTTTTACTTTGTAGTAAAACGTTGATCAACACTAACTCATTTAAAGAAGAAGAATAGCTCATTTTACATTTTAAGAAGAAGAAGACGCAAAGCAACTTGGAAGATGCACAGTAGCTTGGAAACATCATCTTAATGCTACCATTAGCGAGACACTTTGGGCACTCAAGCATTACGTATCCGACCGTATATTTGGTGTTTTAATTATGTAAGGTAACTTATTTCGATACTTGATTTTAAGCTTTAACAGTGATTTTATAACTTGTCCAAACTATTCCTATTTTCATTGATTGTATTAATTCTTGTTTCGCATGTTCACTGCAGTTTATTAGATGGCTAAGGGGCTTCATTATAAGGTTGTTTAATTTTTATGTGATTTACCATTAGTATATATATTTGTTTGTTTGGATAGTAATAACCATTAAATTGATAGTAATGTTTTTTATTATGGCAGTGTTGATCTGTGCTGATTAAAGTTGTATAAAGTTATATGTTTCAAGTATTTGTTGGTAGGGATTGCTGCTATAGTTTTTTTCTTTTTGTTAGATACCATTGCTCACTTGTTTTATTAGAGTTTATTTGCTTTTAAATAGGGAACATTGTTTGCTATTAAAATAACCTCATCTTGGATTTCGTACGATACTTTACTTCGGATTCAGTAAAGGCTTCCCTTGTATATAAAACGAATTGAGGCCTTTTCAGGAATGTGACAAATCATCTCAGCCATCATGTTGTATAGTTAAGTAGCTAACTTCAATAGAAATTTGTTTTCTACTTTGTATTTCACTGATCTACAAACATGTACAAAAATTTGGAGAAAATGTTTCCATGGTTTAAATATTGTCACAGAAATAACATCAGCAACTATTGCAGGAAAATGAACGGTGATATTAGAACCTTCTTAGCCCTCTTCGATGAAAACAAAGAATTTATGGTTAGTTTTCTACACCTTCAAACTCGATTATAATTTTTGTTGTATTTTATATGTGATTATTTGCAATAGTGTGGATTTTTTTTTATTCGTTCCATGATGTGTTTAAATTATACACAATAGTGGCAACCATCAAATATATATGGACTGCATGTGACATGACATTAGTTGCACTGAAAATTTTGTTATGTGCAGAGGTTGCCTCCTCAATTTACAAATTTGTGGGGACAACACCTAAGAAACCCAATAATATTAATAACTCCTGAAATTCTGAATGGAGGGTGAATTATCAAGCAATGTACGGTGAATTTTGGATGTATAATGGCTAATCAAAGTTTGAAAGGGCGTGAATGCTAGGAAAAAAACATGATGTCTTGTTCAAATATATTGTTGGATCTCACTTCCAAGTGATTCCATTATATAGAAATTGTATGAAGATTCAAGGTAATAATATACAACTTACAAAACTTCTGCTTCATTTCTTCGAATCAGTGGTGTTAGAAGGCCATCATCTAAGTCTTGTAAGTATTTGATTGCAATAAGGTGCACACATTTATTTGGGAATTTTGACAATGAAACACACAAAGCACATATTTATTTAGTTATAAATGTAACTATTGTTATTAAGTTTGATACTTGTGTAGGTGGCAATCAATACCAAAAGGTGTACAAACTCTTTTTGGAGATACATTTCCTGATCTAATCAGACTGGTACCAAGGGATGGAACTACTTGGACAGTTGAGCATGAAGAGGATAATGAAAAGGTATGGTTTGGAAAGGTTATTTTCTTTTATAAACTGGTTAGAATATAAAGTGTTCTCAATAATAAAAGTTTGGCTATCAAAAGAAAATTTCATGATCACATTATCTCTATGTGCAAGTCGCCATAAAAAAGTATACAAATAATGATTTCTATTAAGAAAATCAAATAATATAATTCCACGTTATTTCAGAAACACGGCATAATGGCTTTCCTTGTAGTTTGTTTATATCATTTTCAAGATAGGGATATTCTTTATATTTAGAACCCATAAATAAATAACCATCTTATGGTTGGAGGCAGCATCATTTAATTTTTTTAATTAATGTTCAATTACCAGGGGAAGGTAAGTACTTATTATGTATAACATGTTTAAATTAGTTGTTAGTTCCTAAAAAGTCATGTTGTTTTGGTTAATCTTTATAAAGTTTTGAATATGTTTTGACCGTAAGTTGACGAAAGAAAACAAATTAGTGACAACTTAAATTAATGAAAGATGAATATTTCTACAACATAAGAACATAATGTTCGAGTGATTTTAATGGTGAACAGGTGACAATAGGGACCTATTCACAGACTTTGATATTTGGATGGATAAAAAAGTGTGAAAAAAGTTGAATGTAATTAAAACCGAAATATACATAATTTCCAAGGATTAAATCTTTAATCAAACCCTTATAATAAGTTTATATACAATGATTTCACAAATATAAAATTGCATTGAGATTACCTTTTTTTTTCTCTTTACCTGATTTGAAGTAATTAATTTCATTAAAGAAGGTTTCATTTAAAATTAGTGTAATGTGTGAGTGTTATTATTTTTTTGAGAATTTGGCTTTTCGATGAAACATTTACCTAATCATGAAAGCACTATTTTTTATTTTTGTTTTTTGGATTAGTTAGTTGGATTAGAAATGATGGTAAACAACAAATAATTGTAAAGAGGAATAAAGATAACTTTGCAATGAATAAAGCAAATAACTCATGAAACTACTTTAACTTAGCATGACCAGATCCTTTATAGTATAAACATATGTCAAAAAAAAAAACCCAGTAAGATCGATGGTGACATAAGTTTGAATACATCAGATTTTCTGGAATACTTCTTTGTAAACAACATTCTTAATAATAGAGGTTGGTTCACCATGATCATCACAGGTTAAAATTTTAAGCCCTGCCTTACTCTTAACTCTCGAAATAGCTACATATAGTTGCCCATGAGAGAAAACCGGTCGTGGCAAATATAAGCCAACATGGGATAATGTTTGCCCTTGACTCTTATTGATGGTCATTGCAAAACTCAAAATGAGTGGAAATTGTCTTCTCTGAAATTGGAAATGAATTCCAGAATCTGAAGGAATCGGGTTAATCCTAGGAATATAGACCTTCTCCCCGGCATGAGTTCCCGTAGCTACTTTACAACCAATAACATTTGAACCCAACTCACTGACAATTAACCTTGTTCCATTACATAACCCAGAAGATTGATCAATGTTTCTCATTAACATAACTGGGACTCCTAGTTTCAAAATTCTCTTGTGATTAGGTAGGCCTGAACAATTGATCTGGTTAAGAAATTCAGTTGTTACCCAATCAGGGTTAAAGCCGTTAGTTTCCTCCATCTTGCAAACAGTATCAGCACTCAGGTATTGCTTCTCCTCACCAGGTAGCAAAGCTAAGACATAGTTATTGATATTTTGTACAATTTCCAAAGTTGGAACCAAAATCACTCTATCCTCAAAAAACTTGAAATCATTGATATTTTCCAGCAAGTTAGGATACGTGGAAGAGACAATGCTTTCAATATGATCCAAAGAATTTAGGATCAAAAGGTCTTCAGGGACATGAATTTCAGCTTCACCATCATTATCAATTCCCAACTTCCCATCACCATATCAATGATCCATTTTGAAAACTCCATGGTTACCTGTAGATCAGCAACATCTGATCTAGTTCGCAACCTCATATTTTCTGTTAATTTCCTCACTTTACAATGTTTCCATAGTATAGAGGAATTGATTGTTGCCATAACAATATAAGCCCTACATGCTTTAGGGATTACAGGTAATATTTGTCTAAAATCATCACCAAGAACAACAACCTTCCCACCAAATGGTTTATACAAATTATCTGCACCAACAACCTTCATTATATCTCTAAGACTCCTATCAAATGCTTCAAAAGCCCACCTATTAACCATAGGAGCCTCATCCCAGATTATTAAACTTGCTTGTCGAAGTAAGTCAGCTCTAAAGCTATTCTGCTCAATATTACAACATGAGTCTTCATTACACACTAAAGGGATTGAAAATTGGGAATGAGCAGTCCTCCCCCCCAGGTAATAGAAGTGAAGCAATGCCGCTAGATGCAACATTAAGAACAATGTTACCTTTAGAAAGAAACCTATAAGATAACATTTTCCACATAAACGTTTTTCCTGTTCCACCAAAACCATCAACAAAATAGAAACCACCTGTAGCATTTAACACAGCAGCAACAATTTCATTATATATTGTCCTTTGCCCAACATTTAGTTGACCCAAACATTCAACATGGCTATGAAACATCTGATCTCTATCATAGTGAAGCTCCCGAACAATATAGATATTACTAAAATCAAGCAAATCATGACAATCAGGATAAGGCATGGTAGGAAAATCCTTCAAAGATTTCCCATTCATACGCAATAGTTTTTCAATCTCAACCAAACATAATACTTTTAATTGTTATTGCTCCAAAATCAACCCTACATTTACAACCATATAAACATGGTTATATAGATACAGATGAGCAAACATAGTCAATATGCAATATATCATTTTATATATATTAACAATTATGAATTAAAATAGAGTAACAAACTTTTAAACAAACAATAAGTCAACTGGATTGTATTTTTAAAAAATAAGATGCATGATGAGCCTTTGGTTGACTGGTTTTATAACTAATAAAAACCTTGGCTTTGTGCTAATTTTATATCATTTTCACCCAAATTAGACTTGATTGTCTTTAAGCAGCATTTTGAGTCTGTAAAGTATTTTTAGGTTAATTTAGCTGATTTAGAGTTAAATAAAGTACTTATGCTTTCTTCTGTTTTCAGGTTAATAAAAAGAAATAAATCTGGATCTTTCGCCCCGCTATAAGGATGTTCGCCTCGCGAATCAGAAGGTGACTGTTCCAGAAATTTGCCAACCTTTCTGTCTCGCCCCGCGAAGACTTGACTCGCCTCGCGAGTAATCCAACCTTGGAAGACCAGAAGCCATCACGGCTTGCGCATGTTGAAGGTCACGGGCGTTACAGTTTGGAATTTGAAGAGTTTCGCCTCGCGAAGATAAGCTCGCCTCGCGAGCTCGCCACTCACTGAAGACTGTTCGCATTATTCGCCTCACGAATGTGTGCTCGCCTCGCGAGTCAGCGGAGTCCAGAAGCTGTATATAAGTCTGTTTTAGGCAGAACTGAAGGGATCTTAGTTAGTTTTAGTTTTATCTCTTAGCTTTTACTTTTCTTTGTAATGGAGAACTAGTCTCCTTGATTAATCTACTAGGATTGGTTTCCATTTACATTTGAGGTTCTATAATTCCTGTTTTCACTTGCTTTTCTCTTTTCAATGCTATGATGTATGTTTCTGTTTGCTTAATTCAGGAGTGTATAGTGTTGTGTTGATTTGTTTCGGTGATGTTATGTTCCTATATATAATCGCGTTTGCTTAATTCGCATGTGTTCGTTTCGTGTTCGCTTAGTTCACGAAGGGCTTAACCCCGTTTGCTTAATTCGGGAATAGGAACATATATCTGTAGTAGTGGTTTCGCTTGTAAATTGTTGCTACAACCTGGAGGGGCTTAGAATCTGCTTAGGGCTTGGATTTATATGAACCAATGATAGTGGGAAACCGAGAACATTAGGTTGATCGTTTCTTAGCATATTTGTTAATCTCTTAACTGCTCTGTTTTTATTGCTTTGTTTTCTTTATTTTATTTCAATTACTCAAAACCCCCCAAAACTGATTTTCTGTTAATAACAACAACACCTAAGAGTCCTTGTGAGACGATACTCGAGTTGTCGCTTCCTTATCTACATTATTTTGTAAACGCTCGTTCTTTTTGGCGCGTGGCGACAACGCGACCAAAAATTGACGCCGTTGCCGGGGACTCTTGTTGTGTTATTAGCAGAAAATAAATAAACTTAAAAAAAAAATTGCTGAATTAGTTTTGTCTGCTTTGTCTGGTTGTGATTTTTAGTCTAAGGATAATTATATGCAAAATTATGTGCCTAATGTTTATTACGAGCAACCATGCATGTATTATCCTGATTTTGGTATGCCACCACCATGCATATATTATCCTAACTTTTCCGGAAGTTATGAGTTTAGCAGTGATTTTGACATGTTTGGAGTGAACAATTATCCTAGCCAAGTGACCACCTCTGCACCTTCCGAACCTTCACTAGAGGACCTGTTCAAACAGATGACTGCACAAATGGAAGAAATGATACAACAAATGGAAGAGAACAATCAACGGTTGTCACAACAAAATCTTGAATTCCAACAGAGGATGGAGGCAAGTAACCTTGAATACCAGAGGAGAGAAGCTGAATCTCGGAAGTTATCCATTCTAATTGATCAAATTGTCGCCAATTCTGCTGCACTGCTAACTCCACAGCCCCTTGAAGAACATAAAGATTCACAGATGGTTATTCTTGAAGATACTTTTGCTGATGATTGTGATAATGTTTCTATTGATGAACTGTGTGTTGAATCCCCTGATTCTAATGTATGTGCTGATTGTACTGACACTGCTTTGTGTATAGACTGTTTTGTTGAAAGGTATGTTGAGCAAAGCATCCATATAGAACAGGAGACAGATGAGGTTGAGGGCCATGTTCATACAGAAAATGAGGATCAGGAGGACATCTGCTTCACCGTGCTTGAGGATGATGAAGAACCTTTGGAAGTAGATGATTCAATTAAATCAAATGCATGTGTTAAGAGTGATGGGATGGATGAACTAATGGCTGAATTTCCAGACATTCAGAATTTTACTGATTCAGTTTATTGTGATATATGTACTGACTCTACTAACACTAACCTTTGTGTGGTGTGTGCTGAAATTTCTGCATGTATAGCAGGTAATGAATTTGTTAGTGCAGTGAATGAAGAACGTGCAGAAAAGGAAGCAGCACCAGTAACCCCAACTAACTGTTTACCACCTCCCCCTGAGGAGCCACCACTGATGGAGTTCAAGCCACTGGATCTTGCACCATGGCCAGTCCAAGGGGTTGAATCCCAATTTTATTGGGAGGATTTTGTTGAGAAAGCGGTCATCTTTGACCCAAAAGGGAGTGAGAAGTCCGCCGCACTGGAAGGAGTCACCATAATTATCAAGCACTCACTTCCATATCAAGGCTGCAAGTTAGGGAAGCATGGAATGAACTACCACCCTTTGGCTATCACTTGGGCCTTATGTTACAAGCAATGGGATCCCGGTGGAACCGCCCTTCAATGAGTTTTTCTGAACCTTGCTCTTTTTTTTAATTTTCTTTTCCTTGCTTTATTTCTGTTTTGTTTTCAATAAAGCTCCTGAATAATTTGAGAAGCTCAGGAGTTGTGTTGAGTCTGGTGTTGGCAAGTTTATTGGTTTTGATTAATTTTGCACAGATGGATTGCATGTTATTTGTTGACTGTTCCCCCTAGGATTTGAAATTTTTTTTTGAAAATCTGATCCCCATATGATTGAAAACTGAACTTTGAGATTTTATTATGATGGCATGATTTATGATAAGTTTGGGGTGATAGGAAGCACACACTAGGGATAGAATCTGTCAAACAATTTGCATGAATGTCCAGGTGAGGTTTTGAGCCTCCAACATGTTTTTAACTGTGTGAAATCACTTTTAAGTTGCACTTTCCCGAATTTGCTTGAGTCTCTTTTTGGTTTGCATGATTATGTGTTTGCTTCAAATGATTTAGGCATTTTCTTTGTAAATAACCACTTAGCCTAAAATAACCCATCCCTAATGCATGTTCCCTAGTTAGCCCCATTGAGCCAATTAGCCTGTTAATTCTTGATAACCTAATGTTATAAGCCCAAAATCTGGAAAACCATGTTAACCCGATCTTAGGATTAGGAGAGCATGGAATTTTAGCAAGAGAATGGTTGCAAGAAACTAAGTTTGGGGTGGCTACAAGGATGTGACATGTCATTCTGGGATTGAGAAAAAAAATACAATAAAAAGGTTGGAGCCAAAGGCTTGTAAAAAAAAAAAGTGCAAAAATGTCAAAAATGCTATTTGAATAAAAAGGCTGTAGTCACCCAAAAGCATAAAAAAAAATGAGAAAAGGAACTTGAGTGGAATTCTAATGTTTTGAAGTGTTTCATGCTCTCTTAGTTCCTAGGGTCTTCAGCCTAGTACCTTTGTATATCCTACCCTTAGCCAAGCCTCATTACAACCCATAAAAGACCTTTTGATGTTGCTTGCATGTTTTCTGTGGGAATCAATTGGAGATGAAAATCAAATTCATGGGAAGTGCTCTTAAAAGTGAAATTGAGTGAAATGTCGTTAGCCTAGACACAAACTGAGCGATTGAGTGAAACACAAAATTCCCTTGTGAGGAAGGCAGTTGTTTGAACTTGGTGATCTCTCTTTTATGTGTAACTTGGATCCCCTGCTTAAGATTAATGATTGTTTGAATGATGAAATTCTCAATTGTTTGGAATAAATGATTGTGGGGATTACTTTGTTTGGGGGGGGGGGGGGGGGGGACATTGAAGAAAACCGTTTTGAAGAAATTGCTTGAAATTTGTGCAAAGTTGATTAAATGTCTTAAGCTTGCCATGTCTTGAGTCTTTTTAAGTTTTTAAGTTTTAGTTTGCTTGGGGACAAGCAAAGTTTAAGTTTGGGGTATTTTGACGAGCCTCTGGTTGACTGGTTTTATAACTAATAAAAACCTTGGCTTTGTGCTAATTTTATATCATTTTCACCCAAATTAGACTTGATTGTCTTTAAGCAGCATTTTGAGTCTGTAAAGTATTTTTAGGTTAATTTAGCTGATTTAGAGTTAAATAAAGTACTTATGCTATTTTCTGTTTTCAGGTTAATAAAAAGAAATAAATCTGGATTTTTCGCCCCGCGAGAAGGATGTTCGCCTCGCGAACCAGAAGGTGACTGTTCCAGAAATTTGCCAACCTTTCTGTCTCGCCCCGTGAAGACTTGACTCGCCTCGCGAGTAATCCAACCTTGGAAGACCAGAAGCCATCACGGCTTGTGCATGTTGAAGGTCACGGGCGTTACAGTTTGGAATTTGAAGAGTTTCGCCTCGCAAAGATAAGATCGCCTCGCGAGCTCGCCACTCACTGAAGACGGTTCGCATTATTCGCCTCACGAATGTGTGCTCGCCTCGCGAGTCAGCGGAGTCCAGAAGCTGTATATAAGTCTATTTTAGGCAGAACTGAAGGGATCTTAGTTAGTTTTAGTTTTATCTCTTAGCTTTTACTTTTCTTTGTAATGGAGAACTAGTCTCCTTGATTAATCTACTGGGATTGGTTTCCATTTACATTTGAGGTTCTGTAATTCCTGTTTTCACTTGCTTTTCTCTTTTCAATGCTATGATGTATGTTTCTGTTTGCTTAATTCAGGAGTGTATAGTGTTGTGTTGATTTGTTTCGGTGATGTTATGTTCCTATATATAATCGCGTTTGCTTAATTCGCGTGTGTTCGTTTCGTGTTCGCTTAGTTCACGAAGGGCTTAACCCCGTTTGCTTAATTCGGGAATAGGAACATATATCTGTAGTAGTGGTTTCGCTTGTAAATTGTTGCTACAATCGGGAGGGGATTAGAATCTGCTTAGGGCTTGGATTTATATGAACCAATGATAATGGGAAACCGAGAACAGTAGGTTGATCGTTTCTTAGCATATTTGTTAATCTCTTAACTGCTCTGTTTTTATTGCTTTGTTTTCTTTATTTTATTTCAATTACTCAAAACCCCCCAAAACTGATTTTCTGTTAATAACAACAACACCTAAGAGTCCTTGTGTGACGATACTCGAGTTGTCGCTTCCCTATCTACATTATTTTGTAAACGCTCGTTCTTTTTGGCGCGTGGCGATAGCGCGACCAATGCATTACCTGGAAATTGCAGGCTTTTTCTTCTATCATATAGAATACCATTAGCTAACACCTCCCACGTCTCTTCCCATACATGTTTAGGATTTTCAATACTATTAGACAATAGCAACGTGACAAATAGCCTCCTAATATATAACCCGGAAGACAAGGATGCAACCTCACGTAGACCATCAACAAACTCCTTATCATCAGTTAATAATCCCAAGGCAGAGCAAGCGACTTGAAAAGTATCATATTTATGATTGTTAACAGTTGCTAAACTTTCATAACTGGTAGAACCATTTTGAACGTTAAGCAACAACCTCATATAATACGATTCTCCAGTACCCGGAGGAACAAAATTCAATCGACCAATCATGTGCCCCTTTTTCCTAGGACGCCATTCCCTTTCCTGAGCAAGGTAAACAAACCTTGAAGGAAATTCTCCATAGGTCAAATCCCTACCTTCACTGTATTTGCGATTAGCTTCCATCCAAGCTTTAAACATGGTCTTCTTATTTTTGCTTCTATCAACAACATCATCAAGGTTATCGCTATCGTTGAACACTACGAACTGTTCTTTATGAAGGTGAAAGGTCAACCTTTGAACTGCAGGCCATCTTAGATGAATATCAAAAGCAAAAAGTCTCCAAGCAGACTCACACGGAGACAAGTAACGACGATCATAATAAGCCTTAATCTCATCAATCACTTCATTCCGATTAGGAGGAGAAACACCAGCAGTGATAGCCATCGTGACACGATCCGGACCCTTGTTAACATATTTAAACAAATATTTAATGCAATCAGATTTATTGCAATATTCAATATTAATATAGGCCCAGTATCTCATCAATAATTTCGGATTGTAAGGCACTACATATCGGTTATCCAATTGTGCACCACCTTTTGTGGCAACAATTCCAGTATCCCTTCTCTTATAAATTGGATATCCGTCATCATCAAAACTTGTACAATCAACAAATTTCTTAGGGAAGTACTTTGAACATTTACCATTTTTCATGCAGGGAGAGTTATGCTTAAGATTACCACAGGGTCCCTGAAGCATAAAATTTGTCACAACTTTATGTAACTCTGGATACTTGTTATTGTCTGATAACTCAGCTGATATAATAGAATCAATAAAATCCACACTTTGCAAATGATCCTTATCTTCTAGCCATAATATTATATGCGCATGTGGCAAGCCACTTTTTTGGAATTCAATAGTATACATGCCTACAGAAATACCCAAAATAAATTAGGTTTGATAAATTTATAAATAAGACATATGAAAACCCAAAAACAAAACTACATTGTAGGTTTTGTGGGATTCCAACCTGCAACAACTTTTCCGAAGAATTTCTCTTTCTTAAGATCAAGCAATAATCGTTCCAACTTAATGTGAAACACCCTACATTCGATATCCGGACGATCAGACGCTGTAAGACCTTTCTCAGTAACAAACTGATGTATTTCATTCCACCTTGGGTTGCATGTGAAAGTTAGAAATAAATCTGGGTAACCATATCTCTTGCATATCGTCATAGCATCTTGACAATTATTAAACATATATTGTCGACAACCGGTAAAGGAAGATGGAAGGATAATACACTTTAACACAGTATTTGCTTCTACATCACCTCTATCAACAGCTTCCTCTATGCCTTTCAAAAAATCACATCTTATAATATTCTGATTGCGTCTAATAAATTGCAATCTTTCTGCCTCAACCATTGAGTAAGAATCAACAATAAATTGTTGAAATAACCTCTTACTTTTCAGCAAGATAGTGTCTTCAAAAGTTCTCTCCATCAACCTAAATGCAATCCACTCTCTGACAGAAACGCTAGTCCTCGGATGAAGTGCCGTAGACGTGCCATTCACAATTAATGGAATGTCTTCCTCATAACCATATTCTCCATATGGGAACAACAATGGATATTGCAAAGTAATAAATAAAACACGTGTCTCATAAATCCTTTGAAAAGCACCATCACATGTACATTGAATGATATCTCTACCACAGTCAACGGAATCCCATTCACCGACAATCAATGCCACTACCTCATCCACAGTTGGTAAATTATACATACGGGAGTTAACAGATCGGCCTCGAAACAATCTCATGGATACAATAGCATTTTCATCATCCTCAATAACATCCCTAACACGTCTAAAAGACTTTGCTAGCTTGTTATTCTTATCTATCAGTTCCATTAAATCCTTCACTAAAGGTGGATCAAGCATTTTTTTTTATCACTATCAAACCTGAAACAAATTATGATGATTTAGGGTATTCTTAAATAGTATGGGTTTTAATTATGTGATAACTAACGTTGCCACAACATAATAAAAATTTATTTCAAGCATATATATAATGAGGCAAGAATTAATATTGTTACTTGGAGTACAAAAAAGAAATAAAATATATTATGCCAAAATAAATAGGCAAAATATATCAATAACATTCAATAATCACATATCATGGTGAACACTAATCATACTCTAATAAAGAAAAATAGAAGAGGAAAGTTTATTTTATTACTTGAAATGAGACATTCGATTTGATACTTCGTTTTGTGTGTCATATATATACAGTTGCGCAAATTTAGGGACTTGCCCATCAATAGGCAACAAACCCCCTATTCGATGACAATTTTGTCCACCAACAATAAATTGTGGTGGCCCATTACCAGCATTCTCAACGGTTTGAACCTTACCCCCCATTGAGGTAAATGCAAACATACTATTGTAAGTCATATATTTTGAAGAAAATGAGAACTTCTTGAATCAAAACCATGGATCAAGTTCCAAAGTATGTCAGTTGGTCTAGACAAATATTCTAACATAATCTTCCCTTTCATGCAACAATTTGAGAATGCAACACCAGTAGAAGTTCTACGTTTCTCTGCACGTTCTTCAAACCAAACCAAAGCTCCACTATACTAGCAACAATAATCCATACTTCCAAAATCCAAATAACCTAGGGCAACAAACATTTTGGTTGACGAAAAATAAATTCTAAATAAGAAGATACAATAAAATACATCTAAATAAATTGATATATAAATGTATGATAATAAAAATCAATACCTTCTTTTTCACCTTCAACAAATAAGTTATTCCCCTCAACTTCAACATTCGTATCATTGTTTGAGATTTGAACATCTAATAAATATTATAAACATAACAAAATATCAAATAAAAGTAATGTGAAAAAGTAAGATTTCAAACATGCAAAAATTAAATGCACGTTGTGTTCTTAAAAAATAGAAAGAATACCTGGTATAATATTAAAATCAAGTCTTCTCCTTCTTCGAAAAGTATCCCCAGGTATAATTGTTTGTGGTAGATCATATAACGGGTGACGCATCCCATTTACATAGTCCAAATCAAAATATTTTTTTAAAAGCCAAGCGACCATTAAATTCATGAAAAAGCAATTCTTTTGAAATGTTTTAGTTGGTGCTCATAACTAATAAAAAAGATAGTAAAAAGTTAGTTAAAACTTACCATTTTCAATAGAACGTAAAGGATTTACATTACTACTCGATGACACATCTCTTTGAGTGTGAAATGGTACTTTACACTCATTATCAAATAATGGGACTGCAAAAAAATAAAATAAAAATATAACCATACACTTTTTTTTTTAAAATTTATTTGTCATGATCTTAATGTGTAAAATACCAACATTCAACTAATACGATTATTAGGATTATGCATATAAACCTGTATTTTCGTTGCGTCCTTTTTTTTTTCTTTTCCCTAATCAAAGTCATTCTCCTTTTCCTAGCATCTTTTTCGGCAGAACTATAGTTTCCTTTGAGCTTGCTACCTTGAGTACTATTCATTCTGAAAATAAAAATAAAAATATAACAAAAGAGCAATTACAAAAATCAATCTAAGATTACATAAATTTAGAAAAATAATAAATTCAATAGTTATACAATAAACATCCCATATAATTTTTTTTTTCATTTTAATTTTCAAATATGAGTAATGGTTGGTTTCGTCTAAAAAGTTATTTTGTTAAGTGAACAATTTTGTGAAGGGGGTCAACAACTTTTGGTGTATGATTGAGGAATTCAGTTTAATAAAAAAAAGTAATAAAATTATCGAAATGGATAAATACTATATCAATAGTTAGTAAACCAGAAAGTTGATTTTTTTTTTCTGAAGTGTACGTTATTTCCAGATTTGTAAAAAAACAAAAGTTAACCATTTATCTTTTATTTCACATAACATATAAGAAGTTACTCTGCCTATAATGCTTTGCAAGCAAACTTTTGTGCATTATTTTTTTATTCCTAGCGCCCTATGGTTTCTAAGTTAGGTAGTAATTCTCGCAAGAAAAAAAAGTTAGGTAATAATTAATAGTTAATCGAAAATATCCATGGTGCAATTAGAATTACCCTATCTAGTGTTCCAGATATTGACTTCAAGAAAGACCTTTATTTGTTCCTCTTAAAAATTATTATGCAACAAAGCAACTTGGAACATATGAAAAAAAAAAATATACCATCATGCAAATATAATAAACTGCAACAGAGATCACAATTACACTATAGGAAGTCATCAATAGAGATAAGAGACTTACACAATAAGACAGGAAAGATTTCCAGACTGCAAGATGCCTAATATGAGCAAATATAGTAGTTAAGTAAAATGTTGATAATTTAGGGAAGACAACACCACCAGCTTGCAATACCCAAACCTCTAATAGGAAGTAGGTAGTGTTTGATCTATATCATCTATTTATACAAAAAGCTATGTTCTCAACCTATCAAAGGACGTGATATACAAAAAGCCATGTACTCAAGCTATCAAAAGACTCAAGTAACCTCTATCATATTTTTGTGACGTGAATCAGTTAATCTCATGCGGTAAAGTTGATTGAAAATCAATAACATACACATCCAATCATTACTGACACTAAGAGAAAGTCATTATTGTCCAAAAATAAAGGTTGTTCCACTTTAATAATAAAAATATAATGACTTTGGAAATAAGTTGTACCATAATGGTACTTTAACATAATTATGCATAGGTTAGGCCACACATATGCAAATAAAGCTAACCCAAAATAAAAGCTAGTTAGATAGAGGTGATAGTCAGAATGACGAGACCATCAACATGGAAATATAAAAGCAACTTTCATAAATATAAACAGCTAATTAGAAGTCAGCTTAGTACATGCATAGATTTACACAACTTAACACCATACTCCATTCCACTAACATTCATATGTATAGGAAGGAGGGATAACATTAGTACTAAATAACTTAACATGTCTGCAACATTCAACACCTACAGACACCCCTAACTTTGACAAACTTCAAAATGAAAACATAAGATCAGGACACATGTGTTTGTATTTGGAAGCCAAAACAGAGGGACATCCAAGAACAAACAGATTGCACCTCACAAAAGCATAAGGAACAAATTATCCCAAAATAAACAATCAACGGTCTAAGGGAGCCTAATATAATTACTATAAAGAAAACCACAAATCCCCTAGACCCACTCAAAAAAATCACACCCTCCACATGTGTGATAACCCTCAATCCTTTTCAATCTTCACTACAACCAGCTGAAAAGTTGGTTGGTCTGCTTCTTCAATATTAACAACATTCTTCAACTTGGCACTTGAATGTTCAGCTTGGTCAACATCTTCAATGACAACAACACTCTTCATCTTGCTGCTTGGGTGTTCAAGTTGAGAAGACAGAAATTCAGGTTCAAGACACCTCTTTGCTAGGGTAAGTTTCCAAGCAGAGGGAGGGAAATCCGCTCCAAGAGAGGTAGGAGTATACTGACTAATGCATGGTATGGCCTGATCATTTTAACAATTAAAAATGGAAAAAAGATTTGAATTTAACTAAGATAAGTGAAATGAAAGAAAATTAAGTAAGAATAGAAATGAAGATAACAAAACTACTTACAGAGGATGACCCCTCAAGATCTACAAAGGTACTGTCCACCTTTGAAAATGGAGGAGCAAAAGTTGCCTTCATGGGAGTGTTGTCTCCACCAGACATCTCAAACATAGCAAGAATGTGTTCATCATCACATATCCTCCTCACAGCATAAGTAGTTTCATAGTGCACATTTTGATGAGCCTTTGTCTCAACCTTAAACAACAGACGTCTACCAATTAGATTTGCAATTAAATGAGGGAATCCAGTTTTTGTAGGAACCTACAGAGGAAAAAAAGAGAGTCAGAGGCAAACCAGTAGACCAAATAAAACACCAAATGAGACTATATCAGTCATTGAATTTGATAAACTAATGAGGCAAAAAAAAATTGAAGGATATATACTTCAAAAGACTTCATAAGAAGCTCTTCACAAGAATTTTTCAATAGCAAGTTAACATCACGATCGAATAGGACAAAAACAGTTGTTTCTAAGTCATCAACAACCTCTACAATCACTTTGAACCTGAGGAATAAAAAAGGTCGAGTTTTCCACCTCAAAAAGTAATAGGGTATTAAAGGTAGACAAAAATAAAGGCTTTTTAAATAAATAAAAAACCTGGGAGATACTTGAAGTACGGGCACATCATAGTTGTCACAGAAATAAACAATAGAGCGCAAGGATACAGATTTGTTGCATTTACATGCTAGGTAAAACCAGTCCCCATCACCAACCATGTCAACAATAGTGCCTAAGACAATGAACAGTCCATCCTAATAATAGTAGGCAACAACGAATGGAAATCAGAAATTATGTTAAAAGTGCACACCATATACATAGAAACTATACTTTAAGAAAATAGAAGTTTAAGACAGAGAAAAAATAAGCATTACAACCTCCTGTATATCTTTAAGCTGAGTGTTGACGAATCTGGGCAACTATACCCAGTCGTGCAAGTAATACGGTGGTGAGACCGGTTATCGTATCCACGGGGATTGGATGTCAAGTACCAATTCACAAACTCAGCAACTATCTAGACTATGAAGAGAAATCAAAACAAACAAAAGAAAAGAAATAAAATCTTTTTGTCTTTTTGGGGACTTTTAACAAACACTTGGAGTGCAGAAAGGATATATTGGGACTAGACTTCACCAAACCTCTAACTCATGTACTATCAGGACTAGATACCTCTCATTCATGCTTCAGATATTAAAATCAATCCACTAAATTACTCAAACCCCGATTCCTCGGATGGCAAGAGCCTAAATCCATTAATAGACCCTAATTCCTTAGGTGACCTAGATTAATGAATTTGCATTAAGATTAGGGATTACGCGATTACTAGTAAACCTAACTCCATTCCTAGATGAAAGGGTTACTAGGTGATTAAATTCAATTCCGGTTCTAATACGAATTTCCCAATTGCATACTAAAACACAAATCAAGTCATGGGGTTGTTGGCCACAACAAGCATTAAGCATAGAAAATTAATCACTAATATGAAGACATGAACACAGAATAATCAGTCAAAATAAATACATATCAATCAGTTTGGTTACATCTAATCCCAACAAACAGGATTTAACTACTCATAATTACAAAGAAAGCCAAACCAGAAAAGAAGTAGAGAAAGGAGGAAAGGGAGAACTCCATTGAAGCTTCCCACTGTCGTCACAGCAACCCCCTAACTCAGCTCCCTTCTAGGGTTGGAACCCTACTCCAGCCGTAACTCCAAGTGCCTCCTCAAACTAAACTGAAAACTCAAAAACTGTTCAGTTCTGCCCTAAAACAACAACTTATACCAATCAGTTCTGCGCTCGCTCGCGAGGCGAATGTCCTCTCACGAGGCGAATATTTAAAATCTGCTGTTTCGAAGAATTGAACTCTCGCGAGGCGAGACACTGTTCGCGTGGCGAGACAGAACAGTTTGCATTTCTGGCACAGTCATCATTCAGGGTCGCGAGGCGAGGTGTGTTTTGCGGGGCGAGTCTTCAGAATTCTGCTTGGCTCAATTTCTTCTCTTTTCAAGCTCTAAATTCTTCCAAGCTTTATTATGGCCAAATCTGCTCAGTTTTCCTCAATTTCTGCAAAACAACGCACAAAACCACCTTCACCCGTTCCAAGGTAAAAACTAATAAAAATCAAATAAAGAATGCCTAATCTATATGAAAAATGCATGCAAAAGTGTACAGAAAATATCATATAAAATCACACTATCACTGAGCAACAATTTTTTTGGGGTGAAGCTTCATATAATCAGACTCAAGACCCTCCCTTGAGTTGTTAAGTATAACACAAAGTGGTTCAACATCGATCACACCATGTTCAGCGATCCTTAAATAATTAATTACATACAATGAGAGTTTTTCTTTAAAACCGGAACAATGAAAAAATAGATAAATGAAAAAGCAAGAATAGCAGGAAATCATATAAGTATTGTATCCTACGTGTTTCTAAAAGAAAGAGCAGCTGGAATGTCAGGGTTAAACATGAGCTTGGTGGCATTGATATTGTTTTGTATAACAATGTGTCCTGTTAATGGTAAAAAAGAAAGAAAGCAACAGTTAGAAGTGCAATAAATTGAATCAAAATAAGAAAATGTAAAGGCAAAATGTAGGAAGAAATTCATAATTGTGGAGTAAACACCCACCCCTAAAGCTCTTAACTCTTGCAAGCTGAAGTATAACTATAACCTGCACATTGGCCCCCTGGTTAATGAAACTCCTCAGTTGGTCAACATAATCCCCAAACAGAGCGCACTCTAATTTTCCACTATAATCACAAAACCAAAGTTAGAAGCAACAAATGTTTTGAACAGGAAAAGAATGAAGAAAAAGAAAGGGTAAGAGTTAAATATTAACGTTGAGTCTGTGAGTTCCACGACCACCATATTAGTTAACCTCCCATCTTTCTCGTATTGTTTTTCTGGGAAGACCTCAGTCAACACACCAATCACATATGCAAATAACAACGACAGACATCAATAAAAAAGAGTGAGTAGTGTAGAAAGAATATTCGATGGTATTAAAAGGTCCCCCAAATGAAAAATATAAACACAAATGAAGTAAACTCACCAATTAGAAATTCATGATTTTCACCCAAAGTTACAACCTCATTAAAAGGAATGAAGGAAAATCCAAATTCAGGTATTGAGCTATCCTCCATCTTCACAACGGTAGTCTTAAAAAGGAAGACCAACATGAATTCATGGTGAGTCCCCCTATAATTTCCATTATTAGGGACAACATTAAAGTAGACCATTTTGTAGACAGCACCCTCCTCCAAGATAGGGTTGAATTTGTAGAGAAGAGGCTTCCTAACACTTGCTTGGATCTTCCCTCCCTTGAAGGAAAGGACAATTGTTTAAATGGCCATATAATGATCAATTTAAGACAACGAATCAACATGACAAAATAGCTTACATATTGATCAAGAAGGATCAACTCGAGAGAGCTGGTTTAGGTAGGATTATTGAACATCGGGACTGTCCACATCCTAGCCACACGCACCTTCAACCTCACACACTCCCTATTGAAGCAAATCTTACTAAGTTGATCAAAGTTTACAGCCATAGTAACTAATGCAATTTTCAGTTTCAGACTAACCAAGAGAAGTTATAGCCAAGTGATGAAACATAACCAATGCCTTCCACTTTATATAGACCACAAGACAAGCCAAAGATATAAAATTCGAAATTCAAAATCATGGGAAAAAAGAGGGAAGTTTTAGGTTTAAAAACGATCTAAAGATCAATCATCACTCAAAATCAGAAGCATCAGAAGCATACATACTAATCCTAAAACAGACATGAAGGAAGCAGCCGATCAATCAAATCAATAATAAAAAGTAATCATCCACTACTAATATATGTGTTAATAAGCATGAGAGTAAATAATTAGACTTAAGACTAAATTATAATATTTAATGCCGCATGCAATCAACAAACTGAACAAAGCATGTACGCTAACAAAACACTCATGACCTATTAGTATGATGAAATCAACAAAAATAGGTAATGATCAACAGATAAGCAATCCTCTCAGCCGTCTACCTCAGTCACGATGGGACATAGCATACCAACCCCTCCGAAAGGGGAGAGTTACATAGAAAAACCACTCACTCTCCCTCTTCCCCAAGCCTCCATGTCCATGGCAGGGTAAGCACAAACCCACAACTATTTAAAAGCATTACCCTACAACTAAACCTACCCTTAAAATGCAACTTTACCAAGGATAACTGGTACACCTGTCAGTAACCAAGTTCACATAAACACGTTGAAATGAGTTCCAAAAAAAATACACCTAAATATGAGACAAAACAGAGTTCAGCCTAGTAAAGCCAAGAATAAAAAGTATAAATAAATAATAAAAAGTTAAAGAAATACAAATATAAAAATAAAAATATGTAAGATAATGTAGTAGAAGGGGTGTTGGTTAGCTTAGAGCTGTGTTCCAGCTTAGGAATCAGCGATTTAGAACTCCCTGAATCTTTCAAAAAAAATTATATCAAAGAAAGGTTTAATAATTTATAAATGATATCAGCTAAAAAAATGGGTAACATAACCTTGTTTCACATTTTCGTTGACTAAAAATGGTCTTTAACCTGCCTTTTAGACAACTCACTCTTCTCTCAAAAGCAACCACCCTGTAGAGGGGAGACTAAAAAGTAGCAGATCCAGACGGTGACCTTCCAAGAAAATGAAAGAATGGGTCCCCGAGTCGTCGTCCTTACGTGTGAGAGAGTCGTCATTTGATTGTGAAAGAATCGTCTGGTTGCGTGACCAATGAGTGAAGGTGTGAAAAAAAGAAGAAGGGAACTTCAGAAAATGGTGGAGTAGCCATAAAGCAACATGTGTCCAGCACTGTTTTGCTACAGTAAAAAAGGGTGTTCAGTATTTACAAGTATATATTGATTCTTTTTTTACTTGTTGATAAATATATCAAATGAACTCTTAAAAATCTTTTATTTGGAAGATATTGCATGTGAAACCAAGGGAATGAAAAGAAAGCCTTAGAGCATCTCCAATATTAAATTAGAAGCAACCCACTTTGGTTGCTTAAGGGTCTCATCGTGGACCTCATAGTACCACATCACATTTAAGTAACCTATTCATTTTTCACTCAAATAGTACATAGTACATACAATAAGCAATTCTTAAATAACTCAATTTTTTAATTTTTTATTTGCTATTGAATTTATTTACTATTGAATTTGCTAATGAAGTTATTTTATCTTTCATAAATATTATTTTTTAATAGATAAACTTAATTTTAAGCAACCAGTGATACTAAAAACAAATAGGCAACCGTTGATTATCTTTAAGCAACAAATAAACAACTACTTGGAGATGCTCTTACATAGATTAGATTCTTGTTCCTTGAAAAAGAGTCTCCAAATCTAAATAGTCCCACCGGGAAGGATCATACCCAAAAAGCAAACAAGTGGCACTGTCACATGGTGAGACACATATCATACCATATCATTATCTCAAAATCCAACCAAACACAGCAGCAACAATAAATAATTTTATTTATTCACACAAAAAATACTAAACCAAACCGATATTTATCATTTTTCTCATTATTTTTTCTCCATTCACTCCAATTCTTTCCCTTTCTCTCTTTACAAAATCCTCCAAACACAGATTCTAGGGTTTTGCGTTGATACGGGTTTCGCCGCTTCAATTCGATCGACGATGATGATGATGGAAGGAGCGAGCAATGGAGGGATGTTGTACCACGAGGTACAAGAATCGAAGCTATGCGCTGTGCATTGCGTGAACACTGTTCTTCAGGGTCCTTTCTTCTCCGAATTCGATTTGGCCGCACTCGCTTCTGATCTCGATTGCAAGGAGCGTCAGGTCATGCTACCCGCTCCTTCCTCCGGCGATTTCCTCTCAGAGGAATCGCACAATGTCTCCCTCGACGGCGATTTCAGCATCCAGGTTTCTTTTAATTTTGAAAATGGATGCTTTTGTTGTTTCTTTGGAATTTGAATGAAAAGAATGGGAAGCAGTTTTGGCCAATCTATCTTAGCTAAAGCATTGCATGCAAACATTTTTTTGTTGGGTTATTTTTTTAAGCCCTGGTTAGGGGATTAGATCATATGGATGGAAGCCCAATAGTGAGAGATAGAGGGAGACCATTAAAAATTATAGGCGAAACCATTGAGAAGGATTTAGGTGGCGTTTGGAAGAGCTTATTTAAGCTCCTTATAACTTATCTGATGACAGAGCTTAAAAAAAATAACTTATGCCATCCCATAAGGAGTTTTTGACTTATTTTCATAAGTCACTAGGAGAAGCTTATGGAATTATCATAAGAGCTTATGCACTAAACACTCTCGCCGTGTTTTTCATTTTTCGAATCCTCTCATGCCCCTTTCTTTCGTTTTTTTTTTCTTTCTTTAAGCACTTATGGCATAAGCTCTCATGTGATAAGGTCTTATGTCATAAGCTCTTAATTAAGTTGTTTACCCAAACGCACCCTTAGATATAAATGATTTGTCTATAGACACGGTTTATGATAGCACGGTTTATGATAGAATCATAGAATATAGACATGGTTTCGATACCACACTACGTTTGATTTATGTATTGGATCCCACTTATACACTAGGCGAAACCATCACGAGGATTTAGGTTTAAATGGTTTGTCGATAGACACAGTTTATGATAGAATATAGACATGGTTTGGATACCACACTACGACGTTGTTTGATTCATGTATTGGATCTCGGTTATACATCAGGCGAAACCATCGAGAAGGATTTAGATTTAAATGGTTTGTTTATAGACACAATTTATGATAGAATATAGACATGGTTTACGATACAACACTATGACGTCGTTTGATTCATGTATTGGATCCCGCTTATACATTGTATGGTAAAAATTATCTCCCTAGTAAACAGTTTTTTTTTTGTTTTTTTTTTTTTGAAAAAAATTGTTTTGGGGTTAACTGGCAAACCTGATTAAAGTATGAAAAAATAGTTTTTGTATGGAAAAGTTATTTTGCAGATCAGCGCTGCTATATGTTACAAAAAGCTGAAGTTACGAAATTCTTCCACCAATCAAAATTGAGAAAACAATCGCATTTGGAAACATGAGATTTGGTAGATAATAAAACACACTATACACAGAAGCTATAGGGAAGGATTCACGCGTTGTTTTACGAATTGACATTCGAACCAAAAAGTATTTTCTTTTTCAGATAAGATAGAAGTTTGAAACTTATTTTAAAAGCTGTTTGATTATTTTGAAATCAATCATATTTTGATCATTTCATCCTTGCATAACTAACTACCAAACAACTTTATACTTTTTTTTTAATTTACTATATAATTCTTTTACACAACCCAATGAAGTTGATTATCTTAATATCACTTTTTAGGCAACACATCAAACATAAAACTGATTCTATCATCACTGATTAAAACAATAATTGACTATACATATAATCGATTATTGAAATAATTTAATTTTTTGTAGCTAATTCAAACACACTCCTTGTGATAAAAGGTTTGATTATTGTTGTTGTTGTTTGTAGTTATAAACAAGTTTCTGTGCTAAATGAAGGCAATTGTTTTGCTTAAGGATGCAAGCTTTTATCTCGATGCGAAAGGGTTGGATTCATCAATGAATTATATTATACCTTTAGAATGTGCTTGTGTTGTGCTGATCGGGTCCTTCATGTTTGTGGATGTTATATCTAGATGGTATATGTATTGCCTTTATTTTTGTCTGAGATTAAGAACTTGTAAAATTGCATCACAGAAATTAAAGGTGAGTCTTGCAACTTTTTAATTTCGATGCTGAGTCTGTATTCTTTTCGTGATGAATTTGTTGATGCCTGGGTAACTTGGGTTTGAATTAACATAAACAAATCTAAAGCAGTTTGTTTTTTAATGTTAAAATATATGGTTGGTCCCAATGCGAAAAAAGTTTTCAATTTCGTATTTGTACAAAAATTATTTTCAATTTGGTTTTCATTTTTCAATTTGTTCCCAGCTGTCTGTCCCTGTTTATAACAAAAATTGTAGGGCATTAAAAAAAAGGCAATGATTTGTAGGGACAAATTACAAATGAGTCTCACGTACATATACTTTTGCTCTCTATATGTGACTATTTTCAATTTGGCCCATGTACTTCATAGTAATTTGGTACTTATGCTCACGACAACAAATGACCGGGAAAAAATTGAAAACAATTATATTATAGGGATTAAATTGGAAACTTTTTTTTGCACAGGGACCAAATTCATAACATGTGTCACATATAGGGACCTCAAACATATTTTAAACTTTTTTAAGATAAGAAATTTTGTTTTTGGTGTTCTGTTGGTATCTGTGCTTGGCTGATTAGTTTCCATCCCCCCTCTTATTTAGCCCTTAAATACTGGCTTATCTGATTGTGGCATGAGATTGAATATTTGTTTTGATTTTGCTAGATTTGACTTGCAGTGATACATACTTTATAAATGATTATTATGATATTTGTATTTAGTGAAGCAAGAAATGAGTTTTGTGAAGAAGTATGTATAGTAATATCTTCAGCTTGGTTTCCACACAGCTTCTGTGGAATGGAAATGGAGTGACCTTTTACCGTGTGTTGCAACTTGCAAATTATGTTTGAATTGTTTACCAACAACAACCAAGCCTTATCCCACTAGATGGGGTCGGCTACATGGATCATACGGCGCCATAATGTTCTATCATGAATCATGTCAATAGTTAAATCATTGACCTCCAAATCTTTCTTAATAGTTTCTCCTATAGTTTTTCTTGGCCTACCTCTGCTTCTAGCTAATGGATTGCCCTCCACCTGGCCCACTCTCCTTACTACAGAATCTAAAGGTCTCCTCCATACATGCCTAAACCACCTAAGTCGAGATTCAACCATCTTTTCTACAATAGGTGCTACCCCAACTCTCTCTCCAATGCTTTCATTCCTAATCCTATCACGTCTAGTTTTTCCGCTCATCCAACGCAACATTCTCATCTCTGCTACATTGATTTTACTCTCGTGTTGATTTTTTACCGCCCAACACTCCATCGCATACAACATCGCGAGTCTAATAGTTGTACGGTAAAATTTTCCCTTTAGCTTAAGAGGTACCTTTTTATCACACAAAAAACCTGAAGCCTTCCTCCATTTCGACCACCCTGATTGAATCCGATGGTTTACATCTCCCTCAATTTCTCCGTCATTTTGTATAATAGACCCAAGATATTTAAACCGTGTGACTTGTGGTATGTTGTGGTCTCCAACTTTCACCTCTAAGCTAGATGTGTTTCGCCTTTTGCTAAACTTACATTCCAGATACTCCGTCTTCCTTCTACTCAAACGGAAGCCATGTGCTTCTAAAGCTTGTCTCCAAGTCTCCAACCTTCCATTTATATCATCTCTCGACTTTTCAACTATAACTATATCATTTGCGAAAAAATGCATCGCGGTGCTGGCACTTGAATGTGCTCCGTAAGTACATCCAAGACTAAGGTAAAAAGATAAGGGCTTAAAGCTGACCCTTGGTGCAGACCTATGGTTATTGGGAAATCTTCTGTGGCTCCACCCTGCGTTCTCACACTGGTCGTGGCCCCCTCATACATATCCTTGATAGCTCGAATATATGCAATCCGAACACCTTTCTTTTCTAGGGCTTTCCACAAAACCTCTCTTGGCACCCTATCATACGCTTTCTCCAAATCAATGAAGGCCATGTGTAAATCTTATTGATCCCTTCGATATTATTCCATCACTCGTAGTAGCAAGTAAATTGCTTCTATGGTCAACCTCCCGGGCATAAAACCAATTGGTTGTCGGTGATTTTGGTTTCTTTTCTTAGTCTCCGTTCAAGCACCCTTTCCCATAGCTTCATAGTATGACTCATAAGCTTAATCCCCCTATAATTTGGGCAATTTTGTATATCTCCCCTATTCTTGTAAATCGGAACTAAAGTGCTTCTCCTCCATTCGTCCGGCATTTTCTTTGACCTCATAATCTCGTTAAAAAACTTCGTGAGCCAACTAATGCCTCTACTTCTGAGACTCTTCCATACCTCCACAGGTATATTGTCCGGTCCAACTGCCATTATCCATCATTCTCAAAGCTTCTTTTACCTCGTGCTCTTGGATTCTACGATAAAAAGTATAATTTTGGTCCTCCTCTCTGATGTCAAGCACCCGTGAGCATGATAAAACTTTAAATCCTTCATTAAATAACTTGTGGAAATAATTCTTCCATCTATCTTTAATATCTTGTTTCTTAACCAAAACTCTTCCTTCTTCATCCTTAATACACTTCACTTGGTCCAAGTCTCTTGTCTTTCTTTCCCTATTTTTAGCAAGCCTATAAATAGATTTCTCACCATCTTTGGTGCCTAAGGATTGGTACAACCCGTCAAAAGCTTTAGTTCTAGCTTCGTTCACTGCCTTCTTGGTCTATTTTTTAGCCACCTTATAATTTTCCCAATTTTCAGCATTTTTACATAAAGACCAAGCTTTAAAACATTCCCTTTTAACCCGAACCTTAGCTTGCACACTTTAATCCCACTACCAGGATTCTTTACCCCTAGGTCCAAATCCTCTTGATTCACCAAGCGTCTATAGCTACCTTCCTAATCCCCTTGGCCATCTTGTCCCACATATCATTTGCACTTCCGTTTGCCTCCCAAAAACCCCCCTCCAAAACCTCGTGTTGGAAGATCTTTTGTTTTTCACCCTTCGGTTGCCATCACTTGATCCTTGAAACTTTTTCGTGGCTTCTTCTCTTCACACTCATCTTAACTCTTACATCCATAACCAAGACTCTATCTTGGGTAGTCAAGCTCTCTCCAGGTATGACTTTACAGTCCAAGCAAATCTTTCTATCCGATCTCCTAATAAGAAAGAAATCTATTTAAGAGCTTGTCACCCCACTTTTGTACGTGATAAGATGTTCCTCACGTTTCCTAAAACAGGTATTGGCTATAGTAAGATAGAAAGCAGATGAAAAGTCCAGAATGGACTTGCCTTCACCATTTACCTCCCCTAGGCCATATCCCCCATGCAAACCGTCGTGACCTCTAGGTGCTCTCCCTATATGCCCATTTGGATCCCCTCCTAAGAAAATCTTTTCACCTAGCGGTATTTCTTGAATTAGGCCTTCTAAATCCTCCCAAAATTTTACCTTGAAGTGTTCTTCTAACCCTACCTGAGGTGCGTAAGCACTAATCACATTAAAGGTGTCTTGTTCCACTACAAATTTTAGGGCAATGATCCTATCTCCAACCCTTTTTACATCCACAATATCATTCTTCCAATATTTATCCACAATTATGCTCACCCCATTTCTCGATTTTACTTTGCCAGTGTACCAAAGCTTAAAACCCGAAGAGTCTAATTCCTTTGTCTTTTCTCCCACCCACTTAGTTTCTTGTAGGCACATGAAATTGATCCTCCTCCTAATCATAGTGTCAACTATTTCCATTGGTTTACCTGTAAGTGTGCCTATATTCAAAGTTCCAAAGTGAATCCTACTCTCGTGAACTAGCTTCTTTACCCACACTTGTTCACAAAAATGTGGGAACCCTTGCTTATTTTTCACTACATCCAGGCGGCGATGCAGCGGCCATTGCTCATTTGACACTGTACTCGAGCTATACAGCGCGTTGCTTCTGGGCAACGACCTAGCATTAATATTATTACGTCGTTGATCCATGTCATAGAGATTCGACTAAGTTTTACGTTGGCTGTCGATGGCCTAACACAACCCTCTTCTTTTATTCGGGCTTGGGACCGGCTATGTTTAGCTTTGTCACAAAGCACAACATAGGCAGGATTATGTTTGAATTGTTTAATTGATCAAATTTCCCTACTTAAATAGTTACTGCTTGCACATTGTTTCACTAGGAGCCGACTATGTTCACCGGAATTGAAATTTAGGGTCCACATGTACTGTGTTTTTTTCCTTCCTTCCCTACGATGCAATGCATGGTCCAATAATCTCTATGGTGATTAGTCTTGTACAAACGTATACAGTGCTTCTTTCTGGACCAAATTTTACTAGAAATAGGGTACACAGTACACTGAAGTTTTGTGCATGTTTGAATTTTTTCTGTGGCTGGAATCCCTGCATATGGAAATTTTGGTTTAGTTTGTTTGCCTTTGGGTCTAGTATATCACTGTACAATTAGTGCTGTAAACTAGGTATGATTTGGACAATTTATATACTGATATCTAATATATTAATGCTGTTATGCCCATGCACTTTGTATTGAAAAAGACATTTCATGTCTTCGGCATTATCATCATCAAAAGTCTAAGCAGAGAAGGGGTGTAAGCTAGTCCAGATAAATGATTCAGTACTTCCGGTAATTGATCAAAATGATCTAAGCATGCCAATTAGTCAAAGAATCCAAGATCTAAATTTTATTCGATTTATCGGTTTATCGAATAAATAATTTAGGTTTTTCTTGAAAGAACTTTCAAATATTTGGTTCCCTTTATTTTTAATAAAATTCTATTCTTCCTGTTTAGATATATGCATTCTTCAGTCTTGGATGTCATTCAGTCTTTGCTCTCGTACTCGATATCCAAGTTCTGCTACTGTTTCGTATACTTTCATCCATCATTTGTAGTTGAAACTGTATATATATATATATTTTTTTTTGCATGTTGTCAAGCCTTCAGTGTGATTTGGAACTTCTGTATTGTACTTAAAATCTTTATTTGGAACAGGTACATTAGGATTTGCATTGCATCCTTTGCAGTTTTATGATTTCATTAACGAGGCTTTTCCTGTAGGTTTTACAAAAGGCTTTGGAAGTGTGGGATCTACAAGTCATCCCCCTTGACTCTCCAGTTGCTGAGCCTGCCCAGATTGATCCTGAACTGGAAAACGCCTTTATTTGTCATTTGCAAGACCACTGGTTTTGTATCCGTAAAGTGAATGGGGAGTGGTATAATTTTGACAGTCTCTATGCAGCCCCACAACACCTTTCCAAGTTTTACCTCTCTGCCTATCTTGACTCTTTGAAAGGCTTTGGGTGGAGCATATTCCTGGTGAGAGGAAATTTTCCAAAAGAGTTCCCCATATCCTCATCTGAAGCTTCTAATGGTTTTGGGCAGTGGTTGTCACCTGAAGATGCCGAGAGGATAACTAAGTCTTGCAACTCAGTACAGGCTCCACCACACCAACGAGTTGACGAGGACCAACAACGTTACAACCAGCAGCTTCTTTCATATGGGGAAGCAGAAATGTTCTCAGACATGGAAGATGAAGATCTGAAGGCGGCAATAGCAGCTAGTCTGATGGACTCGGCCCCAGCCGTGGCCAATGCTGAAGCTAGCACTCCTCAAATTGATAATCAAAGTAGTAGACAAGTGGCGACTACCGAAGCTACCCCTCTAAATGATCAACACAGCAAACAAGGGGAACCCATTGAAGCTAGTCTACCTCTCAATGATCAAAGCAACAATCATGTAGCAGCAACCGAAGCCGGTTCCCTTCTGAATGTTCAAAGCAGCCAAGAAGCGGCATCTACTGTAGGTGGTAGCCCCCAAGATGAAAACCAGAATAACAGAGAAAAAACTCTGTAAGAAAATGTGTGCACTTGCTCCAAATTTGTTTTGCAATTGAGGACAATAATACTTGTCGGTTTAGTTGGTCGAAACATACATCAGTGGCTTAATGTCATGATGCTGTGCAGTATACACATTCTCAATTCGATTTTATCAGGTATAAACTGTAAGGAAACCCTTCAGCATTCCATCTGATTATGGTATTTACCCAGTTTTGACAATGTTTCATGAAACCCTTTTGCATTTCCATGTGATTGCGATAACTACTAGGTTTTGACAATGATGTATCTAGCGTAGTATTATTATATTGAAGTTGCTTAAGTGGATCATGGGAATTCCTGCCTAATTGACTGTGACCCCTCTACATTTCTGTTTCAATGGGCAAATTAAAATAAGAAATCACACCCTATGAAAGAGCACTCAATAAATGTGTATTTGAATTAGGTTATTTTATATTCAGAGCAGTTTATAATCCAAAGCTCTGTGAGAGAGCCTTTAAAAAATTAAGTGATTATTTCTCCAGAAATAATTATTTTTAAACATGTGCTGGGTCCTACCGCCAACAGTGGCGAGGTAAGATTAGACGGAGGTGTCTCCAAAATACCAACACCCACGTGAGAAACTTGGCAAGCCCAGATTCTCCATAGTAAACAATGAATATCGTTGACGACTGCACCATAATGATGAAATTCATTCAGCTTCCCATTCACCAAGCAAGGGGACCATATTTGATATATTTTTCAGATGCGCCTCTCCGTTTTCGGATTGGAGTTTTAAAGACATTGCCCACAAAACTAGCAAACCCACAAATGTAACATCATCCTTAACATGTAATAGACCTTTAAACCTAGCATTTCCAGGTCCCCCATAGAACTTTCATCCACGTTAACTAACATTAACCACATTACAAGGAGGAGTATCATAGCATTTGACACTGTTATTAGATTCTTGATTTTTATATCACCATGTTACTGGAATATCAATTAGAAATAATAATTAAATATGTAATGCTGGCTTTGTTCTTTGTCATTATCAGCAGTTGTGTTTTCCTAAGATTTATGAAAGAACGTGAACAATCAAGGACAAAAGGATGATGTATTATTATTTAAATAATTGATAATTGACTAGAAGGATTGACGCAGGCATCACGCGGCCATCTGTACCGCAAGTGTTAAAAGAAGAATTTCAAATTCTTGACAGGAATAATTCTGACAGGTTAATAAAGGGAGTGAAGTTAAAATTATTGTTTTTCTAAAGTATTGAAGATACTTAGTTGGCAAGATGTGCATATTGACTGACGGATGGTTTTTCCGACAATATTCATGAAATAGTCGCCAATAAGGTGGAAAAGGAAAAATGATCAAGTCTCAAGGTCGACAAAGCAGTTAAAATAAGTTGTCAAGCAGTTAATTCCGTCAAAGACAAGTTAGTTGATATGGAGCGGTTCAAGACATTGAGAAATTATTGGAACTGTTTTGACAAGTAGTTAGGTTTAGAATCTAAAAGAACTGCCAAAGACATGTGACAATCATTTAGATAGGAAGTTACTACTATGAAGTTATTGTATTTTTCTATAAATAGTAGTAAACTCATTATAACCAGGGTTGGTCGGTTACTTGATACACATCCTACACATCTCGATCACACAACATATTCACGGATTAATTCAAGTACTCTCTCCACCCTTCTCATTTTCAATTCAATTCAATATTACAACCCAGTACAATACTTGTTTTATCCTTCAAAGTTCTTTACTTGTTCTCCATTATTCTTTAATATTTCGTTTATATTCTTATTTTCATTTACCTTTCGTAAATGGTATTACTTAAATCCTATTTTACTTAAATTTACTTTCAAATTCTTGTTTCTTTTCATTACAAACTTAATGCAACTAGGAAGTTATCTTCTATAATAGAAACTACTTTCTTCTTTTAAATTTCAAACTTATCTTTTAAAACACAAGTCGTTTTATTGTTAAAATTCATTATTGACAACACTTTGTATCTTTTTGATAAATTTACATATTTGTTTTGATACTAAGTTTTTGCCAGTAATTTCTAATTTGGCTTCATTTCAAATTCGTACTTGACAAACAATTCACATATTTATTTTGACGAGATTACCGCATAACTCGTAGGTCCCACACTCGTTTGATTTATAATTATTTGTCACGAAGGAGTTTTGGACACAACCAAAAAACCACGTTAACAAATTGGCATGCCCAGTGGGACGAGTTTAGAGTAACTCGTACAGTGTCACGAATTTGACATACAAATTTATTTGTATGCGTCTACGGAGTGGAAAGGTGGTTCAAACATCATCTATTTCCCAAAACTCTGAATATGAGTAGTGCAAGTGATGCAGGCGTAGTAGGCACTAACGCCGCTGCGTCAACGGTGGATGCTATTGCACCAATTGACAATATTCCTGCAACTAGGGTTAACGCTACTAATGCAGGGAATAATAGCACTAATAGTTTAGGTGCGAGAAGAGGCGTTTCTTACGCTCAAGTTGTCAATAGATTTGACGAAGTTGGCCAAGGAACACTCCCGCCACCAACTTCCCCAGTTTTACAACAAATAAATCCACCAACTACCGGATTGTCTCCACGAAGTGTTGTGAATTCAAACCCAAGAGGGACTACGCAACCTCTGTCACAACCTTTGTATGGGATGCCTTATGGTTCGACTGCTGTCAATCCAAATACCCAATTTACATGCATACCATATCCAAATGGAATGACGATGACTGCCCATGCATCTGGACGGGAAGGATCATCGACTGGGGGGCAAATTCCTAGTCATGCGAATGGGATAACAGGATCAATGGTAGTAACTCATTCTCGACAAGAGCAACCAGTAGTAAGGCTACATAATCCCCACTAGGACAACCCCCGCAAAATATTGTTGGTCTGTCAAAGGCTACATTAGCCAATGTTCGACAACAAATTGACTCTAGTAACCATGACACGGTGAATACATTTACTCAACAAATGAGTATAATGATTACGCCATTAATGGAAAACACGAATAATGCATGCTTGACATTGGCAAATGAGATACATAGGTTAAATAGAGCCTTGGGCGTTGTAGCCCCGGATGATAACCAAAATACCAATAGAAATCTCAATAGAAATGTCAATAGGAATAACCAACCACAGGTCGAACAACCACAAGTTGTACAACTTGATGGATCTGAACAAGATGACGAGCGGCCACAGCCCCATCGTCGGATTCCTTTGAGACGTGGAAATGTACATATTTTACAATCAGAGGAAGACGAGAACTTTGTCATAAACCAAGGTGCTCTTGGAGCGCTTCGTCAAAATGTTCTAAACCAAAATGTTAGCCAAGTTGTCGAGCATGCATTGAATAGATTTGGTTTTAATATAGGTTATGCCAATCAACCATTTTTTGCATCGGAATTTCCTGATTGGGTCCAGCAGGCAGAAATGCCTCGAGGATACAAAATACCCAAGTTGTCAAAATTTTTAGGAGAAAGCAGAGAATCGACTGTTGAGCACATTGTCCGATATACAATCGAGTTAGGAGATTTGGCTTTATAGGAGGGACTCAAAATGAAGTTCTTTCCTAGTTCATTGACTAAGAATACTTTTTCTTGGTTTTTGACCCTAAGGCCTAATTCCATACACTCCTGGAATCAATTGGAGAGGAGTTTTCATGATCAATTCTTTAGGGGTGACCTAAAGATAGGATTGACAGACTTATTTGGCATTAAGAGGATGAATAACGAGTCCGTCGATGACTATCTTTCCTGATTCCGTCAAATGAGGAGTCGTTGCTTCACCCCTATCCCTGTGGAGGAAATAGTGAAGATTGCTGCTGGGGGTCTAGATTATCATATTAGAAAGAAGTTGGTCAACCAACATCTAATTGATCTTGCCCAGTTAGGTGATAAAGTCCGACAAATTGAACAATTGAAAGCCGAAAAGGTTTTCAAGCAGAAGAGATTCCCCAAAAGAGAAAAGATTAACTTTGTCGGATGTAGTGAATCCGACGAGGAGGGCAACGATTCTGAGGAATATTAGGTAGATTACGTTGAATTAAAAAATGGTCCACCTTATATATGCCAAGCTTTGAAGTCTGCGAGGGCCAAAGAAAGGATTCCTTTCATCAATAGGAAAGTGTATACATTTGATGTGACCAAGGCCTATCAAATATTTGACATATTACTCAAAGATAAGCAGTTAAAATTGTCAGATGACCAAAGGCTTTTGAAAGCCCATGAGGTTAAGGATCGGAAGTACTGTAAGTATCATAACAATTTTGGTCATGTAACTAATGATTGTATGCATTTCAGGGACATTATTCAGAAAGGTTTGGCAGAAGGAAGACTAAAATTTTCAAACAAGAAACCAGACATGAAGGTTGATACAGAACCGTTTGGTCCTGAAGTTAACAAGGCTGACCGCCAAGTCCCTATGGGAATAGACATGGTCAATATCAGAGCTGGGCAAAATATCCAGATGGATCTGTCGGATTCATTTGATATTTATCCAAAGCCAGGAGAACCTCTTGTCGATTTTATGACATGCAAGAAATCTGGCGACATACTTAAAGTTTTCCCAAGATGCGAAACATTTTATGACGAAGTGGCTGCCGAGAAAGCCAGGGGGCAGAAAACGCCATCATATCACCCACAAGACAGAACCGAGTCTCGTAATGGTGGTAACCAGGGCAGGTTTTCGCACGTGAGCAGCCATGCTGGGTCTAACAATGTACACAGAAGTGCTGCACCTATTGTTAACAGGCAGGCAAATAGTTGTCAACAACACATGCATCAGACAAGACCTAGAGAGCACCACACTGGAGGTTGGCTTGAAGAGCCAGTCAGAGGATCAGTGGGAAGTAACAACTTTATCGGTGGTATATTCAATTCTGTCAAGACTAGGAAACCCCCGTCCAATGTAATAGTGGATCAATGGGTAAAGAATTCTGCCACGACTCGTTATCCAAAGTTACGAAAGCAGAAATAGGTCAGAAAAAACAAGTTAAATGACCACAATACACCCTTTTGGAATGAGGATTACCGAAAGGGCCAACTATCTCAGAATGGTCAGATGACAGGACCTGGCTTGTCAGGACCATCAACTCAGCCAACCATCTCTATGAGCCAAAAGAGGAGGTTGCAAAGGCTCCGACAGGCTCAAAAGAAGAAGCTTGCCAGGCAAGGAGGTGTCACCATAAAAGAGATGCCTTCGCAGAATACTGGTTGTTTGATTGCAATGGCTGACAACGTAGCTGACAAGAGTGGAGATGTCAAAATGAAGAGCGTGATAGAGGCTCACCCAATGGAGATTGACATGAGGGTGCCTGTTACTCAAAATAGGTCAAATAAGTCCATACCCCAGGTCTGTGTAGCAGAGAAAAAGAAGGCCTTCGAAATGTCATCACCACCAACAAAATCCACAGGCAAATGACCAGTTGGATTGGTAGACATGGAAAAGGTAGCAGGGCTTGAGAAGAAGTTCGAGGCGAGGATGCAAGATCATCAGTTGGCAACAATCAAACCTGAATGTGATTTGACCAAGGAGGAATTGTCTGTTGATGCTGTCATTGAGGCATTAAACGATCCAAATGATGATATTAACATCAGCAGAGGCATGGACATGGATAGCCAAAATGAAGATCTAGCTGATATCATCGAGGCACTAGATAACTGTGGTGTAGGGATAGCCCGACCTTTGTCGGAAAGGTCAGGATCCGACGATGACAATGATTTGAAGAGAAATCATGAAAGAACTATAGGAGGTACATTCTTAAACGAGGATCCAGAGAATAAAATAATCCTGGAACCAGGCATGAGAATGAATATAGGATTGATTTCTGTCATCCCAGCGGAGTATGAAGGATATCTTGAAGTGGATTTTTCTGACGACGAGGATATGGTTGACAATGACAGAATTCCAGATGATTTTTGGATGTATATCCAAGAGAATTTGGTCACCGTGTTCGATAATATAGCCCAGTTGGAGAAGCCCACTGATGAACAAAAAAATCATTTAAGGCCATTGCATGTAAAGGCCATAATTGATGGGAGGTCCACTAATAGAGTTATGATTGATGGAGGAGCTACTGTCAATTTGATGCCGAGGGCAATGTTTAAAAAGCTAGGAAAAGATCAGTCGGACTTAATTCCGACAGACATGGTCGTCACTGATTTCAGTGGCAAAAAATCTCCATCAGATGGTGTTGTACTTTGATGAGTGTGATTTCACCTCATTTTTCATGTACATTTCTGCATGCATTTGCATATAATTAGGCCAATTTAGTGTTGATTTTGTATAGTTTTTCCTTTGGAATGGATGAGGTGGTTTTTCTGTGTTGTTTTGCAGGATTTAGTGGAAAAATGCCCAGAAATCAGCCTTGGTGGAGCTTGGATGAAAAAGAGCTAGAAAAGTGAAGAATATAGCCAAACAGAGCCTATCACGGCCTGGCCGTGATGACCATCATGGCCGTGATCAAGCAGAGAAGAAGGCAAAAGTCAGAGACTGTCACGGCCTAGCCGTGACAGACATCACGGCCTAGCCGTGACAGACATCACGGCCGTGACCAACCAGAAAATGAGGGCTCGCGTCGCGAATACTCCTCTCGCCTCGCGAGAGTTAAAAACTTGAAGACACGCCTTGGACAGAAAGCGTCACGGCCTGGCCGTGATGGCCATCACGGCCGTGACGGGCGACGGACCTATAAATAACAGCACAGCAGACAGAAAATGGGACTAACTTCTAACCTAAAATAATCTGCACTTGGAGGCAGGCTGAGGCTGGCGGCTGGAGAGGGTTTCTACCCAAAAAGGGGGGCGTTTTCTCTGCTCTTGGATGGGGAAATGATGGAGGAAGCTTGTCTATGAGTGTTCTCCATCCCTTTTCTCATTCTGTTTTGTATTTCCTTTTATCATGAGTAGTTAAATCCCCATTGTTGGGGTTAGATGTAACTTTTCTGAACTTG
Source organism: Sophora flavescens (assembly GCA_030762895.1). Classification (NCBI taxonomy): domain Eukaryota; kingdom Viridiplantae; phylum Streptophyta; class Magnoliopsida; order Fabales; family Fabaceae; genus Sophora; species Sophora flavescens. The sequence goes on from CM061068.1 coordinate 107,457,006, forward strand.
TTGTAATTGAATTGGTGTTTTAATGCAAGTCTTTATTTCTTTATGAGTATGTGATTCTGTGCTTAATGCTTTCCTTGGATTAGCTACCCATAGGAATGATATGTTGCTTTGATAGATGACTGGAAGGTTGGTGTTAAGGCATGCTCATGAATCATATGCCAAGTAGTTTAAGAATCTAGGAATAGGTGTTGAATGCTTGCAATCTTATAAGTCTTGACTTAATGCAAAATCTTAGGTTAATCCACCTAAGGAATTAGGGTTTAATTTGGGGTTTTAGGCTCAATGCACCTAAGGAATTAGGCTTGAGTATTTTAGAAAAGGCTTGATTGTCATAATTGAATTAGGACTTGTGTTGATAACCATTTCATTGCAATTAAGGGAGGATTAGTGTAGTCTAACCCTAACAATCTTAGCCACATCTCTGTTTGCTTTCCAAGTGTTCGATATAATTCCCAAAAGACTACAAATATTGTTTTACTTTCTTTATTTCCTGTTTCAATCTTTCATACTTTATTTTAGTCTAAATAGTTGTTAAATTTGTGAATTGGTAATTGACAACCAATCCCTGTGGATACGATAACCGGTCTCACCGTTTTATTACTTGTTTGCGACAAGGTGCACTTGCCTTTATTTATATATTTAAAAATCATGCATCAAGTTTTTGGCGCCGTTGCCGGGGATTGGTTTTGTCAATATCAGTAGTAACAAATGAGACAACTAGTTTAGACATTTTTTATTTTTTTTTCTGTATATAATTGATATTTTTCTTTTGTTAGTTTTGTATATATTTGTTTTTGTGTTTCTTTGATCTTGGGTTTAATTGTCTGTGAGGTGAAAAATTGATTAGATAGGATCATGGACTACAATTGGTATCAACCATCTGATGCAGAAAGTGAGATATCTGAGCTGCAGCTGCGGGTAGATATGCTGCAGTTGGCCGTAAACATCCAACAAGTGAGTAATGAGCTGTCAAGGGCACAAATCTCTCCTCCACCAGTGGTAGGTTATGCTGAATGGGGAAATCAATTTCCCAACACTTCTACTCCATGGTGGGGGAACCCTCCAAACAATACTTTGATGGATGAAGGGGAACATTGGGAATCTTCCACACCTTGGTATGATGAGCCATCCCCATTGGAAGTTGCTTGGGAGAACTTCAAATCCGCATTCCCAGTCGAGGTTGAGCAACCTATCCCGGATAGTCAACCTCACTTAGAGGCTGTTTTGGAGAACTTCATGGCAACAACAATGGAAGAATTAAAGAATCAAGAAGATGCCATTCGAAGTCTCGGGGTACGTATTGAGGAACTCTCTAACCTACTATCCAAAATACCAAATGAGGACTTGATGGATGATGATGAAGATGATGCAATGATGGATGAGGAGGAAGAAGAAGAAGTGGGAGCAACCGAGTCAAGAAGTGAAGACCCTGTTTTGGAGAACATAGTTGCACCACTCCCCATTGAACCCTTGACTATGGAGCCTGAAAGGAAGAGGCGATTGGAGGACATCTATGTCACCATGCTTGGAGATGATGAAAAACTTTTGGAATTAGATGGTGCTATTGGCCCCTATGCATGTGTGGAATGTGATGGGAGAAACACTTGTGTGGTTTGTGCGGAGATTTCTGCATATTTGGAAGGTGATGGATTTGGCATTGCTGAGAGTGAAGATTGTACAGAAGCCAGAACAGCACCAATGATCCTCTCGAACTGTTTGCCACCTCACATTTTAAAGCAGTCAACAATGGAGTTCATGCCTCTGCCTGAGGTTGAACCCCATTTCTATTGGGAAGATTTTATTGATAAAGGGGTCAATTTTGACCCAAGAGGGAGTGAGAAATTCAACACATTTGGTGAGGTCACCATGATTTTCAAGAGCTCACTCCCATATTTATGCTGCAAACCGTGGGATCCGATTGAAGGATCTCACATGGTTAGCATCCCTTGGTCCTTATACCACAGGTTATGGGATCCAGGTGGATGCTTCTTAATAAGTCAAGCTAGTGACGTTAAAGAAGCGCTTATTGGGAGGCAACCCAACTTTTCTTAACCCTTCTCTTTCGTTAATTTTGTTTTTGCTTTAACCTCTTGAATAATATGAGAAGCTCAAGAGGTTTGTTAATAATTTTTGTTAAGTGTCTTCAGATTTTGAATAAAGGAAGGAGAAAAAGAGCAGGGAGAAACAAAGCCAACAAGCATGTGAGCCAACACCCGCTACCGCCTCGGTAAGCCGTTCCAATTTTTTTTGCTTTATTTTATTTTTTTTTTCTTCTCCTCTCTCCAACTTGATTGTTTACATTGGGGACAATGTAAATCTTTAAGCTTGGGGTAGGGGTAATCTTTTTGCTTGCATTGTAAATATTGCATTCATATAGGCTTAAGTTGCATGATCGCATGATTCAGTTACTCCTGCTTAGATTGAGCTTATGATTGTGAGAACTAAGTGCCAATTAAATTGTGATAGTGGATTTTTGAACCCAATTCTGTTTATTCTTGTGATATGGCTGCAAATGAATATGCTTGAGATGATCTTGGATAGTTGATGATTAGCATATGTTTCTATAGACTTGTGTTTCTCACTGGTTCTTGAACTGATAAATGTGAGCTTTTGAGCCATTAGGGGGTACTCACTAAATCTGCCCCCATTCCTTGTGTTAGAGTGTTATTCCTCTTGGTTGTTTTCTCTAGAACTTGACTTGAAACCATTTCAAAACTTGAAAATTTTTTGGAAACATTTTTGAAAATGATTGAGGCAATAGGCATTTTTCTGGCCTTCTGAGCTTTGAATGTGTAAATGCTACCCTTAGTTGCCCAATTTTGAGCCTGAATGATTGAAATGCTTTTCTTGGTTCCCTGAAAAATTTGGATACATATACTTGATAAGGGACCTTCTAAAGTATCACAAAAAGGGTGAAAAAGGTAGTTGAAAGTTTGGGAAAAGAATCGGAAAAAAGAAAAAAAAAAAAATTCTCCCCTTCTCCAAATAAAATAGAAAAAAAAGAAATAAAAATAGAGAGGGGGATTGAAAAAAAAAAGAAAAAAAGAAAAAGAAAGCAAAGAAAGGTGGAAAGTAATTTGAAAACCCAAGAAGGAATTTTAGAAGGTGTCCTGTATTGAAATGTTTGATACTTGGTCTAGCCTTTTGAAATTTCCCTTTCTTGTTATCCCCACCTAAAGATTAATCCCATGGCCACGTTACAACCAAATAAAAGACCTCTTGATTCTTAAGTGTTTTTCATAAATAAAGTGGAGATTTGGTTGATAGTCAAGCTTATGGCAGGAATCATTCCTTGAGGAAAATGGAGCGAATTGTTATATATACTTGAACACTTGAGTGAGTGAGGCAAGAAAGAGAGCCAAGCAAATAAACAAGCTTGGGGTGAGCTTCAAGGACTAAGAGTGCCCGAATCAGTGAGAATGTGAGTCTAGGAAACTTAAGCCCCTAATTGGACTTGAATTGATTGTCTCTTGCTGAATTGTTTGAATTGCCTGTTACTTGGATCATTTTACTCGGGTTCTTGGTTCACTATCCATGCTTTGACTGTTTATCTCTTCTGGCCTTAGTTTTTGCTTGAGGACAAGCAAAGTCTTAAGCTTGGGGTGATTTGATGAGTGTGATTTCACCTCATTTTTCATGTACATTTCTGCATGCATTTGCATATAATTAGGCCAATTTAGTGTTGATTTTGTATAGTTTTTCCTTTGGAATGGATGAGGTGGTTTTTCTGTGTTGTTTTGCAGGATTTAGTGGAAAAATGCCCAGAAATCAGCCTTGGTGGAGCTTGGATGAAAAAGAGCTAGAAAAGTGAAGAATATAGCCAAACAGAGCCTATCACGACCTGGCCGTGATGACCATCACGGCCGTGATCAAGCAGAGAAGAAGGCAAAAGTCAGAGACTGTCACGGCCTAGCCGTGACAGACATCACGGCCGTGACCAACCAGAAAATGAGGGCTCGCGTCGCGAATACTTCTCTCGCCTCGCGAGAGTTAAAAACTTGAAGACACGCCGTGGATGAAAGCGTCACGGCCTGGCCGTGATGGCCATCACGGCCGTGATCGGCGACGGACCTATAAATAACAAGACAAAGACAGGCGAAAAAATGGGACTAACTTCTAACCTAAAATAATCTGCACTTGGAGGCAGAGGTCAAGGTGGCGGCTGGAGAGGGTTTCTACCCAAAAAGGGGGGCGTTTTCTCTGCTCTTGGATGGGGAAATGATGGAGGAAGCTTGTCTATGAGTGTTCTCCATCCCTTTTCTCATTCTGTTTTGTATTTCCTTTTATCATGAGTAGTTAAATCCCCATTGTTGGGGTTAGATGTAACTTTTCTGAACTTGTTGTAATTGAATTGGTGTTTTAATGCAAGTCTTTATTTCTTTATGAGTATGTGATTCTGTGCTTAATGCTTTCCTTGGATTAGCTACCCATAGGAATGATATGTTGCTTTGATAGATGACTGGAAGGTTGGTGTTAAGGCATGCTCATGAATCATATGCCAAGTAGTTTAAGAATCTAGGAATAGGTGTTGAATGCTTGCAATCTTATAAGTCTTGACTTAATGCAAAATCTTAGGTTAATCCACCTAAGGAATTAGGGTTTAATTTGGGGTTTTAGGCTCAATGCACCTAAGGAATTAGGCTTGAGTATTTTAGAAAAGGCTTGATTGTCATAATTGAATTAGGACTTGTGTTGATAACCATTTCATTGCAATTAAGGGAGGATTAGTGTAGTCTAACCCTAACAATCTTAGCCACATCTCTGTTTGCTTTCCAAGTGTTCGATATAATTCCCAAAAGACTACAAATATTGTTTTACTTTCTTTATTTCCTGTTTCAATCTTTCATACTTTATTTTAGTCTAAATAGTTGTTAAATTTGTGAATTGGTAATTGACAACCAATCCCTGTGGATACGATAACCGGTCTCACCGTTTTATTACTTGTTTGCGACAAGGTGCACTTGCCTTTATTTATATATTTAAAAATCACGCATCATACTTCTCAATATCCAGGTTGGCACTGTTGAGAGAATGACATTGTTCGTGATAATTCCAGCCAAATCAAGTTACAACTTATTACTTGGCAGGGATTGGATTCACGCTGTGGGAGCAATTCCTTCGACAGTACATCAGAAAATATCTTGTGGAACGCGCAATATCAAGTGGAGATCGTCGAAGCAGACGATAGCGCGTGTTATGCCCAACAGTCACACATGGATTTCAAATTATATTGGCCAAACGTCAGACCTTTGACTGCCAACGAAGGAGTTATTGACAAAGATGTGCTCGAAGCAAGTCTTCTCGGTCAGTTTGGCGTGAAGATAAAGGAAGAGGCCGACAAGTCTCGGACCAGTTCCAACAATGAGCCTTGAAACACACCTGAGAAGATTGTCGGCCTATCTGACTGACAGAGAAGTACACAGTGCAGAAAGTGTGTTGGCAGATTGTATCATTGACGACGGCCCTTTGAGTTTTGAGAAGGGAGCCGAAGTTAAGCAAAACGTTGAAGTAGAAGATCCTCTGGAAGAAATAAGTTTAGGAGCGGAAGAAAAGAAAAGGCCCATTTTTGTCAGTGCTTTTCTGCCAGATCAGATTAATTGCAGAGTATAAAGATTGCTTTGCATAGGACTACGATGAAATGTCTGGCTTAAGCAGAGATCTTGTTGAACACTGACTGCCACTTAGGGAGGATTGCAAGCTTGTCAAACAGGCAAGTAGAAGGTTTGCTCCAGAGGTAGTGCATAAAATTAAAGAGGAAGTACAAAGACTGCTTAAAGCAAAGTTCATTCGAACAACCATGTATGTCGATTGGCTTTCTAATATAGCTCCTGTCATTAAAAAGAATGACAAAATGAGGGTATGCATAGACTTTAGAAATTTAAATATGGCTACCCCCAAATATGAGTATCTGATGCCAATAGCCGACATGCTTGTCGACTCAGCATCAGGAAATGAAATTTTAAGTTGTATGAATGGCCATGCAGGTTATAATCAAATCTTTATAGCCGAAGAAGATGTGTCAAAGACTGCCTTCAAGTGTCCAAGAGCGATTGGGACATATGAATGGATTGTCATGCCTTTCGGTTTAAAGAATGCAGAAGCCACCTATCAACAAGCAATGAATACTGTTTTCCATAATGTGATTGGAAAGTTCATAGAAGTATATATTGATGACGTGGTTGTCAAATCCAAAACCAAAGATGACCACTTGGAGCACTTGAAGCAAGGGTTTGAAAGGATGAGAAGACATAACCTCAAAATGAACCTAGAGAAGTGTAGCTTCGGAGTGTCAGCTGCCAAATTCTTAGGCTTTCTAGTTCACAAAAAAGGAATTGAGGTGGACAAAAATAAAGCCAAAGCGGTCATGGAAGCCTCAGCACCGACAGATAAAAAGGAACTACAATCCTTCCTAGGAAAGGTTAACTTTCTAAGAAGGTTTATATCAAATCTATCGGGAAGATCAAGAGTATTTGCACGGTTGGTCAAGTTGAAAGCAGAGCAAAGCTTCATATGGGAGCCTTGTCACCAAGAGGCTTTTGACCAGATCAAGCAATACCTAGTCAATCCACCGGTCATGATGCCAGCAGTGCGTCGTCGACCATTGAAGTTGTACATATCAGCATCTGAAGACACTATAGGATGTCTCTTGGCCCAGGATGATGATGACAATGTTGAAAGGGCCGTATATTATCTAATCAGAGTCCTCAATGATGCTGAAAGAAGATATAGTGCAATAGAGAAGTTATGTCTGGCATTGTATTTTTCTTGTAGAAAACTTAAATATTATATGATTCCATGTAATGTATTCGTTATTTCCAAAACTGATGTTATAAAGTATATGTTGTCAAAACCAGTCCTTAATGGACGTATTGGTAAATGGACCATTGCTTTGTCAGAATATTCTTTTCAATACGTACCATCTAAAGCTGTCAATGCACAGGCAGTACCTGACTTCTCGGTAGAACATCCAGGATTTGACGTGCCAGAAATAAATGTTGTCAGTTTACAACCCTAGAAACTTTACTTTGACGGATCAAGGCATCAAGGAGGTAGTGGAGTAGGAATATTAATCGTGACTCCACAAGGAACTCCTACTAAGTTCATGTTTGAACTTAAGTATCCATGTTCCAACAATGAAGCTAAATATGAAGCTTTGATTGTCGGATTAGAGATACTAATAGAAATGAAAGCACGAAATGTGCATATCTTTGGGGATTCTCAATTGGTTATCAAACAACTTACTCAAGAATATAAGTGTGTCAACTACAACTTGACAAAATATTGTATCATAGCTAGTAAGTTAATGAAGAAATTCGATGACGTAATTGTCAAATATATTCCCAGAAATTTAAATCAAGAGGCTAATGAGTTGGCTCAAATAGCCTCAGGATACAAGATATCTCAAAAGACTTCGTCAGGACTAATGGAAATCAGAGAATTATTATATCCATTAGAAGAAAGAGATATTTTGGTTAATGATGTAATTCTACCTAATGACTAGAGGTTGTCAATAATTGATTATTTGGAAAATCCAAGTCAGAATGTAGATAGGAAAATGAAATACAAAGCATGAATTACACAATGCAAGGAGGATTGTTATATAGAAGGTATGTTGACGGGACTCTACCCAAGTGCCCGAGTGAGCAAGATGCTTATTTGGCTCTGTCAGGAGTCCATGAGGGCATATGGGGAGCCCATCAGGCAGGAGACAAAATGAAATGGGTTCTTTGACGAAGTTTGTATTATTGGCCAACTATGATTAAAGATTGCATTTTGTTTGCCAAGTCTTATGAACAATGTCAGAAACATGGCCGTATACAAAATGTACCGGCTAGCGAATTGCATTCTATTGTCAAGCCTTGGCTATTCAGAGGATGGGATTTGGATTTGATTGGTCAAATACATCCTACTTCATCGAAAGGACATCAATTCATTCTAGTTGGAGTGGACTATTTTACCAAATGGTAGAAGCAGTTTGCATTAAAGCAGTTACCCAGCAAGATGTAATTGCTTTTATTGAAAATCATATAGTTTGTCGGTTTGGAATTCCACAAACGTTGACAACTGATCAAGGGTCAGTTTTTACTGGGAAGAAAATTATAGAATATGCCAGCTCTAGACAGATAAAGATGCTTACATCTACTCCCTACTATGCACAAGCCAATGGCCAAGTTGAGGCCATAAATAAGATCATTATTAGTCTTATTAAAAAACATGTGGGCTGACAACCTAAGAATTGGCATAATACTCTTGATCAAATACTGTGGGCATATAGAAATTCACCTAGGCAGTCGACAGGAACTTCACCATATCGGCTAACTTATGGACACTATCCTGTGTTACCTGTCGAAATCAATCTTCAATCTATTCGCATTCAAAGGCAAAATGACTTTCCTACCAACCAATATTGGAATGCAATGTTGGATGAATTGGATAAATTGAGTGATGAAAGATTAATTGCATTATAAAATTTGATTCGATAGAAGGAAAGAATTGCAAAGTTCTATGATAGTCGAGTTAAATTCAAATCATTTAAGGTAGATGATTTGGTATGGAAGGTCATATTGCCCATGAATAAAAGTTGTCGAGAATATGGCAAATGGTCACCTAAATGGGAAGGACCATTTAAAGTTGACAAAGCATTTTCTAGAAATGCTTATGCACTTGTCGATGTCAATACGGGCCTAAGAATTAAATCAATTAATGGCAAGTATTTGAAGGAATATAAACCGACAATGCTGGAGGTAAAGATTGAAAACGAGTGAAAAGAAATGAAAATTTTCATTCACTAAATTGGCAATACATTCATATATCGTCAAAGGTGCAAATTGTCAATTTAATCTAAGCCATATATATCTCAGTTGGCAATATAGTAATGTATATCAACAATACAAATTGTCAATTAAGATTGACTTAGGACTAAAGTCTAAGACTATACTAAGTTCGGTAGACTTTTATCTTCCTATCTTTTTCAATGCAACAGTGTAACCTGATTTGTTGAGGCTTCATTCCCCATTTGATGGGGTTTTATCTGCGTCATATGTCGAAAGTGCGTAGAGACGCAGAGAATGAGACGGGCAGAAGCATATCTCACCATCATTTAACCCAGAAGGTTGTAGTTGCTATGGTGCAATAAATATGACACCAAGAGAGAACCATTACCTTCCAGGATGAAGATGATGGAACTAGAGCAAGATGCACTCGTTCCGTTATGAGATCGACTTTCCCCCAGATGTGCAGCGAGGTCAGATCTAGATGTTACGTTGGTTGCTGACCTCCACTGTGTTTTTTTACGTTGTTTATTGACCTTCACTAAGAATATGACCATTAAAACAGAAACTTTGGTCTGAGGTCTTAATGTGGTAAGGTCAGATTCCCATAGGGGAAGAAAGAAGAATGAATGAAAACGCTTTTCAGATGGAAGCCTATTATGTGAAATGCTCAACTATGAAATTGTTTGACTTACAAACATCATTATTTATAGTTGGTCCAGAGAGACAACAAATTTAATACAAGTGGTTTACCCAAGTTTCGAAACGTATTATTGCATTTATTATGATTTGATAAGCATGAGTTACGTAGTTGGTTGGAAATGTGCAGTCAAATCGAACAGTAAACAAACGTGCAGATAAGTGAAGAGACATTTTAAATTAATCACCAATTGTCGGACAATATAGGATTAGAATTTGACAAGGAAAAGAATTACAGTAGTCAACTTTGGTTTAAGTCGAAATCAAGGGATAACTGATCCCATGCAAAGGAAATATCAGTTTTGTCAGCAGCGACAACTTCATATTCGGGTTGTAATGCACGGAGTTTGCCAACTACGCTTTTAGCTTTCTGACCAAGTTGAACAGATTCGTCGTCAATATCTTTGACTTTGTCTCTACTCTTTTCCAGAGCTTTGTTAAACTTGGCACATTTCAGATCTGTCAATTCGATTTCTGCCAACAGTATCTTTCGATACTCTAGGAGACTCTCTTTAGTATGAGTTCCGGTGGAAATAAGATCAAGTTCCTTGTGTTTAGAAGTTTCCAGATCTCGGAACCTAGCTAAGAGGTCATCTTTAATCTTTTCTTCCTCCTCGTAAGAAGGAATGACAGAGGTCATCCTTTCTAACTTTCTAGAGAGCCGCTCCTAGAATTTATAGATGGAGAGAAAGTGTGTGCAACTTGACATGGGGAGATTGGAATGAAGAGGAGTGATCTCTTTAATGAGTCGTGACAATTCTTGTTGGATACTAGCGTCAGATAAAAGTGTATTAAAAGAATTGTCAAGAAGAGCCTTGAGATCATGCATAAGATTGACGACTTGGGAATCACTAGAGTCATGTTGAGTTGATGAAGAGTTGGCAGAAAGTGTTGATTCTTTTCGGCTTACTTCCGAAAGCATATTAATCCAAGTGTTGAAGTGAAGAGCCGGTTTAGGGTCAGGAGACTCCATGATCGAAGGTCTGATTATAGGCGGAGGAGGAACGACAGGAATTTTTTTCAGCCAGCAGGGCTTCTATGTCAATATCTTCATCTGGAATTTCAATCATGACGGCAGCCTCAGCTGGTGTGTCAGGTAGGGAAGTTGGAGTGATTGGAGTATGATGATGAGGGCTGGGGGGCAATTCTAGATTAGATTCAGGATTTTGAGGATCATCTGTCAGACCTCTAATGTCGACAATAGTGCTTTCTAAGTTTCTGTCAACCTGAAGAGATTTTTCCTGACATGAAGGAAAATGAGATATATATGATTATAAAAATAATATGAAGGAAGATGACAAGATCAGTGGAAATACCGTGTTAGAGTCTGAAGACATTAAGTAGACATCAGCACTTGTCTTTTCAGTTGTCTGAATAGTTTCGATAACATTCTTTGTCTGTCAAAATGAGGATGAGAAGATGTGAATGAATAGGTATAACTTGATAGACCAATTTCAAAAGTAAAAATTTTACCTTGGATTGGTCGGAAGGATAAGTGTTGGAGGAGCCAAAAACAATGTCTTGAGCCTTAGATGCCGTAGAAGCCTTGGTAGCATCAGAGTCTTCCGAGATTGAAGAGCTTTTGGTGGATTTTGATTTTTTGGAGGGGAGGTCAGAAGCATCAGCTTTCCCTTTTCTTTTCTTGGCCCTTTTTACTGTTTGAGGTTTATGGACAGAAGCTTTGGTCGGCCGTGAGCTTTTCTTGACAGTTTTGGCCATCACAGGAATTACGTCTTCATCTTCATCATCATTTTCAAATGCTTCTTCAGTCAGTACAACAGATTTAGACTTACCAGGAAGGGGTTTGTCAAGAGGAACAACTGTCAACAACAATATGAATAAGTTGATTGTCAGCAAAGTGGAAAGAATAAAAAAAACTTGTCTGACAAGCAAGTACCTGAGTTATGAATTAGTATTCGCGATTGGAATTCAAAGTCGTCATCAGGTTGGAGAAACCGACGAGCGAAGGTAACTAGATTCGGTTTTTTGAGAGGGTCAACATAAGCACTTACGCTTTCTAGAAATAAGAAGTTGCCTCCCTTCGTCGGCTTTCCAGGATGTGAGTCGGCTAAACCAAAAGGAACACAAGGAATAGGCACAGGTTTAGGGAAATGAGTCTTTAAGCTGTCAAAAAATTTTCTAGTCATATTTGGGATGTCCCAATATTTGGCAAGCCTTTTGGATTCCTTGTTATCATGCTTCCTTTTGGCTTCAGCTAAAACATTGTTAACATGACGAACCATATCATATGGTCTCAGGGGATTCCACTTGATTTTGTAAAAATTTTCAAAGGCTTGAATTTCTTTTTGAAGTTCACCTTGAGTTTTCGATGCTGAATCCTATTCCTGCATAGAAGAATCATCACCGTTACCCGCAGTGTCTTCAATACAACTCAAGCAAGCCTTTAGACTTGGATGATAATTGGAATAGTACTCATCCCACCAGTCAAGAAAGCTTTGAGTTACTCCATGGAAGATAGAGAATGGAACAGGCTGTAAGAAAGTCCTACGAGCCTTGTCTTTGTCACTGAGGGCCATAATGTCTTCATATGTTGGAGCTTTGGCATCAATGAAGTCCTCATCAGAGTTTGATGAGTAAGGGGCGAGGATGGATTGACGAGAACCAAGGCGACAAGCGGTGGTATTGGGCAAGTGAAGATAAATGCGATGGGTTTTGAAACCAGGACCATCAACAAAAATGACCTTTTGGCAAAGTAAATTTGGTCTAAATTGACTTGTTAGATTTGGATATAGTGGTACTTAGATTAGTAAACCACTCTGGACCATATCTCCGATCAACGAAAGGAGTGAAATTGATCTTTGGAGAGGTGGACGAAAGAGAATGAAAGATTTTGAAATAAAACTTGAAATTGGCAGTTTCGTCTCTCGACAAAGATTCAACAGAGACGTAGCAATGGTAAGAACCATAAGTGTCGATTAACAAATCTAAAGGAGCTTTGTATGAGAATCGACGCTCAAAAACAACATTCAACCACAATTGAAGAAGCCAGAGTGGCCCTCCTAAGTTGGTTTTCTTTTGTCTAGACCTGACAGTATCAACCAACATGCTCATGCTATCATAAAGATTGGCAAGAATGCATTGGCCTAATGTTAATCTCTTACCAGTTGACAAGAGATTAGCAAGAGGGACATAAGAAGCAATTACGGTAGCAGACTTGCTGCAGAAGACATAGGCACATAGCCAAAGAAATAGAAAGGCTACGTGTTCGGTATCCGTCACAGGTTCTCGGTCTTTACCTCTAAAATTTGTTATGTATTTAGAAAAGGAGCACTTTGGAACATAAACATCAATCTGGTTTTCTACTTCGACATTGGAGTGCATAGTAGGGCCATCTAGACGAAGGCCCGTAATAGCCGACATGTCAAATAAGGTCGGGCCCATCATTCCATAGGGGAAATGGAAATTGTTTGTAGTTCTATTCTAGAAAAAGACTGACGCCCCTATTAGAGAAAAATCTACTAATTTGACATGACGAGAAAGCTGAATAAACTCAAAAAATTCCAGCTTTCTCCCGCACGTTACGTTTCTCAGTTTGGACTCGGTCAAGCCAACTGATGTAGGCTTCAAACCAAGTAGTAAGGGGCATTCTAAAAATTCTATTGTTCTTTTTAAAGACGTGAATAGGTATCGGGGTTAATGAATCTAAGATAACCTTATTTGAGTTAGCGGAAGGAAAAGAATCACGTAAATCCTCAGAAATTTCATTCTGGGTTATAAGGGGACCTAAGAATGCAGCAGGTGGATTCAAAACAACGGAAGAATCATGAACATGGTAAATTACCTTAGATTCCTGCCATAATTCTGATTCTTCCAAGATTGGGTCTTGAACTACTGCCCTAGGAGCAGCAATCGTGGCCTGAGGTATTAAAGTTGACATCTTTGAAGTTGTTGCCATGGAGATTAAGCGAAGTGATGAAGAGGAAATGTTCTTTTGTGAAGAAGAGATTTTTGCAGAGAGAGAAAGCAAGATCAAAGGAAGTCAGAAGGAGTTAAATAATGATATGACGAGCATTTAAAGAAAGTGGGAGTTGTTGGTTCGAATTCCAAGACAACTGCAACGTTATAATTATTCCTATTAAGTGGGGATATGATTAGTTTGATAAGATTTAATTCCTGAGATTAAAACCCAGAATTAAAAATCTGTTAAAGATTTGAAAATTCAAAATTTTGCTATTCTTTCGGACAAGACCGTTGAAAAGCAAAATTTGGGGGGCATCTGTCAATGGAAGAATTTCAAATTCTTGACAGGAATAATTCTGACAGGTTAACAAAGGGAGTGAAGTTAAAACTATTGTTTTTCTAAATTATTGAAGATACTTAGTTGGCAAGAAGATGTGCATATTGACTGACGGATGGTTTTTCTGACAATATTCATGAAAGAGTCGCCAATAAGGTGGAAAAGGAAAAATGATCAAGTATCAAGGTCGACAAAGCAATTAAAATAAGTTGTCAAGCAGTTAATTCCGTCAAAGACAAGTTAGTTGACACGGAGCGGTTCAAGACATTGAGAAATTATTGGAACTGTTTTGACAAGTAGTTAGGTTTAGAATCTAAAAGAACTGCCAAAGACATATGACAGTCGTTTAGATATGAAGTTACTACTAGGAAGTTATTGTATTTTCTATAAATAGTAGTAAACTCATTGTAACCAGGGTCGGTCGGTTACTTGATACACATCCTACACATCTCGATCACACAGCAGATTGACAGATTAATTCAAGTACTCCCTCCACCCTTCTCATTTTCAATTCAATTCAATATTACAACCCAGTACAATACTGGTTTTATCCTTCAAAGTTCTTTACTTGTTCTCCATTATTCCTTAATATTTCGTTTATGTTCTTATTTTCATTTACCTTTCGTGAATGGTATTACTTAGATCCTATTTTACTTAACTTTACTTTCAAATTCTTGTTTCTTTTCATTACAAACTTAATGCAACTAGGAAGTTATCTTCTACAATAGAAACTACTTTCTTCTTTTAAATTTCAAACTTATCTTTTAAAACACAAGTCGGTTTATTGTTAAAATTCATTATTGACAACACTTTGTATCTTTTTGATAAATTTACATATTTGTTTTGATATTAAGTCTTTGCCGGTGATTTCTAATTTGGCTTCATTGTCAAATGCGTACTTGGCAGACAATTCACATATTTATTTTGACGAGATTACCGCATAACTCGTAAGTCTCACTTTCGTTTGATCTATAATTATTTATCACGAAGGAATTTTGGACACAACCAAAAAACCACATTAACATCAAGAAAAATGACAAAGCAACCACAACCAAAATTTGTGGTTATTGTGATGTTGAAGATCAAAGTCAGTAATTGATATTATGTATTTTTCTTTGATATCAACTTTCGGTTGGGGTTGGCGGAAAAGACTTTGGACTGTCCAGGAGTAGTGACTATTGATTCCATGTCTGTACCTTACCTAAAGTCTCCCCTTTTTTTGTCTTCGGGTTTTGTTTTGTTTTTATTTCCCCTCGTTTGGTGAGATAAAAAGGTGGAAAATACAAAATAATAGATTTTTTTGGGTGTACCCTTGAGATATTGAAATCTATTTAAGGAGTTGATATATCTCAATGGATATTTTTCTATATACATGAGTCAGGAATCGAATCTCTGACCACATATTCTTATGGTTTCGGTTGACAAAACAATAGATTTAAAGGCAAAAATGTTGGTTGCAAATAGCAAAATCAATTTTCATTGCAAATTTTGGTTTCAGTCTTCTAAAAGTTTATAATCAATTTTGACAAAAAAATAAATAAATTATGTTCGATAATATTTTTTTTTACGAATTATATTCGATAATATAGAAAAATAGATTCATATATTCTCACATTTCTTACTAAATATTAACTGGTCATGAAACGATTATATATATATATATATATATATATATATATATATATATATATATATATATATATATGTGGGGTAGATTTTTTAAGAGTTTAATTGATATACATTGTTAATGTAAATGTTTTTTATACTGTCAACCAATCATAAGTTGTCACATCGTTAAAAAATTTTGACTATTATCCTAACTACCTTAAAATTAATCAATATATCATAATTTGTGATTGATTGACTGTATAAAATTTTTTACACTAACAATATATAACAATTAAATTTTTTTTAAATACTGAATACTCATATCTCTCTCTACGTTTCTCTCCTTCAAAATTAGGACACCGCGCTAACTCTCTTCACGATTGCACATATTTGATGGTACATTGCATCTCTTTAGACATGTGCTATAGCTTTTCAGTTTCAAACGTGATTTCAAAACTTTCTGACATAATTCCAAATACACCTTGAGAGTGTAGCTAGCGGTACCATTTCCTGTGTGACTTAAACACTTCACCTTCTCTCTTTGAACTAGTTAAACCAAAATAACTGTGGAGGAAGTCAATTTGGCCTTAAAAGGATTGATTATCGATTATTAAAAGTGAAATTAAATTGTCTTTTTTATGTATAGCTGAAAAAATAGTTAATGAAGCTTGTGATGAGTAGACATAAGATCTATTTGTTTTAGATGCTAGTTATTGAAAAAAAGACTTGACACATTTTTCAAAGCAAAATCATGTTTTCCTATATTTTCCTTTTGATAAACATAAATTTGGCTTCTCTACTATGAATGAATATATATAGTGAGAAAGTAAGGATGAAATCATCATTGATCAACTAAAATAGATTGTTGAAAAAAAAAATAACTAAAATGAGTTGAGATCTCAATACACTTCAATTAACCAAGGATGTTACACTTTTATTTCTCTACTTTATACAATTATTCACTTTAGATGAGACAAATCTGATAAATATAGGATTTGAAAACATTTTTAACAAACGTGTCTTAGATTAATGTGAGTAACTATCATTGAGGAAATAAATTGACATTAAAATTTTCAAGATTAAATTAATGTTACTTTATATAATTGAGGACCAAATTGATATCGTCTCATAGACTCAAATTAAGGTCATCCATCTTTCAGAGGATTAAACTTAATATTCATGAATTTTTTTCCGGTTACCATGACATAGGTGTGGAGTATCAACAGGTTTCGTCGATGACTAATCTCCGTCGGGGAACTTGACTGACTACCTTTAGTGGGATCTCCCCACCCAATCAAATTTTTTTTTCCATCCACAAGACTCGAACTTGAGGTCTTGCTTAAGGTATCCGAATCCAGTTCTACTCGGACCGACGTAACGTTGGTTAATATTCATGGTTTTACATAAAAACAAAGTTTAGATCCATTTTAATCTCTAAAAATATAAGTAACATCAGTCAAAATTATTCACATTAATTAAACTTTTCAATAAAACAAAATGAGATTAATGTGGTCTTATAAAAAAATTGGAAAGGACACCATATTTCTTAATCATATTAACTTGACATTAATTTAATCCATAAAACTGGCCATCCATGCATAAAAGAATAATTTTGTCATCACTTTTCATAATTATAGAATCAAATTGATATTAAAATTATTGTAAATGTAACTCTAGAAGATAAAACATCAATTCAAAAGGGAGTCTGCCCCTTTGTCTTTGTCATATGGTATGTTTGGAGTTGAGGACTGTTCTGCGGGTTGGCAACAAAGATTGAAAAAAAGAGAGCAAAGAATGGCACAGCACTTTTAGGCTGGAAATGTTTACATCCAGCCCCAGTTTTCAACATCCATCTTTACAATACATAATTCAGGGACCACTGCCACAATAAAATTAAAAAACAAAGAAAGAAAAAGAAAAGGGTAAGAAGTGAATAAAACTATAAAAGTTCAACAGAGTTCACACTGCTTTTCCTTTTCTGTGGATCATCTCAAAGCTCTCTACTTTTTGGTGTGAGAGATCCATTGCTGGATTCAAGTTCCTGTCTTTCCAAAAATGGGTTCATCTGATCGATTGTTTAACAGACAGAGGACACTTCATGACATCCTTGGAGGTGGTTTGGGTATGTCATTTTCTCAAAGTTTTGTTTAAATTTCTTAACTTTATTGCTAAATCTTTCTACTTAATTAGTATTTTCTTCTAACCAATATCACAATCTTTTTTGTACTTGTAATTTGTTTTTTTCATTTAGTGTTATTTGTCAATGGAAATTTAATAGTTATATGGGGTGTTTCTGTATCTATTGTTCCATTTTTTTTAAATACTCATTGGAAAAAAGAGAAGAAAACCAAGAGGAAAGAAAAGAATGAAAATTTACCCTTGACCTTGAATCTGTTTTTGAATCAATGCCATGCTTCAATGCAGTTGCAGATTTGATGCTGTGGAGGCAGAAGAATCTAACTGTAGGGATATTGTTGGTCACACTAGCTGTTTGGGTTGTGTTTGAAAGATCTGGTTATACTCTTTTGTCACTTGTTTCTAATGTTCTTCTCCTCCTTGTTGTCATTCTTTTTCTCTGGGCCAAATCAGCTGCAATTCTCAATAGGTAATACTCACAAAAGTTATGTTTCTCTGAATATACTTGACAAGGATCTTCTTTCAATGTGATTTTATGAGCCCTGAAGTGTATTGGTATGTCCAGATATTTATAGATCAATGATATTTCACATTAAGATTGTTCTGATCTAGAATTGTTATCCCTGTCTTTTTAGTATTATTTTTTACATTTATATGGCCTATATCTTTCAGTGATCAATGCTGGCATGATTTAGTTGTTGAAGCTAACATGAATAATGGAATGGAGTTTGTAGAGGTAATTGATTAGTTATACATTCTTAGTCGTTTTAATTTTATGACTAATGAAGAATTAGTCTTCATGTCCATGAAACCAAGTATCATTCTTGACGACCATGAATTTTGGTGTTGATCTTGAGGGTGATTTTGTGATTTATTTGATTAATGAATCATCATTTATAGTGGTAGCTACATGTTTTGACCCAACAAGAGATTCTTGTAAAAGAATGTTATTCTCCATTGTAAATTTTGTTATAGTATTGTGGATGATGGATTGTTAAGGAATCTAGAGGTGCAAAGCAACATTAACCTTTGACCAGTACACGTATGAAATTGAGCCTATTTTTCATTTTTGACATTAAGTCTGTAAGGCAGAGAAGATGTGATACTGTCATTCAAGTGTCCTGATCTTACATCTATTTATGTACAGTTCATTTTGGTACTTTGAAGAAGGATGGATGCTTGGTGTCTCAAGGCCTGTATAAACAATGGTCCTTAAACTAATAAAGTTCATTGGCAATACATTGACTACTTATGGATGAGTTGGCTTCATCAAATTGTAATCTTGTCAATCATTTGAAATCTAGATTGGTTCTATAGTTTTTGTGGAAGTGTTGATTCCTAATACCTTTACTTGAAAAAGTTGTTGCAATTTAGATATAATACTAACTTCCATCATTCTTAGCATGTCATGTTTAGTAACTTGAATTCTTGGGTCCATCACATATATTTGCTAATGGTGTCAGTTTATCAACAAAATTTATAAAATAAAGCTAAATTGTTGTTTTTCTTTTGACAGGCCTGCTCCACCTCTACCACAGTTGCATTTGTCAGAAGAAATGGTGAATGACGCGGCAGCTTTTATCCGCACTCGAGTTAATGATCTGTTTTCTGTTTCTCAAGATATTGCCTTGGGTAAGGACTCAGGGCTGTTTCTGAAAGTAGCTGCATACCTCTGGTTAATTTCTATCATTGGTGGCTTGACTGATTTCCTTACCCTGGCATACACCAGTGAGTCCCTAACCATCACTTGATCAAATTAGACTCAGAATCAATCAGTTTCAAGTTTTTGAAAATGAAGTAGCAAATTAATGAAAATGAGTTTGTTGTTGTGGTTTTGTTATGTGGCAGGTCTCTTTGTTGTTCTCACTGTACCAGCACTCTATGAAAGATATGAAGATTGCATAGATAGAAATATCTTGAGAGGCTACCACAAATTATGCCAATTGTATGTAAAAATAAATGTGGAATATGTCAGCAGAGTTCAAAACTGGATTCAGGAGAAGAAAAAGATGAGCTGATTTTGTTTTTTCATTCATTTTGATAATTTTATTACTCTTGTTAAATGTTTCTTACATGATCATTGGTGAGATTGTGATTGTTGTCTGGGGGATGATGGTTTGTATTTTCCATCTTCAATGATGGAACTTTTTTCTTTTGGTACATAATGATGGATCTCTCAAGTTAGACTTGGAGCATGCACTCCTCTAAGACTAAGAGTACTTGAGAACTTTTTGTTAGGTTAACCAAGAAAAGATATAGGTGCCACTACTTAAATCCACCAGACATGGAACTTTTTGCAAGTATTCGTACATGTAATACAAGGGCAGCTATTATTAGAATTATCTACAGATTTGTGTGAGACTTGCATGATTAATACCTTTCGATATTACTTCGTATTCAATTCAACAATCTAGTTAGCTACCTTTCTCTGGAAGTTGTCTATGTAAAAATTTTCCCATGGAAGTACCTGCATAAAATTGTTCCTCAAACAACATTTATTGGCCCAAGTGACAAGGAGCTTAGTTTCATTTAAGCAAGATTTCGGATTCGAGTATTGTGAATGAAAAAAATAGGTGTTGGGAGAACTTTGCTTCTTTTAAATGGGTCTTCCTTACTCGACTCGAACTGGTTGGAATGTGATTTTTGGATACCAAGGTTTCATACCAAAAAGAAAGAAAAAAATGTTCCTCAAACATTGCCAAATAACAGTTAATCTCACTGGGAAGAGGTTGTGGTAAAGGGTTTGGATAGTTTGCACAAGGTTATAGGTTCAAGTTCCCTTGAGTCATCTCAATTGATTAAGCTGCGGGATATGAATTGTGAGTGCACAGATTCAAATCCCGCAATGCTCTCCACCCATTTCCTATTCCCTTTTCCCTTCTCCCCTTCCCTTTGTAATGCCTCCTACGAGTAGAGGTGTTCATATCCAAACCAATAAAAAAAGCAGAAATCTAACAAAATCAATGTTTATTGGATTTTTTTGGACCTTGTGAAAATTGACTAGATCAGTTCGGTTTTTTGATTCTTTTTTTGAAACCAAATCAAACCAAATCACATATATAAGATTTAATATATGCTTATTCTACTTTTTATATTATTTGTTTTTTTATTTGTTGTTTTTTACCTAATAATAGTTATTAGTTTCATGAGATGTAATTTTTTATTTTATTTTTAAAGTTTCAAACATAAAATTGATACTTATTAGCTGGTAACGTTTTAATATTTAGTATGTTACATGTCATGTCCCTGGAGAGAAAAGTCTTCCACAAGAGAGAGTAAACAAGGCTTAAGAATTCAATAAGAGAGAAAAGTCTTATGACTTAGGGAGAGATTTTGAGGTGAGTTTGACATTTATATCTCCTACTAAAATTTCACACAAAATTCACATTAAAAAAATGAACCGAAATTAGCAGGATTATGAATACCAAAAAATTTTTGGTTATTTGTTTAAAGTATCACTTAAACACCACTAGATTTGGACACATTCCTTAAAAAACTCCTAATAATCATGACTGAATATCACGAGACATATTTGCTCCAAAATAATTGTACATTTGATCCCCTGTTACTGTTCATACAAACGGTAAGTCTATAAGTAATATGTTATTCTAACAACTGAGTTAGACAACCATACTGGACAACTCAATTGTAGCGGCACTGTATCGGTGGCATTTTCGTAATTTTGACCATTTTAAAAAAAATATTTAGCTTTTTTTATTGCTAACATTTTTTGTTAATTACGTGCAAATATTTGGTTAATCACGTGCAAATATTTGGTTAACTCAGTTCATTATATGGTTAATGGGTCATCCTGAAACTTACAATCATTTTCCACAACCATGTAAATATTTGGTTAATCACGTGCAAATATTTGGTTAATTCAGTTCATTATATGGTTAATGAGTCATCCTGAAACTTACATGATTGTGGAAAACTATTATAAGCTTTTGGGTAACCCATTAACCATATAATGAATTGAATTAACCAAATATTTGCACGTGATTAACCAAATATTTACATGGTTGTGAAAAATGAGTGTAAGTTTCAGGATGACCCATTAACCATATAATGAACTGAATTAACCAAATATTTACACGTGATTGACAAAATATTTTCACCTAATTAACCAAAAATGTTAGTACTAAAAAAAACTAAATATTAAAAAAAACTAATATTTTTTTTAAAAAAAAACCGAATCACTGTTCGCATATACGGATGACATTTTAAACCAAGTTGTACTACATTCCTCTTAATTGGTTTCTAGTGTCATTGTAAAGAATCTTTATCTTGTTTTCCATATTTTTCTTCTCTGTTGATATATATATATATATATATATATATATATATATATATATATATATATATATATATATATATGAAAAAATATATATTATTTTTCTTCAGGGTATAATTAAGTTTTCAAAATTAGCTTTCAACGTCAACAAATCTAAATGAAAAAAACACCACAATCTTCGAAAAAAAGTTATGAATAAACAACGAGTAGGAGATGTTGTAATGTACAAAATAAATTTAATAAATACTATGTCACCTGCCTATGTTAAATTCTGAAATACCTCTTTATATACTACATTGGAGGTGGAATTTGAAATGTGACCTTCATTGTCACATACCAGTATCTTCAAACCTTGACATGATGTAACCCTTGATATTGCAACATACAACTGCCTATGTGAAAAAAACAGATTGTGGGAGATAAATGCCGACATGTTTTAGGGATTGTCCCTAACTCTTATTTATTGTCATTACAAAAGAAACAACCACAGGAAATTGTCTACGTTGGAATCTAAAAGGGATCCTGATGTCAGATGATATCAATGACAATCGAGGAATAAGAACCTTTTGTCCAATATTACTTCCGGAAATGATTTTTGCCTCCAAAACATAGTTTCTCATGTGGGTAATGATGAGTCATGTGTCATTGCATAATCCAGAAGACTGATCTATGTTTCTTAACAACATTATGGTAACACCAATTTTCAGCTTCAATTCATGATTAGGAAGTCCTTATGAAGTAATGGTATTCAAAAATTCAGGAGTATGAACATCATCTGGCCTATCAACATTTCCACTGAGGGAGCATGGGCTGTCAAAACTCAAATAAGTTTTCATTTCCCCGGGGATTAATGACATCAAATAATCATTCAATTTATCAACAACATCATTTTTTGGTGCTAAAATAGCCCTATGTTGAAAAAATGATGGATCATTCATATTCTCCAAAAGGGATGGAAAAGTACTATCCACAATAGAAGCGAGGGGGTCACCCGAATTTGTAATCAACATGTCATCCGGTATATCAATTACAACCTCTCCATCATTGATTTGACCAATGGTTCCATCCCCGATTCTCAATACCCCAATCTGAGAATTTTTTCATGTCTTCAACACTAATACCTAAAGAACCACACTGAAGTCTCGTGTTCTTAGTTAAAGTTAGGACACGACAAAATTTCCAGAGGTATGGAGCATTAATACTCGCATGAACAACATCTTGTGTTGTCCCCTTCGGAATGACTAGAAGAATTTGCCTAAAATCACCACCCAAAACCACAACCTTTCCCCCAAAGGGAAGATTCAAACTATCAGCATTATAAAATCGAAGTATATCCCTAAATGTTTTGTCAACGTCTAAGCAGTGCTTGTGAGTCATCGGTGCTTCATCCCATATGATTATCTTAGCCTTGATAATCAACTCCAACACTCATTCAGTAATGCAAAATATACTAAACAAATATCTTCTGAAAATTCTGAAAGTTAACTTAAAAGTTAATTGCGAAAAGCACCAAGACCATCCCATCTAATTAAGTAATAAAACTTTAAATTAAAGAGACCACAAATTCTCAAATAAAACTGCAACACTCATTCACTTGGTTCCTTCTTAACGACGACAATCCTTGGCATTTTTGTGCTAGATGTCTGTGTTTCACCATCTTCAAACTTGGAAGATACATCCATGTCATCACATGATCTTTTTTCACTTTTCTTGCATGAAGGAGTGTAGGACAGATCATCTTCATAACACTCCCAAAAAGTATAGAAATAGAAAAAATAGTTAAAAATTAATACATAACCCATATGATCAATGCATTATATGTCGTATAGGATTGTGTTTGATACTTACCTCAGAATATGATCTCTATTTTCATAAGTCTTTCCAAGATATCTGAGACTATTAGTGATAGTTTGAAATCTTCCAAACATGTGATCTATAGTTTCATGATCAGCCATTTTAAATAGTTCATACTGATGAACCAGCATGCTTATCTTTGATTCTTTTTGACCCTCATGAGCTAAGGAAAGAGTATCCCAGATTTCTTTGGCAGTGTTGTAGATGTGAACCTTATCATGTTCAGATCTAGTAATAGCACACATGAGATAGTGCTTAGCTTTTAGATTGAGATGATGTTGATTTTTCTGCTCTTGAGTCCATTGGGCTCTAGGAACAAAGACTCCGACTTCATTTCTTGGTTGTGTAGCCGATTTCAATCAGCTCCCAAATATCTACATTTTGTGCATCCAAGAAGGCCATCATCCTCTTCTTCTAGTAGTCATAATTTGTTCCATCAAAGAGAGGAGGTCTGTTGATAGCTTGTCCTTCTGCATCCATGGTTGTTGGATCGTACTCCCTCAGCACTTGTTAGATGCTCCACCCTTTTGAGGCTGAGCTCTGATACCAACTGAAGTTGACACAGGAAAATTCAAGAAGGGGGGTTGAATTGTGTTTGTTAATAATTTTCGTAAAACAACCTTTTTCATAACTGTTTTCTCACACAATAAGATTAAAATAGAAGTAAGCACACAAGAATAAACTTTTTGAAACTTTAACAAAAGCAATATCAAAACCCTACAGTTAGTATAACCAAATAAAACTGTAAGAGTTTAGGGATAGAAGATTCACACAAGAGATTTTATCCTGGTTCACTCTCATCCAACCAAGAGCTACGTCCAGTCACTTCGACTTGAAGGATTTATCCACTATTTCTCCAAATAGATTACAATCAAGTATTCAACACCTCTCCAGGCTACAATTATTCCTTTCTTACCAAGCCTCTTCAGGCTCTAACTCTAACAAAGAGATTTAACTCATGATCTTCATAACTCACTATGTGTGAGGATATGAAAGTTTAAGATCTATTGAATATTTTCACAATATTCAAACTAAAGGTTACAAACTCTTGCTCTTGAAGGAATATTAGAATGAGTTGATTGTAGATTGGTAAAAGTTCAGCACACAAAATTTTAGCTAGCAAAAGTTATTCTTCAAAGATTGAGGTCTTCTATATATAGCGACCTTCTTCTTCACTGATATTTCTTCAACGGTCATTTTGAATAGTCCTGTTTAGAGATAACATTAAATGCATGATATCCGTTGTGACTGATAGCTTGATTGTGGCCTTTGTGAAATGTACTCTTGGCTATTACATTTGCACGATATGGAATGATACACCTCTGAGCAATTGTAACTTGAAAAACTGTCTTTCCTCATTTGTGTAAATTCCAGCTTTTTCCAGCAGTAAAGATGAATTCGTACAAGTCACTTTTCATTTCCTCATTGTACTATTTGCTTTTTGTATTTCCTCGATGTTACTATGATTTTCTCAAAATGAAACAAAACATTAACCAGATAAAACAAATGGTAAGAACAAATATTCATTTGAAATAAATATCAATCATTTAAAATAAATTCATTGTGGACCAGATTGCATTTATTCACTGTTAGAAAAACATATATAAGAGATAGAAGCTCGTCAACTCAAAATTTTAGTCTACACAGTTATGTGTAAGAACGAAATCTATTCACTCTTTTATTCAACTCGTCCACTGATGTGACATATTCTCTCGTCTACTATCAAGTCTTTGGACTTGCTATTGCTTAGAGAGTTATTTTAATCTTCGTCTGGTGATGTGGCAATTAAAGTTCGTCTACTCAAACAAAGAAATCATCTACTGACGTGGCAAGTTAAACTAGTCTATTTGTTTTTAGACTTAAAATCCGTCTAGTAAACATTTCGTGCCTCGTCTACTTAAATAAACCAGTATACTCAAATAAATAAATAAATAAATAAATAATTTTATCAATATATTGAGTAGCCCGTCTTCATGGGTGGACGTGTATTTCTCTTTAGGAGTCCAAGAAAACTTATTCTAAGTTTCCATGACTTATATATTTTTAAGTGTTCCTGCATAACTAAATAGCACATGTTAGATTTCAACAAACACTTTGTCAAAAAAATTTAATCCTTATGTTAACATCAAAACATAGAGATTATTTAATCCAAACCACTTTGGTTCCAACCGTGGGCAGCATGAAAAAGTAAGTGAGGAAGGGGAGGAGGAAAAGGGAGGACTAGTAGGGGTAAGAGAGGTCATTATCCTTTCTTTTTTCTTTTTAATTTTAATTGAATATATGTAATTTGGCATTTTTTATTTAATTATTATTATTTTAATAAAATATATTCCAGCTGGTATGCCATGTGGAGGACATGTGGCAAAAATGTTAGCCACGTAGGATTGTTTCATTATATTATTGATGGAGGGATTATTATTGCAACTTTTCAAAAGTTAGAGGATCAAACGTTCTCAAAAAAAATTTAGAAAGACTAAAATCGCATATGAGTAAAAATAGAGGGACCAAAAATACAATTAAGTGTTATTCTTTTTTATGTTTTTTTGAGTGAATATGGAGCTTAAAAAAATTAAAGGATTATTTGGTTCCTAATAATTGTTTATTTAATAAGGGGAGAAAAGCATATTCCGGATCAAATTGTGGGAACCATCGTGCATATGTTTGTCTAAGATTTCATTTAACGCTAACCGGCATTTAATATTGTGCTGAAAGCTCTATATTGGAGCTTTGAGAAAAAGTGTGTTTTACTTCAAGACGGAGGAAAGGGCCGTTTGCGTTTGAAAAAATCCTAACCCAACGGACAGTGTCATTTTTACTACCAACTTAAAACTCTAATTAGTATTCTTTTTGCGTCATGCATAAAAGCTCTGTTAGATGATTTAGGTTATCTACTTTACAAATCTTTTGTATATTTGTGTTTCTAACCATCCACTCATAATTTTTTAAAATGATTAAATATGTTTTTAATACCTAAAAAATGAGTGAATTTTAATTTTGGGGCTTGTAAATTATTTTCTTTGGTTTTCATCCCTCTAAAATATGAAATTACTAATTTTAGTCTCTATAAAATGAACAAATTTTGGTTTTGATCCCTATAAATTATTTTTCTTTAGTTTTCATCCATCTAAATTTGATGTCGTCTTTTTAGTCCCTAACATTTATTTTAAGGTAGATAAATATAATTCATTTTAGGATTCAATGAAACTTTTTTGGGAATTAATACAAGCTAACATGACACCATATATATTATTGGGTGTCACTTTAAATGATCATATGAGCTTCTGTTAGACACATAAGTAGTTAATAGATGTTATATAATATCAGGGAGAAAAATAGTGATTTCAAGTTTTATAGTGAAAAAAATAAAGAAAAATTTTACAAGAAGAAGCAAAACCAAAATTTGCTTATTCAAAAATATATTTAACTTTTTTTAAATTCCTAATCCGCCCGCCATCGTTGACGTCCTTAAGGGTTGATGAATTATCACAGCCACAGGTCCCTTGCCAAATTCAAAGGCTGGTAGGTTCGTGAAGGAAATTTCAATTATTCTTTATTGGTTTCTAGTACGGTAAAATAAAATATATACTAAGAATAAAAAATTAAAATTATATAATATGTTTTAGTTTTAATCCCTCTTCCATATTTACATTGGCTTTTTTTTTTAACTTCTTTTTTATTAGAATTCACTGATAGTATAAACTGTTGGAAAAACTTTATGGGAGATATACTTAAAGATGAAAATCATCATCATATCAAGACAATTTATGTTCAATCATCAACAATATAGAATGAAAGACAATAGCGGAAGCGTACCCGAATCCATGGAGAATGATGAAGAAACTTGTGGTTCTTGGTCTTCCAAATCAAGTATGCACAATTACTCTTAAACCTTAAAGAGCCTCTCTTTTCTAATGATGAGATTTTAGAAAAAAAAAACTGATTGCATATGACTTGGGGACCATAACCTTTTATAAAGAATTCATGCCCTTTCATGAAAAGTCGTGTCCCTTCGAATTCAAACTATTTCATGAAGAGTCACGACTATCCACACATTTCTTATCTCTAATTTTGCACATCATAAAAATAGAAATAAGACCTTATGGTATCTACACAATAATTTTCATAACAATTATGTTCATAGCCATAAACCTTACTTGAATTAGATCACTTTAATTTGACTAATTAAAAATAATGGCCCTAACACATTTAAACATTACAAGTGTGACCCAAAATTTTCTAACAATCTCCCACTGGTCACATATGTATGCTTATAAATGTGTTATACTTTATGAGCTCCAAATTTGCCATTATAAACCTTGGACATATCCCTATCCCGTCCATTAGTTATATCAATATATAGAACCAAAGCGGCTTTCGTTATATCAATCATAACTAAATCCATCAATGATCACTAATATTAACACAACCAAATGACATAGATTAATCATGAAATGTGCAGCATGAAAATCACATGAAGGTGATCTGTACATGTCGATTTTCAACTGGTCCTACTTTACTTTAGTGAGATCATTAAAGACATTATCGTACAAAGTGTAATAAACTAAATACCAAAATTTATTTCTGATCAGAACAATATCCAAATATAATAGTATGCATACATAATTTCAAATATAGAACATGAATTACATCAATGACTAACTCCCACTAAACCAAAGAATCCTCAAACTGTATGACACCCATGTGAGCAGTGTGCTCGTGAAAGACCTTGGGTGGAAGGCCCTTTGTTAGAGGGTCTGCTATCATGGAGTTTGTCCCTAAGTGTTCTATGGAAATCATCCCACTCTGTACTCTCTCCTTGACAACTAGGAACTTGATGTCGATGTGTTTCGACTTTGTCGAGCTCCTATTGTTATTGGAGTATAAGACGGCTGATTTGTTGTCACAGTATAACTTAAGTGGTCTTTCAATCCCTTCCAAAATTCGCAGTCCAGTGACAAAATTCCTCAGCCAAATCCCATGATTTGATGCCTCATAACATGCTACAAACTCTGCTGCCATGGTGGATGAAGCAATAAGCGTTTGCTTGGCACTGCGCCAAGAAACTGCACCACCAGCCAACAGATAGATATATCCCGAAGTGGATCTTCTACTATCTTGGCATCCGGCAAAATCAGAGTCAGAATACTCAATGATCTCCAAAGAGTCCGATCTCCTATATGTGAGCATATGATCTTTTGTTCTCTTCAAATACCTCATAACTCTTTTGGCTGGTTTCCAATGATCCATTCCTGGATTTCTTAAGTATCTGCCTAAAACTCCAACAATGTACGCTATGTCCGGACGCGTACAAACCTGGGCATACATTAGACTCCCTACAGCTGATGCATAGGGAATCTTCTGCATCTCCTGAATCTCAATATTTCCTTTTGGGCATTGACTGAGACTAAATTTGTCTCCCTTAGCGACCGGGTATCACCTGGTTTGCGATCCCGCATGCCAAATCTTTTGAGCACCTTATCGATATAGATGCTTTGTGATAATCCTAGAATACCTCGAGATCGATCTCGATGTATCTGGATCCCTAATACAAAGGAGGCGTCACCAAGATCTTTCATCTCGAAATTTCTTGATAGAAATCTCTTGGTTTCGTGCAACATGCCTATATTGTTAGTGGCAAGCAGTATGTCATCAACATACAATACCAGGAAAATATACTTGCTCCCACTGAATTTGTGATACACACAATCGTCAACCGCATTCATCTCAAAACCAAATGAGAGAACTACCTGATGAAACTTGTGGTACCACTGACGAGACGCCTGTTTTAGTCCATAGATGGATTTTGTCAATTTGCAAACCATTTTCTTTAGGTCTCCCGACACAAAGTTTTCTGGTTGCAACATATAGATTGTTTCATCAATGTTGCCATTGAGAAACGCCGTCTTAACATCCATCTGATGAAGCTCCAAATCATAATGTGCAACAAGAGCCATGATTGTCCTAAAAGAGTCCTTCGATGAAACCGGAGAGAAGGTCTCTTTAAAGTCAATCCCTTCCTTTTGAGTATAGCCCTTGGCTACAAGACGAGCCTTATACCTTTCCACATTACCTTTGGAATCCCTTTTGGTCTTAAATATCCATTTGCAACCAATGGGTTTCGCACCTTCTGGTAATGGGACAAGTTCCCAAACCTTATTGTCTTGCATGGACTTATACTCCTCATTCATTGCTTCAATCCATTTTTCCGAGTTGGAATCTTGCATGGCTTCACGGAAATTGATTGGATCATTTTCCATCATACCATCATTTTCCTCATGTTCTTGGAGAAATACTATGTAATCATCCGGAATAGCATTTCTTCTTTCTCTAGTGGATCGTCATAGCGGCACTTTGGTTCTTGAAGCACTGGTTCTTGAGGATCTTGAGTTTGTTCTTCTGGGACAACTAATTCATCTTGAATGGGAGTTTGAACAACAATGTCTTGGAGAGGTTCCGTACTTGCTTCATCGAAGCAAATCGTATGAACCTGGTCCTGGAATTGAAACCGATTCTTCCTCAAAGACAAAGTCTCTAACCTTATTTCTCTGCCAAACTCAATTTCCTCAAAAAACGTGGCAGTTCCGTCTCAAGAATTGTCTTTAATTTAGGATCGTAAAACTTATAGCCCCTGGATCGCTTCGAATAGCCAATAAAGTAGCTGCTCACTTTGTTCGGGATCCAATTTCCTTTCATTTGGCCTATAAGGCCTTGCCTCACCTGGACATCCCCATACATGAAGGTGATTTAGACTAGGCTTTCTACCGTCCAAAGCTCATAGGGTGTTTTGGCAGCTGCCTTAGTTGGCACTCTGTTCAAAATGTAAGCCGCGATCTTCAATGCCTCTCCCCAGAGTGACTCGGTAAAGTAGAATGACATAGCATACTCCTTACCATATCCTTAAGAGTCCGGTTTCGTCTTTCAGCTACACCATTCATGCTTTGGTGACCCCAAAGATGGTGTACTTGTGGGGCGATCCCACATTCTCGAAGGTATTTGGCAAATGGTCCCGGACGTTGTTCACCTGAACCGTCATACCTACCGTAATATTCACCTCCACGGTCAGATTTGACACTCTTAATTCTTTTATCGAGTTGATTTTCAACTTCAGCCTTAAATGATTTGAACACGTCCAAAGATTGAGACTTTTCATGTATAAGAAATAGGTACGCATATCTGGAATAATCGTCTATGAATGATATAAAGTATTGTTGACCATTCCAAGATGGTGTTGGAAATGGCCCACAAATGTCCGTATGTATCAATTCTAAGACATCTGTAGCTCTATATGCTCCCAATTTCTTTTGTTTGGTCTGTTTGCCCTTAATGCACTCAACACAGACATTAAAGTAAGTAAAGTCAATGGAATCAAGGATCCCATTTGACACAAGTCGTTTAACTCTATTTCTAGAGATGTGACCTAGACACTTGTGCCACAACGCTCCTGAATTTGCATTGTCAACTTTGCGCTTAGTACCACGTGATTCCACATTCAAGTTTTCATTATAGGAAGCAATAGTGTCAAGCAAATATAGATTGTCATACACCATAAGAGTACCAGTTCCAACAACATTTGAATTAATAGATAAACTGAATTGATTGTTTCCAAATGAACAATGATAACCAAATTTGTCCAAACAAGAAACAGAAACTAAATTCCGTCTAAAGGACGGTACAACAAAAGTATCCATTAAATCCAAATAATAACAAGTACTTAATAACAACCTAAAATGCCCTATTGCCTCTACTTCTACCGACTTGCCATCTCCCACATAAATGCGTCTTTTCAAGATCGGTTGGCCTTCGGTAACTCAGGCAACCCTGCATTGAAACACTGATGTTAGTAGTAGCCCCAGAATCTAACCACCTAGTGTTTCTAGGTACTGAAGCTAAATTTACCTCAGAACAGACCAAAGTAAGGAACATACCTTTCTTTTCACGCCAGGCATGATACTTGGTACATTCCTTCTTGACATTTCCAGTCATGCCACAAAAGAAGCAACCGTTGTCACCCTTATTTTGCTTATTTTGTGTTGGACCCTTAGCAGCTTCATTCTTAGTATCCTTATGTTTCCTCTTTTTGCCCTTGTCTTTAGAGGTGCTTGCTAGGTGAGCACTTTCTGTCCTTTCTTGCTTCATCCTCTCTTCCTTTTGCACACAATATGAAATGAGCTCGTTAAGAGACCATTTCTCCTTCTGACAGTTATAACTTATCTTAAATTGACTGAATTGTGCAGGAAGAGATATTAGCACCAAATGTGCGAGTAAGTCATCTGATAACTCGAGCTTTAGAGCCTTAAGCTTGGAAGCAATATTAGACATTTCCATTATGTACTACCTTACATTTCCTTTGCCCTTATACTTCATAGAAATCAATCTTTGAAGGAGTGTGCTTGTTTCTGCCTTATCACTTTTGGCAAAGCGTTTCTCAATTTCGGCAAGGAATTCTTTGGCACTTGTTATCTTTTCAGATATAGCACCCCTAAATGCCTCCGGAATGCCGCGCTTAATGATCATGAGACTCATACGATTGGAGCGTTCCCACTTCTCATAAGTTTTCCTCTCTTCAGAGGTACTGGAGTCCGTAAGAGAAGAGGGTTGCTCCATCGTTAGTGCAAGGTCAAGGTCCATGCAGCCCAGAATAATTAAAATGTTCTCTTTCCAGTCCTTAAAGTTGGTACCATTAAGGACCGGAACCGAATTCATGTTAGCAGATACAGTAGCAATATTAGCTGGAAAGAGAACAAAACAAACAACATAAATATACTCACATCATAATTTAAATTCAAACATAAACAAATTCAAATAATGGCATAACTCATCTCAAGATACCTAGTGCAACATCAATATCAAGTCTTTGGACAGTAATATTAATTGCTAGTGGTACTCTTATTGCAATGATCAAACACTGATAATAATGCATGTCAAATAATAAACCGTTCTTTGGACTGATTTATCATTCACATATACAACCTTATAATTATCCATGTTTACCATCACGGGTGTACATATAACCCGACCAAAATATTAAGCTTCCTTTGGGCCAATTAATACTCGCATGGATACATATACACACTAGCATTTAACATCTCTCATGAGAAATCTACACAAGAGATGTCACTTTGGCGACTTCTTGTTTCAATTGGCTCACTTAAAATGTTAAACAATTATAACCATATATTTGAATTCAATCTGATTGCTTTACTTTAAATGTTTGAACAAATATTTACATAACCGAAATTGTAGTCCAGCGGTCAAGCTTTGTCCTTCTTGCCATATGGTCTGGGGTTCAAATCTGACTGGCCTTCATTTTTTGCAATATTTTCCAAAAGAAAAAGAAAATTTAACAAAAACACGACAACGTCCGAAAGTGGGAATCGAACAACAAACCCCTTAGAAGGAGGCAGACAAGCGAACCGCTACGCCACGCTACGAAGGATGTCAACGATTGCGAACTTTAATATTTAAATTAAAAAGGTACACAACGTTTCATGATTTGTAACCCAACTTGGGAATCGAACCTGGTTCCCAATGGTTAAAAAATCTGACAGCAGTGCAATCATTGACAACAACATCAAAGTGACACTACTCGAACGTGTCAAAGCACCATGCCACACACAACTCTTTGATGAAAGTGACACTAGTTTATATTCAAACTACTTTATATTCATGTTGAGTATCAACACAAAATACATTGCAACTCAAACTTAGAAAATCAAGTCCACATAATCACATAATATTTGAATCCATAATTTATGATTTGATATCATAATTCAGAAACAATCCATGAATTCTCCATAATTTAATATGATATGACATGAATCCAATAATATTCAACTTCAAGAATATCCATCTTCATTGAAATTTAAACCATAATAGTTCTTAAATTTGATGATTTTAACTTAAACATGTCAAGTTTAAGAACACAATCAATTACAACACAAAACATTTCTCAATGATTCAACATAAACTTGTGGGCTCTGATACCACTTGTTGAAAAAACTTTATGGGAGATATACTTAAAGATGAAAATCATCATCATATCAAGACAAGTTATGTTCAATCATCAACAATATAGAATGAAAGACAATAGCGGAAGCGTACCCGAATCCATGGAGAATGATGAAGAAACTTGTGGTTCTTGGTCTTCCAAGTCAATAATGCACAATTCCTCTTAAACCTTAAAGAGCCTCTCTTTTCTAATGATGAGATTTTAGAAAAGAAAACTGATTGCAGATGACTTGGGGACCATAATCTTTTATAAAGAATTCATGCCCTTTCATGAAAAGTCGTGTCCCTTCGAATTCAAACTCTTTTATGAAGAGTCATGACTATTCACACATTTCTTATCTCTAATTTTGCCCATCATAAAAATAGAAATAAGACCTTATGGTATCTACACAATAATTTTCATAACAATTATGTTCATAGCCATAAACCTTACTTGAATTAGATCACTTTAATTTGACTAATTAAAAATAATGGCCCTAACACATTTAAACATTACAAGTGTGACCCAAAATTTTCTAACATAAACCAACCATGGATTAATATATTATTAAAAATATGTGACTTTTATAATAGTTATTTTTTAAGTCATATATGAAATGATATATGATGGGTTGAAAATGTAAATAATTTTACTGTAACAATGTAATAAAATTAAGTTTTTTATAAATATTTAGGTTAACTTTTTTTTTTAAATATTTTTTTTAAATGATTAGAATGTACTAATAGTATAAACCAACCATACATTAATATATTATTAAAAACATGTGACTTTTATAATAGTTATTTTTAAAGTCATATATGAAATCATATATGATTGATTGGAAGTGTAAAGAGCTTTATCTTAACAATGTATTAAAATTAAGCTTTTTCATAAATAATTGTTGTTGTTCTGGAGGAGTCCATGGCAGATCTGGGTTCCATGACTGTGGAGGCCTCCCAATGCCACCATGATACTGGTGTCTGTACTCTTTTCCGTCCTTGATGATTTGCACATCTGGAAACAAAAACCCGTGCTTAATGGTTAGGAGGGGAAGAAGTTCAGAGATTATGGATAGGGATTAGGGAAGTAGGGATATTTCTGAAATTAGGATTTGGAGTGTGGTTAACAATAATGATATTTGGATATACAAATTTTGATATCATGTATGAATATTGTATAGCTGATGAGATGTTTTGAGCGTGATGAAATACATGATGAAAAAAATAAAAAATAAAAAAATATTAGAGAGTATTTTTTTACAGTGTTAAATATCAATTTTGGTATCCAAATATCATTACTCGTGTGGTTTATTGTGATTTGGGCACGGCATCGAGATTCAACATAAAACAATGTCACTTCCTTCGTGTTTTTAAATTCAACTTTGTCTCTGCATATAAAACGACACTGTTTTGAGATTAATTTTAGGTATTTTTTAAAGTTTAATTTTGATATACTGATAGCTTAATTTTTTTTTATAAATCTTCATATGCATGATTTTTAATGTAATTATGATTATAGTCAAATATTTTTTAATAATATAATAATTTGTGATTGATTGAAAATATAAAGAATATTTACAATGGCAGAATATACGAGGTTAATGTTTTAGTTAATTTTCACGATGAAAATGTGGACAGAGCCACATATAAAAGATAAAGTGCAACATAAGCAAAATTTTAACTCTAATTGATCTTATCGGACTAAATATCAAGGAAGGATTAACGTGTCCCTCATTAACAAATAGAACATCACTGAAGGACTAATAGTTTTGCCCCCTAATACTGAATGTATCCTTGTGTTTTTTCTTTGTTATTTGAAGACCATTTTAGGCCCTTTCATTATTAGTTACAATAATTTTTTGAGTAAATTATACTTCAACACCTTTAAGTTTATTAATATAATAGCAAACCCCAAAATTAATCATAAATTACAATCTACACTTTTTTTTAACGTTGACTAATTATTTAGTTAACACTATTAAGTTAGTTAAAAATAAAAATTATTCACAATAAGTTATTTGGAACTTAGATATCAAAAAATGTTTTTAAAGATTAATCTTATACTTTCTTGTTTACAAAATAATTTTTTTAAAAAAAAATTTAAAACATAAAATATATAATTCGAAAACATCATAAGAAGAAATATAATTCTTTTAAGCATTTAATTTTTTAGTTTATTATATATTTATTTTACTCAAACAAATATTATTTAGTATACACTATAGTTATGCTATACAAATTAAATAAGTAAAATTTGACAAATGCTATAAATAATTTTGTGACATATATATATATATATATATATATATATATATATATATCAATTTAATCTAAAAAGTAGTTAATATATCATATGTTCATTATGTAACAAAAATATGTAATACTCTTGTTTACTCTACTTATTTAGTTTATTGAATCTATAATTTGTCAATTCTTATCAAAGTTCCTACTTTAAATTATTTTGCCTAAGCCTAATAAGATAAACTTCACGATCATGTAAAAATATTATATGTCATGCATAGAAACTTTACTAAAAATCAATTATAGACTAAAATTAATTAATTAAATTGAATAAAAAATAGTGTTATGTTTTTTGTTAAATAATGATTAATGAACATAGGATATATATTAATTACTTTTTATATTACATTAAATATATATAAAAGCATGATATTTATTGAGAAGTTATTAGGCTAAATTGTAACACCCCTTGGGGTATTACATGGTTAACTTGGTCAGAAAACTTGGGTGTAAAATTTTTCTTCTGCCGAATACTTTGGAAACATGATACATATGCTAAAACATTAAAAGCACATTGTACATCACCACACAAAGAGATAATCACATTCATAATAAAGCCGCCAAGACATACAGCTTTTAATAATTAAGTTTCAATTTCCAAAACAGAAAATTAAACCTAAGATTAAAGTGCAACACCAAAGTTACTGACATTTTCTACACACTACCCAACTAAGATTCCTATGTTGAAACCAAAGTGGTTTTGGATTTGATAATCTCCAAGTTTTGATGCTAACAAAAGGTTTAAATTTGCTTGACAAAGTATTAGTTGAGATCTAACTAGTGCTTTCAGTTATGCAGGAAGGCTTTTATAAGTAAAATAAACTTGGGATAGGTTTCAATTGAAAAATACGCGTCCACCCATGTAGACGGGCTGCTCAAGAACTATGGTAAAGTTACCTTGTTGTTTAATTAAATAGACTAGCTTTCTTTGGTAGACGAGGCTATAGATAAAATACCTAAATAACTTGTTAGGTACAGCAAGTCCAAAGACTTCAAAATAAGCACGTCCATCTTGCCACGTCAGCAGACGGAAGTAATTAGTTGAAGAAAAAGAACTAAAACACAAAGTAATCTAGTAGACAAGCTCTAAACCTCCACGTCACTAAACTGAGATCTTTGTAACTCATTAAGGAATAGCAAGTCTGAAGAATTGATAGATAAAAGGATATGCCACGTCATCAGACGAGCTAAGAAAAATATCAAATAGACTTGGACTCTCATATGAATGAGTAGACGGAGTTTCCTTTTAGACGAACTCCATCTTAGAATGAATTAAATGCAATCCGAATCTCTTATATTTATTTCAAATGATTCATATTTATTTCAAAAGAATATTTGTTCTTCACATTTGTTTTATCTGCTTTAATATTTCACCTTGTTGTAAAAGAAATATAGTTCGTATAATAAGATCTGTACGATGACAACTTTATGACTGAAAAAGCTGAATTATACACAAAGAAGAAACAAGTACTCAAGCTGCAATACACAGGAGTGAACCTCCAAATTCATGCTAACTTGATAACCAAGATTACTATTCAACATTGCTACAGTCAAGCTATCAGTCACAACGGATATCATGCATTAAATGCTATCTCTAAACGGGATTATTCAAAGTAATCATCGAAGAAGTACAAGTGAAGAAGAAGGTCACTATAAATTGAAGACCTCAGATACTGAACAACAACTCTTGCCTGCACAATCTTGCTAGTTGAACTTTTGCCATTTGATAATCATTTATTCCTTTATACTTTCAAGAGCAAGAGTCTGTATTCATTAAGTTTGAATATTGTTGTAATATTCAACTGATCTTAAACTGTCATATTCTCACCCATAGTGAGTTAAGAAGATCAACCATTAAATCTCTTTGTTAGAGTTAGAGCCTGAAGAGGCTTGGTAAGAAAGGAATACTTGTAGCCTGGAGAGGTGTTGAATACTTGTTTGTAATCTATTTGGAGAAATAGTGGAAAAATCCTTCAAGTCGAAGGGACTGGACGTAGCTCTTGGTTGGAAAAGAGTGAACCAGGATAAAATCTCTTGCGTGAATCTTCTATCCCTAAACTCTTCAGTTTTATTTGCTTATACTAACTGTGGGGTTTTGATATTGCTTTTGTTAAAGTCTTTTAAAAAGGATCTTTGTTTTTGTGTGTGCTTCTGTTTCATATCTCTCTAAGTGCAAAAATTGTTTTAAAGGTTGTTTTCAAAAATTATTAACAAACACAATTCAACCCCCTTCTTGTGTTTCCCTGTGTCAACTTCATCTTAAGTTGGTCGCTCTATATGACATTTATCGGAAGGACTCCATTGTCATTCCCAAAATCAAAATACCGCTTCAAGTATCTAAAACTAAGTCCCGAAAGACTTAGGGAAATAAAAAACAGTGTTTTGTTTTTGTTAAATAATGATTAATGAACATAGGATATATATTAATTACTTTTTATATTACATTAAATATATATAAAAGCATGATATTTATTGAGAAGTTATTAGGCTCAATTGTAACACCCCATTGGGGTATTACATGGTTAACTCGATTGCGGAAAATAAAACTTTATTTCGCTGGTTGCTTTCGAAAAATTATTGAAGTCGGAAAACTTGGGTGTAAAATTTTTCTTCTGCCGAATACTTTGGAAACATGATACATAAGCTAAAACATTAAAAGCACATTGTATATCACCACACAAAGAGATAATTACATTCATAATAAAGCCGCCAAGGCATACAACTTTTAACAATTAAGTTTCAATTTCCAAAACAGAAAAGTAAACCTAAGATTAAAGTGCAACAGCAAAGTTACTGACCTTTTCTACACACCACCCAACTAAGATTCATAAGCTGGTCGTTCTACAAGATATTTATCGGATGGACTCCATTGTCATTCCCACAATCAAAATACCCCTTCAAGTATCTAAAACTAAGTCCCGAAAGACTTAGGGAAACTTCTCAGCTCTATCTGCACTAGTGTACCAATGTACAACAACAATACCAGAAGAAACATGATATATTTGTAAGGGTGAGATGTCAATATATAGACTTTGATAAGATCACCCCACTCACAAACACAAAATAGCATATTCATGATATTCACAATATATAACAATTTATCCAGACAACATATTAAGAGTGTGTTTGGGAAAGCTGGAAAAAAAAAGATTATGCTGATAATCTGTTTTCAAATAATCGATTATTGGGATAATCGATTATAATCAGAATCTGTTTTTGTTTGGGTATGTTAGCTGAAAAACGGTTTTAAGATAATCTATTTCGTTTGGGTAGTGTAAAAATAATCACTTTTATATAGTAAATTACAAAAAATGATATCAAGTTATTTGTATAATTTAATAATATTTGATTTTTTTAACTATAATTTGTTTTGAAATTATATTTTTTTTTATAAATTCAAATTCTTGAAATTCTTAAAAAAGAAACCGGTGATGATAGTCCACGAGTCATTTTAATTTATTTTTTACACTCTAGAAATTTTAATTTATTAATTTTTATATTATTATTTTTACGTTAGAATTTTCAAGAATAATGTAATATATATATATATATATATATATATATATATATATATATATATATATATAAATAAACAATGAAAGTAAATGGAAGTGGTAATGTATAAACTATAAAGGCAAAGTGGAGGTGTAACACACTGTAATGTATAAAGGCAATTAGGCAATTGACGCGGCCACGCCGAGACTGAAACGGAAAGTCAAAATGGCTAAAAAAACTTTACTTAAAAACAGTTGGGTGAAAGAGACGGTTGAAAAATTGCTTAAAACAACGTTTTTCTTCAAGAAAAAACTTTTTTCAAATTTCAGCTAAATGCCCAAACATGAAGATTTTGTATAAAACAGCTTTTTTTAGAAAAAAAAGCTGAAAAGTGGGTTCCCAAACATGCTCTAATTTAGTCAAAGGGTTTCATACCCGACAATCATCGCAATTAATAAAATTTGTATAATATTTCAACATCGGACACGCAGTCCAAAAATTCGATTACGAAAAATACTAGGATGATTCCATCGGTCCTAACTTACCGATGTATGACCCAAAGTCAAATGTGTTGTGATTTACCCCGCAACACACAACTTGAACAAATGTGCTGACTGGGACTCTAACCCACAACATATCAAACATCACCTTCAAGTATACCAACTGGGACTCTAACCCGCAACATACCAAATGAGACACCCCGTTGTGTCCCCGGTGTTTTATTATATTAATTACCTTCTTAAATCAATTCTTAATCGCGTGCTTATCGTGAAAATACGTAAAAATTAAAAACTTATTTAATTATCATATAACTTCTACAATTTTAAAACACAATAACTTTAACATATGTAAATACACACTTAGTTGTTCATTACAATACCAAAACACTGTTGAGGGTATCCTCTCAGTAGGATCCCTCACAAGCATAAACTTAATAACAGACATACTTAACGGAAATATAAAAATG
Source organism: Sophora flavescens (assembly GCA_030762895.1). NCBI lineage: Eukaryota > Viridiplantae > Streptophyta > Magnoliopsida > Fabales > Fabaceae > Sophora > Sophora flavescens. The sequence goes on from CM061068.1 coordinate 107,497,376, forward strand.
TTCCTTAGACACACTGGCCATAATGTGTAAGTGTTGGCTGCTTTGATCCAGAATCAAGGGTATGTTAAGTGCGACCTTATCATCGTCACTATGCTCCTCACATATCATTGGTATTGAGGGAAAAGAGAGCAGAGAATGTGTGTACTGTTAATTATTCGGTCTGGTCAGTCTGGCATATATGGGCAAGTCTTCAATCCTCACTCTTACGAGTTGAGGATTGATCCTCCACTGAAAAAATGACCGACACATGAAGTAGCCGGTAAACATGGACCATTTTCGAATTTTTTATAATGTTAAGCAGCCGGTTCCTTGGTTTCTTTGGCCGGTTGCACGAGCACTTTAAGACATATAGCAATTTCAAAGCCACGAAGAGCCATTTTCAAAACCACGAAGAGCCATCTCCATGAGCAGCAATTGTCGACGGTGGTGGTGCTGAGTCATTGTTAACATTTTGAAGACGACATTGCTACAATTTACATCATAGATTCTCTAGTGGGGTGATTGTTGGTGCCAGAAGAATGAAGTATTGATCGTGCAGATCTGTGCTTGTCGGTCATGGGTGTAGATCCGACAACGAGGAGCGACAATTAGGAGCAGAGGGCCGGAAAGCAACTTGCTTTGGACCTCTGGAGTTTGCGTATCCTTGGTTGTGTTCACGGCGTCTAATACATGGAGGAAGACTCAGATCACCGGGTTTGTTATCCTCTGAAAAAAAAATTGGGAACCCTAACCCCCAAGGTCTGTTAATGTTGACATTTTATTTGTATGATTCAAGCATTGAAGATGAAACCCTGAATGAGTTATTTTATTTGATTTTTTTGCAGACTTTGAACTGATTAAATTGGATGCATGTAATAGGTTATGTGGTTAATAATAGTTTGCTTGCTCTAGTATTTTTCATAACGTAATGTTTGCATAATTTGGAAATGTATAGATGTGTAAACATTGGAGAAGAAATATGTTGAATTAGTTGAAGTGTTCAAGTTAGTTTTAATGATGAAGGATAAAGATTTGGCAAAAAAATGTCAATTGCGTATGCGATGATGACAACGTGAAATATTGGGGTTTTGTGTGGTTTACTGTAACTAATTTGGTTGCTCAAGGAATAGAAGATATATCACTGTAACTATTTTGGTTACTGCAACAATGTATAGACATCGTTTGGGAACATAGGCTGTATAGAATTTTTTGGGATGAGATGATGAAGATAAATTGGAATTAATGAGGTGTTTAAAGATGGTGGTTAATTTTGTCGGCATGTATTGCAGGGCATAGAAGACATATCAATGAATGATGAGGACAGACACAATGATGGGGAAGAAGATTTGGGAAGTTTGGAGGAAACTGAATATGAGCAAGAAGCTAATTCGGAAGCAGAAAGCGAAACAGGGGAGGATGTATTGGATGAAGATGGAGAGCAAGAGGAAGATGAAGTCCAGGTTGATGATGATGTCGGCGAAGATGTTTCAACCAAGTGATGAAGATGATGAGGATGATCCGGTTGTTCGTAACATAAGTGATATTGAATTTAGCTGTTTAACAGGAAGTGATGTCATTGACATGGTCTTTGCCGATGTAGACATTGCTTATGGTTTCTATAATGAGTATGCCAAAATCAAAGGGTTCAGTATAAGGAAAAACAAACGTGGTAAAAACAAGGACAAAGAAATTACATGGCAGCAATTTGTATGTTCTTGTGAGGGGTTTCGGCAAAGCAAATACATGAATTTGCCTAACCGCCAGCGCGAGCATCGTGTTTTGACAAGATGTGGATGTGAGGCTGAATTGCGTGTTGGCTTAAATGTAGACATCGGTCGATGGCATGTTACACGATTCTTTGATGAACACAGCCATGATTTGCTTGGGAAAAAATATAGTGGTCTGTTAAGGTCACACAGGAAAATGTCAGATGCAGATTTTGCACAAATGGAGAGCATGAGGAAGAGTGGGATAAGCATTCCTAAGATTTATGGTTCATTTGCTAGCCAATCCGGAGGGTATCATAATGTTGGTTTTAGGAAAAAGAAGATTTACAATCGTATTCAAAGGGATAGATGCAGGCAGCAAAGCGACGTAAAGGAGGTACTGAAGTTACTGAGCGAGTTACGGTCTCAAGACAGAACTCTGTTTTGGAGCCACAAAGTGGGACCGGACCGTAGGTTACTACATTTGTTCTGGTGTGATGGTACATGTCAGATTGACTATGAAGTCTTTGGTGACGTGCTTGCATTTGATGCAACGTATGGTAGGAATAAGTATAAATGTCCTGTAGTTGTTTTTTCAGGAGTTAATAATCACAAGCAAACAGTTGTCTTTGCGTGCGGTATAGTGTCTGATGAGAAAGAAGAAACATATGTTTGGTTGTTACAACAATTCATTCAAGCAATGAAAGGCAAGACCCCAAGGTGTGTCATAACTGATGGTGATCTCGCAATGCGGAATGCAATTGCTATAGTATTTTCAGAGGCGCATCACAGATTGTGTGGATGGCACTTGATCAGGAATGTAACAAGAACGTAGGTGATATTCGGTTCACACAATTGTTTAAGAAATGTATGCTTGGGAACCTTGAAATATGTGAATTTGAAGACAGGTGGGCAGCTGCTGTGGAGGAGTGTGGGTTGGCTAACAATGATTGGGTGCATCAGTTGTATGATAAAAAAGCAATGTGGGCTACATCACATATAAAGGGGAAGTTCTTTGCTGGGTTGAGGACGACGTCCCGGTGTGAGTCATTGCATTCTCACATGGGGAAATATGTACAGTCACGATTCCGGTTGAGTGAATTTGTGTTTCATTTTCAGAGATGCCTGAGTACATTAGAAGTAAGGAGGTTGAGGCTAATTTCATATCAGCATATGGCGTGCCAGTTATGCAAACTGAGTTTGTTGATTTGGAGCGGTTTGGTTCAGTAACATATACCAGAGAAATGTTTTATGTTTTCCACAAGAGGCTGGTACGTTCGATTGGGTATGTGGTAGTAGACTGCATAGTAACTGCAACTTCTAAGATTTTTGTGGTCAGACGGAATTGCAATGAGGCGATAAAGTGGCAAGTGGCATTGTATCCTAGAGAGTTTGAAGTTCGTTGTTCATGTCTTGGGTTCGAAACAGATGGCATTCCTTGTGCTCATATACTCTGTGTGCTTGTGCTACTAGATTTTGATCACCTTCCGAAGGGTCTCGTATTAGATCGGTGGACGAAGGGTGCGAAAGCTGGCAGTGAAAGTAGACATCTTGATGGTAATACAAGTGGCAACACTGCATTGTATAATGCTCGTTACACTGCTTTGTTAGACAGTTGACGGAGGCTCTGCACGTATGCAACAAAGACTGTTGAAGACTTCAATGATATCAGAGATAAGATTGCTTTCGAGCTGGAACAGTTGCAGGGTAAGTATAGGCAGCAGCAAAGATATGGTGACAGTAATGCGGACGACCTTCCAGATGGTTTTGTTGGGGTTCCAGTTGCAGGTGGTGGTCAGGCACGAACCGATGCAGCGGCTGGTGGTGGACACGGATACAAGAAGCGAACGAGGTGTGGATGTTGCAAGCCATTTGGGCATACAAGGAAAACCTGCATTCATGCTCGTCGGATAGGACAAATGCAAGCTTCGGAAACAGCAGATACATCTTCAGCTTTGTAGGAAGGTAATAGCCATGTGTTTGGGTATGAGATGCAGTTTGATTTGATTTGGTAGTATAAATGTGTTTACTTGTAGGATTAACATGTAAGTTGAATGCATGAGAATGTCACATATAAATATCGGACGTGGTATGCCGGTAGGTATAACTCGAATGGATACTACATTTGCTTATTAAGAAGTCGGTTAAATGTGGTTCTGAATTTGGACAAGTATATTATGTGGTGGGTGATGACTTGTGTAGTTTCGTTTGTGTAACTACATGTGATTGACTACTGAAAAAGTGAGAACCTCCACTTTTGGGTGTCATATGTATGCTGTATATGTAATTAATGGAGTCACCTGAATAATTACCATTGAGTTTAGGTCATTGTTAGTTGACCTTGGTATATGATTTAATATTGGGGCTGCGTTTGTGAGAGCTTAAATAAGCTCCTTATGTAAAGTGCTTATTTGATTTTGTTTTACCTCTTCGCTAACGATGTGTGTGGGCAATGAAATTTGTGTCGATTGTTGTAGCAGATCGTGCTACTGAAAATCCGTTGCTGATTATGTGTTTATATAGATGATAGATCAATTATTTTAGAAATGTTTTTTTCTCTAATTCGGTGTGTGGAACTTTGTTTTTCAATTTTAGAAAGGAATTTTTTTTATTTCATCTTGCCTCTCCCATGTTTGATAGAATTTCTGGACCATGATTCATACACTGATTGATAATTGACTTCACTCTTGCTTGGAGTGAATGAATGTTAGGTTTAAGCATTGGCAAAAACAACTTGTGCCTTAGGATGTATGAATGTTACAAGGTATGGTATCTTCCTTTGTATATAGTTTCTCCAAATTTGGGGCATCTTCATAATATCAATATCAATTGTAGCATCCTTCCAGATTAGTTCTATCAGTAGTTCGTAACATTGAAGTAACCTTGACGACTTTGCTACTTTATAACTCTTGTTAATTGTCTGGCTTAATTATGGTAGAATTTATATTGTTTTTCTTCATATTTGTAGATGAAGATTATAAAGTGTCTTGTTGAGAATATTGTAGTAGACATTTCTGTTAACCAGCTTGGAGGGTTGTGTACTCTTTGTTTTCTTGAGGAGGTAATTTGGTACATCCCACCCGGAAGCCTCACATTGTATCTTTCTCTTTGAAATTTTAACCTTGATAGTTGATACTTTCTTAGTTGGGATTGACAAGAATTGACCTCACCTTTATTATTGAATCTTGTTGGCCTAAGAAGGAAACCAAACGTATCTGCATTAGCAATTTATGGGAATGTATCAAAGACCAAACTGATAAACTCAGTGAGAGTAACAAGATTTATTTACTTCAATTATATCTTGTTTCTATTTCTTAATTTGTATAGACCTGTTTGTGATCTATGTTGCTCTCTCCCTTATTAATGTATGTAGCTAGCTGGAGGTTTCTTTTTGAGTTGCTGGATGGTTCGCTGCTTTGTGCTTCATCTCATAAAACTTCGTACACTTGATTTTGTGTGGAAGAAAGCTTAGTTCGGGTCTGGATGGTTTTTTCTAAAGGTTATGTGAGGTTCATGGCCATCTAAATCTGGTGGTGTGGAAAGCAGCTTTGTTTTTCTGCTCTTGTTGCTATCTCATTTTGGTTAACAGTTCTTGAGGCTATTACATTAAAGCATGCGATCCCATTTTGCTGGTGGTGTGAACTTTCCACTGATATCACTTTCATATGTTTTGGTTCTTTGGTGGGTTGATTTTTAGTTAATTAGTATTCAACCTGTAAGCTATACTTTTTTTTTTCTTTGTTAGTCTAGATTTCGGTTCAATAGCTAGCTTGCTTTCAACTACATTGTTTGATTATACTTTTTTTCTTGTTTGGTATTTTTTAACGATATTCTTGTTTGAAGGTTGTAACTCTAACTTATGGTACTAATGCAACTCATGGTATTTTTTAACAATATTCTAGTTTGATGGTTGTGCCTCCTCAAACTTATTGTAGTAATGCAACTTGTTTGGTGTTATTGAACAATATTCTATTTTTTATCTAAATGAGACAATATTACATTTTAAATTAACATCTACAAATTTTATCATAAATATGTTTTGAGATTAACTAAAAAAAACCAATACTGCAAATTATTTGGTTTTTTTTGTTGAAGCAATTAAATTGTTTGTTAAAGTTACATTTTTATTGTAATTTTATAAAAAAAAAATGTCCATAATCACTTATATAGTAATATATCCAAACGCCTTAATTTTGTATAAGTGCTTTTGGAAATAAGCTCTTGTATAATAAGGCCTTATGCTATAAGTGCTTAGTTAAGTTATTTACCCAAACGCACCATGAATATGTTAGTTTATTGAGGTCATTGTTAGTTAGGTGGGATAAAGGTAAATATGTAGCTACATTGTTAGTTGGACCATTTTCATTGTTGGCATGGAATGTATGTTAGATAGGCCCATTATCAGGAGAGGCATACAATGATAATTAATGGGCCATTGTTATTGGGTAATTTTTAAGGAAATAAATGGGATACAAGGGTTGTATTTCAGCGAGGGCCAATGGTGCGCATAGTTAGAAACAACCGGTAGGGGTTTGGTAACAGAAAATATAAAATATACCTGATTGATAGAAATAAAGATAAGTCATTACAAAATATGTCTTGTACATTACAAACATAGCGCATAGTTACAAAATATACCTGATTGTACCTATTTGCATTTTAGGCAATGTATGCTTGCTGCATGTCTCACGTTACATTGTGATGCAAATGGAAACATCAATAAACTTGATTTCAAAACCATACAAAAAGAGTTTGTACTTAGTGTGGTATCATTTGTAAGCATGGTTGGATTACATGGCCAGAAACGAAGTTGCAAAATATCCATGCTTCACACTAATTGCAAGCTTCAGAAAATCATTTCCTAGAATAGTTCCAGAAAACATTGATGTTACTCTGTATGATCCGATGTAATTCATTAACTGGGTCCATAACCAGTCCCACAACAGTCTTGATCCTAACCTCATTGTCATGTAGCTGAAAGGCATTAAACAACAAACCCAGTGAGGGGCATATTTATGTAGTAATTTGCATAAAGTGTAACCAATAACTCATACAAGTTCATTACCACTCCGATAAGGTTTGAAGTAAAGCCTTGTCCCATCCCTAGCCAGTCAATTACCCATGTAGCTGAGTTATTGCTACAACAGGTAAAAGCCATAAAAAATTACACATACAAGAAATAAAAATGACGACATCAACATGTTTGATAATATGTACAGCTTAAGAGTGGTAGGCAGAGGAGCCATGTCTACCTATGACCCAAATTTGGAATCCCCTTTGGGTCCAATATTGGCCAGTTTGCAAAATCATGTCGAGTGCGGATCATCTCATCAGGATAGTAACCGGAGTCAATGAGCTTTGTAAGAATATAACACTGAAAAATTCCAAGAGATTTTGTTTTAGTTGCATATTAAATGATGATGCCGATTTATTTAATGAAATTAAAATATTCATATATATATATATATATATATATATATATATATATATATATATACACATGTGGATTGCTTCTTAAAGTTGAAAAAGCCATACCACTTCCCCAATGTCTTTTTTTCTTTCAACATTTCTTGCCATCTCTGGATTGGTGTCTAGCTTAAACAGTTTTCGTTGTAGGACACATATAACCAACAGATACCAGTGTCCATTTTCTTCGTTGATAGGACAATAAATCTATTGAATCCATCGTGGTGCATAAAGTGTTAGTGATGCATTAAATATAGGATAGGTATCAAATATGGTATAATTAAAATTGAACACTTACGTAAGTCAGCTGTTGAGTCTTGGGCATGTAATGATCTATATAGTCAACATAATCATTTATTAGATCACCATCACTGTAACCTCTTAAGACTTGATCCTAGTAAGATAAATAATAATGTAATGAGGTGAGTTGTAAAGGCTATGTTATTAAAAGAATTGGAAATTGACTTTCATGACAATTTATCCAATAATATTGTGGTTGCATACTGCAAATGCAGGTGGTAGACACCAAGTAGTGAGAGTTGCATTCCGGGCCTCATTCCATGTAACCTTGTAAGCAAGCATTTTAATTATCTACAACAACAATATTAATAATATAATGGTCAGATTTTCTTAATTAGTATAGCCATAGTAGTTAAATATCCAAATTGTTACTGACCGTAGATGAAATCCGATTTCCTGGACAAAGGCACAGAAAATCTGCTCTTGACAAGCTTTGATCTCCATTTTGGAATATAATCTCACTGTTAATTGCATATCATTCACACAAATTACATATGATCATGTGACATAGTATATAGTCAACAATATTGATGGATACATTAAGCATACCTTGTGTCTAATTCTGTGGCAAATATGTAAGCAGATGCCTCCACATCGTCCTTAGATAATCCCATATCTTTGGTTGGTCTGAACCTTGATTTTACCTCCTGTATATGGTAGGTGGAATCAATTAGTATTCGGTGTACCTTCGGTATGACATCAATATGTTACTCAAGTTTCATTAATATACCTTCGGTATGACATGTCCATAGGCTTTTGTGTCAGCATGTGGTTGCATTGTATTCGTGGTGTTACCAATCTTTGAGGGTGTCATAGCTTTCGTAGGTTTCTTTGCTACAGTCACTTTACGGCCACCACCCCCCATCCCCTTGCCCCTCAGTGGTATACCTTGTGAAGACATTCCAGACTGTTTTTTATCTCCATGGTTTATTGCCTTACCCTTGATTTGAGATGGATTCGGATCCTTAGGTGTAGAGAACAAAGACCTTTTACCCCTCACCCACTCATCATTGCCATCTTGTTCATTATGTTCCTGCAGATATTACATACAAGTAAATAAACATGCATACATTGTAGACAAATAAGTTGAGCATGGTTGACCGCGCTGTCGCCACGCGCCAAAAAGAACGAGCGTTTACAAAATAATGTAGTATAGAGCGACAACTCGGATCGTCTCTCAAGGACTCTTTAGTTGTTGTTATTATTAACAGAAAAAGTTAGAAAAAGTTAGAATTGGGGGTTTTGAGATTGGAAACTAAATTAAAGAAACAAAACAGAAAACAAGGCAAGAAAATAGAGCAGTTACCAAATAAGCTAAAACGATTAACCTACTGCTTTTGGTTTCCCAACTATCATCGGTTCATGCAACCCTAAGCAAATTCTAATCCCCTCCCGGTTGTAGCAACAATTCACAAGCGGAACCACTACTACAGATATATATCCCTATTCCCGAATTAAGCAAACGGGGTTAAGCCCTTCGTGAACTAAGCGAACACGAAACGAACACACGCGAATTAAGCAAACGCGATTATATATAGGAACATGATATCACCGAGATAAACCAACACAACACAATATACTCCTGAATTAAGCAAACAGAAATATAAAGCATGGCATTGAAAAGAGAAAAGGAAATGAAACAGGATTACAGAAACCTCAAGTCTTAACAGGAACCAATCACAGTAGATTAATCTAGGAGATTAATTCTCCATTACAAAAGGAAAACAAAACATAACTAAAAGAGAAAACAAAAGGCTAACTAAGATTAGCTCAGAAACTAGCCAAAGCTGGCTAATTCTGACTCTCCCTTCATTTCTGCCTAAGACTGCTTATATACACGTTTCTGGAGTCAGAGTACTCGCGAGGCGAATCACTGCTCGCGAGGCGAATTATGCGAAAGGTCTGCAACTCTTTGTCTTCTCGCGAGGCGAGCACATCCTTCGCGAGGCGAACTCTTCAGCTTCCAACTGTTACGCCCGTGGCATTCAACACGCCCAAACCGTGATGGCTTCTGATCTTCCAAGACTCGCGAGGCGAAGGATTGCTCGCGGGGCGAACGCTTCAACTTCAGAATTGCCACGGCTGTGATCTTCAACACGGGCAAGCCGTGATCATCTCTGACTTTTTCATGGTTGCAATACTCGCGGGGCGAGAGATTATTCGCGGGGCGAGTGGCTCCAGATTTATTACTTTTTATTTTATTAACCTGAAAAACAGAAAATAAAAGTAAATACTTTATTCAACTCTAAAACAACTAAATTAACATAAAAACAATTTACAGACTCGAAATACTACTTAGGAACAATCAAGTCTAATTTGGGTAAAAATGGTATAAAATAAGCACAAAGCCAGGGTCTTTACTAGTTATAAAACCAGTCAAACAGAGGCTCATCAAAATACCCCAAACTTAAACTTTGCTTGTCCCCAAGCAAACTACACTCAAAAACTTAAAAAGACTCAAGACCTGGCAAAACATGGCAAGCTTAAGAATTCAATCAACTTTCCATAGATTTCAAGCAATTTTTTCAAAAGAATTTTTCTTTCAATGTTCCCCCCTTTTAAACAAAGTAATCCCCACATTCATTTATTCTAAACAGTTGAGAATTTCATTACTCAAACAATCATCAATCTAAGCAGGGGATCTAAGTTACACACAAAAGAGAGATCACCAAAATCAAACAACTGCCTTCCTCACAAGGGAAATTTATGTTCACTCAATCACTCAATTTTTGTCAGGCTAACATTTTCACTCAATTTTCACTTTTAAGAGCACTTCCCAAAAATTTGATTTTCATCTCAAAATGGTTCCCACAGAAAATATGCATGCAACATCAGAAGGTCTTTTATGGGTTGTAATGGGGCCTGGCTAAGGGTAGGATATACAAAAGAAACTAGGCTGAAGACCCTAGGAACTAAGAGAGCATGAAACATTTTTTTACACTGAAATTCCACTCAAGTTCCTTTATTAATTTTTTTTCTTTATGCTTCTGGGTTACTACAACCTTTTTATTTCTTTTTGGCATTTTTGCACTTTTATTTTTTTCTGTTTTTCTTTTCTTTTCTTTTCTTTTTTTTTTTATTTTTTTTCACAATTTTTTTTTTTTACATAAATTTTTTTCTCAATCCCAAACAACATATTGCACCGGGTAGCCACCCCAAACTTAATTTCTTGCAACCAATTTCTCACTAAGCTTCCATGCTCTCCTAATCCTAAGATCGGGTTAACATGGTTTTTCAGATTTTAGCTTGTAACATAAGGTTATCAAGAATTAATAGGCTAATAGGCTCAATGGGCTAACTAGGGAACATGCATTAGGAATTGGTTATTTTAGGCTAAGTAGTTTATTTACAAAGAAAATGCCTAAATCATCTGAAGCAAACACATAAACATGCAAACCAAAAAGAGATTCAATCAAATTCAGGAAAGTGCAACTTAAAAAGTGATTTTCACACAGTCAAAAACATGTTGGAGGCTCAAAACCTCACCTGGACATTTTTTTGCAAATTATTTGACAGAGATTCTATCCCTAGTGTGTGCTTCCTATCACCCCAAACTTATCATAAATCATGCCATCATAATAAAATCTCAAAGTTCAGTTTACAATCTCATGGGGATCATATTTTCAAAAATTTCATATCCTAGGGGGAAAACAGTCAACACTATCATGCAATCAATCTATGCAAAATTAATCAAATCCAATAAACTTGCCAATACTAGACTTAACACAACTCCTGAGCTTCTCAAATTATTCAGGAGCTTTATTAAAAACGAAACAGAAATAAAGCAAGAAAAATAAAATTAAAAGAGATAAGGGTTAAGAAAACTCATTCAGAGGCGGTTCCACCAGGATCCCACTGTCTGTAACATAAGTCCCACATGGTAGCCAAAGGACTGAAATTCATTCCATGCCTCCCTAACTTGCAGCTTTGATGCGGGGGTGAGCACTTGACAATTATAATAACCTCGCTGAGTGCGGCGGACTTCTCACTCCCCTTCAGGTCACAGTTGACCTCTCTTTCAACTTTGTCCATAAAATCCTCCCAATAGAATCGGGGCCCAACCTCTTGGACCGGCCATGGTGCCAAATCCAAGGGTGCAAAATCCAGAGCTGGTTCCTCAGGGGGAAGTGGTAAACAGTTAGAGAATGTTACTGGTGTTGCTTCAACTTCTGCAATGTCTTCATCCACTGCACTAACAAAATTTTCACCTGCTATACACGCAGAAATTTCAGCACACACCACACAAGGGTTAGAGTTAGTACATATATTACAAGAAAATGAATCAGAAAAATCCACAATGTCTGGAAATTCTTCAATTAATTCATCATCCACCCCATTACTCTCAACACATGCATCTAAGACCAAAGATTCTTCTTTATCCTCAAGCACGGTGGAGCAAATGTTCTCCTGATCCATATGGATGCTTTGCTTAACATACCTTTCAAAATAGCAATCTACACACAAAGCATTGCCATCACAATAACAATCATCAGGGGATTCAACACACAATTCAGTAACAGAAGTATCAGTATCAGACTCATCCTCAGAGGTATTTTCAAGAATAAATTGTGCCTCTGTAGGTTCTTCAATGGGTTGTGGAGCTAGCATTGCAACTGAGTTGGTGGTAACTTGATCAATTAGAGCCCACAATTTCCGAGATTCAGCTTGGCTCCTTTGGTATTCAGCCTCCATCCTCTGTTGGAATTCAAAATCTTGTTGTGCCATCCGTTGATTGTTCTCTTCCATTTGTTGAAGCATTGAAGCAATCTCATCCAAGGTGCTCTGTGAAGGTTCGGAAGGTGCAGAGGTGGTCACTTGGCTAGGATAGTATGGTGGTGGCTCACTAAAATTAGGATAATACATGGAAGGTGGTGGTTCATAATAAACATTAGGCAAATATCCATACATGTAATTATCCATGGCAATCAAACATCCAGACAAAGCAGACAGAACTAATTCAGGAATGCAAAAGGGTTTTTTTTTTTTTTTTTCAAAAATTATTTTCTGCTAATAACAACAAACCAGAGTCCCCGGCAACGGCGCCAATTTTTGACCGCGCTGTCGCCACGCGCCAAAAAGAACGAGCGTTTACAAAATAATGTAGTATAGAGCGACAACTCGGATCGTCTCTCAAGGACTCTTTAGTTGTTGTTATTATTAACAGAAAAAGTTAGAAAAAGTTAGAATTGGGGGTTTTGAGATTGGAAACTAAATTAAAGAAACAAAACAGAAAACAAGGCAAGAAAATAGAAGCGATTACCAAATAAGCTAAAACGATTAACCTCTTTGCTTTTGGTTTCCCAACTATCATCGGTTCATGCAACCCTAAGCAAATTCTAATCCCCTCCCGGTTGTAGCAACAATTCACAAGCGGAACCACTACTACAGATATATATCCCTATTCCCGAATTAAGCAAACGGGGTTAAGCCCTTCGTGAACTAAGCGAACACGAAACGAACACACGCGAATTAAGCAAACGCGATTATATATAGGAACATGATATCACCGAGATAAACCAACACAACACAATATACTCCTGAATTAAGCAAACAGAAATATAAAGCATGGCATTGAAAAGAGAAAAGGAAATGAAACAGGATTACAGAAACCTCAAGTCTTAACAGGAACCAATCACAGTAGATTAATCTAGGAGATTAATTCTCCATTACAAAAGGAAAACAAAACATAACTAAAAGAGAAAACAAAAGGCTAACTAAGATTAGCTCAGAAACTAGCCAAAGTCAGCTACTTCGACTCTCCCTTCATTTCGCCTAAGACCGCTTATATACACGTTTCCCGAGTCGTGAGTACTCGCGAGGCGAAGCACTTCTCGCGAGGCGAATTATGCGAAAGGTCTGCAACTCTTTGTCTTCTCGCGAGGCGAGCACATCCTTCGCGAGGCGAACTCTTCAGCTTCCAACTGTTACGCCCGTGGCATTCAACACGCCCAAACCGTGATGGCTTCTGATCTTCCAAGACTCGCGAGGCGAAGGATTGCTCGCGGGGCGAACGCTTCAACTTCAGAATTGCCACGGCTGTGATCTTCAACACGGGCAAGCCGTGATCATCTCTGACTTTTTCATGGTTGCAATACTCGCGGGGCGAGAGATTATTCGCGGGGCGAGTGGCTCCAGATTTATTACTTTTTATTTTATTAACCTGAAAAACAGAAAATAAAAGTAAATACTTTATTCAACTCTAAAACAACTAAATTAACATAAAAACAATTTACAGACTCGAAATACTACTTAGGAACAATCAAGTCTAATTTGGGTAAAAATGGTATAAAATAAGCACAAAGCCAGGGTCTTTACTAGTTATAAAACCAGTCAAACAGAGGCTCATCAATGGTAAATGAAACTGAATATGAAATATTCCTAACCTGACTAGTTGATTCATTTGGAATGTTGGAAAAGTTAGACAGGTTTAGCCTGTCCCAACCCCTTGTGGCTTTGTCTGTTAGGGTTTCCATATATGCTTCGGTTCCATACCTAGCCTTCTTGGTGTTGGAAATTTTATTGTTGGGACCAGCTTCATCATCGGATAATTCCATTATGTCTGTGTCGTCAAGCAAAGGATTAAGTGTGTCTGCTATACTTATCCTTCGACTTATGGTTGGGGTCTTGAACCGGGTTTGTTGCATGCATGCAGGACGTTTCCCTTTGTCACCCATTTGGGTAGGGTTTTCAACAACCGATTTCATTGCATGAGTTGAGTTGTTGATCGGGTGATCCTCACATGCATATGGCCTTGATGTCATACACAATGTCAACTGCAGATCGACCACCGCATTCCGGATACAGTCCATGACAACCAAAATAGCCGCTAACTTGCTGTCCAAGTTCTGGATTATGTAGGACAAAACAATAAGCAGATAATGTTATAGGGTATAGGACATAGTACAGAGATAATTTTTTAAAATTTACAAAAGTGGCATAGGGTTAACCTCCAAGCTGGTTATCATCTTTTCTTTTGTGGTTGTCTTCCCATTGGCTGAATGTACATCAGCTCCTTGCTCACCCTACCGGTGCAGCAACATGTGTACGTATCGCAATAAATATTATTAGTTATCAACTGGAAACACTAAACATTTATAATATTTGATGTTTGGCAATTACAAAAAAAATGTACCGTATTTGTGTTGACCTGTTTGAGGTAGCTGTGAGATGCATTGGCATGTGGTTGAACAATTTCATTGTCACCACCTTCATCGTCATTAATTACTTGAACAGAAGCCATTGACTGCATACGACAAGATGAACCACTTATGTTGGTGGAGACAAGGTTAGATAGTTGCATGCGCTAATATGGGTCCCGATATTATCACTGGTTCAAAGGGCTTATATCGCATATATTGTGGTAGTGGTAGTGGGTTTACACACAACACACTGCACCTCATTATTTAATTCAATTTGAAAGGACAACCCTCTGCCAGCAATGATGTTGATTTCAAATTTATTTTATAATTCAAAACTTGTGCCCAGATATACCGCCAAAATGGGTTGCTTGGGCTTTGTTGCATCGATGCCATTAATGACACTGCAACAAATTTACAGGTGCAATGAATAAACCTCTACTTGATTGTTTGCATTATTATAAAATAAATTTTATTCTTCTTAATTGTATTAAATATGTCCTATTAGTTTTTGCAAAAGCATCAGCATGTGTAAGTAGAAAGCAATCGTGCACGGGAAGCTACCAAAGCTAGCATAATGATGTAGGGTCTCGTTTTCCCATACCTGATCTTTCGAAATTTCCACCATATCTAATCATTAAAGATTATGTCAAACCTACCACTAGTAGTGAACGAAGAAAGTAAATGAAGGGTGGAAGAGAAAAGCCATTAAGTTCCAACATGCTTTGAAACTACAACTCCAAACCATCTTACATTACACAGATGACATTTATATAGTTACCACTACATTTTAACCAAAGTTCCATCACTTTCGGATGAAAAATCCATAACACACAAGATTCACGATATGCAACCATAACATAATCACTGTCAACCACTTCAAATGCTCGCGAATGTGACAGACTTCCCTATTCGTCCGCGTCAGGCTCTCCCCGATACTGGAAAGTCGAGCATCACGACTGTTAACCTCAACGTCCCCTGCATTTGTGTTCAAGATCTCTGCTGTTATTGGTAAACACCATGCAAAGAAACCACAAGCCTGCCTGTTACATGTATAAAACAGTTTGTTAGGATTCCTATCGGTGTTAGACACCTTGATCTCGGCGATAGCACCACACGTAGTGCACCTTCTGTTCACATACGCTAGCCTTAAGCGTGAACCCACTCCACCTGAGGAAGTTGATGCCATAAAACCCCCTTCTGTTCAGAAATTGATTACCTGTTATAAGATCGTTCACGATGTTGCTCGGTGAGTTGTGGAAACGGCAGGGTGATAAAGTCTCACGGGTGATAAAGTCTCACAGCTGATGCTACAGCCTTGTCAATGGTGGCTTTAATATATCATGTGAGAGATCGCATCGTATGTAATATAAAATTGTAAACACAGTAGTTAACAACAGTATATGTACATACATGTTATGATACTATATTAATATATTCAAACCGTAGCCACACCCTATATTTAAACTTATCATGTACATATTTATGTATTACTATTTTATTGCTTTAATTTTAAAACCACCATAGCAGATAATGTTATATCGTAATGGCAATCACAGTGGCTGTGGCTGACAAGACCAATCCGCATAACCGCCCCAGACAACAAATTTCAAATTTAATGATGCTATCTGCACTGAATTTGACTACAATTCAGACTGTAATTGTGTTGACTAGATTTTCGGAAAAAATCGGTGAAAAAATCGGAAAGTCGGTTCAAAATCGGTCATAACCGATAGTGAACCGACCGGAACTGGTTTATTAAAAAAATAAATTCATTAGAATATAAGGATTTGGATAATCCTAGCCAAAATCCAATTCTTTTATTTTCTAACATATTTGGGCTGGTTGTAGATTTTCGGTTGGTTTTCCCTATGAAGATGATTTTAACATATATCTTTATATTTATTTAGTTTAATTTCAAAATAAAAATAATTGTGGTTAATACTTGTAGTTGTTTAGCTGTATTTTGTTTAATATTGTTATAAATATTATTTTAAACATTAAAATACTCTAATTTAAGTATAACCGGTTCAACCACGGTTCAACCAGGGTTGTATCATTGAACCTCGAACCGCTGCCTGCATCGGTTCGATGACCAGTCCGGTTTTGTAAGCCTTTGTACTGCTACACTTATACTCTGACTTTCTTTTAGCAGTATAATTTTCTTGACTCTGGTGCTTCTGATCACTTAGCTGGTAATCCTTCTCTTTCCTCTAAACTGTCATTCCCTAAAACTGCTCACCATATAACCCTTATCCTTAAATTCAGTCTTGTTTGTGCCCGAGTGTCCTTTTAATTTAATTTCCATTAGCAAGATTACTCGCACTTTAAATTGTTCCATTACCTTTAACTCGGATTCCTTTCTTATACAGGACCGGAGCACGGGAGAGACAATTGGAGCTGATCTGAATCACGAGGTCTCTACTACCTCCAACCTTCCTCTTCCACCATATGCGCTGTATCAGGTTCTGCTGATCTCCTTCATCGTCGTCTAGGTCATCCAAGTTTGGACAAGTTAAAACAGATGATCCCTCATCTCTCACATTTGAAAACCAAGAACTGCGAGTCATGTCAGCTTGGAAAGCAGACTACAAATCTTGTTTGCAGACTACAAAAGTCCTTGTATGGCTTAAAACAGTCACCTCGTACTTGGTTTGGGAAGTCAGATCTTGTTTGCAGACTACAAAAGTCCTTGTATGGCTTAAAACAGTCACCTCGTGCTTGGTTTGGGAAGTTCAGTAAAGTTATCCAGCAATTTGGCATGATTCGTTGCGAGGCTGATCATTCTGTATTCTTTAAATGCTCATCCTTAAAAAAACGTATTTATCTTGTGGTGTATGTGGATGATATTGTTATTACAGGTGAGGAGGAGCCCTTTCCTGACCTAGGCAGATATAGAAGATTAGTTGGGAAGTTAAATTATCTCACCATGACTCGACCAGACCTTGCTTTTCCAGTCAGTGTCGTAAGTCAGTTTCTCAACTCACCCTGTGATAGTCATTGGAATGCAGTAGTCCGGATCCTAAGATATATCAAGGGATCACCTGGAAAAGGGATTGTTTATATGGACCGGGGTCATACTAATATCATCGGGTATACAGATGCAGATTGGGCAGGCGATGCTGCTGATAGGAGGTCCACTTTAGGCTACTGTGTGCTTATTGGAGGTAACCTGATTTCATGGAAAAGTAAGAAGCAGAACGTTGTTGCAAGATCAAGCACAGAAGCAGAGTATCGTGCTATGGCCAATACTACTTGCGAACTTCTATGGCTAAAATATTTTCTCCAATCTTTTGTTTGTCGGTTGTATTATTAAATTTTTTTTTACTGGAGCCGGTTGTATTATTTTGGACATATGTAAATAAATTATCATATTTAATGTTTGGAAATTAGTGGCTGCCCTAAATGCTTACAAAGTAACGATAGATAGTTAAATTATTGGGTCTTGCTGATCAGTGTCCTGGTTAAAGAATTCATTTATGTCCCTTATGCAAAGTAGTTCTGCCACGTGTCATCTTTCCTACGCAAGAAATGCATCAATTTTATGGATGTCAAATGTCAACACCACAATTTTTTTGATTTATTATAGAATTTATAAACTTAACAAAAAATAAAAATAAAAATCAACTGAGGTTGGCGTGAGTGGTTAACTACTTTTGTTTGTTTGTGCGTCTCATTTTTAAAATCTGATATGGCTTTCTCATTTTAAGTATTTATGATATCATGGACATATATGATTGGTCTTACTGATTTCGGTGATGAACGAGAAATTTTAAAGGATACTACTGCCACTATACATTATTAACTTCAAATTTAATTAAAATTAAATCTATTTATTGGGTGTCCGTTAGTGTTCACTGCTTTTTAAAATCCTTAAAATAGTATGAGGATGGAATGTGCTCTCTTTGCTTCTTATGTGATATTTTCAATGCCTCTTTGGATTTGGGAAATGCTATAAACTCAGTTATTGTTATTCAATGTGCGAAGGTGACGACTTACAAATGTATATTTTGGTTGACTAGAACCTCTTATATATCAAATACTATAAGTACATTTAACCTATATTACCTAATATGTCAAAATGATTGCAAAGAATGTTAGTCTTTAAAATGTCATTCATTCAATTACCAAACTTATCTTAAATCCCGAGATTGAAGAAGCTGAAAATTTGAAGGATAAAAAGGTGGGATTGCCAACAACATTTAACAATATATTATAATTCTTTTATTTTTTATTTGGTACTAAATAATGTATTTATGTCATAAAAGGGTTCTCAAAATAATGATATTGGACAAAGAGTTCTAAGTCAAATAAGTTTTTCTCCAAAAATTTCTATTGAAGAAGACTTGCTCAATGCAAATTACATCATTAAAAAATTTAGTATTATCCTAATTATCTTAAAGGTCATTCATATAGTTAAACACCATTGATTGATATTGTGAAAAAATTACAACCAAATGCATAACAATTATACTCTATTGAGAATATATATTAAACTCTATTTATATATGTATAAAGATTTTTATACATATATATTTATTATATAATTATATATTTATTAATCATGTTCAACCATTGGTTGAACCGATTGAACCACTTAAATCAAACCCACGTCTCATTTTATTTTTAGACTTTCATTTTTATGAGACATGGGTTGTGGTGTGTTGTCCAGATAAGAAGCAAATTTTTTTATGAAAGGAAAGTTTTTTTATTATAATTTATTTTTTAGCTGAAGATATTTAATGAACTATCTGTTTTGGGTTAGCATATTCAAAAACTCTCTAACACTTATTTAAAAACAATACTTTTATTTAATAAAATAAAAAATATATTTTAATTTTATTGTTAACAATAATGTATCAAATTTTATAATATGTATTTCATTTCTCAAATTATTAAACAGGTCATTCAATTTAACTAATTATATGATATTTACATGCATTATATATTTGAGTTTAATTGTTATACACTGACAGTATAAAAACCTTTTTACACAGACATCAAATCATAAATTGTCACGTCAGTATGTTAAAATTCATTCATACCATGATTTGAGATTGGTTGACAGTGTAAAAAACTGTACACTGTTAATGTATAACAATTAAACTCTGTATATTTTATATAATTTGTATAAATTATGTTAAAAACGTTATATAATTAATATGTCAGACTTCAAAAGTTATCTTATAATACTAAAATTATTAAACAAAAAAATTGAAAAATTATTAATAATTTATCCCGTCCAGGTACGAGATTAAACTCTAGTTAAGAACAAATTGGACCCCTTTTTCCAGTGTCAAAAACAATTTCAACACCTTGTTTAAACGGCCCACCAGCAAAATTCTGATTATTGGGCTTTAGTTTCCTCATGGCCCATGAATACCCTATATTCACCATCTTCCAGCTTGGCGTCGCCTACCCTCATCTTCAATCACACAGACCAGAACTACAACCGCCATTAATGGATTCAACCAAGGTCTCGTCCGAGTATTATCAGAATAACACGGCCAACAACTTAACTTAAAATTATAAAAGACTTGCTTCTCATTATCATAATCTCTATCACGATAACAAATCTTCAATCTTAATCAAGGACCTTATCAAATTAACTATTTTAATCAAACAGTAAATATGATAATGAAATAAAGAATTAATATCAAGAAAAAAAAAGAAACAAAGAATTAATAATTTATTAAAACTAAAGTTGATTACATGATAGATTGGATCTTGGGCATACATATTTATCCCCAACAATATATATATATATATATATATATATATATATATATATCATGATAAAAAAAATTATTGAATTTTTTTTCTTTTTTCTTTCTTCTTATAATGTAAGGTGACGACTTACAAAGGTATATTTTGGTTGACTAGAACCTCTTATACATCATATACTATAAGTAAATTTAATCTACATTACCTAATATGTCAAAATGATTGCCAAGAATGTTAGTCTTTAAAATGTCATTCATTCAACCAAACTTATCTTAATTCCCGAGATTGAAGAAGCTGAAAATTTGAAGGATAAAAATGTGGGATTGCCAACAACATTTAGCAATATATTATAATTCTTTTATTTTTTATTTGGTACTAAATAATGTATTTATGTCATAAAAGGGTTCTCAAAATAATGATCTTGGACAAAGAGTTCTAAGTCAAATAAGTTTTTATCCAAAAATTTCTATTGAAGAAGACTTGTTCAATGCAAATTACATCATTAAAAAAATTAGTTTTATCGTAATTATCTTAAAGGTCATTCATATAGTGAAACACCATTGATTGATATTGTGAAAAAATTACAACCAAATGCATAACAATTATACTCTATTGAGAATATATATTAAACTCTATTTATATATATATAAAGATTTTTATACATATATATTTATTATGTAATTATATATTTATTTATGAATCATGTTCAACCATTGGTTGAACCAATTGAACCACTTAAATCAAACTCACGTCTCATTTTATTTTTAGACTTTCATTTCTATGAGACATGGGTTGTGGTGTGTTGTCCAGATAAGAAGCAAAGTTTTTTTTTTATGAAAGGAAAGTTTTTTTATTATAATTTATTTTTTAGCCGAAGATATTTAATGAACTATCTGTTTTGGGTTACCATATTCAAAAACTCTCTAACACTTATTTCAAAACAATACTTTTATTTAAGAAAAAAAAAATATATTTTTATTTTATTGTTAACAATAATGTATCAAATTTTATAAAGTATTAATAATATAACGACCAAGTGTAAGATAACAATTTCTTTTTCCTTCATACACACAAACTTCAAATTCTCTCCCTTCTTTCTACACACAGCCGCGTGCTACTATTAGAGGGGTGGTTTTGAGTCATTTTTTGGCTTGGAATCACCCCTTTACTTCGTTTTATCTCCCATTTTATCTAAATAAGTGGTCTTTCCACATAGATCTGGTTTTTTTCTTCGTGTTTTTCATGTTTTTCGTCTTCTGTGTGCGGCGATATTGTCGTTCGTCATATTGGTGAGGCGTTGTTTGATTTCCCGTCTTGGTGCGGTATTTGTTTGATTTCCCGTCTTGGTGCGGTGTTCGTTTGGTTCAGATTGCCAGATTTGCTTCGATCCATCACAGATTTGATCAAGAATTGGGCGTCAATGTCACAGATCCGGAGACATGGGTACTCCGTTGACTTTGACCTTGTCACTTTTGTAGGCATTTTGATTTTGCCGTGTTATGCTATTAACCTGGGTGCTGTGAGTTTGTTCGCAGATTCATCATTTTCTGTTTTTAGCGATGTTGGATTTGTGTTGTTCGATGTATTCTATCAATTTGAATTTGAATGAATGAATATCTTTTTAGTAAAAAAAAAACTAGAAAAACCTATTAAAATATGGAGTTAATTGACATGCATTGATAATGTAAATATTTTTACACTGTCAACCAATCGAAAATTGAAATATCATTAAAAATCTTTGACTCTCATGCTTACTACCTTAAAAGTCATTTATACATTTATACCTTGATTTTTGATTGGTTGAAAGTGTAAATTTTTTTTCACACTTACAGTATATCTCAATTAAACTCTTAAAATATAATTAAACAAATATATGAAAGTATAAATTATAATTAGGCATATGTACAAATATTTAATATAATTAATTAAATTGGATGATGAATTTATAATAAAGTTATATCTTGCATACCTGGTATGTAATGGTAAGTGTTAGGATTAGAGTATTTAATCCATAAACATATATATTATTAAAAAAATTTACAAGATATTATGATTTTAAGATTATTTAATTTGAAAATGATTTTTATTTATTTTTAGAAGAGGGAATGTTTATATTTTTTTATTTTCAGCTTAAAAAAAAAACTAAATGCCCACACTAAAACAAGAACACAATTGTTACCAGACTAGGCCCAAACAATTTTTTTTCCCAGAAACATGGCCCAATTGACCCTTTACACTTCCTAAACCTAAAATTAGCATAGAATCTTTCTGCAACTTGAAGTGCTGCTCGGCGGAGTTGACGACGGCTGGACGGCGGGGACGACATGGCGAAGCAGCAATGGACGGTGACGTTGTGGGACGGCACGGTGGTTGATTCTTGTCTCTGCGATGGTGGCGGCGCGTTCTGGTCTCGGTGGGGTGATGGGCGGCGAAGTTATGGAGCATGATGGTTCTACCTGTGAGCGTGGCGGCACCGCGGCGGAGGGGCTGGTTCGCGTCCATGCACGACGGTGGGTTGTCAGATTCTTGTCAGGAGGTGGGTTTATGAATGGAAAACCACCAAATTATATAACTCCGTCGAAGGTGCGTGTAACCTAATGTTATTATAACTTTGGACCACTCGAGCCGGTAACCAGTTGCATACTTTACCTACTGATACTTTTTAAACCGGCTGCCCAACTATGCATCTGGACCGTTCACTTAAAAAATGCTTATATCAACGGTTCTAATTACATGAGTTTCAATCCTCACTTGCCGAGACTGAGGATTGAAGACAGCGCCGGCATATATAGAGACAAACCGGGGCGGGAGTGGTATTAGACCTTCCTCGTGATATCACAGGATGTGTACGAAAAAGATCAAAACGGATTCGCTCCTGCGAATCCCCTGTTGCAAGATCATGACCATTGGATTAATGTAAAGAGAGAGGATGTGAGTTTTTTCTAAAAGACTGCAATTATGCTGGAAGGAGGTTGCACCATTTGTTTAGCGGTGGCGAATCCAGGTTCGAAAAAGCTAGAGTTTATTATTATTGTTTTTTTTTTGGAACAAAAAAAGCTAGAGTTTATTTGAGCTATGAGAATGTGAGGATGTTTCTTAGAAGATTATTTGATAAACAATTACTTTTTTAAGTAAAAATTTATTTTAATGAATTTGATTATGTTTGTTTAAGTTTTTCATAAAAATGATTATGGTTAAAACGAAAAGATTTTTTCATTAGCTTTTGAATAAAAAATACTAACTGTATTTTAAAAAATGATTTTTATGATTACAAATAAATATAAAATAATTTCTGTTTTTCTCTAAATTATTGAATATCAAAATCATTTTTCTTAAATATGTAACAAACGAGCCCTAAATTATGTAAATACTTTAAGAAAATGATTAATAATCTTCATATAAGCTTTTTAAAGAAGTTTATAAAAATAAGTTATTTTTATCATATTTGAAAATAACTTATCAAATTAATGAACGTTTAAGTAATTTGTCTACCCAAAATGCGCCCTTATAAAAAATAGAGGTGTTTAATATCAAACTTATTACATTGACTTATAATTTTCTTTCATATGTAAATTATTTTATTTAAGCTATAATTTATAACTTACAAACTTTTACACGTGATCAAGATATGTAATATTCCTCTTTCAAAAAAAAAAAAGTAATATTCTTAAATTTTTTTTTTCTGGAAAATATTTATGGTTACGTACTTACGTGGCTAAGGTCTCGAAATTTACGGATAACTATAAGAGGCAGCTTGTGCTGTTCAAACTCGTCAACTTTTTTTGTTTTTGGAAAAGTTCACTTTAATATTTACTCTAATTGAAACTAATTTTCTTATAACAACATGAAACATCATGACAAACTTATTAGGATATATACGGCACAGTGTTCAGTTACTAGTATATATATATTTAAAAGAGTTTAATTGTTATACGTTATTAGTGTAAGATTTTTTACACTATCAATCAATCACAAACCATGATATAAATAATTTTTAAGGTGATTTGGATAAGAATCAAAGATTTTCAATAACGCAATGATTTATTATTGATTGACAATATAAATTTTTTTTACACTAATAATATATATCAATTAAACTCTATTTAAAATGAGTTTCTACTCAAGAACTTTTAATTTCAAATATGCTGCCAAAGCATTGATCAATATCGATTACGTAGGTCAATAATAATGTAGTCTGCATTGAAATGAAGACGGCTATGAAACCAGTCAACAATGATCTTAA
This sequence comes from Sophora flavescens, assembly GCA_030762895.1. Lineage (NCBI taxonomy): Eukaryota > Viridiplantae > Streptophyta > Magnoliopsida > Fabales > Fabaceae > Sophora > Sophora flavescens. The sequence goes on from CM061068.1 coordinate 107,521,930, forward strand.
CCATAGAGAATGTCGTTAATACATCTCAAATAAATAATAACCCGTCATTCGTTAAATGATTATTTTTATAATAATTTATTATAAATAATTTTAACATGAACAATATTAAATATCTTTTTTTATTGTCTCTTGTTGTTTTAAATAGATATTTTATCATTAATGTCATCGTTACTCCCGATACTTATAGTATAATTTTTTTTTCGTCACCTGCAATAAGTTACTAGTAACTGAACCCGTGCCGTATATACCCGTGCCTTTGAAGGCGCCAGTCTGACTGACGCCTTTGATCCGTCAGAGTAAAAAAAAAAATATGCCATATGTCCAAAAGAACCCCTATTAATAAATAGTTTCAGAATAACCCTAAACTGATAAATAATTTCTAAAAAAAAATTCAGTTTGGTCAAAAAGCCAAACTAAAAGCAGTGCATAACAGAGTCAACCCATGTTGCAGTCTTACAGACATAAAGTTCAAGTCTTTATGCCGTTTGATCCTTTGATTCCTTTTTCTTTCTGGTTACCTTATAGTGGTTCCCTTATTTAATATTAAAGGGTTAGGGGCAAAGAACTGCACTTGTTTCAATCCAATGGCATGTTCTTCTTCCCGAGCTTCTCAAATAAAATATGCAGCATTTCTTTGTCTCTTGCTTATTTCAAAATTGAAGTGTGTAGCAGCAAAGACAATGTTTGACAACACTTTGTATCCAGTGGCATCTCTTTCTTCCCGACCTCCTCATATAACTTATGATGTCTTTGTTAGCTTCAGGGGTGCAGACATCCGCCAAGGTTTCCTTAGCCATCTGATTAAGGCTTTGTCTCGAAATCAAATTTTCACCTTTGTAGATGACAAACTTGAAGGAGGAGATGAAATATCACAAGCACTTTTTGAAGCAATTGAAAGATCATTCATTTCATTGGTCATATTCTCACAAGACTATGCTTCTTCATCTTGGTGTTTGGATGAGCTTGTGAAAATAGTTGAGTGCAGAGAGAAGGATGGACAGATTTTAATACCTGTTTTCTACAATATAGATCCCGCTGATGTAAGGCATCAAAAAGGGAGTTATGCACTTGCAAAACATGAAAAAAGGTATAGTATCAGGGTGCAAATTTGGAGATCTGCTTTGAAGGAGTCTGCTAATTTATCAGGATTTCATTCATCTAATTTTCGGTAAAGTTTTTTATTCCCTAATAAGTGTTCCATATTTTCTTGCTGTTTATTTATTTATTTATTTATAATATAGCTATATGCATATTATCAAGCTGGTTGCTTAATTGGCAAATAGACATAACTTTCAATTTCTACATTGTTTTTCACCAGAATGTATGATCATTACTTTCACAAATATTAGTCAATGCTGCAATGGTTTCATGCTAGGATTTAGATCGGTCAAGTCACGTTTTGTTTGTCCATTGAATTTAGTGGTTAAATTACATCAAAGCAATAAAACTAAATATGGTCTCATTTCCCAATGATGCCTATTTTTTTTTTTTTCCTAAAAACTTCTACCTATATCCAATAAGGCTCTTTCTTTAAGTACATCGAAACTTCCAACCAAGTGAGCAAGGCTCACAATAAGGCCTTTATAAAACAATAATAATGATGCCCTTGAAGTTCATACATTTTCTCTTTTCTTTATTGTATAGGAATGACGCTGAGCTGCTTGAAGAAATCCTCAAGTGCGTGATGATGAGATTGAGTGATAAGCGCCGAGTTAACTCAAAAGGACTTGTTGGAATTGACAAACCAATTGCACATTTAGAGTCATTGTTACGTCAAGAGTTAAAAAATGTCCGTGTGATTGGAATTTGGGGTATGGGGGGTATCGGTAAGACAACCATTGCAGAAGAAGTGTTTAAAAGACTGTGTTTTGAATATGAAGGTTGCTGTTTTTTGGCAAATGTAAGGGATGAGTCAGCAAGATATGGTATGATTTATTTAAAGAAAAAACTTTTTTCCACACTACTAGGAGAAGATTTGAAAATTGACACACCAAATGGATTGTCCAATTATGTTGAGAGGAGGATTGGTCGTATGAAGGTTCTTATTGTTCTTGATCATGTGAATGATTCAGATCAACTTGAAACTTTAGTTGGATCTCATGATTGGTTTGGACCAAGAAGTAGAATAATTGTAACAACTAGAGATAAGCAAGTGTTTGCTGGCAAAGTTCATGATAGTGACATATTTGAGGTTAAGGCATTGGACTTCGATGAAGCACTTAAGCTTTTCAATTTAAATGCCTTTAAACAAAATCATCCTGATATAGAGTACTATGAGCTATCAAAGAGGGTGGTCAATTATGCCAAAGGCATCCCTTTAGTTCTTATAGTTTTGGGTCAGCTTCTTTGTGGAAAAGATAAGGAAATATGGGAAAGTCAGATAGATAAACTTAAAAAAATGCCACCAAGTACAAAAGTTCACAATGTAATGAAACTAAGTTATGATGATCTAGACAGCAAGGAGCAAAAGATTTTTTTAGAGCTTGCATGTTTCTTCAATGGTTTGAATTTGAAAGTAGGCTACATAAAACAATTATTGAAAGATCATGAACATGATTATTCAGTGGCTGCTAGTCTAGAAAGGCTGAAAGATAAAGCTCTTATAACTATTTCTGAAGATGATGTTGTATCAATGCATGATATTATACAAGAAATGGCTTGGGCAATTGTTCGCCAAAAATCTATTGAAGACCCTGTAAATCGCAGTCGATTATGGGATCCTGATGAAATTTATGAAGTATTGAAAAATAACAAGGTAAAAGCCAAAATTATGTATAATATCTTTTCAATGTTATTTGAATTTTTTTTTCTTCTTTTTTGTTTGTTTGTTGAGGAATGTGACTTTTAATGATGTTTAATTTTTGTTTACTACTTTGATGGCAGGGGACTAAGGCCATTAGAAGCATCAATGTGCAACTGTCAGCAGTTAGGAAGTTGGACTTAAGCCCTCACGTATTTGCTAAGATGAACAAACTACAGTTTCTGAATTTTTATGGCAATAACTATAAGACTGGTTGGATCTTCCTCAAGAGCTTCAATATTTGCCAACTGAACTAAGATATCTTCTTTGGATGAATTACCATTTGTAATCCTTGCAAGAGAAATTTTATGCAGAAAAACTTCTTATATTGGACTTGTCATATCGCCAAGTGGAAAAACTTTGGCAAGGATCCAGTGCTGGTAAATATGTGTCCTATTATAATTTTTTTTTATTTTAATTCAAACAATACAAAATTAACAACTTCAGTTCATGTGTGATGTCTTCATTTGTTTTATTTTGTTACAGAATCTTGTGAACTTAAACTCTATTCTTCCAAATTCTTGATGGAGCTGCCAGACATTTCAAAAGCCACAAATCTTGAAGTAAGGGATGTTAGGGCCCAGCCCAAGTAGAAACAAAGAGAAATGTAATAGTTAGTTAGTTTAGAGAGTTAGTAGCCAGCTGAATAAATAGGGGAGGTTGGCATTGGGGAACGGTTAGTCATTTTTGTGTTGAGATTGTGATGTTTGAGCATTTGGCTCGGTGAGTTGTAACCTTGAGTATTGCTTTGTTGTAAGGGGAAACCCTTGGGGAAATTCATCTCCTAGCCTCAATAATACTCTCTTTTTCTCTCTGTTCTTCTTTCTATATTCAGTAGCTTAGGTGCCTAACAGGATATTAGATTTGGGAGTATAATTCTCTCGTGCCCTGAATACTTGAAATAATATTATTCTGCATCGAGGCTCTCTATTTTGTTTCAAATTGTTGCTTTTATGATTAACAAATTGTTCTCCCACACTCACTCTCTCTATTTGCTCTTTATTGCAAATTATTAAGTATGTGTCATATAGGTTTGTGATCCAAACTTAACCTATCTGTGGTTCTGCTATCATTGTTTCTGCACCTTATTATTTTGTTTCATTTGATACCAGCAATCTATTCCATGTGTTTGGTTGTGCCCTAAGAAATACTGAGGCCAACACTGTGGAGGCAGTAAAAATCCAATGAGGTATTTTTATTTGGAGGAATGATTTTTGTACATAAAATGGGGACACCATAAGGTGTCTCCTTTGTTTTTTAGTGTATTTTCGAGAAATACAAAGAAGATAAAAAGTGAGTGAGAGATAGAGATAAATATATACGGTGTCACATATGGTATCCAAAATTTGTGTTCAAATAACATAACTCTTATATGGGAAGCTCTAATGCCAATTGTGGTCTACTTAGGCTTTGTATTATTTATTTCAATTTTTACATTTCCTCAGATGACAACTTCAAACCCCTTCAGGGCCTTCTAGATGACTGAGAAACAATATAACACGAGTTGTAAGTCGCGGTTAATTTTCTATATAATCACCTTGTCTAACTTTGAGTGAGTTTTCATAATATATGTTGTTCTTAGTATACTTTATATGCTGATTCTTTCTTTCTCCATGACCTTTATTTTTTTTATATCTAATATGTTACCATCCCCTGGACTGGTTTATTGTCACAACCTAAAAACCCAAGCCGTGACCAATGCACAGGTTTACAATCATAGCCTGACAAGCCTATAAATTTAGAAACGTACTTGACAAAGAATTAGAATTTTTACGAAAATTTTGACGAAGCCTCCTATGTAATTCTAACATTCCAAAACAAAAATCACATGCCAAAATATTGATATTATCATTCCAAAAGTTTCAGTCACACAAAGTACATCAAGTTTGGTACACGGAACCATTAATACAACCCCAAAGAATTTAGTACTGGTTCCCTATAGCTGCACAGTGTAAGGAGTATCAAAATACATCAAGGGCCTACAACAAAATAGGGCCTACCAAAAAGAGTCACGCTGCCTAAACGGTCTGGAGCTGTCAGCAGCCAACTAATCAGCTGCCTAGGAATCTCTATGGAAAAATAAGAAGAGTGAGTCACACTGACTCAGTAAGGGCACAACAACCACCATGAACTAGAAGGGAAACATATTAACGTACGAGTAATTATTCTTTCAAACTTAAAGGCAAGCATACTAGAATATGGATACAATAAAACCAAGTAACTTTAATGAGGCATTTATATAAAAATCATTAAACTTGCAAATTTAACATGTTCCAAATAATAACATTTCTTAACACCAAAACTAGTTAAAGATGTAAAAATCTAAATGAATAAGTTAAGTAACAAATTACAAGTTTAAAGAAACTTGAAATCACAGTGGGGTCACACATGAGGGAAACAAAAATCTGTGGCGACTCCATCTCGCTGATAGCCCTCTCCTCCTAAGGGTGGTCTCTCCCCTAGGGGCGACTCCATCTAACAGATAACACTCTCATCATTCGAGTCACATCAATCATATCTCATCGGAAGCTGCTCCATCTCGTTGATAACCTTTTCCTCCCGGATTATATATAACTAGGTGAACCTTGATCGTTTCCCCCGTTAACAGCTACGGGATTCTAGTTTCCCCCGTTAACAGCTACGGGATTCTAACATGGATTCCCCAAATCAGAACATTCAAATCACTTTTAGTTTGTATCAATCTCTTCAAGAATAAAATTTTCAATCTCATATTTCAAGTTCAACTGTTGTCAAATTATTGCTCTACACCACTCTCGGGTAAAATCAAAATCATTTAATAAAATCCACAACCTTAAAATATCTAGGAATCGTTAAAATGAACACCAAAGATATGTTTCCCCAAATAATATAATTGCAAAACAATTTTTAACATTACAAGATAATTAAAAATAATAATTATAAAATATTTAAAGTATGCCAGAATGATTATCACCTACTCACAAATATGGAGAGACAACAAATCTACTCCCAGCAACTCGAAGGAAAGCCTGACAGATTTCATAGAGCCTAAATACACAGCTTCACAGAGTGGGTATCTTTCTTTCTTCATATAGCTCTATCCCTAACCCAAAAAAATACCACAACTTAGCTTCCCAAAAATTAAAGAGGTAGAGCTTCAAGATTTGAGATTAGAAGGAAATGGAGCAAAAAGGAAAAAGAAAAAGAAACAAAAAGGGGTTAAGAGAATATGGAGGGAGGGAGAGAGAGCGATGGGGGTGGGGTTTAGCAGGGGAAGAAGAAAAATGAATGAAGTCTTTTGGGTAGAAGCTTAAAACTTTTTATTTTTATTTATAAAGGCACCTTAATGATAGGTGCGTTTCATTTTTATTTTTGACAATGATTATATTTTTGTTTTCATTGTTATTATCTTTATCCAGAGATTACCATTCTTATAATCGTGAAAGGTATTTTTCTTCTACCATGTTATTTTTAGTACTCTTCACATCCATTCTTTCTACTGTTTTATTTTGTTAAAGCTCATTTTGCTGCACTTTTATCATCTCAGTGGCTTTAATGAACACACATGCGTTTATACTTGCTGAAGGGAAACTAAATATTTTAGTAATATTCAACATACCCAAATTAACTGGAAGGAGTTAAGTCGATTTATAATAGTATTTGATTTAATTGGATATTACATGTTATTCTTCCATTGAAATAGTATGCATTTAGCCAACTGATTTGATTATTTCCAGATATTGTCTCCTGAAATGAGCTTAGACAAAGTGTGAACTTATATATGGAAGAAAACAGAAGACCCGGTCCTATATTATAGAGTACTTCAAGGGAGGTGACTGCATATTGCACCTGCATCAAAGATGGAATAGCATCTTGAGCAATTCTTAGTTTTACACATCTAAACTATGATATTAATATCTTCAAGGCATCTGTTCCTGCATGTTTTAAGTGAGTTTAGATTGAAATATTTATATTACATTTATGTCAAGTTTCTACTTTCTCTGCTCTATTTCCCATATATTTATATTATTATATTTAATCCCATAGTTATACTGGGATATTGTCCCTCGCTTTTTCACTCGCCCATCTATCATATCTAATATATTTTAATACTAGTTAAATCTGTCCGCCAAGTGGCCACTTTTTGTCCATAACCCAGTAAACCTTAAACCTGTATGAAGACAAAATATCATAATAATATAATAATACCTTAAAGTTGGGAATCTTTAGAATGCATAAAGAGGAGATGCCACGCTACAGCTGTAGCCATTCGTCCATATATTATTATAAATAAAATATATATAAGCTGCTCCTAATATTTTTTGAAATGATGTATGAAATATATGCCTTTCCCTTCTTTATGGGTGTCAAAACTCTCAAGATATGCAAGACTAAGACGACTTCATCCTTAAGTGAATATTTTTTGTATTATTTGTTCCTGTTTGTAGGTGGTGATCCAAATTATGTTTTCTCCAAAAATATGAATCATTACAAAGGGAATTTGCAGATTGGGTAGGACTTGTAAGTTCTTACTAAGAACTTTGTTCACTGTGAATAATACAATGGAATGTGGTGGTTCACGAAAAGTCATTACTTTTGTGAGTAATCTATACTCAGTGAACCAATCAATTGTTTGTAGCCACACTTTTTTTTTGGGTATGAAACTAGGTCTACATTTGTTGCTATTTACATTATTTATATTGTGATAAAAAATAGCTTATATTTATTAATATGCTAGTTTCTTAATAACAGCTGTCACTTTACTTTTCTGTTAATATCTGTCTATCAACTATCGGCTTGAATGTCTCACAACATTTTCATTGCAGCGGCCAGGAATCAGAATCAACCAACAACATCAAGCAGCTGGGGCAGGGCAGGCTGCACAAAAGTCTGCTTGCTGCTGTGGTTGAAAAGGCAACACTGTCCAATTAAATCTATACTGTATAAGAAAGACTTTTTGATGTTATGGCTTATCACAAGGTTTAACCTATATTATGCACAATGATTAAAAACAAAAGAAGATTAAGAAATGCAAATCCTAAAAGTACAAAAGAGTGCAAATCACAATCAATAAGGCTTCCACCTCAGAACTCTGTAAGTCTTCCCTCTCCGGTGTTCATAAACAAAATCAAGCTGAGGGACAATCTTGAAAAGCAAGTCATCTACATGTTTGGAATACCAAATCCTCCATCTCTTCCAGAAAATAAGAGGGAGGATAAAGATTCCAAGGCCAAAAGTCAATCCCAACTCTGCACTTAAAAAGTTCCAATCCATTGATCTCCCAGAGCGAGAATCAACTGTCTCATATGCTGGTGGTGACAACCCTCTTCTGCCACTGCAATTTTGGGTCAATGGAGGCCCACATAACTCTTCATTCCCTATAAATGAATCTGCTTCAAATGATTGAATTTGAGTACCTGTTGGTATTTTTCCCACCAGATGATTGTAGGACAAGTTCATGACCTGAAGGAATGATAAGCTTGCAAGCTCTGTAGGAATCTCTCCAGTTAAAGAGTTGATGGACAAGTCTAAGGACTCAAGTTGCTTGATTGCCTAAAGAAGAAGGGATATTACCCGAGAAAGAATTTTGTGACAAGTTAAGAGCATGCAAGGTCTTTGTGAGATTCATAAGCTCTTCTGGTATTGGCCCTTCAAATTGGTTGGATGAGAAATCCAAGGAAGTGAAGGCAATGAGAATTTTAACCAAATTCAATTGTCGACCTTTGTTGACAATTGTAACTGAATCCTCGTAACTCCGAAGGCCAACACCCTCCTCGAAGCTATGAGAGATTATGTGGTCCATCACAAATGGAGGTACCGTTGCTATAACTTTAGCCAATTTCATTTTAAGGTCATTGCTTAGATCTACTATGGCAGTCAAAAAATTCACAGGATTATAGTTATCATAGAGCTCAAAAAATAAATGGCCAAACCGACCAGCTTTATTTTCATCAAGCATCAATGCTTGGACTTTGTAAGATTGTTCTTTGTAATGTACCATTGAACTTGTTTGAGGCTAGATCAACAATTTGAAGAGTCTCCCAGTTTCCAATGTTATTACCACATGCAATATGTCCCTGCAATTCATTTGACCTTAAAATCATGACCCTCAGGGTGGAAATGTTCTTCAAGAAACAAGGAAATCTATCATTTAATTGATTGTTTCCGAGGTTTAGAACTTGTATCCTTTTGCAATTAGCCAATGATTTTGGGATGGTTCCACTCAAAAAATTTCCATTGAGATCAAGAAACCTTAGAGCACATGAAGTTGAGAATGTGTCAGAAATATGGCCAATGAGTTGGTTTCCACCTAGATTTAGTACCCTAAGAGTGTCACTCCTTGTTGTCAAACACTTGGGAATCATGCCATTGAAGCTATTATGGGAAAGATCAAGCTGATGCGTGTATTTTTAAGATATAAATAAAGGCAAGTGCACCTCGTCGCAAACAAGTAATAAAACGGTGAGACCGGTTATCGTATCCACAGGGATTGGTTGTCAATTACCAATTCACAAATTCAACAACTATTTAGACTAAACTATGGTATGAGAGATTAAAACAGAAAATAAAGAAAGCAAAACAATATTTTTGGTCTTTTGGGAATTATATCGAACACTTGGAAGGATAACAGAGATTTGGCTAAGATTGTTAGGGTTAGACTACACTAATCCTCCCTTAATTGCAATGAAATGGTTATCAACACAAGTCCTAATTCAATTATGCCAATCAAGCCTTTTCTAAAGTACTCAAGCCTAATGTCTTAGGTGCATTGAGCCTAAAACCCCAAATTAAACCCTAATGTCTTAGGTGGATTAATCTGTGATTTTGCATTAAGTCAAGACTTATACGATTGCAAGCATTCAACACCTATGTCTAGATTCTTGAACTACTTGGCAAATGATTCATGAGCATGCCTTAATACCAACCTTCCAGTCATCTATCAAAGCAACATATCATTCATATGGGTAGCTAATCCAAGGAAAGCATTAAGCACAGAATCACATACTCATAAAGAAATAAAGACTTGCATTAAAACACCAAATCAATTACAACAAGTTCAGAAAAGTTACATCTAACCCCAACAATGGGGATTTAACTACTCATGATAAAAGGAAATACAAAAGAGAATGAGAAAAGGGATGGAGAACACTCATAGACAAGCTTCCTCCATTCCCAGAGCAAGGAAATCTCCCCTTCTAGGGCTGGAACCCTAGCTCAGCCGCAGCCTCCAAGTCCCCAAGTGCTCTCTCCACCAAAAGCTCTTTTTTTAGGTTAGAAGTCAGTCCCCTTTTCTGTTCATCGCAGCCCTATTTATAGATCAGTATCGCGTCACGGCCGTGATGGCCATCACGGCCAGGCCGTGATGGCCATCACGGCCAGGCCGTGATGGTTTCTGACTTGGGCGAATTTGCACAAAATGGTCACTCGCGAGGCGAGCCCTTTGTTCACGACGCGAATCCTAGGTCACGGCCGTGATTCATATCACGGGCATGCCGTGACAGTCTCTGACTTTTGCCTTCTGCTCTGCTTGATCACGGCCGTGATGGTCATTACGGCCAGGCCGTGATGGGCTCTGTTTGGCTCATAATCTTCACTTTTCAAGCTCTTTTTCATCCAAGCTCCACCAAGGCTGATTTCTGGGCATTTTTCCATTAAATCCTGCAAAACAACACACAGAAACCACCTCATCCGTTCCAAAGGAAAAACTATACAAAATCAACACTAAATTGGCCTAACTATATGCAAATGCATGCAGAAATGTACATGAAAAATGAGGTGAAATCACACTCATCAAATTACCCCAAGCTTAAGACTTTGCTTGTCCTCAAGCAAAAACTAAGGCCAGAAGAGATAAACAGTCAAAGCATGGATAGTGAACCAAGAACCCGAGTAAATGATCCAAGCAATAGGCAATTCAAACAATTCAGCAAGAGACAATCAATTCAAGTCCAATTAGGGGCTTAAGTTTCCTAGACTCACATTCTCACTGATTCGGGCACTCTTGCTCACTTGAAGCTCACCCCAAGCTTGTTTATTTGCTTGGTTCTCTTTCTTGCCTCACTCACTCAAGTGTTCAAGTATATATAACAATTCGCTCCATTTTCCTCAAGGAATGATTCCTACCATATGCTTGACTATCAACCAAATCTCCACTTTATTTATGAAAACACCTAAGAATCAAGAGGTCTTTATTTGGTTGTAACGTGGTCATGGGATTAATCTTTAGGTGGGGATAACAAGAAAGGGATATTTCAAAAGGCTAAACCAAGTATCAAACATTTCAACACAAGACACCTTCTAAAATACCTTCTTGGGTTTTCAATACATTTTTCCACCTTTCTTTTCTTTCTTTTTCTTTTATTTCTCACTTCTCTTGTTTGTCATCCCTATCTCTATTTATTTTTCTTTTCTCTTTTTTTTTTTTTTTTGGAGAGGGGAGATTTTTCAACTCAATCCATTATTTTATTTTTTTTTATTCTTATCCCAAACTTTCAACTACCTTTTTTTCACCCTTTTTGTAATACTTTAGAAGGTCCCTTATCAAGTATATTTATCAAAATTTTTCAGGGTACCAAGAAAAGCATTTTTTTCTTTCAGGCTCAAAATTGGGCAACTAAGGGTAGCATTTACACATTCAAAGCTCAGAAGGCCCGAAAAATACCTATTGCCTCAATCATTTTCAAAAATGTTTCCAAAAAATTTTAAGCTTTAAAATGGTTTCAAGTCAAGTTCTAGAGAAAAACAATCCAAGAGGAACACACTCTACACAAAGAATGGGGGTAGATTTAGTGAGTACCCCCTAATGGTTCAAAAGCTCACATTTATCAGTTCAAGAACCAGTGAAAAACACAAGTCTAAAGAAACATATGCTAATCATCAACTATCCAAGATCATCTCAAGCATATTCATTTGCAGTCATATCACAAGAATAAACAGAATTGGGTTCAAGAATTCACTATCACCAAAAAATTGGCACTTAGCTCTCACAATCATAAGCTCAATCTAAGCAGGGGTAACCGAATCATGCGATCATGCAAACTTAAGCCTATATGAATGCAATATTCACAATGCGAGCAAAAAGATTACCCCTACCCCAAGCTTAAAGATTTACATTGTCCCCAATGTAAACAATCAAGTTGGAGAGGGGAGAAGAAAAAATAAAAAATAAAATAAAGCAGAAAATTGGAACGGCTTACCGAGGCGGTAACGGGTGTTGGCTCACATGCTTTTTGGCTTTGTTTCTCCCTGCTCTTTTTGCTCTCCCTTCCTTCTTTATTATCCTGCAAACACTTGGCAATTGACACTTTATTATTTTCCTCTTGAGCTTCTCAAATTATTCAAGAGGTTGAAAATCAAAAACAAAAACTAACTAAAGAGAAGGGTTAAGAAAAGTTGGGTTGCCTCCCAATAAGCGCTTCTTTAACGTCACTAGCTTGACTTATTAAGAAGCATCCACCTGGATCCCATAACCTGTGGTATAAGGACCAAGGGATGCTAACCATGTGAGATCCTTCACCTGGATCCCACAGTTTGCAGCAAAAATGTGGAAGTGAGCGCTTGAAATTCATGCTGACTTCTTCAAATGGGAAGTGCTTTTCAATTCCTCTCGGGTCAAAGATGACCCCTTTATCAACAAAATCTTCCCAATAGAAATGGGGTTCAACCTCAGGCAGAGGCATGAACTCCATTGTTGACTGCTTTTAAATGTGAGGTGGCAAACAATTCGAGAGGATCATTGGTGCTTTGTTAAAGCCTCGTACAATCTTCACTCTCAGCATTGCCAAATCCATCACCTTCCAAATATGCAGAAATCTCCGTACAAACCACACAAGTGCTTCTCCCATCACATTCCACACATGCATAGGAACCAATAGCATCATCTAATTCCAAAAGTTTTTCATCATCTCCAAGCATGGTGAAATAGATGTCCTCCAATTGCCTCTTCCTTTCAGGCTCTTTAGTCAAGGGTTCAATGGGGAATGGTGCAACTATGTTCTCCAAAACAGGGTCTTCACTTCTTGACTCGGTTGCTCCCACTTCTTCTTCTTCCTCCTCATCCATTTTGGCATCATCTTCATCATCATCCATCAGGTTCCCACTTGGCATTTCGGATAGAAGGTTAGAGAGTTCCTCAATACGTACCCCGAGACTTCGAATGGTATCTTCTTGATTCTTTAATTCTTCCATTGTTGTTGCCATGAAGTTCTCCAAAACAGCCTCTAAGTGAGGTTGACTATCCGGGATAGGTTGCTCAACCTCGACTGGGAATGCGGATTTGAAGTTCTCCCAAGCAACTTCCAATGGGGATGGCTCATCATTCCAAGGTGTGGAAGATTCCCAATGTTCCTCTTCATCAATCCAAGTATTGTTTGGAGGGCTCCCCCACCATGGAGTGTAAGTGTTGGGATATTGATTTCCCCATTCAGAACAACCTACCATTGGTGGAGGAGAGATTTGTGCCCTTGACAGCTCATTACTCACTTGTTGGATGTTTATGGCCAATCTGCAAAGATATCTACCCGTAGCTGCAGCTCAGATATCTCACTTTCTGCATCAGATGGTTGATACCAATTGTAGTCCATGATCCTGTCTAATCAATTTTTCACCTCACAGACAATTAAGCCCAAGATCAAATAAACACAAAAACAAATATATACAAAACTAACAAAATAAAGATATCAATTATATACAGCGAAATAAAATAAAATAAAAAAATGTCTAAATTAGTTATCTCATTTGTTACTAATGATAAGCCAATCCCCGGCAACGGCGCCAAAAACTTGATGCGTGTATTTTTAAGATATAAATAAAGGCAAGTGCACCTCGTCGCAAACAAGTAATAAAACGGTGAGACCGGTTATCGTATCCACAGGGATTGGTTGTCAATTACCAATTCACAAATTCAACAACTATTTAGACTAAACTATGGTATGAGAGATTAAAACAGAAAATAAAGAAAGCAAAACAATATTTTTGGTCTTTTGGGAATTATATCGAACACTTGGAAGGATAACAGAGATTTGGCTAAGATTGTTAGGGTTAGACTACACTAATCCTCCCTTAATTGCAATGAAATGGTTATCAACACAAGTCCTAATTCAATTATGCCAATCAAGCCTTTTCTAAAGTACTCAAGCCTAATGTCTTAGGTGCATTGAGCCTAAAACCCCAAATTAAACCCTAATGTCTTAGGTGGATTAATCTGTGATTTTGCATTAAGTCAAGACTTATACGATTGCAAGCATTCAACACCTATGTCTAGATTCTTGAACTACTTGGCAAATGATTCATGAGCATGCCTTAATACCAACCTTCCAGTCATCTATCAAAGCAACATATCATTCATATGGGTAGCTAATCCAAGGAAAGCATTAAGCACAGAATCACATACTCATAAAGAAATAAAGACTTGCATTAAAACACCAAATCAATTACAACAAGTTCAGAAAAGTTACATCTAACCCCAACAATGGGGATTTAACTACTCATGATAAAAGGAAATACAAAAGAGAATGAGAAAAGGGATGGAGAACACTCATAGACAAGCTTCCTCCATTCCCAGAGCAAGGAAATCTCCCCTTCTAGGGCTGGAACCCTATCTCAGCCGCAGCCTCCAAGTCCCCAAGTGCTCTCTCCACCAAAAGCTCTTTTTTTAGGTTAGAAGTCAGTCCCCTTTTCTGTTCATCGCAGCCCTATTTATAGATCAGTATCGCGTCACGGCCGTGATGGCCATCACGGCCAGGCCGTGATGGTTTCTGACTTGGGCGAATTTGCACAAAATGGTCACTCGCGAGGCGAGCCCTTTGTTCGCGACGCGAATCCTAGGTCACGGCCGTGATTCATATCACGGGCAGGCCGTGACAGTCTCTGACTTTTGCCTTCTGCTCTGCTTGATCACGGCCGTGATGGTCATCACGGCCAGGCCGTGATGGGCTCTGTTTGGCTCATAATCTTCACTTTTCAAGCTCTTTTTCATCCAAGCTCCACCAAGGCTGATTTCTGGGCATTTTTCCATTAAATCCTGCAAAACAACACACAGAAACCACCTCATCCGTTCCAAAGGAAAAACTATACAAAATCAACACTAAATTGGCCTAACTATATGCAAATGCATGCAGAAATGTACATGAAAAATGAGGTGAAATCACACTCATCACAAGCATTCGAAGACCTGAAATGTTGCAGAAGGATTCATGGATTCTTCCATGAAAACTGTTGTTTGAAAGAGAGAGAAAATATGTGAAGGGAATATGACTACCAATGTCTGCTAAGTTAGTGGAGCTGAATCTATTGCTTGAGTAGTCCAAATAAATGGCATTTCTAAGAAAAGTGGGTGCAGACCCTTGGAGTTGGTTGGAATGAAGGTCAAGTTTAAATAAATTTGAACTAAGATTCTGGAGTGGCCCTTCAAAATCTGTTAGAGAGTTGTAGGAAAGATTTAGGACAACCATAAATTCAAATTTCCAAATCCAGTTGGGTATTGTTCCTTCAATCTGTTTCTTTGGATAAGTCTAGGTAGAGTAATGTGGATTGATTCCTCAAAAAGTCAGGGAATGCTTTCAAATTGCATGAACCCAACGAAAGAGATTTCAGATTGGGAAACACATCATGGTCATGCCTAATTCTAGTATCAACTGTCAAGTTGTTGTGTGCAAGATCGAGTGTACTCAAATTTGGCAGCACCCCAATCATATCAAGTTGTATACTACCATTGAACTTGTTTTGCGGAAAGTAGAAGCAAACGGAGTCTTTTCAGATTGGAAGAAAGACACAGGAATAGGCCCTTGGAATTTGTTACCACTTAGATCAAGCATCTCTAATAATGAGGAAGAAGCATTTGGGAATCCATCTAATATACCCTCAAATTTGTTGTAATAAAGCATGAGTTTTTGAAGAGATGGAAGTCTAAACAGAGATGAGGGGACTCCTCCATCAAGGTTGTTATCTCCTAAATCAATGCTTACAAGATTTAGAAGACCCTGAAAATGGGTAGATGGAACTGTACCCTCTAAACCATTATGATCGAGGGACAAAACTGTTAGAGCCTTGCACCTATTAAAAGGTAGAAGAGGACCAGTGATGTTATTGTATGACAGGTCTAGATGAACAAGTTGGGTGAGGTATGACATTGAATTAGGAATTGTCCCATTAAACTGGCAGTTTGATACATCTAATGCAGACAACTGCCTCAAATTATGAATAGACTCGGCAAAGATCCCGAGAAATTTGTATGGCTAAGGTTCAAGTTGTGGAGAGATCCTTGATGTGGGAAATTTGGTAGAGAACCATGAAGACCCGGATTTTGAGACAGATCAATCACTTGCAATGATTGTATTTGAAAGATATTTTTGGAAAGACTCCACCCAACCCACACCACTTGAATTGCAAGGTGGTTAAATTAGACAAATTCCCAAAGAACATTGGAATTGGGCTTGCTAAATTGTTTTGGTTCAGTTTAAGTATTGAGAGAGACTGAAGCTTTGCAAATGAAGAATCTAAAGGACCGGAGAGATTGCAGGATGACATGCTCAATACTTGTAGATGTTGTAGTGAAGATAAAGCATGGCACCACTCTTTTCCATTGGTTGATATTGCTATGCCATCCAGATATAATTCTTTCATTTCTGTGAAGTTTTGCACAAGCAAAGCAATATTTGGCTTCGAAGTTTTAAAGCATGTTGTGAGGTGAAAGTGGTAGACAAATCAAGAGTTGCCAAATTTGACAGGTAAGATATCTCAATTGGAATCGCCCTCAAAGCCAGCATGTGATAAGTTCAAATACCTCAGTTTCTTCAACTTTTTGAACTCAGAATGAATCTCACAATGAAATTCATTGTAAGCCAAATTCAAACTTTGTAGATATTGCAGGTTGATTAGGCTACTTACATTTTCAACTCCAGAGATCAATTCATGGCTCAAGTCAAGAGCTATAACACGTCCCTTGTTGCATGCTACTCCATTCCATTCACAGCAATCATCACTACTTCGGTTCCAGTGAATCAATTTTTTGGACTTGGTTGGATTGAATAGAAGGTTGTTCTTCAAGTGGAGCAACAAAGATTGTTGATGGCTAAGACAATGGCCAGTCACCATAGTGATATTGATGAGGCAGAAAGGTAGCAAGGAAAGCCATAACATTAAGTTGATTCTCATTGTAGATGATTATGAGATGCAACCCTTTAACAAATGGTTTAAGGTTGAAGGTGGTTTTTTTTTTGTTGCCTTTGAGCATTATGTTATCTCTCCCTTTTATAAATCCTGACCAACTAACGAGTTTGATTCGATCTTAGCCAATGTGTAGGTCTCCTCGGAAATTCAAGGTCTCTAACATCACACAACCTCTTCTCACCACCACTCCATTATTTCAAATGTTGAGTTGACAAGTTGTTTTTAACTTTGAATTTTTGAGTGGTATCATACCAACCAGACGTGACTAAAAATATCCATAATTCATATCATATCCATAAATTTTGAATTAATTCACTATTATAATGAATTTAATTTTGATGCATTGCCATATAATTTTTTTTTATATTAATATCAATTTATCATATATCATTATATATGTGATAATACATGATTAATTGATAGTGTAAAAAAATTTTAGCATCCCAATTAAATCTTATCGTAATTTACTCTATTAAAATATGGTTTCAAACAAATGATAATAATATACAAATTCTTGTTAAACATTACCGACAGACCATAGTTATAAGCTAATATAGTTAATTATAAGCCCTTTCTTTCAATTTCTTTTATCTTTACTCTGGAAGGACAATAAATTTGGTATTTTCTTCATTTGAGAGTAAGCGTAAAACAATTTGAACGAGATAATATAAAAATTATATATCATAATGCATGGCTCCAGATCATCTAAAATATTAGAGATTCAAGAATGAATGAACATTCAAGAGGAGGGTCCAAAACACTTTGTGTTTGGATGGGGCATTTGGATAGAGTAAAGTATTTTAAGAGAGTAATTAAAATACTTCAATCTAAAATACTTTGTTTTTGTATTAAATATGAAGGATTTTAGAAATCGAGGGATTTTAAGGGAGTATTTGGTTTAAGATAAATTTGAGGAATTTGAAATTCCCTCTCCATACTCATGTGCCACCCACCACCGACGACGGCCCTCGGACGACCGGACTTGGTCCCCATGGGCCTAACCCCCGAACCACCGGCGCTGGGCCCTGGACCCGGCCCAGCGGACCCACCCCAGCCCGGCCCCCGTGCCACCCAAGTCCGACCCCCACGCCACCTGGCCCTGGGACCACCCTGACCCGGCCCCCAGACCACCTGGGCCCGGTCCCCGCACCACCTAGACACGACCCCCGCACCACCCGGGCCCGAACCCCATACCACCCGAACTCGGCCCTTGGACCCGACCCCCAAACCACCCAGCCCCCAGACCATCGGGTCCGACCCTCGGATCACCTGGACACGACCTCCGGACCACCCGAGCCCAGCCCCTTTGAAGGTAATTAAATTGTTTTATCCAAACAAAAAATTGAAATACAAGGTATTTGAATTACTCTGTCCAAATAAAGTATTTTCAAAATGAAAGTAATTCAATTATAGCAATTCAATTGCCTTATATTTCAAATTCCTTGGAATTTTGAAATACCTCATCCAAAATTGAGGTAGTTGGGGGGTCGGGTCGGGTCGGGTTTGGGGGGTCCGGGGCTGGGTGGTTGGGGGCCGGCATCGAAATAAGGAGAGGGAATTTCAAATACCACCTCTTTAGGTATTTCAAATTCCTCAAATTTACCTTAAACAAAATACCCCCATAAAATCCCTTAATTTCTAAATCCATCATATTTAATACCCAAACAAAGTATTTTAGAGTGAAGTATTTTAATTACCCTCTTAAAATATTTAACCTCTACAAATACCTCGTCCAAACATAATATGATTGAACTGGATTTACAATTCACTTCCATCAATGCATTGCCCCTCATCTATTAGACATCAAAGCAAGCTTGAAACCTTACATCTAGGAGGCACTTATATTAAGATCTTGCCTACAAGCATCAAACATCTTACAAGTCTAAGAAATCTATACATAAGTTATTGCTGGGAGCTTCGGACTCTACAAGAGCTTCCCCCATCCCTTGAAAAACTAGATGCTGATGGATGCATACCATTGAAGACAGTATTGTTCCCTACAAATGTAGCTGAACAGCTCAAAGAAAATAGGAGAAGGGTTGAGTTTTGGAATTCCTTGAAATTGGATGACCATTCTCTTAAGGCTATTGGGTTAAATCATAAATGCACAAATCAACATGATGAAATTGGCATACCAACATTCATCTGCACAAAATGATCAAGATTATCATGTTGAAGCCATTTATGTGTATCCAGGAAGCATTGTTCCAGAGTGGTTAGAGTATAGGACAACAAATGACTATATAACTATTGATCTCTCTTCTGCTCCAAGTTCACCTTTTATGGGCTTCATTTTATGCTTCATTTTTCTTAGGGACCCATCAATTGGTTTTAGACTAAGATTTATCATCACTATCGATGATGATGATGGTGATGATAAAGGAGACAGTGTTGAATTGTACATGCTTAGGCCATCGGTTGAAATTGCATCAGATCATGTATGTCTGATGTATGACCAACTATTTTCTCGCTACCTAAATGGGAGAGCTCAAAATCAGCCAAGGTTTAAAATCAAGGTTACAGTTACAACACTATCACCATTCATGGATAAAACAAGACAGAGATCAACGGACGTGCCACTCATGTTGAAAGGGTTTGGGGTTAGCCTGATAAGCACTGCTGCATATCACAATTTCATTCAACAAATGGGAATGGATGATAGTTATAATTCTTTGCAACTTATGACAATTTCATTTTACATGTGGAATTGGGTTGTGGGTAGTATCACTCTATGTAGTACATTCATGTGGTTTGTTAGGATAATGTATTTGATTAAGAGAAAAGTCTATAACTTGATGTAAGAAACTCCCTTACAATATTTATGTTATGTTTGATTGATGAAATATTTTATTCTTACGTAAATTACATTTCCAGGAATTCCCGAGAATAAATAGGAATAATACTTAGATTTTATATAATTAAGTAGATTGTTGTAACTGCGTCAATAAGGTAGTCATTTGTATTGAGATTGGTGACCTTGGGCAATGACCCAATGTAAGGAGAGACCCTTGGGGAGATTAATCTCCTATTTTCAATAATAATCTCTATTTTCAGTCTTCTACCCTAGGATCTTAACAATTTTTCCCCATCCTCCTGTATTGTACTGGCCGAAGAGTGAAACCCGGCCACCGAGCTCGAATACTCGACACAGTCCGGAGGTTGAGGATAATAAGTTAAAAATCACCTTTAATTATCCTGATATTATCTGAAATAACCGTATCCGATTAAATCCCCTAAATTAAGGGATAGGATACTGATATCATCCTTAATTAAATCCTGATATTATCTAGAATAACCTTATCTGGTTAAAAGAGATAATATCCCTTAAATTAAGGAATCACATCTCAAAAGAGATTGAGGAGATAAAAGGAGATAAATCAGATATCTAAAAGATAGGGGAATCCTATTATAAAAGGAGGAGTACCCATGATAGAAAGACTCACTTTTTACTGAACTCCGGTGACTCTCTCTTAAGCGTATTAGAGAAACTAGCGCCGACCAAGAGACTATCAGAGAGTCCTTGCTCCCTAGTATTCATCAGATACAAAATTAAGAGATCGAGATCACCACAGCCAAGGGTTGAACCGAGAACTACGTCTGGCTTCGATTCCTATCGGGATACGTAGGACCGGAATATTACGTTCTGTCAAGCCAAAGTCTAAAACAACCCCAATTA
Organism: Sophora flavescens; assembly: GCA_030762895.1. Lineage (NCBI taxonomy): Eukaryota > Viridiplantae > Streptophyta > Magnoliopsida > Fabales > Fabaceae > Sophora > Sophora flavescens. The sequence goes on from CM061068.1 coordinate 107,542,554, forward strand.
TCCACCCCTAGTTGGACGTTCTACGGCGAGGTTCCGGCAAACCGGATCTCGGCAGGAACATTTGGCGCCGACCGTGGGGCCGAGGTGAAACTCTCCCCGGTTCCACAAGAAAAGATTGATGGTGACTACACGGAATGGTATGCGAGGAGGGGCGAGCAGCATGAATCATGAGGACCATGAGGCTTCGAACGCCCAGAATCACGGCAATCATCTTTCCTCCCCCCTCAATGAAGACAACCTTCGGTGGGGAGAAGTTATTGAACAGCTTAAGCAGCCGAGGAAGGAGAACGAGGAGATACGCGTGCAGAATCAGAAGCTCCTAAAAGCGCAAAAAAGAGAGAGGTCCCTGACACCTTCCGACAAAGAGCAATCCTCACCCGAGGCTGGCCAGAAGGATCCTCCGACGCACTATCCTCGGGGAACTAACCGAACATCCAAAACTAAACCTCCCCTGGGGGATTCAAAAGTCAAATCTCACATAGAAAGGACTAGCCAGAAAGGAAGGACATCGGACCGGCGTCCGAGGTTGCCCTTCACTGATGACATTAATGAGGTAATCGTGCCAAGCCATTTTAAGCCCCTTAACATCGACAAATTCAATGGCACCTCTGACCCAACCGAGCATGCAGAGTCCTTTATTTCCTCTATTTATTTGGTGACTGATTTGGAGGCCGTCATGTGCAAAGTTTTTCCAACCACTTTGCAAGGCCCAACTCTGACTTGGCTAACAAATCTACCACCTCGGTCGATTGATTCCTTTGATGTGCTCATAACCAAGTTCACTGCACAATTTGCAGCAAGCCGAAGGCATAAAAGGCACTCGATCTCACTGGTAAATTTCAAACAGGAGAGGAATGAATCACTCAGAGATTACATGGCTCGCTTAAATGCTAAGAAGATCCTGATTCCCAACATGAGCTCGGAACTCTGCCTCCACACCGTAATGGCCGGTCTGAAGCCAGGGCCATTCTTCGAGTACCTATCTCGGAAGCCACCGAGAGATTTTGAAGAGTTGCAGGAAAAGGCTACAGGTTTCATGAACTCGGAAGAGATGTTGGAATTTAAAAGGAGAGAAAGAGGTTTCGAGGACAAGAGCTCAGCCGCGAACAAAGACAGAAGCAGGGGGTCTGACTCATAAAGGACCCAAAAAACCAACGAAAAAGAATTCCCGCAGAGGCATCCCAGGTACCAATCTTATACTCCGTTGAACCGATCTCGGGCAGCCATCCTTTAGGAGGTGTGCATCGCCGAGTTGCTTAGCTTACCTGGACCGTCCAAAACACCGGACAATGCTGACAGAAGCAAAGAATGCATGTGGCATCAAAACTATGGGCACTCCACTGAAGAGTGCAGAACACTCCAGAGAAAAATTGAGGATTTAGTACAAGCAGGCCGTCTTGATCGTTTCATCCACCGAGATGACAACGGAGGCAGATGACCCGGTCAAAGACAACGGAGACACGGTTATGATAACCGAGACCGAGATGCTAACTTGCGAAGAAACCATCAGGGCGAAGATCGGTTGAATAACCAAAGGACCCCTATCGAAGAGTCGGAAGGAGGAATCAGGGGGGTCATCAATACGATCTCGGGGGGATTTGCAGGCGGAAGAACGACGATCTCGGCTCGAAGGCGTCATGTAAAAGCCCTTCGATCCATTAACACAGTGGCTGGAAGGCCCCCAAGAGCAAGACCCCCCCATAACGTTCACAGACGATGATTTCCTGGGGGTGGATCCAAATCAAGATGACCCCATGATGATAACGGTCGAGCTGGCCAACTTCTCGGTCAGACGAACACTTATTGACCAGGGGAGCTCGGCTGATATTCTCTACCTGGCAGCCTTCAAGAAGCTCGGAATCCCAGAAAAGCTGATAAAAGAGCAGGAGGACAAGCTAGTAGGGTTTGCCGGGGAACAATTCAAGACCCGAGGTTATATAGACCTCTTAACAACGTTCGGAGAAGGCAAACTCTCCAAGTCTGTATTAGTCAGGTACGTTATTGTAGATGCCAGCACGTCGTACAATATCCTTATCGGAAGACCGACGTTGAATGAGCTCGGGGCAATTGTCTCTACCCCACACCTGACAATGAAGTTCCCAGCTGACTCTGGAAAGATAGTCGCAGTCCGAGCTGACCAAAGGTTAGCCAGGCAATGCTATGTTGACAGCCTAAAGGTTACCCGCCAGGATGTCGTAAAAAATGTCGAGGAGGGTAAGGCAGAGGTGGTAAGCTCGGTCAGTTCAGTAACTCCAGCCAGCTCGGTCAGCATGTTTGAACTGGACCCAAGAGCGGAGATGTACGAGTCCAGGGCCGAGCCAACAGAGTCTTTAGAAAGGTTCCGACTGGGAGCCCATCCTGAACAATGCACCCAAGTCGGTAGTCAGCTTGAGCTCTCACTCAGAGAGAGGCTTCATTAGGTCCTAAGAAAGAATGCTGACATGTTCGCCTGGAAGACATCGAATATGCCGGGCATAGACCCCAACTTTATGTGCCATAAGCTGTCCATATGTCCCGAAGCCAAACCTGTAACTCAGAGAAAAAGGAAACTTGGCGAGGAAAGGCGCCGTGCAGTGGCCGAGGAGACTTCCAAACTGGTCAAAGAAAATTTCATCCGAGAGGTGAAATACACTACCTGGCTAGCCAACGTGGTGTTAGTCAAAAAGGCCAACGGTAAATGGCGCATGTGCACTGACTATACCGATCTCAACAAGGCATGCCCAAAGGATTCCTATCCTTTGCCCAACATCGACAGACTGGTGGATGAGGCCTCAGGTTACAAGGTCTTGTCCTTTTTGGACGCATATTCAGGCTATAACCAGATTAAGATGTATCCGCGCGACGAGGAAAAAACAGCATTTATGACTGAAGGAGCAAACTACTGCTACCGAGTAATGTCCTTCGGCCTAAAAAATGCTGGTGCAACATATCAAAGGCTTATGGACAAGGTTTTCGCCAGTCAAATCGGAAATAACTTAGAAGTATATGTTGATGACATGGTGGTAAAATCCGAAGATCCAAGCCAGCACCCTGCCGACCTCGAAGAAATTTTCGGCCAGCTCAGAAAGTACAACATGAGGCTAAATCCAGAAAAGTGCTCTTTTGGTGTACAAGGAGGAAAATTCTTGGGATACATGCTAACACACCAGGGAATCGAAGCTAATCCAGATAAATGCAAAGCTGTCATGGAGATGCGAAGTCCTCGGAATGTGAAAGAAATTCAGAGGCTAGCCGACCGATTAGCCTCCCTATCCCGCTTTCTCCCGAAGTCTGCAGAAAGGGCAAGACCTTTCTTCCAGCTCTTGAAAAAACCAAAGGATTTCATTTGGACTGAAGAGTGTGAGAAGGCCTTCGAAGATCTAAAACTCTTCTTAGCATCTCCCCCAATCCATACTCGGCCTCAGCTCGGCAAAGATCTGTATCTGTACCTCTTCGTCAATGATTGTGCAATCAGTGCAGTGATCATCCAGGAGGAGGAGGAGCAACAGATGCCGGTGTACTATGTGATGTCGTGCGAACGCACGTGCGATTCCGGTAAGTGTACCTGATTCGTCGCCAAGTAATAAAATATATCGATCCCACAGAGACTGTGATCTCAAATCGCAACTAATTGTTAAATGATAAAGCTGGACTGTATAAAAAGATTTTGAAAAGAATTTGATATTTGAATTAAGAGATAACTTAAAATCAGAATCAAATAAAACAGAGAGTAAATAGTTTATGGTTTTTCAGATCTAAATGGATTCCTAGGGATTTGGGTTACCAACAAGATCACTTATGTTACTAAACTGATTAACCCTAGTTAATTATCGAAATTGCCTTGAAGGCGAATTTATTCTCAAATAGTTTAAGCTCCCTCTCGGGTTACAAAAAACCGTGCCAAATTGAACCAACCCCTACTCTCGTGGTAGTCGAATTCAGATTGAACCCTTTACGTTTTGTGACAATTCGTTAATCCTCGAAGGACGGCTTCTAACTCTCGTGATTTCAGTCCTAAGTCTGATTCTATAGATCTGACACCTAGGTTCACCGCTAGGTTCCTCCTTAGAATGTCTACGACATGTAAATAAGCACGCACCGGATTTACAAGTAATTAAAACACTAGAAATCAAATCTAAAGCGAAATCGTAATTAACAGAGATATAACATCAATTCAATACCATAAACAAAACTTGGGCATAGCCCCAATCCCTAGAAATTAAACTACTACTCAAGCCTTGTCATGGTGACGACAAGCTTGATTACAAATAACATGAAAACAGAAATAAGAGAAGAAGAGGAAGAAGGGGAGAGATCCTAAATTATTGGCAACGTGTAACAGCCAAAAAAGGTCACCTGAGCCTACTTGATCCCCTATTTATAGATTTGGGAAGTTTGAATCCCAATCTAACTCAAATTAGATCCAAATCGGTTGCTTCTGATCCAAGTAACGCGCATCAAGGCCGTGATGGCCATCACGGCCTGACCGTGACAGATTCTGCCCTGAGGGTGTCTGGCTCAATATGCATGTCACGGCCGTGATGGGCATCACGGCCTGGCCGTGACAGCTTCTGACTCGTCTTCATTCTTTTTCAGCTACACTTGATCACGGCCGTGATCAGCTCTGTTTGCCCCTTTTCTTGCCTTCCAAGCTCCCATCTTCGTGCCAGCTTCAACGCGACTGATCTTGAGCAATATAATCCACTTTTCCTACACACAGGCACCACAAAACCACCTTACTCGTTCCAAGGCAAAATTAACTAATGATCAAACAAAATAAGCCTAATCTATATGAAAATGCATGCAAAATGTGATGGAAATATGAGGTGAAATCACACTCATCAAAATATCCCAAGCTTAAGATTTTGCTTGTCCTCAAGCAATAACTAAGGCCAGAAAAGTTAACCAACCGAAACATGGGCAGTGAATCTAGAACCCGAGTAATGAATTCAAGCAACAGGCTAATTCAATAAGAAACCAAGAGACAACATATTTTAAGTCCAATTAGGAGCTTAGGTTCCCCAGACTCACATCTCTCACCAATTCGGGTACTCTTCTCACCTCACTCATGTGTTTGAGGGTATGTGACAATTCGCTCAGTTTCCTCAAGGAAGGTGCCCTACCATAAGCTTGACTATTAACCAAATCTCTACTTTATTAATGAAAGCACATAAGAATCAAGAGGTCTTTTATTTTGGTTGTAACGTGGCCATGGGATTTATCGTTAGGTGGGGAAATCAAGAAAAGGAAAATCCTAGAGGCTAATCAAAATCGACCAGTGCGAAGCATGACACCTCCTAAAATTCCTTTTTTGGGCTTCAGTTTTCCACCTTCTTTTTGTCATCTTTTTTTTTAATTTTATTTTATTTATTTCTCGCTTTATTTTTCTCATCCCTTTTCCATTTTTTTTATTTGGAGAATGGGAGATTTTCAACTTTTTGAGAAATTTTTCTAACTTTTTATCCCACACTTTATCCTTTAAACTACCCTTCTTGCCCTTTGCAACACTTTAAGAGGTGCCATACTAAGCATTGTTCATTAAAATAGATCAATGGTACCAAGAAAAGTATTTATTATTTTAGGCTCAAAATTGGGCAACTAAGGTGCAATTTATCAGTTAAAGCCCAGAAGGCCAGAAAAATACCTAGTGCCTCAATCATTTTCAAATGTGTTTTCAAAAAGTTTTAAGCATCGAAACGGTTTCAAGTCAAGTTCTAGAGGGCACAATCCAAGAGGAAATAAATCACCCGATCATCAAGGAATGGGTTAGATTTAGTGAGTACCCCTTTTTGGCTCAAAATCTCTCATTTAGTGGTTTAGAATCTATGAGAAACCTAAATCTAAGGAACCATTTGCTAATTATTAAATTTTCAAAAGATTGTCTCAAGCATTTTTCATTTTTAGCCTATCACAAGAATTCAAAAATTGATTTCAATAATCCACTGTCATAATTCAATTGGTTGTCCTAATTCGATTGGCAGAAAGTTTTTCACTAGTGGGGGCATATCCTAAGCAGGGGGCAGTTCAATCATGTGATTTATGCAAACTAATCCTAAATGAATGCAACATGCAAGAATGCAAAATTGATACCCCTACCCCAAGCTTAAAAACTTACATTGTCCCCAATGTAAATAATTAAGCCCTAGGGAGGATAAAACAAAATAAAAATGAAAATAAAATAAATAAATAAAGAAAAAGGAAAAAGGAACTCACTGAGGTGGTGGGTGCTGGCTCAGATGCCAGTCGTAGAGCTGCTGGAGCATAGCTATCTTCTCTCGCTGCTCCTCCATAATGCGCTCCTGGTTCGCTAAGATGGTGTCGAAAGTGGATGCGAACCGCGCATAGGGGTCCTAAGATGACGAACCCGCGGAGGAAGAAGAAGGGTGCCCAGACGGCCTAGCCTGCGGTGGCGAGCGTAACGGGCTCTCTACTCTAATGGACTGAGGCTCCTCTCCCACCGACATTTTCCAGTTGGCCGGGTTTGATACGTCTAACAGTGTGGGGTTAGGGAGAGGAATTGGGTGCCTCAGCCTGGGGTGCTTCAGGCAGTATATGTCATCCTCCTGGACGATCATCCCCATAGCCTCACAAGCCTGTAAGGAGATACGGGTCCGTCCAGGGGCGGCCTCAAAACCATCCAGATCAAAGTTGAAGTGGTGACATATGGTGGTGATGAGGCCACCAACGACAATAGTGCCACTCTCACTCTTGGCAACCTTTAAGAGGTGCCTAGCCAAATAGGACCCTATGTCCACATTGCTCTCAGGGTGGAGCATGGCCCATAATATAAAGACCTCGTCCTGGCGGATGGATCCATCACTCTCGCCACGGCCAAACAGGGTATTGGCTATAACCCCATGCATGTACCTGATGCTAGGGTTAGCAAAGGCTGTGGACTTGGATGTCCGAGGGTCAAAACGCCTGCCCTCGTAGTCTATCACTGACCAGAAATCATGCCCACTAAACCCTAGGGGGTATCTTCGGTCACCCCCTACTGGCAATCCAAAAATCTCATTAAATTCGGCTAGGGTTAGTACGAAGTCCTAGTTGAAGAGGCGGAATGTGATCCGCCCTTCTCGACAATGCTGCCCTTGGAGGATTTCTGCGTTCAGGGAACTCAGGAACTCCAGAGTAGGGCCAGTATATGCAGGGTATCTGGTGCGAGCGAAGTCGCTCCACCCTATGTTTTGCAACATCCAATTGACGTCCACAGTCAATCCTAGGGTATCCAAACATGCATCATCAAGATATTTGGTCTGTATTATTTTTCTATTTTTTAAAAGCATTAAACCTATCCTGTTGAGCAATATCCTTAAAAACTATTCCAAACCCATATCCATCAGTCTCAGAATTTGAAGAGTCGGAGTCGGAGTGGTTACCTGCTCTACTGCGAGTGCGTGGAGCCTGAGCTTCCCTTTGCCTTTTGGTTGCCATGATCCCAGAGAGTACCAAAAAGAATCTCAGTCCCCTTTTCTGCTTCTGCGTTGGGTTGGTTAGGGTTCCAATTTTTGGGGATTTTGAATCTCCCCAAAATTGAAGGGTTTTCCTGTGAGGCTGTTTGGGTTAGGGTTAGGGAGGAAAGGGGTGGTGTTGGTTGCGTGTGGGTTTGGAGGCTGGGAGAAGATGGAGGTCAGTGCGAGGGGAAGAAGAAGAAGAGGAGAAGGGTGGGATGCATAGGAGCGTGATGGTGTTGGGGAGAAGTGTGCGTGATGTGTGATTTCAGGAGAAGCAGGAGTTGGGAAGAATGTTGGGTGGGCTATGGAGGTGGGGAGCAGTGGAGAAGAAGGAGGGAGTGAGGGAGTATATGGCAGAAGAACGCGTTTTTAGGTTTTAAAAAAAAGCAGAGGAAATCACGCGTCACGACCGTGACCCACATCACGGGCCGGCCTTGACGTGTTCTGTGTCTGGTAAAAAGGGCCATTACGACCGTGATACGTATCACGACTTGCCCGTGATGGTTTCTGTCTCTTTTCTAATCACCTGTCACGGTCGTGATCTGTATCACGGCATGCCCGTGATCCTTTCTGTCCTTTCATGTTCTTCACATCACGGTCGTGATCAGTATCACGGCCAGTCCTTTCCTGTTCTTCACATCACGGCCGTGATCAGTATCACGGCCTGGCCGTGATGGATTCTGATTCTGGGGATTACTTGTCACGCCCATTATGTACATCACGGCTGGGCCATGATGGTCTCCGACTTTTAGCTTTTGGGCCATCACGGCCGTGATGTACATCACGGCCTAGCCGTGATGATGGTTGACTTTTCTTTTCCATCCTCTCTTCACTTTCCATCACTCCCTGACCTGAAAACACTAGCAAATCTATTAATTTATGATTTTTTTTTACTCTTGATCTTCTCAAATTATTCAAGAGCTAAATTCAAAACAAATGGAAAAGGGAAAGAAAACTTGGGTTGCCTCCCAAGATGCGCTTATTTACGGTCCTAAGCTTGACCATACTTCTTTCAATCAACCGGGGTCGGTTGGGCTTAGAAGTGCAGGAACAGTTCTCTTCCATGGGAGTCCTTCAAAGAGCCGATTTTGCTCATATGGCCAGTTGCGCTTCCGCTTTGCTCTTTTTACTGAGTTTCCTAGCCTTACTCCCTCCCTATGGAAGTTTTGTTTCCACATGATGAGCAACTCCATCTTCATCACTACTGGGGGTATCATTGCTCATACAAATCTTTGGAGTTGCTTCCATGTTGAGCTCTTCCTTTACCTCTGGAGACTTTATATCGATCCTGCACACATGACACTCAAAAGGAGGGTTGTTATAGGAGTTAGTCAAATGAAAATATGCCCTACCTTCCTCTACATTGAGAGAGAGTTTGCCATTACCTACGTCTATTATTGCTCCAGCGGTGGCCAAGAATGTCCTTCCTAAAATGATGGGGAATTTAGAATTCTCGTTCATATCCAATACCAGGAAATCGGTAGGGATGAAAAATTTCCCTACCTTTACGGGGACATTCTCTAGTAGGCCTAGAGGAGTCCTAGTTGAGCCATCCGCAAATTGTAAGGAGAATTTGAATGGACTCAACTCTTTGGTTCCCAACCTTTCCAAGACAGCGAGTGGCATCAAGCTCGCGCTAGCCCCTAAGTCACACAAGGCTTGGTCTATTTGCACTTCTCTAATCAAGCAAGCGATAGAGAAACTACCTGGGTCTTTCAGTTTAGGAGGCATATTAGATTTTTTCATGACATTTGGCTCCTCAGTTAAGCTCTTAGTTTCTACTTCCATTTGCTTTCTCTTGACCAACCTTTGTGGGAAAGGTATTGGGGGTTGGTAAGGCGGTGGAGGGACATACTTTGGTTCTGGATCTTCATCTTTTCTCATGTCCTCCTCTGGTTCCACGTCCTTTACATCCACCCCAAGCTTATCATCCCTCAAGTATATTGCATTACAGTGCTCATTGGGATTAACTTCGGGTTGTCCCAGAAATGTACCCTTAGGTCTAGAGTATGTGCTGGCTTGTTGGGCAATTTGTGTTTCTAGCATCTTGTTGTGGATGGCTAAGTTGTCTACCTTAGATGCTAGCTCTTTTATTGCCTCGTTCACTGCCCTGCCTTGTTGTCTAAACTCTTCATTTTGTTTTGTCTGAGTCTCAACAAAACTTTCCAATAATGACTCGAGTTTAGATTTATGTACCTGAGGATACCCCGGAGCGGGTTTCCTATTACCTTGGCCTTCTTGGAACTCATGGTTCAGAGTGTTGCTGTAGTTCCCGTAGGAGAGGTAAGGGCTGTTCTTCCTTTGGTTGTAGGGATTTGGGGGAGCGTAGTTTAGCAGCTTTGGGTTCGTGTCATAGAAGTTGTGACAAGCGTTCACTTGCTCCCCGAAGCACCAGATCCAGCAAAAATACCACGTGGGCACTCCATGATATCATGTCCCTGCATTCCACAAATCTCACACAAAATGTTAGTAGCACCTATTGCACTCACATTAGCCCTTTCGAGCTGATCAAAACGTTTGTTCAGTGAGTCAATTTTAGACATTATAAGATCAGTGCTATTCATTTCAAACTTACCCCCCGAAATCTTTTTCGAGTTATTACCTCTTTCTGAACCCCATTGGTGGTAGTTGGTGGCCACGTTTTCAATGATGTTGAATGCCTCAGTCAGAGGCTTATTCATAAAGGCTCCACCGGCTGCAGAATCGAGTGACACCTTCGAAGAGTAGTCCAATCCATTGTAGAAGGTATGCACTAGCAACCACCTCTCGAGTCCATGATGCGGGCAGGACTCCAGCAATCCCTTGTAGCGATCCCAAGCTTCGGACAAGCTTTCTCCGTCCTTTTGGAAAAAGCCGGTGATCTGGGTTGTAGGTAGGCCGTCTTGGATGGAGAGAAGAATTTCTCCAAGAATGCCTGCTCCAGTTGGTTCCAAGTCGACAAGGTATTAGCGGGCAATTGCTTCATCCAAGCCTTGGCCTTTCCAGTCAGAGAGGAGGGGAATAACCTCAAACGTATAGCATCGACCGGGGCACCATGAATCCTAATTGTATCGGTGAACTCCAAGAATGTCTCCACGTGATCAGTCGGGTCCTCCGAGGGCAATCCTCCGAATTGATGTTGCCTAATCATGCTAATTAGCATAGGCGGTATAGTGTAGTTCTCCGCCTCGATCTCTGGCCTAGCAATCCCAGTTCGCAAACCCCTAGCATTTGGGGCTGCGTAGTCCTTCAATGGTTTCGTATCCGGTTGATTTGCCATGAGTGGAATGGGACTCAACCTTTCTCTCTCTCTTTGTAGTCTCCTACGTCTGTGAAAGGTCCTTTTTCGGGGTCAACCTCAGTAAGGTGTCCAAGACTTAGGGATCTGTGCATACAAGAGAAAAACACAGAGAGAGATAGATACTAAAAACAAGAGACTGAACAAATTTTTTTTTTCAAATATAAAAATTAAATAAATTAAAATAAAAGGTCTAGAAAAATCAACTTAAAAATTAAATTGAGATTCGAGAAGGCACAGTACCCGGCAACGGCGCCAAAAACTTGATGTCGTGCGAACGCACGTGCGATTCCGGCAAGTGTACCGGATTCGTCGCCAAGTAATAAAAGATATCGATCCCACAAAAACTGTGATCTCAAATCGCAACTAATTGTTAAATGATAAAGCTGGACTGTATAAAAAGATTTTGAAAAGGATTTGATATTTGAATTAAGAGATAACTTAAAATCAGAATCAAATAAAACAGAGAGTAAACACTTTATGGTTTTTCAGATCTAAATGGATTCCTAGGATTCCTAGGGATTTGGGTTACCAACAAGATCGCTTATGTTACTAAACTGATTAACCCTTGTTAATTATCGAAATTTCCTTGAAGGCGAATTTATCCTCAAATAGTTTAAGCTCCCTTTCGGGTTACAAAAAACCGTGCCCAATTGAACCAACCCCTACTTTCGTGGTAGTCGAATTCAGATTGGACCCTTTACATTTTGTGACAATTCGTTAATCCTCGAAGGACGACTTCTAACTCTCGTGATTTCAGTCCTAAGTCTGATTCTATAGATCCGACACCTAGGTTCACCGCTAGGTTCCTCCTTAGAATGTCTACGACATGTAAATAAGCGCGCACCGGATTTACAAGTAATTAAAACACTAGAAATCAGATCTAAAGCGAAATCGCAATTAACAGAGATATAACATCAATTCAATACCATAAACAAAACTTGGGCATATCCCCAATACCTAGAAATTAAACTACTACTCAAGCCTTGTCATGGTGACGACAAGCTTGATTACAAATAACATGAAAACAGAAATAAGAGAAGAAGAGGAAGAAGAGGAGAGATCCTAAATTATTGCCTAAGTGTAACAGCCAAAAAAGGTCCCATGAGCCTCTGACTTGATCCCCTATTTATAGATTTGGGAAGTTTGAATCCCAATCTAACTCAAATTAGATCCAAATCAGTTGCTTCTGATCCAAGTAACGCGCATCACGGTCGTGATGGCCATCATGGCCTGGCCGTGACAGATTCTGCCCTGAGGGTGTCTGGCTCAATATGCATGTCACGGCCGTGATGGGCATCACGACCTGGCCGTGACAGCTTCTGACTTGTCTTCATTCTTTTTCAGTTACACTTGATCACGGCCGTGATGGGCATCACGGCCTGGCCGTGATCAGCTCTGTTTGCCCCTTTTCTTGCCTTCCAAGCTCCCATCTTCGTGCCAGCTCCAACGCGACTAATCCTGAGCAATATAATCCACTTTTCCTGCACACAGGCACCACAAAACCACCTTACTCATTCCAAGGCAAAATTAACTAATAATCAAACAAAATAAGCCTAATCTATATGAAAATGCATGCAAAATGTGATGGAAATATGAGGTGAAATCACACTCATCACTATGTCAGTAGGATCCTGAAAGACGTGGAAACGCGATATCAAGTAATTTAAAAACTGGCCCTCGCCTTAGTTATGGCAGCTCGGAGGTTACGGCCCTATTTCCAGTCGCACCAAGTCATAGTCAAGACTGATCATCCAATAAAGCAAGTACTCAGGAAACCTGATCTGTCAGGACGAATGATAGCCTGGTCAGTGGAACTGTCAGAATTCGTTCTATGGTATGAATCGAGGGGGCCAATGAAAGCTCAATGCCTCTCGGACTTCATCGCCGAGCTCTCTTCCAAACCGAGGTCAGAGCCCTTCATTTGGATCCTATATGTTGACGGATCATCTAACTTGAAGGGAAGCGGGGCTGGAATAATTCTCGAGGGACCTGATGATCTGATCCTCGATCAATCTTTAAAGTTTGGGTTCACTGCTTCAAACAACCAAGCAGAATATGAAGCCCTTGTAGATGAACTAATGTTAGCTAAAGAAATTGGGGTCCGGGAACTAAAATGCCGAAGTGACTCACAGCTTGTAACAGGACAAGTCTCGGGCAATTATCAGACAAAGGACCCCCAACTAACCAGGTATCTCTGCAAGGTTAATAGCCTCATTTCTAAATTTGAGCATTTCTCCATTGAGCACATACCTCGGGAAGAAAACGCCCGGGCAGATCTGTTGTCTAAATTGGCTAGCACCAAGAAGGTTGGCCAACTAAGAACTTTCATTCAAGAAAACCTCCTTGAGCCGAGCATAAAAAGTGCCGAAGTGACAATGACCGAGCACTATGATCGGGTCTGGATGACTCCTATTTGGGAGTATTTAACCTCGGACAAACTACCCTTTAACCCAAAGGAGGCGAGGCGAATCCGTCTGAAATCTTGCCACTACACCATCCTAGACGGTGAGTTGTACAAAAGAGGATTCTCCAGGCCATTACTGAAGTGCCTCACAAAGGAGCAGTCCGGATACGTAATGGATGAGATGCACCGAGGAATATGTGGAATGCATTCAGGTGGCCGATCTCTGGCAGCTCGGGTCCTACGAGCGGGGTTTTACTAGCCAACCATGAGACTGGATTGTTCTACTTGGACCAATAAGTGTGAGCAATGTCAGAAGTTCTCCAGCATAGCTCGTGCTCCAGGAGAAGAGCTCCACTCCATGTTCTCGCCATGGCCCTTCACTATGTGGAGGATGGACATATTCGGTCCTTTCCCAATGGCCAAGGGTCAAGTCAAGTTCCTCCTGGTAGGTGTAGACTACTACACCAAGTGGATTGAAGCAGAACCATTGGCTACGATAACTGCCAAAAAGGTCCAGAATTTCGTATGGAAAAGCATCATATGCAGGCATGGCCTTCCTTATGCAGTTGTTACAGACAACAAAAAGTAATTCACTGATAAAGAGCTTGGAGAGTTTTACTCCAACCTCGGAATTAAACACAAAGTGACCTCGGTTGAGCATCCACAAACAAATAGCCAAGAAGAGGCAGCCAATAAAGTTATTCTAAACGAGCTCAAAAGAAGGTTAGGACAATCAAAAGGGGCTTGGGTTGAACAATTACCAAGCATCCTGTGGGCCTACCATTGCTCACCACAATCTTCGACGGGAGAAACACCGTTCAAACTAACCTATGTAACCGATGCAATGATTCCAGTTGAGCTCGGTGAACTCTTTTTCTGAAGGCAGCATCACGATCAAAGCAAAAATGAAGAAGAACTCCGAGTTGAGCTTGACATGGTCGAGGAAGTCCGAGATACGGCAAAAATCAGAGACGAGCTGTGCAAGCAAAAAGCAACTCGGAAGTACAACTCAAGGCTGGGCCCAAGGGAATTTGTGCAAGGTGACTTAGTGCTGAGATTGCAAAGCGACGCGAGAAAAGACCCCAGAGAGGGTAAGCTCGCGACAAACTGGTCAAGACCATTCAGGATAGTAGAAAATCTAGGAAATGGTGCCTACAGGCTAGAAGAATTGTCAGAAAAGTCGGTTCCAAGAACATGGAACACTTCCCACCTTAAGTTTTATTTTAGCTAAGGTTAGAGGTGATGCGCTCTTTTTCCTATCTCGGTCTTTTTCCCATGAGGTTTTGGCCGAGAAGGTTTTAACGAGGCACACTAGGGAAAATAAATAAATAAAATCATTTTCAATTGAGCTATTATGCAAAAAATACGGCGTTAAAACTGCCAAAAAACCTAAAGAGGCTGACCGAGCCTATAAAGGTGCATAAATCCTAAAGAGGCCGACCGAGCCAAAATCGACCGATCAGGGTCGAAGTGCCGAGCCTATAAAGGTGCATAAATCGACCGATCAGGGTCGAAGTGCCGAGCCTATAAAGGTGCATAAATACTAAAGAGGCTGACCGAGCCAAAATCGACCGATCAGGGTCGAAGCGCCGAGCCTATAAAGGTGCATAAATCCTAAAGAGGCTGACCGAGCCAAAATCGACCGATCAGGGTCGAAGCGCCGAGCCTATAAAGGTGCATAAATCCTAAAGAGACTGACCGAGCCAAAATCGACCGATCAGGATCGAAGCGTCGAGCCTATAAAGGTGCATAAATCCTAAAGAGGCTGACCGAGCCAAAATCGACCGATCAGGGTCGAAGTGCCGAGCCTATAAAGGTGCATAAATCCTAAAGAGGCTGACCAAGCTAAAATCGACCGATCAGGGTCGAAATGACGAGCCTATAAAGGTGTACAAAACCTAAAAAGGCTGACCGAGCTAAAATCGACCAGGGGCGAAGTGCCGAGCCTATAAAGATTAGAAAATTTTCTAAGTACAAACAGATTCACAAGTAAACAAGAAATTTCATGAAATAAAAGGGGCAAGGCCCCGAATACATATGGGTTCAAAATAAAAAAGGCACTGCCCAAAAACAATGTGTTTCCTAACAATACAATTTCAGGAGTCAAGGTCATCCTTGGCATTTAGAGGAATGATAGCAGATTGACCAAGTAGGACCACTTCACCTTCGGGTCCCTCCTCGGCCCCTTGAACCTCGCCCTCCTCCCCGAGAGCTACGGCGTCCTCGTCCTCATCCTCCAGCTCGGTCAACGGAACAAGGATTCCATCCCGGTTAAAATCCTTGTCCACATCGGCACAGGAGAAGTCAGCAGTCGGGTTGAAGTGTTGAAGTTGCTTCACGGCTCGGTAGAAACCGTTAACATGCTCCCTCATGATTGAAGCCTCGGCTTCAGCTAGATCAGCACGGAGCCTCAGATTCTCCTCCTTCTGAAGGTTGAGTCGATCGGCTCTTTCTGTCTCTAGCTCGGCCGTAAGGGTGGCATTGCCTTCTTCCAGCTCTATCTTGAGCCTTCAGCTGACCGATAACCCGATCTTGCTCCTCACATTTGGCCATGGCCTGAGAGAACTCGTCCCTCACCCTCGAGGCTCGAGCTAAATCGGCCCTCATTACCTCCATTTTTTTAACATTGTCAATAACCTACTGGCTCCAGAAGCGAGTAATAGAGGCAATCCGGAAGGCATAGGCAGCGACAGTCTCCATGCTCTCCTCTGGCCCTTGCTCCAGCAAAAGCCGAGCGTCAAAAGGTTTCAGCACCTGGCTATCAATCAGGCCTGTAGGATCGAACTCGTTCCCCCAGAGCGAGCTAATCCCGGGATTGCAGTTCCCGTTATACCATTTGGTATCCGACGCAAGATCGATCACCCTGGGAACATCGCCCGACCTCATAGCAGCAACAGGAGTTTGCTCAATCATCAGAGGAGAAGGACTTCCAATCAGGACTTCTGACATCATGTCTTCCCTAGTCCTCTTCGGAGGCCGGGTGCTCGGCGCAGAAGCTTCAGCCGCCTTCTGTTTCTTTCCTTTGACGTTTAAAGCTATGGTTGATCCGCCCGCTCCTTGGTGGGCTGATTTCTTCATCAAAGCCTTGTAGTTGAATTTCCCCATTATCACTGCAAGAAGGAAATCGGTTAAGAAAAATAAGCACTATACAGGGTAAATTACCACTTATCAACAAAAAGTTACTTACAGTCAAAATCAGTTTGTCGAGTAGAGGAAGCCCTAATCTTTAAAAGCCTACCACAAGGCAATGGCCGAGGACACAGTTTCAGGACCTCGACGTAAGCTCGCTCCTGGGAGGTCATGCAGTAGAGGTCGTATCCAGAAAATTTGGTAGGGTGTGGTTGCCAATAGAAAGGAAACTTAGGGCTTTCGGACGAGTCAAAGGAGACAGACTCATTACCCTCTAGAGGTCGGATTTTAAAGAAATCTGATTTGAAGAATTTGTACGAGCTCTTATAGAGCCCAATGACCCCCTTCTTAATTCCACTCAGTGAGATCCAACCGACTCGGTCCCCGAAGCGAACTCGGTAAAAGTACAAGAACTTAGGAGCGATGGCCTCTATTCCTAGCTGGCCACATAGAATTTAAAAGGCTTTCAGAAATGCCCAGCTATTCGGATGAAGCTGGGTAGGAGCGACATTCATAGTTCGCAAAATTTCACACTCAAATGGACTGAAGGGAATAGAGAGCCCAATTTGTTCAAAGAAGGTTTTATATACATATGTAAAAGGTGGCTCAGATGAAGGGGGAAAGGAAAATATGCTCATCCTCGCCACAGGGAAGGCATTCTACGATGCCTCGCTTAATCGTAACCTTGTGTTTCATAGCTTCAAGAGAAGCAAAATCCCTAAAATTAGAGTGAAATCCAAGCAACATCGTGTTTTACCCGTAAATACCCAGGAATGGTAATTTCTGGGTAGGGAACCCTAGGCATCCTAGACACGCCTGCGACGCTTGGGAACAACAACGACGTCTGGAGTTGCAGAGCTCCTCCCAGAAGAAGAAGAAGAAGAACCCCTATCACCCCCGCCGCCGTGAGAGGAAGAGGGAGAAGAATGGGGAGAGCACCCAATCGGGATGGAGCTCGTGCTCCACAACCTGAACCCCAGAGGAGGCATTCTGGGATACCTCAAATGAACTCTCCATGGATGAACAATCAGAAAGCAAACCTAAAGGAGTTTGAAAGAGCAGCACGTACCTTGAAGAGAGTATGAATGCTTGGGCCAGAAAGAGCTCGAGAATAAGAAAAGTCTAGGACTTAGAGAAAGATGAAATCCCGCGCTAGAGGCTCCCCCAAATTTATAGGAAAAAGTGCAACGTCCTCTCGGCGAATTAACGAGGGTTGTTGGAAGACGAGAGCAGGGAAGCGTCCCTTCAAGTCTGACCGCATTCGCCAACTAATGAAAAACAACCACGTGGCAGAAGTGTCATTATGTACACTGCCATCGCGGGAAAATAGGGGCACGCCACAATCCATAAAATCTCGGAAACAATGGCACAGAGGCCACGCGTCACGCAGAGTGACGTTTCCTTTCCATCTCGAGAACCGATAAAGTATGGCGTCAGCACAAAGCAAATAATCATCTCCACCTCGGCTAGCCTCGGCTCCCGCGAAAAAGCTTCTGCGCCGTTGGCTCAAAGCTTGGGGGGCCTGTGTATGAGCCGAGATATAGAGCTCGGTACCTCGAAAGCATCAAGCTCGGCCACCCGAGCTGCTCGCCGAGTTGGATGATGTGTACATATATATAAGGTATGAAGCCCGGCCAAACACCTCGCCGAGCCGAAAGACCAAAGGATGAAACCAAGTTCCTAGCCTCGGCTCCTTCGAAAAAAGCTTCCATGCTATTAGCTCAAAGCTTTAGGGGCTTGTGTATGAGCCGAGATACAGAGCTCGGTTAAACATCATGAAAGCTTTTACGCTCTATTAGCTCAAAGCTTGGGGGCTTGTGTCTTGGCCAAGAGTGAAACCCGCCACCGAGCTCGAATACCCTACTTAGTCCTGGAGGTTGAGGATAATAAGTTAAAATCACCTTTAATTATCCTGATATTATCTGAAATAACCGTATCAGGTTAAATCCCCTAAATTAAGGGATACGATACTGATATCATCCTTAATTAAATCCTGATATTATCTAGAATAACCTTATCTGGTTAAAAGAGACAATATCCCTTAAATTAAGGAATCACATCTCAAAAGAGATTGAGGAGATAAAAGGAGATAAATCAGATCTCTAAAAGATAGGGGAATCCTATTATAAAAGGAGGAGTACCCATGATAGAAAGACTCACTTTTTACTGAACTCCGGTGACTCTCTCTTAAGCGTATTAGAGAAACTAGCGCTGACCAAGAGACTATCAGAGAGTCCTTGCTCCCTAGTATTCATCAGATACAAAATTAAGAGATTGAGATCACCACGGCCAAGGGTTGAACCGAGAACTACGTCTGGCTTTGATTCCCATCGGGATACGTAGGACCGGAATATTACGCTCACAAGCCAAAGTCTAAAACAACCCCAATTATCCACCCCTAGTTGGACGTTTCTACGGCGAGGTTCCTAAAAACCGGATCTCGACAGAACATGTATAAATGAAATTTTTAACTTTCATTTATAAATTTATTTTCAGACATCTTCTATACCTAAGCATTTTTTTATATCAAATATAGAAAACTTTTATTCTTATCTCATTTTTCTTATAATATTAAAATATGACTGATACCAAAGATCCTAAAGAAACAACAAAACTAATGAGAAACGGTTGCAAAACAAGGTATTGAAGGCTAGCTATAGGTCATTAAAAGCTAACCTAGCTAGCTCCCTAGGAGGCGTAGGCGTGGTAATTTCATTGAGGCCCAACTCTTATCAAGACTCTATGGCCAATGCTATTTGTATCTTGTAATTTGGTATTTGTACCTTGTATTTATTTTTTGTTAATTTCTTTTTCTAAAATGCCCTTATAATTTATACATCCGGAAAATGTCCGGAAATTAGATTCCGGATATGTAAAATTTCAGGAAAGACCATTTTACTCATCCGAAAATTAAATCCTGGATGTGTAAAATTTGATGAAAGGTCATTTTGCACGTCCGGAAATTAAATTCCGGATGTATAAAATGATCTTTCGTAAAATATCTAATCAAGTGATGTATAAAATACCTTTCATAAAATTTACATATTCGGAGTTTAATTTCCGGATGTGTAAAATTTTTCACGTCCGGAATTTAATTTCCGGATGTGTAAAATGGCATTTGGTTAAAAAAAAATCTTTTTGCAATCAATCAATCCGGAATTCCTTCCGTTCATGATTTTATTTTGAGGAGGAAGGTCAGAAATTATGGAAGCCGACTCCAATTCCACTATCACCTTTCAAATAGTACTTATTTCTAAAGCCATTTGTAAACCATGGAGGATGCCCCGCAACTCTGCATTGAAAGAGATGCAGTGGCCAATGTTCATCCTGGGTTGCCCTTGGAGGCCCAATTGAAATTTAGCTTGAACCATCCACTTGTTAAAAAACTGTGGACTTGTGACTGTCTAAATATGCCACCCTCGGTTTATCCCAAGCCTCCCTAGCCAATTTTGCTGCTTCTATAACCATTCTAACCCAATTAGGTGGTAGGGGTGTTCGCGGACTGGATTGGATCGGTTTTGAGCAGAAAAGTATCCGATCCAATGATAAAAATAATATGCGGTTTGGATTGGATCGGTTTGCTTCCTTCAAAAAATCCGATCCGATCCAATCAAATGCAGTTTGGATTGGATTGGATAATTCGGTTTTTATCGATACATATTTACATAGTTATTTACATCAAAGAACATCCAATATTTCGGTTCAATTTGGATTTGATTGAGTATTTAAAGAGTCATATGAATTTGTTACTTATTTAAAATAAAAATTAATTTTAAAATATTATATTGACAATTTCTAATAAGTGTTTCAATGGGATATACATGAATGATGTGCTCTCATGTGTAAAGATATTTTACACTATCAACTAATTATAAATTGGTAAATCATTATAAATGTTTGATTATTGTCCTAAATATATTAAAAGTCACTCATAACATGATTTATAATTGGTTAATAGTGTAAAAGTTTTTACACTAACATTACATTTACATACCAATTAAACTCTCTAATATAAGGACTAGATGATAACTTATAAAAATATAAAGACTAATAATTACTTTTATAATATAAAGATCAAATTATTTTCATTGAATTAAATAATTTCGGTTCGGTTTGGATTTGATCGGTTTTACATATAGGATCCGAAATCCAATCCAATCCAATGAAAAATTTCGGTTTTTTTCGGTTTGCGGTTTTTTCGATTTTCGGTTTTCGGTTATTTCGGTTATCGGTTCGGTTAGTATGGTTGACATTGGATCGGATCAGTTGATAAACACCCGTGTTAGGAGGCCTTGAAAAATCAGTTATGAAGAGTTGCTTGTTTCTCTATTTTTATATATTATTTTTCTAACACCTTGGACTTGCATGGAAGCACCCAAGTTTCCCTTGTCTTGCACGTCATCCTCTCCCATGATGCATTTATTGTCATTCTTACCCAACCAAACATCATTTGCTATATCCCTTCGATCATGCTTCAACAAGCATCGATCATCAAAAAAAAAAAAAAGGCTTTGGACCCCAACTCAACCAATGATTTTCCAGCCCCTTATCTTCCAAAAGTGATTTAAATTTATTCACATAAATGGTATCCTCAGATTTCCTCTGTTTCGGATCCCCAACTATATAGTCATGCAGGGATGAACTTATTATTGACTACAAGGCCTTGAACTTGTAATAAAATGAAAATGTTCTTTGCACACTTACTTGTATAAGCACTGTATGCTAATGTGTAAATGAATGCCAAGGCATACCATATTTTGAGATGAGCTGTGTTTAGATACCGTATGTGTTTATCTATATCTCTTACTTATTTTTTCATCTTTTTGTATACATGTTTTCCAACCATACAAAAAATCAAAGGGACACCATATTATATATTCTGTTGTTGTAAAAGACATAATTGGACTTGTTCAAGGGCTAGGCTGTATTTAAATTTATAATGAATTACTTTGGTGAGGCTTGAACCCCAGCCAACTATGAAAAGAGATCTCATGCCCCAGCTCAGGTGATAATGAAATTTAAAGAGAATTACATGGAAACATCATGCCATCCTACAGAATTGATAGCAATAGGTGATAATGAAATTTAAAGAGAATTACATGGAAACATCATGCCATCCTACAGAATTGATAGCAATTGTTAAAAGCTATCATATATAATAACCATATTCTCAAAAAAAAAAAAAAAAAAAAAAATTGGTATATATATTCTCTTTATTTTACTTTTACATATTTCTCCCTATAAAAATGTTTGACTACATCCCAGTAAGTAAGCAAAATGAAGAGAAAGGGACCTTTATTTTCTACAATTTTCACTGCATTTGCAGTTGCAACCAGTCCCCATAGAAAATCCTCCAGGTAATTGGTTGAGCTCATGATGACTCAAAACTTTTGACGATCTTTTTAGTCTGTCATGAGAAAAAAAAAGAGAGAGAGAAATGAGGAAGCAAACACAAATTTAACAGTTTAAAGTTAAATGGGCATTTGGGGATGCATGCAAGAACATAACCAATCCACAGTCATGCTTGATAGTATCTTAATGTGGATTCTTGGAAGGGTTTTATCTGGAATGATGCAGGGAAGTGGTTGCCAAAATGCTATCAACCCGCTTTCTATAATACTATTATCAATTACTCAGCATGTTGATATTAAATACATAAATGCTGCTTTTCAAAATATGAGGTTTTCCCATTTCTAGCTAAACAAACATGTTCGCTACAGAAATAAATTAAGATTTGATGACAAAGAATGTCGAGCAAAGGAAAGAAGGAAGAATGGAAATCTAGCAGAGTATTCACTTGTACCTGTTCTAGGGTTAGGAACATGATCACATTCCAAGATCCTAGCCTTCCAAAATTTGGGAGGAACCCTTTATAAAAGGCAAGAGGTCCCTAAAAGAACATCCGATTAAATAACCAATCAGATCTGATAAAGGATACCCATTGAGAATGTAGCTCCTTGTTTAACAAAATTTAAAGCTAATAGACATTGAGAAAAGCTATGTAAATGTCCCCTTTCTCAGAAAAGTACCCCTTACACTTCAATAAAACTAAACAATTTGGTTTGAGCCTTTGAGCGCATCTAAGGGTAATAAAATGAGGTATAAAGATAGATATGTCAGACAAACTGAAAGCAACAAGCAAGTCTGTTCAGCTGGCTATAATTGTGGATCCCACCATTTACAATTAGATAAGATCAAACGCCGTGAAGAGTTTTTTATTCACCCATCTCAACAAGAATAGATTCACATGCAGTTAATGGCTCTAACTAAAGCATAATGGAGGTGTGTTCTTAAGAGCGAAAAAAAAGTAACAGTGGAAAGCAACCATACATCATTCTTTAATGTTTTGACAAAACAATCAAGGGTGCTTCTGTAACTAGAATCTCCCATCATTCTCGATTTAACCTGCATATACACCATAAGGAAGACAGAACAACCGAATTAGTCGAATGGTGCACAAGCAAGAAGCTCACTTATCACTTCACAACCAAATGAAAAAGAACGCCCTAAAAAAAATCTCATGCACATCCAACCAAATGGAGATTTAAAAGACCAGCTGTTACCCACAAATCCCTACTAAATTTTAGATGTCTAGTTGTCTACTACTTCTACCATTTTCTAATCATCCTGGAATTCTCAATTTATCATAGTTGAACAGAAAGAAAGAAATAAGTGCAAAATTCATATCAAATTGTAAAACAATTATTAACACACTACATATTAAATAATGAGGCAATAAAAATAAATGAACCAAAGCAACTATGGATATTCATAAATAAATACTGAAAATTTACCACATCGACCGGGGATCCAATACAGACAGCGAAAAACCCTGCCCCTAGACCCGCAAGGAGATGAGTTACAACATTGTCGGTGAAGCCTGGAATTTTCAAAATAGTCTGCATTAAAAAAAGAATTAGTTATTTAAAAATATAAAAGGAAGAAAAAAGTTTACTCCACAATGGCAATGCAAGCCTCCAGTAACTTTACCTGTTTCACTTGATCATAGCTAGCTAGTTCAGCAGCGTTGATGATTGCATTTCTTGCTACATTGGGGCCAAGCCCAGTCCAAAGAGCCCCAACTCCTTCCTGTTTTTCGATGCAGGTTTAAACAAAAATAATTATGAACTATTACAAACATACAGCTTCCTTTTTCGTATATCATATCAAGTTAAATGCACAGACCTGTCTTACAATTGTTGAGTAAGCATTTAAAGATCCAGAATAGCGCCTAGGAACACCAGGAGGTAATTTTCCTTCTGCTTGAAGTCTGACTTTGACAAGATCAGTTGGATTTGCAACTGTAATTGCCACAGCACCTGTTGATAAGACAAATTGAAGGGGCTCGTGATTAGAATTATTGCATTCAGTAATCTACACAGTATTAACACAAGCTCCTGCTAGCAAAAAGTCAACAATCCATAAATCGGGAAAGAAATTCATATTGCACAACAGACAAATCATACCAAGTTACCAACAATGTCTAGCATTAGGATTTACCAGTTGTAAATGCAGCAAGAATTTTCTTTGACAACGGAACATCTCCAACATGGTCTTTCCCCACATAGAAAGTCTTAACCTGTTAAAAAACCCATGTTACTTACACCGGCCGGATAACATAAGCAAACAGTTTATATGAACTAAAATAAATGAACAAGTTTCAGCAACAAGACTCAAAACTCACAGGCTCATATAACCCAATTCTTAAACCTCCATACAAACATTGACGATGTAGCCCTGGCACGATGCCCTTCCAGAGTGCTGAAAGACCTTCTTCTCTAGAAATGGTTGCAACTGTTCCTAGCATACCCTTGTATTTAGGTAAGGTCACATCTCCAGCTACAGCTTGTTTTTGAAGCTGAAGCCTAACTTTTGCAGTGTCCAAAGGAATAGTACACACCTATTTCAATCATAAGAACTTAATGATAAATTCGAGCAAGAATTCAAATATAACCAGAATTGAGTACTTATAAAAACAGTAGGACAACAGAACATGTGAAACAGAATAACAAATCCATAATAAATACATAAAAGGCCAACTGAATCTCCAAAGAGCAACTAAGGAACAAAATCCACTTATTTAACGAATACTATTGCTGAATAAACCTGCATAATGCACAAGATGCTCACATAGGACATAATTTGGAACATTATTCAATTCTTAAGGTACATAAATGTTCCGCGCCGACAAAGTTCAAACACATAACAGCTAGATTTGCATATGGCACAGACATTCTTTCCCAGCCATACAGACCATTACTACGATCTTCAAGTGAATCATTTTGTTTTAGCAATCTAATTCCAATATGTACACATCATCAAGCATGGAACAATCCTCATCCATATTGATCCTTGACATACAAACATCATGCAATAAAAAGTGAATTCCTTTCATCAAATCAGACCAATCAAAATAACCAATCCACTCTTATCACTATCGATTAATGAAAAATAAAACTGGTAGCCACAAATTGAGCCAACTCACTTGAAAATTATATTATATCACTAAACATAGTACTTTGATGCAGCAAAGGATGGTGCACAATTAAGAGCAAGACAACAAAAACATTCACTTCATCATCTTACAATAAAGTACAAATTAGATCCATTACTACTACCCAAAAGCAATATATACTGGAAAAAAATGATGGGTCTGATTTCAAATATTAAAAAAATGATGGGTCTTATACACGATCATCACATTATCCAGAAAAGTGAATGCGCAGAAGGGATAACATGGAAAAAATGGGATTTTTTTTTTCTTTTTAGAATGAATTAAGAGAGAGATGAAAGAAGAAAGTAACCTCAGCGAAACATGCAGAGAAAGCACTGCTGGCGAAAATCCCAGCGAAGGAGATATCAGATTTTTTGGAGTTGGCATCTGCAACCATGATATGGTATGAGAAACGAAACGAGAACAAGTTGAAGAAGAAGGAACCGAAGGTTGCGTGTGCAAACTGACTGGGAACTTTTTCACTTGAATCTTTTTTAAAGGTTCAAGCTCAGCTGATCAAGGCCTCGCAAGGGCGATGTCAGCAATGTCCCCATTGGTATTAAAGCTTCTGACTCACCATTAAGTATTCCATTTATTAAGGCTATGCTTGGGAGATGGGGTGAGCGTTAATAATGGAATGGTGGGGTATAAATCCATAGCCCATTGTCTATGAGTTTTTCGTTAATGAAATGAGATACGATGGTTTAGGATGATAACTTAAATCATTCCACTCCATCTAAAATCCTTAAAAACTATATTAATCTTAATTAAACTTCCAAAGAGTGTGATACTTTTGTTTTTTCGGTTTCCACTTCACTCTATTATTAATCATTACATTATTAATCACTTAACTTCTTCCCCATGAAAACTTTCAAAGATAGTCATAAAGGAAGTTAGATAATCTCTTATGTTTAAAGAGGAATAAAGTCAATCATGCTCACGACTACCCTAAGGACATTGTTTAAGGATTTCACTCATCGAAAAGTTAAGTATATATATTACCAATGTATTAAATACACAAATTTTAATGAAAACTTACTTTTTTAGACTTTTTAAACATTATCTTTATGACACTCATTAGCATTTGTCTAAAGTTTGGGTTCAAAGTTTGGGCCTCCAACATGTCATTTTTGAGGTTGATTGTCAGACAGTAGCCGAATCTCTCCACAAACAAAAGGAAGACAACTCCGAATTTGGTTTCATTATTAAGGCGTGTAATGCTTTAGTTTCTGTTTTTACAAACTCAAGTGTGAGTTTTATTAGGAGACAAGTGAATAGTGTAACCTATAACTTGGCTAGGGCAACATTATCCTATGCTAGTCCTATTGATTATTATATTGCACCTCTTTGTATTTCGTCATTGATTAATAATGAAAGGCATTAAGCTTTTGCCAAAAAAAAAAAAAAAGCACATGCCTAAAGTTAAATACACACTATGTGGAAAAGACTTTCTTAAATGAGATAAAACCAGCTTCGGTTATCTTCATGCCTTGAAAGGCTAGTCTTCAGTTATCGTCGGAAGTATATTTTTGATGCATCAAAAAATTATTTTTGTTTTAACTTTTAACTGGGAAATATTTCTATGTTGAATTTGTCAGTTTGACTCAAGGTGTGAAATTAAGGTTATATTTATTTTAGATCATTTACTGAGTTGGATTTTCAAGCACTTTATCTTATAAAAAATATATACACTTTTATTTGATCATTTTAAAGGTAAACTCATCTCAAAGAAAGTTTATTTCCTTTTAATAGGCTTTTGTTAGGGTGGGAGATTATGTTATGTCTCCCTGTGAGAGATTTTCAAAATATTAAAGGTTATCTAACAGTCATCATGATGTTAACTTAGCATAAACTTGTATGTAGCGCAGCGGTTGCAATGCTTCTTGTATAGCTTGTCAGTGTGAGTTCGATTCCTGTTTGCGGCAGTTTTTCAATTTTATAATGATCGTTTTATTTTAAACGTTAATAATGCAAAATGGTAGTCCCGTGGAATCCAACCCAGGTATCTGAGCTAATGGACACATCCGCTGGCCACTAGGCCAACGAATATCTTCTGTCAATTGATGACGTCAATGCTACTTATGTATTGTATTTGATCATTTGTGGAACCTTTGAACAGTTATTTTCTTTTACCAAGTGACATGAGTTGGTCTATAAATAGAACTATCTGCATGCAATAATGGAGAAGGAAAAAACTCATAATTTCCCAATCATTCTTCACTCCAAATCACATTCTTTTCTCCCTTATGCGTAGAAAGAGTTAAGGAGACTATTGTTCTGTAAACTACCATTGACGATACGCTTGGTTTAAGGTGTGCAAACCAAACCAAGGTTCTCCATTGTATCCTGAAGGAGATTCTCCGGTTACACCTGTTGCATCCAATCTACGAAAGAGATTAGTGGGGGAAAATTAAACCTAAAGCCTAGTGTTCCTACACGCCTTGGAGATTGCGCATTACCTTTGTTGTTTTCTTCTTCTTTGTTGCAGATCCCACTACAAAAAAAACCTATTTAGCGACCGAAGATTTCGGTCGCTAAACATGATAATTCGGTTGCTATACTGTGTAGCGACCGAATTAAGGGGGTAGCAGAAACCCTGGTGACTAAATGTTTAGCGACCGAATTTGTATTTCGGTCGCAAATTTGCGACCGATATTTCGATCACAAAATTATATATTTCGGTCGCCGTAAAGTTAGTCGCATGCTCAGATAACCGAATTTGGTGACCGATATTCGGTTGCTATTTCGGTCGCAAATTTTGAATTTTTTTATTTAAATTTTCCTGTAACTTAATCCTACCGACCAAATTTTGTTTTTCAACTATTACCCCATTGATTTTTAATTTCTGATATAAACAAAATACACCAATATTTTTTTGAATAAATAGAAAACGTAAATATGATGAACTAACGATCCAAAACACCACAGTCAATATGATCAAAAAAACATATACATTAATTAACGCAAGTATAATAATGGTTTATAAAAAAAGTTTAATGATGTACTAATTAACGATCAAAACATAAAAACACACCACAGTCAATAAGTACTAATGAAAATATCAAAACTCATCAATCTTCCAAAAGGATGAACATGTAGAAGCGAGAACCCCCAAGGTACTTAAACTTTGCCAATGCACCAGTGGACAACAAATACAACTCCCTGATACCATTTGTATCTGTTGCAAAATATGGGCGATCCTCATGGATTACTATATTCCCATTGAACAAATTTCTGCTTTTGTCTTCAATAGTCACAACACACGATATTTCTTGTCCCCAACGACGGTAAAATGATCGCGGGATTGAAATCAAATCTTGCAAGTACATAAGAACAATTTAGTAATGATTAGTTTATGCCTTAACCATCATTACATGAATCCGATCGTTATTCTTAAGTTGATGAGATACTGTACCTGGTCTATATGGATGGCTGTCTCAAAACATTTAGTCGGATCCATTTTCTGATAAAACGATAAGGAAAACAAGTCATATGTCTAAACTTCATCAAGTGATAATAAGAAAAGATGGAAAGATCCATGTAGCATACTAGCATGTTAAAATAGAACAAAGAAATGCAACTTCACATGTAACTTTACAGATTAGCAAACATAGTAGTTTTCAGGAAAGCAGATGCTTTTACGTCGTTTTGAAGGATGGTCATAGAGAGGACTTTTCCTACTGGAAATGCCTAGATAACCTAGTAAGGATGGTCATCAACAACTATTTCTGGAAAGCTCCATTGCCTAGTGAAACAAATGAGTAGAAAATCATAGTTGCTTTCATAATATTGTGTACAGAGATGCTTTCTAATGTGAATAATGTTTGAATGATGACGGCACGTCATGTGCCTGGCAAATTGTGCCCCACCCTTCATTTTATCTAACCCTATACTTAATCCTTCATTATCTAAGACCTTGGCCTTAAGGCAGAATTAAAGAAAAACCTCAAACTTTAAGAATCCTTCAAGCACATCCAAAATATTGAATGAGCATGCGTGCCCTGAGAAGGTACGCATGCTCATTAATATTGAATCTCAAATAGGAAACTAATTAAGGCTTTCGTAGCTTAATAATTAACTCTAGCAGAAAATAAAACTATTGACTTATAAGGATTGCAGCATACTTCAACAAATATATATTGAAGCATATTTCAATACAAACTTAGATAAAATATAGTAGCAAACATCCTATTGAGCTCCGCTCTCCACTAACAAGGCAATACATAATTGTCAAACACATGCATAACTTCTAAATTAGCAACACACAACAAGCATCCCGCCTTTTTGACAGGATCACATCCTATTGAGCTCTGCTCTCCACTAACAAACAACACATAATTGCAAATGCATGCATAAATATTAAATTATCAGCACACAATCAGCATCTTGCCTTTCAGGCAGGATACCTTCCTATTGAGCTTAGCTCTCCACTAACAAACTACAAGATATATAGTGTGTATAGGCCATCATTACCCCTCTACATTTTATTCAGACATTATCACAGCTAACATTGGTAATGTAACATCCCTGGCTGCTTTATGGATTGACGACTGACCCCACAAACCAACACGGGTCTTTCCAGCGTGCTTTGTCCTCACTCACACGCTTCTCGGGAAAACTTCCCAGGAGGTCACCCATCCCAGAATTGCTCCAAGTCAAGCTCACTTAACTATGGAGTTCTTAAGTGATGGGCTACCGAAAAGAAGATGCATCTTTTTAGTATAGGTAGTACCAATCAATTCATATAAGCCTTCCTCAACTGTATAGTCCCATACCTACACAGTCTTAGGATCCCTCTCATTCGGGTATGTAATCGGTTCATTCATGCGTCCCTCCGCCTAGAAGTCTACCAGGAGCCGCTCCTTGTCCGTGCCTTCTTACACTGGCGACCACTCCCCGCCCTCGTCGGCACCCGGGTGTTACATGCCCACCAGCTTCTGCTTGGTTCGTCCCCGAACCACACCGTACTGGGATAGGTGCCGCTCTGATACCATTTGTAACATCCCTGGCTGCTTTATGGATTGACGACTGTCCCCACAAACCAACACGGGTCTTTTCAGCGTGCTTTGTCCTCACTCACACGCTTCCCGGGAAAACTTCTCAGGAGGTCACCCATCCCAAAATTGCTCCAAGTCAAGCTCGCTTAACTATGGAGTTCTTAAGTGATAGGCTACCGAAAAGAAGATGCATCTTGTTAGTATAGGTATTACCAATCAATTCATATAAGCCTTCCTCAACTGTATAGTCCCATACCTACACAGTCTCAGGATCCCTCTCATTCGGGTGTGTAATCGGTTCAGTCATGCGTCCCTCCGCCTAGAAGCCTGCCAGGAGCCGCTCCTTGTCCGTGCCTTCTTGCACCGGCGACCACTCCCCGCCCTCGTCGGCACCCGGGTGTTACAGGTAAGATTATCCTCAATATGACCCAGTGGGTGTCATTGCCATTGCACACTATAATGCATAAATAAAAATAATCGTGTCGGAGCTGAAATGACAACATTTGATAATATTACTTTACAAGGTTTCTATCCAAATCCCAAATCAAATATAAAACTAGTTATGTTTGGTTGTTTTGTAAGAGGGCTATAAGTGACCCTCCTACTGGAAATGCCTAGATAACCTAGTAAGGATGGTCATCAATAACTATTTCTGGAAAGCTCAATTGCCTAGTGAAACAAATGAGTAAAAAACCAGAGTTGCTTTCATTATATTGTGTACAGAGCTGCTTTCTAATGTGAATAATGTTTGAATGATGACGGCACGTC
Organism: Sophora flavescens; assembly: GCA_030762895.1. NCBI lineage: Eukaryota > Viridiplantae > Streptophyta > Magnoliopsida > Fabales > Fabaceae > Sophora > Sophora flavescens. The sequence goes on from CM061068.1 coordinate 107,573,059, forward strand.
ATGTGCCTGGCAAATTGTGCCCCACCCTTCATTTTATCTAACCCTATACTTAATCCTTCATTATCTAAGACCTTGGCCTTAAGGCAGATTTTGTGGTTTTGGCCTTAAAGAAAGAAGAACGAAAAAGTCAGAAGTTGTCAAGGCTAGGACGTGATGGCCATCAGGGCCAGGCCGTGATGACCATCATGGCTGTGACAGACCAACCTGGAAGAATTTCCAGGCAGAATCCATCACGGCCTGTCGTGACTCGCATTACTTGATTTTGCCAAAGGGAAGAAGACACTGTGCTACGATGGTAACGGTGGCGCTGCTCTGGTGGTGACGGTGGTGGCGCTGCTCTGGACATGCGGAGGAAGACGGACCTAAGAGAGAGAGAAACGGTTAGAGACGGAGAGAGAGACAGAGACAGAGACAAAGATAGAGAGAGAGAGAGAAACGGAGAGGGAGAGGGGGAGATGGAGAGGGAGAGAGCTTACCTGACGGCGGTGGCTGGAGGCTGGTGGTCGGAGCTCGCGAAGAAGAGAGAATGATGGCCGGAGCTGCTGCGCCGCGCCGCTGCGTGTGAGAGATAAGAGAGGAAAAGAGAGAAATGGGGGAAGAGAGGAAGGAACGTCGCGATTTAGGGATTTCAGTTTTAGCGACCGACTTATTCGGTCACTAAATCGGTCGCTACACGGGTAAATTTGAAATTTTAATTCATAAATTTAGCAACCGATTTAAAATTCGGTTGCTAACACGCTCCATTTTAATTCTTTTACGCGCCATTTAGCGACCGATTTAATATCGGTCGCCAAGATAAATGAAATCTATCCGTTGCATTTAACTCGGTCGCCATTTCGGTCGCTAAAAAGTCATAAATTGTTGACTTTTACTTTCCTTTATTTGGCGACCGAAATAGAGACCGATAACTCTGCTACGCTCTATTTTGGTCGTTATTTCGGTCGCAATATCAACTGTAATCAATGTTTGATTTAGATCCTACAATCGGTCGCCATTTCGGTCGCAAACAGCAACTAACAAATTCGGTCACTATTTTCGGTCGCTAAATAACCTTTTTTTTGTAGTGTCCATACCCCATTTTCTAACAATATTTAGGATTGATTTTCATTTTATAAAAATGGTTGCAACATTGGAAGAAGATGACATTTGACATTGTCGTAGTGAAAAAGTTCGAGGGTGGAAACTTCATTCATCGGGAGAAAGAGTTGCATGGTCTTTTTACAACAAGGAGAGATGAGTACTCATATGCTTCATCAAAAGTATGTTTATTTGTGACAATGGTGAAAGGTACACAATTACTTTCTATGGCTATGATATGCTCGGTATTCTAAATTCATGTATGTTTAATCCTAAAGGGCATGTGGCATTAGAGCCTTAGATGCATGATTTAGAATAAAATCAAGTATGTTTAGTTTATTATGCATGCAAGTATGTTACTCTATATGGATATAGAGGTCTTATATATATATATATATGATTGTATCAAATACATGCGTTAATGGATTTGATCCATGTAAGAACTAATTATTTTTTGAGTAGGAAATCTTATATTGCGAGTGAATGATTTTGTGAATATGAGATGAGAATTGTTTCTTGATTTTGTAGAAATTATATATGTTTTAAATGTATTTTTGGAGTGTTCTAAGTTATTAAAATGGACATGGATGTTCATGAAGAAATGTTATAGAAAACTTAAAATGATTGGATCATTGTTTTGTTTGTTTTCTATAATGAAAATCATGTAGATTTATCCTAGAACATGTTTAGACATGAAAACATAGAAACAATGAAAAATAGTTTAGATTGGGATTGAATGACCAAAAATGGAATGGGTTGTGTGAACCCGGTTTTATACAAAATGGGTTTAGTTAACCCGGTTGATAGTAGGAGGTGACGCCCAAAAGTTGTGTCTTTTTGAAAGGTTGTGTTTTATATAAATTTAAATATATAAAACGATTCATTAGTAATTACTGTTTGTACGTTGTTCTGGTGGTTGAGCGCTGTCTCGGTTCCTTTTCAGTACACGAGTTCAAACCCTAATAGTAGCACGTAATTCGAATTCATAATTCCATTTGCAAATGATATTTTCCGATTCCTGAGTTTTTTTATTACAAATATCAACAATATCTCTATTCTTCCTTCAAATAGGAATATTACTGCTGGAGTTTTATAAATAATAAAAAAGTAAAAAAAAAGTCCCTTATCGGATTTGAACCGATGACTTACGCAATTACCATGGCGTTACTCTACCACTGAGTTAAAAAGGCCTTGTTTGATTCAATTACTGTCCTGAATAATGACCTAGACAATATGAGTCTAGTACATATATTTGTTACTGCATATACTTCTTATATAGATAAGATTAGAATACATGTACATAGATTTATCCATATAGCGACTCGTTAAGGAACAATAAATTGGATTTACCTAGTAAATAGAATATAGTTAATAAAATGGTTTAGTTATATTGAATTGGATAAATATCAATGTAATGAATTGAACTAATGCACGATTCGAATTGAAGTCATCATAACGAAATTCATTTGATTAATACATAGACATAGACCCACAAATAAAAATATTTCATCGAAACATTGATTAATTAATTGGTTCAATTTGTATTGTCCCTCAACCAATTTCTTATTTATTGAAAAAAATTTTCAATAACTTGTTGATCCCTACCCTTCTTACCCGATTTCCAGATTGATTATCGTTTTTCATTTCCCACCTTAGTGTGAATTAGTGTGAAATGGAAATATACCTACCGAATCTTAACAAAACAATGAATCAAAAAATTCTATGGAATTTTGATTTGAAAATTTTTTATTTCAGTCAAAATTGTTTAATTGGAAAAAGTGCATCCGCTGGGGTTTGAACCGACGACGCATGGAAAGGAGTTCGCCGTGTTTACCACCAGGCCAGGGATAAGTAAATTTTTAGATTGTTCATTAATATTATATATGTGTCTGGAATTACTGGTTAATAATTCATGTCTGCGTCTTACATACATGATTTAAAATCATTATGAATGCCTGTCATTAACTATTAAGGAAATGAATTTTAGACTGTAAAAGTATTCTCAATTACCCAATAATTTTGATGCTTATATATGTTATTATATAGTGCGGGTAAATTGAAGTTGTTTGTCATTTAGACATGTATTAAATGTTTTAGGAGTTATAAGAATAGGAAAATTCTATAACCCTAGTTACTTTGAGTCTACTAAAATAGTTGACCGAACAATTACACCTTATTTCCCCTACAAAACAGTATAGCTAAAAGAAAAATAGGATATTAGAAGAAATGGTAAATACCATGTTATCCTATGATGGTCTAGCAAAATGATATTGGGGAGAAGCCATGTTGAAGGCTTGCTAGATAGTAAATAGAGTTCCAATAAGATAACCCCACACGAGCTTTGGAAAAGTAGAAAGGCCAATCTAAATTTTTTAAAAGTTTGAGGTTGTAGGACAATAGTAAAAGCTCATGAACCCAAAAGGAATTAGGTGAAAGGAGAATTGAATGTCTGTTCCTGGTGTAACACCCCGTTTTTCGTTAAGTGCTTTTGTATGTGCGTTGTTTGTTAGGAAGGTTTAGAGTGGGCTAAGAGGGGGTTTTTAAGTTGGAAAATCCCTTCCTGAGGCGTGAGCACGACCGTGCTCATATGTTAGCACGCCCGTGCTTAACACACGTGTCTTGTGGCTGCCTGAGCCACAAGCACGACCGTGCTCAATAGGGAGCACGACCATGCTCAGGTGTTAGCATGTCTCGCTGACGCTAAGTCAAGCACGACTGTGCTTAAGGGGGTGCACGACCTTGCTCGATGCAGAGTCTATATATATGTTGCTAACCGCGAGGGTTACGAGTTAAACTCTCAATTTGGCACTTTTAGGCAACCCTAAGTGTGACGGCAACCTCTATCGTTCGTCCCCTTTGAACCCAATCACTGTTTGGTGTTCCGTTCGTGTTAGAGAGAGTAGAATCACGCGTTAAGTGCCAATGTTAAGGTAATAGTTCTTCCCTTTTAGTTTCCCTTTTCTTTTTCTTGATTTGGGAACTAATTGGTTAACCCTTTCGTGTTAGCCAAGGCTTGGGATCGTTCGTCGAGCCGTTCGAGGGAACCAGTTTGGGATCTACGTCGGTTAATGGGAATTCTTCATACCAGGTATGGGGAGAAGGATAATGTATACATTAGGCAAGTGGGTAGCGTAAGATAAGGGGCTCCCATAGCCCCGTTTTGTGTTGTTAACTGTTATGAATGTTAAATGCTATCTTTGAATATGCCTAAACTGTTATCAATGCCTATGATTTGATTGATTAATTGGCATGCCTAGTTGTTATACTTGTAAAGCTGTTCATGATGTGGTTTGCCTTAATAATCTGTTTTATGCCATGAGTTTTGGTTGAATTGGTATGAGTACCTATATTATGAATTTTGATGTTATGATATTGATGATGTTGATGACATTGATTGGCTGAGTTATGTTATTGTTATGTTGAAACAGTTAATAAGACCCTAATTGAATTAATATGGCTCTTAATTAACATAACGGTTAAGGGATTAATTCCCCAATGTTTCATAAAATATGAATTCTTAGTGAGAGGTGAGGTTTTACACCAACTGGATTAGTCAAATGACCCTAGGATCTGATTTGAGAGTGTTAGGGAGTTTTGGATCCAAGAACACATAACGAATCTGCCCAGTATAGTATGGCCATGCCCAGGAGCACGGCCGTGCTGAATAGGGAGCACACCTGTGCTCCCAGTTTGAATCTGGAATATGGCCGAGCATTGAGCACGGCCGTATAGGACAGTGAGCACAACTGTGCTCCACTTAAGTGGCAGCACGACCGTGTTGGGGTGATCACGCTCGTGCTCCCCTTACTGGTCAGAACGTGAATTAAAGGTAATTAAGGGGTATTTCACCCCAATTGTTCCCAATAATGAAATAAGACACCAATCGAATGAAGACAAGTTAGATAACTTAATTAAGGCTAATTAAGATAAACAAGATTAATAAGTTGGTTAAACCGGTGCCCAATGGGTTGCCGCACGTTGATATACTTTGGTGCATTTTGGCCAAAGTGGCCTCGATGCTTTTTGGTCGAGGTGTTGATGAGTTGAGACCTTGGTGCTTTTTGGCCAAGGGTGCCTTGACTGATGTTGATGATGTTGATGTTGGTGATAAGTCTTGGGTGCTTATTGGCCCAAGCAAAGGAGGTGGTTGCCTTGTTTGCTGTTGTGCTCATGCATTCATACGTTGAAGTTGTTAGTGGGGGAATATCAACATAGGGGAGGTCGTCCTAGAGTACGACAATCTGGTCGTTCGCGGGTGGTTTACCCAAGGTTTGGTGAATGGGGGCGCATCCTAAGCATGGTGCGTCATCTATCCAAGGGGTTCACCCATGGTTTGGTAAACTGTCGACGTTGGTGCTTTTTGGCCAATGTGGATATGTAACTCCGAAGTTGCCTTCCTGAGATAGTTGGATCCACATGCATAACGGAGTAGCGGAGTAGTGTTGCACCGTATAGCATATGTTGGTTGAGATAACATGTTGATGTGATTATATTATGCTGATGCCATGTTGTATATTGCTATGTCATGATATGATGTATGTTCATCGTGCTTACTTCCATGCCGATGTATTTAAATTTTTTCTTACTCCCCGTTTCTCTTTGTCTGTTGTTGGCATGTATCTCTTTATGCAGAGGACGGTGATCAGCCAGTGGAGGAGTGACTCTGAGGAGCCGCGACTCTAGTAGGATGTTCAGTAGTTTTAGTAGTTATAGTTTGTTTTCAGTTTTAGTTGTATTCCGAGGATTCATTTCGGAACGGTTATACTAGCTCTGTATGTGACACCGGGGTTGGATTATCTTTTATGTTTTGATGTTCTTGTTTATGTTTTATTTACTTTTTAAAACTGTTTCTTTCCTCGTTGAGATGTTACAATGTGGTACCTTTTATCTGGTTTTTATTTTTATGAAGCAAATCCATGTTTTTATATTACCTCTTTTAAGTGAATGTTTTATATTAATATGCGGGGTAGAGATGTCACACCTGGGCTATGCTAAAAATAGCAAAGCATATAGATTCATGGTTATAGAATCTAATGACACATATCCTGTCAATAGTGATTGAGTATGAGGATGTAATATTTCAAGAAGATATGTTTAACTAAATTCCAAGTCACAAGGATAATGTTCGTAGTAATGCACATGATCCGGAAAGCAATGTATCTAATAAAGATACTTTGGTGGGTTTAAAACTTAAGAGGAATCAGAGGGCTAGAAAACAGAAAACTTATAGACCAAGGTTTTTCATGTTCCTTGTTGAAGGAATAAGAGAGTCCAAAGACAGTTATAAGCCAATCTGTTAGAATACAGAAAGTGATCCAGGCACATATAAAGAGGCAATAAGTCTCAAGATCGCGCTTCCTGGATGAAAGCTATACAAGAGGAAATGGACTCAATAATGGAGAATAAAACATGGAAACTAGTAGACCTCCCACCCGGTTCCAAACCCATAGATTGTAAATGGATTTTCAAAAGGAAAATGAAGGTAGGTGGAACCCTTGATACGTTTAAGGCAAGATTAGTTGCTAAGGGATTTACAAAAAAAGAGGGCATTGACTATATACATATGCACCGTTGTAAGAATTGCCTAAATTAGAGTGCTATTGGCACTTGGATCCATCTATAAGTTTGTCATCCATCAAATGGATGTGGTATTCCTAAATGGGGAATTAGACGAAGAGGTGTATATGACACAACCTGAAGGTTTCGTGGTTATTGGTCAGGAAAAGAAAGAGTGTAAATTGAAAAAGTCTTTGTATGGACTAGAACAGACTCCTAAGAAATGATATCAAAAGTTTGATCAAGTTGTGCTAGCTAATGAATATAAAATAAATAAATTTGACAAGTGTATTTATAGTAAATTCCATGGTGGAAAAGGGGTCATGATTTGTTTATATGTTGATGATATATATGTTGATGATATATTAATATTTGGTACTGATGTATCTGAGGTAGAAGAAACTGAATTCGGTTTCTTATCTAGAAATTTTGACATGAAAGGCTTAGGGGTAGCTGATGTGATTCTAGGAATTAGAATAATAAGAGATGGTGAGAATATAGGTTTACCCCAATCTCGCTATGTAGAAAAGGTATTAAAAAAATTTAATCACTTTGATTGTCAACCTATCACTACTCCTATGATCATAGCATTAATTTAGTACCAAATAAAGGTAGTCTTGTAGCACAACTTGAATACTCGAAAGTAATTGGATGTTTAATGTATGCCATGACATGTACCCAGTCAAACATTTCATATGTTGTAGGGAGACTAAGTAGGTATACAGGTAATCCAAGCAAAGACCATTGACATGTTGTCCGAAGAGTATTGAAATACTCGAGGGGGGCAATGAACTATAGTTTAAACTATAATGGTTATCCTTCGGTATTAGAAGGATACACGGATGCCAATTAGGTGAATTATACAAAAGACCATGCTTTAACAAGCATTTGGGTCTTAGCAATTGGTGGGGGCGTTATTTCTTGGGGATCCAAGAAACAAACTTACATTGCTAATTCCACCACAGCTGCAGAATTCATAGTATTGAAAGCAGGTAACAAATACTTTGAGTGGCCTAGAAATTTGTTGTATGAGATACCAATTTTAATGATGCCAGTATCCATACAATGGGATAGTCAGTCAGGACTATCAAAGGCATATAGCCAGGTTTATAATGAAAAGTCCAGGGACCTTAGGCTAAGACATGGTTATGTCAAGGAACTAATTTCAAATGGAGTAATATCCAGGGTTTTTAGAAGACGGAAATAAATCTTGCATCCTTTGATGAAAGGACTGAAAAGTGATATGGTGTGGAAAACATCATCAGGGATGGGACGAGCCCATATCTAAATGATCACCAATGGTGGAAACCCGACTCACACTTGAGTAGCACCAAGTCTTGAGTTCAATGGACCAAAGTATACAATCAGAGTGATTGTAAATACTTGACAAATAGATACATCCCAAGGTTTAAAAGTACTTGGACACCATAAGGACATAGAAGGGAAAATGTGAGCTTTTTCTCTTAATGGACCTATAACATATATGTGCTGAGGTGCCCAACTTATGGGGGTACTTCTGGTAAAGTCCACCTATGTGAGAGTTAAGTGGGGCCACTTCTTAGAGTTAAGGGCTTGACTCTGTAAGCTCCCATGAAAAGAATACACAACACAAGGCCTTACCAAATGTGTCATACTACCACGTCGTTCAATGGTACCGAGATTTCATGTGTAAGTCATGCACACTTGTACTAATGAATGGTTGGTTCAAAGCTTGTCTACAAAATTATTCGGGGATGAGTGAAACCCATGGCTTACTAAGCAAAGGTTCAAATCCCCAAGATACCTTTGTCTGAAAGTATGCGATTTCCGGAATAATGGGATTTGGATTTATTTTGAAAATGGTGGGGGATTATGAGAGATTTTCAAAATTTTCAAAATATTAAAGGTTATCTACGGTCAAATAAATACATATCATGATGTTAACTTAGCATAAACTTGTGTGTATCGTAGCTGTCACGATGATTCCTGTATATCTTGTGGGTGTGTGTTCGATTCCCGTTCGCTGCAGTTTTTCAGTTTTAAAATGACCGTTTTATTTTAATCGTTAATAATGCAAAATGGTAGTCATGTGGAATTGAACCCGAGTATCTGAGCTAATGGACACATCTGCTGGCCGCTAGGCCAATGGATATCTTCTATCAGTTGATGACGTTAATGCTACTTTTGTATTGTATTTGATCGTTTGTGGAACCTTTGAAGAGTTATTTTCTTTGACCAAGTGACAGGAGTTGGTCTATAAATAGAACCATCTGCATGCAGTAATGGAGACGAAAAAAACTCATAATTTCCCAAGTATTTTCAATCCAAATCACCTTCTTTTCTCCCATATGCGCAGAGAGAGTTAAGGAGACTATTGTTCTGTAAACTGTCATTGACGATACACTTGGTTTAGGGTGTGCAAACCAAACCAAGGTTCTCTATTGTATCCTGAAGGGGATTCTCCGGTTACACCTGTTGCATCCAATCTACGAAAGAGATTGGTGGGGGAGAATCGAACCTAAAGCCTAGTGTTCCTACATGCCTTGGAGATTGCGCATTACCTTTGTTGATTTCTTCTTCTTTGTTGCAGATTTATACCTTATTTTCTAACACTCCCACCATAGGCATGCCCATTTTTGTAATAGAAGATTTATTTTTTGGTCATTTCTCATTCATCCTTTGGTCTTTGGTCCTTTCTCATCCACCCTTTGGTCCTTTCTCCTTCACCCCCACTCTCTGTCATCATTCCGCCGTCGTTGCAGTCGATCCTGTTAGGGTTCCGGGAACAACCATTTTCCACACTACTAGAATCATCATAGTCGAAGCTAATCAGATATCATATATCATCGTTGGGCTTCCTCCATGAACCATAATAGTGAAGTTGTTAGAGGGCAATACAATAAGGGAGTTGAATTGTGTTGCTTAACAGTTTTTCGAAAAAACATTTTTCTTAAAACCTTTTTGCAAGCAAAACAAGATAAATACAAACAGATAAAAAACTTTCAAAAGAGTTAACAAACTCAGATCCAAATCCCCACAATTAGTATAAACAAAGACTGTAAAAGATAATGATAGAAGATTCACACGGTTGATTTATTCTGGTTCACTCTTATCCAACTAAGAGCTATGTCCAGTCCCTTCTACCTGAAGGTTTTCTCCACTATAAACCAATAGCTTTACGAGTATTCAACACCTCTTCAGGCTTACAAGTATTCATTCTCTACCAAGCCTCTTCAGGCTCTAACTCTAAAAAAGATTTAAAGAATGATCTTACAAGTTCCCAATGTGTGAGAGTATGAAAGTTGAAGATCAGTTATGATTACAAATGAATTTGTTCAAGAGAATTTTGAGCAGATTTTTCACACTTTGAATATCTGAGCTGAGATATATCTTCTTTACCAGGGCCGTCCAATATTTATAGATGAAGTGCTTCTCCGCCTTCATCTTCTTCAACAGTCTTCAATCTTGTATCCTCTTAGAAATAGAATTAAATGCTAGAATCCGTTGAGACTGATAACTTGATATGCTTTCTGCGAGATGTGCTCTAGGTTATCAAAAGAATGCTCAAAGTAGTGCTGCCATTTCCCTGTTGTACCCAAGGTTGCTTTCTGACTTTCCTTCTTCGTACTTGGTTCAACTTTACAACAATATTTGTGTCAGATTACAAAGGTTTGTGTTCTCGACGGTACTATGTTTCTAATATCAAGAAACAAAGATTTAAACAATTCAAATAACACAAGGAGGGAACACAAATTCCTTCGTAATAAATAACAATAATTTGAAATAAATTCACTTTGACTAGACGAGCAATCTTAACTATGTATAGAAATAGGGTCATCTACTGATTTGCACCTAGATAACTACTCGTTTAGTTCCAAGTCTTTGGACTTGCTATTTTCCTGAGAGATTTTAATTGGCTTGTCTACTACTTGTTTAACACATAGATTTAGACACTCATCTAGGGTCTTTTAACTTAGCCAAATTTTAATGCCTCTCTAGCGATAACCTTACAGCTTTAGATTTTTACCATAATATTTGAAGGCTCGTCTAGCACGTGATAGCTTGAACCCGATACTTATTCTTAGCAAAAATAAGAAACACATAAGTGGTTCCCATGTCTGGCAATACTTAGAACAGTCCCGCAAGCTAGAGTAAACGAGTTAGTTCTTTAACACAACTTTGCCATACAAATTTAACATTTTTGTTAACATCAAAACTTAAGAGATTATTTAGCCAAAACCACTTACAATCTCCCCAAGATACCTTTGTCTGAAAGCATGCGATTTCCGGAATAATAGGATTTAGAATTATTTTGAAAATGGTGGGGGATTGTTATAGAATTTCAAAATTTGAAAAATATTAAAGGTTATCGGCGGTCAAATAAATACATATCATGATGTTAACATAGCATAAACTTGTGTGTATCGCAGCGGTCACGAAGCTTCCTGTATATCTTGTGCGCGCGTGTTCGATTCCCGGTCGCAACAGTTTTTCAGTTTTAAAATGAGCGTTTTATTTTAACCATTAATAATGCAAAATGGTAGTCACGTGGAATTGAACCCGGGTATCTGAGCTAATGGATCCGCTGGCCGCTAGGCCAATGGATATCTTCTATCCATTGATGACGTCAATGCTACTTATGTGTTGTATTTGATCGTTTGTGGAACCTTTGAAGAGTTATTTTCTTTTACCAAGTGACATGAGTTGGTCTATAAATAGAACCATCTGCATGCAGTAATGGAGACGAAAAAAATCATAATTTCGCAAGCATTCTTCACTCCAAATCACCTTCTTTTCTCCCTTATGCGCAGAGAGAGTTAAGGAGACTATTGTTCTGTAAACTGCCATTGACGATACGCTTGGTTTAGGGTGTGCAAACCAAACCAAGATTGTCCGTTGTATCCTGAAGAGCCTAGTGTTCCTACACGCCTTGGAGATTGCGCATTACCTTTATTGTTTTCTTCTTCTTTGCTGCAGATCCATACCCCATTTTCTAACACCCCCACCATGAGCAAGCCCATTTTTGTAATAGAAGATTTATTTTTTGGTCCTTTCTCAACCATCCTTTGGTCTTTGGTCCTTTCTCATCCACCCTTTGGTCCTTTCTCCTTCACCCCCACCACTCTCTATCATCATTTCGCCGTCGTTGCCGTCGGGCCTGTTACAGTTCCAGGAACAACCATTTTCTCCACTGCTGGAATCATCGAAGTCAAAGCTAATTAGATATCATATATCGTCGTTGGGCTTCCTCCGTGAACCATAGTGGTGAAGTTGACACAGGGAAACACAAGAAGGGGGTTGAATTGGGTTTCTTAACAGTTTTTCGAAAAAGCCTTTTTTCTTAAAACCTTTTTGCAAGCAAAACAAGATAAATACACATAGATAAAAAAAACTTTTAAAAGAGTTGACAAACTCAGATCCAAATCCCCACAGTTAGTATAAACAAAGACTGTAAAAGATAATGATAGAAGATTCACATAGTTGATTTATTCTAGTTCACTCTTTTCCAACTAAGAGCTACGTCCAGTCCCTTCTACCAGAAGGTTTTCTCCACTATAAACCAATAGCTTTACAAGTATTCAACACATCTTCAGGCTTACAAGTATTCTTTCTCTACCAAGCCTCTTCAGGCTCTAACTCTAACAAAGAGATTTAAAGAATGATCTTACAAGCTCACTATGTGTGAGAGTATGAAAGTTTAAGATTAGTTATGATTACAAATGAATTTGTTCAAGAGAACTTTGAGCAGAGTTTTCACTACCTTGATCTTCTTCAACGGTCTTCAATCTTGTATCTGTTTAGAGATAGCATTAAATGCTAGAATATGTAGCGACTGATAACTTAATATGCTTTCTGTGAGATGTGTTCTTGGTTATCAGAAGAATGCTCAAAGTAGTGTTGTCATTTCCGTGTTGTACCGAAGATTGCTTTCTGATTTTCCTTCTTCGTACTTGGTTCAACTTTATATCAATATTTGTGTCGGAGTACAAAGGTTTGTGTTCTCGATAGTACTATGTTTCTAATCATAAGAAACAAAGATTTAGACAATTCAAATAACACTAGGAAGGAATACAAATTCTTTCGTAATAAATAACAATAATTTGAAATAAATTCACTTTGACTAGACGAGTTTAGTTTCAGTGACCTGTGGACGCACAAGTCTTTGGACGCGCAATGTCTTTGGACTTGCATGCCTTTGGACGTGCAATCTTAACTATGTATAGAAACAAGGTCGTCTACTGATTTGCGTCTAGATAACTACTCGTCTAGTTCCAAGTCTCTGGACTTTATATTTTCCTGAGAGATTTTAATTGGCTTGTCTACTACTTGTTTTACACATAGATTTAGACACTTGTCTAGTGTATTTTAACTTAGCCAAATTTTAATGCCTCGTCTAGCGATAACCTTACTGATTTATATTTTTACCATAATATTTGAAGGCTCGTATAGCGAGTGATAGCCTGAACCCGATACTTATTCTCAGCAAAAATAAGAAACACATAAATGGTTCCCATGTCTAGCAATACTTAGAACAATCCTGCAAGCTAGAGTAAACGAGTTAGTTCTTTAATGCAACTTTACCAAACAAATTTAACCTTTTTGTTAACATCAAAACTTAAGAGATTATTTAGCCAAAACCACATTGGTTCCAACAATCTCCCCAAGATACTTTTGTCTGAAAGCATGCGATTTCCAGAATAATGGGATTTGAATTTATTTTGAAAATGGTGGGGGATTGTGAGAGATTTTCAAAATTTTCAAAATGTTAAAGTTTATCGACAGTCAAATAAATACATATCATGATGTTAACTTAGCATAAACTTGTGTGTATCGCAGCAATCGCGATGCTTCTTGTATATCTTGTGGGCGTGTGTTCGATTCCCGAACACAACAGTTTTTTAGTTTTAAAATGACAGTTTTATTTTAACCATTAATAATTCAAAATGGTAGTCACGTGGAATTGAACCCGAGTATCTGAGCTAATGGACACATCCACTGGCCGCTAGGCCAATGGATATCTTCTATTAGTTGATGACGTTAATGCTACTTATGTATTGTATTTGATCATTTATGGAACCTTTGAAGAGTTATTTTCTTTTACCAAGTGACATGAGTCGGTCTATAAATAGAACCATCTGCATGCAGTAATGGATATGAAAAATAACTCATAATTTCCGAAGCATTCTTCACTCCAAATCACCTTCTTTTCTCCCTTATGCGCAGAGAGAGTTAAGGAGACTATTGTTCTGTAAACTGCCATTGAAGATACGCTTGGTTTAGGGTGTTCTAAAAAAACCAAGATTCTCCATTGTATCCTGAAGGGGATTCTCCGGTTACACCTGTTGCATCCAATCTACGAAAGAGATTGGTGGGGGCGAATTAAACCAAAAGCCTAGTGTTCCTGCACGCCTTGGAGATTGTGCATTACCTTTGTTGTTTTCTTCTTCTTTGTTGCAAATCCATACCTCATTTTCTAACACTCCCATAATGAGCAAGCACATTTTTGTAATAGAAGATTTATTTTTTGTTTCTTTTTCCTTCACCCCTACCATGCTCTGTCATCATTCCGTCGTCGTTGCCGTCTGGCCTGCTAGGGTTCTGGGAACAACCATTTTCCACACTGCTGTAATCATCGGAGTCGAAGCTAATCAGATATCATATATCGCCGTTGGGCTTCCTCCGGGAACCATAGCAGTGAAGTTGAGAAATGGAAACACGAGAAGGGGGTTAAATTGTGTTTCTTAACAGTTTTTCAAAAAATCATTTTTATTAAAAACTTTTTGCAAGCAAAACAAGGTAAATACACACAGATAAAAAACTTTCAAAAGAGTTAACAAACTCAGATCCAAATCCCCACAATTAGTATAAACAAATACTGTAAAACATAATGATAGAAGATTCAGAGTTGATTTATTATGGTTCACTCTTTTCCAACTAAAAGCTACGTCCAGTCCCTTCTACCTAAAAGTTTTCTCCACTATAAACCAATTGCTTTACAAGTATTCAACACCTCTTCAGGATTACAAGTATTCTTTCTCTACCAAGCCTCTTCAGGCTCTAACTCTAACAAAGAGATTTAAAGAATGATCTTACAAGCTCACTATGTGTGAGAGTATGAAAGTTTAAGATCAGTTGTGATTGCAAATGAATTTGTTCAAGAGAACTTTGAGTATAGTTTTCTCACTTTGAATATCAGAGCCGAGATCTATCTTCTTTACTGGGGTCATCCAATATTTATAGATGAAGTGCTTCTCTGCCTTGATCTTCTTCAACGGTCTTCAATCTTGTATCCGTTTAGAGATAGCATTAAATGTTAGAATCCGTTGAGACTGGTAACTTGATATGCTTTCTGTGAGATGTGCTAGAGAACACAATCCAAGAGGAATAAAACATTCAATCACAAAGAATGGGGTAGATTTAGTGAGTACCTCTTTTAGGCTCAAAAAATCTCACATTTAGTAGTTTAAAATCAATGAGAAACACAAATCTAAGGAACCACATGCTAATTATCAACTATCAGAAGATCATCTCAAGCATTTTTATTTTTAGCGTATCACAAGAATACAAAAATTGGGTTCAAAAGTTCACTGTCTCAATTCATTTTGGCATAAAGTTCTCACAATTGGATGCACACTCTAAGCAAGGGGCAATCTAATCATGTGATTAAGCAAAACTACGCCTATATGAATGCAACATGAAAAATGCAAAAATACCCCTACCCCAAGCTTAAAAACTTACATCGTCCCCAATGTAAATAATCAAGTCGGAGAGAGAGAAAAATGGAACAACTCACCGAGGTAGTGGAGGGTGTTGGCACAGAAGCCAGTCATAGAACTACTGGAAGACGTGTCATGGCCGTGACATTCGTCACGGGCAGGTCGTGACCAGTTCTAGTGTCAAGCAAGTCCTCATCACGGGCGTGATATACATCACGGGTGGGCCGTGATCAATTCAGGTCTATAGGAGCTGGCCTCTTATCGCCGTGATGTATATCACGGCTGGCCCGTGATAGAACCTGTTCTGCTGGAGCTGGCCTGTCACGGCCGTGACTTCCATCACGGCTAGGCCGTGATACATTATGATCTTCAGCTGTTGGCTAATCACGGCCGTGACCCCCCTCACGGCCTGCGTGTGATCAATTCTGGTCTCACATCATGGCCATGATGGATATCAGGGGCAGGTCATTATCTCTTATTACTTTATTTTTCCATGCCTTTTTGCTCTTCATGCCTTCATAACCTGAAAATACTTGGCAAAACCATCAATTTGTGATCTTTCTTCTCTTAATCTTCTCAAATTATTCAAAAACAAAATTAAAAAACAAATTGAAAAGGGAAAGAAAACTTGGGTTGCCTCCCAAGACGCGCTTGGAAGTGAAAGAACACCTCTCTTCCAAGGAAGTTCTTCAAAGAGCCTATTTTGTTCATATGGCTACATGCGCTTTCGCTTTGCTCTTTTCACTGAGTTTCATGGCCTTACTTCCTCCCGGCGAAAGTTTTAACTCCGCATGTTGAGCAACTCCAATTTCATCATTATTTGGTGCATCATTTGTCATGCAAAGTTTGGGAGTTGCTTCCATGCTAAGCTCTTCCCTCACCTTTGGAGGCATTATTTCAATCCTGCACACATGACTCTCAAAAGGAGGGTTGTTATATGATTTAGTCAAATCAAAATCAACCATACCTTCCTCTACATTTAAAGAGAGCTTACCATTTTTTACATCTATTATTGCTCCAGCTGTGGCCAAGAATGGCCTTCCAAGAAAGATAGGGAATTTAGAATTCTCGTTCATGTCCAACACCATGAAATCGGTAGGAATGAAAAATTTCCCTACCTTTATGGGAACATTCTCTAGTATGCCTAGAGGAGTTAGTTGAGCCATCCGCAAATTGTAAAGAGAACTTGGATGGACTCAATTCCTTGGTTCCTAACCTCTCAAAGATGGTATGTGGCATCAAACTCGTACTAGCCGCTAAGTCACATAAGGCTTGGTATATTTTCACTTCTCCAATTGAGCAAGGAATAGAGAAACTTCCTGGATCTTTTAGTTTAGGAGGCATATTAGTTTTTATCATGGCATCATGCTCCTCAATTAAGCTCTCGGTTTCTTTTTGTACTTGCTTTTTCTTGACCAACCTTTGTGGGAAAGGTATTGGGGGTTGGTAAGGTGGTGGAGGGACATACTTTGGCTCTACCTCTTCATGTTCACTCATGTCCTCCTCACATTCCACATTCTTTTCAACTACCCCAAGCTTATCATCCTTCAATTATATAGCATTATAGTGCTCATTGGGATTAACTTCGGGTTGTCCTGGGAACGTACCCTTAGTTCTAGAATATATACTAGCTTGTTGGGCAATCTGAGTTTCTAACATCTTATTATGGATGGCTAAGTTATCTACCTTAGATGTTAACTCTTTTATTGCCTCATTGACTGCCCTACCTTGTTTCCTAAACTCTTCATTTTGCTTTGTTTGAGTTTCAACAAAATTTTCCAAAAGAGACTCAAGTTTAGACTTTTGGACCTGAGGATACCCCGAAGCGGGTTTCCTATTACCTTGGCCTTCCTGGAATTCGTGGTTCAGCAAGTTGTTGTAGTTCCCGTAGGAGAGATAAGGATTATTCTTCCTCACTTGGTTGTAAGGACTTGGATGTGCATAGTTTGGCAACTTCGAGTTCGTGTCATAGAAGTTGCGAAAAGAGTTCACTTGTTCCCCCGAAGCACCGGATCCAGGAGCCATGTGGGCACTCCATTATGTCATGTCCCTGCATTCCACAAATCTCACAAACATCATTAGTAGCATCTATTGAACTCACATTAGCCTTTTCAAGCTTATCAAAGCGTTTATTCAATGAGTTAAATTTAGACATAATTAGATCAGTGCTATTCATTTCAAACTTACCCCTCGAAAGCTTTTTCGGGTTATTACCTCTTTCTGAACCCCATTGGTGATAGTTGGTGGCTACGTTTTAAATGACATTGAACACTTCAGTTAGTGGTCTATTCATAAAGGCTCCACCAGCTGTGGAGTCAAGTGACACCTTCGAAGAGTAATCCAATCCGTTTTAGAAGGTATGCACTAACAACCACTTCTCGAGCTCATGATGTGGGCAAGACTCCAGCATTCCTTTGTAACGATCCCAAGCTTCGAATAAGCATTCTCCGTCTTTTTGGAAGAAGCCGGTGATCTGAGTTCGTAGGTAAGCAAAATTGGATGGAGGGAAGAATTTTTCCAAGAATACCTGCTCCAGTTGGTCCTAAGTTGACAAAGTATTAGCGGGTACTTGCTTCAACCAAGCTTTTGCCTTTCCAGTAAGAGAGGAGGGGAATAACCTCAAGCGAATAGCATCAATCGAGGCACCTTGAATTCTTATTGCATCGGTGAACTCCAAGAATGTCTCCACATGATCAGTCGGGTCCTCCGAGAGTAATCCTCCAAATTGATGTTGCCTAATCATGCCAATTAACTGAGGCGGTATATTGTAGTTCTCCGCCTCAATTTTTGGCCTAGCAATCCCAGTTCGCAAACCCCTAGCATTTGGGGCTGCGTAGTCCTTCAGTGGTTTGGTATCCAGTAGATTCGCCATGAGTGGAATGAGAATCAACCTTTCTCTCGCTCTTTGTCTTTGAAGTCTCCCACATCTATGAAAGGTTCTTTCAATCTCGGGATCAACTTCAATAAGATTTCCGAGACTTTGGGATCTTCGCATAAGAGAGAAAAATTCCTGCAAAGAGAGAGGTAGATACACTAGAAAAAGAAAGAAAAAAAATTAAATAAAAAAAAAGTCCAGAAAAATCAATTTAAAAATTAAATTGAAATTTGAGAAAGCACAGTCCCCGACAACGGCGCCAAAAACTTGATGGGCACAAATCCGCAAGTGAACGGCTTCTTCGTCAAGTAATAAAAAGATCGAACCCACAGAGACTGTGATCTTAAATAACTATCAATTTTTAAATCAATTAAACTGGACTAGAAAAAGATTTGGAAAAGATTTGGTTTTTAAAAGATTAACTAACAAATCAAATATCTGAAACGCAATCAAACAAAATCGCAATCAAATAAAATATGTGATTTTTTTCAATATCAAAAGAGATTTCCAAGAATTGGGTTACCAACAAGACTGCTCATGCTACTAAATTGACTACCTTCTTGTTAATAATCAAAACTGCTTTGAAGGCGAATTTATCCTAAATAAGTTAATGTTCCCTCTCGGGATACAATAACTGTGCCCAATTAAACCAACCCCTAATCTCGTGGTAATTGAATTTAAATTGAACCCTTTAAGCTTTGTGACAATTCGTGAACCCTCGAAGGACCGCTTCTAACTCTCGTGATTTAAGTCCTAAGTTTGGTTCCTATAGATCCGATACCTAAGTTCACCGCTAGGTTCCTCCTTAGAGTATCCATGACATGCAAATAAGTGCGCACCAAATTCACAAGTAATTCATGCAATAGGAATCAAATCGAAAGCAAAATTGAAATTAACAAGAAGCAAAATGTCAATTCATAACATAAAACAAATCTTGGGCATAGCCCCAATTCCTAGAAATAAAAAGACTACTCAAGCATTGCCATGTTCATAGCAAGCTTGATTAACAAAAGCATAAAAATACCCTAAGAGAGAAGAAGAAATTGAGAAGAAGAGAAATCCTAATTTTTTTTGCCTCAGGAAGTAGCCCAAGGGATCCCTATTTTCGAGCCTCTATGTCCTATTGATAATGTAGGGTAACTTGGGATCAAAGCTGGTACAAAATCAGATCAAATTAGCAATTAAATTTCCAGATTTTGCGCATCACGGCCGTGATGCTTGTCAAGGCCAGGCCGTGATGGGTTCTTACTTGGAGATGGCTTCACTGCTTGGTCTGTCACGGTCGTGACCACCATCACGGCCTAGCCGTGATCAGTTCTGCCTATGAGGGTCTGGTTCAGTTGGCATGTCACGGCCGTGATGGCTATCACGGCCTGGCCGTGACCAGTTCTGAGTTCACTGATGAGTGTGATTTCACCTCATTTTCAATGTACATTTCTGCATGCATTTGCATATAGTTAGGCCATTTTAGTTGGATTTTGTTTAGTTTTTCCTTTGGAACGGATAAGGTGGTATTGTGTGTTGTTTTGCAGGGATTTATGATTAAATGCCCAAGATTTAGCCATGAGGAAGCTGAGATGAAGAGAAGGCCTGAAAACTGAAGAAAAAGGGGGCCAAAAGTCAGAAGCTGTCACGGCCTGGCCGTGATGTACATCACGGCCTGGCCGTGATGTACCCAAAGACCACCACAAGTCAGAATCCATCACGGCTTGGCCGTGATGGATATCACGGGCATGAAAAAGTTGGCTCGCGTCGCGAAGAAAGACTCGCCACGCGAGAGAGTGATTTTGCCAGAACTGCAAGAGACAGAACCCGTCACGACCTGGCCGTGATGGATGTCACGGCCGTGACGGGCCACGAGTTATAAAAGAACCTCTGGGCAGAACAGAAAATTCATCCAGAGAAAACCCTAAAAACAGATCCTCTGCTGCTGTGGCTGCTGTGCAACATTCTATGGAGCTCTCTCCTTTGTTCATCTCTGTAACTCTTTCTTTTGTTTTATCTTCAATTATGTGTAGCTAAACTCCCCTTTGTTGGGGTTAGATTATTGCTTATCTGAACTTGGTTGTAAAATGACTTGATTATAATACAGTTTCCTTCTTCTTTATGAGTGTATGATTCTATGCTTAATGCTTTCCTAGGCTTGATCATCTTAGGAATGATTAGTTGCTTTGATAGACAATTGAAAGGTTGATGTTAAAGCATGCTCATGAATCATATGCCAAGTAGTCCAAGAATCTAGACATAGGTGTTGGCTGCTTGCAATCTTATGAATCTTTATTCTTAATGCAATTTCTCTGATTAATCCACCTAAGACATTAGGGTTTAATTTGGGATTTTAGGCTCATTCCACCTAAGACATTAGGGTTTGAGTATATTAGAAAGATTCGATTGTCATAAGTGAAGTAGGAACTGTGTTAGTTATCATTTCATAACAATCAAGGGAGGATTAGCTTAGTCTAACCCTAACAATTCTATCTAATTGTTATTCACATTTCTGTCTGTATTTTAACTGTTTGATAAAATTCCAAAAAGAACAAAAACATTTAATTCTTGTTTGCTTGTTAGATGATAGAGCTACCTTCACTCCAAAATTTGATCGCCTAGATAGTAGTCTAATTTGCGAAGTGGTAATTGTCCACGATCCCTGAGAACGATATCCGGTCTTACCGTTTTATTACTTGCAACGAACCGGTACACTTGCCGAGTCCGTGTCATTCACCCTTCTTTATTTTCGGCCCTACTCGATCATGCCGTGATGCTTATCACGGCCAGGCCGTGATGGGCTCTGTTTGGCTCATTTTTCTTGTACTTCAAGCTCCTCCTTCACGCAAACTCCTACATAACAATAAAGAAGGAGGGAAATGCATGCAATATGATAAAGAAATATGAGGTGTAATCACACTCATCACATCTCTGCCTTGATCTTCTTCAACGGTCTTCAATCTTGTATTCGTTTAGAGATAGCATTAAATGCTAGAATCCGTAGACTGATAACTTGATATGCTTTCTGTGAGATGTATTCTTGGTTATCAGAAGAATGCTCAAAGTAGTGCTGTCATTTCTATGTTGTACCGAAGGTTGCTTTCTGACTTTCCTTCTTTGTACTTGGTTCAACTTTACATCAATATTTGTGACAGAGTACAAAAGTTTGTGTTCTCGATGGTACTATGTTTCTAATCTCAAGAAAAACAGATTTAAAAAATTCAAATAACACAAGGAAGGAACACAAATTACTTTGTATTAAATAACAATAATTTGAAATAAATTCACTTTGACTGGACGGGTTTAGTTTCAGTGACCTGTGGACCCGCAAGTCTTTGGACGCGCAATGTCTTTGGACTCGCATGTCTTTGGACACGCAATCTTAACTATGTATAGAAACAGGGTCGTCTACTGATTTGCGTCTAGATAACTACTCGTCTAGTTCCAAGTCTTTGAACTTGCTATTTCCCTGAGAGATTTTAATTGGCTTGTCTACTACTTATTTTACACAGATTTAGACACTCATCTAGTGTCTTTTAACTTAGCCAAATTTTAATGCCTCATCTAGCGATAACCTTGCAGATTTAGATTTTTACCATAAGGTTTGAAGGCTCGTCTAGCGAGTGATAGCTTGAACCCGATATATATTATTTACGAAAATAAGAAACACATAAATGGTTCCCATGTCCAGCAATACTTAGACCAGTCCTACAAGCTATAGTAAACGAGTTAGTTCTTTAACACAACTTTGCCTTACAAATTTAACCATTTTGTTAACATTAAAACTTAAAAGATTATTTAGCCAAAACCATTTTGGTTCCAACAATCTCCCCCTTTTTGATGATGACAAAAACTTATTAAATTTGAGTGAGCAAAGTCTAAGAGAGCTACATAGCTCCCCCTAAGAAAAAGCATATAGAACTTAATAAATTATAATATCAAACACATGAATAGGAAATCAAGTATCAGAGCATATGAATATCAAAATAACAAATATCGGAGCAAAAACAGAAATAAGCATCAAAGTAAATAGTAAGCACATATATGCAAATCAGGTTGGAGGGCAATTGAAGCATCTGATTAAGGACTGCATTGGTGGGTTTCAGGGACTTCTCTACCTGAGCTTCAACTTTTGTGTTGATAATCTCATCCAAATCAGGTGTCAAGGAATACCTTGAGCTTTCAACAGTGGTATTCATGTGGCCTTGTCCTTGCATTATGCTTAGAGCTTGTGAGTGTTGAGGTTGTGCTGCAGGATGAACAACTTCCAGAGCTAGAGGTTGAGATGAATGCTTGCCATAAGTGCCTTGTCTACTGACAGATTCAGCAACTTCTTCATTAATAGCCTCAGTCTGCACAGCTTTCTCAGTTATGTCAAGACCTTCAACAACAATGTCTTCCATTTTCTCAGAAGATTATGCATATGCTTGTATGGAAGGTTCAGGTGTGGGCATATATGGAGCCCACTGTACTTCGTCTTCTTCATAGACATGGCTCCTTAGAGGTATACCTAGAGTATCCTCATGTATATAGAATCCCACAGAGGAGAAACCATATCTGCCTCTAACAGTAGGAGTGTTGGCCTTCTCATTTTCAGAGAGTCCAGAGGAAGAAGCTTGTCTATTGCAGATCTTCACGTGACATGCCCAAAAACCTTTTGCATCAAAGTTTGTCCTTTTATCTTTATCTTCAGACGACAAGAACTCCATCATGTCATGATCAGCCTAGGGGTCAGCACTAATTTCCTGCATACAGGAGTTAGGTGCAGGCACTGTCCCTTTTTCAGCCTCTTCTTAGCATCCTTGTCCTTATTCAAGTCTATCATTGGGAGTCTGGGACAGATCCTTGGTGGTTGCATGCCAATTTTTGTATCCTTGGTTGAGTGAAACAACCAAGTAGGAGGGGAATAATTAGCATCCCTAACATACATTGGCAGTTCAAAATCTGCCTTGAGATGTGCATACATAATGTGATCACACATATCAACAGCACTCCCATATTCCATTGGATGCACGAACTTCTTCCATTTGACATTCGTATCCAGAATGAATCTGTGATGACCATTGGTTCTTGATCTTTGAGGTTCAACTATGGTTTCAGCTGCCTTTGAAGGAACAGACCACCAAACTGGGATGATGTCTCCGTCAACACCATCAGTATGGGGTTTGAAGGGTGGAAATTTGATGAGGTTAGGGTAGATTTTCTTTGGTAGGAATTTCTTCTGGGGTGAATGGGTGAGAAGGGGTCCATGGGCATTGTATGGAGCAGATGGAAGGGGACCATCTCCTTCATATAGAATGTGTACATGCCAAGGGTAGTAGGTGGGTTCAGGTTCATATTCATTCTAGGTAAAGGATAGAAGGGTCTCGTTGACTCTGGTTCAGGTTGGTGAGTGTGATATAGGATTCTCCAATCTCTTTTTACTTTGTCCCAGCTTTTAGTTTTTCCATTATACAGAATGGAGGGTTTAGTATATGGAAAAATGATATTGGGTAGTTTTGGAAATGGTGCTCCTGGGTTGATCCCAACATCATCTGGTTGATTATACCATTGATCATCAGAGGGTATGATGGGTTGAAATTGAGGTCTAATTGGTGAAGTTTGAGTGGATGAGTGAGCATGGGAATTTTGTGGTGAGGCTATGTGTTGAGGAGAGAAGTGTGATTCAAACATTGGTTCAGATTGAGGTATGGTTGGTTGTCTTGGGATAGGTAAGGATGGTTGATTTTGTTGTTGTGGAAGAGTTTGAATTTGGGTTTTAGGTTGTGATAGTGATAATGGTATGGTGTTGACAGGAACATTAAATCTACAAGAGCATCAACAGCTAATTGAACAGGATCATTAGCTGGTAGAGTTACCTCTGAATTCACAATGGACTTAGCCTTCCTGGAGGGTTGTTGCCTTATCTTGGTTGGAACAACAATGTGCTTCTGCTTCTTCAGCATTGATCCAATAGGCAAGTTGTCCTCATCATCATCCTCATTGTGAAACATAATTACTTTTCTTGCCCTCTTGTGCCTTGGGACAGCTTGTGGTTGATCAGCCCTTGCTTCCCTGATGACCACCCCAGCAGCAGGCTTCTTGGCAGCAGCTAGACGAGTTGTTTTGACTCGTCGTCCAACTGTCTTTTTTTTTAAAGCCAAGAGTTTCAGCTTCATTTAACTCTATCTGTTCTTCCTTGACCTTCAGCAACTCCTCCTTCTTGGCCAGTTCTACCTGAATAACTGAACTGAGCTTCATGTTTTGTCAGATTCATTTTGCCAAAGACAGCAGGAGACATACCCTTCTCCTTGAGGATTGCAGCTTATTCCTCAGAAGACAAAGCTTCAAGCTTGGCAAGATTTGTTGAGCTTTGACGATCTTTGACAGTAAATGACATAAGGGAATAGCAGTTGCCTTCTCTCTGTGAATTACATAAGGAGGTGACACAGGCAAAACTTGTGTAGAGTAGACAGATTGTCCTTAAACCTAGCCTTGTGCAGAACTGACTTATTCAAAATCTGATGAAGGATACGAGCTTCATCCTTCATCTCCACAGCCTTTCAAGAGTGACTTCTTATAGTATGCCTCCTCATTAGAACAGTAGCAATGACTTATTGTCCACCCAGATCTTCTTCCCATTTCTCAGTTAGGGTTAGACCTTTCTGAGCACAGTAAATCGCAGTTGCGATTGTAGCTTCAGATATAACCACTTAAGTGCCCATCACAGTAGTAGAAACTTCAATTTCAGTAACCTTGGGTTTCTTCCAGAAATCCCTTATGAGGTATGGGTACACGGAGACCTTCTCCACGAACAATCAATTACACGATCCTCCCCAACCAATAGATGTGATGTACTGACTTACATCAACATTGTATTCCTTCAATATGCCAAACTCAAAGTGATGTTATATCCCAATCTCGAGAGCATTGACATTGTAGGTACCAGCAGCAGATGAAGAAGCCATTTTTGAAGGTTTGAGGGTTTAGGGTTAGAGAATCAGAGAATACTTTCGCAAGAAGTTTTTCAGGTTCAGAGAGAGTGAAAGGTTTTTCAGAGGGAAGAGACACACTTAAAAAGGTTTCGAAATATGAAGGGTTTCTCTCTGAAAATAATTATAAAATAAAATAAGTGAAAGACGTGTGATAGGACATGCATTAAATGCTGACACGGTGCAGTTTTTGAAACTGTAAAAAGCAAGTTAAGGGATTGATGGATATAACTGACTCAGCAAAGAGAATTTGAATTAAATATGTCTTAGACATAATAAATGCAAATAATAACAGAGAGCATAGACGAGTCAGTTAAACACATGAAAAATTAGGCAATAGACGGAACATGCAATAGACACACCTTTAACATACAATAGATGGCCATTACTGGACGACATATTAATCCACACAAATCATGTTAAGATGCTTTCTAATAAAAATAATTGTGTCCTCAACAAGAGGTTTAGTAAAGATATCTGCCCATTGATGGTCAGTATCTACAAACTGTATATCAATATCACCTTTTTGCACATAATCTCTAATAAAATGATGTTTAATCTCAATGTGCTTAGCTCTTGAATGTAATATTGGATTCTTAGATAGATTGATTGCAGCAGTGTTATCACACTTGAGTAGAATACTACTTACAAACACATTGTAGTCTCCAATTGATGTTTGATCCACAGAAGTTGTGAGCAGCAGCTTGCAGCTGATATATACTCAGCTTCAGCAGTTGATAAGGCAATTGTACTTTGTCTTTTGCTTGACCATGAGGCTAGATTAGCTTCAATGAAGTGACATCCTCCACTGGTACTCTTTCTTTCTATTCTACCTCCAGCACAGTCAGTATCACAAAAACCAACTACTCTGTAATCATTATTTTTATTAAAGCAAAAACCCGGGTTAGTAGTACCTTTCAAATATCTAAATATTCTTTTAACTGCTGATAAATGAGATTCTCTAGGATCAGATTTAAATCGAGCATATAAGCAAACACTGAACATAATATCAGGTATGGATGCAGTAAGATATAAGAGAGATCCTATCATACCTCTGTATACCTTTTAGTCTACCTTTTTATCTTTGTCATCTTTGTTCAATATGGACGTGGGGTGCATAGGTGTGTTCATTGGTTTGCAGTCATCCATCTTGAATTTCTTAAGAAGTTCTTTTGTATATTTGGTTTGATGAATGTACACCTCGTCCACTGTTTGTTTTACTTGAAGTCTAAGGAAGAATTTGAGTTCTCCCATCATGCTCATTTCAAATTCTTTCTACATTATCTTAGAGAATTCTTTGCACAGGGATTCATTAGTAGCACCAAAGATTATGTCATCAACATAAATTTATACAATTATAAAACTGGACTTGCTGGATTTTCTAAACAAGGTTGTATTAACATTTCCTCTACTAAATCCATTGTCCATTAAGAATGAACTTAGCCTTTCATACCAAGCTCTAGGAGCTTGCTTGAGGCCGTATAAAGCTTTCTTTAGCTTATACACATGTTCAGGATGGGTTTCACTTTCAAAACCCGGAGGTTGCATAACATACACTTCCTAATTTATTAAGCCATTTAGAAATGCACTTTTCACATCCATTTGATAAAGCATAATATTATGATGTGCAGCAAAGGATAACAATATGCGTATTGCTTCTAACCTAGTAACTGGAGCAAAGGTTTTAGTGTAATCTATACCTTATTCCTGAGAGTAACCTTGATCAACTAATCTTGCTTTATTTATTACAACCTTACCATTTTCATCAAGTTTGTTTCTATAAACCCATTTGGTTCCAATAACTGATTTGTTCTTTGGTAGAGATACAAGAGTCCAAAATTCACTTCTTTAGAACTGATTCAATTATTCTTGCATTGCCAGAATCCATCCCTCATCCAGTAGAGCCTCGTCTACTTTCTTTGGTTCCAACTCAGAGACTAAAACAGAATCATCTTGCTCTCTGAATGTTGATCTGGTTCTTAGCCTATCACTGGGACTTCCAATGATTTGATCTTGATGATGGTAATTTTTGAAGTACCAAGATCTTTGAACACTTTCTTGTTGTGAAGTTTCTGACTCAGGTTGTTGCTGATCATCCACTGAATCACCAGTCTTGATATTTACTGGATTTTCAGAATCTTTGATATTCAAATATGCAAAAGCTTCATCAAGCTCTGATAATTTCATATCAGGCTTCTTGTCATCAAACTTAAACATGTATACATTCTTCAACTACTAAAGTTATAGAATTGTAAACTCTAAAGCCTTTAGACGACTCGGAATATCCTAATAGAATTCCATTATCTACTTTAGCATCAAACTTACCAAGTTGATCTTTAGTATTTAGTATAAAACATTTGCAACCAAAAGGATGAAAGTAAGATATGTTTGGTTTTCGTCCCTTACACAATTCATAAGAAGTCTTATTCAAGATTGGTCTTATGTATATTCTTTTTTGAATGTAGCAGGCAGTATTAACAGCTTTAGCCTATAAGTGTCTAGGGACAGAGTTGTCATTGAGCATTGTTCTAGCCACTTTCCTCACAAAACCTTTCAAATTGCTCATTTTCAAACTCTTCCCCATGGTCACTTCTGATTGAAGTGATACACATGCCTTTTTCATCCTGTACACATTTGTAGAATACAGAGAATACCCTGAATGACTCATCCTTGTGAGCTAGGAACATAACCCATGTCCAGCTAGTGTACTCATCTACTATGACTAGACCATATTTCTTACAAATGACAAAGGCAGTCCTTGTTGGACCAAAGAGATCAAGGTGTAGCAACTCTAGTGGTATATTGGTACTAACAACATTCTTAGATTAAAAGGAACCTTTGACTTGTTTTCCCTTTTGACATGCATCACAGAGAGCATCAGATTTGAACTTAAGGTTTGGTAATCCTCTCACGAGGTTATGCTTATTTAGCTTTGAAATTAATTTCAAGCTTGCATGACCTAGCCTTTTATGTCAAATCCATCGCTCATCTTCAATGGACATTAGATATGAGACACTTTGATTGGTAAGGTCCTCTAACTCAATCTTATACATATTGTTTTGCCTCTTGGCAGTGAATGAGAGTGATATATCAATTTTCTTGACATTACACATGTTCTTATCAAAAGAAACAGGAAACCCACTATCACATAATTGACTTATGCTCAGCAGATTGTGTTTTAAATCATCAACCAAAAGAACATTATCAATGGAGTGAAAAGGATGTTTACCAATTTTACCTACTCCAATGATCTTTCCTTTCTGATTACCTCCAAAGGTAACCCAACCACCATCTTTGTGTCTAAGGTCTTGGAACTTACACTTTTCTCCCATCATGTGACGTGAGCATCCACTGTCCGAGTACCAAGATGCGTGTTTCTTTCCTGTTGTTAAGCAAATCTGTAACAGGTATAATCTTATCTTTAGGTACCCAGATTGACTCCCTTTTTTGTTAGTAGTCATTGGTCGAGTATGCTTGATATGCTTATTATGTATGCATCTAGATGTGATATGACCACTTTTTCCACACACTTTACAATAAGTGTTGGACGTGCTTGATTTTGTTTTAGTATGATGTGCTTGAGTTTTAGAAACTTTATGATGTGCATGAGGTTTTGATACTTTGTGAGATGCTTCATGTTTCTCTTTGTCATAGCCAAAGCCAGACTTATCATGAGGTGATCTAGAGTACCTAAGTATCAAGCTTAACTTTTCTGAGCCACCTACAAATTTTGACAGAGTGCCTGTCAGATATGTCACATCTTGTTTCAGTTTTGCAACTTCACAAGAGACATCAGACTCAACTTTGAGCTTGTCAGTTAGACTGACATTCTCTGAATCAAGCCTCTTGTTTTTATTTTCAAGAGCTTGCCTTTCCACGCAGACTCTATCATACTCTTTAGTCAACTTAGAAAATTTCTTTTTGTGAATTTTATATTCATGAGACAGAATGGACGAGTTGTGTAATAACTCGTCAAAAGTTTCTTAAAGAGTAAATGAGTCAGATTCCATTACCTCAGTATCAGCGTATTCACTTTCTAAAGAAGTGCCAGCCATGAGACATATGTTGGTGTAAGCCCTAGAGGCCAATGTTTTTCCTTTGGACTTACATTTTGTATCTTGCTATTATTTATTATATGAGGTATTTCAGTTCATTATGTTGTTTGTTTAAATGTAATAAAGTCCTTAGAATAGGAAGTTCTATTTAATAGAATATCAAGTATACGACTTGATAGTGAGACGCTATTAATCAAGAAGACTTTATTCTTAAATATCCATAGTCAAGTACTATTATTAATAAGGATAATAATAATACGTCAAGACTATTATGTGCGTGGACTGATGACCATTTCTCACGGGTCATGATATGAGATATCAATTCACAGACATAGGTACACATTAGAGTAATGATGTACTGGATTGACCCACCGTGAGAACACTACATTGAACGTTATGTAAGTGTCATAAGTAGTTCTCACAGTGACAATGGTGTATGAAATCCTTCGTCCTGAAACCACTACGATCCCTACATGAGGAGTTGTGTGATTTAATACCATCAAATGTTATCTGTAACAGGATGACTATAAAGTCGGTCATTGGGTACACCGCAAGTCATGCAGAGGGATGTGAGTGATCTACATGGGATTTATCCCTCCTACATAACATGAGTAATATCTGTGGGTCTCTTGATAGTGTGAGACTATAAAATGCATGGCCATGCTGAAATGAGTGGATATGAGATATTGACCTCATTTAATGTTAAGTCTACTTGGGTATCAAGTGACGTAATATTGAACTATACAAGGGTGACACATTCTATGCCCTGTGTTCAATATAGATATAAGGACAAAGGGATAATAATACACATTAACATTGGTCATGGAAAGGTTACGTCAAATCACTGACTTTCTCATTACTTGGGTAGCAATGATGCGTTGCTAGACACCGCTCATTGTTGATAATATTAAATATGATTTAATATAATTTCCAACGTTATGAGAACCTATAGGGTCACACACTTAGAATAGATTAATCAGAACTAAAAGAAATTGGGTTAGACTCAAATTTCTATTTGGCCACGCTCATAACAGATGAGCCTAGAAGGGCCAGGTTAAACCCTTTTCCATGCAAGGGGCGCTACCTATAAGTGGTATTAAAACAGTACCGAGCCGTCACACCATTTTGCTCTAGCGGCACTCAGTACACTATTTGCGTGTGAAAAGAAATATACCGCCGCGTCTCCTCTCGCACCAAGCAGTGCTTAGAGGCGCCATTCTGATTGAACACGTGAGACGTGTTTATCTGTTTGTGTGGACTACGTAGAGGCATTTCTGGTTCGTGCAGTGCTCGGGATTTGCAGCGACTCATATCAAAGGTTTGCGCTTCAAGAGGTAAATTTTCGAAACATGAACCATGACCATTCGCAAGGATTCTTGGTGGGAATTATTCCGCTCTGCTTGTTTGGTGCACAAATTCCCAACAACATATATTTGCCTGTTCTTCAACTTCATCTTCTTCTTTAGATGATGATAGATCCATATCCTCCCAAGTAGCCATTAAACATTTCTTCTTTTTGAAGAACTTCCTTTTGTCCTTCAATTCTGGGCAGTCAGCTTTGAAATGACCAGGCTTTTTTCACTCGAAGCACAGTGGTGGACCTTTTTCCTTGGAGTATGATTTTTCTTTGGAGAACTTTTTGTTAAGCTGCTGCCTTCTGAAACCACCTTTCTTTCTCCACATATGTTGAATCTTTTTAGATATGAAAGACAGTTCATCCTCATCAGATCCTTCATCACTATCAGAAGGGTCTGCTTCATCTGAGGATTCCTCAGCCTTGAGGACTTTGGATGAGCTAGCCTTCTTTGCCTTTAGGGCAATAGATTTTCCTTTTCTAGTACTCTCTTCTTCATTGAGCTCAAGCTCATGGACTTTGAGATATCCAAGAAGCTCTTCTAGAGTGAGAGTATTGAGGTTCTTTGCCTCCTGAATAGCAGCGACCTTAGCTCTCCACTGTTTGTGTTGTCTCCTCAAGATTTTTCTGACATGATCTCTATTTTCAAAAGTTTTTCCAAGAGATCTGAGACTGTTTGTGATAGTTTGGAATCTTCCAAACATTTGATCTATGGTTTCATGTTCAGCCATTTTGAATAACTCATACTGGTGAACCAGCATGCTTATCTTTGACTCCTTGACTTAGGATGACCCTTCATGAGCAAGGGCTAGAGTATCCCATATTTCCTTAGCTATGTTACAACTATGGATTTTATCATGCTCAAATCTGGTGATAGCACACATCAGGTAATGCTTAGCTTTCAAATTGAGTTGATGTTGAGTCTTCTGCTCTGGAGTCCACTGAGATCTAGGAACAGCATCTCCATTGTCCCCTATTGGCTCAGTATAGCCAGTTTCAATCAGCTCCCAGATATCCATATTTTGTGCATCAAGAAAAGCCATCATTCTCTTTTTCCAGTGGTCATAATCACTACCATCAAAGAGTGGAGGTCTGTTGATTGCTTGTCCTTCTGTATCCAAGCTTGCTGGATCGTACTCCCTCAACACTTGTTAGATGCTCAACCTTTTCGAGGCTGAGCTCTGATACCAACTGAAGTTGATACAGGGAAACACAAGAAGGGGGGTTGAATTGTGTTTCTTAACAGTATTTCAAAAAATCCTTCATCTTAAAACCGTTTTGCAAGCAAAACAAGATAAATACACAAAGATAAAAAAAAAACCTTTCAAAAGAGTTAACAAACTCAGATCCAAATCCCCACAGTTAGTCTAAACAATGAATGTAAAAGATAAGGATAAAAGATTCACACAGTTGATTTATCTTGGTTCACTCTTTTCCAACCAAGAGCTACATCCAGTCCCTTTTACCTGAAGGTTTTCTGCACTATAGACCAATAGCTTTACAAGTATTCAACACCTCTTCAGACTTACAAGTATTCTTTCGCTACCAAGCCTCTTCAAGCACTAACACTAACAAAGATATTTAAATAATGATCTTACAAGCTCACTATGTTTGAGAGTATGAAAGTTTAAGATCAGTTGTGATTACAAATGAATTTTTTCAAGAGAACTTTGAGCATAGTTTTGGCACATTGAATATCAGAGTTGAGATCCATCTTCTTTACTAGGGTCGTCCAGTATTTATAGATGAAGTGCTTCTCTGCCTTGATCTTCTTCAACGGTCTTCAATCTTATATCCGTTTAGAGATAGCATTAAATGCTAGAATCCGTTGAGACTGATAATACAAATGACTTTGTTCAAGAGAACTTTGGGCAGAGTTTTGGCACTTTGAATATCAAAGCTGAGATCTATCTTCTTTACTGGGGTTGTCCAGTATTTATAGATGAAGTGCATCTCTGCCTTGATCTTCTTCAACGGTCTTCAATCTTGTATCCATTTAGAGATAACATTAAATGCTAGAATCCGTTGAGACTGATAACTTGATATGCTTTCTGTGAGATGTGCTCTTGGTTATCAGAAGAATGCTCAAAGTAGTGCTGACATTTCCCTGTTGTACCGAAGGTTGCTTTCTGACTTCCCTTCTTCGTACTTGGTTCAACTTTATAGCAATATTTGTGTCAGAGTACAATTGCTTGTGTTCTCGATGGTACTATGTTTCTGATCTCAAGAAACAAAGATTTAAACAATTCAAATGACACAAGGAAGGAACACAAATTCCTTCGTATTAAATAACAATCATTTGGAATAAATTCACTTTGACTAGACGAGTTTAGTTTCAGTGACCTGTGGACTCGCATGTCTTTGGACTCACATGTCTTTGGATGTGCAATCTTAACTATGTATAGAAATAGGGTCGTCTACTGATTTGCGTCTAGATAACTACTCATCTAATTCCAAGTCTTTGGACTTGCTATTTTCCTGATAATTTTTTATTGGCTCGTCTACTACTTGTTTTACACATAGATTTAGACACTCGTCTAGTGCCTTTTATTAGCCAAATTTTAATGCCTCATCTAGCGATAATCTTACAGATTTAGATTTTTACCATAAGATTTGAAGGCTCGTCCAGCGAGTGATAGCTTGAACCTGATACTTATTCTTAGCAAAAATAAGAAACACATAAATGGTTCTTATGTCTAGCAACACTTAGAACAGTCTTGCAAGCTAGAGTAAACGAGTTAGTTCTTTAACACAACTTTGCCATACTGATCCGTAGTCGCACACGGGTCAAAACGAGTAGTTTAGAAGAAAACTGTAGTTAGGGAACGACAACTCGAGTATCGTATCTCAAGGACTCTTGGATTATTATTAACCTACAAATCAATTTTTGGGGAAGGGGGGGGTTTCGGTTCAAGAAAAGATTAAGAAAACAGAGCAAATAAGTGATTATCAATAAGCTAGAACGATTAATCTACTGTTTCGGTTTCCCAACTATCATTGATTCACATAAATTCCATGCTCTAAGCGGATTCTAATCCCTTTTCGATTGTAGCAACAATTAGACAAGCGCAATTGATACTACGAGATATATGTTCCTAATTTCTGAATTAAGCAAACGGATTGAAGCTCTCGTGAATTAAGCAAACACGATCAAACACACGCGAATTAAGCAAACGCGATCAAGGTATAGGAACATAGAATCATCCAAATTAATCAATACTTATTCTATATAACTTGAATTAAGCAAACAAGGCATATAGCATAATATTGAAAGAGACAAGCAAATTGATCGGGAATTATGGAACCTCAAGTGTCGGCGGAAACCGATTATAGCAGACTAATCTCCGGTAATTAGTTCTTCATCAAAGACATAATAAAAACCTAGGAAGTATATTGTAAAATAATGAACACTCTGTCTCTTTTCTGTCTGCCCTGCGCTCCTTTTATAGATTGGTCGCGCGTCACGGCCGTGATGGCCATCACGGCCAGGCCGTGACCAATTCTGCCAAGGGCGCGCATTCAAATTCTGGTCTATCACGGCCGTGATGCCCATCACGGCCAGGCCGTGATCAATTCTGTCCATGGGTGCTGATCTGTCACGGCCGTATTCAACGATTGGCTTAATTACTTGCTACAGTCTCATATCACAATCACCGAACTCGATTAAATCTTGTTCCCTATATGGTTGCACTAATCTCCTACTTACTCTCGTGCAATATTCAATCAGTGATCCCAATTCAAGTTCTAATCGTGAATTGCCTATCAAGCCTCATCACGTTAACTAGTCTATCACGCATGCATATGATCAACGCAATGAAATCAGAATTGGAAAACAAGAATTGAGTTAAAGGAGAGAGATATACATCACATTGAATCACTACACCGCCATGGGTGGTTTCATTGATCCCTTAGACAAGGGGATTAGTTCCTCATGTTCGTAACGACAAACGAACAATCGAAATTCATCATCATTCTAAACAAGAAAAGCGAGTAGGGAGACGCAGCTCCAAAAGAAGGATTCAAAAATAGATCTAAAAATAGTTACGATCCAAAAAGTGTTTTCTTTGGTTCTGTCTGCACTGCTTTATTTATAGGGAGGCCACGCGTCACGGCCGTGATGGCCATCACGGCCAGGCCGTGACGCGTTCTAGAATGGGCGCGCTTTCAAATCTGGAGCATCACGGCCGTGAGCCTCATCACGGCTAGCCCGTGATCAGTTCTGCCTGGTGATGTCCGTGCGCGGACGCACGCGCGTTGCGTATCCGGCAAGTGTACCGGACTGCCGTCAAGTAATAAAAGATATCGAACCCACAGAGACTGTGTTCCCGAATCGCAATTAAATTTCGAATCGATTAAGTTCTGGACTTTTTTAGATGGGGTTTTGAAATTGGTTTTTGAATTGAAAGATAGATGAGCAGAGAACAATTAAAACAGAAAACAATTGTTTATGGGGTTTTTATCTAAAACGGATTCCTAGGGATTTGGGTTACCTTTGAGGCTGTTTATGTTGCTAACTGATTTACCTTTGTTGATTACCGAAATTGCCTTGAAGGCGAGTTTATCCTCTGATAGCTTAAGCTCCCTCTCGGGTTATAAAAGCCGTGCCCAATTGACCCGACCCCTACTCTCGTGGGTAGTCGATCCCAGATTGGACCCTTTGCGTTCGTGACAACTCGTTGCTCCTCGAGGGACGGCTTCTAACTCTCGTGATTTCAGTCCCAAGTCTGACTTCTATAGGTCCGACACCCAAGTTCACCGCTAGGTTCCTCCTTGGAATGTCTCGGTCATGCAAATAACCTAAGTTCACCGCTAGGTTCCTCCTTGGATCATTCACATCTCACAAACTAGTGGCTGCCGGGCTTTACGAGTGAATCACCCTAGAAATCCCAAGTTCACCGCTAGGTTCCTCCTTAGAACGTCTATGTCACGTAAATAAACGGTTGCCGAAATTTATGAGTGAATAACACACTAGAAATCAGATCTAAAACAATTATAAATCAACAATGGTTTCAACATCAAATTAACATCATTTACAAACTTGCCTCGGGCAGCCCCTAGTCCCTAGAAACTAAGCTACTACTCCAGTCTTGCCATGGAGATGACAAGTCAAGGTTGACAACATAATGAAAATCGAAAAGAGAAAAGAGGAGAAGAGGAGAAGAGATCCTAAATCTATGCCTAGAGTAGTAGCCCCAAAGGTCTCGATGATTTCTCCCTCTTGCCTGGTCCCTTATTTATAGAATTGAGCAGTTAGAGTCCTAATCCAACTCAAATTAGATCCACTTCATTACTTCGAGCCTAGTCATACGCGTCACGGCCGTGATGGCTATCACGGCCTGGCCGTGACGGATTCTGCCTTGAAAATTCTTCACTGGTTGGTCTGTCATGGCCGTGATGCTTATCACGGCCTGGCCGTGATGGTCATCACGGCCGTGATGGCCATCATGGCCTGGCCCTGACAACCTTCGACTTGTGTTGGTTTTGGGTCACGGCCGTGATGGCTATCACGCTAGGGCCGTGATGACATCGACTTCACCTTTGTTCTTTTTCAGTTTTGCTCGATCATGGCCGTGATGGGAATCACGGCTAGGCCGTGATGGGCTCTGTTTGGCTCATTTTCTTCAGTTTTAAAGCTCCATCTTCATCCAAACTTCATCATGGTTGATCTTGAGCAATTTACCCTTGATATCTGCAAAACAACACACGAAAACCGCCTTACCCGTTCCAAAGGAAAATTAACCTAAAATCTAATTAAAAATGCCTAAACTACATGAAAATGCATGCAAAATGATAGACAAAGATGATGTGGAATCACACTCATCAAATCACCCCAAGCTTAAAACTTTGCTTGTCCTCAAGCAATTACTCAGGCCATAAGATAAATCAATCAAAGCATGGATAGTGAACCAAGAACCCTAGAAGCTAATCCAAGTAATAGGCGTTTTTAATAAGCACTCAAGAGATAATCAAGTTCAAGTCCAATTAGAAGCTTAGGTTCTTCAAGTTCATGTTCTCACTGATTTGGGCACTCGTCTCACCTCACTCAAGTGTTTTAGGGTTTATGACAATTCACTCCATTTCCTCAAGTAAAGTATTTTACCATAGGCTTGACTATTAACCAAATCTCTACTTTATTTAAGAAAACACTTAAGAATCAAGAGGTCTTTTCCTTTGGTTGTAATGTGGCCATGGGATTTATTGTAAGGTGGGAAAATCAAGGAAAGGGAATTTCAAGAAGGCTAGACAAATCATCAAACATTGCAAAGCATGACACCTTCTAAAATACCCCTTTTTTGGGCTTTGGTTTACTTTTCCACCTTTTTTCCTTCTATTATTATTTTTTTCTTTTTCTTTTCATTTCTCACATTCTTTGTCATCCCCTTCTCCATTTTTTCTGTTTATTTCATTTTTATTTGTTTGGAGAAGGGGAGATTTATAGCTCAAGAGAAATTACTTTCTAGCTTTTTCTTCCCATACTTTTTCCAACTACCATTTTGCCCTTTTTGTAATACTTTAAAAGGTGCCATACCAAACATTATTTATCAAATTAATTCATGGTACCAAGAAAAGTATTTTTTTTTCTTTTAGGCTCAAAATTGGGCAACTAAGGGGTAGCATTTATCAATCAAAGCTCGGGAGGCCGGAAAAATACCTAGTGCCTCAATCATTTCCAAAAATGTTTTCAAAAATTTTTAAGTTTTGAAATGGTTTCAAGTCAAGTTCTAGAAAATACAGTCCATGAGGAATTAAATCACTCTTGCACAAGAAATGGGGTAGATTTAGTGAATACCCCTTTTGGCTCAAAATCTTACATTTAGTAGTTCAAAAATCAGTGAGGAACACAAATCTAAGGAACCACATGCTAATTATCAACTTTCAAATGACTATCTCAAGAATTTTTATTTTTAGCCATATCACAAGAATAATGAAAAATTGGGTTCAAAATTCACTATCTCAATTCATTTGGCTCCAAGTTCTCACAATTGGATGCATGTTCTAAGTGAGAGGCAATCTAGAGAATGTGATCATACCAATCTATGCCTATGTGAATGCAATATGAATGCAACAATGCAAATGCAAAAATAAACACCCCTACCCCAAGCTTGATTACTTACATTGTCTCCAATGTAAATAATCAAGTCGGAGAGAGGAGAAAAATGGAACAACTTACCGAGTCGGTAGCGGGTGTTGGCTTCACATTCCAGTCAAAACTTGGGTAGAAATTTCCTCACGGCCGTGAGGCTCATCATGGCTAGGCCGTGATCGTTTCTGGTCCTCAGGAGTTGCCCTGTCACGGCCGTGATCTACATCACGGCTAGGCCGTGATGCTCTCTGATCTTGGCATCCTACTCATCACGCCCGTGATGGTTGTCACGGTTAGGCCGTGATCCTTTCTGTGCTCTTGTTTAGTTCATCACGGCCGTGACAACTGTCACGGCCAGGGCGTGATGGCCTCTGACTTTATCTTTTTTATGCTCTTCTTCTCTTTCTCAACCTGAAAACACTAGACAAACTTATTAATGATATTTTTGCCTCTTGATCTTCTCAAATTATTCAAGAGGTTAATTCAAAAACAAAAGGAAAAAGGGAAAGAAAACTTGGGTTGCCTCCCAAGAAGCGCTTATTTATGGTCTTAAGCTTGACCATACTTCCTTAAATCAACCGGGGTCGGCTGGGCGTAGATGTGCAGGCACACTTTTCTTCCAAGGAGCTCCTTCAAATAGCCGTTTCTGCTCATACGGCCAATAATGCTTCCGCTTCGCTCTTTTTTCTCGGAGCTTCCTAGCCTTCCTTCCTTCCGGCGAAGTTTTGTTTCAATATGGACAAGAACTCCACTTCCATCACCTGCTGGGTGCATCATTAGCCATGCATACCTTCGGAGTTGCTTCCATGTTCAGTTCTTCTTTTACCACCGGAGACGTTGTATCAATTCTGCACACATGGCTCTCAAAAGGAAGGTTGTTATCGAGTTAGTCAATTGAAAATCGATCCTACCTTCCTCTACAGCTTAGAGAGAGCTTCCCATTCCTTACGTCTATTTCTGCTCCAGCAGATTGCCAAGAATGGCCTTCCTAAAATAATGGGGAATTCGGAATTCCCTTTCATGTCTAATACCGGAGAAGTCGGTAGGGATGAAGAATTTCCCTACCTTCACAGGGACATTCTCTAGTATGCCTAGAGGAGTCCTAGTTGAGCCGTCCGCAAATTGTAAGGAGAATTTGAACGGTCTCAACTCTTTGCTTTCCAACCTTTCCATGATAGTGGGGGCATCAAGCTTGCACTAGCCCCTAGGTCACATAAGGCTTGGTCAATTTGCACTTGTTCAATCGAGCAAGCGATGGAGAAACTACCGGGGTCTTTCACTTTAGTAGGCATTTTAGTCTCTACATCTACTTGCTTTTTCCTAACCAACCTTTGTGGGAAAGGTATCGGGGGTTGGTACGGTGGTGGAGGGACGTATTTCTGCTTCGCTCTTCTTTTTCACTCGTGTCCTCCTCCGGGTTCCACGTCCATTTCAGCTACCCCCACCCCAAGCTTATCATCCCTCAAGTGTATGACATTGCAATGCTCATTGGGATTTGCTTCGGGTTGCCCCGGGAATGTACCCTTAGGTCTCGAGTACGTGCTGGTTTGTTGGGCAATTTGTGTTTCTAGCATCTTGTTATGAGTTGCTAAGTTGTCTACCTTAGATGCTAGATCTTTTATTGCCTCACTCACTGCCCTTCCTTGTTGTCTAAACTCCTCATTCTGTTTTGTCTGAGTTTCGACAAAACTTTCAAATAAAGCCTCGAGTTTAGATCTCTGTACCTGAGGGTACCCCGGTGCTGTTCTCTTATTACCTTGACCCTCTTGGAACTCATGGTTGAGCGTGTTGCTGTAGTTGCCGTAAGAGAGGTAAGGGTTGTTTCTTCTTTGGTTGTAGGGATTCGGGGGAGCATAGTTGGGCAGCTTCGGGTTCGTATCATAGTAGTTGTTACAAGAGTTCACTTGCTCACCCGAAGCGCCGGATCCATGTGGGCATCCCATCATGTCATGTCCCTGCATTCCACAAATCTCACAAACAAGGTTAGTAGCACCTAATGCACTCACATTAGCTCTTTCAAGTCGATCAAAACGTTTATTAAGTGAGTCTATTTTTGACATAATAAGATCTGTGCTATTTACCTCAAACTTACCCCCCGAAATCTTGTTCGGGTTATTACCTCTTTCGGATCCCCATTGGTGGTAGTTGGTGGCAACATTCTCGATGATGTTGAATGCCTCAGTGAGAGGCCTATTCATAAACGCTCCACCGGCTGCAGAATCTAGTGACACCTTCAAGAGTAGTCCAATCCGTTATAGAAGGTGTGCACTATTAACCACCTCTCGAGTCCGTGATGTGGGCACGACTCCAGCAGTCCCTTGTATCGATCCCGAGCTTCCGATAATGATTCTCCGTCTTTTTGGAAGAAGCCTTGATCTGGGTTCTTATGTAGGCCGTCTTGGATGGAGGGAAGAATTTCTCCAAGAACGCCTGCTCCAATTGGTCCCAAGTGGTCAAAGTGTTAGTGGGGATTTGCTTAAGCCAGGCCTTCGCCTTTCCAAAGTGAGAGATGAGGGGAATAGTCTCAAACGCACAACATCGATCGAGGCTCCATGAATCCGGATTGCATCGGTGAACTCTAAAAATGTCTCTATGTGATCGGTCGGGTCCTCCGAAGGCAATCCTCCGAATTGATGTTGCCTAATCATGTTGATTAGCATAGGCGGTATGGGGTAGTTTTCCGCCTCAATCTCTGGCCTTGCAATCCCAGTTCGCAAGCCTCTCGCATTTGGGGCTGCGTAGTCCTTCAAAGGTTTTGTATCCGGTTGATTCGCCATGAGTGGAACGGGACTCAACCTTTCTCCCTCTCTTTGTAGTCTTCTACGTCTGTGGAAGGTCCTCTCGATCTCCGGATCAATCTCACTAAGGCTCCCAAGACTTAGGGATCTTTGCATATAACACACAGAGAGATGGATACAATAGAAGGAAAAGAATTTTTTTGATTTTTGACTTTTGATTTTTTTTTTTTTTTAATTTCAGAAATAAAAATCAAATAAAAAGAAAAGGGTCCAGAAAATCAATTTAAAAACTAATTGAAATTCGAAAAGGCACAGTCCCCGGCAACGGCGCCAAAAACTTGATGTCCGTGCGCGGACGCACGCGCGTTGCGTATCCGGCAAGTGTACCGGACTGCCGTCAAGTAATAAAAGATATCGAACCCACAGAGACTGTGTTCCCGAATCGCAATTAAATTTCGAATCGATTAAGTT
The DNA here is from genome assembly GCA_030762895.1 of Sophora flavescens. NCBI lineage: Eukaryota > Viridiplantae > Streptophyta > Magnoliopsida > Fabales > Fabaceae > Sophora > Sophora flavescens. Next base: position 107,613,921 of record CM061068.1, read on the forward strand.
CTGGACTTTTTTAGATGGGGTTTTGAAATTGGTTTTTGAATTGAAAGATAGATGAGCAGAGAACAATTAAAACAGAAAACAATTGTTTATGGGGTTTTTATCTAAAACGGATTCCTAGGGATTTGGGTTACCTTTGAGGCTGTTTATGTTGCTAACTGATTTACCTTTGTTGATTACCGAAATTGCCTTGAAGGCGAGTTTATCCTCTGATAGCTTAAGCTCCCTCTCGGGTTATAAAAGCCGTGCCCAATTGACCCGACCCCTACTCTCGTGGTAGTCGATCCCAGATTGGACCCTTTGCGTTCCGTGACAACTCGTTGCTCCTCGAGGGACGGCTTCTAACTCTCGTGATTTCAGTCCCAAGTCTGACTTCTATAGGTCCGACACCCAAGTTCACCGCTAGGTTCCTCCTTGGAATGTCTCGGTCATGCAAATAACCTAAGTTCACCGCTAGGTTCCTCCTTGGATCATTCACATCTCACAAACTAGTGGCTGCCGGGCTTTACGAGTGAATCACCCTAGAAATCCCAAGTTCACCGCTAGGTTCCTCCTTAGAACGTCTATGTCACGTAAATAAACGGTTGCCGAAATTTATGAGTGAATAACACACTAGAAATCAGATCTAAAACAATTATAAATCAACAATGGTTTCAACATCAAATTAACATCATTTACAAACTTGCCTCGGCAGGCCCTAGTCCCTAGAAACTAAGCTACTACTCCAGTCTTGCCATGGAGATGACAAGTCAAGTTGACAACATAATGAAAATCAGAAAAGAGAAAAGAGGAGAAGAGGAGAAGAGATCCTAAATCTATGCCTAGAGTAGTAGCCCCAAAGGTCTGATGATTTCTGCCTCTGCCTGGTCCCTTATTTATAGAATTGAGCAGTTAGAGTCCTAATCCAACTCAAATTAGATCCAATTCTGTTACTTCCGAGCCAAGTAATACGGCGTCACGGCCGTGATGGCTATCACGGCCTGGCCGTGACGGATTCTCGCCTTGAAAATTCTTCACTTGGTTGGTCTGTCATGGCCGTGATGCTCATCACGGCTTGGCCGTGATGGTCATCACGGCCGTGATGGCCATCATGGCCTGGCCCTGACAGCTTCTGACTTGTGTTGGTTTTGGGTCACGGCCGTGATGGCTATCACGGCTAGGCCGTGATGCACTCGACTTCAGCCTTTGTTCTTTTTCAGTTTTGCTCGATCATGGCCGTGATGGGAATCACGGCTAGGCCGTGATGGGCTCTGTTTGGCTCATTTTCTTCAGTTTTAAAGCTCCATCTTCATCCAAACTTCATCATGGTTGATCTTGAGCAATTTACCCTTGATATCTGCAAAACAACACACGAAAACCGCCTTACCCGTTCCAAAGGAAAATTAACCTAAAATCTAATTAAAAATGCCTAAACTACATGAAAATGCATGCAAAATGATAGACAAAGATGATGTGGAATCACACTCATCACCTGGCCTGTCACGGCCGTTATCTGTATCACAGCTAGGCCGTGATAGCTTGTCTCCACCAACTGTTCTGTCACGGCCGTGAGGGGTATCACGGCTAGGCCGTGACAGCTTCTGACTTTTGCCTTCTAATCTGCTTGATCATGGCCGTGATGGTCATCACGGCCAGGCCGTGATGGTCATCACGGCCAGGCCGTGATGGGATCTGTTTGGCTCAATTCTTCCTTTTTTAGCTCGATCTTCATCCAAGCTCCATCATGGTCAAACTTTATCATCTTTTACATTGATTTCTGCAAAACAACATCACAAGACCACCTTACCCGTTCCAAGGTAAAAACTAACAAAAATCAACTAATTATGACTAAACTATATGAAAAATGCATGCGAAAGTGCACATGAAATATGATGTAAAATCACACTATCAAATCACCTCAAGCTTAAAACTTGCTTGTCCTCAAGCAAATACTAAGGCCAGAAGATCAAACAGCATGGATAGTGTGATTTAGAACCCGAGTAGTAACTGATCCATGTAATAGGCAATTCAAATAATTTAGCAAGAGACAATCAATTCAAGTCCAATTAGACGCTTAGGTTTCTTAGACTCATATTTTCACTGATTTGGGCACTATTTCTCACCTGAAAATCACCCCAAGCTTGTTCATTAGCTTGGCACTCTTTCTCACCTCACTCAAGTGTTTAGGGATATATGACATTTCGCTCCATTTTCCTCAAGGAATGAATTCTACCATAGGCTTGACTATCAACCGAATCTCTACTGTATTAATGAAAACAATTAAGAATCAAGAGGTCTTTGCTTTGGTTGTACGGGGCCATGGGATTAATCGTTAGGTGGGGAAATCAAGAAAAGGAAATTTCCGAAAGGCTACACAAAACATCAAGCATTGCAAACATGACCTTCTAAAATACCCTTTTTTGGGTTTTGATTCATTTTTCCACCTTTCTTTCTTTCTTTTTGTTTTTATTTCTCACTTTTCTTTTGTCATCCCCTTCTCCATTTTTTTTGTTTTCTTTTTCTTTTTATTTTTATTTGAGAAGGAGAGATTTTCAATTTAGGAGAAATATTTTTTTTCCTGATTTTCTCATCCCATACTTTTTCAACTACCTTTTTACCCTTTCTGTAATACTTTAGAAGGTCCTATCAAGCATCATTCAACAATATATTTCAAGGTACCAAGAAAAGTATTTCGTTCTTTTAGGCTCAAAATTTGGCCAACTAAGGGGTAGCATTTAGTCAATCAAAGCTCGGAAGGCCGGAAAAAATACCTAGTGCCTCAATCATTTTCAAAAATGTTTTCAAAATTTTTTAAGCTTTGAAACGGTTTCAAGTCGAGTTCTAGAGAAATACAATCCGAGAGGAATAACACTCTAACACAAGGAAAGGGGTAGATATAGAGAGTACCCCTTTGGCTCAAAATCTCACATTTTGTAGTTCAGAAATCAATGAGAAACATGAATCTACGGAACCATATGCTAATTATCAACTATCAAGATCATCTCAAGCATTTCCATTATTTGCCTTATCACAAGAATAAAAATTGGGTTCAACAATCCACTATCTCTATTTATTTGGCACTCAGTTCTCACAATTGGACGCATCATATCTACGTAAAGGGCAATTGCATCATGTGATCATGCAAAACTATCATGCAAAACTATATGAATACAACATGAACAATGCAAAATGCAAACTACCCCTACCCCAAGCTTAAAAATTTATATTGTCCCCAATGTAAACAATCAAGTCGGAGAGGGGAGAAAAATTGGAACGTCTTACCAAGGCGGTAGCGGGTGTTGACTCTCATTCCAGTCAGAAACTTGTTGGGAAGTACATCACAGCTGTGAGCCTCATCACGGCTAGGCCGTGATCAATTCTGGTCCTCAGGGCTGGCCTGTCACGGCCGTAACCTCCATCACGGCTAGGTCGTGATGCTTTCTGCTTTTCAGGGTCTTTCCATCACGCCCGTGATAGGTATCACGGCTAGGCCGTGATCCTTTCTGGTCTTCATTTTTAGCTTATCACGGCCGTGACCAGTGTCACGGCCTGGGCATGATGGCTGCTGCCTCTGGTTTTTCCTTCTCTTCTTGCTCTCCCTTCCTGAAATCACTTGGCAGTTTTATTAGTAAAAGAAAACTCTTGATCTTCTCAAATTATTCAAGAGTGAAATCAAAAAAAAAAATTACTAAGAAAATGAACATAACCAAAGAGAAGGGTTAAGAAACTTGGGTTGCCTCCCAATAAGCGCTTATTTAACGTCCCGAGCCTGACTCAAGTCACCCTAAAGGGCTAATCCAGAAGAAGGACTTGCTTGCCGTTTGGGATTGATTCCCCATGATAATGCTTCAGCCTTTGCCCATTTACCTTGAAGTTGCCTGAGGCCCCTGCTAATTCCACTGCTCCGTGTGGGAAGACTTGGAGGATCTTGAATGGTCCCGACCACCTCGATTTCAGCTTTCCAGGAAAGAGCCTCAACCTTGAATTATAAAGGAGTACCATTTGTCCGGGCTCAAACCTTCTAGGTAGGATGTGTTTGTCATGCCAAGCCTTAGTCCTCTCCTTGTAGATTCTTGCATTTTCATAAGCTTGCATGCGGATCTCGGACAACTCATTTAAATCCAAAAGCCTCCTCTGACCGGTGAGACACCCCGATGTGCCCCTTTGTGACATTTAGTTTAAAACATCAATTATTAGTTCCTTAAGCGCGTGTTTAGCGTTAGAGACTTTCACAAATCATTTTCGAAATGTCCCCTTTAAAAATCGGAGATTTGTATGACGTCGGAAAAACACCTGATAGACAGTTTTATAACTTTAAAATTTAATCCAACCATAATTGGTCTCTGGTCTTACATCAACTGCCAGGAGCGGAAAAATAAATACACAAACTCCAGTCGTGATAAAGACTTAGGAGATAAATAGATACAGTAATCCTAAATTGGTTTTCATGCACATAAACAGTTTTCATTAATAACATAAAATATTCGCAAGATTATAATATATAAATACCCCAAGTTTATCTATTACATTACCAAAACACTGTTGAGGGTATCCTCTCGGTAGGAGCCCTCACAGGCATAGACTTAGACAAAAATACTAAACAACTGAAAACATCTAAAACATCTCACAAGACGCACTGGCCATATACTACTTGGACCCTAATCACCATGGGTCAAGACTCGAGCTCCGGCATCCGGCTCATAGGGAATCCCGTCCAATCCCTCATCATTAAGTTTGTCCACCAGGTCTTCTAGTACGATTTCATAATAAAACAAAATACAACATGCAGAAATATACAGGGAATAAGAAACAGTTCTATCATCAAAAAGCGGAAAAGAGTAATAGTAAATTATACTGTAATTGTCACAGACACGCATCACTCAAAATCAACAATCATCCTCAATTCACTATATCATCCTCTACCCTCAGCCCATGCAACTAAACCTTTATACTGATGTGGCCATCTTCACTCCTGTCACATTAGTCAGTAGTCTAGAACTATTTAGGGTCAAAACTCAGTGCGCCCCTATACCTGTATCTCTCACAGGAGATAGTGCATAAGCACAGTATGCGTCACTATTTCCCCCATTGGAAATAGCACATAAGCACATAATAACTGATAACTCGGTGCGCCCCTATTCCATTACCTCTCATAGGGAATAGTGCATAAGCATAGTATGCGTCACTATTTCCCCCATTTGAAATAGCACATACGCATATAATAAATAATAACTCGGTGCGCCCCTATTCCCTAATCTCTCATAGGAAATAGTGCATAAGCACGATATGCGTTACTATTTCCCCCATTTGAAATAGCACATAAGCATATAATAAATAATAACTCAGTGCGCCCCTATTCCCTAATCTCTCATAGGAAATAGTGCATCAGCACAATATGCGTCACTATTGCCCCCATTGGAAATAGCACATAAGCATAAAAGACCTTATAATTCGGTGCGCCACTATTCCCTAATCTCTCATAGGAAATAGTGCATAAGCACGATATGATTCTCAATGACTTTTATCAATAGCCACCTAGTACCTCACGCTCTCATCATAACCTCCACTTGCATTCTATGTCACATCTCATCTATTAGATAATTTAAGTTAGCTAAGCACCTCTAAGTCAATTCATTCTTTCACCCAACAATTATCTCCCAAACAACATATATCTTTCCTTAAAAATCAGCTAAGCACAATATTAAACCCAGGCAGATCATGCATAACACAATATAAGAAAATAATTCCAATATCTCAATATCATATAAGGCAATTTATCACAACCAACTCATAATAATCAAACCAAATAAATAAAAAAGTCAGAATCTGTCACGGCTTGGCCGTGATAGCCATCACGGTCGTGACAGACATCAAAGGCAAGAATTCTACAAAACAGAACCTGTCACGGCCTGGCCATGACAATCATCACGGCCGTGACAGACAACAAACATCCTCACAATCATAATTATTCAAACACCGAAACAATACGTCACATGCAGATGGAATACCTCAACCAGCATATCACAAACAGTCAAAAGTAAATAATTCAAACATCCTCAAATACTTAAAATCAACTTAATGTCGATAAACCTACAATCCCCGAATCACATTGGTTTTACAGAAAAGGTTTCCAATGGGATTTTGGTCTTGTCGATTACTCGACTAATAGTAGGGTTTAGGTCGCCCTACACAATTATCATATAATCTACTACTTATCGATTCCGACGATAGGTTGTTTCTTTTCCCCACCTGAGTTAGCACCGGAAACACGTACACGACGATCCTCGTTATCCCGCCACAAGTTAACACAACCACCTTCATTCAAACAACATAACTATAATTAATCAACTAACAACCATCTACGACACTTTAGGGCTAGGTTCGGCCAAGACTTAGAAAATAGGTTTAGGATTATCTTCTTAATGCCATCTTTTGGATCCTAGTTACTATTGTCTTAACTAACATAGATTACTTATTACAAGACTAAAATTTGAAACAAAATCCTCTAACCTTTAGGGTTAGGGTTTCGGCCCATATTAGGAATTTAAGCTAGGGATTTTTGTTGGACCTAAGCTCTTGGATTTCAGCTATACATGTATTATAGAACTTAAGTCAAGTACTAACATTCAAAACAAACAACAAAACACCAAACCCATTTTCCTACCTAGGTTCGGCCATTAATGGTTAATAGGTAATGAAAATGATTTTGATCACATGCTCTTGGATAAATAAAGGAGGGATCATAACTAGATCATAGAAATTGGTTCCACATTTTTATGATTTTTCTACAATTTTCTAGAATTATTTGAAGTTCTGGATCTAGGAATGGAAAAATATGATTCATGGCATAAACATGAGAAATACATGAATATTAAATCTTATGTGATCAAGGAGATGAGCTTTTACCTCTTGAAGATTGAAGAAATGAAGAAAATGATCAACCTTCACTAAGCTGAAAACTGGACAGCTTGAGGGTGTGATGGTATTGTGAGTGTATCTCACAATATACTGATCCAAAAATCATGAACGTTAGCTTGATAGAAAGATAATAAGAAAAGGAACAACTTTGGTGTTGAAGGTTTCATTTGGTTCGGATCATAACAGGGGTGAAAATGGACTTATTTCTGCTGTTTCGTGGGTTGCTGAGAATTCTGGGCAGTTTCGGTATTTTGATCCTATCTCCCAATCCAATTATCCGTTTTTGATGATCTTTAGCTTGTTGGAAAGAAGAGAGAAAGAGGAACAACTTTTATGTTGAGTGTTTTCCGAGTTTCAGAAAGTAAGAGGGTCATATGTTTGGTGGGAATTCGGTGTTCTTAGGGTTTTGTAACTTAGTTGGTGGGGAAGATGAAGAGAATGAAGAAGATGAGTGAAAGGGGAGGGAGGCCACGGTTTTGAAGAGTATTTATAGGCTAGATTTAGGCTTTGTTTGGTTATAAGGAATTGATTTAATGGGTTTTGTGATTATTTAATTAATATAAGTTTAACCATAGTTAATAATTAACTTAACTAGGGTTACTTTGCTTAACTATGGTTATTAAATATGTGGCTCACATTTGATGGAGGTGTGGCTGATTTTGGGCCACACAAAGTGACTCACTAATGATTCACCGATCTTATCCGATAGCGGTTCCCGGAAATTCCGTACGCAGCTCCATCGTTTACCGGATCTCGGTTTTTGAGAGGAAAATAATGAAACGAAAGCAAAATGAAATAGGTAAGATTTATTGGAGGTGGATGCACGAAATTGGAGAGATGTGGGAGGTTTTCAACCGCGTAAAATGAGTGGTTAAGAGTGCGTAGCTGCGTCTTGTTAATACCCGCGAAAGCTTGGGTGTATTTTGGTCTTTTTACCTAAATGTCATGATTACTTGCATTTAATGCTCATAAATGCTTGGTGACTCATCCTCCATGAGTCATCATATATGACTCGTTGTCCCGATCTCTTGACGGGTCTCTACACTTCCCTTCTCGACTCCGTCGGTTTCCCGATTAGGGTTTTACGCCCGTAAAAAGTGTAATATTTTATTTTCGGTTGAAAATTTCAAAACAACCAAACTCGTTAGAAATATGATTTAAATATAAACCATTTCGTTCACGAGTCAAAATTTGGTTTTCTGTCCAGTAAAATTATACTGTCAGTGAAAACGCAGATCGGGTTCCGTCTGAATTTTCAACCCAAATTTTTATCGTAAGCTTCTACCCTAAGATAGAGTATCAATATGATTTTTATTTCATAAAAATCAATCTCCATGAACTCGGATAAAAATATAAATAAATACATTTATACCGGTTAATACAGCGAAAATATTTTTACTGAAAAAAATCGGAAAATAAAAAGTAGGGTGTTACAACCGGCCTTCGTCAAGTCAAAGTTGAGTTCTCGAATTGCCCAATAAGACTTTTCCTCCAACTCCACCAGTAGGTGGCATGCCTTCCCGAACACCAAATTGTAGGGAGACCTTCCAATTGGAGTCTTGAAGGCGGTCCTATAAGCCCATAAAGCATCATCTAACTTTTTTGACCAATCCTTCCGTGAGGAGTTGACGGTTTTCTCAAGAATGCGCTTCAACTCACGGTTGGATACCTCCGCTTGCCCATTTGTTTGGGGATGATAAGGAGTAGAGACTCTATGCTTGACCCCATACTTCTCAAGAAGCTTGTGCATTTGATTGTTGCAAAAGTGGGATCCCCCATCACTAATCAATACTATAGGGACCCCAACCCTCGAGAAGATATTGCGCCTTAGGAATTCCATGACTACCCGCGCATCATCCGTAGTTGTTGGGATTGCCTCTACCCACTTTGACACGTAGTCCACAGCCACCAAAATGTATTGGTAAGAGAAAGAGGGTGGGAATGGTCCCATGAAATCTATCCCCCACACATCAAAGAGCTCTACTTCAAGCATGCAATTCAAGGGGAGTTCATGCCGCTTAGAGATATTGCCAACTCTTTGGCAACGATCACAGTTTTCAACAAAGGTGTAGGCATCCTTGAAGAGTGTCGGCCAATAGAACCCGCTTTGGAGGATCTTTTCTGCGGTCTTCTTTCCCCCATAATGCCCACCATAATCCGAGCTATGACAATGCCACAACACGTTTCCGATTTGGTCATGGGGAATGCACCTCCTTAGGATCCCATCCGAGCATTGCTTGAAAAGATAGGGGTCCTCCCACACATAATACTTTGCATCTGAGAAGAACTTCTTCCTCTGTTGATTAGTCCAACCTTGCGGAACCACATTTGAAGATTTGAAGTTGGCCATGTCCGCGAACCAAGGAGAAAAATTTTTAATGAGTGCAAAAAGTTTTTCATCAGGAAATTCTTCCTTGATGTCTAACAATTCCTCCTTGGCGTCGGCATTGACCAACCTAGATAAGTGGTCCGCCACACCATTCTCGGATCCCTTCATGTCCTTAATCTCTAGGTCAAATTCCTGCAAAAGAAGAATCCACCGAATTAATCTAGGTTTGGCCTCTTGTTTTGTCATCAAGTGTTTTATGGCCGCATGACTGGTGAAAACAACAATCTTAGATCCCACAATATAGGATCTAAACTTATCTAGGGTAAATACCACAGCAAGTAATTCCTTTTCAGTGGTGGAATAATTAGCTTGTGCCTCATTCAAAACCTTACTTGCATAATAAATGACATGTGCTAATTTTTCCACCCTTTGTCCCAAAACAGCCCCCACCGCATAATCACTAGCATCACACATGATTTCAAATGGCAAATTCCAATTAGGTGCAGTGATTATGGGTGCGGTGACAAGCATATTTTTCAGAATAGTGAAGGCATTTAAACAAGAAGCATTAAATTCAAAGGATACATCCTTCACAAAAAGGTCACAAAGCGGCCTTGAGATTTTGGAGAAGTCCTTGATGAATCTTCGGTAGAACCCGGCATGCCCCAAGAAACTCCTCACCCCCTTTACATTGGTTGGTGGAGGAAGCTTCTCAATCAACTCGATCTTGGCTTTATCAACCTCAATCCCCCTTTGGGAGATTTTGTGCCCCAAGACTATACCTTCCTTGACCATGAAGTGGCATTTCTCCCAATTGAGCACAGGGTTAGTCTCTTGGCACCTTTTTAGCACCAAAGTCAAGTTCTTCAAGCAATTGTCATATGAAGTCCCAAAGACCGAGAAGTCATCCATGAACACCTCAATGCATTTCTCCACCATGTCCGAGAAAATAGAAAGCATGCACCTTTGGAAAGTAGCAGGGGCGTTGCACAATCCAAAGGGCATCCTCCTATAGGAAAAGACTCCATAGGGACAAGTGAAGGCCGTCTTCTCTTGGTCTTGAGGATCCACCACAATTTGATTATAGCCTGAGTAACCATCTAAGAAGCAATAGTACTCATATCCGGCTAACCTTTCAAGCATCTGGTCAATGAAGGGGAGAGGGAAGTGATCCTTCCTTGTTGCCTCATTTAGCCTTCTATAATCGATACAAACTCTCCATCCCGTGATGGTCCTTGTTGGGATCAATTCATTGCTTTCATTGACCACCACGGTTGTCCCACCTTTCTTTGGGACCACATGAATTGGACTAACCCAATTGCTATCCGAGATTGGATAGATGATTCCGGCATCTAAAAGTTTAATCACTTCCTTACGCACCGCTTCTTTCATGATGGGATTTAGCCGTCTTTGTGGCTGAACCACCGGCTTATAATCATCTTCCATCAAAATTTTATGCATGCATAGGGAAGGGCTTATACCTTTTAGGTCCAAAATCTTCCACCCAATGGCGGATTTGTGTTCCCTAAGAACTCTCAACAGCTTTTCTTCTTCAACCTTTTTCAAGGCATTGCTAATGATCACCGGATGTTGTCCCTTCTCCCCTAAGAATGCATACCTTAAGTAGGTTGGGAGTTGCTTCAACTCCGGTGTCTTGCCATCTTCCTCCATTCCTTTCTTGTTGAGCTTCTCCTTTGCACATTCATCCCTTGGGAGACTCGGTAAGGCTTCCATGTTTTTTAAGCATTCAAGATAGTCCTCATCCCCCAAAGGGTCTTCTTCCTCACTTTCATCATCATGGGATTTTACCAACACTTGTGCAAGTGATGAACCATGGGCTTCTCTAGTGGGCTTTTCCTTGACAATTGAATCCACCACATCCACTCGATACACATCCGACCTCTCCGCGGGGTGCTTCATTGCTTCAAAGACATTGAAGACTACATTCTCATCTTGCACATGGAGGGTGAGCTTCCCTTGTTGCACATCTATCAACGCACGCCTAGTGGCCAAGAAGGGCCTCCCCAATATGAGAGGGATCTCGGCGTCTTCATCCATATCAAGCACCACAAAATCTGCCGGAAATATGAATTTATCCACCTTCACTAGCAAGTCTTCGACCACCCCATAAGGATATTTTATAGAGCGATCGGCTAGTTGGAGTGACATCCGTGTATCCTTGGATTCCTTGATCCCCAACTTCTTCATCATAGAGAGGGGCATCAAGTTGATGCTTGGCCCTAGATCACACAACGCCTTCCCTATATTCATCTCCCCAATAGTGCATGGTATCAAAAAAGAACCGGGATCCTTCAACTTTGGAGGGAGTTTTCTTTGAAGGATGGCACTACACTCCTCGGTCAAAGCAACCGTTTCCTCATCCACTATTTTCCGCTTCTTGGAGAGAAGCTCCTTCATAAATCAGGCATAAGACGACATTTGTTCCAGGGCTTCCGCAAATGGAATGTTGATCTGAAGTTTGCGGAAGACATCAAGGAATTTACTGAACTGTTTATCTTGTAGAGGCTTCTTCAATCTTTCAGGATATGGTACCTTCATGAAGGGGGGGAGGTCTTTGGGTTCAACCCACTTCTTTCTTCGGAACTCTTCATCTACAAGTTTTAACCTTCCCCCTTGCTCTGGTGCCTTGTCTCTTGCCAACTCCTCTTCCCTCGGTTGCTCTTCCTCAACATGTGGTTGTCCCGAGGCTTCAACTTCCGGAGAACTAGTTGCACCCCTGTTAGATCCCAACACCCTACCGCTTCTAGTTGTTACGGCATTGCATTGGTTCTTAGGGTTGTTCTCGGTATCACCTGGGAGAGTGCCTGGGAGAGTGCCTGGGAGACACTCATTTAGTTGCTTTGCTAGCTGAGCTATCTCCGTCTCTAGATTCTGAATTGCCGACCCTGTATGAGTTGCCAACTTGTCAATGGCTGTGCTTGTATTGATTGACAACTTCTCAACTGTCGCACTCATCTTCTCAAAAGCCAACTCCCAAGGTTGCCTTCCACCATCAGTTATTTGCACTTGATTAGGCCCCGGAAGAGCCTGCTGAGTATTGCGTTGATGGATTCCAATGTTTGGCCTCAGACCCTGTTGAGGTTGTTGTTGCCCGGCTAGACCACCACTAGCATTACTCCAAGCGAAACCCGGATGGTCTCTCCTCATATACCCCCTATTCTGATTCCTCTAAAAATTTAGATCGCTAACAACTGAGCCTAACATCCTTTTTATAGAAGATTTAAAATTTACTATTACAACAATATCGGTAGAATTGCCCTAGACTATTGCAACTATTGAAGAATAGTGCCCTGTAACTTGACTGGGACTGTGCCGTCGGTAATGAATAGTTCCGGTGATGGACAGTGCCGATAACTTGAATGGAACTGTGACTGTCGGCAAGGAGCAATATCAAAGGGTGACTGGAACTATTCATGCCAGTGGTTTGATTGATTTTGATAGTTGAGTGATTGGGATTATTCATCATCACTCAGGTTGACTGTAGTGTCGATTCCATAATAGTCATCTTCATTTTGATAGAAAGGATCCGAACCTTGGCTTGAATCCTCTTGGTCTTCATCTTCGTCGGATTGGGGGAGCTTCTGCTTGGAGGATTTTGATGAAGAAGTTACCTCCTCCTTTGCTAGTTTTAAGATAGCTTCCATATTCTGAAGGAAACTTTCTTTTGATTTGGATCCTGCCAAGACCGAAACAATTTAAGATCTCTGATTTAGGAACTCACATGTCTCTGGGTTGGCTGCTTTCATCCATTTAGGATTCTGCTGGAACCAAATTTTGACATTGTCACTTGTGGATGCCGTATAATTGAACTGAGACCACCATTTGACATAAGTTGCTCTTAGTAAAATGGGCAATATACCAGGGTAAAGATCTTGCTTCTGGTATTTGTATTGCCAGTTGAACACCCATGAAAGGGAGAATTTTGAGAAAAATATTAAATTGACAGGGAAAGGGCTTTTCTTGATGTCAAAATATTTTTCAAATGTTTAATATCCTCCTAGGACTTCTGCAGGAAGGATATGCTTGATTGGACCAAAAATTCTCCACCAATGGACGAACCAATGAGGAAATTTGTAGTTAACATTCTTTTCGAAATCAACCAAGAATGTTTGTTTTGATTGTTTTGGTACCATAAAATATTGTACCAAGCTTGTTGATAATCCCAATAATTAAAACCAATGGGATCAAAAGTTTGAGAAATTTTTTTGAAAGCATTCAAGTTATTTCCGAATTGCTTAGGTATTAAAACCTTTAAAATTTGGAAAGTTTAATGAGTGTATACTGATTGATCCTTTGGGTCTCGATAATGTTTAATCGTGACAGAATCAGTATCAATCAAAATAAACTCATAAAAATTCCTGTTTTTATTTGATTGAGTTTGTTGAAAGTGGGAACCATTATGAAAGATTTTGGTTGGAACTTTATTAGGGTTGTTATCCCAAAATCCTGGTTCCATTTGGACAACAAAATGGGATTGGTTTTTTGAAATGTAGTTGGTTGCGGCTGTTTGTGTTGGGGTGTTGTCTTTCGATAATCTTGTATCTGGTTTGACAACATTTAAAGAAGTAGCTGTTTGGACTAGTTCCCTGATTAGGTCTTTGAGAGGGGGTGGAGAACCTGATTCTACCTCCACTCTATCTCCCCAAGTTCCTTTAGGGAGTCTGACAAGGTCTTGATCTTGAAAGGTTAACAATGATTGGATAGGGATGCCATAGTCTTCTTTTGACTGTTTGGCGGTTTGTTGGGTTGAAGACCCAGATTGGGTGGATGACCCAAGATTGATTGGTGGTTTTTGGGTTGATGACCCAGATTGTTTTTGGGTTGGTGACCCAGATTTTGATGCACCTTGGTGATTTAGTCCCTTAAGGACCATTTTTCCTTTACCCTTCCCTTTTGCAGAGGAAGACTCTGATCTTGGCATTTCTGCCACACTCACTCTTCTACCTACCCTGTAAATATTCACGAGTAAGGAAGTCAGGAAGAGAATTGGAAGAGCCTTTGAGAAATTCAATTTGAAAATCGAAAGCACTTAAAATTGCTTGCCATCTGGCAAAAATTTGTTTTGATGTAAAATTTTTAACATCTTTTTGTAAAATATCTTTTTCAGATTTACAATCTACTCTAACCAAAAATTTTTGATTAAGTAAATCAGATTGAAATTTTGAAATACATAAAACTATTGCCAAAATTTCTTTTTTGACAGTAGAATAATTTTGCTGAGCAGAATTCCAATGTTTGGAAGTATATGCAATGATATGCTCTCTTCCTGAAATTCTTTGTTTCAAAATACCGCCATAACCAATGTCAGAAGCATCGGTCTCAACAATTTTTAGGGCAGACGAGTTTGGAAGATAAAAACATGGAAGATTCTTTATCTGCGACTTAATCATTTTGACCACCTTTGTATGCTCATCTGTCCAAGGAGGGGGTTCCTTTCTTAGACGGTTGTGCAAAGGTTTGATGATATTGCTAAGGTTGGGGACAAAGTCAGCGACATAGTTGAGCGATCCTAAGAATCTCTGAAGCTGAGTTTTGTCTATAATCTGATCCGGAAATTTGTCAGCAAATTCAATTGCTTTGTCGATTGGAATAATAGTTCCTTGGAAAATATTATGACCAAGAAATCTAATTTTTGTTTTAAAGAGATTGACTTTGGTTTTAGACACAGCTAAACCATTTCTTTTGATCACTCCTATGAAGATTTTCACATGTTTGAAGTGTTGGTCAATGGATTGAGAAAAGACTAAAACATCATCAATGTAGATGAGTGTAAAGTCTGAATAAGGATTGAAAATCTCATTCATAATTCTCTGGAATTCCGAAGGAGCATTTTTTAAACCAAAGGGCGTAACATTCCATTCGTAATGCCCAAAAGGAACAGTGAACGCTGTTTTATAACGATCACTTTCTTTGACTTCTATTTGATAGTAGCCAGATTTCATGTCAAATTTGGAAAATACTTTTGCTGTGTTTAGGCGGTTAAGCAAATCCTTTTTATTAGGAATTGGATATCTAATCCACCTAAGAGCTTGGTTTAAGGGTTTGTAATTGATAACTAAGCGAGGTGTTCCACGCTCAATTTCCGCTTGTTTATTGACGTAAAAAGCAGAACAGGACCAAGGAGATTTACTTTCCCTGATTAAACCCTTTTTTAAGAAATCATTAATTTCCTTTTGATAATATCTAAGGAGTTCATGATTCATTTGGATAGGTCTAGACTTGGTTGGAATTTGCCTCTCGTTGAAATCTTGTTCATAAGGCAAGTCAACAACGTATTTCTTTCTATAATTGGCAAGTCAGAACAGATAGATTTTTGGATATCATCAAAGAGGATCTGGATCTTATCTTTGATGTTTGGTCGTTGCAATTGTAACTCAATATTCTTAAAAGAAATTTCTTCTTTCAAGAAATTGATTTGGTTAATCTTACAATCAAGAAGATTTAAATCTCGAATGATTGGTTTCCTACTGAAGGGAAAAATTATGTCTTTTCCCAAATGTTGGGTTGTGATTCCAATGTGAGTAATGGAAAGAGGAAAAAGTGATCTGATGAACAGAGTTTCAAGAATCACTTCATTCTTAAGATTTCTGACTAATAGAAAAGGGGTTTCAACTTGGAGACCTTGATTTTCTGTTAAAGCTCTAGACAGCTTATAATTGATTCTAAGCTTAGAACCATTAGTTGCACTCAACTTTTCCGAAGTTTTTTCAAAGTATTTTGTAGGAATTAGTCCTTCCTGAATACAGTTTGAATCAGCACCTGTATCGAAAAGCTCTATAGAATCAAGAATAAATTCTCCAATGATATTTTTGATCTTGATATGGAACTTTTGAATCCTTAATTGATTTACTAAATTCAGGAACGCTTCATCTTCATGATGATCATGAACCTTAGTAAGATTATCCTGCTCATCTTCTTTGATGGCACTTGACTTTGGTTTATCTTCACAACCAGATTCATCTGATTGAGCCTCTGCAATTTGAGACAAAATCAATTTATGAACAGCTTGTTCTTGTTTGATCTCTTTAACCTCTTGTTTCAGATTCTTAATCTCTTGCTAGAGATCATGAATAGTAACAGGCTTTGTTTACTGAGCAGCATCCAGCCGCTTAAGGATTTGTTTGAAGTCAAAATGGTCTTTGACTATAACTTTGCCTTTTCCTTTGAAATCCTTTTCCTTTGAGGATTCAATAGAGGATTTAAGCTTGTCCAGATACTTTCTCCTTTCATCTGGGTCGGCTATAGAATTAATGACTTCAAAAAGGAGATCTTGTTCCTTAGTTAAGACATTAATTTCATGAGATGAATCGGAACTGAGATTCCCAATGTCATCCTCTAGAACATGATTGATGTCTTCATGAAAATCACCATCTGATTCTTCCTCTGAAGTATCAGATTGGATCAAAATATTATTCAGTTGTTCCTCAACTGATGGTTCAAGATTCAATTCTTTGATTCTTTTCTTTAGCCTACAGTATTTACTGATGTGGCCAGGTTTTTCGTAGTTATAGCAAGTAATCGCTTTCTTGGAAAACCTATCACCAGTAGCTGGTTTAGGTTTGAATTCTGGCTTAGATTTGCCATACCTTTTGTTCTTCTTATACTTATTATACTTGGTATACTTAGTCTTTTGGGGTTTGCTTTCGTATTTTTTGGAAGACTTGGTCTTATCCTTTGGACAAGGGGGTATACGAAATTGTTCGCAAAAAGACCCTAAATCCTTTTTGGAGGCCTTTTCTTTTTTGAACTGATCTCGGACTTTGTCTTCCTTACAAAGTCTTGCCCCTATTTTTTGAGTAGCTGCAATGAGTTGACCATAACTCAATAGCTCATTTGGAATATTTCCATCTGGAGATTGTGCTATGAGATCATCTTTAACAAGATCACCTAACGATGTTGGGAGACCTGTGATGAACTTCTCTTTCCAGAACCTATTATGGCAATCTTCTCTGGTGTAAACCCTAGTTAGGAAGGTATCTTTATACCACCTAAATCTGGACAACGATCTACACTTAAGATTGAACAATAACTCAGCAGATCTATCCTTCCAAGTGGAAGAATTGCCCATAAAATGTCCGCATATTGAGAAGACTAAGGTGTTGACCGCATACTGAATTGTCTCACCTTCATTATCATAGATTAGATTCACTTCTGCATCGGTCTTGATTGCAGAGAACATTTGTTCTTTCTGTATTTCAGAGAAAGAATAGTCCCACCAACCTTTTAGTTGACCTGTAAAACCTGCAGACAAAATATTGCAAATGGCTTCTTCAGAGAAATCATTTGTAGTTTGATATGCAGTAGCCATCATTGTCATGTGTTGCATTGTTTGGAGGATTTGGTACTCCGTTTGGCCATCTATGTTCCATTCATAGATATTGTTGGCATTGAAACTTTTAAAAGTTGGAGCTTTTTCTTCAAAGAGCATATCTGGAGGAGTCGCTCTAGGATAATAAAGCTTTGAGGGTTTTTTCCAAGACTGGGTATAGACAGGATTGATATTGATTGGGAGTTTTTCCTGAGGATTTGGTTTGGAAGTACCGGCCGCAGATTCTGTTTGAGCTGTCTTCATTGATGACATTGATAGTTGGACCTTTGTTCCTGATTAAAGGTCTTCCTTCTTGGTCATCGGATGGAGACTCTGGAACACTTAATTGTTCCAGTTTTCCTTTACTTTCTCTATCAACTCCTATTTTCCTTTTCACTTTAGGATTAAAAAGAAGCAAACTATCTTTGATCTTCTTATTCATTTTAAAAGGCTTGAACAAGGGTTTTTCTAAGGGAATAACCTTTTTAATCCCCAAAGTAGATGCCTGGGTGGATGCATATTTTTTAATCAAGTGTTCTCCTAACACTTGAAGGTATTTATTCGTATAATTGGATTGCTCCATTAACTTGTTAATGTCATGAGTAGAGACTGCTTCATCATGATTTTTTTATTTGAATGGAGCAGCCATAATGGGTTTGTTGGTGAAAGGATCTTTAACACCAGGGAGTTGGAAAGAGTTATTTGGCGGTACCTCTGTCTTGACTAACTCACCATTTTTTAGATGCCATACAGTAATGACATTAATGGTTTTGTCAACATCTATCCTTGTCTTCCAAGGATAATTGATCGAATGTTTGACTGAGTAAGCATGAAACCAGCCAAAATATAAAACCTTTGTCTTAACATTGTTAAGAAATTGATAATATTCTTCCTGAATATTTTTTCTGTTTGTTCCCTTAAACTCTTGCAAGAACCATTCTCTTTGAGGTTTCCATTCCTCAGAGTAAAAGTCCTTTCGAAGGGAAGCTCTGAGTGTTCTGAGAGTTCTCATATCGTGAGTTCCTCAGTTCTTCTTCTTCCTCTTCCTCTTCCTCTTTTCAATCTCTCAATCTTGTAGTGTTCAAACTTGTAGTTTTCAAGCATTCAATCAAAAACACATGGTTTAGAAAATCTCTCTTCTCCCTCCACCGGTTCTGGTGAGGCTCTGCCTACGCTCCGGTTTCTTTATATTTTCCCCAGTTCTTGGTCGGTCCTACCACCTTTCTGGGTTTATGTTTTAAATTTTTATATTTCCTGTTTTAATTTCTACAATATTTGTTTTTACTATTTTCACATTTTAATCAGCATATTTTAATTTTTTTTATTTGTGTAAACTCCGCCTGTTCTCCTACTTCTCATCATCCTGCTCTTATTTCCCCATTCCCTTCCTTGACCCCCGTCATCCCTCTAGTATCAAGAAATTGATTTGGTTAATCTTACAATCAAGAAGGGGTTCCAAGAATCACTTCATTCTTAAGATTTCTGACTAACAGAAAAGGGGTTTCAACTTGGAGACCGTATATATATATATATATATATATATATATATATATATATATATATATATAGCGTAATGACGATAAACGCACAATTCCTATATCATCATTGGTACCACTAAGTAGTCCCCAATGTGGTATAGACATTGTCCGTTACTCGCTCTCGTGTAGGGTTTGGGTCGCCCTACGCCATTATCGAATTAAATGTAACCGCGCCATTTTCGCCGTTAAATAGTTTCTTTCCCCCACCTGGAGAGTAGTACAATGCTCGA
This sequence comes from Sophora flavescens, assembly GCA_030762895.1. NCBI lineage: Eukaryota > Viridiplantae > Streptophyta > Magnoliopsida > Fabales > Fabaceae > Sophora > Sophora flavescens. The sequence continues at coordinate 107,633,241 of CM061068.1, forward strand.
AATGAAGCAAAACGAGACGTTCCCTAGCCTCCTCGAATCTGCCCTGCGGGGTTCTAGGGCCTAGGATTCCAAAGTTTCACCTAAGCATCACATTACGAAGCGCACGTTACAAGGAGTCCATACTTGAAGACGAAATTGAATTCCGATAAACGAAAAGAAAGATACATAGAGAAACGTAACGAACGGAGCTTCGACATAAAAGAGGATTATTTACCTTCAGTTTTAGGAGAAACGAAGAAGAGAAGAAGACAGATATCCTTGCAACAATCACAACCACGTACTCCGTTTCGCGATTGAACGATCGAAACTCGCAAAACTCTCACCATAAGTTCTTTCTCTCTCTTGTTTTCTCCTCCTCTCACTCTAGATATCCTCTCTTTTCTGCTCTCAGTGCTTAGTTTTCGTTTCTGTCTTCTATTCTTTCAGTTTTGGCTTAAGTGACATAAGTCACTTAAACCCTTTTTATTTTGCTGATTCACGCAGCCACGCTCGAGCATGAGAAATTCCACGCTTGAGCGTGCCCACGCATGAGCGTGGAAAGCCACCACGCCTTGAATCCACTCACAGGCTGCCACGTAAGCTCTGATGACACGAGGCAAGTCAAAGCATGGCCCTTGTCTGGTTGACTTGGGCGCTTGAGCGTGGATACACCTACTCAAATTTGAGATGTAGGCTCATTAGGACCTAATAAACAACCTAAAACCATCAAAAAGGCCTAATCTCATCTCAAACCCCAAAATTCTTATTTCACATTCAGACGTCTCAAAGACGCTCATCGGGAAAACCTTAATTGGTCTCCACGTTCCAACTCACCCGAAAAAGCAGCATACTTGCCATGAAAAGGTCTCTAAGCCTCAAACAACATCTCAGCTATGTATTCCAAGTCCTAACCCTAAACCTCATACGTAAACCATACAAAAAATACTGGATGTTACATTTCTACCCCACTTAAAATAAATTCCGTCATCGGAATTTACATACCTGAAAAAGATGGAGGTATTGCTGCTAAATGTCTGCCTCACGCTCCCAAGTAGCATCACTTGTAACACTATCCCATATGACCTTGACCAGGGGAATTTGTTTACCACGGAGTTATTTAATCCTTCTATCTGCAATCTTAGAAGGTAAAGGCTCATATTCCAGATTCACCTCCCTGGAACTCTAAGGGTCTCCTCCTCTTGTTACTGTAGCTTCTCTGCCTATCCTGCGTTTCCTTCATTTTCTCTTTGATTTTCCTGACTTGCTCCATTGTTTACTGTACCATATCAGGACCCAACACTTGGCTCTCGCCAGTCTCATACCAACACAACGGAGTCCTACACTTTCTTCTATACAAAGCCTCATACGGTGCCATCCCGATACTGCAGTGGAAACCGTTATTATATTTGAACTCAATCAAAGGTAGGAATTCATCCCAACTGCCAACATGTTCCAACACATAAGCTCTTAAAAGATCCTACAATGATTGAATTGTTCTCTCTGACTGTCCATCCGTCTGAGGATGATAAGAAGAACTCATCCTCAACTTTGTTACCAAATCCTGGTGTAACTGTCTCCAAAATCTAGATGTAAATCTGGGATCTAGGTCGGAGACAATACTCGACGGCACACCGTGCAACCTCACAACTTCCTTGATGTAGATCTGGGTCAACTTCTCAAGACTGTAACTCTCACCAATAGGTAGGAAGTGAGCATACTTCGTCAACCTATCAATGATAACCCAAATCGCATCAAACCTTTTCGGAGTTCGTGGTAATCCAACCACAAAGTCCATCGCTATGCTATCCCACCTCCATTCTGGGATATCCAAGGACTGCAACAACCCTGCGGCCTTTTGATGCTCCATCTTAGCTTTCTGACACACCAAACATGATAGAACATACTCCGCCACTTCTTTCTTCATCTTTGGCCACCAAAACATCTTCTTCAAGTCTTGAAACATCTTGGAGGCTCCTGGGTGAAAACTCAACTTACTCTTATATGCCTACTCTAAGATCATCTTCCTAATCTCTAAGTCCTCTGGCACAGATATCCGATCCTTAAATCTTAACACTCCATCTGATCCTCTCCTAAACTCTGAAACCTTACCCACATCTATACCTCGATTCACATCCACCAAATACTCATCCTGACCTTGCTTAACCTTAAGATCTGTCAAAAATTCACTACTGATAGTGATCATACCTAAGCATATTCTATCCTCAATCAAATCCATACCTAGGTTCAAATCTCTAAATTGTTCAAGCAACTCCACCTCTTTCACCATCATTGCGGATACGTGCAAAGATTTCCGACTTAGTGCATCCGCCACAACATTATCCTTCCTTGGATGGTATTAAAGATCAAACTCATAGTCCTTAATGAATTCCATCCATCTACGTTGCCTCATGTTCAACTCCTTCTGATCAAACAAATACTTTAAACTCTTGTGATCACTAAACACATTAAACTTAGTTCCATAGAGATAGTGTCGCCACATCTTCAATGCGAACACTATGGTTGCTAACTCCAGATCATGGGTCGGGTAATTCCTTTCATGAACCCTCAAATGTCGGGAAGCATAAGCCACAACTCTTCCCTCTTGCATCAAAACACAACCCAATCATTGATATGACACGTCACAGTACACGTCAAACTGTCCTAATGGATCTGGTAACGTCAGCACATGAGATGTAGTCAACTTCTCCTTTAGCTTCTGAAAGCTCTCTTCACACTTCTATGTCCAAAAAAACGCCGCACCTTTTCTCGTTAACTGCATCATAGGCAACACAATCTTCGAGAAACCCTCGATGAACCTCCTGTAATACTCGGATAATCCTAGGAAACTCCTCACGTCACTCACTGACTTAGGTCTCTCCCACATAATCACGGCCTCTACCTTAATAGGATCAACAACTATCCCTTTCTTGTTGATTCCATACCCTAGAAACTGTACTTCCTCTAACCAAAATTCACGCTTGGATAGCTTAGCATACAACTGCCTATCTCTCAACACCTGTAACACCATTCTCAGATGTTCCTCGTGTTCTTCCCAACTTCGGGAGTAGATAAGAATATAATCTATAAACACCACAACAAACTTGTCGAAGAACAATCTAAAGATCCCGTTCTTGTAATCCATGAACACCGCTGGAGCATTAGTTACACCAAAAGGCATAACTAGGTACTCGTAGTGTCCATACCTCGTCCTGAAAGCGGTCTTAGGTATATCCTCCTTCTTCGCCCTAATATGATGGTATCCTGATCTTAAATCTATCTTGGAAAACACTGAATCTCCCTTCAACTGATCCATCAGATCATCTATCCTAGGCAACATATATTTGTTCTTGATTGTAACTTTATTCAACTGCCTATAATTCGTGCACAACCTAGAACTTCCGTCCTTTTTATTGACAAACAATATCGGTGCTCCCCAAGGAGAAACACTCGATCTGATGAATTCCTTCGTCATCATGTCATCCAGCTGTTTCTTTATCTCTGCCAACTCCACTGGTGACATCCGATAAGGAGCTACTGATATAGGTCTGGTCCCTGGTATGAGATCTATAGCAAACTCCACCTCCCTCTCTGGTGGCAAACCTGGAACATCATGAGGGAAAACCTCAGGAAACTCTCCCACGATAGGTCAAGAATCCATACTCGGAGTCTCCTTAGCTTCCAAAGAGAAAAGCATCACATACTGCTGAGACTCGACACTCCTCATAGTTGTTCCTTCATTGGCGGATACTATGCTAGAAGGCTCAAGAAAAGATAAGGTCTTTCGGGCACAGTCTAACACTACCTGGTTAGCCGAAAGCCAATCCATGCCAAGGATAACGTCTATCTACTGCATAGGCAAACAGATGAGATCTGCCAGAAATGTCCTATTTTCAATAACTATAGGACACTGTAAGCAAACAAACATAGTGATCAAAGGATCACTGGCAGGGGTAGATACTGTCAAAGTATATGGTAGTTGGGAAACGGGCAAGTGTAAATGATCCACACACTCATGGGATATAAAAGAATGTGTAGCGCCTGAATCAAACAACACAGACGAGAGTCTGCCAGATATTAAACACATACCTTGAATAAAATCTGCAGATTGAGAGGACTCAGATCCTCTCACTGTAAACACCCTCCCCGTGGCTTGAGGTCCGACCGTCTATCGTCTTGCTACTGGAACTCCTCTTCCAGCTCCTCCTCTGGAACCACTGGCTCCTTTAGAACTACTGACTCCTCTGCCGGCAGCTCGCTGCTGCCGTACAGCTCTCTGTCGACAATCCCTAGCAAAATAATCTGGTTTGCCACAGACGCAGTAACCAGACCCATCTGTGCAATCTCTGATGTAATACGGACCTCCACATCTGAAACAAATCGGGCCCCTCTGCTGCAGACCCTCTCTGGTAACTGGTGCTGGTGGTTCAGATGTCTGAGCACTCTGCCCAAGTCTAGTATATGGTCCTCTCCTCCATTGAGAACCCCTATCACTTCTCCTCTGTTGTCCTGCTCTGGTAGGACCCCCACTATGTTGCTGTCTCTGCTCTGCAGCCTGCCTCTGGTCCATACTCTCAATGGCACTGCACTTCTCTACTAGCTCTGGGAAACTCGAGAAATCCAAGGGCACTATAGCCCTCCTCAACTCATGTCGTAAACCCTCCTCGAATCTCTAGCACATCCAGTCCTCTTCTGGAAACCTCTGGTAGAACTCAAAACTGAATCAGGGCCTCGAATCTGGCCTCGTAATCACCAACAGACCTGTCTGCCTACTGCAGACTCATGAACTCTCTCTCCTTCTCCCGTCTGACTAACCGCGGGAAGTACTTATCAAAGAAACACTCTCTGAACAGCTCCCAACTGATCAATCTGCCCTCAGCCTCTAACAATCTCCTCTTGCCTCTCCACCATGACTCAGCCCCTCCGGTCATCATGAAGGCGACATTGGTCACCTTCCTATCATCTCTACATCTCATGGTATCAAGGATCTTCTCAAGCTCCTGAATCCACCACTCTGCTCGTTTTGGATCATACTCTCCACCAAACTGTGGTGGCTTACCTTTGAGAAAGGTAGTCAATCCTGCATCCTCGACCTGAGCGGCTCTCCTCCTATCCTGCCGCTCCTGTAACTCTGCCTCTCTCTGTACCCTATGAGCATTCTGCTGCGCCTGCTGCAACAGAACAGATGCTAACTTACGGATAGTCCGAAGAGTCTCGGCGGAATCTCCCCCACCTCCAATCCATGCCTCTGGCAGATGAGGCTCATCCTCTACACCCTCTATCGCTCTACCACCACCACGTCTGCCACGTCCTCATCCTCTGCCTCGAGCCATGATCCTGTTAAAAGAAATCATTAGCCCACATCAAGATGACATATAATACTACATAAAACTGGAATATAAATACTATATGCCATAAAGATGTCGCGTCGGACTCACTACCCAACTTCTAAGCATAGCTGTTATCCGATGTGGATTCAACTAAATAGCCAGTTTACCCTAATCACAGTCATCACAGTCCATTTCAGAACTGAACTGCTCTGATACCACCAAATGAGACACCCCAACGTCCCATTAAAGAAAACCCACAATATTAAGACCTAATTTCGTTATTATCGTTAAGCGAGTATATTAAAACAACGAAAAATTTAAAACTTAAAAATATAAACAGCTGTAAACATACATACAACACATAACTATAAATATATACATACATGTTAGTACTGCTGTCAATGGGATTCCCCTCTGTAGGATCCCGATATATACATAAGCTTGTGACATCAACCAAAATATATCAAAATCCAAAAGAAAAGCCACATCGATGCACTCCACACCCCGTCCCCTCTCCAAAAATACAGTAAAACTTCACTCATACTTATACTGATGGCACTGGCTCGAGCCATCATACACTACCACCCTCGTCTGCATCCTGAGGTCCGGCGGGCCCGGACACTCCTCCGCTATCGCTGGAAGAAATCCTGGCCGGCTGCCCCTGAAACCTCTGCCTGTAGAGTCTGCTATCTCGAGGATGTAGTCGTCTAGAAGATACCCGCGAAGACTCAAACCGTAGCACAGACCTCTAGAGGTGCGGGTACCACAGGAAGGGGTGCTAGATCCTGAGCGGGGGCAACTGGGTCCTCCTCCGGAATAGGTGCCAACTCAAGCTCCAGCACTGGTGTGGGTGCAGGTGCGGGTGCAAACCCGGGTACCAAGGCATCAAGAGGTACCATGAAGGGTACAGGGGCCATCCCGAACATAGGCAGCATCGGTGGTACGTGTTCATCAGGCTGTCCTATCGGAAACGAGAAGGTCATGCCAGAATGAAACGAGCCAACAAATCCGATGGGCGCTCCTTGCCCAAGCCCCGTAGTGATGGACAAAGGACCCGTATATACCGCGAAACGAGTGACCGGGTCCACTAGCCACCCGTGCGGGTCTAAGCACTCCACCTCACAGGTCCCCGAGAGGGGGAACCCTGGATCCTGGGTCATCCATGGGTGGTCCCAGTGCGCCATCTGCTCTGACGGAGTCTGAAGTACCGAAACATATATATACACAACACACATCAAAAGAAAAGGGGATAAGAAGCCATATAACATCAAACATGGAAAGGGTTTAGCTACATTTAATTAATTAACGGCACACTAAACATCCGTCTCCCAAGTATAAATATATGTAACACAATCATCCTCAATCCACATCTAGGATCTTTCCTCTACCCTCCATCATGATGCAATGCAAAAGCTGTATGAATAATCTCCTCAGGTATCGGCCATATCCGGATATCACAACAATATAATCGACACGTCCCAGAGTCCCCGACGCACACCCTCGTCCGCGGATGGAGGGTGCTCATGCAAAGCAATGGCACTATAGCTACACAACCTAGTGCACACCTCTGGACCACAATCCAAGATGCTCATGCAATGCATGAACTATAGCTGCGACTAAAATGAAATCATCTCTGGACGGTCCACCATTAGCCTATCCTCGGGGATTCTCCCTCCGAGGCATAGACCCCACTCGACCATGTTTCAGGTCCACTTGACCATGTTTCCGATCCACTCGACCATGTTTCAGGTCACCCCCTAGTGCCCTAACCGCTCATCATAATCTCAAAGATAACCTCAAAATAATCTCATCTCATCAATCTCATCCTCAGGTCACGATAATCATCTCGGTTAGACACTGCTATCACGTATCATATGCAATCCCCCAATACATCCTCATGTTTCAACATAACTTGTTATTTACTTAATCCTCTAAGCACAATCATAACACTCATCATATCATGACAATAATCATCATATTTCATCATGTCATTAATTCCATAATAATAAATACCAAAATATAATAATAATAAATATAAACACTTTCAAAAATAATTATAACATTCATGTTATCATTCAACAAACACCAAGTTCGAGTCAACCAGTCAAACATGCAATCATTACGTAATAGAATAATCACACACACACACACACACACACACACAGATATATATATATAGCGTAATGACGATAAACGCACAATTCCTATATCATCATCGATACCACTAAGTAGTCCCCAATGTGGTATAGACATTGTCCGTTACTCGCTCTCGTGTAGGGTTTTGGTCGCCCTACGCCATTATCCAATTAAATGTAACAGCGCCATTTTCGACGACGTTAAATAGTTTCTTTCCCCCACCTGGGGAGTCGTACGATGCCCGAAACGAAGCAAAACGAGACGTTCCCTAGTGATGGAGTGCGAGTGCACGTGCGATCCGACAAGTGTACCGGATTCGTCGCCAAGTAATAAAAAGATATCGATCCCACAGAGACCGTGATCTCAAATCACAACTAATTATCAAATCGATAAAACTAGACGATATAAAGAGATTTTGAAAAGGTTTTGATATTTGAAATAAGAGATAACTTGGATAAGAAATGCAATCAAGTCAAACAAAAAGTAAATCAATTTATGGTTTTTCATATCTAAATGGATTCCTAGGAATTAGGTTACCAACAAGATCGTTCATGTTACTAAATAGATTACCCCTTGTTAATTATCGAAATTGCCTTGAAGGCAAATTTATCCTCAAATAGTTAATGCTCCCTCTCGGGTTACAAAAACCGTGCCCGATTAAACCAACCCCTACTCTCGTGGTAGTCAAATTTAGATTGAACCCCTTAAACTTTGTGACAATTCGTTAATCCTCGAAGGACCGCTTCTAACTCTCGTGATTTAAGTCCTAAGTCTGATTCTATAGATCCGATACCTAAGTTCACCGCTAGGTTCCTCCTTAGAATATCTACGTCACGCAAATAAGCGACCGCCGAATTTACGAGTAATTAAAACACTAGAAATCAGATCTAAAGCAAAAATGCAATTAACGAAGATAAAACATCAAATCAACAACATAATCAGATCTTGGGCATAGCCCCAATCCCTAGAAATTAAACTACTACTCAAGCCTTGCCATGGTGATGACAAGCTTGGTTAACAACAACATGAAATAAAAAAAATAAGAGAAGAGAAGAGGAAGAAGATGAGAGATCCTAAATTATAGCCTAAGAGTAGCAGCCAAAAGTCCTCTATTGCCTATGCCCAGATGCCTTATTTATAGATTAGGGAAGTTTGAATCCCAATCTAACACAAATTTAGATCAATATCGGTTGCTTCAGATCCAAGTAATGCGCGTCACGGCCGTGATGGCCATCACGGCCAAGCCGTGACGGATTCTGCCTTGCACGTTTCTTCAGTGATTGGTCTGTCATGGCCCTGATGCTCATCACGTCTAGGCCGTGATCAGTTCGGCCTGTGAGGGTCTGGTTCAGCTGACATGTCACGGCCGTGATGGGCATCACGGCTAGGCCGTGACCAGTTCTGACTTCAGTCTTCTTTCTTTTTAGCTCTGCTTGATCATGGCCGTGATGGTCATCACGGCTAGGCCGTAATGGGCTCTGTTTGGCTCATTTTCTTCACTTTTCAAGCCCCATCTTCATCCAAGCTCCATCATGGTTGATCCTGAGCATTTAATCCTGAATTCCTGCAAAACAACACCACAAAACCGCCTTACCCGTTCCAAAGTAAAAACTAACAAAAATCAAATTAAATATGCCTAAACTATATGAAAATGCATGCAAAATGATAAGGAAATATGAGGTGTAATCACACTCATCAAATCACCCCAAGCTTAAGACTTTGCTTGTCCTCAAGCAATCACCAAGGCCAGAAAATATAAACAATCAGAGCATGGATAGTGAACCAAGAACCTGAGTAACTAATCCAAGTAACAAGCATATTCAATAAATACCCAAGAGACAATCAATTTCAAGTCCAATTAGAAGCTTAGGTTTCCTAAATTCATATTCTCACTGATTCGGGCACTCTTCTCACCTCACTCAAGTGTTTAAGGGCATATGACAATTCGCTCAATTTCCTCAAGGAGGGTATTCTACCATAAGCTTGACTATTAACCAAATCTCTACTTTATTAATGAAAACACATAAAAAATCAAGAGGTCTTTTACTTTGGTTGTAACGAGGCCATGAGATTAATCGTTAGGTGGGGAAATCAAGAAAAGGAAATTTCAAGAGGGTTAAACAAAATATCAACATTGCAAAGCATGACACCTTCTAAAATACATTTTTGGGTTTTTGTTCACTTTTCCACCTTTATTTCTTTCTTTTTATTTTTATTTCTCACTTTCTTTTTGTCATCCCCTTCTCCATTTTTTATTTTATTTTATTTATTTGGAGAAGGGGAGATTTTCAGCTCAAGAGAAATATTTTTCTATCTTTCTCATCCCACAATTTTATTTTTCAAACTACCTTTTTACCCTTTTTGCAATACTTTAAAAGGCGTCATATCAAGCATTATTCATCAAAATATTTCAAGGTACCAAGAAAAGTATTTTATTCTTTTAGGCATAAAATTGGGCAACTAAGGGGTAGCATTTAATCAATCAAAGCTTAGAAGGCCAAAAAAATACCTAATGCCTCAATCATTTTCAAAAATGTTTTCAAAAATTTTTAAGTTTCAAAACGGTTTCAAGTCAAGTTCTAGAGAATACAATCCAAGAGGAATAAAACACTCTATCACAAAGAATGGGGTAGATTTAGTGAGTACCCCTTTTAGGCTCAAAAACCTCACATTTAGTGGTTTAAAATCAATGAGAAACACAAATCTAATGAACCACGTGCTAATTATCAACTATCAAAAGATCATCTCAAGCATTTTTATTTTTAGCCTTATCATAAGAATAAAAAAATTGGGTTCAAAAATTCACTATCTCAATTTATTTGGCACCAAGTTCTCACAATTGGATGCATACTCTAAGCAAGGGGGCAATCTAATCATGTGATCATGCAAAACTATCCCTATATGAATGCAACATGAAAATGCAAAAATTTGCAAAAATACCCCTACCCCAAGCTTAAAAACTTACATTGCCCCCAATGTAAATAATCAAGTCGGAGAGAGAAGAAAAATTTGAACAACTCACCGAGGTGGTAGCGAGTGCTGGCTCACATGCCAGTCAAAGAGCTGCTGGGAAATGTGTCTCGACCGTGATGCTTATCACGGCTAGGCCGTGATCAATTCTGATCTTCAGGAGCTGGCCTGTCACGGCCGTGACCTGAATCACTGCTAGGCTGTGATACTCTCTGATCTTTAGGGTCCTTCCCATCACGCCCCTGACGCTAATCACGGCTAGGCCGTGTTCCTTTCTGGTCTTCATGGTTAGCTCATCACGGCCGTGACCACTGTCACGGCCTGGGCGTGATGACTTCTGACTTAATTTGTCCTTGGCCTTTTTGCGCTTCCTTCCTTCATAACTTGAAAACACTTGGGAAGCCATGAATTAGTGATATTTCTTTTCTTATCTTCTCAAATTATTCAAAAACAAAATTCAAAATTAAATGGAAAAGGGAAAGAAAACTTGGGTTGCCTCCCAAGAAGCGCTTATTTACGGTCTTAAGCTTGACCCTACTTCTTTCAATCAATCGGGGTCGGCTGGGCGTAGAAGTGCAGGAACACTTCTCTTCCATGAGAGTCCTTCAAAGAGCCGATTCTGCTCTTATGACCAATTGCACTTCCGCTTTGCTCTTTTCGCTCTGAGATTCACGGCCTTACTCCCTCCAGGTGGAAGTTCTGTTTCCACATGATGAGCAACTCCAACTTCATCACTACTGGGTGCATCATTCGTCTTGCTAAGCTTCGGAGTCGCTTCCATGTTGAGCTCTTCCTTCACATTTTGAGACTTTATATCGATTCTGCACACATGACTCACAAAAGGAGGGTTGTTATATGAGTTAGTCAATTCAAAATCTACCCTACCTTCCTCTACATTCAGTGAGAGTTTGCCATTCCTTACGTCTATTATTGCTCCAGCGGTGGCCAAGAATGGCCTTCCTAAAATGATGGGGAATTCAGAATTCCCTTTCATATCCAATACCAGGAAATCGGTCAGGATGAAAAATTTCCCTACCTTTACGGGAACGTTCTCTAGTATTCCTAGAGGAGTTCTAGTTGAGTCATCCACAAATTGTAAGGAGAATTTGAATGGACTCAACTCTTTGGTTCCCAACCTTTCCAAGATAGTGAGCGGCATCAAGCTCGCACTAGCCCCTAAGTCACATAAGGCTTGGTCTATTTTAACTTCTCCAATTGAGCAAGCAATAGAGAAACTACCTGGATCTTTTAGCTTAGGAGGCATATTAGTTTCTATATCTACTTGCTTTCTCTTGACCAACCTTTGTGGGAAAGGTATTGGGGGTTGGTACGATGGTGGAGGGACGTATTTTGGCTCTGTCTCTTCATCTTCGCTCATGTTCTCCTCTGGTTCCACGTCCTTTTTAACCACCCCAAGCTTATCATCCCTCAAGTATATGGCATTACAATGTTCATTGGGATTTGCTTCGGGTTGCCCCGGGAACGTACCCTTAGGTCTAGAGTATGTGCTGGCTTGTTGGGCAATCTGAGTTTCTAGCATCTTGTTATGGATGGCTAAGTTATCTACCTTAGATGCTAGCTCTTTTATTGCCTCGTTTACTGCCCTACCTTGTTGTCTAAACTCTTCATTTTGTTTTGTTTGAGTTTCAACAAAACTTTCCAATAAAGACTCGAGTTTAGATTTCTGTACCTGAGGATACCCCGCTGCGGGTTTCCTATTACCTTGGCCTTCTTGGAACTCATGGTTTAGCGTGTTGCTGTAGTTCTCGTACGAGAGGTAAGGGTTGTTCTTCCTTCCTTGGTTGTAAGGATTTGGGGGAGCATAATTTGGCAACTTCAGGTTCGTGTCGTAGAAGTTGTGACAAGAGTTCACTTGTTCCCCCGAAGCGCCGGATCCATGAGCAATACCACGTGGGCACTCCATTATGTCATGTCCCTGCATTCCACAAATCTCACAAACAATGTTAGTAGCACCTATTGAACTCACGTTAGCCCTTTCAAGCTGATCAAAGCGTTTGTTCAGTGAGTCTATTTTAGACATTATAAGATTTGTGCTATTCATTTCAAACTTACCCCCCGAAATCTTTTTCGGGTTATTACCTCTTTCTGAACCCCATTGGTGGTAGTTGGTGGCCACGTTTTCAATGATGTTGAATGCCTCAGTCAAAGGCCTATTCATAAAGGCTCCACCAGCTACGGAATCAAGTGACACCTTCGAAGAGTAATCCAATCCGTTGTAGAAGGTGTGCACTAACAACCACCTCTCGAGTCCATGATGTGGGCAAGACTCCAGCAATCCCTTGTAGCGATCCCAAGCTTCGGATAAGTATTCTCCGTCCTTTTGGAAGAAGCCGGTGATCTGGGCTCGAAGGTAAGCCGTCTTGGAGGGAGGGAAGAATTTCTCCAAGAATGCCTGCTCCAGTTGGCCCAAGTCGTCAAGGTATTAGCTGGCACTTGCTTCATCCAAGCTTTTGCTTTTCCAGTAAGAGAGGAGGGGAACAACCTCAAACGAATAGCATCAACTGGGGCGCCTTGAATTCTAACTGCATCGGTGAACTCCAAGAATGTCTCCACGTGATCAGTCGGGTCCTCCGAGGGCAATCCTCTGAATTGATGTTGCCTAATCATGTTGATTAGAATAGGTGGTATAGTGTAGTTCTCCACCTCAATCTCTGGCCTAGCAATCCCAGTTCGCAAACCCCTCGCATTTGGGGCTGCGTAGTCCTTCAATGGCTTCGTATCTGGTAGATTCGCCATGAGTGGAATGGGAATCAACCTCTCTCTCTCTCTCTTTGTAGTCTCCTACGTCTATGAAAGGTCCTTTCGACTTCGGGGTCGACCTCACTAAGGTTTCCAAGACTTAGTGATCTTTGCATTAAAGAGAAAAAACAAAGAGATAGATGCTAAAAACAGAGAAAAAGAGATTGATGAAGAATTTTTTTATAACAAAAAACAATTAAAAAGAAAAAGAAAAAGTCCATAAAAATCAATCTAAAAATAAATTGAGATTCGAGGAAACACAGTCCCCGGCAACGGTGCCAAAAACTTGATGGAGTGCGAGTGCACGTGCGATCCGGCAAGTGTACCGGATTCGTCGCCAAGTAATAAAAAGATATCGATCCCATAGAGACCGTGATCTCAAATCACAACTAATTATCAAATCGATAAAACTGGACGATATAAATAGATTTTGAAAAGGTTTTGATATTTGAAATAAGAGATAACTTGGATAAGAAATGCAATCAAGTCAAACAGAAAGTAAATCAATTTATGGTTTTTCAGATCTAAATGGATTCCTAGGAATTGGGTTACCAACAAGATCGTTCATGTTACTAAATAGATTACCCCTTATTAATTATCTAAATTGCCTTGAAGGTGAATTTATCCTCAAATAGTTAATGCTCCCTCTCGGGTTACAAAAACCGTGCCCGATTAAACCAACCCCTACTCTCGTGGTAGTCGAATTTAGATTGAACCCCTTACACTTTGTGACAATTCGTTAATTCTCGAAGGACCGCTTCTAACTCTCGTGATTTAAGTCCTAAGTCTAATTCTA